>OX155908.1:8895907-10277907 GCA_944588485.1 Phosphuga atrata | reverse complement strand
AATCCCCTCGGGGTTTTAATCCGTTTTTTATATATGTTTTTCCCTGTTTAAAAAATAGCGTCTAATGCAAGCATATTTTGGTCACTTTTCTGGTGCATTTTAAAGTACTCATAAGGGGCTGTAATTTTGAAGGATGAATACTCTTCAGGCCATTTGGAAGCTAGTTTCATACATGTGACAGACTCTATATTTTTACCCTGTAGATAGTCAATAACGTCATTTTCTATTGTGCTTGGTTTCATCTTATATAGATGTAAGTAAGCTAATTTCTTAGCTACTGTAATTTTTGAAGTCTCCCAGTTTCCGTATATTACTACTTGTTTTCTGTACTTCTTGCTTCTGTATTTTTGTGTTTCCCAGATTCCTTTATTTATATCTGAATCATTTTCTTCCTGGTTGTTTTTACCAGATTCACTCATTTTATCAATTATATTTATTGTTTTGATATTTAAATTGTCTTGAATTCTACCTGGCTTATCAGTAAAAACCATTTCTTCTGTGGTTGATTCTTGTACGATTTCTAGATCATCATTATTCACAATATTCATCGCAATCAAACATTGATATTAATATATATTATATATTATTATATACATTGATATTAATCGACATAAGTTGTGCCACTTTATCTTCAGTCTTGTCTGTCTAGTCTAGTCTGTCTAGTCTTGTCTGTCTAGTCTTGTCTGTCTAGTCTTGTCTGTCTAGTCTTGTCTGTCTAGTCTTGTATGTCTAGTCTTGTCTGTCTAGTCTTGTCTGTCTAGTCTTGTATGTCTAGTCTTGTCTGTCTAGTCTTGTCTGTATAGTCTTGTCTGTCTAGTCTTGTCTGTCTAGTCTTGTCTGTCTAGTCTTGTCTGTCTAGTCTTGTCTGTCTAGTCTTGTCTGTCTAGTCTTGTCTGTCTAGTCTTGTCTGTCTAGTCTTGTCTGTCTAGTCTTGTCTGTCTAGTCTTGTCTGTCTAGTCTTGTCTGTCTAGTCTTGTCTGTCTAGTCTTGTCTGTCTAGTCTTGTCTGTCTAGTCTTGTCTGTCTAGTCTTGTCTGTCTAGTCTTGTCTGTCTAGTCTTGTCTGTCTAGTCTTGTCTGTCTAGTCTTGTCTGTCTAGTCTTGTCTGTCTAGTCTTGTCTGTCTAGTCTTGTCTGTCTAGTCTTGTCTGTCTAGTCTTGTCTGTCTAGTCTTGTCTGTCTAGTTTTGTCTGTCTAGTCTTGTCTGTCTAGTCTTGTCTGTCTAGTCCTGTCTGTCTAGTCTTGTCTGTCTAGTCCTGTATGTCTAGTCTTGTCTGTCTAGTCTTGTCTGTCTAGTCTTGTCTGTCTAGTCTTGTCTGTCTAGTCTTGTCTGTCTAGTCTTGTCTGTCTAGTCTTGTCTGTCTAGTCTTGTCTGTCTAGTCTTGTCTGTCTAGTCTTGTCTGTCTAGTCTTGTCTGTCTAGTCTTGTCTGTCTAGTCTTGTCTGTCTAGTCTTGTCTGTCTAGTCTTGTCTGTCTAGTCTTGTCTGTCTAGTCTTGTCTGTCTAGTCTTGTCTGTCTAGTCTTGTCTGTCTAGTCTTGTCTGTCTAGTCTTGTCTGTCTAGTCTTGTCTGTCTAGTCTTGTCTGTCTAGTCTTGTCTGTCTAGTCTTGTCTGTCTAGTCTTGTCTGTCTAGTCTTGTCTGTCTAGTCTTGTCTGTCTAGTCTTGTCTGTCTAGTCTTGTCTGTCTAGTCTTGTCTGTCTAGTCTTGTCTGTCTAGTCTTGTCTGTCTAGTCTTGTCTGTCTAGTCTTGTCTGTCTAGTCTTGTCTGTCTAGTCTTGTCTGTCTAGTCTTGTCTGTCTAGTCTTGTCTGTCTAGTCTTGTCTGTCTAGTCTTGTCTGTCTAGTCTTGTCTGTCTAGTCTTGTCTGTCTGTCTAGTCTTGTCTGTCTAGTCTTGTCTGTCTAGTCTTGTCTGTCTAGTCTTGTCTGTCTAGTCTTGTCTGTCTAGTCTTGTCTGTCTAGTCTTGTCTGTCTAGTCTTGTCTGTCTAGTCTTGTCTGTCTAGTCTTGTCTGTCTAGTCTTGTCTGTCTAGTCTTGTCTGTCTAGTCTTGTCTGTCTAGTCTTGTCTGTCTAGTCTTGTCTGTCTAGTCTTGTCTGTCTAGTCTTGTCTGTCTAGTCTTGTCTGTCTAGTCTTGTCTGTCTAGTCTTGTCTGTCTAGTCTTGTCTGTCTAGTCTTGTCTGTCTAGTCTTGTCTGTCTAGTCTTGTCTGTCTAGTCTTGTCTGTCTAGTCTTGTCTGTCTAGTCTTGTCTGTCTAGTCTTGTCTGTCTAGTCTTGTCTGTCTAGTCTTGTCTGTCTAGTCTTGTCTGTCTAGTCTTGTCTGTCTAGTCTTGTCTGTCTAGTCTTGTCTGTCTAGTCTTGTCTGTCTAGTCTTGTCTGTCTAGTCTTGTCTGTCTGGTCTTGTCTGTCTAGTCTTGTCTGTCTAGTCTTGTCTGTCTAGTCTTGTCTGTCTAGTCTTGTCTGTCTAGTCTTGTCTGTCTAGTCTTGTCTGTCTAGTCTTGTCTGTCTAGTCTTGTCTGTCTAGTCTTGTCTGTCTAGTCTCTTGTCTGTCTAGTCTTGTCTGTCTAGTCTTGTCTGTCTAGTCTTGTCTGTCTAGTCTTGTCTGTCTAGTCTTGTCTGTCTAGTCTTGTCTGTCTAGTCTTGTCTGTCTAGTCTTGTCTGTCTAGTCTTGTCTGTCTAGTCTTGTCTGTCTAGTCTTGTCTGTCTAGTCTTGTCTGTCTAGTCTTGTCTGTCTAGTCTTGTCTGTCTAGTCTTGTCTGTCTAGTCTTGTCTGTCTAGTCTTGTCTGTCTAGTCTTGTCTGTCTAGTCTTGTCTGTCTAGTCTTGTCTGTCTAGTCTTGTCTGTCTAGTCTTGTCTGTCTAGTCTTGTCTGTCTAGTCTTGTCTGTCTAGTCTTGTCTGTCTAGTCTTGTCTGTCTAGTCTTGTCTGTCTAGTCTTGTCTGTCTAGTCTTGTCTGTCTAGTCTTGTCTGTCTAGTCTTGTCTGTCTAGTCTTGTCTGTCTAGTCTTGTCTGTCTAGTCTTGTCTGTCTAGTCTTGTCTGTCTAGTCTTGTCTGTCTAGTCTTGTCTGTCTAGTCTTGTCTGTCTAGTCTTGTCTGTCTAGTCTTGTCTGTCTAGTCTTGTCTGTCTAGTCTTGTCTGTCTAGTCTTGTCTGTCTAGTCTTGTCTGTCTAGTCTTGTCTGTCTAGTCTTGTCTGTCTAGTCTTGTCTGTCTAGTCTTGTCTGTCTAGTCTTGTCTGTCTAGTCTTGTCTGTCTAGTCTTGTCTGTCTAGTCTTGTCTGTCTAGTCTTGTCTGTCTAGTCTTGTCTGTCTAGTCTTGTCTGTCTAGTCTTGTCTGTCTAGTCTTGTCTGTCTAGTCTTGTCTGTCTAGTCTTGTCTGTCTAGTCTTGTCTGTCTAGTCTTGTCTGTCTAGTCTTGTCTGTCTAGTCTTGTCTGTCTAGTCTTGTCTGTCTAGTCTTGTCTGTCTAGTCTTGTCTGTCTAGTCTTGTCTGTCTAGTCTTGTCTGTCTAGTCTTGTCTGTCTAGTCTTGTCTGTCTAGTCTTGTCTGTCTAGTCTTGTCTGTCTAGTCTTGTCTGTCTAGTCTTGTCTGTCTAGTCTTGTCTGTCTAGTCTTGTCTGTCTAGTCTTGTCTGTCTAGTCTTGTCTGTCTAGTCTTGTCTGTCTAGTCTTGTCTGTCTAGTCTTGTCTGTCTAGTCTTGTCTGTCTAGTCTTGTCTGTCTAGTCTTGTCTGTCTAGTCTTGTCTGTCTAGTCTTGTCTGTCTAGTCTTGTCTGTCTAGTCTTGTCTGTCTAGTCTTGTCTGTCTAGTCTTGTCTGTCTAGTCTTGTCTGTCTAGTCTTGTCTGTCTAGTCTTGTCTGTCTAGTCTTGTCTGTCTAGTCTTGTCTGTCTAGTCTTGTCTGTCTAGTCTTGTCTGTCTAGTCTTGTCTGTCTAGTCTTGTCTGTCTAGTCTTGTCTGTCTAGTCTTGTCTGTCTAGTCTTGTCTGTCTAGTCTTGTCTGTCTAGTCTTGTCTGTCTAGTCTTGTCTGTCTAGTCTTGTCTGTCTAGTCTTGTCTGTCTAGTCTTGTCTGTCTAGTCTTGTCTGTCTAGTCTTGTCTGTCTAGTCTTGTCTGTCTAGTCTTGTCTGTCTAGTCTTGTCTGTCTAGTCTTGTCTGTCTAGTCTTGTCTGTCTAGTCTTGTCTGTCTAGTCTTGTCTGTCTAGTCTTGTCTGTCTAGTCTTGTCTGTCTAGTCTTGTCTGTCTAGTCTTGTCTGTCTAGTCTTGTCTGTCTAGTCTTGTCTGTCTAGTCTTGTCTGTCTAGTCTTGTCTGTCTAGTCTTGTCTGTCTAGTCTTGTCTGTCTAGTCTTGTCTGTCTAGTCTTGTCTGTCTAGTCTTGTCTGTCTAGTCTTGTCTGTCTAGTCTTGTCTGTCTAGTCTTGTCTGTCTAGTCTTGTCTGTCTAGTCTTGTCTGTCTAGTCTTGTCTGTCTAGTCTTGTCTGTCTAGTCTTGTCTGTCTAGTCTTGTCTGTCTAGTCTTGTCTGTCTAGTCTTGTCTGTCTAGTCTTGTCTGTCTAGTCTTGTCTGTCTAGTCTTGTCTGTCTAGTCTTGTCTGTCTAGTCTTGTCTGTCTAGTCTTGTCTGTCTAGTCTTGTCTGTCTAGTCTTGTCTGTCTAGTCTTGTCTGTCTAGTCTTGTCTGTCTAGTCTTGTCTGTCTAGTCTTGTCTGTCTAGTCTTGTCTGTCTAGTCTTGTCTGTCTAGTCTTGTCTGTCTAGTCTTGTCTGTCTAGTCTTGTCTGTCTAGTCTTGTCTGTCTAGTCTTGTCTGTCTAGTCTTGTCTGTCTAGTCTTGTCTGTCTAGTCTTGTCTGTCTAGTCTTGTCTGTCTAGTCTTGTCTGTCTAGTCTTGTCTGTCTAGTCTTGTCTGTCTAGTCTTGTCTGTCTAGTCTTGTCTGTCTAGTCTTGTCTGTCTAGTCTTGTCTGTCTAGTCTTGTCTGTCTAGTCTTGTCTGTCTAGTCTTGTCTGTCTAGTCTTGTCTGTCTAGTCTTGTCTGTCTAGTCTTGTCTGTCTAGTCTTGTCTGTCTAGTCTTGTCTGTCTAGTCTTGTCTGTCTAGTCTTGTCTGTCTAGTCTTGTCTGTCTAGTCTTGTCTGTCTAGTCTTGTCTGTCTAGTCTTGTCTGTCTAGTCTTGTCTGTCTAGTCTTGTCTGTCTAGTCTTGTCTGTCTAGTCTTGTCTGTCTAGTCTTGTCTGTCTAGTCTTGTCTGTCTAGTCTTGTCTGTCTAGTCTTGTCTGTCTAGTCTTGTCTGTCTAGTCTTGTCTGTCTAGTCTTGTCTGTCTAGTCTTGTCTGTCTAGTCTTGTCTGTCTAGTCTTGTCTGTCTAGTCTTGTCTGTCTAGTCTTGTCTGTCTAGTCTTGTCTGTCTAGTCTTGTCTGTCTAGTCTTGTCTGTCTAGTCTTGTCTGTCTAGTCTTGTCTGTCTAGTCTTGTCTGTCTAGTCTTGTCTGTCTAGTCTTGTCTGTCTAGTCTTGTCTGTCTAGTCTTGTCTGTCTAGTCTTGTCTGTCTAGTCTTGTCTGTCTAGTCTTGTCTGTCTAGTCTTGTCTGTCTAGTCTTGTCTGTCTAGTCTTGTCTGTCTAGTCTTGTCTGTCTAGTCTTGTCTGTCTAGTCTTGTCTGTCTAGTCTTGTCTGTCTAGTCTTGTCTGTCTAGTCTTGTCTGTCTAGTCTTGTCTGTCTAGTCTTGTCTGTCTAGTCTTGTCTGTCTAGTCTTGTCTGTCTAGTCTTGTCTGTCTAGTCTTGTCTGTCTAGTCTTGTCTGTCTAGTCTTGTCTGTCTAGTCTTGTCTGTCTAGTCTTGTCTGTCTAGTCTTGTCTGTCTAGTCTTGTCTGTCTAGTCTTGTCTGTCTAGTCTTGTCTGTCTAGTCTTGTCTGTCTAGTCTTGTCTGTCTAGTCTTGTCTGTCTAGTCTTGTCTGTCTAGTCTTGTCTGTCTAGTCTTGTCTGTCTAGTCTTGTCTGTCTAGTCTTGTCTGTCTAGTCTTGTCTGTCTAGTCTTGTCTGTCTAGTCTTGTCTGTCTAGTCTTGTCTGTCTAGTCTTGTCTGTCTAGTCTTGTCTGTCTAGTCTTGTCTGTCTAGTCTTGTCTGTCTAGTCTTGTCTGTCTAGTCTTGTCTGTCTAGTCTTGTCTGTCTAGTCTTGTCTGTCTAGTCTTGTCTGTCTAGTCTTGTCTGTCTAGTCTTGTCTGTCTAGTCTTGTCTGTCTAGTCTTGTCTGTCTAGTCTTGTCTGTCTAGTCTTGTCTGTCTAGTCTTGTCTGTCTAGTCTTGTCTGTCTAGTCTTGTCTGTCTAGTCTTGTCTGTCTAGTCTTGTCTGTCTAGTCTTGTCTGTCTAGTCTTGTCTGTCTAGTCTTGTCTGTCTAGTCTTGTCTGTCTAGTCTTGTCTGTCTAGTCTTGTCTGTCTAGTCTTGTCTGTCTAGTCTTGTCTGTCTAGTCTTGTCTGTCTAGTCTTGTCTGTCTAGTCTTGTCTGTCTAGTCTTGTCTGTCTAGTCTTGTCTGTCTAGTCTTGTCTGTCTAGTCTTGTCTGTCTAGTCTTGTCTGTCTAGTCTTGTCTGTCTAGTCTTGTCTGTCTAGTCTTGTCTGTCTAGTCTTGTCTGTCTAGTCTTGTCTGTCTAGTCTTGTCTGTCTAGTCTTGTCTGTCTAGTCTTGTCTGTCTAGTCTTGTCTGTCTAGTCTTGTCTGTCTAGTCTTGTCTGTCTAGTCTTGTCTGTCTAGTCTTGTCTGTCTAGTCTTGTCTGTCTAGTCTTGTCTGTCTAGTCTTGTCTGTCTAGTCTTGTCTGTCTAGTCTTGTCTGTCTAGTCTTGTCTGTCTAGTCTTGTCTGTCTAGTCTTGTCTGTCTAGTCTTGTCTGTCTAGTCTTGTCTGTCTAGTCTTGTCTGTCTAGTCTTGTCTGTCTAGTCTTGTCTGTCTAGTCTTGTCTGTCTAGTCTTGTCTGTCTAGTCTTGTCTGTCTAGTCTTGTCTGTCTAGTCTTGTCTGTCTAGTCTTGTCTGTCTAGTCTTGTCTGTCTAGTCTTGTCTGTCTAGTCTTGTCTGTCTAGTCTTGTCTGTCTAGTCTTGTCTGTCTAGTCTTGTCTGTCTAGTCTTGTCTGTCTAGTCTTGTCTGTCTAGTCTTGTCTGTCTAGTCTTGTCTGTCTAGTCTTGTCTGTCTAGTCTTGTCTGTCTAGTCTTGTCTGTCTAGTCTTGTCTGTCTAGTCTTGTCTGTCTAGTCTTGTCTGTCTAGTCTTGTCTGTCTAGTCTTGTCTGTCTAGTCTTGTCTGTCTAGTCTTGTCTGTCTAGTCTTGTCTGTCTAGTCTTGTCTGTCTAGTCTTGTCTGTCTAGTCTTGTCTGTCTAGTCTTGTCTGTCTAGTCTTGTCTGTCTAGTCTTGTCTGTCTAGTCTTGTCTGTCTAGTCTTGTCTGTCTAGTCTTGTCTGTCTAGTCTTGTCTGTCTAGTCTTGTCTGTCTAGTCTTGTCTGTCTAGTCTTGTCTGTCTAGTCTTGTCTGTCTAGTCTTGTCTGTCTAGTCTTGTCTGTCTAGTCTTGTCTGTCTAGTCTTGTCTGTCTAGTCTTGTCTGTCTAGTCTTGTCTGTCTAGTCTTGTCTGTCTAGTCTTGTCTGTCTAGTCTTGTCTGTCTAGTCTTGTCTGTCTAGTCTTGTCTGTCTAGTCTTGTCTGTCTAGTCTTGTCTGTCTAGTCTTGTCTGTCTAGTCTTGTCTGTCTAGTCTTGTCTGTCTAGTCTTGTCTGTCTAGTCTTGTCTGTCTAGTCTTGTCTGTCTAGTCTTGTCTGTCTAGTCTTGTCTGTCTAGTCTTGTCTGTCTAGTCTTGTCTGTCTAGTCTTGTCTGTCTAGTCTTGTCTGTCTAGTCTTGTCTGTCTAGTCTTGTCTGTCTAGTCTTGTCTGTCTAGTCTTGTCTGTCTAGTCTTGTCTGTCTAGTCTTGTCTGTCTAGTCTTGTCTGTCTAGTCTTGTCTGTCTAGTCTTGTCTGTCTAGTCTTGTCTGTCTAGTCTTGTCTGTCTAGTCTTGTCTGTCTAGTCTTGTCTGTCTAGTCTTGTCTGTCTAGTCTTGTCTGTCTAGTCTTGTCTGTCTAGTCTTGTCTGTCTAGTCTTGTCTGTCTAGTCTTGTCTGTCTAGTCTTGTCTGTCTAGTCTTGTCTGTCTAGTCTTGTCTGTCTAGTCTTGTCTGTCTAGTCTTGTCTGTCTAGTCTTGTCTGTCTAGTCTTGTCTGTCTAGTCTTGTCTGTCTAGTCTTGTCTGTCTAGTCTTGTCTGTCTAGTCTTGTCTGTCTAGTCTTGTCTGTCTAGTCTTGTCTGTCTAGTCTTGTCTGTCTAGTCTTGTCTGTCTAGTCTTGTCTGTCTAGTCTTGTCTGTCTAGTCTTGTCTGTCTAGTCTTGTCTGTCTAGTCTTGTCTGTCTAGTCCTTGTCTGTCTAGTCTTGTCTGTCTAGTCTTGTCTGTCTAGTCTTGTCTGTCTAGTCTTGTCTGTCTAGTCTTGTCTGTCTAGTCTTGTCTGTCTAGTCTTGTCTGTCTAGTCTTGTCTGTCTAGTCTTGTCTGTCTAGTCTTGTCTGTCTAGTCTTGTCTGTCTAGTCTTGTCTGTCTAGTCTTGTCTGTCTAGTCTTGTCTGTCTAGTCTTGTCTGTCTAGTCTTGTCTGTCTAGTCTTGTCTGTCTAGTCTTGTCTGTCTAGTCTTGTCTGTCTAGTCTTGTCTGTCTAGTCTTGTCTGTCTAGTCTTGTCTGTCTAGTCTTGTCTGTCTAGTCTTGTCTGTCTAGTCTTGTCTGTCTAGTCTTGTCTGTCTAGTCTTGTCTGTCTAGTCTTGTCTGTCTAGTCTTGTCTGTCTAGTCTTGTCTGTCTAGTCTTGTCTGTCTAGTCTTGTCTGTCTAGTCTTGTCTGTCTAGTCTTGTCTGTCTAGTCTTGTCTGTCTAGTCTTGTCTGTCTAGTCTTGTCTGTCTAGTCTTGTCTGTCTAGTCTTGTCTGTCTAGTCTAGTCTTGTCTGTCTAGTCTTGTCTGTCTTGTCTTGTACTGTCTAGTCTTGTCTGTCTAGTCTTGTCTGTCTAGTCTTGTCTGTCTAGTCTTGTCTGTCTAGTCTTGTCTGTCTAGTCTTGTCTGTCTAGTCTTGTCTGTCTAGTCTTGTCTGTCTAGTCTTGTCTGTCTAGTCTTGTCTGTCTAGTCTTGTCTGTCTAGTCTTGTCTGTCTAGTCTTGTCTGTCTAGTCTTGTCTGTCTAGTCTTGTCTGTCTAGTCTTGTCTGTCTAGTCTTGTCTGTCTAGTCTTGTCTGTCTAGTCTTGTCTGTCTAGTCTTGTCTGTCTAGTCTTGTCTGTCTAGTCTTGTCTGTCTAGTCTTGTCTGTCTAGTCTTGTCTGTCTAGTCTTGTCTGTCTAGTCTTGTCTGTCTAGTCTTGTCTGTCTAGTCTTGTCTGTCTAGTCTTGTCTGTCTAGTCTTGTCTGTCTAGTCTTGTCTGTCTAGTCTTGTCTGTCTAGTCTTGTCTGTCTAGTCTTGTCTGTCTAGTCTTGTCTGTCTAGTCTTGTCTGTCTAGTCTTGTCTGTCTAGTCTTGTCTGTCTAGTCTTGTCTGTCTAGTCTTGTCTGTCTAGTCTTGTCTGTCTAGTCTTGTCTGTCTAGTCTTGTCTGTCTAGTCTTGTCTGTCTAGTCTTGTCTGTCTAGTCTTGTCTGTCTAGTCTTGTCTGTCTAGTCTTGTCTGTCTAGTCTTGTCTGTCTAGTCTTGTCTGTCTAGTCTTGTCTGTCTAGTCTTGTCTGTCTAGTCTTGTCTGTCTAGTCTTGTCTGTCTAGTCTTGTCTGTCTAGTCTTGTCTGTCTAGTCTTGTCTGTCTAGTCTTGTCTGTCTAGTCTTGTCTGTCTAGTCTTGTCTGTCTAGTCTTGTCTGTCTAGTCTTGTCTGTCTAGTCTTGTCTGTCTAGTCTTGTCTGTCTAGTCTTGTCTGTCTAGTCTTGTCTGTCTAGTCTTGTCTGTCTAGTCTTGTCTGTCTAGTCTTGTCTGTCTAGTCTTGTCTGTCTAGTCTTGTCTGTCTAGTCTTGTCTGTCTAGTCTTGTCTGTCTAGTCTTGTCTGTCTAGTCTTGTCTGTCTAGTCTTGTCTGTCTAGTCTTGTCTGTCTAGTCTTGTCTGTCTAGTCTTGTCTGTCTAGTCTTGTCTGTCTAGTCTTGTCTGTCTAGTCTTGTCTGTCTAGTCTTGTCTGTCTAGTCTTGTCTGTCTAGTCTTGTCTGTCTAGTCTTGTCTGTCTAGTCTTGTCTGTCTAGTCTTGTCTGTCTAGTCTTGTCTGTCTAGTCTTGTCTGTCTAGTCTTGTCTGTCTAGTCTTGTCTGTCTAGTCTTGTCTGTCTAGTCTTGTCTGTCTAGTCTTGTCTGTCTAGTCTTGTCTGTCTAGTCTTGTCTGTCTAGTCTTGTCTGTCTAGTCTTGTCTGTCTAGTCTTGTCTGTCTAGTCTTGTCTGTCTAGTCTTGTCTGTCTAGTCTTGTCTGTCTAGTCTTGTCTGTCTAGTCTTGTCTGTCTAGTCTTGTCTGTCTAGTCTTGTCTGTCTAGTCTTGTCTGTCTAGTCTTGTCTGTCTAGTCTTGTCTGTCTAGTCTTGTCTGTCTAGTCTTGTCTGTCTAGTCTTGTCTGTCTAGTCTTGTCTGTCTAGTCTTGTCTGTCTAGTCTTGTCTGTCTAGTCTTGTCTGTCTAGTCTTGTCTGTCTAGTCTTGTCTGTCTAGTCTTGTCTGTCTAGTCTTGTCTGTCTAGTCTTGTCTGTCTAGTCTTGTCTGTCTAGTCTTGTCTGTCTAGTCTTGTCTGTCTAGTCTTGTCTGTCTAGTCTTGTCTGTCTAGTCTTGTCTGTCTAGTCTTGTCTGTCTAGTCTTGTCTGTCTAGTCTTGTCTGTCTAGTCTTGTCTGTCTAGTCTTGTCTGTCTAGTCTTGTCTGTCTAGTCTTGTCTGTCTAGTCTTGTCTGTCTAGTCTTGTCTGTCTAGTCTTGTCTGTCTAGTCTTGTCTGTCTAGTCTTGTCTGTCTAGTCTTGTCTGTCTAGTCTTGTCTGTCTAGTCTTGTCTGTCTAGTCTTGTCTGTCTAGTCTTGTCTGTCTAGTCTTGTCTGTCTAGTCTTGTCTGTCTAGTCTTGTCTGTCTAGTCTTGTCTGTCTAGTCTTGTCTGTCTAGTCTTGTCTGTCTAGTCTTGTCTGTCTAGTCTTGTCTGTCTAGTCTTGTCTGTCTAGTCTTGTCTGTCTAGTCTTGTCTGTCTAGTCTTGTCTGTCTAGTCTTGTCTGTCTAGTCTTGTCTGTCTAGTCTTGTCTGTCTAGTCTTGTCTGTCTAGTCTTGTCTGTCTAGTCTTGTCTGTCTAGTCTTGTCTGTCTAGTCTTGTCTGTCTAGTCTTGTCTGTCTAGTCTTGTCTGTCTAGTCTTGTCTGTCTAGTCTTGTCTGTCTAGTCTTGTCTGTCTAGTCTTGTCTGTCTAGTCTTGTCTGTCTAGTCTTGTCTGTCTAGTCTTGTCTGTCTAGTCTTGTCTGTCTAGTCTTGTCTGTCTAGTCTTGTCTGTCTAGTCTTGTCTGTCTAGTCTTGTCTGTCTAGTCTTGTCTGTCTAGTCTTGTCTGTCTAGTCTTGTCTGTCTAGTCTTGTCTGTCTAGTCTTGTCTGTCTAGTCTTGTCTGTCTAGTCTTGTCTGTCTAGTCTTGTCTGTCTAGTCTTGTCTGTCTAGTCTTGTCTGTCTAGTCTTGTCTGTCTAGTCTTGTCTGTCTAGTCTTGTCTGTCTAGTCTTGTCTGTCTAGTCTTGTCTGTCTAGTCTTGTCTGTCTAGTCTTGTCTGTCTAGTCTTGTCTGTCTAGTCTTGTCTGTCTAGTCTTGTCTGTCTAGTCTTGTCTGTCTAGTCTTGTCTGTCTAGTCTTGTCTGTCTAGTCTTGTCTGTCTAGTCTTGTCTGTCTAGTCTTGTCTGTCTAGTCTTGTCTGTCTAGTCTTGTCTGTCTAGTCTTGTCTGTCTAGTCTTGTCTGTCTAGTCTTGTCTGTCTAGTCTTGTCTGTCTAGTCTTGTCTGTCTAGTCTTGTCTGTCTAGTCTTGTCTGTCTAGTCTTGTCTGTCTAGTCTTGTCTGTCTAGTCTTGTCTGTCTAGTCTTGTCTGTCTAGTCTTGTCTGTCTAGTCTTGTCTGTCTAGTCTTGTCTGTCTAGTCTTGTCTGTCTAGTCTTGTCTGTCTAGTCTTGTCTGTCTAGTCTTGTCTGTCTAGTCTTGTCTGTCTAGTCTTGTCTGTCTAGTCTTGTCTGTCTAGTCTTGTCTGTCTAGTCTTGTCTGTCTAGTCTTGTCTGTCTAGTCTTGTCTGTCTAGTCTTGTCTGTCTAGTCTTGTCTGTCTAGTCTTGTCTGTCTAGTCTTGTCTGTCTAGTCTTGTCTGTCTAGTCTTGTCTGTCTAGTCTTGTCTGTCTAGTCTTGTCTGTCTAGTCTTGTCTGTCTAGTCTTGTCTGTCTAGTCTTGTCTGTCTAGTCTTGTCTGTCTAGTCTTGTCTGTCTAGTCTTGTCTGTCTAGTCTTGTCTGTCTAGTCTTGTCTGTCTAGTCTTGTCTGTCTAGTCTTGTCTGTCTAGTCTTGTCTGTCTAGTCTTGTCTGTCTAGTCTTGTCTGTCTAGTCTTGTCTGTCTAGTCTTGTCTGTCTAGTCTTGTCTGTCTAGTCTTGTCTGTCTAGTCTTGTCTGTCTAGTCTTGTCTGTCTAGTCTTGTCTGTCTAGTCTTGTCTGTCTAGTCTTGTCTGTCTAGTCTTGTCTGTCTAGTCTTGTCTGTCTAGTCTTGTCTGTCTAGTCTTGTCTGTCTAGTCTTGTCTGTCTAGTCTTGTCTGTCTAGTCTTGTCTGTCTAGTCTTGTCTGTCTAGTCTTGTCTGTCTAGTCTTGTCTGTCTAGTCTTGTCTGTCTAGTCTTGTCTGTCTAGTCTTGTCTGTCTAGTCTTGTCTGTCTAGTCTTGTCTGTCTAGTCTTGTCTGTCTAGTCTTGTCTGTCTAGTCTTGTCTGTCTAGTCTTGTCTGTCTAGTCTTGTCTGTCTAGTCTTGTCTGTCTAGTCTTGTCTGTCTAGTCTTGTCTGTCTAGTCTTGTCTGTCTAGTCTTGTCTGTCTAGTCTTGTCTGTCTAGTCTTGTCTGTCTAGTCTTGTCTGTCTAGTCTTGTCTGTCTAGTCTTGTCTGTCTAGTCTTGTCTGTCTAGTCTTGTCTGTCTAGTCTTGTCTGTCTAGTCTTGTCTGTCTAGTCTTGTCTGTCTAGTCTTGTCTGTCTAGTCTTGTCTGTCTAGTCTTGTCTGTCTAGTCTTGTCTGTCTAGTCTTGTCTGTCTAGTCTTGTCTGTCTAGTCTTGTCTGTCTAGTCTTGTCTGTCTAGTCTTGTCTGTCTAGTCTTGTCTGTCTAGTCTTGTCTGTCTAGTCTTGTCTGTCTAGTCTTGTCTGTCTAGTCTTGTCTGTCTAGTCTTGTCTGTCTAGTCTTGTCTGTCTAGTCTTGTCTGTCTAGTCTTGTCTGTCTAGTCTTGTCTGTCTAGTCTTGTCTGTCTAGTCTTGTCTGTCTAGTCTTGTCTGTCTAGTCTTGTCTGTCTAGTCTTGTCTGTCTAGTCTTGTCTGTCTAGTCTTGTCTGTCTAGTCTTGTCTGTCTAGTCTTGTCTGTCTAGTCTTGTCTGTCTAGTCTTGTCTGTCTAGTCTTGTCTGTCTAGTCTTGTCTGTCTAGTCTTGTCTGTCTAGTCTTGTCTGTCTAGTCTTGTCTGTCTAGTCTTGTCTGTCTAGTCTTGTCTGTCTAGTCTTGTCTGTCTAGTCTTGTCTGTCTAGTCTTGTCTGTCTAGTCTTGTCTGTCTAGTCTTGTCTGTCTAGTCTTGTCTGTCTAGTCTTGTCTGTCTAGTCTTGTCTGTCTAGTCTTGTCTGTCTAGTCTTGTCTGTCTAGTCTTGTCTGTCTAGTCTTGTCTGTCTAGTCTTGTCTGTCTAGTCTTGTCTGTCTAGTCTTGTCTGTCTAGTCTTGTCTGTCTAGTCTTGTCTGTCTAGTCTTGTCTGTCTAGTCTTGTCTGTCTAGTCTTGTCTGTCTAGTCTTGTCTGTCTAGTCTTGTCTGTCTAGTCTTGTCTGTCTAGTCTTGTCTGTCTAGTCTTGTCTGTCTAGTCTTGTCTGTCTAGTCTTGTCTGTCTAGTCTTGTCTGTCTAGTCTTGTCTGTCTAGTCTTGTCTGTCTAGTCTTGTCTGTCTAGTCTTGTCTGTCTAGTCTTGTCTGTCTAGTCTTGTCTGTCTAGTCTTGTCTGTCTAGTCTTGTCTGTCTAGTCTTGTCTGTCTAGTCTTGTCTGTCTAGTCTTGTCTGTCTAGTCTTGTCTGTCTAGTCTTGTCTGTCTAGTCTTGTCTGTCTAGTCTTGTCTGTCTAGTCTTGTCTGTCTAGTCTTGTCTGTCTAGTCTTGTCTGTCTAGTCTTGTCTGTCTAGTCTTGTCTGTCTAGTCTTGTCTGTCTAGTCTTGTCTGTCTAGTCTTGTCTGTC
Organism: Phosphuga atrata; assembly: GCA_944588485.1. NCBI lineage: Eukaryota > Metazoa > Arthropoda > Insecta > Coleoptera > Silphidae > Phosphuga > Phosphuga atrata. The sequence continues at coordinate 10,263,542 of OX155908.1, read as the reverse complement.
TAGTCTTGTCTGTCTAGTCTTGTCTGTCTAGTCTTGTCTGTCTAGTCTTGTCTGTCTAGTCTTGTCTGTCTAGTCTTGTCTGTCTAGTCTTGTCTGTCTAGTCTTGTCTGTCTAGTCTTGTCTGTCTAGTCTTGTCTGTCTAGTCTTGTCTGTCTAGTCTTGTCTGTCTAGTCTTGTCTGTCTAGTCTTGTCTGTCTAGTCTTGTCTGTCTAGTCTTGTCTGTCTAGTCTTGTCTGTCTAGTCTTGTCTGTCTAGTCTTGTCTGTCTAGTCTTGTCTGTCTAGTCTTGTCTGTCTAGTCTTGTCTGTCTAGTCTTGTCTGTCTAGTCTTGTCTGTCTAGTCTTGTCTGTCTAGTCTTGTCTGTCTAGTCTTGTCTGTCTAGTCTTGTCTGTCTAGTCTTGTCTGTCTAGTCTTGTCTGTCTAGTCTTGTCTGTCTAGTCTTGTCTGTCTAGTCTTGTCTGTCTAGTCTTGTCTGTCTAGTCTTGTCTGTCTAGTCTTGTCTGTCTAGTCTTGTCTGTCTAGTCTTGTCTGTCTAGTCTTGTCTGTCTAGTCTTGTCTGTCTAGTCTTGTCTGTCTAGTCTTGTCTGTCTAGTCTTGTCTGTCTAGTCTTGTCTGTCTAGTCTTGTCTGTCTAGTCTTGTCTGTCTAGTCTTGTCTGTCTAGTCTTGTCTGTCTAGTCTTGTCTGTCTAGTCTTGTCTGTCTAGTCTTGTCTGTCTAGTCTTGTCTGTCTAGTCTTGTCTGTCTAGTCTTGTCTGTCTAGTCTTGTCTGTCTAGTCTTGTCTGTCTAGTCTTGTCTGTCTAGTCTTGTCTGTCTAGTCTTGTCTGTCTAGTCTTGTCTGTCTAGTCTTGTCTGTCTAGTCTTGTCTGTCTAGTCTTGTCTGTCTAGTCTTGTCTGTCTAGTCTTGTCTGTCTAGTCTTGTCTGTCTAGTCTTGTCTGTCTAGTCTTGTCTGTCTAGTCTTGTCTGTCTAGTCTTGTCTGTCTAGTCTTGTCTGTCTAGTCTTGTCTGTCTAGTCTTGTCTGTCTAGTCTTGTCTGTCTAGTCTTGTCTGTCTAGTCTTGTCTGTCTAGTCTTGTCTGTCTAGTCTTGTCTGTCTAGTCTTGTCTGTCTAGTCTTGTCTGTCTAGTCTTGTCTGTCTAGTCTTGTCTGTCTAGTCTTGTCTGTCTAGTCTTGTCTGTCTAGTCTTGTCTGTCTAGTCTTGTCTGTCTAGTCTTGTCTGTCTAGTCTTGTCTGTCTAGTCTTGTCTGTCTAGTCTTGTCTGTCTAGTCTTGTCTGTCTAGTCTTGTCTGTCTAGTCTTGTCTGTCTAGTCTTGTCTGTCTAGTCTTGTCTGTCTAGTCTTGTCTGTCTAGTCTTGTCTGTCTAGTCTTGTCTGTCTAGTCTTGTCTGTCTAGTCTTGTCTGTCTAGTCTTGTCTGTCTAGTCTTGTCTGTCTAGTCTTGTCTGTCTAGTCTTGTCTGTCTAGTCTTGTCTGTCTAGTCTTGTCTGTCTAGTCTTGTCTGTCTAGTCTTGTCTGTCTAGTCTTGTCTGTCTAGTCTTGTCTGTCTAGTCTTGTCTGTCTAGTCTTGTCTGTCTAGTCTTGTCTGTCTAGTCTTGTCTGTCTAGTCTTGTCTGTCTAGTCTTGTCTGTCTAGTCTTGTCTGTCTAGTCTTGTCTGTCTAGTCTTGTCTGTCTAGTCTTGTCTGTCTAGTCTTGTCTGTCTAGTCTTGTCTGTCTAGTCTTGTCTGTCTAGTCTTGTCTGTCTAGTCTTGTCTGTCTAGTCTTGTCTGTCTAGTCTTGTCTGTCTAGTCTTGTCTGTCTAGTCTTGTCTGTCTAGTCTTGTCTGTCTAGTCTTGTCTGTCTAGTCTTGTCTGTCTAGTCTTGTCTGTCTAGTCTTGTCTGTCTAGTCTTGTCTGTCTAGTCTTGTCTGTCTAGTCTTGTCTGTCTAGTCTTGTCTGTCTAGTCTTGTCTGTCTAGTCTTGTCTGTCTAGTCTTGTCTGTCTAGTCTTGTCTGTCTAGTCTTGTCTGTCTAGTCTTGTCTGTCTAGTCTTGTCTGTCTAGTCTTGTCTGTCTAGTCTTGTCTGTCTAGTCTTGTCTGTCTAGTCTTGTCTGTCTAGTCTTGTCTGTCTAGTCTTGTCTGTCTAGTCTTGTCTGTCTAGTCTTGTCTGTCTAGTCTTGTCTGTCTAGTCTTGTCTGTCTAGTCTTGTCTGTCTAGTCTTGTCTGTCTAGTCTTGTCTGTCTAGTCTTGTCTGTCTAGTCTTGTCTGTCTAGTCTTGTCTGTCTAGTCTTGTCTGTCTAGTCTTGTCTGTCTAGTCTTGTCTGTCTAGTCTTGTCTGTCTAGTCTTGTCTGTCTAGTCTTGTCTGTCTAGTCTTGTCTGTCTAGTCTTGTCTGTCTAGTCTTGTCTGTCTAGTCTTGTCTGTCTAGTCTTGTCTGTCTAGTCTTGTCTGTCTAGTCTTGTCTGTCTAGTCTTGTCTGTCTAGTCTTGTCTGTCTAGTCTTGTCTGTCTAGTCTTGTCTGTCTAGTCTTGTCTGTCTAGTCTTGTCTGTCTAGTCTTGTCTGTCTAGTCTTGTCTGTCTAGTCTTGTCTGTCTAGTCTTGTCTGTCTAGTCTTGTCTGTCTAGTCTTGTCTGTCTAGTCTTGTCTGTCTAGTCTTGTCTGTCTAGTCTTGTCTGTCTAGTCTTGTCTGTCTAGTCTTGTCTGTCTAGTCTTGTCTGTCTAGTCTTGTCTGTCTAGTCTTGTCTGTCTAGTCTTGTCTGTCTAGTCTTGTCTGTCTAGTCTTGTCTGTCTAGTCTTGTCTGTCTAGTCTTGTCTGTCTAGTCTTGTCTGTCTAGTCTTGTCTGTCTAGTCTTGTCTGTCTAGTCTTGTCTGTCTAGTCTTGTCTGTCTAGTCTTGTCTGTCTAGTCTTGTCTGTCTAGTCTTGTCTGTCTAGTCTTGTCTGTCTAGTCTTGTCTGTCTAGTCTTGTCTGTCTAGTCTTGTCTGTCTAGTCTTGTCTGTCTAGTCTTGTCTGTCTAGTCTTGTCTGTCTAGTCTTGTCTGTCTAGTCTTGTCTGTCTAGTCTTGTCTGTCTAGTCTTGTCTGTCTAGTCTTGTCTGTCTAGTCTTGTCTGTCTAGTCTTGTCTGTCTAGTCTTGTCTGTCTAGTCTTGTCTGTCTAGTCTTGTCTGTCTAGTCTTGTCTGTCTAGTCTTGTCTGTCTAGTCTTGTCTGTCTAGTCTTGTCTGTCTAGTCTTGTCTGTCTAGTCTTGTCTGTCTAGTCTTGTCTGTCTAGTCTTGTCTGTCTAGTCTTGTCTGTCTAGTCTTGTCTGTCTAGTCTTGTCTGTCTAGTCTTGTCTGTCTAGTCTTGTCTGTCTAGTCTTGTCTGTCTAGTCTTGTCTGTCTAGTCTTGTCTGTCTAGTCTTGTCTGTCTAGTCTTGTCTGTCTAGTCTTGTCTGTCTAGTCTTGTCTGTCTAGTCTTGTCTGTCTAGTCTTGTCTGTCTAGTCTTGTCTGTCTAGTCTTGTCTGTCTAGTCTTGTCTGTCTAGTCTTGTCTGTCTAGTCTTGTCTGTCTAGTCTTGTCTGTCTAGTCTTGTCTGTCTAGTCTTGTCTGTCTAGTCTTGTCTGTCTAGTCTTGTCTGTCTAGTCTTGTCTGTCTAGTCTTGTCTGTCTAGTCTTGTCTGTCTAGTCTTGTCTGTCTAGTCTTGTCTGTCTAGTCTTGTCTGTCTAGTCTTGTCTGTCTAGTCTTGTCTGTCTAGTCTTGTCTGTCTAGTCTTGTCTGTCTAGTCTTGTCTGTCTAGTCTTGTCTGTCTAGTCTTGTCTGTCTAGTCTTGTCTGTCTAGTCTTGTCTGTCTAGTCTTGTCTGTCTAGTCTTGTCTGTCTAGTCTTGTCTGTCTAGTCTTGTCTGTCTAGTCTTGTCTGTCTAGTCTTGTCTGTCTAGTCTTGTCTGTCTAGTCTTGTCTGTCTAGTCTTGTCTGTCTAGTCTTGTCTGTCTAGTCTTGTCTGTCTAGTCTTGTCTGTCTAGTCTTGTCTGTCTAGTCTTGTCTGTCTAGTCTTGTCTGTCTAGTCTTGTCTGTCTAGTCTTGTCTGTCTAGTCTTGTCTGTCTAGTCTTGTCTGTCTAGTCTTGTCTGTCTAGTCTTGTCTGTCTAGTCTTGTCTGTCTAGTCTTGTCTGTCTAGTCTTGTCTGTCTAGTCTTGTCTGTCTAGTCTTGTCTGTCTAGTCTTGTCTGTCTAGTCTTGTCTGTCTAGTCTTGTCTGTCTAGTCTTGTCTGTCTAGTCTTGTCTGTCTAGTCTTGTCTGTCTAGTCTTGTCTGTCTAGTCTTGTCTGTCTAGTCTTGTCTGTCTAGTCTTGTCTGTCTAGTCTTGTCTGTCTAGTCTTGTCTGTCTAGTCTTGTCTGTCTAGTCTTGTCTGTCTAGTCTTGTCTGTCTAGTCTTGTCTGTCTAGTCTTGTCTGTCTAGTCTTGTCTGTCTAGTCTTGTCTGTCTAGTCTTGTCTGTCTAGTCTTGTCTGTCTAGTCTTGTCTGTCTAGTCTTGTCTGTCTAGTCTTGTCTGTCTAGTCTTGTCTGTCTAGTCTTGTCTGTCTAGTCTTGTCTGTCTAGTCTTGTCTGTCTAGTCTTGTCTGTCTAGTCTTGTCTGTCTAGTCTTGTCTGTCTAGTCTTGTCTGTCTAGTCTTGTCTGTCTAGTCTTGTCTGTCTAGTCTTGTCTGTCTAGTCTTGTCTGTCTAGTCTTGTCTGTCTAGTCTTGTCTGTCTAGTCTTGTCTGTCTAGTCTTGTCTGTCTAGTCTTGTCTGTCTAGTCTTGTCTGTCTAGTCTTGTCTGTCTAGTCTTGTCTGTCTAGTCTTGTCTGTCTAGTCTTGTCTGTCTAGTCTTGTCTGTCTAGTCTTGTCTGTCTAGTCTTGTCTGTCTAGTCTTGTCTGTCTAGTCTTGTCTGTCTAGTCTTGTCTGTCTAGTCTTGTCTGTCTAGTCTTGTCTGTCTAGTCTTGTCTGTCTAGTCTTGTCTGTCTAGTCTTGTCTGTCTAGTCTTGTCTGTCTAGTCTTGTCTGTCTAGTCTTGTCTGTCTAGTCTTGTCTGTCTAGTCTTGTCTGTCTAGTCTTGTCTGTCTAGTCTTGTCTGTCTAGTCTTGTCTAGTAGTCTTGTCTGTCTAGTCTTGTCTGTCTAGTCTTGTCTGTCTAGTCTTGTCTGTCTAGTCTTGTCTGTCTAGTCTTGTCTGTCTAGTCTTGTCTGTCTAGTCTTGTCTGTCTAGTCTTGTCTGTCTAGTCTTGTCTGTCTAGTCTTGTCTGTCTAGTCTTGTCTGTCTAGTCTTGTCTGTCTAGTCTTGTCTGTCTAGTCTTGTCTGTCTAGTCTTGTCTGTCTAGTCTTGTCTGTCTAGTCTTGTCTGTCTAGTCTTGTCTGTCTAGTCTTGTCTGTCTAGTCTTGTCTGTCTAGTCTTGTCTGTCTAGTCTTGTCTGTCTAGTCTTGTCTGTCTAGTCTTGTCTGTCTAGTCTTGTCTGTCTAGTCTTGTCTGTCTAGTCTTGTCTGTCTAGTCTTGTCTGTCTAGTCTTGTCTGTCTAGTCTTGTCTGTCTAGTCTTGTCTGTCTAGTCTTGTCTGTCTAGTCTTGTCTGTCTAGTCTTGTCTGTCTAGTCTTGTCTGTCTAGTCTTGTCTGTCTAGTCTTGTCTGTCTAGTCTTGTCTGTCTAGTCTTGTCTGTCTAGTCTTGTCTGTCTAGTCTTGTCTGTCTAGTCTTGTCTGTCTAGTCTTGTCTGTCTAGTCTTGTCTGTCTAGTCTTGTCTGTCTAGTCTTGTCTGTCTAGTCTTGTCTGTCTAGTCTTGTCTGTCTAGTCTTGTCTGTCTAGTCTTGTCTGTCTAGTCTTGTCTGTCTAGTCTTGTCTGTCTAGTCTTGTCTGTCTAGTCTTGTCTGTCTAGTCTTGTCTGTCTAGTCTTGTCTGTCTAGTCTTGTCTGTCTAGTCTTGTCTGTCTAGTCTTGTCTGTCTAGTCTTGTCTGTCTAGTCTTGTCTGTCTAGTCTTGTCTGTCTAGTCTTGTCTGTCTAGTCTTGTCTGTCTAGTCTTGTCTGTCTAGTCTTGTCTGTCTAGTCTTGTCTGTCTAGTCTTGTCTGTCTAGTCTTGTCTGTCTAGTCTTGTCTGTCTAGTCTTGTCTGTCTAGTCTTGTCTGTCTAGTCTTGTCTGTCTAGTCTTGTCTGTCTAGTCTTGTCTGTCTAGTCTTGTCTGTCTAGTCTTGTCTGTCTAGTCTTGTCTGTCTAGTCTTGTCTGTCTAGTCTTGTCTGTCTAGTCTTGTCTGTCTAGTCTTGTCTGTCTAGTCTTGTCTGTCTAGTCTTGTCTGTCTAGTCTTGTCTGTCTAGTCTTGTCTGTCTAGTCTTGTCTGTCTAGTCTTGTCTGTCTAGTCTTGTCTGTCTAGTCTTGTCTGTCTAGTCTTGTCTGTCTAGTCTTGTCTGTCTAGTCTTGTCTGTCTAGTCTTGTCTGTCTAGTCTTGTCTGTCTAGTCTTGTCTGTCTAGTCTTGTCTGTCTAGTCTTGTCTGTCTAGTCTTGTCTGTCTAGTCTTGTCTGTCTAGTCTTGTCTGTCTAGTCTTGTCTGTCTAGTCTTGTCTGTCTAGTCTTGTCTGTCTAGTCTTGTCTGTCTAGTCTTGTCTGTCTAGTCTTGTCTGTCTAGTCTTGTCTGTCTAGTCTTGTCTGTCTAGTCTTGTCTGTCTAGTCTTGTCTGTCTAGTCTTGTCTGTCTAGTCTTGTCTGTCTAGTCTTGTCTGTCTAGTCTTGTCTGTCTAGTCTTGTCTGTCTAGTCTTGTCTGTCTAGTCTTGTCTGTCTAGTCTTGTCTGTCTAGTCTTGTCTGTCTAGTCTTGTCTGTCTAGTCTTGTCTGTCTAGTCTTGTCTGTCTAGTCTTGTCTGTCTAGTCTTGTCTGTCTAGTCTTGTCTGTCTAGTCTTGTCTGTCTAGTCTTGTCTGTCTAGTCTTGTCTGTCTAGTCTTGTCTGTCTAGTCTTGTCTGTCTAGTCTTGTCTGTCTAGTCTTGTCTGTCTAGTCTTGTCTGTCTAGTCTTGTCTGTCTAGTCTTGTCTGTCTAGTCTTGTCTGTCTAGTCTTGTCTGTCTAGTCTTGTCTGTCTAGTCTTGTCTGTCTAGTCTTGTCTGTCTAGTCTTGTCTGTCTAGTCTTGTCTGTCTAGTCTTGTCTGTCTAGTCTTGTCTGTCTAGTCTTGTCTGTCTAGTCTTGTCTGTCTAGTCTTGTCTGTCTAGTCTTGTCTGTCTAGTCTTGTCTGTCTAGTCTTGTCTGTCTAGTCTTGTCTGTCTAGTCTTGTCTGTCTAGTCTTGTCTGTCTAGTCTTGTCTGTCTAGTCTTGTCTGTCTAGTCTTGTCTGTCTAGTCTTGTCTGTCTAGTCTTGTCTGTCTAGTCTTGTCTGTCTAGTCTTGTCTGTCTAGTCTTGTCTGTCTAGTCTTGTCTGTCTAGTCTTGTCTGTCTAGTCTTGTCTGTCTAGTCTTGTCTGTCTAGTCTTGTCTGTCTAGTCTTGTCTGTCTAGTCTTGTCTGTCTAGTCTTGTCTGTCTAGTCTTGTCTGTCTAGTCTTGTCTGTCTAGTCTTGTCTGTCTAGTCTTGTCTGTCTAGTCTTGTCTGTCTAGTCTTGTCTGTCTAGTCTTGTCTGTCTAGTCTTGTCTGTCTAGTCTTGTCTGTCTAGTCTTGTCTGTCTAGTCTTGTCTGTCTAGTCTTGTCTGTCTAGTCTTGTCTGTCTAGTCTTGTCTGTCTAGTCTTGTCTGTCTAGTCTTGTCTGTCTAGTCTTGTCTGTCTAGTCTTGTCTGTCTAGTCTTGTCTGTCTAGTCTTGTCTGTCTAGTCTTGTCTGTCTAGTCTTGTCTGTCTAGTCTTGTCTGTCTAGTCTTGTCTGTCTAGTCTTGTCTGTCTAGTCTTGTCTGTCTAGTCTTGTCTGTCTAGTCTTGTCTGTCTAGTCTTGTCTGTCTAGTCTTGTCTGTCTAGTCTTGTCTGTCTAGTCTTGTCTGTCTAGTCTTGTCTGTCTAGTCTTGTCTGTCTAGTCTTGTCTGTCTAGTCTTGTCTGTCTAGTCTTGTCTGTCTAGTCTTGTCTGTCTAGTCTTGTCTGTCTAGTCTTGTCTGTCTAGTCTTGTCTGTCTAGTCTTGTCTGTCTAGTCTTGTCTGTCTAGTCTTGTCTGTCTAGTCTTGTCTGTCTAGTCTTGTCTGTCTAGTCTTGTCTGTCTAGTCTTGTCTGTCTAGTCTTGTCTGTCTAGTCTTGTCTGTCTAGTCTTGTCTGTCTAGTCTTGTCTGTCTAGTCTTGTCTGTCTAGTCTTGTCTGTCTAGTCTTGTCTGTCTAGTCTTGTCTGTCTAGTCTTGTCTGTCTAGTCTTGTCTGTCTAGTCTTGTCTGTCTAGTCTTGTCTGTCTAGTCTTGTCTGTCTAGTCTTGTCTGTCTAGTCTTGTCTGTCTAGTCTTGTCTGTCTAGTCTTGTCTGTCTAGTCTTGTCTGTCTAGTCTTGTCTGTCTAGTCTTGTCTGTCTAGTCTTGTCTGTCTAGTCTTGTCTGTCTAGTCTTGTCTGTCTAGTCTTGTCTGTCTAGTCTTGTCTGTCTAGTCTTGTCTGTCTAGTCTTGTCTGTCTAGTCTTGTCTGTCTAGTCTTGTCTGTCTAGTCTTGTCTGTCTAGTCTTGTCTGTCTAGTCTTGTCTGTCTAGTCTTGTCTGTCTAGTCTTGTCTGTCTAGTCTTGTCTGTCTAGTCTTGTCTGTCTAGTCTTGTCTGTCTAGTCTTGTCTGTCTAGTCTTGTCTGTCTAGTCTTGTCTGTCTAGTCTTGTCTGTCTAGTCTTGTCTGTCTAGTCTTGTCTGTCTAGTCTTGTCTGTCTAGTCTTGTCTGTCTAGTCTTGTCTGTCTAGTCTTGTCTGTCTAGTCTTGTCTGTCTAGTCTTGTCTGTCTAGTCTTGTCTGTCTAGTCTTGTCTGTCTAGTCTTGTCTGTCTAGTCTTGTCTGTCTAGTCTTGTCTGTCTAGTCTTGTCTGTCTAGTCTTGTCTGTCTAGTCTTGTCTGTCTAGTCTTGTCTGTCTAGTCTTGTCTGTCTAGTCTTGTCTGTCTAGTCTTGTCTGTCTAGTCTTGTCTGTCTAGTCTTGTCTGTCTAGTCTTGTCTGTCTAGTCTTGTCTGTCTAGTCTTGTCTGTCTAGTCTTGTCTGTCTAGTCTTGTCTGTCTAGTCTTGTCTGTCTAGTCTTGTCTGTCTAGTCTTGTCTGTCTAGTCTTGTCTGTCTAGTCTTGTCTGTCTAGTCTTGTCTGTCTAGTCTTGTCTGTCTAGTCTTGTCTGTCTAGTCTTGTCTGTCTAGTCTTGTCTGTCTAGTCTTGTCTGTCTAGTCTTGTCTGTCTAGTCTTGTCTGTCTAGTCTTGTCTGTCTAGTCTTGTCTGTCTAGTCTTGTCTGTCTAGTCTTGTCTGTCTAGTCTTGTCTGTCTAGTCTTGTCTGTCTAGTCTTGTCTGTCTAGTCTTGTCTGTCTAGTCTTGTCTGTCTAGTCTTGTCTGTCTAGTCTTGTCTGTCTAGTCTTGTCTGTCTAGTCTTGTCTGTCTAGTCTTGTCTGTCTAGTCTTGTCTGTCTAGTCTTGTCTGTCTAGTCTTGTCTGTCTAGTCTTGTCTGTCTAGTCTTGTCTGTCTAGTCTTGTCTGTCTAGTCTTGTCTGTCTAGTCTTGTCTGTCTAGTCTTGTCTGTCTAGTCTTGTCTGTCTAGTCTTGTCTGTCTAGTCTTGTCTGTCTAGTCTTGTCTGTCTAGTCTTGTCTGTCTAGTCTTGTCTGTCTAGTCTTGTCTGTCTAGTCTTGTCTGTCTAGTCTTGTCTGTCTAGTCTTGTCTGTCTAGTCTTGTCTGTCTAGTCTTGTCTGTCTAGTCTTGTCTGTCTAGTCTTGTCTGTCTAGTCTTGTCTGTCTAGTCTTGTCTGTCTAGTCTTGTCTGTCTAGTCTTGTCTGTCTAGTCTTGTCTGTCTAGTCTTGTCTGTCTAGTCTTGTCTGTCTAGTCTTGTCTGTCTAGTCTTGTCTGTCTAGTCTTGTCTGTCTAGTCTTGTCTGTCTAGTCTTGTCTGTCTAGTCTTGTCTGTCTAGTCTTGTCTGTCTAGTCTTGTCTGTCTAGTCTTGTCTGTCTAGTCTTGTCTGTCTAGTCTTGTCTGTCTAGTCTTGTCTGTCTAGTCTTGTCTGTCTAGTCTTGTCTGTCTAGTCTTGTCTGTCTAGTCTTGTCTGTCTAGTCTTGTCTGTCTAGTCTTGTCTGTCTAGTCTTGTCTGTCTAGTCTTGTCTGTCTAGTCTTGTCTGTCTAGTCTTGTCTGTCTAGTCTTGTCTGTCTAGTCTTGTCTGTCTAGTCTTGTCTGTCTAGTCTTGTCTGTCTAGTCTTGTCTGTCTAGTCTTGTCTGTCTAGTCTTGTCTGTCTAGTCTTGTCTGTCTAGTCTTGTCTGTCTAGTCTTGTCTGTCTAGTCTTGTCTGTCTAGTCTTGTCTGTCTAGTCTTGTCTGTCTAGTCTTGTCTGTCTAGTCTTGTCTGTCTAGTCTTGTCTGTCTAGTCTTGTCTGTCTAGTCTTGTCTGTCTAGTCTTGTCTGTCTAGTCTTGTCTGTCTAGTCTTGTCTGTCTAGTCTTGTCTGTCTAGTCTTGTCTGTCTAGTCTTGTCTGTCTAGTCTTGTCTGTCTAGTCTTGTCTGTCTAGTCTTGTCTGTCTAGTCTTGTCTGTCTAGTCTTGTCTGTCTAGTCTTGTCTGTCTAGTCTTGTCTGTCTAGTCTTGTCTGTCTAGTCTTGTCTGTCTAGTCTTGTCTGTCTAGTCTTGTCTGTCTAGTCTTGTCTGTCTAGTCTTGTCTGTCTAGTCTTGTCTGTCTAGTCTTGTCTGTCTAGTCTTGTCTGTCTAGTCTTGTCTGTCTAGTCTTGTCTGTCTAGTCTTGTCTGTCTAGTCTTGTCTGTCTAGTCTTGTCTGTCTAGTCTTGTCTGTCTAGTCTTGTCTGTCTAGTCTTGTCTGTCTAGTCTTGTCTGTCTAGTCTTGTCTGTCTAGTCTTGTCTGTCTAGTCTTGTCTGTCTAGTCTTGTCTGTCTAGTCTTGTCTGTCTAGTCTTGTCTGTCTAGTCTTGTCTGTCTAGTCTTGTCTGTCTAGTCTTGTCTGTCTAGTCTTGTCTGTCTAGTCTTGTCTGTCTAGTCTTGTCTGTCTAGTCTTGTCTGTCTAGTCTTGTCTGTCTAGTCTTGTCTGTCTAGTCTTGTCTGTCTAGTCTTGTCTGTCTAGTCTTGTCTGTCTAGTCTTGTCTGTCTAGTCTTGTCTGTCTAGTCTTGTCTGTCTAGTCTTGTCTGTCTAGTCTTGTCTGTCTAGTCTTGTCTGTCTAGTCTTGTCTGTCTAGTCTTGTCTGTCTAGTCTTGTCTGTCTAGTCTTGTCTGTCTAGTCTTGTCTGTCTAGTCTTGTCTGTCTAGTCTTGTCTGTCTAGTCTTGTCTGTCTAGTCTTGTCTGTCTAGTCTTGTCTGTCTAGTCTTGTCTGTCTAGTCTTGTCTGTCTAGTCTTGTCTGTCTAGTCTTGTCTGTCTAGTCTTGTCTGTCTAGTCTTGTCTGTCTAGTCTTGTCTGTCTAGTCTTGTCTGTCTAGTCTTGTCTGTCTAGTCTTGTCTGTCTAGTCTTGTCTGTCTAGTCTTGTCTGTCTAGTCTTGTCTGTCTAGTCTTGTCTGTCTAGTCTTGTCTGTCTAGTCTTGTCTGTCTAGTCTTGTCTGTCTAGTCTTGTCTGTCTAGTCTTGTCTGTCTAGTCTTGTCTGTCTAGTCTTGTCTGTCTAGTCTTGTCTGTCTAGTCTTGTCTGTCTAGTCTTGTCTGTCTAGTCTTGTCTGTCTAGTCTTGTCTGTCTAGTCTTGTCTGTCTAGTCTTGTCTGTCTAGTCTTGTCTGTCTAGTCTTGTCTGTCTAGTCTTGTCTGTCTAGTCTTGTCTGTCTAGTCTTGTCTGTCTAGTCTTGTCTGTCTAGTCTTGTCTGTCTAGTCTTGTCTGTCTAGTCTTGTCTGTCTAGTCTTGTCTAGTCTTGTCTGTCTAGTCTTGTTGTCTAGTCTTGTCTGTCTAGTCTTGTCTGTCTAGTCTTGTCTGTCTAGTCTTGTCTGTCTAGTCTTGTCTGTCTAGTCTTGTCTGTCTAGTCTTGTCTGTCTAGTCTTGTCTGTCTAGTCTTGTCTGTCTAGTCTTGTCTGTCTAGTCTTGTCTGTCTAGTCTTGTCTGTCTAGTCTTGTCTGTCTAGTCTTGTCTGTCTAGTCTTGTCTGTCTAGTCTTGTCTGTCTAGTCTTGTCTGTCTAGTCTTGTCTGTCTAGTCTTGTCTGTCTAGTCTTGTCTGTCTAGTCTTGTCTGTCTAGTCTTGTCTGTCTAGTCTTGTCTGTCTAGTCTTGTCTGTCTAGTCTTGTCTGTCTAGTCTTGTCTGTCTAGTCTTGTCTGTCTAGTCTTGTCTGTCTAGTCTTGTCTGTCTAGTCTTGTCTGTCTAGTCTTGTCTGTCTAGTCTTGTCTGTCTAGTCTTGTCTGTCTAGTCTTGTCTGTCTAGTCTTGTCTGTCTAGTCTTGTCTGTCTAGTCTTGTCTGTCTAGTCTTGTCTGTCTAGTCTTGTCTGTCTAGTCTTGTCTGTCTAGTCTTGTCTGTCTAGTCTTGTCTGTCTAGTCTTGTCTGTCTAGTCTTGTCTGTCTAGTCTTGTCTGTCTAGTCTTGTCTGTCTAGTCTTGTCTGTCTAGTCTTGTCTGTCTAGTCTTGTCTGTCTAGTCTTGTCTGTCTAGTCTTGTCTGTCTAGTCTTGTCTGTCTAGTCTTGTCTGTCTAGTCTTGTCTGTCTAGTCTTGTCTGTCTAGTCTTGTCTGTCTAGTCTTGTCTGTCTAGTCTTGTCTGTCTAGTCTTGTCTGTCTAGTCTTGTCTGTCTAGTCTTGTCTGTCTAGTCTTGTCTGTCTAGTCTTGTCTGTCTTGTCTTGTCTGTCTAGTCTTGTCTGTCTAGTCTTGTCTGTCTAGTCTTGTCTGTCTAGTCTTGTCTGTCTAGTCTTGTCTGTCTAGTCTTGTCTGTCTAGTCTTGTCTGTCTAGTCTTGTCTGTCTAGTCTTGTCTGTCTAGTCTTGTCTGTCTAGTCTTGTCTGTCTAGTCTTGTCTGTCTAGTCTTGTCTGTCTAGTCTTGTCTGTCTAGTCTTGTCTGTCTAGTCTTGTCTGTCTAGTCTTGTCTGTCTAGTCTTGTCTGTCTAGTCTTCTCTGTCTAGTCTTGTCTGTCTAGTCTTGTCTGTCTAGTCTTGTCTGTCTAGTCTTTTCTGTCTAGTCTTGTCTGTCTGTTGAAATTTTCTGTGTGCATTCTAGAAAACCCAATCGGAGTTTGTGAAAGATTTATCTCTTTTTATTATATAATGATTATAATGTTGTTGGCGAGACGAAATTCGTGAAATTAATTCGCATTCGGGGTATTAGGTAATCGATTGTCGATGGGGCGAAAGGAAGGAGATTCATCAAAGTGACGTTTTCTCGGGAAGGTTGCAATTAGATTTCCATGTGGGTCGTAGGAGCGAGAGATTTGCCAGGAAGTTTGCGGTTTCGGTGTTTTCATTATTGCGGCGCCTGTGGAACTATTTTTGTCCGAAATTAGATGCGACGGGATTCCTGGAAACTTTTCGGTCGAGTGCGAAATTTATCGAAAGCGGGATCAAAATATTACAAGTTGTTTTAGATTGAAGTCAGTTAAAACTGTTATTTTCAGAGTATTTTGGTTTAATTTGCAAGCTGTTGCAACGAAGATTTGCATAAAACTCAACGTGAATTTCCAGCACAAAAAGTTTGTAAGTTTAACAAGACTAGACGCCACTTAATATTCAAATTTGCAACCTGTATTTCTCTTAATTCTCAAAATTTTCCTACCAAAATTTGCTAAAATCTCAATTTGAGTTTCTAGAATCTGCACAGCAAATTGCAACTTTGTAAGTTTATCCATCTATTAGCTATAAGCAGCAATTGAAACTCGTTGCGGCTTAAGTCACTTAATATTGAAATTTGCAATCTGTATTTTCCTTCATTCTCAAAATGTTCCTACAAAAATTTCCACATATCACAATGTGAGTTTTCAGAATTCGTACAGAAGATTGCAACTTTGTAAATTTATCCGTCTGTTAGCTACAAGCAAAAATTTAAAGCCGTTGCGTTTCAACTCACTCAATATTTAAATTTGCAACTTGTATTAGTGTAATCAACTTGTATCCATCATTAAGGAAGTCTTCGTTACCTCAATCGCTGAATTTATCAATTCTAAAAGACATGGAAAAAATCATGCTATTGTGTGTGGCTTTAACATTAACTTAATGGCTTCTGATCAAATAGCTGATGATTTCTTATCTAATCTCCTTAATTCGGGATACATCCCTTACTTTAGTGGTGTTACTAGACCAAATGATTTTGGTGGAACATGTATCGATAACTTTTTTGTCAAACCAAACTTGAATAATGTTAAGTCGTTTACGTATACTAACATTTTTACTGATCACTACCCCATCTTCGTCACTTTTGGTATAAACTCAAACAAAACACATAACAAGGATGAATCTAAAATCGATTACAACCGCCTCGTAAATCTGAGTAAGAAACTCAACTGGTCATCTCTGCTGGAAATCCAAGACCCAGATGAATTCTTCGTTGTTTTTACAGATAAAATAAAATCATTAATAAATGACTCTACGTTTAAAGTGAAAAAAAGCTGTAATATGAAACCTCGTAGTAAGTGGATTACAAAGGGGCTAATGATTTCTAGCAAAACCAAAGAACTATTGTACAATATTTGGAAATTAGATAAAAATAATAATGAACTTAAGAACCAATACTACACATATTGTAAGGTGTTTTATAGGTTGATTCAATTAGCTAAATGTAATTATGAAAGTAATAGGGTAAAAAATTTTGATAATGACAAAAAAAAAACTTTGGCAATATGTTAATGGTATACTAGGTAAGAATAATAACGTGGCAAAGGATATTGATTTCATTATTTGAAATGAGGAAATTATTACTGAAAGTGATTCTATTGCAGAGAGTTTTGTGGACTTTTTTAGTAATATTGGTGAAAAATTAGCTAGTAAAATAAGTAACAATACAATTAATGTTGAAAACACAGTTAAGTTTAATTGCAATAGTATCTTTCTAGTGCCCACAGACAGATTTGAAATTGAAAAGATTGTTCTGACAATGAAGGATAAAGCTGGTGGGGTTGATAGGATTAATAGTAAAGTTCTTAAACTCATAGTCAGTGATATTTGTTTTCCACTGGAACATATTTTTAATAAATGTATCAGTAGAGCCATATGGCCTACTTCGTTAAAAAAAGCTGATATAATTCCGATCTTTAAGTCTGGTCATAAGCACTTAACGACTAACTATAGACCTATTTCATTTATTTCCAATTTAGCAAAAGTTTTTGAAAAAATTATATACAACAGATTAAACAACATAACTTAATCTCAAATAAACAATTCGGTTTCATGCAGAATAGGGGTACTGATGATGCGCTTGCCTTTACCTAAAATTTTATTTATAATAATATTGATAAAAATCTAAAAACAGCATTAGTATTCTTGGACCTTGCAAAAGCCTTTGATACCGTTAATCATAAGATTTTGCTAGAGAAACTTTGGAGATGTTTTGGAATTAGAGGACTATAGCATCAGTTAATTCAAAATTACTTATCAAATAGAGAACAATGTGTAAGAGTAAATAATTGTGTGAGTGAATATAAATTGGTGTTCCTCTAGGAACTATACTTGGACCGCTTTTATTTATTCTTTATATTAATGATATTTTTAATGTACTACCTGAAAATGCTCTGGTCTCTTATGCTGATGACACTGCTGTTTTAGGTTGTGGGAGAAACTGGGAGAAACTTTGAATTTTTGGCTAGAAGGGTTAAATATTTGGTAAAGAGACAATCAGTTCTCACTCAACATTGATAAGTCTACATTTATTACATTTGGCAGTTATGCTGATAGTGTTCCAATACATTTTAGCTTGTTTATTAATGATTTAAAATTAAAAAGGGTCGAAAATTGCAAATATCTTGGGTTATTTTTTGACTCTCATATGAAATGGAATAAACATGTACTTGAACTTGTGAAAAAAACCAAATACTTTACTTTTTTGTTCTACAAATTAAGTAACTGTCTTCCACCTTCTATTCTGAAAACAATATATCATAGTCTCTTTGAAAGTATAATAAACTATGGAATTATTGCTTGGGGTGGGGTATATAACAATTCAGTTAAAGCTTCTATGCAAAATAGATTAATAAGTAAATTGCAAACCCAATGATTTAATGGGGTGCAAGGGGTGGTGACAAAAGGCTACCCAAATGACAACCTCACCTGCTCGCGGTGCACCCTGCTAGAAAACCAACGAGGCTCTGTCGACCGAATCTCTGCCGGAATAAGCAGATATTCTCTTGCTAGCCAACAGCTACGGGTGGAGGAGCTGGCAAGAGTAAGGGTACCCCCGTATCCTTGGGACAAGAAAAGGTTTCTAAAGGCGGATGAATCTAAACAGATCAACGGCACGAGGATATGGTAGGCAACGGAAAACCACCACATTAAAGATCCTTCGGGATATTCCTAGTAGAACCAATTACATAAATACAATAGTAACGGAAAACCGTACCGATCATGGATCTCGGAGTCCAAGATCCGGCAAGAGAGGAAACATCGCAAAAGAAGAAAAGTGTAAGGCCGCTCGGGTCGTCATCCGGCGAAATCCTTACATGGCAAGTGCAATACACACAAAGCAAAAAACTCCAGAAACCAGGAAAATGTCAACAATTAAAAGTATCGGTACCTGGAATGTGCGTAGCTTGTTCGAAAGTGGAAAAACTCAAAACCTATTAAGGGAAATCGTCAGACTAAAAATAGACATCCTCAGAGTAAATGAAATGCGATGGAGAGGGTCTGGCGAATGTCAAGTCGAGGGATACACTATCTACTATTCCGGGAACGACGACTCTAAACATTCGAATGGAGTAGGCATAATCGTCAGTCAAACTTTAAATAAGGCGGTAAAGAACGTCATAAACATATCTGATCGTGTAATTATAGTGCAAATAGAAACAAGACCAATAGCGTGCAATATAATTCAAGTATATGCACCCACAGGAGATGCACCAGATGATGTCACCGAGTTGTTCTACAACGATCTAAAAAGGGCAACTGATACAGTTAAACCGCATGAAATAAACAGAATTATGGGTGATTTTAATGCCAAGGTGGGAAAGGGAAGACGAGAACGTATTGTAGGCGATTACGGACTGGGAAACCCAAACGACTGTGGAAACAGACTGGTTCAATTCTGCTTGATCGCAAACACATTTTTCAAACATCATCCAAGGCGCCTGTATACGTGGACGTCTAATGCAGACAGATGTGTAAGAAACCAAATAGATTTTATCATGATTAATAGTAAATTCAGAAATGCAATAAAAAAACGCCAAAACATATCCCGGTGCCGATGTACATACAGATCATAACCTACTAACGGCATCTACAAATCTAACACTGAAAAAATGTGTTAGAACGCAAAAAGTACTCCGTATAGACACACACAGGCTAAAAGATCAGATCATACGCTCAAAGGTTAGGAATGAAATAAACGAGAAACTAAAAACATGGAGTAATACAACAGAAAATGCAGACATAGAACACACGTGGAAACAGCTGAAAACCACAGTAATAGAAGTAGGAGAAAGATATCTAAGACCAAGCGAAAGGCCGAAAAAACAAGCATGGATGACCGAAGAGATACTATTACTAATGGATTCCAGAAGAGCATACAAAAACAAATGCGCACTAAGTATAAAGAAACCCAACGAGAAATCAGATCGAAAATAAGATCAGCAAAAGAGGTGTGGTTGTCTGCGCAATGCGCTGAAATTGAAGCTCTTGAAATAAAGCATGACTCCTTTAACTTGCACAAAAAAGTGAAGCAGGTCGCTGGTAACCACAAGCCTATAAGATCCCAAATGCTAATGGATGAGCAAAACACTATATTAACATCAACAGAGGATAAACTAAAAGAGTGGAATAGATACATAAAGACTCTTTTTAAGGACAACAGACATGAACCCTATAATATCGAACTACTCGGAAATGACGGAAGTGACATAACAAGATCAGAAGTCGAACATGTTATTGCGAGAATAAAGAATGGGAAGGCACCTGGCCCAGATGAAATATATAACATAGTTCTCTCTCAATAATAGTACACCTATTTAATAATATATATATATAGAACAGGTGAAATACCAAGAGATTGGTTAAAATCAACTTTCATCACCTTACCAAAGAAATCAAATGCGAAACAATGTAAAGATTATAGGACCATCAGTCTCATGAGTCAAGTATTGAAACTATTTCTGAAGATCATCCATAATCGTATTTACCGCAAATGTGAAGAGTCGTTCAGCGAGTCCCAGTTTGGCTTGAATGGGTTCGGCACAAGGGAGGCACTTTTCAGTGTACAAGTTCTGGTACAACGATGCCTTGATGTTAATGTGGATGTGTTTGCCTGCTTTTTAGACGATGAAAAAGCATTTGACACCGTAAACCATAATAAAATAGTAGATATACTTAAAGAACTAGGATTAGACGGGCAAGATATCCGCATTATAGCCAACCTGTATTGGAACCAAACAGCAGCGGTGTTAGTGAACAAAGAACTGTCAGAAGAGGTCATGATTCTATTGTTCTCTCGCCATTACTTTTTAACCTTTATGCAGAAAAAATTTTCCGAGAAGCATTGGATGGCAAGAACATAGGAGTAATCGTAGGAGGCATAGTGATCAATAACCTGAGGTATGCCGACGACACCGTTCTATTGACTACGAACATAGAAGACCTACAAGAACTAATGACAACCGTTACAGAGTACAGCTTGTCCATGGGTCTTAAACTCAACGTTAATAAGACAAAATGGCTCGTCGTAAATAAAACCAGCGTAAATAACCAGCTGAATCTAAGAGTTGGAAATGAGGTGGTGGAACGCGTCAACTCCTATAAGTACCTTGGCTGTAACGTAAACGACAAATGGGACATGACATCGGAAATTAGAAGCCGCATCGAACAGGCAAGAGGAGCTTTCACCAAAATGAAGAAAGTTCTGAACAACAGGCACTTGGAAATCCCCCTCAGAATCAGATTGTTAAGGTGCTATGTGTTTAGTATCCTGTACTACGGCGTCGAGACTTGGACACTTACGGAGGCTATGTGTAAGAAGGTGGAGGCTTTTGAGATGTGGACTTACCGTAGAGTGCTGAGAATTTCTTGGGTGGATCGAATTACTAACGTCGAGGTTTTGCAAAGAGTCAATAAGCAAACAGAAGTTCTCAACACAATAAAGAGAATAATACCTTGGTCATGTTATCCGAAATGATAAGTACAGGTTACAGCAGAGAATAATACAGGGTAAAATACAAGGTACGCGCAGTCCAGGCCACCGCAGAACATCATGGCTCAAGAACCTTCGCCAATGGTTTGGACAAAGTACAAGATCCCTATTTCGAAAAGCTACAGATAAAATTCAAATAATGAAATTGGTCGTCAACGCCCTTGGAGGGCATGACACATGAAGAAGAAGAAGAATGATTTAATGATACGATTCCTTCATCTTTAGTGCTTTATCTTACTACTTTTTTGATTGTAAGCGACTTCATTCAGAAAGATTGACAAATACGCGATCCAGGCAGCTTATTTTACCCAAAATTAACAAAACGATTAGCACCAAAAATTCTTATAATGTGGCAATAAAATATTTTAATCTACTTCCTAACCATTTGAAAATTCTTTTTTGTGCAAGGAAGGTATTAAAAAAGAAAATTAGTAAGTGGATTACAACTATTGTATGATTATTTTTTGTTTGTAACTGTTCTATGTTTTGTTAATTTGTTTCTGAGTATTTTTAATTTTATATGATATTTATATATTTGTGTTATGAACTTGTTAAGAGTTATGTTTAAGAATTATTTGTTTTTTGTATTTCCATATTTTATAAAAGTAATATTTCTCTGTATATTTTTTTTTATAACCAGTCCTATCTATAGATGGTACTCCCATCTCTATAGGTTTACTTCTGGTAAATAAATAAATAAATAAATTTCTCTTAATTTTCATGTTTTTCCTACGAAAATTTGCACAAATCGCAATTTGACTTTTCAGAGTACGCACAGAAAATTCCAACTTTGTAAGTTTGTATGGGATCCTTGGTTCAAAGGCGGTTTTGGGCGTGAGCCCGTCCTTCCGCCGTCGTGAGTTTTGTTTTTCTGTTGTTGTTTTGTTATTTAGTATGTTGTTGTCGTCGGTTTTTGTTTGTCTTTCGGTTTTTTTTTTTTTTTTAAATTTTAGTTTTTCATTTCGTTTCCTCCTTGGTTTGCTTCGGTGGGCTGTGTTAGGTTCTGCTTGGCTGGGTCTTGTTTTCTTAGTTGATTCTCGGTCCTTTGTCTTTTTGTCTTGATTTTATTTGTGTTGGTAGTTTTCTCTTGGTCTGGTTGCGCATCGGGCGGTTTCTTCTGGGGGCTTCGGTTCTTTTCTTGGCGGCGGTTGCGGTCGTATTTTTGGGGACGGCATCGGTGGTTTTCTTTTCCAGGGCGGGGTCAGGTGTCTCTCCGGGTGCGGCTACGGTTGTCATTTCGGCGGCGGTTACGGTGGTCTTTTTGGCGGCGGTTTCAGTCGGGCATTTGGCGGCGGTTTCAGTGGAATCTTCGGCGGCGGTTTCGGTGTAATCTTTGGCGGCAGTTTCGGTTGAATCTTCGGCGGCGTTTTCGGTGTAAGCTTCGGCGGCGTTTTCGGTGTAATCTTCGGCGGCGTTTTCGGTGTAATCTTCGGCGGCGTTTTCGGTTGAATCTTCGGCGGCAGTTTCGGTTGAATCTTCGGCGGCGTTTTCGGTGTAATCTTCGGCGGCGTTTTCGGTGGAATCTTCGGCGGCGGTTTCGGTGGAATCTTCGGCGGCGGTTTCAGTGGAATATTCGGCGGTGGTTTCGGTGCAATCTTCGGCGGCGGTTTCGGTGGTGTCTTTGGCGGCGCTTTTTTTCTTCAGCAGTAGCGTTATATAGTCCATCATTTGAGCGAGGACGCTGTCGTCCACGGTATCCAAGTAATCGGGGTCGTAATACTTTGCCACGAGGGCTTCGTTGGGGTTTGTCGTTGTAAGGGTGGTCATCTTGCAGCTGCGACGGTCGCTGAGACTATGATGATGATGATGATTTGTAAGTTTGTCAGTCTGATATATATATATATATATATATATATATATATATATATATATATTCTGGGCCATTGATTTGGCTTCACTCCAAGAGGTTTTCTGGGCTTTTAGTTCATCTAAAACTGTTCTCCTCCATGTTTGAGCCGGTCTTCCTCGTCGTCTCGTTCCTTGGGGATTCCAGTCTAGTGCTGCCCTTGCAATGTCGTCTGGTTTTCTTCTTAGAATGTGGCCGATCCATCCCCATTTTCTTTTCTTAATGTCGTGCTCTATTGTTTCTTCTCCGCATCGTTTAAGAAGTTGCTCATTAGTAATTTTCTGTGGCCAGAAGATTCTGAGGATGATTCGTAGACATTTGTTGGCGAAAACCTGAAGTTTATGTTTTGTGGCATTAGTGTTTTTCCAGGTCTCACATCCATATAAGAGGATTGCTTTGACGTTTGTTCTATATAAACGCAGCTTGCTCTTTGTTTTTATGATGTTGTCCGTCTGATAGCTACAAGCAAAAATTTGCAAGTGGTTGCAGCTTAAGTCACTTAAAATTCAAATTTGCAGCCTGTATTTCGCTCAATTTGCAAGATTTTCCTACGAAAATTTGGTCAAATCTCAATTTGAGTTTTCAGAATCCGCACAGTAAATTGCAACTTTGTAAGTTTATCCGTCTACTAGCAACAGGCAAAAATTACAAGTCGTTACTGCTTTAGACAATTAATATCCAAATTTGCAGCCTGTATTTCCCTCAATTTGCAACATTTTCCTACGAAAATTTGCTAAAATTTAAATTTTAGTTTTCAGAATTCGCACAGAAAGTGTCAACTTTGTAAGTTTATCCGTCTGCTAGCTACAAGTAAAAATTGCAATTCGTTATGGCTTAAGTCAGGGGTCTCCAAACTACGGCCCGAGGGCCACATCCGGCCCGCGGACAGATTTTGTCCGGCCCGCGGAGAGCTAGCATACTTGAAAACTCCTTTTAGAGAACATATTTTTTTTCAGTTTACTGAAGTATTCTAATTTTATGTTGAATAATTATTAATATGACATCTACATTAATATGGTCATGGGCTAACTACTCATAACATTGTTGTAGGCTTATTGTTATTGTTTTTGTGATAAGTTGGATAAAGAAACACAGAATTGTAATGAGTAAAGACATGTATAATATGCAGAAAATTTAACTTCAGTATATAATAACTAACAAATTATTGAAATGAATCCAACTAACATTTTATACATTTTAAATAAAAACATAACTTATAACAAGCATAATGACATATGAAATACTAATGACATTTATGTAATTGAGATTTTCCACTGACAATAGTTTGTAGTTGTGGCCTATTTTTACTTGTACCAATTATTAAATGAGATTTAAGATGCTCATCAGTTAATTTAGATCTGTAAACATTTTTTGTGTACTTCATTTTGGAGAAGGTCTTCTCACACAAATAAGTAGTACCAAAAACAGAAAACAGCCCACGAGAAAATTTATGCAAATTATCAAATTGTGTCAGTGGAAGACTTATAAAATTCCAACAAAGATGGGTTTTGATATTTGTTCTTAATTATATCACTGCACTGTAGATCAATCATTTCCATTTGAAGTTCCGGGGCTAGGGTTTCAATGTCAGTATCAAAAGGATTCTGAAAAATCTTAATTTGATTCGCAATGGCATCAAAGTCCGAGAAACGAGTATCAAAATTTATTTTCAAAGCACTCAAAGTTTCGATTGCAAAATCGATAGGAAACTCAGTCTCAGTGGTGTGGTTCAATATTTCACATGTTTTAAAATGTGAAACACATTTACTTCGTAGTTGTAATTGAAACAGTATCAATTTCTTCCAGAATTATTTGAAATTAGTGTATAAATCAGGAAGATGCTGGTTTTCTCCTTGCAATCTCAAATTCAGTTCGTTCACATGTTTTGTCAAATCAACATAGAATGCTAACTTCCACAGCCATGCGTTGTTTTGTAATTCAGTAAGAGGGCGGATGCCTTTCATTCAAAAAAATTTCGATCACTGCTCGAAGTTCAAAAAAGCGACTTTCCCACAACTAAGCCAACGTACGGCAGTATGATAAGGTAAGTCATTTTCTCCAATCTCTTCAATAAATTGTCGGAATTGTCGGTGACTCAGCCCAAAAGATCTGATAAAATTAACAGTTGATATAACTTGTTTCAGAACTTCAGACATATCCAAACATTTTCCGCGCAAAGACTGTTGATGAATGATACAATGTAAGACTAATGGTTTTGAACCACCGTCATTTTCTACAGCCTTTGACACAAGAGCGACCACTCCTTTATCTTTCCCACTCATGTTTTTGCCTCCATCAGTTGTAATACATTTCAAGTTTTTCCATCGAAGGTTCTTTTGATTAATGGCCATTTCAACTCCTTTAAAAATATCTGTACCAGTAGTTGTGCCATGAATACTATACATATCAAGAAGTTCTAAATGCACTTCATAGCTTTTATCTACTCCTCGAATATAAATCAATACCTGAGCAGTATCTGACACATCCGTTGACTCATCCAAGGCCAAAGAAAACCACTCAACATGTCCATTTTTGTCGAACAGTTGAGAGGATATATTTTCAGCGATGTTTTATACCCTTCGAGCCACAGTGTTTGCTGACATACTGACAGTTTTTAATAAATTTACCTTTTCAGGGCACATTTCTTCGGCTACTGCAATTATGCATTCTTTGATCATTTCTCCATCGGTGAATGGTTTTCCACGTTTTGCAATTTCAAGAGCCACACGAAAGCTGGCACGAGTTGCAGCCTCTTGTTCAGTTTTGAGTTTTGTAAATGAAGATTGCTGCGATTTCAATCCGCGCTTCATAGCTTCGAATTTTTCTGTCCGCAAACTTCCTGTATATTTTGTATAATTTGCACAGAAAGTTGCAACTTTGTAAGGTTATCCGTCTGCAAGCTACAGGCAAAAATTGCAAGTCGTTGCGACTTAAGTCACTTAATATTCAAATTTGTAGCCTGCATTTTCCTTAATTAGTAAAATTTTCCTACGAAAATTTGCAAAAATCTCAATTTGAGTTTTCATAACTTGCACAGAAAGTTGAAACTTTGTAAGTTTAGGCGTCTGCTAGCTACAAGCAAAAATTGGAATTCGTTGCGGCTTAAGTCACTTAATATTCAAATTTGCAGCCTGTATTTCCCTTAATTTGCAAGATTTTCTTAGGAAAAGTTGCTCAAATCTCAATTCAAGTTTTTAGAATTCGCACAAAAAATTGCAACTTTGTAAGTTTATTTGTCTGCAAGGTACAAGCAAAAATTGCAAGTCGTTGCGGCTTAAGTCACATAATATTAAAATTTGAAGACTGTATATCCCTCAATTTGCAAGATTTTCCTACGAAAATTTTGCTCAAAATTCAATTTGAGTTTTCAAAATTCGCACATAAAATAGCAACTTTGTAAAATTATCCGTCTGCTAGCTACAAACAAAAATTGCAAGTCATTACAGTTTAAGTCACTTAATATTCGAATTTGAAATTTGTAATTCTCTTAATTTTTTTCTAGGAAAATTTGCAAAAATCTTAATTTTAGTTTTTAGAATTCGCACAGAAAATTGCAACTTTTTAATTTTATTCGTCTAATTGTCACGAGCATAAATTTCAATTTGTTGCGGCTTATGTCACTTAATATTAAAATTTGCAACCTGTATTTTCCGTAATTTTCTCAATTTAGGTTTTTAGAGTTTGCACAAATTTTAAATCTTTGCTAAAACCACAATTTGAGTTTTCAGAATTCACACAGAAAATTGCAACTTTGTAAGTTTATCCGTCTACTAGCTACAAGCAAAAATTGCAAGTCGTCACGGTTTAGGTCATTTAATATTCGAGTTTGCAACTTGTATTTCCCTTCATTTTTTTTCCTACGAAAATTTACACAAATCTCAATTTGAGTTTTGAGAATTTGCACAGAAAATTACAACTTTGTAAATTTATCCGTCTGCTAGCTACAAGCTAAAATTGCAAGTCGTTGCTGCTTAAGTCACTTAATATTCAAATTTGCAGCCTGAATTTTCCTTAATTTGCAAGATTTTCCTAGGAAAATTTGCTCAAATCTCAATTTGAGTTTTAAGAATTCGTGCAGAAAATTTCAACTTTATAAGTTTATCCGCCTGATAGCTAAAAGCCAAAATAGTAAGTCGTTGTGGCTTAAGTCACTTAATATTCAAATTTACAGCCTGTATTTCCCTTAATCTGCAAAATTTTCCTACGAAAATTTGCAAAAATTTCATCTTGAATTTCAAGAATTCGTACAGTAAATTTCCAAGTTTGTAAGTCTGTGCGCCTGTTAGCCACAAGAAAGAAACAAGTTTTTATAGTTTAAGTGGCTTAATTTTGAAATAAATAAGAAATGCAAATGAACTACTTTCAGTGATAAAATGTTTCCAATTCGAAATTAAGTGGTCGAATTGAGCGATAAAGCGCGAAATTCGATCCAGAAGTGAATCAGAAGAGCGAAATCGTCTCGAGTTTCCGAGAAAATGATAAATCCACGCACGTTCACTACATCTGTCTAGTCCGACTTAGTCCGCTCACAGTGAGGAAAAACTTAGTACAGTAAGTTTGGGTTTTGCTCGGCGACTTGTTACTCATAGGATTTCGCGGAATCGACGATTTCTACGCTCCCGACGCGCGGCCAACAGACCAACGGACCGACCAGTTCGAACCCGACAGCCAACACATCAAGATCCCACCAGAAAACTATTTCCCAAAAAAAAAACCGGATTTCCGGAAAAACTAAACTACGAAATTTACTGATGCACCCAACTCGCGTCTTGACACAAAAATCACCGACAGATTTCTCTCAACCAGCTGTCTTCAATTCAACGTCAAGGTGACAATTGCTTGTGACACCCCAAATGACGCCAGTCCGTCGATGAGGGATGTGGACGCCGACGGTCTATCAGCATTCCACATAGCGTCGCCGGGACGTCCCGACGTCGCCGGCGTCGCGACGCCCGGCGACGCCTGGATTAATTTCAACGATGACGGCGCGAAAACGGACGCGGATGAGCCAGATGACGAGGAGGAAGAAGATCCCATGGTGTTAGTGCCGGCAGGTATTTTGAACCCAAACTAACAAGTTTTGATCAGTCCAGATAGGGATAAAGCTAATACTAATCAGATTTGGCCTAGCCTACCGTTTATTTCTAAGTTCAAGTAGGCGAATTTAGACGGATTCGTCTAGCTTGTCTACCTAATCTTGATTGACTTTAAGACTATTTAGACTTGTCTATCATAGTTTTATTTAGTTAAATTGGACTAACCTACCGTCGATTGTTGAGTTTATTCTAATCCTGTTCTACTAGTCTAGTCTAAACAATTTGTATTAGTTTGGATAGTCTAATCTTAATACTTAAATTTAGGTCAATTAGTCTTGTCTATAATAGCTTAATTAAGTCAATTTGGACTAACCTACCTTCAATGTTTCACTTGGTTCTAGTTTATTTAAGCTAATTCGTTCCGACTAGCCTAGTCTAGACTATTGGTACTAGTCTGGCTAGCTTAATCCTAATACTTAAGTTTAGGTCATTTAGTCTAGTCTATAATAGCTGCATTTAGTCAATTTGGGCTAACCTACCTTCAATGTTTCAGTTGGTTCTAGTTTATTTAAGCTAATTCGTTTCGACTCGCCTAGTCTGGACTATTGGTACTAGTCTGGCTAGCTTAATCCTAATACTTAAGTTTAGGTAATTTAGTCTAGTCTATAATAGCTGCATTTAGTCAATATGGGCTAACCTACCTTCAATGTTTCAGTTGGTTCTAGTTTATTTAAGCTAATTCGTTTCGACTAGCCTAGTCTAGACTATTGGTACTAGTCTGGCTAGCTTAATCCTAATACTTAAGTTTAGGTCATTTAGTCTAGTCTATAATAGCTGCATTTAGTCAATTTGGACTAACCTACCTTCAATGTTTCAGTTTATTCTAGTTTATTTAAGCTAATTCGTTTCGACTAGCCTTTTTTGCGGGAGGAAGAGGAAACCTCAAAGGCACCTGGTAGTTTCTCTACCAGGTAGTGTTGGATTTAGGACCTCTTGGCCGAGCCTACCAACTAAAACCTCTCTCCCATGTTGTGTGAACCCAACGGGACTGCTCTTCGCATAACTTCATTGGGTCAGCCGATAAGATCTTTCTTGTATCGACATTAGCCTGCCTGCTTCTCTTTCCTTTGACGGGCCCTTTCGTCATTCTCTTTCTGGGTTGGGATTAGACGAATTACGCTCTCTACTATTTTCCAGTTCTTTTCTGTCTCAATCATTTTGTCTATGAAGTTATCTGGGTTTATTGATTCTGGCCTCTTCCCAATGTATACATTCAAATATGGTATGGGTCACGTTGTCCGGGGCTCCGCAGTATTCGCACATAGCGTCCGTGGCTTTTCCAATCCTATGTAGGTAGTTTCGGAAACACCCGTGTCCGTTGAGTACTAGTATGACGTGAACCCGTGTTTTCTGCTGACCCATTTCTGTACGTCTGGTATTCTGCTCCTTGTCCACTTTCCTTTTTCTGTGTTGTCCCATTCGTCCTACCATCTCTAGATCTGTTTATAGCTTCATTCTTTGGCATCGTTTCTGAGAGTTTCGCCATATACGTGTTAGTTCTCTCCGTTACCAGATGTTCGATGGGCGGCATGCCAGAGATCACAAGAATCGCTTCCCTTGATACTGTCCTGTATGCGCTACTGACTCTTAGAGCCAGTTCGCGTTGAACTTTTGCCAGTTTGTTCTTTATTGTTTGCCTCCTCATACTGCCGCTCCGTAGAGCATCACTGAGTGGGCCACCAAACACATCAGCCTTCTTTTACTCGCAGTGGGACCCCCCACGTTCGGCATTAGCCGCTTTTTGCGCTTTCTTCGTCGCTTTAGATACGTGATCGCTGAACGATACACTATTATCGATGAATACTCCTAGGTACTTCACCGGGTTTTTGGGCGTTATTGTGACATCTTTAGGACTATCGGGCACAACTGTCTCTTGCTTACAATTACGACAGCCTCAGTCTTTTCGGGGGCTAGTTGCAGCCGTTTTCTCTCCTCATCTCATCTACGACCTTCATTGCTTCGTTAGCCTTGCACGAAACATTATTTTCAGTTTTCCCGCTGATCATTATAGCCAGGTCGTCAGCAAAACAAAATCTTTGGGCAGTTTTAGCCTGAGCACTGCATCATAGAGGATGTTCCATTGTGTTGGGCCCATTACTAAGCCCAGTGGTACACCACAGCTGATTTCGTGCTATACTCTTCTATTTTCTGCCTCTATAACAATTTTCCTGTTTCTCAGGTAGCTTCGGATTATACGGAGAAGGTATGGTGGTAGCCCTGCCTCTGTCGCCTCGTCCATGATGTTCTGCCACCCTGCGGAGTTGAACACATTTCTCACGTCGAGCGTTATTAGAAGACAGAAAACGTGTCCTCCGTGTTTCGGCTTTGGCCGCCTCCGTTACCTCCACCACCTTTCTTATGGCGTCAATGGTTGATCTACCTGGTCTAAAACCGAACTGTTTCTCCGACAGATTAATTACCTGCCTGATTCTTCCTACTAATAATTGTTCAAGGAGCTTGCCTCCTACGTCCAGAAGACAGAGTGGTCTGAATCCAATAGCTTCATTTGTCAGATTCTTGTGTTTGCTGAGTAACACAAGTTTTGCCACCTTCCACTTCTCGGGGAAGATTTTGAGGAACCCCTTTTGAGGCATTCGTTCATGACCTCTAATACATACTCGGGTGTCTTGTTGCTTGCTACGATTTTCATGACTTCTGGCGGAATCCCATCGGGTTCTGGCGCCCTCCCGTATTTTATTCGGCCTGTCGCTGTTTCTAGCTCGTCCAGCGTAAACTCCGGTATATTATTGACTGCTCCCATATTGGATCTTGCTGTGTGTGGGAAGAGTATGTCGACCACTCCTTTGATTTTTTCCAGCGGCAGTCTTGGTGGGGATATCTGCTCTTTAGACCTCTAGTAGCAATAGCATGGATCCTCGTCCACCATCTGGCATGGTTTTTGCCAATGTTTCCTTTTTGAGGAGTTTATTTCTCTTTTAAATGTTTTTTTTTTATTCCTTGTATACGCCCTGAGGTTTATAACCACTTCCCTGTGGTCGGTATTTTTCTTTAGATTCCTCTGGAGCTTTCTTCTCATACCCATGCATTCTCTCCTCAATTGGGCGATATCTTCATTCCACCAGTAGACTTTCCTGTTATTTCTCTTATTTTTCCTGCTTGCCAGTACCTTGTTACATGCTCTGGAAATCGCAGCCACCATTTCCTCTGCCGTACTTTGCTGAGCTCGGCCAATCTCCGTCTCTATTCGCTGGATCAGTTTTCCTTCATTGACGTTCCTGATTGTCCATCTCTGTCGTCTCTTGTTAGTTAGGCGTCTCTTTTCTTTGCTATGGATGCTGTAGGATATATAGCTGTGGCTGCTTAAGGTCCCTGTGTAGAGTACTTCCCAGTAGTGCACCTTTCCCCCGAGCTTTTCGGCGAGGGTGACGTCCAGAATGGATCGCGATTCTCTTCCTACGAAGGTGGGGGTGTTCCCAACTGGTCGTCTCTTGTTAGTTAGGTGTCTCTTGTCTTTGCTCTGGATGCTGTAGGATATATAGCTGTGGCTGCTTAAGGTCCCTCTGTAGAGTACTTCCCAGTAGTGCACCTTTCCCCCGAGCTTTTCGGCGAGGGTAACGTCCAGAATGGATCGCGATTCTCTTCCTACGAAGGTGGGGGTGTTCCCAACTGGTCGTCTCTTGTTAGTTAGGTCTCTTGTATTTGGTCTGGATGCTGTAGGATATATAACTGTAGTTGCTTAAGGTCCCTCTGTCGAGTACTTCCCAGTAGTGCACCTTTGGCCCGAGCTTTTCGGCGAGGGTGACGTCCAGAATGGATCGCGATTCTCTTCCTACGAAGGTGGGGGTGTTCCCAACTGGTCGTCTCTTGTTAGTTAGGTGTCTCTTGTCTTTGGTCTGGATGCTGTAGGATATGTAACTGTAGTTGCTTAAGGTCCCTCTGTCGAGTACTTCCCAGTAGTGCACCTTTCCCACGAGCTTTTCGGCGAGGGTGACGTCCAGAATGGATCGCGATTCTCTTCCTACGAAGGTGGGGGTGTTCCCAACTGGTCGTCTCTTGTTAGTTAGGTGTCTCTTGTCTTTGGTCTGGATGCTGTAGGATATATAACTGTAGTTGCTTAAGGTCCCTCTGTCGAGTACTTCCCAGTAGTGCACCTTTCCCACGAGCTTTTCGGCGAGGGTGACGTCCAGAATGGATCGCGATTCTCTTTCTACGAAGGTGGGGGTGTTCCCAACTTATCGTCTCTTGTTAGTTAGGCGTCTCTTGTCTTTGGTCTGGATGCTGTAAGATATATAGCTGTGGTCACTTAAGGTCCCTTTGTCGAGTACTTCCCAGTAGTGCACCTTTCCCCCGAGCTTTTCGGCGAGGGTGACGTCCAGAATGGATCACGATTCTCTTCCTACGAAGGTGGGGGTGTTCCCAACGTTTTCTATGTGTAGGTCTAGCTGCGAGATCTACGCAGAGACTAAGTCGACGCTTTTGTCCATACTCGCACTTCCCCATAATGGCAATTTTCCATTAAAATCTCCTACTATTATTTTAGGTTCCTGATACCTTCTTACCATATTGCTGATTTCATCGAGCGAGTTTTCTAGATCCTTTATTTTGTCATTTGGGGAAAAGTAGCAGCTGAGAATTAACATTTCTCAAGTTTCCACCCTGACGAAGCCCGTTCCACTTCCGCTGTCGATTACCACTATTCCCTCGTTATTCATCCTGATGGCCGCATCGCTCTTACAATCCCTGAACAACTCGGACGAGCCGACTATTTTTTTTTTTTGGCTCGGTTATAATTGTGACATCCGCTTTAATTTCCGTCACTGTGGCTTGCAATAGGTCATTTATTTGCAGCACTTTTAGCATTTTTTTATCGGTGGTGTGTACCCTGCCTCCGATCGGGCCTTCGAAAGCGCCTTCCTGAAGGCCTCTTTCCTCCACCGGCCTGATATCCCGCTTTATTGCACAGAATTCAGTACCCAGCATTTGTACAGGCTTTCCATTTGTGTCCCTCTTGCCTGCATCTGCTACATAGTCTGGATTTGTCTGTGCCGGTGCACTCCGCTATTTTGTGGTCAAACTGCCAGAGCACTTTTATCCTTTTTTCAATATGGCATTTCACTATGCCGACACGGAGGAACCTTCTATCAATTAGCTTTCCAGCGACTTCTTCACTGGTGGTTGGGGTTGCAGCTAGCGTATCGTTTACGTTCGCCTGAGTTTACTTAGCGTGTATGCATTGGCTTCCATGGGTCCAATCAGGGCTTCAACTGCTACCAGCACGTCTTCTTTTTGTGGCTTCTAGTTTCCTAATATGGAGGACTTGAAGAAGAACTGAACTGTTTCAGATGATTTTTGTATGGCTTCTTGTAGTTCCTGTAGGGCTTCATCGTCTTTTGCCATTGTTATGAGCAGATTGCCTTGCTTGGTGATTCTTACTTCTTTAACCCTTAACCACCTGCCATAGGTCTCAGGTGAGAAAATTTCCACTACTCTGCTACTTTGGGTCTGAGAGACGTATGTCAGGTGGTTGGGTGTTAACCAGGTTTTTCGCTTCAGTTTTAAGTATTACCTTTTTCATACTTTCCACTAAGGATTTGTAGTCTTCGTTTTTGTCTTCCACTACCATGGCATATGTGTTCCGATCTTTCTTTTCTCGGACAGCTTTTCCTCCTTTGTCATCGTCAACTTTCATATTGGTATAGATTCTGATTTTTGTATCTGATGTCTGAAAGACACATTCTATCAGCGTCCGTAGTCTATGCTGTGGATTGCGATTAGTTCCTCTTCTGCTGTCTCTTCTTTGAGTTGATTCAACTTGTTCCAGATCTCTTGCCGTTTCGACTAGCATAGTCTAGACTATTGGTACTAGTCTGGCTAGCCTAATCTTAATACTTAAGTTTAGGTCATTTAGTCTTGTCTGTATATAGCTTTGTCTATAATAGCTTCATTTAATCAATCTGAACCAACCTACCTTCAATGTTCCAGTTGATTCTAGTTTATTTAAGCTAATTCATTTCGACTAGCCTTTTTTTATTGCGGTTTGGGGGAAGCTTTACCAGCCTGCGTGTGAGGCTCTCACTCACTAAACCCCTTCTTTCACTTGGCTATAGAGACCAGCACCCCGGTATCGCTTGCGCATTCCTTCAGGGTGGGCAGCCTGGACAGTTGTTACCTCCCTAGTTTTTTTGAGAGTTTCGATTTTGCTTCTACTCTTGAGATTTTGCTAGGTGGCTGCCTGGGGCAGCGCGTTATTCGGCCTCTTTCTGGGTGATAATGCTAATGATGAAGTTGGAGATTGCTTTCCAGTGGGGTTGGTCTATTAGCATTTTCCTAACGCAGTTATCAGAGGTCAGTTCTCCTATTTCCAAAGTTGCCAGGCGTCTGTCGTTTTCCCATCTCTCGCAGGAGAAGAAAGTATGTTTAGCGGTGTCTGGCTGGCCACAGTAGCAGCACTCCTCTGTCTCAGCGACCTTGAACCTGTGTAGGTAGGCTCTAAAGCATCCGTGTCCGCTTATCATCTGGGTTACGTGGTAGGATGTTTCGCCGTGCTGTCTGTTGACCCACGGACGCAGGTCAGGAATCAAGCGCTTGGTCCATGTAGCCTTCCCGGTTTCCGTTTCCCACCTTTCCTGCCATCTGCGTTGCAGGCATCTGCGGGCTTCTGCCTTATCTACCTTGCCTCCTTCGTGTGCGCGAGCTCGCTCATCGACGAGGAGGTCGCTTGGGGGGGGGCGACCAGGTTAGCACCCAGGTAGCTTCTGTGGACACGGTACGGTATGCGCTGATAATCCGGAGCATGGTCCGCCTTGCCACCTTCTCGAAAATGTTTTTGTTTCTCTGTATTTTAACGGCATCTTGCCAGAAAGGCGCCGCGTAGAGCAGTATTGAATTCACAACAGAGCTGAGTATCCGGCGCTTGCTAGCTCTAGGACCTCCTACGTTGGGCATTAGCCTTGTGAGGGCAGTGGCTGCGGAATCTGCTTTCTTGACGACCCAGTTGACTTGCGCCGTCATGTTCATATTTCTGCCCAGTTGGACTCCGAGGTATTTCACGGATTTCTGTGATGGGATTCTCGCTCCCATGATCTTCATGGTCATTTTGGTCAGTTTGCGCCGCCCGACCAGGATTACCAGTTCTGTCTTGGCGTCAATTTCAGTTGTTTTGACTCCATCCAGTGATGAATCTGGTCCAGTGCCTCGTTTATGTTCGTTTCCAGTGCCTCTTTGGTCCCGGCCGTGGCAACCATTCCCAGGTCATCTGCGAATCCAACCAGCGTGATCCCTTGTGGCATTGGGATGGCTAGAACCCCGTTGTAAAGGATGTTCCATAGAGTGGGGCCCAGTACTGATCCCTGGAGTACTTCGCACGTCACCTCGTATTCCTCGTTGTCGTCAAGGATGAGTTTCGAGGCTGACAGGTAGTTCAGGATTACTTTCAGGAGGTAGCTTGGGAATTTTTCCCTTTTTTGATTGGCTTCACTATGCCGTCCCATGTTGCCGAGTTGAAGGCATTTTGGACGTCTAGCGTCACCAGCGCACAGAGTTTTCTAGTGTGGTAGGTTCCGGTGTTGGCCTCATGGGCCAGTCTTTTGACCTCGAGTAACGCATCCACCGTGCTTCTTTTCTTTCGAAAGCCGTTCTGGTAGTCAGATAGCCCCTCTCCGGCTTCCCGCCCCCTACTATGAAGTCGCCCCTGTTTGTTTTGGTTGTCGATGCTTTCCCGTAGGTGGTTTAGAAACTGTAGGAAGTGTGTGTGGTCTATGTTTGGGGAGACATAGGCTGAGTACAGACAGACGTTTTCTAGCTCTACCCACACGAATCCAGGACCTTCTCCGGTTCTCAGGGCTTTTAGTTGTTTGTTATGTAGCTCAATGGATACGTCTCCGCAGACATGAATAGGTAAAACTAGACAGGACCTGTTTCTTCTTCTTCCTAGCGTCCGCTGTGAGGATTCGTTGTCTCCATTTCTTTCGGTCTTGAGCCATATCTGGGTGTAGATGTGCAGTCTTCAGGTCATTATGGATCATAATCAACCCACATCTGTCCTTGTAGCCGCCCGCTCCGTGTCAGACGCTACAACTGATACCTACCCTCAAAACCCTTTGGCGGTTCTTAAATGTCAAAATTTCTTGAAATTTAATACAAAAGTTTTAGTATAAAGACTGGTGCAGATTTCTACAGTCCTACTAGCAACACTGTTAGGTCGCACGTTTCCCACTGATTTATATTTAATAATTCATCACTTCTTACAATTTTTGTACGGAGAAATTTCAAAACGATCCCGTTGTTACCGTTACTAGGGTAAGTATCAAAATTAGACAGGACCTTGGATAGGCAAAAGTAAACAGGACCTTGTATAAGCAAAACTAGACAGGACATGAATAGCTTTAACAAGACAGGACTTTCGGATGCAAGGGAACAGGAAGATGAGAAGTACACGTGCAAGATGAGACAGAACATGCAGCGCATGCTCGTGGGTGTACTGTCGAAAATTGGCAAAAATTAGATAATCTGCCTTTAGTCGGATAATCAAAAATTAAATAATCTGCCTAAAGTCGTTTTAACGTCTGCTACGTTTATCGATAATAAAATAGTCCAAGCCAATATACGTACTTATTTGTAACCTTCTAAAGCCCGCCATTAACAATCAGTTTAAACTGATCAGTTGAACTGGCGTTTAGAACTGATCAGTTAAAACTGATCAGTTCAAAATGATTTCCCCACTCACTGGCTTAAAACCGGCCTTTATTTCTCGATTGTCGCGTGCTGTATCTGGCTAGCAAATTTCTTCCCGCGTAATTTAAGAAAATTGATTCGGATTCTGAAGAGGATAGTCTACATATGACGGCTGCTGCTTGAAGCCGTTTAATCAATAAAAAACAAAACAAAAAAGAAATAACAGTTATCTCATATTAATTTGTGGAATGAGTTGTCACTGAAACGGAGTGACTGGCATAACTATTTAAGAATGGACGAATGTATATATTTCAAGCTATTTTTCTATAAATTCTTCAGTTATTGCACGTCCTGACGCCATGCCGGTTAAACTACGACTGACTAAGCGCATGCGCGGTCAGTTTGGCGTGATGAAAACGAACTGAAGCCAGCGGATTTATGGTGCGCCCGGTAAATCCGTGGGTTGCCGTCAGTTCAAAATTTTACGTTAGGATATCACACTCACGGTCAGTTTTTGGATGTACGTAAGTTCAACTGATCAGTTTAACTGATCGTGAATGGGGGGCAATTAACATGGGCCAAGTCTTTTAGTTCAAAATCTCTACAGTTAATAGTGTCCATGTCTAGTTACTCATTTTTGCCAATTTTTGACTAGCTCATTTTCAAAGATAACTTTCGAAGTTATATAAATCTACACACTTAACACGACTCGAGTTTCGACTGGTGAAGGTCTTTTTCAAGTGAAAGATAAATAAAGCTATTGTTCGATCAAAGCAAAATTGAATGAATAACCTAAAGAATCATAATGAGATGGCAGAAAGACCTTATGGTCGATAGCCATTTGTTCCTTTTGGTGACAATAAAGATTATTATTATTAATAATGAGTGGTTACATAGTTCATACACCTATTCTTTCTCATAAAATTAGGGCAAAAACTCTCTTGGTTCAACCCAATAAACATGTTTCGCGACCCAATTTTGGGTCGCGACCCATAGGTTAAGAACCACTGATTTAGACTAGCCTACCTTCAATTTTTAGTTTGATTGGGTTTAGTTAGTTTAGCCTAAAGAGGTTAGACTCCTTTGGCTAGTCTTAACATTTAAGTTTAAGCAGTTTATTCTTGCCTAATATAGTCTTAGCTAGTCCATTTAGACCAATTCAACATTTCAATTCAATCTTTCTAGTGTAGACAAGACTAGTTTTTGGCAAATCCAATCTTGATGTAAACTATGTATACGAGGTGACGTAAAACTGTTCAACCTTGTCTGTTTCAATGAAGCTTGACTAATTATTCTCGAAATTTTGGTTTAGTCATCGAAAGAATTATAAGTAGATAGAACTCGTGCTGGGAGTTGGATTGTGAGGAAAAGGCTATGGGTCCTGAAGAATTGTTGTTTTAGATCCTCTGGAGTGGACGAAGGGTCACATCGAGTCGTGGCTGAAGTGGTGCCGGAAGAAGTTCAGCACGCCGGAAACGGTGCGAGCCGCGAATTTTCCGGAAACCGGCAGGGCGCTGTGCGAGCTCAGTCTGCGAGAGTTCGAGGAGTTTTCCGGGGACGAGCGGGCCGGAAAACTGTTGGCCAAACACATTGCTCACCTCCGGCACAGCTTAACCGGAAAAGCCAGCAGTCCACTCACTATCGATACTCAAATTGAAGGTAAATACACATTTTCGATTATTTGACAAAAATTTAAAATTGTTGACGTTTGATTATATTACCCGTCAAATTTTTGACATTTTACTTACTTAAACTGTCATGTTTTTGGCATTTCTTTAACCTAAACTGTCAAATTTTTGACATTTCTTTAACCTAACCCGTCAAATTTTTGACATTTTTTTAACCTAAAATGTACAAATTTTGACATTTTTTTAAACTAAACCTTTAGGCTAAAGAAAATTTTTACATTTTAGGTTAACAAAATGTCAAAAATTTGACAGGTTAGGTTAAAGAAATGTCAAAATTTTTACATTTTAGGTTAACAGAATGTCAAAAATTTGACAGGTTAGGTTAAAGAAATGTCAAAATTTTTACATTTTAGTTTAACAGAATGTCAAAAATTTGACAGGTTAGGTTAAAGAAATGTCAAATTTTTTATATTTTAGATTAAACAAATGTCCAAAATTTTACAGGTTAGCTTAAAGAAATGTCAAAAATTTGACAGTTAAGGTTAAAGAAATGCCAAAAATTTGATAGTTTAAACGTTTGTTTTTTAAACGGGTAACGTTAATCAAACATTTCACTAATAAAAAATTTTAATTCTGAGCAAATCTGACAAATCTGAAATAATAACGTTTTTGACATTAATTGTGATATAGAACGTAAGTTATCGGGGATAATGAAGTCCGGAGTTTATTTATTCCGGCGTTTCCGGTGCGAGACGGTTTAGGTGTTGGCGATTCCGGTCGCGTAACGCTCCGGGCCCGGAGCAATCCGGGCAGGCGATTTGATGCCGCGCTTATCTTATCGCCGCCCGAATAAATTCACCGTTTACAATCGAGTCTTAATAGATCGATTTCGATCCCCGAGTCGGAATCATTCCGATTTTTTGACTAATTTCAACAGTCGATTAAAACTCGCACTAATTAAACGCCAACGAGCTCAATCATTTTCCTTTGTCTCCCCTATTTGTTTGTTTTAAGTCCGTCGTCTGGGCAATTAGTATGCACTAGCTAGTCTTCGCTGGAACCTCGCTGCAAGGGAAAAACCCGAGACCGAATCTCAGAAATCTCTGCTTGACGACTAATTCTCAATATTTAAACAAAAGTAACTTCATTCTGATTTAGTTGGGTAACCCAAGCTAGTTAGATTTAGTTGTCTAATAATTATAACAATACAAACTTGATTATGTAGGTTAGACTTAACCATCATAGTTTCATGTAGAGAAGACTCAAAATATTGTCTAACTATCTTATCTGTCTAAAAACCTTTTTCCAGCCGCGTGCCAATTTTTTTTCAAATGTTCCCATTTTGAAATGCTGACTTGCCAAGTAACTTTCACAATGAATAAACGTTTCTGATTGTGAGAATCAGTTACCGTATTAGCCTGAATAAGATGTTGCACAAAAGTAGATTGAGAAAACTTAAAAAAAATCTTTAAGAACGAGGCACGCGAAACAAATAGTACGCGTGCCAATACAATTTTCCTACGTGTCAGTTGTGACACGGGTGCCATATGATATAAACATATCTAATCGTTTTTAAAGTAATAGACCAGGGATGGCGTACCTTTTTCCAGCCGCGTGCCAATTTTTTTTTCAAATCTTCCGATTTTGAAACGCGCGGGGTAATTTTTATAATGAATAAACGTTTCTGATTGTGAGAATCAGTCACCGTATTAGCCTGAATATAACACTATTATATTTTACACCTAAGATGTTGCACAAAAGCAGATTCAGAAAACTTTTTCAAAAATTTCTCTTAGAACGAGGCACGCGAGCGAAATAGTTCACGTGCCAATACGATTTTCCTACATGTCAACCGTGACACGCGTGCCATAGGTTCACCACCACTGATCTAGACATATCTAATTTAGTAATAGACTTCTAAAGTAAAAGACCAGGGGTGGCGAAACTTTTTCCTTCCGCGTGCCATTTTTTTTTACAAATGTTCCCATTTTTAAATGCTGACGTGCCAAGTAACTTTCACAATGAATAAACGTTTCTGATTGTGAAAATCAGTTACCGTATTAGCCTGAATATAACACTTATTAAGAGATTAGACTATGTATACAAGACTTATCAACAAGCTTTACTAACCTAATCTAATTAGTCTATATAGTTAGACAGATCTTCACGACTAAAAATAGGCAATTAGTCTTCAAGGTTTCTTCTAGACTAGATTGTTAGTAACCTAATCCATGTGTGTAAACTGGACTTGATCTTCAATGTTTCATCTATACTAGGGTTTTAATAATCTAGTCTGATTCTGTAGACTAAACTTGGTCAAATTTTCGACATTTTAGGTTATAGAAACGTCAATTTTTTTAAATTTTAGGTTATAGAGACGTCAATTTTTTTAAATTATAGGTTATAGAAACATCAAATTTTTTACATTCTAGGTTATAAAAACCTCTATTTTTTGACAATTTAGGTTATAGAATCCTCAAATTTTTGACATTTTAAGTTATAGAAACGTCAAATTTTTTATATTTTAGGTTATAGAAACGTCAAATTTTGGACAATTTAGGTTATAGAAACTTCAATTTTTTTACATTTTAGGTTATAGAAACGTCAAATTTTTTACACTTTAAGTTATAGAGACGTCAAATTTTTGACAATTTGGGTTATAGAAACGTCAAATTTTTGACATTTTAGGTTATAGAAACATCAATTTTTTTACATTTTACGTTATAGAAACGTCAATTTATTACATTTTAGGTTATAGAAACGTCAAATTTTTACATTTTAGGTTATAGAAACGCCAAATTTTTGACAATTTAGGTTATAGAAACGTAAAATTTTTTACAGTTTAGTTTATAGACACGTCAAATTTTTTACATTTTAGGTTATAGAAACGTCAAAGTTTTGACAGTTTAGGTTATAGAAACGTCAAATTTTTGACATTTTATGTTATAGAAACCTAAATTTTTTTAAAGTTTAGTTAACAACAACATTAAATATACGACATTTCAAAACGTCATTTTTTTGTATTTTCTACCGAAAGTCTGTCTAAATTCTCTATCTTCTCTATCTATAGAAGACTTAAAATATTATGTAACTATCTTGGCAATTAATTATCAGAAGTTAGACAATGTATACAATACCTATCAACAAGCTTTCCTCCAGACTATATTAGACTATGAATAACCTAATCTAAATAGGAATAGACTTAGTCTTCAGGGTTTCATCTAGAGTAGAGGATTGTTAGTAACCTAATTCGTGTGTGTAGACTAGACTTGATCTTCAAGGTTTCATCTATACTAGGGTTTTAATAATCTAGTCTGATTATGTAGACTAAACTTGGTGAAATTTTTGACATTTTAGTTAATAGCAACCTCAAATTTTTGAAATTTTAGGTTATAGAAACGTCATTTTTTTTTAATTTTAGGTTATAGAAATGTCAAAGTTTTTACATTTTAGGTTATAGAATTGTCAATTTTGTTACATTTTAGGTTAAAGAAACTTCAAATTTTTGACAATTTAGGATATAAAAACGTCAAATTTTTGACAATTTAGGTTATAGAAACGTCAACTTTTTTTACATTTTGGGTTATAGAAACGTCAATATTTTTACATTTTAGGTTGTAGAAAAGTAAATTTTTTTACATTTTAGGTTATAGAAACGTCAAAATTTTTACATATTAGGTTATAGAAATGTCAATATTTTTACATTTTAGGTTGTAGAAAAGTCAGATTTTTTACATTTTAGGTTATAGAAACGTCAAATTTTTTACATTTTAGGTTATAGAAACGTCAAATGTTTTACATTTTAGATTATAGAAACGTCAAATTTGTGACATTTTAGGTTATAGAAACGTCAATTTTTTTTACATTTTAGGTTAGAGAAACATCCAATTTTTTACAATTTAGGTTATAGAAACTTCAAATTTTTGACAATTTAGGTTATAAGAACGTAAAATTTTTGACTTTTTAAGTTATAGAAACGTCAAATTTTTTACATTTTAGGTGATAGAAACGTCAAATTTCTTACATTTTAGATTATAGAAACGTCAAATTTTTTACATTTTAGGTTATAGAAACGTCAAAGTTTTGAAATTGTAGGTTATAGAAAGGTCAATTATTTTTATTTTAAGTTATAGAAACGTCAATTTTTTTAGAAATTTCAAAAATTTGACGGTTCAGGTTAAAGAAATTTTAAAAATTTTACAGTTTAGGTTGAAGAAATTAAAAAAATGTGACAGTTTAGGTTAAAGAAATGTCAAAAATTTGACAGTTTAGCTTAATAAAATGTCAAAAATTTGACGAGTAAGGTTAATTAAACGTCACAAATTTAACAGCTATCAAAATGTGACTGAAATAAAAACGTTTTTGACATTAATTGTGATATAGAGCCTAAATTATCGGGGATAATGAAGTCCGGAGTTTATTTATTCCGGCGTTTCCGGTACGAGACGGTTTAGATTAGGTTAGGTTATTAATTTTTGAAATTATAAGTTATAGAAACGTCAAATTTTTGACATTTTAAGTTATAGAAACGTCAAATTTTGTATATTTTAGGCAATAGAAATGTCAAATTTTTGAAATTGTAGAAACGTCAAATTTTTGGCAATTTAGGTTATAAAAACTTCAAATTTTTTACATTTTAGGTTATAGAAACGTCAAACTTTTGACAATTTAGGTTATAGAAACGTCAAATTTTTTACATTTTAGGTTATAGAAACCTCAAATTTTTAACAATTTAGGTTATAGAAACTTCAAATTTTTTACATTTTAGGTTATAGAAACGTCAAATTTTTTACATTTTAGGTTACAGAAACGTAAAATTGTTGACAATTTAGGTTATAAAAACTTCAAATTTTTTACATTTTAGGTTATAGAAACGTTAAATTAATTTTATTTTAATTTATAGAAACGTCAAAATTTTTAAAGAAATTTCGAAAATTTGACAGTTTAGGTTAAAGAAATTTAAAAAATTTAACAGTTTAGGTTGAAGAAATTTAAAAAATGTGACAGTTTAGGTTAAAGAAATGTCAAAATTTTGACAGTTTAGGTTAATAAAATGTCAAAAATTTGACGGGTAAGGTTAATTAAACGTCACAAATTTAAAAGCTGTCGAAATGTGACTGAAATAAAAACGTTTTTGACATTAATTGTGATATAGAGCCTAAGTTATCGGGGATAATGAAGTTCGGAGTTTATTTATTCCGGCGTTTCCGGTGCGAGACGGTTTAGGTTATGTTTTGTTATTATTTTTTGAAATTGTAGGTTATAGAAACGTCAAATTTTTGACATTTTATGTTAGAGAAACGTCAAATTTTGGATATTTTAGGCAATAGAAATGTTAAATTTTTGAAATTGTCGGTTATAGAAACGTCAAATTTTTTACATTTTAGGTTATAGAAACGTCAAATTTTTGAGAATTTAGCTTATAGAAACTTCAAATTTTTTACCTTTTAGGTTATAGAAACGTCAAATTTCTTACATTTTAGGTTATAGAAACGTCAAATTTTTAAAATTGTAGTTTAATTATAGAAAGGTCATTTTTTTTATTTAAATATATGGGAACGTCAAAATTTTTAGAGAAATTTCAAAAATTTGACAGTTTAGGTTACAAAAATTTGACAGTTTAGGTTAGAGAAATTAAAAAAAATGTGACAGTTTAGGTTAAAGAAATGTCAAAAATTTGAGAGTTTAGGTTAATAAAATGTCAAAAACTTGACGGGTAAGGTTAATTAAACGTCACAAATTTAAGAGCTGTCAAAATGTGACTTAAATAAAAAGTTTTTGACATTATTTGTGATATAGAGCTTAAGTTTTCGGGGATAATGGAGTTCGAAGTTTATTTATTCCGGCGTTTCCAGTGCGTGACGGTTTAGTTAGGTTAGGTTATTAATTTTTGAAATTGTAGATTATAGAACGTCAAATTTTTGACATTTTAAGTTATAGAAACTTCAAATTTTAGGTTATAGAAACGTCAATTTTTTTACATTTTAGGTTACAGAAACGTCAAATTTTTGAAATTGTAGGTTATAGAAACGTCAAATTTTTGATAATTTAGGTTATAAAAACTTCAAATTTTTTACATTTTAGGTTATAGAAACGTCAATTTTTTTACATTTTAGGTTATAGAAAAGTCAAATTTTTTATATTGTAGGTTACAGAAACGTGAAAGTTTTGTCATTTTAGGTTATAGAAACGTCAAATTTTGACATTTTAGGTTATAAAAACTTCAAATTTTGAAAGGTTTAGATAAAAACAACATCAAATATATGACATTTCAAAACGTCAATATTTTTGTATTTTTAATCGAAAGCCTCTTTTTGAAAATTCTGAAAATTAATTGTAACTTACTAAGTAGTTTAGATAGAATAATCTAGTTTTTACTAAAGTCTGCACAGATATCTAGACTATAACTCCACCAAGTTTCATCTTTGTATCTCGGCTAGTTGCCTAATACTATAAGCTTAAACTCAAGCTTAATCCACAACGAAATAGAAATAGAGCCTCGAAAAATTAGCTAGCTACTTACCAAGTAGTTTAGATAGAATATTCTAGTTTTCACTAAATTCTACCCAGATATATAGACTATAACTCCATCAAGTTTCATCTTTGTATCTCGGATAGTTGTCTATAGCTATAACTTACTAAGTAATTTAGACAGAATATTCTAGTTTTCACTAAAATCTACTTAGACATCTAGACTATAACTCCACCAAGTTTCATCTTTGTATCTCGGCTAGCTACCTAATACTATAACCTAACCAAATCTAATACTGTAAGCAAAAACTCAAGCTTAATGCACAACCAAATAGAAAAGTAGTCTTGAAAAAATAGCAATAACTTACTAAGTAGTTCAGATAGAATATTCTAGTTTTCACTAAACTCTACTTAGATATTTAGACGATAACTTCAACAAGTTTCATCTTTGTATCTCGACTAGTTGCCTAATACTATAAACTTAAATTCAAACTTTATCCGCAACGATATAGAAACAGAGTCTTGAATTAGCTGTAACTTAGTTAGCAGCCTAAAGAGATCATTCTAGTTTCCACTAAATTCTATCTAGATATCTATATTATAACTCCGTCTATGTATCTAGGCAAGCTAACTAATACTAGATATCTAGGACTCGAGAACTCTAGGACTATCTTCGAATGACTAAGAGTCATTTTATCCATCATATCTAGAATAGTTAGACTAGGAAGACTAGATAGTTAATATGATTTTATATAGATAATTTATGTGGAAGTTTTATGTGGCGGCGGAGATATATTCGCCGTATAATGCAGGAGGCGGTGGGCGTCCCGACGCCGGGATTACGGCGCCGCGGGAGAGCATCTACAAGTCTAATGCCGTCACTCGACCCGCCGACACCGACGGCTTTGCCCTCTGCCATCCCTAATCCCTTCACAGTATTACTCGAACTATATGGATTTATTAAATCCAGGCCGGGGAGCGCAAACAGAAATTGCCAAAGTTTTGATTCGATCCCGGAAACCGTTCGGCATTACGCTAGTTACTAGCTAGACTGAATGAAACACGTTTACTCATCTAGACTTAGACATCCAGTCTGGATACGTAGATGAAGCTGTGTGTATGTATATCATGCACAAAGATGATACTT
The DNA here is from genome assembly GCA_944588485.1 of Phosphuga atrata. Taxonomy (NCBI): domain Eukaryota; kingdom Metazoa; phylum Arthropoda; class Insecta; order Coleoptera; family Silphidae; genus Phosphuga; species Phosphuga atrata. The sequence continues at coordinate 10,219,454 of OX155908.1, read as the reverse complement.
GCTGAAGGTATAATATAGATATCTAGCTAGATTTTGGTAAAAACTGGAATGTTCTATCTAGACTACTTAGTAAGTTACAGCTTGTTTTCGAGTAAATTATTAGAAAAACATCTGTCGAAAGATTTAGGTGTTTGAGTTTTAGCTTCTAGTATTAGGCAACTAACCTAGATACAAAGATGAAACTTGGTCGAGTTATAGCATAGATATTTAGCTAATATTCAGTGAAAACTAGAATGTTCTATCTAGACTACTTAGTAAGTTGCAGCTAATTTTCCAAGAGTCTAATTCAGAAGGAAAATATTTGTCGAAAGATTTGCTTGTGGATTACGTTTCAGTATAAGCTTCTGGAATTAGGCAACTAGCATAGATACAAGGATGAAACTTGGTGTAGTTATAGAATAGATAGCTTTCTAGTATTTAGTAAAAACTAGAATGTTCTATCTAGACTACTTAGTAAGTTGCAGCTATTTTTTCAAGAGTCTAATTCAGAGAGAAAATATTTGTCGAAAGATTTCCTTGTGGATTACGTTTGATTATAAGTTTCTGGAATTAGGCAACTAGCATAGATACAGAGATGAAACTTGGTGAAATTATAGAATACATAGCTATCTAGTATTTAGTGAAAACTAGAATGTTCTATCTAGACTACCTAATAAGTTGCAGCAAATTTTCCAAGAGTCTAATTCAGAAGGAAAATATTTGTTGAAAGATTTGCTTGTGGATTACGTTTGAGTATACGCTTCTGGTATTAGGCAACTAGCATAGATACAAAGATAAAACTTGGTGGAGTTATAGAATAGATTGTTATCTAGTATTTAGTGAAAACTAGAATGTTCTATCTAGACTACTTAGTAAGTTGCAGCTAATTTTCCTTGAGTCTAATGTAGAAGCAAAATATTTGTCGAAAGATTTGCATGTGGATTACGTTTGCTTATAAGCTTCTGTAATTAGGCAACTAGCATAGATAAAAATATGAAACTTGGTTGAGTTATAGTATAGATATCTAGCTAGTATTTAGTGAAAACTAGAATGTTTTATCTAGACTACTTAGTAAGTTGCAGCTAATTTTCCAAGAGTCTAATTTAGAAGGAAAATATTTCTCGAAAAATTTGCTTGTGGATTACGTTTGAGTATAAGCTCCTGGAATTAGGCAACTAGAATAGATACAAAGATGAAACTTGGTGGAATTATAGAATAGATAGCTATCTAGTATTTAGTGAAAACTAGAATGTTCTATCTAGACTGCTTAGTAAGTTTCAGCTAATTTTCCAAGAGTCTAATTCAGAAGAAAAATATTTGTCGAAAGATTTGCTTGTGGATTGCGTTTGAGTATAAGCTTCTGGAATTAGGCAACTAGCATAGATACAAAGATGAAACTTGGTGGAATTATAGTATAGATATCTAGCTAGTATCTAGTAAAAACTAGAATATTCTATCTAGACTACTTAGTAAGTTGCAGCAAATTTTCCAAGAGTCTAATTCAGAAGGAAAATATTTGTTGAAAGATTTGCTTGTGGATTACGTTTGAGTATACGCTTCTGGTATTAGGCAACTAGCATAGATACAAATTTGAAACTTGGTGGAGTTATAGAATAGATAGTTGTCTAGTATTTAGTGAAAACTAGAATGTTCTATCTAGACTACTTAGTAAGTTGCAGCTAATTTTCCATGAGTCTAATGTAGAAGCAAAATATTTGTCGAAAGATTTGCTTGTGGATTACGTTTGCTTATAAGCTTCTGTAATTAGGCAACTAGCATAGATACAAATATGAAATTTGGTTGAGTTATAGTATAGATATCTAGCTAGTATTTAGTGAAAACTAGAATGTTCTATCTAGACTACTTAGTAGTAAGTTGCTGCTAATTTTCCAAGAGTCTAATTTAGAAGGAAAATATTTCTCGAAAAATTTGCTTGTGGATTACGTTTGAGTATAAGCTCCTGGAATTAGGCAACTAGAATAGATACAAAGATGAAACTTGGTGGAATTATGGAATAGATAGCTATCTAGTATTTAGTGAAAACTAGAATGTTCTATCTAGACTGCTTAGTAAGTTTCAGCTAATTTTCCAAGAGTCTAATTCAGAAGAAAAATATTTGTCGAAAGATTTGCTTGTGGATTGCGTTTGAGTATAAGCTTCTGGAATTAGGCAACTAGCATAGTTACAAATATGAAACTCGGTGGAGTTATAGTATAGATATCTAGCTAGTATTTAGTGAAAACTAGAATGTTCTATCTAAACTACTTAGTAAGTAGCAGCTAATTTTTCAAGAGTCTAATTCAGAGGGAAAATATTTGTTGAAAGATTTCCTTGTGGATTACGTTTGATTATAAACTTCTTGAATTAGGCAACTAGCATAGATACATAGATGAAACTTAGTGGAGTTATAGAATAGATAGCTATCTAATATTTAGTGAAAACTAGAATGTTCTATCTAGACTACTTAGTAAGTTGCAACTAATTTTCCAAGAGTCTAATTCAGAAGGAATATATATTCGTCGAAAGGTTTGCTTGTGAATTACGCTTGAGTATAAGCTTCTGGAATTAGGCAACTAGTATAGATACAAAGATGAAATTTGGTGGTGTTATAGAATAGATAGCATCTAGTATTAGGTGAAAAGTAGAATGTTCTATCTAGACTAATTAGTAAGTTGCAGCTAATTTTCCAAGAGTCTAATTCAGAAGGAAAATATTCGTCGAAAGATTTGCTTGTGGATTACGTTTGAGTATAAGCTTCTGGAATTAGGCAACTAGCATAGATACAAAGATTAAACTTGGTGGAGTTATGGTATAGATATCTAGCTAGTATTTAGTGAAAACTAGAATGTTCTATCTAGACTACTTAGTTAGTTCCAGCTAAGTTTCCAAGAATCTAATTTAGAGAAAAATATTTGTCGAAAGATTTGCTTGTGGATTGTGTTTGAGTTTAAGCTTCTATCATTAGGCAACTAACCTAGATACAAAGCTGAAACTTGGTGGAGTTATAGAATAGATATCTAGCTAGTATTTAGTGAAAACTAAAATGTTCTATCTAGTCTACTTAGTAAGTTGTAGCTAATTTTCTAGTCTACTTAAATAATTATCTAGTCTACTTATCTACTTATTAATTATCTAGTCTACTTAAATCACAGTTTGTGTTTCTAGTATTCGCCAAGTAGTCGAGATGCGAAGGCGACCCCTCATCGCCGTGCAACAGGAATCCCTCATCAAGTGGGCGCCCGAGTTAAGCGCCGCATAATATTTCAATTAACACCCTCGCCGTTCATATCTGACGCCGCGGCGCCCGCCTCACGCGTAATTTTGGCCATTAATTTTCAGGCATTAGAGCAAGTGTTTGGCGCTTGTCGAGGAAGGAAGAGGCGTCGGGACGCTCCCGCCGGAAACGGAGTGCGCCCTGAATCTTAAAGCGAGAAGGGGGCCGCGAAAGGTGAAAGGTTACAGGAGGTTGAACAATAACAGACCAAGTAAATCAAGACTAGATGTAACGAATCTAGAGTGGACAGATAGATTAGGCAACTAACCCAGATTGTACTAGTGGACAGATAGTAATCTAATAAGATAAGAGTAGACAGATAGTAATCTAATTCAGATTGAGATTCATCAAAGTTTGAGAGTAGTTTTTGCAAGTTTAGAGTTAGTGTAAGATGTGGATTAGGTTTTAGTATGTAGAATATATATTTGAGGGAAGTAGGGTGGATGGATAATCAAGAAAACAATATCGGCGACGTCCTGTGGCGCCGTATAATGAGACGGCGTCCGGGATTACAGGATGAACCGGCTGCCTGGATTATCCTTATAAAGGATTCTGGATGGTCGGTGTATTAGCTGCGAGCTAAGTTATTTATTGCCCGGCGTAATTAAACTTTTGTTTTTTAAGTGCGCACGGGAAGAGTCGCTCCAAATGTGAAAGGAAATTGCGACGTAGTCTACCTAGATACTTCGATCGGTAAGGGGTTGTAGTGTCCGAGCGTAAATAAAATCGAGAAATTATCATTCGGCTATTAGAAATAATGGGCGAAGGGCGGCCGGACAACGTTCCGGATCCCCCGGGATCGCGGCCTTATCGCCCTTTTTATCGGGAAACGATTCCACTCTCACATCGTAAATGGAATAATACACGGGATCAAATCCCTTCAAACTTCTTTTCACACGAAATTTCAAAAAGAATTACGTCTGTATCACACAGATTTCTTAAAAATGACGTTCAAATATGTCAAAAATTGACGTTCGTTGTCATTGAAATGTCAAAAATTAATGTTTGATGTCACTGAAATATCAAAAATTGACGTTTGGTGTCACTGAAATGTCAAAAATTGACGTTTGCTGTCACTCAAATATCAAAAATTGACGTTCGCTGTCACTGAAATATCATAAATTGACGTTCGTTGTCACTGAAATGTCAACAATTGACGTTCGTTGTCACTGAAATGTCAAAAATTCATGTTTGATGTCACTAAAAATATCAAAAATTTACGTTTGCTGTCACTGAAAAGTCAACAATTGACGTTCGTTGTCACTGAAATGTCAAAAATTGACGTTGGTTCTCACTGAAATATCAAAAATTAATGTTCGTTGTCACTAAAATATAAAAAATTGACGTTCGTTGTCACTGAGATGTCAAAAATTGATGTTTGATGTCACTGAAATATCAAAAATTGAGTTTGCTGTGACCGAAATGTTAAAAATTGACGTTCGTTGTCACTGAAATGTCAGAAATTGATGTTTGATGTCACTGAAATATCAAAAATTGACGTTTGCTGTCACTGAAATGTCAAAAATTGACTTTTTTGTCAATGAAATGTCAAAAATTGATGTTTGATGTCACTTAAATATCAAAAATTGAAGTTTGCAAAAATTGACTTTCACTAATTTCTCAAAAAATGACGTTCGTTGTTACTGAAATGTCAAAAATTGACGTTCGTTGTCACTGAAATGTCAAAAATTGATGTTTGATGTCACTGAAATATCAAAAATTGGCGTTTGCTGTCACTGAAATCTCAAAAATTGACATTCGTTGTCATTGAAATGTCAAAAATTGATGTTTGATGTAACTGAAATATCAAAAATTGACGTTTGCTGTCACTGAAATGTCAAAAATTGACATTCGTTGTCACTGAAATGTCAAAAATTGATGTTTGATGTCACAAAAATTGACGTTTTTTGTCACTGAAATATCAAAAATTGACGTTCATAGTCACTGAAATGTCAAAAAGTGATGTTTGAAGTCACTGAAATATCAAATATTGACATTTGCTGTCACTGAAGTGTCAAAAATTGACGTTCGTTGTCACTGCAATGTAAAAAATTGATGTTTGATGTCACTGAAATATCAAAAATTGACGTTCGTTGTCACTGAAATGTCAAGAATTGACGTTGGTTGTCACTGAAATATCAAAACTAAACGTTCGTTACCACTGAAATATAAAAAATTGACGTTCGTTGTCTCTGAAATTTCAAAAATTGATGTTTGATGTCACTGAAATTTAAAAAATTGACGTTTGCTGTCACTGCAATGTCAAAAATTGACATTTTTGTCACTGAAATGTCAGAAATTGATATTTGATGTCACTGTAATATCAAATATTGACGTTTGCAAAAATTGACGTTCAGTAATTTCTGAAAAATTAACGTTCGTTGTCACTGAAATGTCAAAAATTGATGTTTGATGTCACAAAAATTGACGTTTTTTGTCACTGAAATATCAAAAATTGACGTTCGTTGTCACTAAAATGTCAAAAAGTGATGTTTGATGTCACTGAAATATCAAATATTGACGTTTGCTGTCACTGAAATGTGAAAAATTGACGTTCGTTGTCACTGCAATGTAAAAAATTGATGTTTGATGTCACTGAAATATCAAAAATTGACGTTCGTTGTCACCGAAATGTCAAGAATTGACGTTGGTTGTCACTGAAATATCAAAACTGAACGTTCGTTACCACTGAAATATAAAAAATTGACGTTCGTTGTCTCTGAAATTTCAAAAATTGATGTTTGATGTCACTGAAATTTCAAAAATTGACGTTTGCTGTCACTGCAATGTCAAAAATTGACATTTTTGTCACTGAAATGTCAAAAATTGATATTTGATGTCACTGAAATATCAAAAATTGACGTTTCACAAAAATTAACGTTTTCTGTCACTGAAATGTCAAAAATTGACGATCGTTTTCACTGAAATGTCAAAAATTGATGTTTGATGTCACTGATATATCAAAAATTGACGTTTTCTGTCACTGAAATGTGAAAAATTGACGTTCGTTGTCACTGCAATGTAAAAAATTGATGTTTGATGTCACTGAAATATCAAAAATTGACGTTCGTTGTCACCGAAATGTCAAGAATTGACGTTGGTTGTCACTGAAATATCAAAACTGAACGTTCGTTACCACTGAAATATAAAAAATTGACGCTCGTTGGCTCTGAAATTTCAAAAATTGATATTTGATGTCACTGAAATTTCAAAAATTGACGTTTGCTGTCACTGCAATGTCAAAAATTTACATTTTTGTCACTGAAATGTCAAAAATTGATATTTGGTGTCATTGAAATATAAAAAATTAACGATTGCAAAAATTGATGTTTGATATCACAAAAATTGACGTTTTCTGTCACTGAAATGTCAAAAATTGACGATCTTTGTGACAGAAATGTAAAAAATTGATGTTTGATGTCACTGATATATCAAAAATTGACGTTTTCTGTCAATGAAATGTCATAAATTGATGTTTGCTGTCACTGAAATGTAAATAATTGACGTTTGTTTTCACTAAAATGTCAAAAATTGACGTTAGCTGTCACTGAAATATCAAAAATTAATGTTTTCTGTCACTGAAATATCAAAAATTGACGTTCGCTGTCACTGAAATGTCAAAAAAGGATGTCTGATGTCAATGAAATATCAAAAATTGACATTTGCTGTCACTGAAATGTCAAAAATTGACGTTCGTTGTAACTGAAATGTCAAATATTGATGTTTGATGTCACTGAAAAACAAAAAATTGAAGTTTGCGGTCCCTGAAATGCCAAAAATTGACGTTCGTTGTCACTGAAATGTCAAAAATTAATGCTGGTTGTCACTGAAATATCAAAAATTGACGTTCGTTGTCACTGAAACGTCAAAAGTTGATGTTTGATGTCACCAAAATTGACGTTTTCTGTCACTGAAATATCAAAAATTAACGTTCGTTGTTACTGAAAAGTCAAAAATTGACGTTCGTTGTCACTGAAATGTCAAAAATTGGTGTTTGATGTCACTAAAATATCAAAAATTGACGTTTGCAGTCACTCAAATCTAAAAAATTGACGTTCGTTGTCACTGAAATGTCAAAAATTTATGTTTGATGTCACAAAAATATACGTTTTCTGTCACTGAAATATCAAAAATTGACGTTCGTTGTCAATGAAATGTCAAAAATTGATGTTTGATGTCACTGAAATATCAAATATTGCCGTTTGCTGTCACTGAAATCTCAAAAATTGACGTTCGTTGTCACTGAAATGTCAAAAATTAATGTTTGATGTCACTGAAATATCAAAAATTGACGTTTGCTGTCACTGAAATCGTCAAATCAATCGTCAAAAATTGATGTTTGATGTCACTGAAATATCAAATATTGACGTTCGTTGTCACTGAAATGTCAAAAGTTGATGTTTGATATCACAAAAATTGACGTTTTCTGTCACTGAAATGTCAAAAATTAACGTTCGTTGTTACTGAAATGTCAAAAATTGACGTTCGTTGTCACTGAAATGTCAAAAATTGTTGTTTGATGTCCCTAAAATATCAAAAATTGACGTTTGCAGTCACTCAAATCTAAAAAATTGACGTTCGTTGTCACTGAAATGTCAAAAATTTATGTTTGATGTCACAAAAATATACGTTTTCTGTCACTGAAATATCAAATATTGACGTTCGTTGTCACTGAAATGTCAAAAATTGATGTTTGATGTCACTGAAATATCAAATATTGCCGTTTAATGTCACTGAAATCTCAAAAATTGACGTTCGTTGTCACTGAAATGTCAAAAATTAATGTTTGATGTCACTGAAATATCAAATATTGACGTTTGCTGTCACTGAAATCTCAAAAATTGACGGTCGTTGTCACTGAAATGTCAAAAATTAATGTTTAATGTCACTGACATATCAAAAATTGAACTTTGCTGTCACTAAAACGTCAAATATTGACGTTGTCTATTAGTCTAGTCTATGAATCCTAGTGGCCGTAGACCATCAATTTAAACTACGGAAACTCGGGATTGGACGCCCGGAGACTCCGGTTTTCCTCCGGACGTCCTCCTTTTTGTCTCCCTTAAAAAAACGACTTCGGGCGTCGCCTAACAAAACAACAACTTTGCAGACTTAGATATTATTTAGTATACATACTAAATCTAGATATTATAAAATAAGACTCTAGTTTTAATCTAGATGTATTTAAGTTTTCACGTAATTGTTATCTAGCTGAGTTTAACTTTTCACGTAATTGTTATCTAGCTATGAGTTTTAATCTATTCGCACTAATAACTAAATCTAGATAGATGTAAACTATTATTGTTTCTTATTAAGACCGTGGAAAACAAACGAGAATCTATTAAGTGATTCCTTATCGCGGATGGAGGGGGCAGGCGTCGCGACGCCGACTCTTCTCCGGAACGAAGAGCAGTGGTGATCCGGTGTCCGACGTCGACTAACCTAGTCTGTGCGCGCTTAACCCACTCGCTGACTAATTCTGCGGACTAACATGTTGGCCAACTAGGGGCGGCCATGTGGAGGCTGCCGGGCTGCTCACCTGAGGACTTGCTAGTCGCCAGGAGATTCGCCAACATTCGCACTAATTCCGTCAACGCCGTCAAACTACACCACAACATGATCTATAATGGTATCTAGTTCACTTAATCTTTAGTTTGTTACCAGACAAGTTTTAACACGAAATTCAGTATCTAGACTTACAGTTGAAATGTTATAATGTTAAGTTGAAATAAATTCCAGGTGTAGTCTAGTTGTCTAGGTAGAGTTTAGGGAAAACTAGAATGTTCTATCTAGAATATTAACAACGTTTCAGCTGATTTAGTTAACTAATTCAGAATAAAAGTTTTGGCAGATTTAGATTAAGTTTGAGCTTCTAGATCTAGACTATTAGACTAGATACAAAGTTGAACTTTGTATAGTTATAGACTAGTTATCTAGGTAGAGTTTAGTAAACACTAGAAAATTCTATCTAGAATAATAACAAAGTTACAGCTAATTTAGTAAACTAATTCGGGGAAAATATTTGTCAACGAGCTACAATTTTTTATAGATTAAGATTAAGTTTGAGCTTCTAGATCTAGACTATTAGACTAGATACAAGCTTGAAATTTTGCACAGTTATAGAATAGTTATCTAGGTGGAGTTTAGTTATCACTAGAAAATTCTATCTAGAATATTAACAATGTTACAGCTAATTTAGTAAACTAATTCGAGGAAAATATTTTACAACGAGCTACAATTTTTTATAGATTAAGATTAAGTTTGAGCATCTAGAGCTAGACTATTAGACTAGATACAAAGTTGAAATTTTGCATAGTTATAGACTAGTTATCTAGGTAGAGTTTAAAGAAAACTAGAAAATTATATCTAGAATATTAACAAAGTTACAGCTAATTTAGTAAACTAATTCGGGGAAAATATTTGTCAAAGAGCTACAATTTTTTATAGATAAAGATTAAGTTTAAGCTTCTAGATCTAGACTATTAGACTGGATACAAAGCTGAAATTGTGCATAGTTATAGACTAGTTATCTAGGTGAAGATTAGTATACACTAGAAAATTCTATATAGAATATTAACGAAGTTACAGCTAATTTAGTAAACTAATTCGGGGAAAATATTTGTCAACGAGCTACAATTTTTTATAGATTACGATTAAGTTTGAGCTTCTAAATCTAGACTATTAGACTAGATATGAAGTTGAAATTGTGCATAGTTATAGACTAGTTATCTAGGTGGAGATTAGTATACACAAGAAAATTCTATATAGAATATTAACGAAGTTACAGCTAATTTAGTAAACTAATTCGGGGAAAATATTTGTCAACGAGCTACAATTTTTTATAGATTACGATTAAGTTTGAGCTTCTAAATCTAGACTATTAGACTAGATATGAAGTTGAAATTGTGCATAGTTATAGACTAGTTATCTAGGTGGAGATTAGTATACACTAGAAAATTCTATCTAGAATATTAACAAAGTTACAGCTAATTTAGTAAACTAATTCGGGTAAAATATTTGTCAAGGAGCTACTAATTTTTTATAGATTAAGATTAAGTTTAAGCTTCTAGATCTAGACTATTAGACTAGAAACAAAAATGAAATTTTGCATAGTTATAGACTAGTTATCTAGCTAGAGTTTAGAGAAAACTAGAATATTCTATCTAGAATATTAACAAAGTCAGAGCTAATTTAGTAAGTTAATTCAGGATCTTTAAGTTAAGTTCGAGCTTCTAGTTCTACTCTATTAGACAAAGTTAGCAAAGTCATAGACTAGTTATCTAGGTAGAGTTTAGTAAAAACTAGAATGTTCTATCTAGAATATTAAGAAAGTTACAGCTTATTTAGTAAAGTAATTCAGGAAAAATATTTGTAAAAAAAGTTTGAGCTTCTAGTTCTAGACTTCTAGACTAGATACAAGCTTGAAAATTTACAAACTTAGAGTTGATTCGTCCCGCTAGAACTTGGTGAAAACTAGAATATTCTATCTAGTATACTTCAGTCAAGTAATCTAATCTTGTTGTGGGAGACCGGATCGAGGAAGAGGAAGCAAAGACCCAATTTGGGCTGTAGGGCCGTCGTAGAAGAAGTATCTAATCTAGATTAAACCTAAATATTGTTAAACAAAAGCTTGTTTAAACTTACCGAGTTCTCGCCTAGTTCACTAATCTAGTTCGTTGACACTCGACTAGTCTAGTCCACAGACACCTCACCAATGTAGATTAGTTCACTAACACTTCACTAGTTCCCAACGTTCACTCACTTATCAGTTGTTGAGATGAAGTCGTTGAGTTGACTAAATCTCGAAGCGAGCTGGTTCATCTCAAGGCGGTCAGGTCACGCAATCCGGCTGATAAGACGGCACGGTCTACAGTTAGTGAACTAAATAGGAAATAGAAAAGGGAAAATTAGTAAACCAAAATATTTCGTCGAGGAATTAGACTGATAACTGGGTTTACAGTTAGTTGAGATTATAATATAATTAATAAATCTGGACTAAAGCGTCCGGATTAGTAAATCTAGTTCAGGGGTGTCCAAAATTTTGAACATTAATTTCTCAAATCCATGTCTAGTCTAAAGTTGTTAATTGATGGATTTGTTTCAAACTTGTGCATATTTTACTGCTCTCTTAGCTACCGATAAGGCTACCGTCCCAAACCGTAACAAACATTCACAAATTATTGAATTTTACTGTTCCGTTGTTGCAGATCCTTACCAGCTTCTGAACGCGGCGTCGTCGCGATTGGTCGCGCAGGGCTCCGGCCAGATCCAACTGTGGCAGTTCCTGCTGGAGCTGCTCGGCGATTCGTCGAACGCCGGCTGCATTACGTGGGAAGGCACCAATGGCGAGTTCAAGCTCACCGATCCCGACGAGGTCGCGCGCCGATGGGGCGAACGCAAGTCCAAACCGAACATGAATTACGACAAACTCTCCAGAGCCCTCAGGTAACTACCACACAACATACACACTACACTCACAACACGCATGTCAAAAGATTTGACAGTTCTGAGTGAAGCGTGAAAATTTGACTAGTCTTGTCTATTTAGTCTTGTCTGTCTAGTCTTGTCTATATAGTCTTGTCTGTCTAGACTTGCCTGTCTAGTCTTGTCTGTCTAGTCTTGTCTGTCTAGTCTTGTCTGTCTAGTCTTGTCTGTCTAGTCTTGTCTGTCTAGTCTTGTCTGTCTAGTCTTGTCTGTCTAGTCTTGTCTGTCTAGTCTTGTCTGTCTAGTCTTGTCTGTCTAGTCTTGTCTGTCTAGTCTTGTCTGTCTAGTCTTGTCTGTCTAGTCTTGTCTGTCTAGTCTTGTCTGTCTAGTCTTGTCTGTCTAGTCTTGTCTGTCTAGTCTTGTCTGTCTAGTCTTGTCTGTCTAGTCTTGTCTGTCTAGTCTTGTCTGTCTAGTCTTGTCTGTCTAGTCTTGTCTGTCTAGTCTTGTCTGTCTAGTCTTGTCTGTCTAGTCTTGTCTGTCTAGTCTTGTCTGTCTAGTCTTGTCTGTCTAGTCTTGTCTGTCTAGTCTTGTCTGTCTAGTCTTGTCTGTCTAGTCTTGTCTGTCTAGTCTTGTCTGTCTAGTCTTGTCTGTCTAGTCTTGTCTGTCTAGTCTTGTCTGTCTAGTCTTGTCTGTCTAGTCTTGTCTGTCTAGTCTTGTCTGTCTAGTCTTGTCTGTCTAGTCTTGTCTGTCTAGTCTTGTCTGTCTAGTCTTGTCTGTCTAGTCTTGTCTGTCTAGTCTTGTCTGTCTAGTCTTGTCTGTCTAGTCTTGTCTGTCTAGTCTTGTCTGTCTAGTCTTGTCTGTCTAGTCTTGTCTGTCTAGTCTTGTCTGTCTAGTCTTGTCTGTCTAGTCTTGTCTGTCTAGTCTTGTCTGTCTAGTCTTGTCTGTCTAGTCTTGTCTGTCTAGTCTTGTCTGTCTAGTCTTGTCTGTCTAGTCTTGTCTGTCTAGTCTTGTCTGTCTAGTCTTGTCTGTCTAGTCTTGTCTGTCTAGTCTTGTCTGTCTAGTCTTGTCTGTCTAGTCTTGTCTGTCTAGTCTTGTCTGTCTAGTCTTGTCTGTCTAGTCTTGTCTGTCTAGTCTTGTCTGTCTAGTCTTGTCTGTCTAGTCTTGTCTGTCTAGTCTTGTCTGTCTAGTCTTGTCTGTCTAGTCTTGTCTGTCTAGTCTTGTCTGTCTAGTCTTGTCTGTCTAGTCTTGTCTGTCTAGTCTTGTCTGTCTAGTCTTGTCTGTCTAGTCTTGTCTGTCTAGTCTTGTCTGTCTAGTCTTGTCTGTCTAGTCTTGTCTGTCTAGTCTTGTCTGTCTAGTCTTGTCTGTCTAGTCTTGTCTGTCTAGTCTTGTCTGTCTAGTCTTGTCTGTCTAGTCTTGTCTGTCTAGTCTTGTCTGTCTAGTCTTGTCTGTCTAGTCTTGTCTGTCTAGTCTTGTCTGTCTAGTCTTGTCTGTCTAGTCTTGTCTGTCTAGTCTTGTCTGTCTAGTCTTGTCTGTCTAGTCTTGTCTGTCTAGTCTTGTCTGTCTAGTCTTGTCTGTCTAGTCTTGTCTGTCTAGTCTTGTCTGTCTAGTCTTGTCTGTCTAGTCTTGTCTGTCTAGTCTTGTCTGTCTAGTCTTGTCTGTCTAGTCTTGTCTGTCTAGTCTTGTCTGTCTAGTCTTGTCTGTCTAGTCTTGTCTGTCTAGTCTTGTCTGTCTAGTCTTGTCTGTCTAGTCTTGTCTGTCTAGTCTTGTCTGTCTAGTCTTGTCTGTCTAGTTCTTGTCTGTCTAGTCTTGTCTGTCTAGTCTTGTCTATCTAGTCTTGTCTGTATAGTCTTGTCTGTCTAGTCTTGTCTGTCTAGTCTTGTCTGTCTAGTCTTGTCTGTCTAGTCTTGTCTGTCTAGTCTTGTCTGTCGAGTCTTGTCTGTCCAGTCTTGTCTGTCCAGTCTTGTCTGTCTAGTCTTGTCTGTCTAGTCTTGTCTGTCTAGTCTTGTCTGTCTACTCTTGTCTGTCTAGTCTTGTCTGTCTAGTCTTGTCTGTCTACTCTTGTCTGTCTAGTCTTGTCTGTCTAGTCTTGTCTGTCTAGTCTTGTCTGTCTAGTCTTGTCTGTCTAGTCTTGTCTGTCTACTCTTGTCTGTCTAGTCTTGTCTGTCTAGTCTTGTCTGTCTAGTCTTGTCTGTCTAGTCTTGTCTGTCTACTCTTGTCTGTCTAGTCTTGTCTGTATAGTCTTGTCTGTCTAGTCTTGTCTGTCTAGTCTTGTCTGTCTAGTCTTGTCTGTCTAGTTCTTGTCTGTCTAGTCTTGTCTGTCTAGTCTTGTCTGTCTAGTCTTGTCTGTCTAGTCTTGTCTGTCTAGTCTTGTCTGTCTAGTCTTGTCTGTCTAGTCTTGTCTGTCTAGTCTTGTCTGTCTAGTCTTGTCTGTCTAGTCTTGTCTGTCTAGTCTTGTCTGTCTAGTTCTTGTCTGTCTAGTCTTGTCTGTCTAGTCTTGTCTGTCTAGTCTTGTCTGTCTAGTCTTGTCTGTCTAGTCTTGTCTGTCTAGTCTTGTCTGTCTAGTCTTGTCTGTCTAGTCTTGTCTGTCTAGTCTTGTCTGTCTAGTCTTGTCTGTCTAGTCTTGTCTGTCTAGTCTTGTCTGTCTAGTCTTGTCTGTCTAGTCTTGTCTGTCGAGTCTTGTCTGTCCAGTCTTGTCTGTCCAGTCTTGTCTGTCTAGTCTTGTCTGTCTAGTCTTGTCTGTCTAGTCTTGTCTGTCTAGTCTTGTCTGTCTAGTCTTGTCTGTCTAGTCTTGTCTGTCTACTCTTGTCTGTCTAGTCTTGTCTGTCTAGTCTTGTCTGTCTAGTCTTGTCTGTCTAGTCTTGTCTGTCTAGTCTTGTCTGTATAGTCTTGTCTGTCTAGTCTTGTCTGTCTAGTCTTGTCTGTCTAGTCTGTCTAGTCTTGTCTGTCTAGTCTTGTCTGTCTAGTCTTGTCTGTCTAGTCTTGTCTGTCTAGTCTTGTCTGTCTAGTCTTGTCTGTCTAGTCTTGTCTGTCTAGTCTTGTCTGTCTAGTCTTGTCTGTCTAGTCTTGTCTGTCTAGTCTTGTCTGTCTAGTCTTGTCTGTCTAGTCTTGTCTGTCTAGTCTTGTCTGTCTAGTCTTGTCTGTCTAGTCTTGTCTGTCTAGTCTTGTCTGTCTAGTCTTGTCTGTCTAGTCTTGTCTGTCTAGTCTTGTCTGTCTAGTCTTGTCTGTCTAGTCTTGTCTGTCTAGTCTTGTCTGTCTAGTCTTGTCTGTCTAGTCTTGTCTGTCTAGTCTTGTCTGTCTAGTCTTGTCTGTCTAGTCTTGTCTGTCTAGTCTTGTCTGTCTAGTCTTGTCTGTCTAGTCTTGTCTGTCTAGTCTTGTCTGTCTAGTCTTGTCTGTCTAGTCTTGTCTGTCTAGTCTTGTCTGTCTAGTCTTGTCTGTCTAGTCTTGTCTGTCTAGTCTTGTCTGTCTAGTCTTGTCTGTCTAGTCTTGTCTGTCTAGTCTTGTCTGTCTAGTCTTGTCTGTCTAGTCTTGTCTGTCTAGTCTTGTCTGTCTAGTCTTGTCTGTCTAGTCTTGTCTGTCTAGTCTGTCTAGTCTGCCTAATCTGTCTAGCCTGTCTTATCTGTCTAGTCGGTCTAGTCCGTCTAGTCCGTCTAGTTCGTCTAGTCTAGTCTGTTTAGTCTCGTCTGTCTAGTCTCGTCTGTCTAGTCTCGTCCGTCTAGTCTCGTCTGTCTAGTCTCGTCTGTCTAGTCTCGTCTGTCTAGCCTCGTCTTTCTAGTCTCGTCTGTCTAGTCTCGTCTGTCTAGTCTCGTCTGTCTAGTCTCGTCTGTCTAGTGTCGTCTGTCTTGTCTCGTCTGTCTAGTCTCGTCTGTCTAGTCTCGTCTAGTCTCGTCTGTCTAGCCTCGTCGGTCTAGTCTCGTCTGTCTAGTCTCGTCTGTCTAGTCTCGTCTGTCTAGTCTCGTCTGTCTAGTCTCGTCTGTCTAGTCTCGTCTAGTCTCGTCTGTCTAGTCTCGTCTGTCTAGTCTCATCTGTCTAGTCTCGTCTGTCTAGTCTCGTATATCTAGTCTCGTCTGTCTAGTCTCGTCTGTCTAGTCTCGTCTGTCTAGTCTCGTCTGTCTAGTCTCGTCTGTCTAGTTTCGCCTGTCTAGTCTCGTTTGTTTAGTCTCGTCTCTCTAGTCTCGTCTGTCTAGTCTCGTCTATCTAGTCTCGTCTGTCTAGTCTCATCTATCTAGTCTTGTCTGTCTAGTCTTGACAAATTGTTTTATGACTTTGACGTTTAAATGTCAAATTTGTGATTGAAACGAAGGAGAAAAGTCAAAATTTGAACATTAAACTCAAAATATTGGCAGTTACAAAACCCTTGACAGTTCCTAGACAAAACGTCAAAGTTTAGAAATTTCTAATTTCTCGATTTATTGCAGATATTACTACGACAAGAACATAATGTCTAAAGTCCATGGTAAACGTTACGCTTACAAATTCGATTTCCATGGGTTGATGGCGGCGTGTCAGGCGCAGGCGCAGGGTCAAGGGGACCCTATGGTGCCCCCCTACCACAAGTACCAGCCGCACCAGAGCGAGTTGGGGGCGGCGCTCTACCCCTCGACCTCGGTGGCGGCCGCCAAGTTGCCCCCGCTGACTCTGCCCCCCGGCTCGCAGCACCCCCAAGGCGGCTTGTTCACCACCCCCAGCTACTGGCCCTACTCCCCCGGCGGGTTCGACCCCCGAAGCCCCCCATTCAACTGACTATTTTGTTTTCTGCCGGGGGGCTTTTTGTAAATATTTTAATTAAATGTAAAAAATAGGTTCCGTAGATTTAATTTGTTTTCTAGGGATTTTGGGCCAGTGGTGCAGGGTTACCAACTGTCTTTTCTGGTTACTTTTAGTAATAGATTTTTTTAATTAAATAAAGATGTGTAAATACTTATCTCAGATTTTTACTACCATCCACCCCAAATTCAACCCCAAATAGCCTCCATATCTACCAAACCAACCAGATACAAGACAACCATCCAACCCAAACTGAACCCTAATTAGTTATCTAGCAGATACCGCAAACACTAAGTTAATATATATTTCAGCTTCCTAGATAATAAACATAAGCTTTCAACCTCCATATCTATCAAACCAATCCAGATACAAGACAACCAGCCAACCCAAACTAAAATCTAATTAGTAATCTAGCAGATACCGCAAACACTAACTTGATATATATTGCGGCTTCATAGATACTAAACATAAACTTTCAACCGTCATATCAACCAAACCAATCTAGATACAAGACAACCAGACAATCCAAACTTAACTCTAGTTAGTTATCTACCAGATACCGCAAACCCTAACTTAATATATATTACGGCTTCCTAGATAATAAACATAAACTTTCAACCTCCATATCTACCAAACCAATCCAGATACAAGACAAACATCTAACTCAAACTGAACCCTAATTAGTTATCTAGTAGATACCGCAAACACTAACTTAATATATATTACGGCTTGTTAGATAATAAACACAAACTTTCAACCTCCATATCTACCAAACCATTACAGATACAAAACAACCATCCAACCCAAACTGAACCCTAATTAGTTATCTACCAGATACCGCAAACCCCTACTTTATATATATATATATATATATATATATATATATATATATATATATATATATTTATATATATATTGCGGCTTCCTAGATAATTAACATAAACTTGCAACCTCCATATCTACCAAACCAATCCAGATACAAGACCACCAGTCAACCCAAACTCAACCCTATTTAGTTATCTACCAGATACCGCAAACCCTAACTTAATATATATTACGGCTTCCTAGATAATAAACATAAACTTTCAACCTCCATATCTACCAAACCAATCCAGATACAAGACAAACATCTAACTCAAACTGAACCCTAATTAGTTATCTAGCAGATACCGCAAACACTAACTTAATATATATTACAGCTTCCTAGATAATAAACATAAACTTTCAACCTCCATAGTTACCAAACCATTCCAGATAGAAAACAACCATCCAACGTCTCTAGACAAGCTGAATCCTAATTAGTTATCTACCAGATACCGCAAACCCTAACTTAATTTATATTACGGCTTCCTAGATATTATACATAAATTTTAAACCTCCATATCTACCAAACCAATCCAGATACAAGACACCAAGCCAACCAAAACTGAACCCTAAGTGGATATCTACCAGATACCGCAAACCCTAACTTAATATATATTACGGCTTCCTAGATAATAAACATAAACTTTCAACCTCCATCTCTACCAAACCAATCCAGATACTAGACAACCAGCCAACCCAAACTCAACCCAAATTAGTTATCTACCAGATACCGCAAACCCTAACTTAATATATATTACGGCATCCTAGATAATAAACATAAATTTTCAGCGTCGATATCTATTTAACCGATCCAGATACAAGACAACCAGCCAACCCAAACTCAACCCTAATTAGTTATCTACCAGATACTGCAAACCCAAACTAAATATATATTACGGCTTCCTAGATAATAAACATACACTTTCAACCTCCATATCTACCAAACTAATAAAGATTCAAGACAACCATTTAACCCAAACTGAACTCTAATTAGTTATCTAGCAGATACCGCAAACACTAACTTAATATATATTACGGCTTCATAGATAATAAACATAAACTTTAAACCTCCATCTTTACCAAACCAATCCAGATACAAGACAACGAGCCAACCTTAAGTCAACTCTAATTAGTTATCTACCAGATACTGCAAACCCTAACTTGATATATATTACGGCTTCCTGGATATTAAACATAAACTTGCAACCTCCATATCTGCTAAACCAATCCAGATACAAGACAACCAGCCAAGCCAAACTCAACGCTAATTAGTTATCTACCAGATACCACATACCTTAATTTAATATGTATATTACGGTTTACTAGATAATAAACATGAACTTTCAATCACGATATCTACGAAACCATTCCAGATACAAAACAACCATTCAACCCAAACTGAACTCTAATTAGTTATCTACCAGATACCGCAAACCCTAACTTAATATATATTACGGCTTCCTAGATATTAAACTTTCCACCTTCATATCTACTAAACCAATCCAGGTACAAGACAACCAGCCAACCCAAACTATACCCTATTTAGTTATCTACCAGATACCGCAAACCCTAACTTAATATATATTACGGCTTCCTAGATAATAAACATAAACTTTCAACCTCCATATCTACCAAACCAATCCAGATACAAGCCAACCAGCCAACCCAAACTCAACCCTAATTAGTTATCTACCAGATACCGCAAACCCTAACTTAATATATATTACGGCTTCCTAGATAATAAACATAAATTTTCAGCGTCGATATCTATCTAACCGATCCAGATACAAGACAACCAGCCAACCCAAACTCAACCCTAATTAGTTATCTACCAGATACTGCAAACCCTAACTAAATATATATTACGGCTTCCTAGATAATAAACATAAAGTTTCAACCTCCATATCTACCAAACTAATAAAGATTCAAGACAACCATTTAACCCAAACTGTACTCTAATTAGTTATCTAGCAGATACCGCAAACACTAACTTAATATATATTACGGCTTCATAGATAATAAACATAAACTTTAAACCTCCATCTTTACCAAACCAATCCAGATACAAGACTACTAAACCAATACTTTCAACTTCCATATCTACCAAACCAATCCTGATACAAGATAACCATCCAACCCAAAGTCAACCCTATTTAGTTACCTACCAGATACCGCAAACCCTTACTTAATATATATTACGGCTTCCTAGATAATAAACATAAACTTTCAACCTCCATATCTACCAAACCGTTCTAGGTAAAAAACAATTGTCCAACCCAAACTGAACCCTAATTAGTTATCTACCAGATACCGCAAACCCTAACTTAATATATATTACGACTTCCTAGATAATAAACATAAACTTTCAACCTGCATATCTACCAAACCAATTCAGATGTAAGACAACCATCCACCCCAAACTCAACCCTAATTAGTTATCTACCAGATACCGCGAACCCTAACTTAATATATATTACGGCTTCCTAAATAATAAACATAAACTTTCAACCTCTATATCTACCAATCCAATCCAGATACAAGACAACCAGCATACCCAAGCTCAACCCTAATTAGTTATCTACCAGATACCGCAAATTCTAACTTAATATATATTACGGCTTCCTAGATAATAAACATAAACTTTCAACCTGCATATCTACCAAAGCGTTCTAGATACAAAACAATTGTCCAACCCAAACTGAACCCTAATTAGTTATCTACCAGATACCGCAAACCCTAACTTAATATATATTACGACTTCCTAGATAATAAACATAAACTTTCAACCTGCATATCTACCAAACCAATTCAGATGTTAGACAACCATCCACACCAAACTCTACCCAAATTAGTTATCTACCAGATACACCAAACCACAACTTAATACCTACAACGGCCACCTAGATATTAAACAATACATCAATGTCCTCCCAACATAACCCGAAACTCTATAACTAACAAAACGACCCAGTTACAAGATAATTATTTTTAGAAAAATTATGTATCTACCAGATACCACAAAACCTAAGCTCTTAACCATCTCGGATGGACATTGCACAAAATTTGAAGATCATCAAACCAAATTTAAATGCAATTCAAGTTTTTCTAAGGTTGTATCTAGTAGATTAATCTATATATTGCTATAAAATGTATGTCAATTTATAGATAACAAACCAAATATCAACCAAAAAATCCATATCTACCAAACCAATTCAGATGCTCGACAACGATCCATCTCAAAGTCAACCCAAATCAGTTATCTACCAGATACAGCAAAGCACAACTTTATATCTACAACGGATTCATAGATATTAAACAAAACATCAACGTCCTCCCAACATAACCCAAAACTTTATATCTATCAAAACGACCAAGTTACAAGATAATTATCTTTAGAAAAATTATGTATCTTCCAGATACAGCAAAACCTGAGCTCTTAACCATCTCGGATGGATATTACACAAAATTTGATGAACATCAAACCAAATCGAAATGCAATTCAAGTTTTTCTAAGGTTGTATCTAGTAGATTAATCTAGATATTGTTCCACAACACTAATGTTAAGTTGTTACACAACCAAAAAATCCATATCTACCAAACCAATTCAGATGCAAGATAACCTTCCACCTCAAACTCAACCCAAATCAGTTATCTACCAGATACAGCAAAGCACAACTTAATATCTACAACGGATTCATAGATTTTTAAGAAAACATCAATGTCCCCTAACATAAACTATCTACAAAAACGACCCAGTTACAAGATAATTATGTATCTACCAGATACCGCAAACCCTAAGCTCTTAACCATTTCAGAGGGATATTATACAAAATTTGAAGATTATCGAACCAAATTGAAATGCAAGTTTTTACAAGATTGTATCTAGTAGATTAATCTAGATATTGTTATAAATTATGTATCAATTTATAGATAATTTAGTTATCTATTAGTTGATGCTTTTGTTTGAGCGATTGGTTTGTTGTACACAAAGTTATTAAGCGAAAACTGGGGTTGGATAAGTTTAAGTCATGGTCGTGTTTAAGTGTGAATATCTAGAAAACTAGATAAGTTAAGAAAAAAAGTTTCGGATGGACTTAATAGATAATTGATCGTTATAAAAGCGTGCGTTGAATTAGTCAATGTGGGATAATCTGTGTAGTCGCTTCGAGCCGTTTAAAGTTTGTAGGTCGCTTAAAATCGGTCTAAATCTACATTGTGTGTTTGGTAAATAGAGCTTGGTTTAAGTAGATAATGGCCAATGAAAGCAACAACGCGTGGGTGTCAGATGCAAAGCGAAATGGCCGGAAACGGTTAACGAACTCTAATTTGTTTGGCTTGTCGGCCAGTTCGAGCCCGAAGTCCGAGCCGAAATGACGGTACTGTTCTTGTTCGGGCTGGTTTTAGTACAGATCGCTAGTGCGGAACCCGGATTCACAACAACAAGTAAGAACCATTATTTATTCCATACAAAACGCATTTTTTTTCGAGAAAATCCAACAAAAAACACGGAAAACTCTATAATATCTGCCAGATAAATAAATAACTCATTCAATTATCTACAGATTA
The DNA here is from genome assembly GCA_944588485.1 of Phosphuga atrata. NCBI lineage: Eukaryota > Metazoa > Arthropoda > Insecta > Coleoptera > Silphidae > Phosphuga > Phosphuga atrata. The sequence goes on along the minus strand of OX155908.1, from coordinate 10,197,583 downwards.
TACCTATAAACTTTTTATCTATTCCAATTAGTTTCTAAATTGTACGAATTTAAGCAAAATCTTAAGTTATCTATATATCTAGATAAAAATAAATTAAACAGCTAAGTCGTATTTAGTAGATAACTAAATTATCTAGAAGTTTTAATTGAAAAACATTTTTAAATTCCAGTTAGTTTTCTAGTTACAAAAACTTAAATCTTAGAAATTGTGCTCTAATTCGATGTTGGTTATCTATGGGCCTAGACTCCGTACAGAGGAGAATTTGGTATGAGTGGACAGATAATTGAATTATCTGTTTAATTTATTTTAAAACTTTTTGGAAAATTTCATTAGGCAAAAAGTTGTGAGTAAAACAAATTAATCGTAAAAGTTATCTAGCAGATACAAAATAATATCGCCCCCGGGTGGGCTCGAACCACCAACCTTTCGGTTAACAGCCGAACGCGCTAGCCAATTGCGCCACGGAGGCTTCGATCGACGATGTTTTGACCTTTGAGTTACAATCTAGAACAGTGAAACGGCGATCAATATCTACTTGTAGGTAGTCTAACTACGTTCCAATAAGAACTCAAGTAGCCGTGATCGTCTAGTGGTTAGGACCCTACGTTGTGGCCGTAGTAACCCAGGTTCGAATCCTGGTCACGGCAATGTGTAGAAACATTGTCACGGAGAGTTCTATTTTTATAGATAATCTAGATAATTTTAAGAAAAAAACATAGTGTAGATTTATAGATGATTGAATTATCTATGATTTTTGTTTGTAAAGTTTTTTGATGTTGTGCTGCGTTTAGGAGTCACAGCGTGTGAAAGGCGTAGTTTTCGAGTGACCTTGTGGAATTTCACCTAGTTGGTTATCTAGAAATATCTAGATTACTAAGAGGAAATTAGTATGTTATTTCGGTGTGGATTATAGATAATTAAATTCTCTACAAGTTTTATTCGAAGTTTTTTTTTTAAATTTGAAGTAGTTTGCGATATATTGGCACACAAACTTCAAGTTTTTTTAACCTTGATTATAAAATGTTAATTTATGTGTTTTTTTTTGTCATAAAACGTCACTTTGACAAGATATTATGTTAATTTTTTAACACACAATAATGTCAAATGTAATCTAAAATAATGACGATAATTTATGTAACTGTCAAATTATGACATTTTCTTTTAGAGATTGGACCGAAGCCTTTATGGAACGCGACGCATACTGACAGATTGCGGCAGGATTTGTTGCTGAATTATGACAAATTCGCGCGTCCGACGCAACATTACAACACAACCCGAGTTTCATTTGGATTTGTCATACTTCACGTCGACTTCAACGAGTTCAAGTCATCACTGACAGTTCATTCCTGGATCCGATTAGTAAGTAGCAAATTTGACAGTTTTTGTTTTGTGTCAAATTGACATTTTAGAGGTGGAATGATGACAAGTTGAAGTGGAATGCGAGTGAATACGGCGGCTTGGACACCCTGCACCTGGCAGACCACGAAATTTGGCAACCGGATCTCTTCGTTTACAATAGGTAACTGTCAAATTTTGAAAAGTGTCAAAGTTTGATTTCGCAATTTCAGCGCCACCTCAACGGCGATTAACCATTACGGCAACACGCACGCGATCGTTTCGTCTGACGGACAGATCATCTTAGTGCCACCTGTCCAAGTGACTGTTCTGTGTGCCTTGAATTTGCGATTTTGGCCGTTGGACACTCAACACTGTCAGCTGAAATTCGGCTCTTGGACCTACAATGGCGAACAGGTCGACCTACAACTTTGGCAAGACTTCAAAAACATCAGCAACGCTGTCGAGGTAACTAAAAAAATAAGTTTTGTCGAGAAATGACAGTTTTATAAAAAAATATCAGTTATGACATTAAAGTGAAACTAATCAATTAACCATTGGGTTTAGTCATAATGTCATTTTGGCAGTTTATTATAAACTGTCAAGCTACTAAATATTTGTGTTGTCATTTTGACGTTTTCTTTTTAGAAACAATTGTTGGTTGAAAGCACGGAATGGAACATAGTGGATATGACGGCGGAGAGGAATCTGAAGTATTATTCGTGTTGTGAACAGCCCTATCCTGACATCAGTATCAATATGACACTGTCAAGAGTGTCACCGTCCTATAAAACCGTCATCGTAACTCCTGCTTTCGGTGAGGATTTATTAACAGAAATAATGAATTTTGACGGTTCTTAAGAAAATGTCAGTTTTGACAATTTTTCGTTAACAGTTAAAATAACCAAGTGTCCTAAATTGATAACCTTGTCATCTTTGACATTTTTGACAATTTTCTGTCAAACAAGTGTCGACAGATTTTAAACTTTTGTAGAAAGTAGAAATGACAACATTTTGATGTGTCAAAGCCCAAAAAAATTGGAAGTTTATTTGCAGAATTGATAACCCTATCAACTTTGACATTTTTGACGTTTCAGCGATAATTCTGATGATCCTGGTGACGTTTTGTCTGCCGACCCAAACAGGGGAGAAGATCACCTTTGACAGATTTTGACGGTTCTTAAGAAACTGTCAAAGATGTGACGGTTCTTAAGAAGCTGTCAAAGTTCTGACGGTTTTCAAAAGAATCTGTCAAAATATTGACGGTTGATGGTTAAAGCTTGTTAAACATTGTGATGTAAATATTTTGAGGGATAATCTAAACGAAATGTCAAAATTGATGTTTATTGAGAATGTCAAATTTTGATATTTTTTTGCAAAACGTCAAAGTTTCTTGACAGTTTTTCGTTAAAAGTTAAAATTTTAGCAGTTTTTACTTGAAACCAGATCAAAATTTACTGTCAAACAAGTGTTGACAGATTTTTAACAGACAACTTTTGTAGAAAGTCGAAATTACAACATGTGGATGTGTCAAAGCCCAAACCAAAAAAATAATTGCAAAATTGATAACCCTGTCATCTTTGACATTTTTGACAATTTTCTGTCAAACAAGTGTCGACAGACAACATTTTGTGTTAAAGTTTATTTGCAAAATTGATAACCCTATCAACTTTGACATTTTTGACGTTTTAGCGATAATTCTGATGATCCTGGTGACGTTTTGTTTGCCGCGCCAAGCAGGGCAGAAGATCATCTTTGACAGATTTTGACGGTTTTTAAGAAACTGTCAAAGTTGCGACGGTTCTTAAGAAGCTATCAAAGTCCTGACGGTTTTCATAAGAATCTGTCAAAATATTGACGGTTGGTGGTTAAAGCTTGTTAACGTTGTGATGTAAATATTTTGAGGTATAATCTAAACGAAATGTCAAAATTGATATTTATTGAGAATGTCAAATCTTGATATTTTTTTGCAAAATGTCAAAGCATCTTGACAGTTTTTCGTTAAAAAATAAAATTTTAGCAGTTTTTACTTGAAACCAGATCAAAATTTACTGTCAAACAATTTTTGACAACATTTTGTAGAAAGTAGAAATAGCAACATGTGGATGTGTCAAAGCCCAAAAAAAAATAATTGCAAAATTGTTAACCCTGTCATCTTTGACATTTTTGACGTTTCAGCGATAATTTTGATGATCCTGGTGACGTTTTGTCTGCCGCCCCAAGCAGGGGAGAAGATCATCCTGCTGGGCTTCACCGCTATCATCAACTGCCTTTTCCTGCTGTATTTCACACAGAAACTCCCCGCCATGGGAACCCACACACCCTTAATAGGCAAGTCAAGAAAATGTATTACACTAAACCTAACTAACAGGGCTAAACCTAATCAGGTTAAACCTATTCTAACAGACCTTTTTACAGTTAGTTAAGCGCATCCGCCAAGTTTGAAAGGCGGGAATATGAAAGTTTCGGACATATTTAGTTATACGTCAAAAAGTTCGGGCAATTTTGACGTATAACATTGCAGAAATTGACGCATGCGCACAAAAAAACCTTCAATAGACATTTTCATAGTTGAGTTCTTTTCTAGTTCTGTTTTATTCAACGAGTCTGTACGTGATTTGCTATTCACTTATTGGATCGGTGATAGTGATTTGGATCTCGAGGACCAGGCACACCTACAGCCTGCCATGGGTCTTGAAGCAACCGCTGATTGGTTGCCTGGGGCGTTGGCTAGGCTTAGGTCACTACATAGCACAGGTAAAATGTCCAGTCAATCGTCAAAATTTTGACTAGGCAAGATGTCATAGTTTTGACAAGCCAGAAGACAAAACGTCAAAATTTAAAAAGATTTTTTGTTAGTGTCAAAAGTCTTTAAGCAAATTTTGACAGGTTTAAGGACAAAAACGTCTAAAGTTTTGCATAAAAAATTATCAAAGTTTGTCCAAGTCGAAGTTTCTAGGAAAATTGTCAAAGTTTTTAAATTGTCAAAGAATTTTCTAGACAAATCCAATCTAGACAATGGTTTCTAGAGTTGTCAAAATCTAAGAAATGTCGAAAACCTTAACAAAAAGAAACCTCAAAACTTTTATTACTCCTTGTCAAAATTTTGAAATTTCAGTTACATTCTGTCAAAATTTTGAAAGTTTTGTTACTTTCTGTCAAAATTTTGACATTTTTGTTACTTTCTGTCAAAATTTTTATTACAGACGTCAAAAACAAACGTCATTTTTATTTCAAACGTTTAAAACAAACGTCAAAACTTTAATTACTCCTTGCCAAAATTTTGACATTTTTGTTACTTTCTGTTAAAAATTTGACATTTTTGTTACTTTCTGTTCAAAATTTTACATTTTTGTTACTTTCTGTCAAAATTTGGACATTTTTGTTACTTTCTGTCAAATTTTTTATTACAAACGTCAAAAACAAACGTCCTTTTTATTATAAACGTTTAAAACAAACGTCAAAACTTTTATTACTCCTTTGTTATTTTCTGTCAAAATTTTGACGTATTTGTTACTTTCTGTCCAAATTTGGACATTTTTGTTACTTTCTGTCAAAATTATGACATTTTTGTTACTTTCTGTCAAAATTTGGATATTTTTTTAACTTTCTGTCACAATTTTCATTAAAAACGTGAAAAAGAAACGTCATTTTTATTACAAACGTTTAAAACAAACGTCAAAACTTTTATTACTCCTTGCCAAAATTATGACATTTTTGTTACTTTCTGTCAAAAATTTTACATTTTTGTTACTTTCTGTCAAAATTCGGACATTTTTGTTACTTTCTGTCAAAATTTTTAATACAACGTGAAAAGCAAACGTAATTTTTATTACAAATGTTTAAAACAAACGTCAAAACTTTTATTACTCCTTGCCAAAATTTTAACATATGTGTTACTTTCTGTTAAAAATTTGACATTTTTGTTACTTTCTGTCAAAATTTGGACATTTTTATTACTTTCTGTCCAAATTTTTATTACAAACGTCAAAAACTAATGTCATTTTTATTACAAACGTTTAAAACAAACGTCAAAACTTTTATTACTCCTTGCCAAAATTTGTACATTGTTACTTTCTGTACAAATTTTGACATTTTTGTTACTTTCTGTCAAAATTTGGAAATTTTTGTTATTTTCTGTCAAAAATTTTATAACAAACGTCAAAAACAAACGTCATTTTTATTACAAACGTATAAAACAAACGTCAAAACTTTTATTACTCCTTGCCAAAATTTTGACATTTTTGTTACTTTCTGTCAAAATTTGGACATTTTTGTTATTTTCTGTCAAAATTTTTATAACAAACGTCAAAAACAAACGTCATTTTTATTACAAACGTATAAAACAAACGTCAAAACTTTTATTACTCCTTGCCAAAATTTTGACATTTTTGTTACTTTCTGTCAAAATTTGGACATTTTTGTTATTTTCTGTCAACATTTTTATAACAAACGTCAAAAACAAACGTCATTTTTATTACAAACGTATAAAACAAACGTCAAAACTTTTATTACTCCTTGCCAAAATTTTGACATTTTTGTTACTTTCTGTCAAAATTTGGACATTTTTGTTACTTTCTGTCAAATTTTTTATTACAAACGTCAAAAACAAACGTCCTTTTTATTATAAACGTTTAAAACAAACGTCAAAACTTTTATTACTCCTTTGTTATTTTCTGTCAAAATTTTGACGTATTTGTTACTTTCTGTCCAAATTTGGACATTTTTGTTACTTTCTGTCAAAATTATGACATTTTTGTTACTTTCTGTCAAAATTTGGATATTTTTTTAACTTTCTGTCACAATTTTCATTAAAAACGTGAAAAAGAAACGTCATTTTTATTACAAACGTTTAAAACAAACGTCAAAACTTTTATTACTTCTTGCCAAAATTTTGACATTTTTGTTACTTTCTGTCAAAATTTGGACATTTTTGTTATTTTCTGTCAAAATTTTTATAACAAACGTCAAAAACAAACGTCATTTTTATTACAAACGTATAAAACAAACGTCAAAACTTTTATTACTCCTTGCCAAAATTTTGACATTTTTGTTACTTTCTGTCAAAATTTGGACATTTTTGTTATTTTCTGTCAAAATTTTTATAACAAACGTCAAAAACAAACGTCATTTTTATTACAAACGTATAAAACAAACGTCAAAACTTTTATTACTCCTTGCCAAAATTTTGACATTTTTGTTACTTTCTGTCAAAATTTGGACATTTTTGTTATTTTCTGTCAAAATTTTTATAACAAACGTCAAAAACAAACGTCATTTTTATTACAAACGTATAAAACAAACGTCAAAACTTTTATTACTCCTTGCCAAAATTTTGACATTTTTGTTACTTTCTGTCAAAACTTTGACATTTTTGTTACTTTTGGCCAAAATTTTGACGCTTTTGTTTTCAAAATTTTAATATTTTCGTCATTTATTATCAAACTTTTTGTTTTGTTTTTTGTAGTCAAAAATGAATACTCATCGAGTGACAGCTGAGGAGATGAGGGACAGTCAGGCGCCGGAAATGGAGGAAAACAATACGAACGATGATCATCATCAGATGATCGGGGGTGGATCAAAGGCGGCGCTGCAGCAGGACTGGGTGTTGTTCGCCGCTGCAATTGACAGGCTGTCATTCTTGTTCTATGCGCTGTTGTTTTGTATTTTGGCAGTTTGTTATTCCTTGTAATTAAGTTATTAGGAATTGAATTTATTGTTTTCATCTAGATTGTAGTTCTTTTATATTATTTTTGAAAGTGTCAAACTGTCAGATTTTGACACTAAATTAATAAATTTTGTAAAAACAAGCGAATGGTTTTTGTTGAAATTTAAGGTAAATATTCTTGACAACTTTGTCTAAATCGTCACCTCGTCAAGTTTTGAAACAATTCAAGAATAAGTTTTTGAGAAAATCGTGTTTGAAAATGAAAAGTTTGACAAAACTTGTGGACACAAAAATGTCAAAATCTCAAAAACCGGCAGTTTGATTTTACTGAAATTTGACACTATTGCTCTAGACAGTTTTCCCAAAGAGCCGCCCAAATTTGAAAATAAACGGAGTACAGCTGTCAATTTTGACAGTTCTACTAAAATCGTCCAAAATTCCACAATGAAACCCCAGAAACTCGTGGAAACTTGTGAGCACAAAAATGTCAAAATCTCAAAAACCGTTAGTTTGATTTTGCTGAAATTTAACACTATTGTTTTTGATAGTTCTCCCAAAGATCGGCCCAAATTTGAAAAAAAAACGGAGTACAGTTGTCAATTTTGACACTTCTACAAAAATCATTCAAATACACCAAAAATTTCACAATAAAACCCCAGAAATCCGTGGAAACTTGTGTGCAGAAAAATGTCAAAATCTCAAAAACCGGCAGTTTCATTTTGCTTAAATTTGACACTATTTTACTTGACAGTTCTGCCAAAGATCCGCCCAAATTTGAAAACAAACGGAGTACAGCTGTAAATTTTGACAGTTCTATTAAAATCATCCAAATTCACCCAAAATTTCACAATAAAACCCCAGAAACCCGTGGAAACTTGTGGGCCGAAAAATCAAAATCCCAAAAACCGGCAGTTTGATTTTGCTGAAATTTGACAATATTTTACTTGACAGTTCTCCCAAAGATTCGCCCAAATTTGAAAACAAACCCACAACAGCTGTCAATTTTGACAGTTCTACTAAAATCATCCAAATTCACCCAAAATTTCACAATAAAACCCCAGAAACCCGTGGAAACTTGTGGGCACAAAAATGTCAAAATCTCAAAAACCGCCAGTTTGATTTTGCTGAAATTTGACACTATTGTTATTGACAGTTCTCCCAAAGATCCGCCCAAATTTGGAAACAAATGGAGTACAGCTGTCAATTTTGACAGTACTACTAAAATCATCTAAATTCACCAAAAATTTTACAATAAAACCCCAGAAACCCGTGAAAACTTGTGGGCACAAAAATGTCAAAATCTCAAAAACCGCCAGTTTGATTTTACTGAAATTTGACACTATTGTCTCCCAAAGATCCGCCTAAATTTGAAAACAAACGGAATACAGCTGTCAATTTTGACAGTTCTACTAAAATCATCAAAATTCACCGAAAATTTCACAATGGAAACCCGTGGAAGCTTGTGGACACAAAAATATCAAAATCTCAAAAACCGGCAGTTTGATTTTGCTGAAATTTGACACTATTGTACTTGACAGTTCTCCCAAAGATCCGCCCAAATTTGAAAACAAACGGAGCACAGCTGTCAATTTTGACAGTTCTACTAAAATCATCCAAATTCACACAAAATTTCACAACAAAACCCCAGAAACCCGTGGAAACTTGTGAGCACAAAAATGTCAAAATCTAAAAAACTGGCTGTTTGATTTTGCTGAAATTTGGCACTATTGTTTTCGACAGTTCTCCCAAAGATCCGCCCAAATTTGAAAACAAACGGAGAACAGCTGTCAATTTTAACTGTTCTACTAAAATCATCTAAATTCGCCAAAAACTTCACAATAAAACCCCAGAAACCCGTGGAAACTTGTGGGCACAAAAATGTCAAAATCTCAAAAACCGGCAGTTTGATTTTGCTGAAATTTGACACTATTGTACTTGACAGTTCTCCCAAAGATAAGCCCAAATTTGGAAACAAACGGAGTACAGCTGTCAATTTTGACAGTTCTACTAAAATCATCAAAATTCACCGAAAATTTCACAATGGAAACCCGTGGAAGCTTGTGGCCACCAAACTGTCAAAATCTCAAAAACCGGCAGTTTGATTTTGCTGAAATTTGACACTATTGTTTTGACAGTACTTCCAAAGATCCGCCCAAATTTGAAAATAAACGGAGTACAGCTGTCAATTTTGACAGTTCTACTAAAATCATCCAAATTTACCAAAAATTTCACAATAAAACCCCAGAAACCCGTGGAAACTTGTGGGCACAAAAATGTCAAAATCTCAAAAACCGGCAGATTGATTTTGCTGAAATTTGACCCTATTTTACTTGACAGTTCTCCCAAAGATTCGCCCAAATTTGATAACAAATGGAGTGCACCTTTCAATTTTGACAGTTCTACTAAAATCATCCAAATTCACCCAAAATTTCACAATAAAACCCTAGAAACCAGTGGCAACTTGTGGGCACAAAAATGTCAAAATCTCAAAAACCGGCAGATTGATTTTGCTGAAATTTGCCACTATTGTACTTGACAGTTCTCCCAAAGATCCTCCCAAATTTGAAAACATACGGTGTACAGCTGTCAACTTTGATCGTTTTACTAAAATCATCCAAATTCACCCAAAAATTTCACAATAAAACCCCAGAAACCCCACAAAAATCCCTTTATTTCTAAACATTTGTAATCCCAGACTTTTCAATTTGCTCCAAAACCGTCTTCAAGTTCTGATCAAATAACTCGCACCGAATCGGCATCTCCAAACTATAGAAAGGGTTCTTGAGCGCGTAATCAGCATAAAGCTCATAAATCCTCTTCAGCAGGATATCCATCCCGGCTTGAGTCCGCTCAGCCACCACCATCATCTTCACCCCAGTGATTGTCTGGAAGCAGTGTAGCTTGAATGTGTCAGCTTCCAGAACTTCGATCCCTGAGGATTTCGGCTCGGGGCTGAGTTGGCTGGCTATGGCAAACAGGGGGTAGAACATCGAGGCCAGGAAAATCTTCTCGTTGGTCGTCATGTTCGGGCGCCAAAATTTCAGGTTTATGGGGTAGTTTTCTCTGTTCTTGAGGACTTCCATGGCATCTCGTCCATCGTCCAACTGTCCACTCGTCACAGGGATACCGTTTATGGCGTATAATACATGCCCAACTAAAAATTATTTGACAGGTGTCAGATTGGTGCTGTCAAATTTGACAAGGGTTGTTTTGTTAGACCGAATTGTTATTGAAGAATCACAGATTATTTTGAAATTTGGCACAAATATCAGATTAACACAAAGAATTACAGATAATATAAATATTCCGAAATCAATCAACAATTCGTTTAATAAAAATCCCTGTTTACCATTAATCCCATCCCGCTGTCCAAACTCTACCACAACTTTCTTGTTTTCATGTCGCAGCTGAATGTCCAATGGGTAGGAAAAGGTTTTCTCTGTCTCGATCTTTGGGGTATTGTGGGCATGGTTGAAGATCAGCCCCCCGGACTTGGACACGATATAAACCCCATAAATAACCATTTGAAATCCTTGATTTTATGAAGACGTTATCAGCTGTTTATAAAACATAAACAACTGTCAAAACGGAACTGTCAACTGTCACTTTGACAGTTATTAATTTTTTTTTTGTTTAAATTGTGGTTTTGGGGTGTCGATGTGGGGATTAATGGAGGTTTCTTTTGTTTTGCGATGGGAAATTTGGTTGAAATTCGAATCGGATTTCGGCTCGGAATTGCAGTTTTCTACGCGTTGCTATTTTTAGGGTTAGGTTTAGACAGCTGTCAAAACGACAGATATTGGTCACATAATTTATTTTTACGTTCGTTAATTTCATTTTCGTTTGGGGGGCCGGAAAATCGTTCAAAATTCTGCAAGAAAACGCGAAAAACTCGCGGGAAACATGGATCTCAAGGTACGCAATCCTCCCCCCAATAATCTTTGTCTACAATTCAGTTGCCCACAAACAGACAGACAGCATGATTAGACACTATTTGTGTGCACAGATTGACAGACAAAGTTGTCTTTCATCCAAACAAACAGATTTTCTTTTTACAGACAGACAAACATCCTATTCTTCTTTGTAGAGAGACAGACAGCCAAATTGTGCAAAAATTCAAACAATTGCCTTATCATCTGCCTGTCTGTCTGGGTTTTTTTGCAAACTAATTTTGATTTTGTTATCAAAAATGATAATAAAATTTCAGCACAAATTAAAAAAAGATCAAAGTTTACAAATCTAGATCCTTCCACCTTATCTACATTTAATCACCAAAACTTCAGACAACTGCCTGCCTTTGCCTTAACCGCACCACGTTGACTAGTCAGTTTACTAAATTCTGTGCACTAACACTAAATGCAAAAGCAAGAATGTTCATCCTTCAATGGATTCTGGATTTAGCGGTAAATAACTCCAATTAAGTCTTGAAAAATGTAGTTAAACTCAATGGTATCTACCAGACAACTAAATTATCTATCAATTTTACCCAAAAACTTTTTCAAATTCCTCCTATTTATCTAGATATAACTGCTTAAAGATTAATTATTTTGTTATCTATAAATCAAATATCTAAGTGAATTTGTGAAAATATAAGCTAAAGTTGTCTAGATATCTGCTAGATATCTAAATTATCTATGAGTTTTATTCAAAAAGTTTTTGGTAAAAACTGTTAGATTTCAAGATACAGTCAAAGATAGATAGACATGAAATAATTCGTGTTTTTGTAATATCTAGATTATGTTTTTGGACTAGATCTAGATTAATTCAGCTAGATACAAAAAGAGTTTGTCAATATATCTGGTAGATAACTAAATTATCTATGAGTTTTATCCAAAAAGTTTTTGGTAAAAACTGTTAGATTTCAAGATACAATCAAAGACAGATAAACATGATATAATTCGTGTTTTTGTAATATCTAGATTATGTTTTTGGACTAGATCTAGATTAATTCAGCTAGATACAAAAAGAGTTTGTCAATATATCTGGTAGATAACTAAATTATCTATGAGTTTTATCCAAAAAGTTTTTGGTAAAAACTGTTAGATTTCAAGATACAATCAAAGATAGATAGACATGAAATAATTCCTGTTTATGTAAAATCTAGATTATGTTTTTGGACTAGACCTAGATAAATTCAGCTAGATATCAAAAAAGTTTGTTAAGATATCTGGTAGATAACTAAATTATCTATTAGTTTTATTCAAAAAGTTTTTGGTAAAAACTGCTAGATTTCAAGATACAGTCAAGGATAGATAGACATGAAATAATTCCTGTTTTTGCGAAATCTAGATTATGTTTTTGGACTAGATCTAGATAAATTCAGCAAGATACCAAAAAAGTTTATAAAGATATCTGGTAGATAACTAAATTATCTATGAGTTTTATCCAAAAAGTTTTTAATAAAAACAATTAGATTTCAAGATACAGTCAAAGATAGATAGACATGAAATAATTCCTGTTTTTGTGAAATCTAGATTATGTTTTTGGACTGGATCGAGAAAAAATCAGCTACATACCAAAAAAGTTTGTTAAGATATCTGGTAGATAACTACATTATCTATGTGTTTTATCCAAAAAGTTTTTGGTAAAAATTGATAGATTTCAAGATACAGTCAAAGATAGATAGACAGGAAATAATTCCTCTTGTTGTGAAATCTTGATTACGTTTTTGAACTAGATCTAGATAAATTGAGCTAGATACCAAAAAAGTTTGTCAAGATATCTGGTAGATAACTAAATTATCTATGAGTTTTATCCAAAAAGTTTTTGGTAACAACTGTTAGATTTCAAGATACAATCAAAGATAGATAGACATGAAATAATTCCTGTTTATGTAAAATCTAGATTATGTTTTTGGACTAGACCTAGATAAATTCAGCTAGATATCAAAAAAGTTTGTTAAGATATCTGGTAGATAACTAAATTATTTATGAGTTTTATCCAAAAAGTTTTTGGTAAAACCTGTTAGATTTCAAGATACAATCAAAGATAGATAGACATGAAATAATTCCTGTTTTTGTGAAATCTAGATTATGTTTTTGGACTGGATCGAGATAAAATCAGCTACATACCAAAAAAGTTTGTTAAGATATCTGGTAGATAACTACATTATCTATATGTTTTATCCAAAAAGTTTTTGGTAAAAATTGATAGATTTCAAGATACAGTCAAAGATAGATAGACAGGTAATAATTCCTCTTGTTGTGAAATCTTGATTACGTTTTTGAACTAGATCTAGATAAATTGAGCTAGATACCAAAAAAAGTTTGTCAAGATATCTGGTAGACAACTAAATTATCTATGAGTTTTATCCAAAAAGTTTTTGGTAATACCTGTTAGATTTCAAGATACAATCAAAGAGAGATAGACATGAAACAATTCCTGTTTTTGTAAAATCTAGATTATGTTTTTGTACTAAATCTAGATAAATTCCGCTAGATACCAAAAGAGTTTGTTAAGATATTTGGTTGATAGCTAAATTATCTATAAGTTTTAGCCGAAAATTTTTAGGTAAAATCTGATTTCAAGATACAATCAAAGATAGATAGACATGAAATAATTCCTGTTTTTGAGAAATCTAGATTATGTTTTTGCACTAGATCTAGGTAAATTCGGCTAGATACCAATAAAGTTTGTTAAGATATCTGGTAGATAACTAAATTATTTATGAGTTTTATTTAAGAAGTTTTTGTAAAAACTCTTAGATTTCAAGATACAATCAAGGATAGATAGACATGAAATAATTCCTGTTTTTGTCAAATCTAGATTATATTTTTGGACTAGATCTAGATAAATGCAGCTAGATACCAAAAAAGTTTGTGAAGATATCTGGTAGATAACTAAATTATCTATGAGTTTTATCCAAAAAGTTTTTGGTAAAAACTGTTAGATTTCAAGATACAGTCAAAGATAGATAGACATGAAATAATTCCTGTTTTTGTGAAATCTAGATTATGTTTTTGGACTAGATCTAGATAAATTCAGCAAGATACCAAAAAAGTTTGTCAAGATATCTGGTAGACAACTAAATTATCTATGAGTTTTATCCAAAAAGATTTTGGTAAAAACTGTTAGATTTCGAGATACAATCAAAGATAGATAGATATGAAATGATTCCTGTTTTTGTAAAATCTAGATTATGTTTTTGGATTAAATCTAGATAAATTTAGCTAGATACCGAAAAAGTTTGTTAAGATATCTGGTAGACAACTAAATTATCTATGAGTTTCATCCAAAAAGTTTTTGATAAAAACTGTTAGATTTCAAGATACAATCAAAGATAGATAGACATGAAATAATTCCTGTTTTTGTTAAATCTAGATTATGTTTTTGGACTAGGTCTAGATAAATTCAGCTAGATACCAAGAAAGTTTGTTAAGATATCTGGTAGATAACTAAATTATCTATGAGTTTTACCCAAAAAATTTTTGGAAAAAAAATTTCAAGATACAGTCAAGGATAGATAGACATGAAATAATTCCTGTTTTTGTAAAATCTAGATAATGTTTTTGGACTAGATCTAGATAAATGCAGCTAGATACCAAAAAAGTTTGTTAAGATATCTGGTAGATAACTAAATTATCTATGAGTTTTACCCAAAAATTTTTTGGAAAAAAAATTTAGATTTCAAGATACAGTCAAGGATAGATAGACATGAAATAATTCCTGTTTTTGTAAAATCTAGATTATGTTTTTGGACTGGATCTAGATAAATTCAGCTAGATACCAAACAAGTTTGTCAAGATATCTGGTAGATAACTAAATTGTCTATGAGTTTTATCCAAAAAGTTTTTGGTAAAAACTGTTAGATTTCAAGATACAATCAAAGATAGATAGACATAAAATAATTCCTATTTTTGTAGAATCTAGATTATGTTTTTGGACTAGATCTAGATAAAGTAAGCTAGACACCAAAAAAGTTTGTCAAGATATCTGGTAGATAACTAAATTATCTATGAGTTTTATCCAAAAAGTTTTTGATAAAAACTGTTAGATTTCAAGATACAGTCAAAGATAGATAGACATGAAATAATTCCTGTTTTTGTGAAATCTAGATTATGTTTTTGGATTAGATCTAGATTAATTTAGCTAGATACCAAAAAAGTTTGTTAAGGTATCTGGTAGATAACTAAATTATCTATGAGTTTTACCCAAAAATTTTTTGGAAAAAAATTTTAGATTTCAAGATACAGTCAAGGATAGATAGACATGAAATAATTCCTGTTTTTGTAAAATCTAGATTATGTTTTTGAACTAGATCTAGATAAATTAAGTTAGATACCAAAATCAGTTTGTCAAGATATCTGGTAGATAACTAAATTATCTATGAGTTTTACCCAAAAATTTTTTGGAAAAAAATTTTAGATTTCAAGATACAGTCAAGGATAGATAGACATGAAATAATTCCTGTTTTTGTAAAATCTAGATAATGTTTTTGGACTAGATCTAGATAAATTCAGCTAGATACAAAAAAAGTTTGTCAAGATATTTGGTAGATAACCAAATTATCTATGAGTTTTATCCAAAAAGTTTTTGGTAAATACTGTTAGATTTCAAGATACAGTCAAAGATAGATAGACATGATATAATTCCTGTTTTTGTATAATCTAGATTATGTTTTTGGACTAGATCTAGATAAATTCAGCTAGATACCAAAATCAGTTTGTCAAGATATCTGGTAGATAACTAAATTATCTATGAGATTTATCCAAAAAGTTTTTGGAAAAACCTGTTAGATTTCAAGATACAATCAAAGATAAATAGACATGAACCAATTCCTGTTTTTGTAAAATCTAGATTTGGTTTTTGAACTAGATCTAGATAAATTCAGCAAGATACCAATAAGGTTTGTTAAGATATCTGGTAGATAACTAAATTATCTATGAGTTTTATCTAAAAAATTTTTGGTAAAAACTGATAGATTTCAAGATCCACTCAAGGATAGATAGACATGAAATAATTCCTGTTTTTGTGAAATCTAGATTATGTTTTTGGACTAGATCTAGATAAATTCAGCTAGATATCAAAAAAGTTTGTCAAGATATCTGCTAGATAACTAAATTATCTATGAGTTTTATCAAAAAGTTTTTGGTAAAAACTGTTGGATTTCAAGATACAATCAAAGATAGATAGACATGAAATAATTCCTGTTTTTGTAAAATCTAGATTATGTGTTTGGACTAGATCTAGATAAATTCAGCTAGATACCAAAAAAGTTTGTTAAGATATCTTGTAGAAAACTAAATTATCCATGAGTTTTATCCTACAAGTTTTTGGTAAAACCTGTTAGATTTCAAGATACAGTCAAGGATAGATAGACATGAAATAATTCCTGTTTTTGTGAAATCTAGGTTATGTTTTTGGACTAGATCTAGATAAATTCAGCTAGATACCAAACAAATTAGTCAAGATATCTGGTAGATAACTAAATTGTCTATGAGTTTTATCCAAAAAGTTTTTGGTAAAAACTGTTAGATTTCAAGATACAATGAAAGATAGATAGACATAAAATAATTCCTGTTTTTGTAGAATCTAGATTATGTTTTTGGAGTAGATCTAGATAAATTCAGCTAGATACCAAAAAAGTTTGTCAATATATCTGGCAGATAACTAAATTATCTATGAGTTTTATCCAAAAAGTTTTTGGTAAAAACTGTTGGATTTCAAGATACAATCAAAGATAGATAGACATGAAATGATTCCTGTTTTTGTAAAATCTACATTATGTTTTTGGACTAGATCTAGATAAATTCCGCTAGAAACCATAAAAGGTTGTTAAGATATCTGCTAGATAACTAAATTATCTATGAGTTTTATCCAAAAAGTTTTTGGTAAAAACTGTTAAATTTCAAGATACAGTCGAAGATAGATAGGCATGAAATAAATCCTGTTTTTGTAAAATCTAGATTATGTTTTTGGACTAGATCTAGATTAATTCAGCTAGATACCAAAAAAGTTTGTTAAGATATCTGGTAGATAACTAAATTATCTATGAGTTTTATCCAAAAAGTTTTTGGTAAAAACTGTTAAATTTCAAGATACAATCAAAGTAGATAGACATGAAATAAATTCCTGTTTGTGTAAAATCTAGATTATGTTTTTGGACTAGATCTAGATTAATTCAGCTAGATACCAAAAAACATTGTGAAGATATCTGGTAGATAACTTAACTATCTATGAGTTTTATCAAAAAATTTTTAGTAAAAACTGTTAAATTTCAAGATATAGTCGAAAATAGATAAACATGAAAGAATTCCTGTTTTTATAAAAACTAGATTATGTTTTTGAACTAGATCTAGATATAAATCCAGATACCAAAAAATCTTCTAATCTTTATCAAATCTATCGTTATCAAATCTACTAGACAACTAAATTATCCACAAAAATCTGCAATGACATATCAAATATCCCACCTACTTAACTAACTGCACCCTTCTATACCCTTCGCCCTTTTTTTCTCTTTTTTAGGGGGTTGCAGGGGCGATTTTTCGCGGCATCTTCGACAGCATCCGCGGCATGGGCACCGTCCTCTACCTCGACAGCGAGATGAACAACCGCCTGAAGGCCAGGATTTCTCCCTCGAGGGCCACAACCCCCATCAGAAGACGAGAGTCCGACATCACCAAGGAAAACGCGCCTCCACCCCGAACATTAAAAAAACACGAGTAAATAAATTTATCACTTGCACTAATGTCTAATAGATAATTCAATTATCTATAATCTGATGTTTGATAGATACCTAGATAACTTATGGTTCGTTAGATATAGATCCCCAAAGTTCATTTCTTAAAGTATAAATAGGTAATTCAATTATCAATAATTTAATGTTTGATAGATAACTTATGGCTAGTTAGATATAGAACCTCAAAGTTATGTGTATAGTTTTGAAGACCACTGGTTAGATTTTGTCAAATATCTATGTGAATCTACCATATAATTCGATTAATCTTGATTGTGTTTTAAAGAGGGTTAAATTATCTTTAATCCGATGTATCTTAGATATCAAGATATTTTATATACCGTTAGATTGATAATTAAGGTCGCACATTAGGTTTTCCCAGATTCTGTTAAATATCTAGGTGAATCTGTTAGATAATTAAATAAACTTTGATGGTGCCTTAAAGAGGATTAAATTATTTATAATTCTAGGTATCATAGATACCTAGATACCAACTAGTTAGCTAGATCTAGATGAACAAAATTTGTTAATTAAATTTTGGCAACTGTGTAGATTTTGTCCAATATCTAAGTGAATCTAGCAGATATGTAGATACATTTGGTGGTATCTTAAAGAAGATTAAATTATCTATAAATTCATGTATTATAGATACCTAGATACTGTATAGTTTAGTAGATGTAGATAATTTAAGTTAGATATTCAGGCTATTTGAAATCTTTGATGTATCATGGTGATATCTTAAAGAGAATTAAATTGTCTATAAATTCATATATTATAGATACCTAGATACCGTATAGTTTGGTAGAAGTAGATAATTTAAGTAAGATATTCAGGCTATTTGAAATCTTTGATCTATCAAGATGAATCTGGCAGATAACTTATCTATAGTTTCGCGTCCGAACTGCAGTTTTTTTTTTTTTTTTGAGGGAGTCGAAGGTGTTGAAGAGGACGGTCCAATGTTCGGTGTTGAATGGGGGGATCTTCCTGCTGAGCATTCTGCTGTTCAACTACGGCATTCTGCCGCTCATCAACCTCCTGCTGCAGCTCATCTTCGGCACGGACTCGCTGATGAGCAACCTGGTCTGGTCCTGGATCAGGCCGTGTCTGATATTCGTCTTCCAGACGATCTGGGTGCTGCCGCTCTTCCTCCTCAGCAAAATCGTGAACTGTTTATGGTTTCAGGTACTATCTAGATAACTAGCTCAACTATCTAGATTACGCGATACAAGATTTATTTTTGTTGCAAAAATCTAGATAACGTTGATGGAAATTTTCAAATATCTATATTCAATAATCTATAATAGACCTTTTCATAGTTGAAATTTTTTATGCGCATGCGTCAATTTTCACCATGTTTTCGGGCACTTTTTTGACGTATAACCACTGAAAATAACAAAATGTGCCCGAAACTTTCATTTTCGCGCATGCACTTAACTAACCGTAAAAAGGTCTATTAAGCGCTGGAAAGTATTTTAGATTTAGATTTCTAGATAAAGGCTGACGAAAAACTTTGATGTCAGGTGATGTCAGGCGAAATTCTAGATGAAATAGATAATAATTTGCAAATATGAAAATAGTATCTGGTAGATAACGTATTGATTTAGAAATGAGTGTTTGAAAATGTTTTAGATTTAGATTTATATTTCTAGATATTCTAGATATTATTCTAGATATATTCTAGAGACTGGCAAAGTTGTACCTAACCTAACTGTATTTGATTGTCTGACTTATCTGTTATCTATATGTTAGGATATCGCGGATTCTGCGTATAGATACAGTCGGGGGCGTCCGCAGCTGGATCAGAGCATCAGTAAAGTGATCGCGGACTCGCTGTTCAGCATCGCTGTGCAGATTCTGTTCCTGCTGCAGGCGACGTTCGTGGAGATGATCCCGCTGTTTCTGATCGGCAAGGCTTTCGCCCTGGTGCACATGTGCCTGCTGTACTCGCTGTACACGTTCGAGTACAAGTGGTTCAATATGGGCTGGGAGCTGCACCGGCGGCTCACGTTCATCGAGACGAACTGGCCCTACTTCTTGGGGTTCGGGCTGCCGCTGGCGGTGCTGACCCAGATTTCGGACTCCTGGATTATCAAGTGAGTGTGGGAGCGAGCAGTGGCGGAAGTTTGGTGGGAATGCGGCGAAAGGGTTTCGAGATATTCGCGGTTGAAATTTGAGCACATTTTGGAAAACTCTGATTAGATTTTGTTTAAAATTTGCAGAATTGTTTCAAAATTTGTAACAGTATTCGCGATATCGTTTGGAATTGCGGTGGAAACCGGAATTCAATTTTGGAAACAATTGAATAATTAGTTTTTGCAAAATTTAATTTTTTTAATGCAAATTTATTGCGATTTTGTTAAAAATTTGCAAACTTTTTGCAGCGGATGCGTTTTCTCCATCCTCTTCCCCCTCTTCATTATCAGTGGAAACGAAGCTAATCCAGTCGCAGGAGTCACGTAAGTATTAGACTAACTTAGTCCAAAGCCATTTTTTTTTGCTAATCCAGACTGAAGTTCGCCTAATCCAGACTAAATTTAGCTGAATTTTGGCGGAATTTTGAACAATTTAGACTGAATATATTGACTAATCTAGACTAATTCTTAACAAACACATACCAAATTCTAGACTTAATCTTGACTAATCTAGATTAAATATTGACTAATATCGTCTCAATTTTGATTAATCCAGCCTAAATATTGATTAATCTAGACCAAATTTTAACAAACCTACACCAAATTTAATTAAACTAAACTAGACTAAATGTTGACTAATTTTGTCCAAATTTTAACTAATCTTGTCCAAATTTTGACTAATTTTCCTCAAATTGTGACAAAATTTGCCTAAATTTCTACTAATCTGGTCCAAATTTTAACTAATCCTGTTCAAATTTTAACTAATCTTGTCCAAATTTTGACTTGCTCAAATTGTGACAAAAGTTGCCTAAATTTGGACTAATTTTGTCCAAATTTTAACTAATCCTGTCCAAATTTGAAGTAATCTTGTCCAAATTTTGACTAATCTTGCTCAAATTGTGATAAAATTTGCCCGAATTTTAACTAATTTTGCTAAATTTTAAGCAAATTATAACTAATCTTGCGACAAAAGTTGCATACATTTTGACTAACCTTGTCTAAATTTTATCTAATTTTGTCTAAATTTTAACTAATCTTGAATTCTTGTCCAAATTTTGTATAACCGTGCTCAAATTGTGACAAAAGTTGCCTAAATTTTCACTAATCTTGTCCAAATTTCAACAGATCTTGACCAAAGTTGAACTAATCTTGTCCAAATTTTAACTATTCCTGTCCTTATTTTGACTAATCCTACTTAAATTGTGACAAATCTTCCCCGGATTTGAACTAATTTTGTCTGAATTGTAACTAATCTTGAATTCTTGTTCAAATTTTGACTAACCTTGTTCAAATTGTGACAAAAGTTGCCTAAATTTTGACTAATCTTGTCCAAATCTGAACTAATTTTGCCCAAATTTGAACTAATTTTGTCCAAATTTGAACTAATCTTTTCCAAATTTTGACTAATCTTACTCAAGTTGTGACAAAACTTGCCTAGAGTTGAACTAATTTTGTCTAAATTTTTACTATTCTTGCCCATATTTTGGCTAATCTTGTACAAATTGTGACTAAGTTGCCTAAATTTGGTCTAATATTGTCCAAATTTGAACTAATCTTGTCCAAATTTTAACTAATGTCGTGTTTTACTTCTTAATCCACACTAAAGTTCGCCTAATCCAGACTAATTTTAGCTGAATTTTGGCGAAATCTTGAACAATTTAGACTGAATATTGACTAATCTAGGCTAAATCTTAACAAATACACACCAAATTCTGACAAATCTTGACTAATCTAGACTAAATATTGACTAATATCGTCTCAATTTTGTTTAATGCAGTCTAAATATTGATTAATCTAGACAAATTTTAACAAATCTACACCAAATTTAAACTAAACTACACCAAATTTGGACTAATATTGTCCAAATTTTAACTAATCTTGTCCAGATTTTGATTAATCTTGCTCCAATTGTGACAAAAGTTGCCTAAAATTGGACAAACCTTGTCTAAATTTTAACTAATCTTGTCCAAATTTTAAATAATCTTGCTCAAATTTTGACTAGAATTACACAAGTTGTTACAAAACTTGCCCAAATTTGATCTAATTTTTTCTAAATTTTAACTAATCTTGAATTCTTGTCCAAATTTTGTATAACCGTGCTCAAATTATGACAAAAGTTGCCTAAATATTCACTAATCTTGTCCAAATTTTAACAGATCTTGTCCAAATTTGAACTGATCTTGTCCAAATTTTAACTAATCTTGTCTATATTTTGACTAATCCTACTTAAATTGTGACAAATTTTGCCCGAATTTTAACTAATCTTGACTTCTTGTCCAAATTTTGACTAACCTTGTTCAAGGTGTGACCAAAGTTGCCTAAATTTTAACTAATCTTGTCCGTATTTTAACTAATTTTGTCCAAATTTTAACTAATTTTGTCCAAATTTTAACTAATCTTGTCCAAATTTTGATTAATCGTGCTCAAATTGTGAAATTGTGATAAAACCTGTCTACATTTTAACAAATTTTGTCTAAATTTTAACTAACCTTGCGCAAATTGTGACAAAAGTTGCATAAATTTTGACTAATCCTGTCCAAATCTGAACTAATCTTGTCCAAATTTTGCCTAAACTTGCCCAAATTGTGACAAAACTTGCCCAAGTTCTAACTATTGTCTAAATTTTAACTAGTCTTGACCAAATTTTGACCAATCTTGCTCAAATTGTGACAAAAATTGTCTAAATGTTGACTAATTTTGTCTAAATTTTACCTAATCTTGTCCAAATTTTAAGTAATCTTGTCCAAATTTTGATTAATCTTGCTCAAATTGTAATAAAATTTGCCCGAATTTCAACTAATTTTGTCTAAATTTTAACCAAACTATTTCTAATCTTGCGACAAAAGTTGCATACATTTTGACCAACCTTGTCTAAATTTTAACTAATCTTGTCCAAATTTTAAATAAATTTGCTCAAATTTTGACTAGAATTACCCAATTTGTTAAAAACCTTGCCCAAATTTTATCTAATTTTGTCTAAATTTTAACTAAACTTGAATTCTTGTCCAAATTTTGACTAACCTTGTTCAAATTGTGACAATAGTTGCCTAAATTTTCACTAATCTTGTCCAAATTTTAACTAATTTTGTCCAAATTTTAAATAATTTTGTCTAAATTTTAACTAATCTTTTCCAAATTTTGACTAATCTTACTCAAATTGTGACAAAACTTGCCTGGGTTTTAACTAATTTTGGGTAAATTTTGACTATTCTTGCCCATATCTTGGCTAATCTTGCTCAAATTGTGACAAAAGTTGCCTAAATTTTGACTTATCTTGTCTAAACTTTAACTACAGAGAAATTTTAACTAAACTTGGCCAAATTTTGACTAAACTTGCTCAAATTGTGGCAAAACTTATCCAAATTTTAACTAATTTTGTCTGAATTTTAACTTATCTTGAATTCTTGTCCAAATTTTGACTAACCTTGTTCAAATTGTGACAAAAGTTGCCTAAATAGTTTAACTAATCTTGTCCAAATTTGGACTAATCTACTCAAATTTTGACAAAACTTGCAAAAATTTGAACTAATCTTGTCTGAATTTTAAATAATCTTGAATTCTCGTCCAAATTTTGACTAACACTGCTCAAATTGTGAGAAAAGTTGCCTAAATTTTGACTAATCTTGTCCAAACTTTAACTAATCTTGTCTAAATTTTAACTAATCTTGACCAAATTTGGACTAATCTTGCTCAAATTGTGATAAAAGTTGCCTAAATTTTGACTAATCTTGTCCAAATTTTAACTAATCTTGTCAAAATTTTAACTAATCTTGCTCAAATTGTGACAAAACTTTAACTAATTTTGTCTAAATTTTAACCAATCTTGACCAAATTTTGACTAATCTTGAGCTGGATTATGACCAAAGTTGCCTAAATTTGTACTAGTCTTGTCCAATTGAACCAATTTTGAGAAAAGTTGTCCAAATTTCAACTAATTTTGTCTAAATTTCAACTAATCTTGACCAAAAATTGACTAATCTAGTCCAAATTTCAACTATTTTTTTTCAAATTTTGACTAATCTCGTCCAAATTTAGACTAAACCTCAAGTTGACATCAAATCAGGCATCAAGTTTTAACTATTCTTGACCATAATTTCACCAATCTTGCTCAAATTGTGACAAAAGTTGCCTAAATTTGGTCTAATCTTGTCCAAATTTTAACTAATGTCGTCTACTTCTTGTTTAATTTTGCCTACATTTTAACTATTGACCATATTTTAGCTAATCTAGCTCAAATTGTGACAAAGGTTGCCTAAATTTTGACTAACCTTTTCCAAACTTTGACTAAACTTGCTTAAATTGTGACAGAAGTTGCCTAAATTTTGACTAATCTTGTCCAAACTTTAACTACAAACAAATTTTAACTAATCTTGACCAAATTTTGACTAAACTTGCTCAAATTGTGACAAAACTTGTACAAATTTGAACTAAGTTTGTCTGAATTTTAACTAATCTTGAATTCTTGTCCAAATTTTGACTAACCTTGTTCAAATTGTGACAAAACTTGCCTAAATAGTTTAACTAATCTTGTCCAAATTTTGACTAATCTACTGAAATTTTGACAAAAGTTGCCTGGATTTTAACTATTGTTGTCTAAATTTTAACTATTCTTGACCATATTTTGACTAATCTTGCTCAAATTGTGACAAAACTAACTAATTTTGTCTAAATTTTAACCAATCTTGACCAAATTTTGACTAATCTTGAGCTGGATTATGACCAAAGTTGCCTAAATTTGTACTAGTCATGTCCAATTGAACCAATTTTGAGAAAAGTTATCCAAATTTCAACTAATTTTGTCTAAATTTCAACTAATCTTGACCAAAAATTGACTAATCTAGTCCAAATTTCAACTATTTTTTTTTCAAATTTTGACTAATCTCGTCCAAATTTAGACTAAACCTCAAGTTGACATCAAATCAGGCATCAAGTTTTAACTATTCTTGACCATAATTTCACCAATCTTGCTCAAATTGTGACAAAAGTTGCCTAAATTTGGTCTAATCTTGTCTAAACTTTAACTAATCTTGTCCAAATTTTAACTAATGTCGTCTACTTCTTGTTTAATTTTGCCTACATTTTAACTATTGACCATATTTTGGCTAATCTAGCTCAAATTGTGACATAGGTTGCCTAAATTTTGACTAATCTTTTCCAAACTTTGACTAAACTTGCTTAAATTGTGACAGAAGTTGCCTAAATTTTGACTAATCTTGTCCAAACTTTAACTACAAACAAATTTTAACTAATCTTGACCAAATTTTGACTAAACTTGCTCAAATTGTGACAAAACTTGTGACTTGTGACAAAACTTGTGTACAAATTTTAACTAAGTTTGTCTGAATTTTAACTAATCTTGAATTCTTGTCCAAATTTTGACTAACCTTGTTCAAATTGTGACAAAACTTGCCTAAATAGTTTAACTAATCTTGTCCAAATTTTGACTAATCTACTGAAATATTGACAAAAGTTGCCTGGATTTTAACTATTGTTGTCTAAATTTTAACTATTCTTGACCATATTTTGACTAATCTTGCTCAAATTGTGACAAAACTTGCACAAATTTTAACTAATTTTGTCTGAACCCTGCTCAAATTGTGATAAAAGTTGCCGAAATTTTGACTAATCTTTTCCAAACTTAAACTAATCTTGTCTAAATTTTAACTAATCTTGACCAAATGTTAACTAATCTTGCTCAAATTGTGACAAAACTAACTAATTTTGTCTAAATTTTAACCAATCTTGACCAAATTTTGACTAATCTTGAGCTGGATTATGACCAAAGTTGCCTAAATTTGTACTAGTCGTGTCCAATTGAACCAATTTTGAGAAAAGTTATCCAAATTTCAACTAATTTTGTCTAAATTTCAACTAATCTTGGCCAATTTTTGACTAATCTAGTCCAAATTTCAACTATTTTTTTTTCAAATTTTGACTAATCTCGTCCAAATTTAGACTAAACCTCAAATTGACATCAAATCAGGCATCAAATTTAACTATTCTTCTCTTCACCATAATTTCACTAATCTTGCTCAAATAGTGACAAAAGTTGCACAAATTTTGTCTGAATTTTAAACAATCTTGAATTCTCGTCCAAATTTTGACTAACCCTGCTCAAATTGTGATAAAAGTTGCCTAAATTTGGACTAATCTTGTCCAAATTTTAACAGATCTTGCCAAAATTGTAACTAATCTTGTCCATATTTTGACTAATCCTACTTAAATTGTGGCAAATCTTGCCCCAATATTAACTAATTTTGTCTGAATTTTAACTAATCTTGAATTCTTGTCCAAATTTTGACTAACCTTGTTCAAATTGTGACAAAAGTTGCTTAAATTTTGACTAATCTTGTTCAAACTTGAACTAATCTTGTCCAAATTTTAACTAATGTCGTCTACTCCTTGTTTAATTTTGTCTACATTTTAACTATTGACCATATTTTGGCTAATCTTGCTCAAATTGTGACAAAAGTTGCCTAAATTTTGACTAATCTTGTCCCAACTTTGACTAAAGTTGCTTAAATTGTGGCAGAAGTTGCCTAAATTTTGACTAATCTTGTCCAAACTTTGACTAAAGTTGCTTAAATTGTGGCAGAAGTTGCCTAAATTTTGACTAATCTTGTCCAAACTTTAACTACAAACAAATTTTAACTAATCTTGACCAAAAATTTTGACTAAACTTGCTCAAATTGTGATAAAACTTGCCCAAATTTTAACTAATTTTGTCTGAATTTTAACTAATCTTGAATTCTTGTCCAAATTTTGACTAACATTGTTCAAATTGTGAAAATAGTTGCCTAAATTTTGACTAATCTTGACCGAAGTTTAACTAATCTTGTCCAAATTTTGACTAATCTACTCAAATTTTGACAAAACTTGCCTGGATTTTAACTATTGTTGTCTAAATTTTAACTATTCTTGATCATATTTTTACTAATCTTGCTCAAATTATGACAAAACTTGCGAAAATTTGAACTAATTTTGTCTGAATTTTAAATAACCTTGAATTCTCGACCAAATTTTGTCCAACCCTACTCAAATTGTGATAAAAGTTGCCTAAATTTGGACTAATCTTTTCCATACTTTAACTAATCTTGTCGTAATTTTAACTAATCTGGATCAAATTTTGACTAATCTTGCTCAAATTGTGATAAAAGTTGTCTTAATTTCGACTAATCTTGTCCAAATTTTAACTAATCTTGCCCAAATTTTTACTAATTTTATCTAAATTTTAACCAGTCTTGACCAAATATTAAACAATCTTGACCAAATTTTGACTAATCTAGCTCAAGTTGTGACCAAAATTGTCTAAATTTTTACTAATCTTGTCCAATTGAACAAATTTTGAGAAAAGTTGTCCAAATTTCAACTAATTTTGTCTTAATTTCAACTAATCTTGATCAAATTTTGAGTAATCTTGCTCCAATTGTGATAAAATTTGCCTAAATTTTGACTAATCTTGTCCAAATTTTAACTAATCTTGCCCAAATTTTAACTAATTTTGTCTAAATTTTAACCAATCTTGACCAAATTTAAACTAATCTTGACCAAATTTTATACTCTTTTTTTCCAAATTATGACTAATCTCGTCCAAATTTAGACTAAACCTAGTTAGGATTGTGCCTAATCCACACTAACATTCATTTTTTGTTTTTTTTTTAGGGGATACCCGCTGCATTTGTTTTCGCCGGTGATTGCAGCGTCGAACGCATTTCTGAACCGTTCGATTGGCCAGACGAAAGTCATCAAGGGCCAATCAAAAGCGAAGAGATGATCTAGCTCCAATTAGTCGACTAACCTACCCACAGTTGGTTTACTAATTTTTTATTTATGTTACTGAGAAAAAAAATTATTTTTCGAAAATTTTAGTAAAAACTGAAATAACTGAACGTGTTTGTGTCTAATTCTGCGGGCTTTCAGTTGACTAAAACTAATCTAGACTTATAGCCTCTCTATTATGCTTATGACTCAGAGTTTTAAGCATAAGTGTAGTTTTAGGACATTTTAAAGTCTAAGGCCTTCCGCGCACTAAGCATCCTAGCTGCGACGGCCGAAATATTTGAGTAATTAGTTATAGCAGCCAATCGACGCATAAAATTCGACGTAAAAAATTC
Source organism: Phosphuga atrata (assembly GCA_944588485.1). NCBI lineage: Eukaryota > Metazoa > Arthropoda > Insecta > Coleoptera > Silphidae > Phosphuga > Phosphuga atrata. The sequence goes on along the minus strand of OX155908.1, from coordinate 10,169,656 downwards.
AGCACAAAGTTCGCTACATGTTTTATAACAAATTGTTATTATTCACTGTTCAACTGTTATTATTCGCTATACTCGCTCTGGCTGCGTGCAGCTAATGGGCTGCTGTTCGATTATGCGTAATAAGTAACAATGGTGGCCACTGCCAAGAATTCGTGGCCGCCTAGTGCACGGGCTCTCATACGCCGTTATGTTTTAGACTAGCTGCGCAGCCAGGCTGCCTAGTGCGCGGGCTCTCATACGCCGTTATGTTTTAGACTGGCTGCGCAGCCAGGCTGCCTACTGCGCGGGCTCTCATACGCCGTTATGTTTTAGACTAGCTGCGCAGCCAGGCTGCCTAGTGCGCGGGCTCTCATACGCCGTTATGTTTTAGACTGGCTGCGCAGCCAGGCTGCCCAGTGCGCGGGCTCTCATACGCCGTTATGTTTTAGACTGGCTGCGCAGCCAGGCTGCCTAGTGCGCGGGCTCTCATACGCCGTTATGTTTTAGACTGGCTGCGCAGCCAGGCTGCCTAGTGCGCGGGCTCTCATACGCCGTTATGTTTTAGACTGGCTGCGCAGCCCGGGCCTAGTGCGCGGGAGTCTTTACTGGGTTTCAAGAACTGAAATTCAAGTTGATGAATTCAACTTAATAAACTAAAAGTTGGTTGATAAACTAAACATAAATAAAAATGGCGTAAATCTAGACTATTTAGTTAACTTCAGCCTGTAAATTGTTACTGTTTAGACTTTAGTCTGTTTATAATGCGAAACTGAAGACTGAGTCGAACTATTTGTAGTAAGATCATTTGGCTTAGGTCACTTTGTTTGCAAATCTTGCAGACTGAAAGCTTAGCCTCGATTATTTTAAGACGCGACGTCCAAATTTGCAAATTTTTATTTTGTTTGCAGTTCTGTTTTGTTGTAAATATTTTGTTACTTTTTATTTTTTGCCAATTTTTTTGTTTTATCTTTAAACAAAACACTATTTTTATAAATAAATTGCAAAACTTACTTGGTTTCTTATACCTTCTAAACAAGAACATAGTCTATTTGGTTTATTCTAATTTGCATATACAAGACTAAATTGTCTAGTCTTGTCTGTCTATTCTTTTCTGTATAGACTTGTCTGTCTAGTCTTGTCTATCTAGTCTTGTCTGTCTAGTCCTGTCTATCTAGTTTTGTATGTCTAGTCATGTCTGTCTATGATTCGCAAACAAGTCTATAAAATCTAAAGGTTGTTGGAAATGTGCAAATGCGAGTTTTCCATGACATTTTCTAGTTGAAGTTTGATGCAATTTATTGAGGAAACTGTGCAGGTTAATTAATGATTAAGGTGATAATAATTAATTGCTGAAATTGTTTGCTGTTTTGTCGCGTTATGTAATTTGTTTGTGCGATTCGTATTTTGCTTTCTTGGTGGGATATTGGACGTTCTGCGAGTTTTATTTGAAACTTTTTTCAAAATTTTACTTCAATTTTGAAATCACGAAAGTGTTTTCAGCGTCGAAAAGATGTCGATTTTGAATTTCGCTTCATTCGTTTCAAATTTTGATGTTTTTGGGAAGAAATTTCATGAAATTTAAACAAAATCTCAATAATTTTGAGAGGAAATTTCAGCAAAATTTCGATGATTTTAAATGAAAATTTTGATGTTTTTGAGGAGAAATTTCCTCAAATTTCAAAACAAAATTTCAATGATTTTAAGAGGAAATTTCTGTAAAATTTCAACGTTTCTACGACGGAAATTTCAGTAAAATATCGAGAAGTTTTTCCAAATTTTATGAAAAATTTCTATGATTTTGAGGGCAAATTTCTCAAAATTTCAACAAAATATCGATAATTTTAAGAAGAAATTTCAGCAAAATTTCGATGATTTTGAAGGAAAATTTGGATGTTTTTGATGGGAAATTTCTCAAAATTTAAACAAAATATCGATAATTTTACGAGGAAAATTCAGTGAAATTTCGATGATTTTAAAGGAAAATTTTGATGTTTTTGAGGAGAAATTTCTTGAAATTTAAACAAAATTTCGATGATAAGAGTTTAGTCTGTCTAATCGTGTCAGTCCACTCTTGTCTTGTAATCAGTTTTTGTGGTATACAAGAAAGGGAACATGTAGTCTTATCTGTCTAGTCTTGTCTGTCCAGTCTTGTCTGTCTAGGCTTGTCTGTCTAGTGCTGTCTGTCTAGTCTTCTCTGTCTAGACTTGTCTGTTTAGTCTTGTATGTCTAGTCTAGTCTTGTCTAGTCTGTCTAGTCTAGTCTTGTCTGTTTAGTCTTGTCTGTCTAGTCTTGTCTGTCTAGTCTTGTCTGTCTAGTCTTGTCTGTCTAGTCTTGTCTGTCTAGTCTTGTCTGTCTAGTCTTGTCTGTCTAGTCATGTCTGTTTAGTCTTATCTGTCTAGTCTTGTCTGTCTAGTCTTGTCTCTCTAGTCTTGCCTGTTTAGTCTTGTCTGTCTAGTCTAGTGTGTCTAGTCTAGTCTGTCTAGTCTTGTCTGTTTAGTCTTTTCTGTCAATTCTTGTTTCCCTAGTCTTGTCTGTTTAGTCTTGTCTGTCTAATCTTGTATGTCTAGACTTGTCTGTCAAGTCTTGTCTGTCTAGTCTTATCTGTTTAGTCTTGTCTGTCTAGTCTAGTGTGTCTAGTCTAGTCTGTCTAGTCTTGTCTATTTAGTCTTTTCTGTCAATTCTTGTTTCCCTAGTCTTGTCTGTCTAATCTTGTATGTCTAGACTTGTCTGTCAAGTCTTGTCTGTCTAGTCTTATCTGTTTAGTCTTGTCTGTCTAGTCTAGTGTGTCTAGTCTTGTCTGTCTAGTCTTGTCTGTCTAGTCTTGTCTATCCAGTCTTGTCTGTCTAGTTTTGTCTGTCTAGTCTTGTCTGTCTAGTCATGTCTGTTTAGTCTTATCTGTCTAGTCTTGTCTGTCTAGTCTTGTCTCTCTAGTCTTGCCTGTTTAGTCTTGTCTGTCTAGTCTAGTGTGTCTAGTCTAGTCTGTCTAGTCTTGTCTGTTTAGTCTTTTCTGTCAATTCTTGTTTCCCTAGTCTTGTCTGTTTAGTCTTGTCTGTCTAATCTTGTATGTCTAGACTTGTCTGTCAAGTCTTGTCTGTCTAGTCTTATCTGTTTAGTCTTGTCTGTCTAGTCTAGTGTGTCTAGTCTAGTCTGTCTAGTCTTGTCTATTTAGTCTTTTCTGTCAATTCTTGTTTCCCTAGTCTTGTCTGTTTAGTCTTGTCTGTCTAATCTTGTATGTCTAGACTTGTCTGTCTAGTCTTGTCTGTCTAGTCTTATCTGTTTAGTCTTGTCTGTCTAGTCTAGTGTGTCTAGTCTAGTCTGTTTAGTCTTTTCTGTCAATTCTTGTTTCCCTAGTCTTGTCTGTCTAATCTTGTATGTCTAGACTTGTCTGTCAAGTCTTGTCTGTCTAGTCTTATCTGTTTAGTCTTGTCTGTCTAGTCTAGTGTGTCTAGTCTTGTCTGTCTAGTCTTGTCTGTCTAGTCTTGTCTATCCAGTCTTGTCTGTCTAGTTTTGTCTGTCTAGTCTTGTCTGTCTAGTCATGTCTGTTTAGTCTTATCTGTCTAGTCTTGTCTGTCTAGTCTTGTCTCTCTAGTCTTGCCTGTTTAGTCTTGTCTGTCTAGTCTAGTGTGTCTAGTCTAGTCTGTCTAGTCTTGTCTGTTTAGTCTTTTCTGTCAATTCTTGTTTCCCTAGTCTTGTCTGTTTAGTCTTGTCTGTCTAATCTTGTATGTCTAGACTTGTCTGTCAAGTCTTGTCTGTCTAGTCTTATCTGTTTAGTCTTGTCTGTCTAGTCTAGTGTGTCTAGTCTAGTCTGTCTAGTCTTGTCTATTTAGTCTTTTCTGTCAATTCTTGTTTCCCTAGTCTTGTCTGTTTAGTCTTGTCTGTCTAATCTTGTATGTCTAGACTTGTCTGTCTAGTCTTGTCTGTCTAGTCTTATCTGTTTAGTCTTGTCTGTCTAGTCTAGTGTGTCTAGTCTAGTCTGTCTAGTCTTGTCTATTTAGTCTTTTCTGTCAATTCTTGTTTCCCTAGTCTTGTCTGTTTAGTCTTGTCTGTCTAATCTTGTATGTCTAGACTTGTCTGTCTAGTCTTGTCTGTCTAATTTTGTCTGTCCAGTCTTGTCTACCTAGTCTTGTCTTTCTAATCTTGTATGTCTAGTCTTGTCTGTCAGGTCTTATCTGTCTAGTCTTGTCTGTTTAGTCTTGTCAGTGTAAAGAATATATCTCCAAGAAAAAAGAATTGAGAGAGGATGTCAAGAGATGGAGACAGAGCGGAGGAACTCCAGGTAAATTAAAAAATATGAGGGACCAAATGAAAGAACTTGTGAAGAACAAAAAAGGAACGTGGCAAAGAAAACAAATGGAGGAGGCTAGGAAGCTCAATATTGAAAGAGAAATATGGAAGTTTATTGCCAAAAATGTGGAAAAAGCATGGAGAGCACATTTTATGCAGTTGCTGGACGGAAAAGAAGATAAGGGAGCAGAGGAGACAGTGGAAAAGCACAGAAAAGAAGAAGAAGGCCATCGACCAGAAATTATGTGGGAGGAAATGGAGCAAGTGCTGGGTCGGCTGAAAAGAAGAAAAGCGACCGGTCCGGATGGAATCCCAAATGAAGCGTGGAAACTAGCGCCGGTGTCAATACAAAAAAAAACTCCACGAATTATACAACAAGATTTTCAAAGGACAGCAAGCAATTCCAGATAGCCGGAGGGAAGGGGACATCGTACCAATTTTCAAAGCAGGAAATAAGGAAGAAGCAGAAAATTACAGAGGCATCACACTGATGGATACATCATATAAAAAATATGCAAAAGTAGTGGAGATGAAAATACAGGAAGAAATTGAGGAAAAGGAAGTGATTCCGGAAGTACAAGGGGGATTCAGAAAAGGGAGGGGAACCAGCTGGTTACCTTAAAATACGTAATAGAGCAAGAGCTGGCACAGAAAGGTGGAAAGGTGTATGCTGTATTCATAGATCTTAAAGCGGCATATGACACAGTAAACCGAAACATGCTATGGGAAATGATGAGAGCAAAAGGAATTAGTGGGTGGCTAGTGAAGGCAGTTACAGATCTATATGGCAAGACAAGCTGCAGAGTTAGAATAAGTGAAAAAAAATCCGAAAGATTCTGGGTTAGGAAAGGGTTAAAGCAAGGGTGTCCACTTAGCCTTGTCCTATTTAATGTTTTTATAAATGACTTAGAAAAGGTTTTAAAAAATGGCAGGAGGAGTGGTAATAGGTAGGATGAAAGTGTGGTCTCTAGCTTACGCGGATGACATAGTTGCTTTAGCAAGAACAAAAGGGGAAATGAAAGAGATGATTGGAAGGATTAAAAGATATTTTGAGAAAAGAATGTTAAGTGTGAATGTAGAGAAGACTAAGTGGATGGTGTTTAGAAAGGAAGTTGGTAAGAAAGAGGAAAGCTTGATGTGGGGGGAAGAGGTTACAGAGCAGGTTAGCAGGTTCAAATACTTGGGATTTATGTTTGGTAGTAATGGGTCCAAAAATGAGCACATTAAGTTCGTATGTAAGAAAGCATGGGTGGCTGATAATAGGTTTTGGAATGCTTGGAAAGATAAATTTGAAGATAGTTTCGTGGCAAAAATGACAGGTTGGAAAGCGTGTGTTAGGAGTATTTTGTTGTATGGAGCGGAAATATGGGGTATGAACGAAATGGAACAAGTAGAAAAGGTACAACTTCGGTTTATAAAAAGGGCGTTGAAATTAGACAGGAGTACGCCAGGGTACCTGGTGCTACAAGAAGCGAATGTGTATAAAGTTGCAGAAGAAGCATCAGTGAGAGTGGCAAGATACGAAAGGAAAGTGTATAGGTTAGGGAATGAAAGGATAGTGAAAGAGGTGTTCAATAGTTTAAGGAAGGAAGGTGCTGGGAAGGTGTCGGAGGGATTAGACTAACAAAATGGGGAAATGAATGGAAAAAAATGTATGAACGAGTAGGGTGGCCGAAAGAGGAGGTAGAAAGGATGAAAAGGGAAGGTGTGAAAAATTGTTAGGTGAAAGAAGTAGGGAGATTGAGCTGCAGATACGACAAAGCCGTATAGACGAAAGCATGTACAATCGGGAGTACAACAAGGTACAAGGGTACGGCAGACTCCCTTTGTACCTAAGCAGAGGGTCCAGCGGTAGCCAAAATAGGATAGCCAGGATTCGGTGCGGCAACGAAGAAAAGGGAAGAAGGTACTGGTTGAATGAAAGGGAGAATTTGTGTACCATATGCGGAGAGGGTACTGACAGGTGGGCACATTGGATGGAAGAGTGCAAAGGGCTAACATGGGAAGAAGGAAAGAAAAATAAATGTAAAGACTGGGAAGCGTGCATGGACGAGTCAGCTAGCGGGTGGCCCATAATGCGGGAAATTTTAGAGCGGAAGGGAGTGATTGTGGAAAGAGTTTAGGGAGGGAGAAAAGTTAGTGCGGGCGAAGAATTATTGTTTTTCTTTTGTTTCTTTAAAGTGTAGTTTTTTTTAAGTTTGAGTATTTCGGGTATTTTTGGGTCGGGTTATTAGTTATGTTCTGTTTTTTGTTCTTTTGTTTTTATTGTTTCCATGTGTTTTTTTTTGTTTTGTTTTTTTTTGTTTTGATATGTTGTATTGTTAGTCTTATAGTAATTGTTGTAAATATGCCAATAAAGGTAATAATAATAGTCTTGTCAGTGTAGTCCAGCGTTTCTCAAAGTGGGCGATATCGCCCCCCAGTGGGCGATGACGTCGTTTTGGGGGTCGCTAGGTAACCAGGGGGCGATATAGGGGGCGGTAGGTAGCCAGGGGGCGATATAGGGGGCGGTAGGTATCAGGACCTATACAATATATTTCTGTTAATTTAAATCAAACAAATACGTTCAAAAATTTTTTTTCGTATTCAGTATTATACGTTTTATTATATATTTTCGTTTCCTATTTTAAATATTAACGATCTGTAACTCAGCTTTTTATTGGTTTCTTCCTAAAACGAGAAATTTTTGTTTTCGAAACTACCAACTACCAACAAGAAAGAGAAAGAGAGAGCGCGGGGTATGATCTATGGGAGCGAGTAAAATAAGAGCGGCAAAATATCTTCATTACTTTTTTCCCAAATTACACCTACCGCAAGCCACACTTCGTTGGAATACATAGTTATTCATACAAACTATACATACATATATTATACCTACATACTTATTTTTTTGTAAACTGATAGACACATCAATAACAATTAGGTAATGCGGTTATGTGTAGTAGATGAAAAACTTATTAGTGGTGCGCATTTGTGTAGAAATTACTACGCGTAAGTTGGTTTGTCATCTTTTCGTTTGTAACCAATAATTCTGTCAAATCTCAACCGCTATCTAAAAACGTTACGTCACTGTATTCGCAATGAAAAGGGCTTTAAAATGATGTGCCACAAGTGGGGTAGTTGCATTTGAAATTTTTAAGTTGGGGTTGCTAGGCATTAGAGGGATGAACATATCGAGTTGGCTTGACTGTCAAAAAAGCTCCCCCCAAGAACAAACATCGACGGGTCTCGGCGAATTTTGAAATATTATTCGGTTTTCCAATTATAGGGGGGTCAAATTTTCGTTGGGACACCCTGTATATATATATATATATATATATATATATATATATATATATATATATATATATATATATATATATTATATATATATATATATATATATATATATATATATATATATATAATTCGATAGATTTGGGGGGCGTTATTAACTTTAGCATATCACAGGTGGGCGATGAGACAAATAAGTTTGAGAAACACTGGTTTAGTCTAACAAATAATACACAAAGTAATTTAAAATAAGACAAATTTAAATTGTGCGAAGTAAATAAAAGGAAATTATGTTTTGAAAAGAAACCTCGAAAGTTTATAAAAATCTGGAACTCACCGAGAACATCTGAGTTTCCGGTGGAATGCTGCAGATGGCGTCGTGTCGCTGCAGCCACCATTTTCTCCTTCTGTCACTTGAACTCTCTCGGCAAAAATCCTTTCCAAATATTCGAATTTTCCGGACTGGGAAAAATTCGCGCGGGAGCGCCGAATTCGGAAAAACGTGGCCCGGCGCTTGGCCCGCGTTTATCACCCGCTCTTGCGTCCCTCCGATCTCTTTCGCCGCCGTAATTTGGAAATATCTCCGAGAGATTCGCGGACGCGACGCGAACAAACTCTTAAGAACAACGAAGCAACAACTGCAACGTTGCCACGTTGAAATTCAAACCTTCCAACTTTTAAACTAACTAAATTACTCAGTCTGAAAGGAGTCAATTTGAATAGATTTACACGTTCTATTTACTATTTTATCTATTGTTATTGATATTCTTTAACATTAAAATGCCATACTCCATTATTTATGTTCCGATCTGTAATTGTTAGCTCGTGATTGCTTTAACGCAAATAAAAATCATAACTTATTGGCTGCAACAACAACGTCACACACATACAACTATAATTATTATATTTAGTTATTATTATTATATATAGTTATATTATATTTATTTTGTATTATATATATATATATATATATATATATATATATATATATATATATATATTATATTTAGTACATACACTTATTAGTACTTACTTACTTCAGTACATACACATATTTATATTTAATTAGTGTTATTATATACACTTATCATATTTAGTATATATATACATAATTATTATATATAGTTTGTGTTTACAAATTGGTTTGAGTTTCGTTTGGAATTATAAGTGGCAACGGTGCACGTTGCACCTTGTTAGTTTTGAGAGTTTGTGATGGCGGTCGCGTCGCGTTCGCAATTCTCTCAGAGGTTTTCGCAAGTAGCGGTGGCGAGAGAGAACGCAGGGAGGCAAGAGCGGGCTGGAAACGCGGACGAAGCGCCCGGCGACGTTTGTGCGTGTTCGGTGCGCCCGCGCGAACTTTTCCCCGTCCGGAAAATTCGAATATTCCGAAAGGATTTTTGTTGAGAGAGTTTAAGTGACAGAAGGAGGAAAATGGTTGCTGCTGCGACACGACGCCATCTGCAGCAATCTACCGAAACTTCTCAGATTCTTTCGGTGAGTTCCAGAGTTTTATAGAGTTTTGAGATTTCTTTTCAATATAACATTTCCTTTTATTTACTTCCTACATCACAATTTTAATTTTATCAATTTGTCTAATTTTAAACATCTTTATATATTATTTTACAAGATTTCTAGTCTAGACAAGACTAGACAGACTAGACTAAAGAGACAAGACTAGACAAACTAGACTAGACAAGGCTAGACAGACGAGACTATATTAGTCAGACAAGACAAGAGAGACAAGACTAGACAAGCAAGGCTAAATAGACAAGACTTAACAGACACGAATAGACAGACAAGACTAGACAGACAAGACTAGACAGACAAGACTAGACAGACAAGACTAGACAGACAAGACTAGACAGACAAGACTAGACAGACAAGACTAGACAGACAAGACTAGACAGACAAGACTAGACAGACAAGACTAGACAGACAAGACTAGACAGACAAGACTAGACAGACAAGACTAGACAGACTTGACTAGTCAGACAAGACTGGATAGACTAGACAGACTAGACAGACAAGACTAGACAAACTAGACTAGACACGACTAGACAGATAAGACTAGACAGACTAGACTAGACAAGGCTAGACAGACAAGACTAGACAGACTAGACTAGTCAGATAAGACAAGAGAGACAAGACTAGACAGACAAGGCTGGATAGGCAAGACAACACACAAGACTAGAGAGACGAGACTAGACAGACGAGACTAGACAGACAAAACTAGACAGACTAGACAGACAAGACTAGACAAATTAGACTAGATACGACTAGACAGACAAGACTAGAGTAGTCAGACAAGACTAGACAGAGTGGACTAGTGAGACGAGACTAGTCAGACAAGACAAGAGAGACAAGACTGGACAGACAAGGCTAGATAGACAAGACTTAACAGAAAAGACTAGAGAGACAGGAGTAGACAGACAAGACTAGACAGACTAGACTAGACAGACAAGACTAGACAGACAAGTCTAGACAGACAAGACTAAACAGACAAGACTAGACAGACAAAACTAGACAGACAAGACTAGACAGACAAGACTAGACAGACAAGACTAGACAGAGAAGACTAGACAGACAAGACTAGACAGACAAGACTAGACAGACAAAACTAGACGGACAAGACTAGACAGACAAGAGCGGGCAGATAAGAGCAAATCGACAAGAGCAGACCGACAAGAGCAGACAGACTATACAGCCAAAGTTTCAACGAGGTGTTATTAAATTGCCTTTTGGAACACTGAACATTTCGTTTGTTTGGGAAACTTATGATTGCGCTTCGTTGACTCTTGGTTTTTCTTGGAAATACTTCGTTATATTTCAACTTCACTATTAGTTGCACTTCGACGACAGTTCGTTTGTCTTGGAAACACTTCGTTACACTTAGATGACACTACGTTTGTCTTGGAAAAACTTTTTCGCACTTTAACGACACATTTGTCTTAGAAACACTTCGTTGTACCTCAGCGACAATAGGGAATATGCATGTTTTTTTTAAATGAATTTATAATTTTGTGTTTGCACCGTTATAACAAAATAAATAATATAAATACTGCTTAAAAATGCTGTAATTAAATTTAAAAAAATATTAAAAATTGAGAAAAGCTTTGCGCTGTTTAAACGCCGCCATTTTCGCACGGTCTGTTTATGACGTCAATTACCACTGACAGGGGAGTCCAATTCGAGCGGTTGAGCGGAGCGGACGTGTTTTGTGAAGCGAGTTTTACGGATTGAGTTTTTTTATTTGTGACGCGTAAAAACGGCGCGCGATAAGGAAAAAAAAAGAAAGAAAAAATGAAAAAAAGTGAGAGTGAAAGCGACCGAGACGAAGATTATAAAAGGAAAAGAGAAAAGGGAAGAGAGTCAGAAGAAAGGTTGAACCCCTTTCAAAAAAGTAAGAAACTGGAAAGATCACCGGCTAAAAAGGAAATGGGTGAGGAAATGAAGATGCTGAAAAATATTATGGAAGACCGACTTATATAGGGGAGATAAAGGAAGAGAATCGGAAGATGAGCCGGGAAATGGAATATTTGAAAAATATGATGCGTGAAAAGGAAGAAAAATGGGAAAGAGAAAAGACAGAACTAAATGAAAAAATTAAAAGACTGGAGGAGAAAATGGAAGAGAAGGAAAAAATAATGAGAAAAAAGAATATTGTTGTGACGGGACTGGACGAAGGGGAATGTGAGAACGAGAAGAATCTGGAAGAATGGATAAAGGCAGAATTAGAGGTAGCAGTGACGGTGAAAGAGATGTATAAAGTAAGTGGAGGGAAAATGTTAGTGGCGGAACTTGGGACCTGGGGTGAAAAGCGGAAAGTTATGGAAAAATAAGAGAAAACTAAGAAAAAAAGGGAAAAGAGAGTATACATAGGAGACGATCTGACAAAGAAGGAAAGAGACATACAGAAGGAATTAAGAGCGCTAGCCAAAGAAGAGCGACAAAAAGGACGGTGGGTGAAAGTCGGTTATAAAAAGATATGGATAGACGGAAAAGGCTTTAAGTGGGATGATGAAAAGGGGGAGTTAAACACAACAAATTTTTGAATAAGAGCACAAGGAAAAGACGACAGGACAGAAAACGGAAAACGAACATGGAGAGGAATAAGGAAGAAACGGAGCAATTAAGAATAGTATACTGGAACACAGCGGGGATGAAAAACAAAGACAATGAGTTTTGGGAATATTTGGGAAAATTTGATGTAGTGGGATTGGTAGAAACGTGGGTGGAAGAGAAGGGGTGGGAAAAATTGGAAAAAATAATGCCGAAAGAGTTTAAGTGGAAGTGTCAATTTGCAGAGAGGGTAAGCAGGAAAGGGAGAGCTAAAGGGGGGATAATAATGGGAGTGAAAAAGGGTTTGGAAGAAGAAAACAGAACCGAAGCAAAAGAAGAAAGAGGCATTATGGAAAGAACGGTGAAAATTAGACAGAAAAAATGGAGAATTATAACAATATACAGCAGAAGTATGAAAGAAACGAAGAGAATGATAGAAGAGCGAGTAAAACAGCAAGACGAGGGAACTCTGGTGATTGGGGGAGACTTTAACGCAAGAATTGGAGAAAAGGGAATACGGCTAGAAGAAGAACAAACAACAATAGAAAGAAGACCAACAAAAGACGCAACAGAAAACGCCGAAGGGAGACTACTGATTAGTCTAGTAGAACAAAGAGGGTGGGACATACTTAATGGAAACAGTATAGGAGATGAGAAAGGAGAGTACACATATATCGGACCAAGAGCGGAGACAGTTATTGACTATGTTATGGTGAATGAAGAAGCATGGGATGAAATAGAAAAATTCAAGGTGGGAGAAAGAGTCGAGTCGAATCATATGCCATTGGAAGTGAAGACAAAAGGAAGAGAGAAAAATAGATGAAGTGAGAAGGATGTTAGAAGAAAAATTGTGAAGAATATCTGGACGGAAGAAGCAATAGAAAATTATAGAACAAGACTTAGGGAGGCTAGATACGAAGAGGAAGGGATAAACGAAAAAGTGAAAGAACTGGGTGATCACGTAAAAAATGCAACAGAAAAAAAAGTGATAGAGACAAGAGTGAAGGTGGGGTCTTGGAATAACGAGTGGTGGGATAAAGAATGCAGGGAAGGGAAGCAAGCAGTAAGAAAGAAATTAAGAAATTGGAAAAGAGGAAAAGCAAGTAATGATGAGTACAAGAGAGCACGCAAGGGGTACAAATTAGTATGCAAGGAGAAGAAGCAAAAGAAATGGATGGAAGAAGAACTAAAGATGAAAGGCATAAAGACGGAAGAAGAGGTATGGAAATACATAAATAGGGAAAGAAAGAAAAAAGTAGAATGAGTGAGTAATAGAATTACTATGGAGGAATGGAGAAAGTACTTCAGTCAGATGCTTGGTGGTGATGAAATCAGACAGGAAAAGAAAAAGAGTCAACACAGGGTGGGAGAAATAGAAGAGATAACAAGAGAAGAATTAGAACAACAACTGAGTAAACTGAAAAAGAAAAAGGCACCGGGGAGGGACGGTATACAGAATGAATCGTGGATATATGGAACTGAAAGGGAAGCTGACAGGCTGTTGGAGATAATGAATGGAGTGTGGAAGGGAGAGGGCTTCCCACAGGAGTGGAAAGAGGGGATAATATGCCCCATATATAAGAAAGGAGAAAGGGAAACAGCAAGCAATTACAGGGGGATCACCATGCTCAATACGGCATATAAGATATATGCAATGATTGTGGAAGAGAGATTGACGAAGGAATTGAAGGAGCGGGGTGTGATACCAGACGGACAGGCGGGATTTAGGAAAGGGAGAGGGACCATGGATAATGTATACATCTTGAATCACATAGTAGGGAATGAGATAAAAAAGAGGGGCGGCAAGATGTATGCATTATTTGTGGACCTGAAGGCGGCCTTTGATAATGTAGCAAGAGAGGCACTGTGGGAATGCCTGAGAAAGAAAAGGATAAAGGAGCATCTGATATCAAAATTAGAAGAGATTTATGAAGAAACAATAAGTAGAGTGAGAGTTGGTGAAAGGGTGAGCGAAGGTTTTAATACGCATAAGGGAGTGAGACAAGGCTGCCCACTAAGCCCCAGCCTGTTTGCAGCATTTATTGGAGACATAGAGGAGATGTTCAGCAAGGCGCAGACGGGTGGGGTTGTGGTGGGCAAAGAAAAAGTCTGGTCCCTAGCCTACGCGGATGATTTGGTGGTGCTAGCGAGAGACGAGAAAGGGATGAAAGAAATGATAAGAAACATGGAGAAATATATGAGGAGGAAAAATCTAACAGTGAATGTGGAGAAGTCCAAGATGATGGTGTTTAGAAAAGGGGGTGGCAGGAGAAAAGTAATTGAGTGGAGATGGGAGAAGGAGAAAATTGAAGAAGTAAAAGAATTTAAATACCTAGGGTACGTGTTTAATGAGAGAAATACTGAAACAGCACACGTGAGAGAGTTAGTAAAGAAAGCCAATAAAATACTAGGAGTGGTATGGGGAATAGGAGAGAGAAAATTTGGACACGACTATAGAAGGAGAGTGATGATGTTTGATAGCCTGGTGAAAAGTGTGATGATGTATGGAGCGGAAATATGGGGATGGAGAGAGCAAGAAGGACTGGAAAGGGTGCAAGAAAAATATTTGAAATGGGTGCTAGGACTAGGTAGAGAGACCCCGGGGTATATAGTGATGGAGGAAACAAAGAGAGATGGAATAAGAATAGAAGCAGGAAAGAGAGCAATAAGTTTTTAGGAGAGAGTGATAGAGAGAGGAGAGTGCAGAATTCTGCAAGATTGCCTCAAAGAAAAAAGGAAAGAAATAGGAAAGGGGGTGTGGAAAGAGAGGGAAGCATATCTAGAAAGAAACGGGTATGCAGGAGCGGAGATAGAAAGAATGAGAGAGAGAGGTAGAGTAATGACAGAGGAATTGGTCCAGAGAGATAGAGATGTGCAAAGGCAAGAAAGGAGAGCAAGAATTAGGGAGTCTAGGTACAATGGGAAATATGAAAAAATAATAACGGAAGAACTGCCAAAGTACCTAGGAAGAGAAAGTAGAAAATAGAGAGTGACAATGGCAAGATTCAGATGTGGAAATGAAGAGAGAGAGATAATAAATTTTGGATGGAGGATAGGAATAGAGTATGCAGGATGTGTGGAGATAACAAGGAGACAATAGAACACTTGCTGAACGAATGTTCAGAAATGAGAGAAAGACGAGTGTAGAGAAGAGATTTTAAACGAGGATGGAAGAGGGATAGATTGGATGAAGAAAGTTGAGGAGAGAAGAAGAGCAATATGTGGGGAGGGAAGCCGGTAATCGGGGTTTAGGAATCGGGGTTTAGGGATAGGAATTTAGTGGCTTTCTTTTTTTGTTTTTAGTTTGAGCAGCATATGTTTCTTTTTTTTTAATGTGTATTTTTTCTTTTTCTCTTTTTATTATTATTCTTATTTATATTATATTCGATGTTAGTTTTAGTAAATTTTGGATTCAATTTATAAACCCGTAAGGGCAATAAATATACATAATACATACCACTGACAGTTTAGTCACATTTTTTATTCAACCACATTGTTTACTACAGCTGTTTTTATTTTTAACTTGACGTTTTTGACGTTTGTTTTCTAACCAAAAGACTGCAATGACATACAAATGTAAAAAATACGGACTTGTTTATATGGCATGTTACGTCACTCTCGATTTAACCAATGGTGTTGCGTTTTACAAATTTGAATTTCCCTCGCTTAATTTGCACTTGTAATTGTTAATTTTAACTATTTAAAGAGATATTAATTACGAAAATAATGGTTTATTTCAAATGTCCGGTCAATAAAGATTCTGAAAAAAAATATTTGAATCAAATTTAAATTTCATGCATATTCCCTATTCATACGACACATTTTCACCAGGGCGCTAGACAATCTAGATTTATCGTAATCTCTTCGTTTGTATATATTTCGCAAACAACAATAAGTTTCCGCTACAATAAGTTTGTCATTGCTAAATCTATTGAGATAGTCTAGATTTTTCATAATCCATTCATCTGCAATTTGAAAAAAAAATCCAAGCACCACATTGTTATATAATCGTTTATTAATCAATATTATTGCAAATATATTTCAGTAACATCAAATTAATAGTTTTTTTTTGCATAAAGTGTTCGAGAGAACAAAACAACAACGCGAATAAATAAACCATTTCTAAACTAAATATTTACACTAATTAATAAATCTAAGTAAAATATAACAAATTCCACAAATATAGAATTAGAATCTAGATAAATAGGAACACAGCGAGGAAAAACAAAGCTTAAATACAGCACAGAGTTTCTATTTGCGTCTATAGACTACTTGAGACAAAATCTGCAAAAGTAGTCTAAAACCGCCACAATAAGTTTAATCTATCTCGACCGTCTAGATTTTGCAAAATCTGTTGATCTGTCTATAGTTTGCACACTAGTTTATAAACTTAATTGACGTTAATTAATAGTGATTAGTGATCTATTTCGAGAAACTAGATTTTGCAAAATCTGTTGGTCTATCTATAGTTTGTACGTAAATCTATAAACTTAATAGATAATAATTAAATAGACTTAATGTAAAGCGACAGTCCCGATTTTGCAAAATCTGTTGGTCTGTCTGTAGTTTGCACGTGAGTTTATAAACTTTTTCTATTTTGCGTCTGTAATGGACTCATAACAGCACTCATTTGCGTGCGGCTATGTGCAACGCCGAGTGCGAAACAATTTTCTCAATATGTATCGGCGATATTTTATTTAGAAATTGCATAAAACGGTGCAAAATAGAAAAAATAGTATTAAAGAACGAGTTCAATAAAGCGCGATTTTTCAGCACGCGTCCATTAGAAAAAATTCCAAAATTGGACGCGTGCTGTAAAATCGCACTTACTGAACTCGTTCTTTAATACTATTTTTTTCTATTTTGCGCCGTTTTATGCAATTTCTAAATAAAAAAATCGCCGATACATATTGAGAAAATTGTATCGCACTCGACGTTGCACATAGCCGCACGCATATGAGTGCTGTTATGAAGGTAGACGTCCGAGCAACGCGGCTCTGACGTCAATAACGCCGCGATAATGACGCGGCGACATAGCGATAGAATTATGCACTATGGAAAAGTATAAGGCGCCATTCGAGCGCAGCGACACTGACGCATTGACGCTGAGCGCGTCAGTGTCACTGCGCTCGAATGGCGTCTGATACGTTTCCCTTGTGCTTCATACTATCGTTATGTAGCTGCGTTAGTGACGCCAGAGCCGCTTTGCTCGGAAGTCTACCTGTAATCTACAATAGATAATAATGAAATAGACTTGTTAGTGATCTATCTGAAATTCTAGATTTTGCAAAATCTGTTGGTCTGTCTGTAGTTTGTACGTTGGTTTATAAACTTAATATATAATAATTAAATAGATTTGGAGTGGTTAGTGGTCACAACTAGACAAATATGAATATAAAGTTTTGTTTTTGTATAAAAATTTGTTGGTAAAATTGTTCCCTGAAATTGTACGGAATTTAGTTTTAGTTTTTGATGAAGTTGAGCAGACTAAGTGGGTTTAGACTAGTAGAAAAAGTGGTTTTCTAAAATATGTTTCGTATCAAAAATGATTATTATTGCTCAGTCTAAAACCAAAAATTTGATTTCGATTGCAGTCTTCAATTTACCTGTCAATGATTCCTCTCACATCATACCTTTACAAATGACTGTCAAAAATGACATGATTATTTTTTATATGATAAACTGACAAATTACTGTCATAAACTGTTTTAGTTGAACTGTCCAATCACTGTCACACACTGTCATAATTGAAGTGTCAAATTTCACTATAGTTTTAGTTTTGACATCTTTCCAATAACTATGAAAAATGACATTTTAATGACAAATTTCAATAAATTTGAAAGTTTTAATTAACATAATTGACTGCTTTCAGCCTTAAATTTTGAAATTATTTTGAGTTTTGGACGTTTTATCATAACTGTCATAAATGACACTATTTTTTATATACTTTTGACAGTTTTAATTTACGAAATTGGCAATTTTCAGCCGTGATTTTGACATTATTTTGATTTTTAAACGTTTTATCACAACTGTCAAAGATGACATTCATTTTTGCTATAAATTTGACACTTTTAATTAACGATTTTCACAAATTTCCATCGTTAATAACATTTTTACTCCTGTTTTATAGAACTGTCAATTTAGTCGTTAAAAAACAAAACAAATTTTCAATTTTGACACAAACGCTAGTTTTAGTTTTGATATCTTTCTAATAACTATCAAATATGACATTTTATTGACAGATTTCATTCACGGTTTTCTACATACTTGACAATTTTGTCAATTTTTGACTGTTTTGTTAATTTTGACAATATTTTGAGTTTTGGACGTTTTATCACAACTGTCAAAAATGATTTATTTTTTATGCAAATTTGACAGTTTTAATGAATGAAATTGATAAATTGCAGCATTAAATTTTGACATTATTTTTATAATATTAACTGTCAAATTACTGTCATAAACTACCTTAGTTAAACCGAGAAATTACTGCCATAAACTGTTTCAGTAGAACTGTCAAATTAACTGTTTTAGTTGAATTGTCAAACCTCACCTTAATTATAGTTGTGATATCTTTCCAATAACTGTCAAAAATGACATTTTATTGACAAATTTCAATTAATTTTAAAGTTTTTATTGACATAATTGACAGTTTTGAGCCTTAAATTTTGCCATTATTTTGAATTTTTGACGTTTTATCATAACTTTCAAAAATGACACTATTTTTTATATACTTTTAACAGTTTTAATTAACGAGATTGACAATTTTCAGCCGTTAATTTTGACATTATTTTGATATTTGATATATGATTACGTTTTTTCACAACTGTCAAAGATGACATTCATTTTTGTTAGAAATTTGACAGTTTTAATTTACGATAATAACAAATTACCGTAGTTATACAAAACATGTTTACTCCTGTTTTATAGAACTGTCAATTTAGTCGTTAAAAAACAAAACAAATTTTCAATTTTGACACAAACGCTAGTTTTTGTTTTGATATCTTTCCAATAACTATCAAATATGTCATTTTAAAGACATATTCAATTCATAGTTTTTTACATAATTTACAGTTTTGTCGATTTTTGACAGTTTTTATAATTTGGACATAATTTTGAGTTTTGGACGTTTTATCACAATTGTCAAAAATGACATTTATTTTTCTTGCAAATTTTACAGTTTTAATGAATGAAATTAATAAATTGCAGCATTAAATTTTGACATTATTTTTATAATATTAACTGTCAAATTACTGTCATAAACTACCTTAGTTAAACCGAGAAATTACTGTCATAAACTCTCTCAGTAGAACTGTCAAATTGCTGTCACAAAATGTTTCAGTTGAATTGTCAAACCTCACCTTAATTTTAGTTGTGATATCTTTCCAAAAACTGTCAAAAATGACATTTTATTGACATATTTCAATTAATTTGAAAGTTTTTATTGACATAATTGACAGTTTTGAGCCTTAAATTTTGACATTATTTTGATTTTTTGACGTTTTATCACAAATGTCAAAAAATGACACTATTTTTTTGTAAACTTTTGACAATTTTAATTAACGAGATTGACAATTTTCAGCCGATAATTTTGACATTATTTTGATTTTTGAAAGTTTTTTCACAACTGTCAAAAATGACATTCATTTTTGTTATAAATTTGACAGTTTTAATTAACGATATTCACAAATTTCCGTCGTTATACAAAACATTTTTTCTCCTGTTTTGTAGAACTGTAAATTTAGTCGTTAAAAAAACAAACAAATTTTCAATTTTGACACCAACGCTAGTTTTAGTTTTGATATCTTTCCAATAACTATCAAATATGACATTTTAATGACAGATTTCATTCACAGTTTTCTACATAATTGACAGTTTTGTCAATTTTTGACGGTTTTGATAATTTTGACATTATTTTGAGTTTTGGACGTTTTACCACAACTGTCAAAAATGACATTTATTTTTCTTGCTAATTTGACAGTTTTAATGAATGAAATTGAAGTGTCAAATATGACATACATTTTAGTTATAAATGTCATTTTTGACAGTTTTAATAAACGATATTTACAAATTTCCGTCGTTATACAAAACATTTTTACTCCTGTTCTATAGAACTGTCAATTTAGTCCTTAAAAAAAACCAAACAAATTTTCAATTTTGACACAAACGGTAGTTTTTGTTTTGATATCTTTCCAATAGCTATCAAATATGACATTTGAATGACAGATTTATTTCTCAGTTTTCTACATAATTTACTGTTTTGTCAATTTGTGACAGTTTTGTTAATTTTGACATTATTTTGAGTTTTAGACGTTTTATCACCACTGTCAAAAATGACATTTATTTTTCTTGCTAATTTGACAGTTTTAATGAATGAAATTGAAAAATTGCAGCATTAAATTTTGAGATTATTTTTATAATATTAACCGTCAAATTACTGTCATAAACTACCGTAGTTAAACCGAGAAATTACTGTCATAAACTGTCTCAGTAGAAATGTCAAATTACTGTCACAAACTATTTTAGTTGAATTGTCAAACCTCACTTAATTTTGACATTAGTTTGATTTTTAAACATTTTATCACAACTGTCAAAGATGACATTCATTTTTGTTATAAATTTGACAGTTTTAATTAACGATATTCACAAATGTCCGTCGTTATCCAAAACATTTTTACTCCTATTTTACAGAACTGTCAATTTAGTCGTTAAAAAACAAAACGAATTTTCAATTTTGACAAACGCTAGTTTTAGTTTTGATATCTTTTCAATAACTATCAAATATGACATTTTAATGACATATTTAATTCTCAGTTTTTTACATAATTGACAGTTTTGTCAATTTGTGACAGTTTTATCACATCTGTCAAAAATGACATTTATTTTTCTTGCAAATTTGACAGTTTTAATGAATGAAATTGATAAATCGCAACATTAAATTTGACATTATTTTTATAATATTAACTGTCAAATTACTGTCATAAACTACCGTAGTTAAACCGAGAAATTACTGTCATAAACTGTCTCAGTAGAAATGTCAAATTACTGTCACAAACTATTTTAGTTGAATTGTCAAACCTCACTTATTTTGACATTAGTTTGATTTTTAAACATTTTATCACAACTGTCAAAGATGACATTCATTTTTGTTATAAATTTGACAGTTTTAATTAACGATATTCACAAATGTCCGTCGTTGTCCAAAACATTTTTACTCCTATTTTACAGAACTGTCAATTTAGTCGTTAAAAAACAAAACGAATTTTCAATTTTGACAAACGCTAGTTTTAGTTTTGATATCTTTTCAATAACTATCAAATATGACATTTTAATGACAGATTTAATTCTCAGTTTTTTACATAATTGACAGTTTTGTCAATTTGTGACAGTTTTGTCACATCTGTCAAAAATGACATTTATTTTTCTTGCAAATTTGACAGTTTTAATGAATGAAATTGATAAATCGCAGCATTAAATTTGACATTATTTTTATAATATTAACTGTCAAATTACTGTCATAAACTACCTTAGTAAAACCGAGAAATTACTGTAATAAACTGTCGCAGTAGAACTGTCAAATTACTGTCACAAACTGTTTTAGTTGAATTGTCAAACCTCACCTTAATTTTATTTGTGGTATCTTTCTAATAACTGTCAAAAATGACATTTTAATGACAAATTTCAATAAATTTGAAAGTTTTAATTAACATAATTGACAGTTTTCAGCCTTACATTTTGACATTATTTTGAGTTTTGGAGGTCTTATCAGAACTGTCAAAAATGACACTATTTTTTGTATACTGTTGATTTTTAATTAACAAGATTGACAATTTTCAGCCGTTAATTTTGACATTATTTTCATTTGTGCACGTCTTTCCACAACTGTCAAAGATGACATTCATTTTTGTTATAAATTTGACAGTTTTAATGAACGATATTCGCAAATTTCCGTCGTTACATAAACATTTTGACTCCTGTTTTATAGAACTGTCAATTTAGTCGTTAAAAAACAAAACAAAAATTTGATTTTTGACACAAACGCGTTTTAGTTTTGATATATTTCCAATAACTATCAAATATGACATTTTAATGACAGATTTATTTCTCAGTTCTTTGCAAAATTGACAGTTTTGTCAATTTGTCACAGTTTTGTTAATTTTGACAATATTTTGAGTTTTGGACGTTTTATCACATCTGTCAAAAATGACATATATTTTTCTTGCAAATTTGACAGTTTTAATGAATGAAATTGATAAAGCGCAGCATTAAATGTTGACAATATTTTTATGATATTAACTGTCAAATTACTGTCATAAACTTCCTTAGTTAAATCGAGAAATTATTGTTATAAACTGTCTTAGTAGAACTGTCAAATTACTGTCACAAACTGTTTAAGTTGAATTGTCAAACCTCACCTTAATTTTAGTTGTGATATCTTTCTAATAACTGTCAAAAATTACATTTTAATGACAAATTCCAATAAATTTGAAAGTTTTAATTAACATGATTGATAGGTTTCAGCCTTATATTTTGACATTATTTTGAGTTTTGGACGTTTTATCATAACTGTCAAGAATGACACTAATTTTTTTGACAAATTTCATTCACAGTTTTCTACATAATTGACAGTTTTGTCAATTTGTGACAGTTTTTTTAATTTTGACATTATTTTGACGTTTTATCACAACTGTCAAAAATGACATTTATTTTTCTTGCAAATTTGACAATTTTAATGAATGAAATTGATAAATTGCAGTATTAAATTTTGACATTATATTTACAATATTAACTATCAAATTACTGTCATTTAAACCGAGAAATTACTGTCATAAACTGTCTCAGTAGAACTGTCAAATTACTGTCACAAACTGTTTTAGTTGAATTGTCAAACCTCACCTTAATTTTAGTTCTGATATTTTTCCAATAACTGTCAAAAATGACATTTTAATGACAAATTTCAATAAATTTGAAAGTTTTAATTAACATGATTGACTGTTTTCAGCCTTAAATTTTGACATTATTTTGGGTTTTGGACGTTTTATCATAACTGTCAAAAGGGACACAATGTTTTTATATACTTATGACAGTTTTACTTAACGAGATCGACAATTTTCAGCCGTTAATTTTGACATTATTTTGATTTTTGAACGTTTGTTCACAACTGTCAAAGATGACATTCATTTTTGTTATAAATTTGACAGTTTTAATTAACGATATTCACAAATATCCATCGTTATACCAAACATTTTTACCCTTGTTTTATAGAACTGTCAATTTAATCGTTAAAAAACAAAACAAATTTTCAATTTTGACACAAGCGCTAGTTTTTGTTTTGATATCTTTCCAATAACTATCAAATATGACATTTTAATGACATTTAAATCACAGTTTTCTACATAAATGACAGTTTTGTCAATTTGTGAGTTTTGTTAATTTTGACATTATTTTGAGTTTTGGACGTTTTATCACAACTGTCGAAAATGACATTTACTTTTCCTGCAAATTTGACAGTTTTAATGAATGAAATTGATAAATTGTAGCATTAAATTTTGACATTATTTTTATAATATTAACTGTCAAATTACTTTCATAAACTACCTTAGTTAAAAAGAGAAATTACTGTCATAAACTGTCTCAGTAGAACTGTCAAATTAACTGTTTTAGTTGAATTGTCAAACCTCACCTTAATTTTAGTTGTGATGACACGATGTTTTTATATACTTTTGACAGTTTTAATTAACGAGATTGACAATATACAGCCGTTAATTTTGACATTATTTTGATTTTTAAACATTTTTTCACAACTATCAAAGATGACATTCATTTTTGTTATAAATTTGACAGTTTTAATAAACGATATTCACAAATTTCCGTCGTTATACAAAACATGTTTACTCCTGTTTTATAGAAGTGTCAATTTAGTAGTTAAAAAACAAAACAAATTTTCAATTTTGACACAAACGCTAGTTTTAGTTTTGATATCTTTCCAATAACTATCAAATATGACATTTTAATGACAGATTTTATCCGCAGTTTTCTAGATAATTGACAGTTTTGTCAATTTTTGACAGTTTTGTTAATTTTTACATTATTTTGAGTTTTTGACGTTTTATCACAACTGTCAAAAATGACATTAATTTTTCTTGCAAATTTGACAGTTTTAATGAATGAAATTGATAAATTGCAACATTAAATTTTGACATTATTTTTATGACATTAACTGTCAAATTATACTGTCATAAACTACCTTAGTTAAACCGAGAAATTACTGTCATAAACTGTCTCAGTAGAACTGACAAATTAACTGTTTTAGTTGCATTGTCAAACCTCACCTTAATTTTAGTTGTGATATTTTTCAAATAACTGTCAAAAATTGCATTTTAATGACAAATTTTAATAAATTTGATAGTTTGATGATAAATTTGATAGGTTTTTTCACAACTGTCAAAGATGACATTCATTTTTGTTATAAATTTGACAGTTTTAATTAACGATATTCACAAATTTCCGTCGTTATTCAAAACATTTTCACTCCTGTTTTATAGAAGTGTCAATTTAGTCGTTAAAAAACAAAACAAAATTTCAATTTTGACACAAACGCTAGTTTAGTTTTGATATCTTTCCAATAACTATCAAATATGACATTTTAATGTCAGATTTCATTCACAGTTTTTTTACATAATTGACAGTTTTGTCAATTTGTGACAGTTTTGTTAATTTTGACATTATTTTGAGTTTTGGACGTTTTACCACATCTGTCAAAAATAACATTAATTTTTTTGCAAAATTTGCCCTAAATTTTGACATTATTTTCAGTTTAGGACGTTTTATCACTATTGTCAAAAATGACACTTTTTTTTATACTTTTGACACTTTTAATTAACGAGATTGACAATTTTCAGCCGTTAATTTTGACATTATTTTGATTTTTGAACATTTTTTCACAACTGTCAAAGATGACATTAATTTTTGTTATAAAATTGACAGTTTTAATTACCGATATTCACAAATTACCGTCGATATACAAAATATTTTCACTCCTGTTTTATAGAACTGTCAATTTAGTCGTTAAAAGCAAAAAAACAAAGTAAATTTTCAATTTAGGCACAATATTGTCAATAATATTGACAATACATATCATTAGAATATTATTGACAATATTTGTCAATAATGACAATACTATTAACAACATTGTATTTATTAACAATTTATGTCAAACATATAAACATTTTGACATGGATTGTCAATAATATTGACAATATTGTGTCAAAATTGAACCAAATTTCAATGATATTTTTGACTTAATTTTGACTATTGTTAATAACATTGTATCGCCATAGATTGTCAATATTATTGACAATATTGTGTCGAAATTGAACCAAATTTCAATGATTTTTTGACGTAATTATGACTATTATCTAAAATTTTTAACATTTCTGCATACAACTGATAACGATCCTTGTCAAACTTGACACAAATCTCTGTCAATTAAGACCGTAATCACATGAAAGCCGACTGCTCATTTTGGAACGTTTTTAACATTTTTCATTTTATTGCTTGACAACATTGTGATAATCCTTGTCAAACTTGACACAAATCTCTGTCAAATATGACAGCAATCACATGTAAGCCGGCTTCATTTTGTAAGCGCGTTTCCAAATCTCGCACAGACAGACGGTGCTGTGAAACCTGTAGAAAATGGCCAAAGGCATGGAGACGTGGGTGATGATGGTCCAAGCCCAGAGCCCGTAGAAGTGCAACTGGATGGGATGGGACTCCGCTCGCGATTTCTCCAAAGTGTTGATGGCCCACATGGCCAGGTTGGTGACGAGCAGGAAGGTGACGATCTGCCGCGCCGGCTTCTTCCGGATCTGCTCGGGAGTCGCGCAGGAGCGCCTGGACGCGTCCAGGACGAAGATGGTCTGGCAGGTGGTTTGCAGGAGGGAAGCCAAAGCCGTCACCAAAACCAAGACGGTGTTGCGTTCGATGGTGAACTGTCCACCGATGATGGTGAAGGTGCTGTAGATAAACATCCCAGTCTGAGCTCCAACCAGCAAGATGTTGTCCAGCTGGAGGTTGCGGCTCCCATCGTACTTCAGCTGCCTCACCTGCCACATCCCAATCAACGTTGCCAACGTCGTCAAACCATACAAAGTCAACTCAGCTATATTCACTTCAATCACCGCCAATCCAACGAAATCCGCCCTCGAGATCAACACAAAGAACAAAATCAAAGAGATTATGGTCAACACCAACAACAAGATCCCAACGAAGAGCCCTTTATGAGCCCTAGAACAATCCACCGAGTAATGGTGTGGCGTCCTTTTGTAATTAAACTCAGGCTTAGCCTTCAAGGCTTGAGCCGTCGTTGGAAGCTTGGAAATACTCCTCCACATCACGTAAAGAATCGCGGCACAAATCAAACTGTACTCGATCGTGCAAGGGAACAAGAACGGCGAAGCATCCTGCACCAAGGACCCTATAATATTGGTCCTCCGGCACTCGTACAGATGGTGCGGTCCTTTCAACCCTCTAGTCACGATATGGTGATGTCCGTGCGATTCCGCCGGGTGCTCCGCCGTCACTGAAGGAAGACCCAGAACGTTCTGTTTGTGGTACGGGATCCGATGCGAGATCTTCAACGTGTTGTTCTCCGGGTTATAGAACGACAAAATCTCATGCTTTGTCTCCTGCACCAGCACCAACAGCCAGACGGAGAGATTAGTACCAATCATATGCATCAAACCAAACCGAGCGGCTATTTTATGCTTGTAAACTCTCATTTGCTGAAAGCAACAAAATGATTTGATCAAAATTCAATTGGATATTATCAAAATTTAAGTTAAAATTTGATTGGAAGCAAAGGAATGAGTTTGTTCTTTGGGAATTTGCTTACCTCGTTATTTAGGAAGATGAAATACATCTGGATGAAGATGAAGGCCATCCGGGTGGCGGGCGTCAAGGCCAGGAAGATGTTGTGGCATTTGGTGTTACGCTCTAGCTCGAAGTATTGGCCAAATTCGAGGCCGGAATAGATCATGCTGCCGATACCGAACGCTGGAACATGGAATTCCTTAGAGAAGAGTTAGCAGGTGGTAACAAAGCTTGTTCAAAACTCGCCAAAACAACAAAGGATGGTGTGGAATCAAAGACAATTCATATATTTGAAGTATAGCGTTAACAGGTTTAATCTATTAGATCTGTCGTTTGGTTTAAGCCTTCATAAATCTGTGGAAAAGGTGCGAAAACTTGAGGCAAGTTTGGAAAGTCGTTCTTATGTTAAGAAAAGTGGAGGAAAGATTGGAAGCGTTAAGAAAACTTGAGGAAACTTGAAAAAGCTTTGATGAAGACGTTCTAGGTGCTATAAAAAATTGTCCAAAATTTGCCAAAACAACAAAGGATGGTGTTAAATCAAAGACAATTATTATATTTGAAGTATATCGTTAATAGGTCTAATCTATTAGATCTGTCGTTTGGCTTAAGCCTTCAGAAATCTGTTGAAAAGGTGCGAAAACTTGAGGCAAGTTTGGAGATGTTAAGAAAAGTCGAGGAGAGATTGGAAGTGTTAAGAAAACTTGAAGAAATTTGAAAAAGCTTTGATGAAGATGTTCTAGGTGCTATAATAAATTGTCCAAAATTTTCCAAAACAACAAAGGATGGTGTGAAATCAAAGACAATTATTATATTTGAAGTATAGCGTTAATAGGTCTAATCTATTAGAGCTCTCGTTTGGTTTAAGTCTTCAGAAATCTGTTGAAAAGGTGCGAAAACTTGAGGTAAGTTTGGAGATGTTTAGAAAAGTCGAGGAAAGATTGCAAGTGTTAAGAAAACTTGAGGAAACTTGGAAAAGCTTTGATGAAGACGTTCTTGGTGCTATAAAAAATTGTCCAAAATTCTTAAAAAATTATCTTGAGTTTTATCTTGAACACCAAGTTTTAATAAACACTAGATAGACCTTATTAACTATTGCCAACAAGGCTGTGACACATGTGATTTCTTTAAAACTATAGCAAAAGAAACTTTACAAGGTTCCATCAAAACTTGTTCAAAATTTAAATTCAAGACTCGAAAACCTCACAACCTCTAACATATAAGGCTATCGGCCACAATAAACTCACCGACTGCTCCCATTCTCAGATAAAAGCTGCCGTAGTTTTGTTTGGGCGGCAGCGTTGGGATGGAGCCTTTTCGGGGGCGGTAGGAACTATTCGAATCCGTGGTATCCCCTGTGGTATTGTCCGATTCCTCGTTGGAAATGCTGCTGTTTTCACTCTTTGTAGATTCTGCAAAAAACACAATTTTAACCACTGATAACTTAGAGATTTGACAAGATTTAGAAACGAAATCATAGATAATTTTATTATCTACCAGATAACGTTTAAATCTCCTCTATAGCTTATCTGGTTTTTGAGATATTTGCTGAAATCTAACAGACTAACCTGACGCAAAATGTTATATCTCGAAATCTAGACTAGACATAAAAAAATAACCGAAATAAAAGTTATAGATAAATAAATTATCTACTAGATAACGCTTAGATTTGTTTAGTTTTACTTCCGATTTTCCTGTAAAACAGGAAATATTTAATTAACACTTAAATCCATACTATCTTATATAGACTAGATACTAAAAGCTTTCCAAATAAAATGTATTTAGCATAAAGTTATCTAGTAGATAATATATAGAGATTGAGCTTTATACATCCGGTTTTCTTATAAATCATCAATCAAACCAAACTCAATGGGAAAACTGCTTCAACATGTATCTACGTATCTAGACTTGTATCTAGACATAGATAACTAGCTAGTCCACTTACTATTCTTGTCCTCTTCTTCTATCTTTCGGCGTCTGCGGTCGCGTAGTAAAACTATGTACATGTAGAAGAGGAACAGCATGCTGCCTATATAGAGATATAGATAATAGATCTCGTAGAAGGAGGGAGGGATGTAGGTGGAGATTACTTCGGCCATCGGAAACGCCGTCCCCATCACCACCAGCAATTTACCGTAAAGCGCCGAGAGGGTGGTCGCCAAAGCATCCCTAAAAAACAAAGTTTCGTAGTCTATATCTAGATAACTAGCTGGACTAGGTGGTTGTAGCACATATACAATCATAGATAATTTAATTGTCTTTGATTACGTGTCCTTGCATCTGCGGAATAGTATCTAGTTATCTAGATATTTTGTTTTATCCGGGAGGAGAAATAAGTTTTGGTATTTTGGATCTATCTAGATAACTGCTAAAGTGTTTTTAACGTGTGTAGTTTACGATTATAAATAATGTAGTTATCTATCTCGAGGTGGTTGCAAATTTTGGAAGAGTTATCTAGATTTTCAGTTGTTTACGCAAATCTAGAAAAGGATTTTGGTTTGTTTTTCCAGACTAGGATTTTGTTTGGATTTTGAGACGTTGTATCTAGAAATATAGATAATTTATTTTACATGAAAATATAGATAATTTCATTGTCTCTAAGGTTCCGGTTAGAAATGTTATAGATTACTTCCAGTTTTCCCGTAATTGCTTTAAAACCAGTCGACTAGATTTCTTTGTTTAGATGACTTTGACGAGGTATATTTGGAAATCTAGATAACTTACATAGATAATTTATAGGTGAAAAGATAGATAATTTAGTGGGCTATAAGGTACTGATTTTAAAATTTGCTAATTACTTCCGGTTTTACCGTAATTTTTTTCCCGCTTTGAAACCAGCCGACTAGATTTCTTCGTTTAGATAACTTTGACAAGGTATATCTAGAGATCTAGATAACTTACAAAGATAATTTATACGTGGAAAGATAGATAATTTAGTGGGCTACAAACTTCCGGTTATAAAATATGGTAAATACTTCCGGTTTTCCGAGAATTCCGGAAAAAAAAACAGATGGAGTCGGATTTCATGAATTTTTCTGCTGCAACGTTTTCCTCGTTGGAAATTCTCACGTTTTAGCGATCTCAGATTGTAGATAATGTAGTTATCTATCATTAGGTGGTTGCAAATTTTGGAAGAGTTATCTAGATATTCAGTTTAACGCAAATCTGGAAAAGGATTTTTTTGTTTGTTTTTCTAGACTAGGATTGATTTTCTTTGCATTTTAAGACGTTTTATTTAGAAATATAGATAACTTATTTTACATCGAAATGTAGATAATTCCATTGTTTCTAAGATTCCGGTTAGAAATGTTATAGATTACTTCCAGTTTTCCTGTAATTGCTTTAAAACCAGTCGACTAGATTTCTTCGTTTAGATAACTTTGACGAGGTATATCTAGATAACTTACATAGAAAATTTATACGTGGAAAGATAGATAATTTAGTGGGCTATAAGGTTCCGATTTTAAAATTTGGAAATTACTTCCGGTTTTCCGGTAATTTTTTTCCCGCTTTAAAACCAGGCGACTAGATTTCTTCGTTTAGAAAACTTTGACAAGGTATATCTAGAAATCTAGATAACTTACATAGATAATTTGTACATGGAAAGATAGATAATTTAGTGGGCTACAAGCTTCCCTCTATAAAATTTGGTAACTACTTCCGGTTTTCCGAGATTTCCGGAAAAAAACAATTGGACTCGGATTTCATGAATTTTTTTGTTGCAACTTTTTCCTCGTTGGAAATTCTCACGTTTTAGAGATCTCAGATTATAGATACTGTAGTTATATATCATTAGGTGGTTGCAAATTTAAAAGGATTCTTGTTTCTCTAGACTAGGATTGAATTTGTATGCATTTTGAGACGTTGTATCTAGATATATAGATAACTTATTTTACATCAAAATGTAGAAAATTTCATTGTCTCTAAGATTCCGGTTAGAAATGTTATAGATTACTTCCAGTTTTCTCGTAATTGCTTTAAAGCCAGTCGACTAGATTTCTTGGTTTAGATAATTTTGACAAGGTGTATCTAGAAATCTAGATAACTTACATAGATAATTTATACGTCGAAAGATAGATAATTGAGTGGGCTATGAGGCTCCGATTTTAAAATTTGGTAATTTCTTCCGGTTTTCCCGTAATTTTTTTCCCGCTTTAAAACCAGCCGACCAGATTTCTTCGTTTAGATAACTTTGACAAGGTATATCTAGAAATCTAGATAACTCACATAGATAGTTTATACGTGGAAAGATAGATAATTTAGAGGGCTATAAGCTTCCGGTTATAAAATTTACTAACTACTTCCGGTTTTCCGAGAATTCCGGAAAAAACAATTGGAATCGGATTTCATGAATTTTTCTGTTCTAACGTTTTCCTCATTGGAAATTCTCACGTTTCTCAGATTCATATCATATTCATATCATATCATATCTCTCAGATTATAAATAATGTAGTTATCTATCATTAGGTGGTTGCAAATTTTGGAAGGGTTATCTAGATTTTCAGTTTTACGCAAATCTGGAAAATGATTTTTGTTTATTTTTCTAGACTAGGATTGATTTTGTTTGCATTTTAAGACGTTTTATCTAGAAATATAGATAACTTATTTTACATCAAAATGTAGATAATTTAATTGTCTCTAAGATTCCGGTTAGAAATGTTATAGATTACTTCCAGTTTTCCCGTAATTGCTTTAAAACCAGTCGACTAGATTTCTTGGTTTAGATAACTTTGACAAAGTGTATCTAGAAATCTAGATAACTTACATAGATAATTTATACGTGGAAAGATAGATATTGTAGTGGGCTCTAAGGTTCCGATTTTAAAATTTGGTAATTACTTCCGGTTTTCCTGTAATTTTTTTCCCGCTTTAAAACCAGCCGACTAGATTTCTTCGTTTAGATAACTTTGACAAGGTTATTCTAGAAATTTAGATAACTCACATAGATAATTTATACGTGGAAAGATAGATAATTTAGTGGGCTACAAGCTTCCGGTTATAAAATTTGCTAACTACTTCCGGTTTGCCGAGAATTCCGGAAAGGAACAATTGGACTCGGATTTCATGAATTTTTCTGTTGTAACGTTTTCCTCTTTGGAAATTCTCACGTTTTAGCGATCTCAGATTATAGATAATGTAGTTATCTATCATTAGGTGGTTGCAAATTTTGGAAGAGTTATCTAGATTTTCAGTTTTACGCAAATCTGGAAAAGGATTTTTGGTTTGTTTTTCTAGACTAGGATTGATTTTCTTTGCATTTTAAGACGTTTTATCTAGGAATATAGATAACTTATTTTACATCAAAATGTAGATAATTTCATTGTCTCTAAGATTCCGGTTAGAAATGTTATAGATTACATCCGGTTTTCCCGTAATTGCTTTAAAACCACTCGACTAGATTTCTTCGTTTAGATGACTTTGACGAGGTATATCTAGAAATATAGATAACTTACATAGATAATTTATACGTGGAAAGATAGATAATTTAGTGGGCCATAAGGTTCCGATTTTAAAATTTGGTAATTACTTCCGGTTTTCCCGTAATTTTTATCCCGTAATTTTAATTTCCCGTAATATTTAAAACCAGCCGACTAGATTTCTTCGTTTAGAAAATTTAGACAAGGTATATCTAGAAATGTAGATACCTAACATAGATAATTTATACGTGAAAAGATAGATAATTTAGAGAGCTACAAGCTTCCGGTTATAAAATTTAGTAACTACTTCCGGTTTTCCAAAAATTCCGGGAAACAACAATTGGACTCGGATTTCATGAATTTTTCTGTTGCAACGTTTTCCTCATTGGAAATTCTCACGTTTTAGCGATCTCAGATTATAGATAATGTAGTTATCTATCATTTGGTGTTTGCAAATTTTGGAAGAGTTATCTAGATTTTCAGTTTTACGCAAATCTGGAAAAGGATTTTTTGTTTGCCTTTCTAGACTAGAATTGATTTTCTTTGCATTTTAAGACGTTTTATCTAGAAATATAGATAACTTATTTTACATTAAAATGTAAATAATTTCATTGCCTCTAAGATTCAGGATAGAAATGTTATAGATTACTTTAGTCGACTAGATTTCTTCGTTTAAATGACTTTGACGAGGTCTATCTAGAAATCTAGATAACTTACATAGACAATTTATACGTGGAAAGATAGATAATTTAGTGGGCTATAAGCTTCCGGTTATGAAATTTGGTAACTACTTCCGGTTTTTTGAGAATTCATGGGAAAAAAACCATTGCACGTTTACGTTACGTTGGTAGTTACTTCCGGTTTTCCCGTATTTTTGTTCCCGCTTTAAAACCAGCCGACTAGATTTCTTCGTTTAGATAACTTTGACAAGGTATATCTAGAAATCTAGATAACTCACATAGATAATTTATACTTGGAAAGATAGATAATTTAGAGGGCCATAAGCTTCCGGTTATAAAATTTACTAACTACTTCCGGTTTTCCGAGAATTCCGGAAAAAAACAATTGGACTTGAATTTCATGAATTTTTCTGTTGCAACGTTTTCCTCATTGGAAATTCTCACGTTTTAGCGATCTCAGATTATAGATAATGTAGTTATCTATCATTTGGTGGTTGCAAATTTTGGAAGAGTTATCTAGATTTTCAGTTTTACGCAAATCTGTAAAAGGATTTTTTGTTTGTTTTTCTAGACTAGGATTGATTTTCTTTACATTTTAAGACGTTTTATCTAGAAATATAGATAACTTATTTTACATCGAAATGTAGATAATTTCATTTTCTCTAAGATTCCGGTTAGAAATGTTATAGATTACTTCCAGTTTTCCCGTAATTGCTTTAAAACTAGTCGACTAGATTTCTTCGTTTAGATGACTTTGATGAGGTATATCTATAAATCTAGATAACTTACATAGATAAATTATACGTGGAAAGATAGATAATTTAGTGGGCCATAAGGTTCCGATTTTAAAATTTGGTAATACTTTCGGCTTTCCCGTAATTTTTTTCCCGCCTTAAAACCAGCCGACTAGATTTCTTCGTTTAGATAACTTTGACAAGGTATATCTAGAAATCTAGATAACTTACATAGATCATTTATACGTGGAAAGATAGATAATTTAGTGGGATACAAGCTTCGGGTTATAATATTTGGTAAATACTTCCGGTTTTCCGGGAATTCCGGAAAAAAACAAAGTGAGTCGGATTTTATGAATTTTTCTATTGCAACGTTTTCCTCGGTGGAAATTCTCACGTTTTCCAGCAATTAGCGTTATCCAGCCGGGAAAACAAGTGCTCTTAAGTTCGCCTACTTGATCCCTTGGCCGTGTTTCCCCCATCCCTCGTATTGATCCCGCTTTCGCTTGGCGTTCTCGCGCTCTTCGCGTACGCAACGGCCGCCCGTCGACACAAAAGAAAATCGGGAAAAGTTTGACGGATTCACGCGTGAAAATAATCCGGGAAAATTGGGGTGGGAAATATTAGGGAAGTTGGTCTTGGGTTTGATTGACTGTATCTAGATAACTAGACTAGATACGAAAAAACATCTCGGATAAAACTGATAGATAATTCAACTATCTATTAGGAGATGCTGAGCAATTTGCACAAAAATTGCGAATTTTGTGCGAAAAGTTAGGTTTTTCAAAAATGTTTTTAGTTTGTTAAAACAAGCAGGTGAAAGTTTGAGTAGCTGTATCTAGATAACTAAAATGGTTACCAAAAAATTTTCTAAATAAAACTAATAGATAATTTAGTTATCTATCCACAAAAAACCAACTTACGCCCCCAACTGCCTCCACTCGATTTGCTTCTCGGCCCTGCTCAGCCTTCTCGCCGTGGGAACCTGCTGGTGGTGGTAGTAGCCCATAGTGGCCATAGCCAAGGGTCCGGGCTGCGCCTCCCTTAAACACCAACCCTCAGCATCAACCCTAAACCCTAAACCCCTTACCTGGAAGGTGTGATTTGAATCTGCACGTGCGCCGCCGTTTTGGCCACCGTCTTCGTCGGCGACGACGACCGGTGGCTCAACGTCTCAGGGGACACTAGCACCGCCTGCGGGGTGGACGGCGACGGCAGCAGGGGGTCGCCGCCCCCGAGCGCGCTGCTCCTCGTCCCCCCGCTCACATTCTGAGCCGGAATCGTCGGCCAACTAGAAAGAAAAAACGAGAATATCTAGGTTATCTATATAGATACAAGGAAAATCTTTGAATAAAAGTTATAAATAATTTAGTTCTCTATCGAAAGTTATTCTAGATAATTATCTAGATAATTAAGAAAAAATTAGGTATTAAAATTAGTGAACGGCTTGTTTTATCTATAATTTGTTTATCTAGATAGATATAGAAAAACTTATCTAACAAAAATCATAGATTATTTAATTATCTCTGACACAATGTTCATTTGTGTTAAAAAAAATAGATTTTTTGAATAAATTTATAGATAATATAGATAACTGCTAACATAGATAACAGACTTGAGTTTTCTTAAGTCATAGTGTGTTTTCTTAAGTCTATATCGTCGGCCAACTAGATAGAAATACGAGAATATCTAGGTTATCTATATAGATACAACGAAAATCCTTGAATAAAAGTTATAGATAATTTAGTTATCTATCGAAAATTATTCTTGTGTTATTATGGTACTTGTGATAATTATCTAGATAATTAAAAAAAACTAGAAGTCTGCATAGTGAATCTTCAAATTACTGAAAACTTGTTTTATCTATAATTTGTTAATCTAGATAGATATAGAAAAACTTCTAAAACAAAATTCATAGATTAATTAATTATCTATGACACAATGTTTGTTTGTCTTAAAAAAATTGATAGATAACATAGATAACCGCTAACAGAACTTGAGTTTTCTTAAGTCAGAGTGTTTTCTTAAGTCTATATCTATCTTATCTAGATAGATACAAACAATTTATTCGAATAAAACTTATGGATAATTTAGTTATCTATAAATTGTCTTTTTACTTTTTTTGTATATCTTGGATATCTAGCTAGATATTTCGTAAATATTGAGGGATCAAATTATAGATACAATATTGATTTTATTAATCTATATCTAGACAACTAGTAATAGCTGAGTGATGTGTGATACATCAAATTATAGATAATTTAATGGTCTATCAAATTCTAGATAACACATACTGCATTTGTTTCAATTCATTCCGATTTTTTTTTGCGATTTTCGCAAATGGTCATGTTTGTTGTGCAATTGAAATCGATGGAATTCCATCCCCCCAATTGGGGATGTTTATCCGCAAAATGCAATTTATCGAAGCCTCCACGGGGTGGGAACCCCCGGGGGGTTTATCGCCCCCCCGAAACCAATTTCCTCCGGAAAAAGGAAATTTATCGCGAATTGACGAGAATTTCGCGAAATTGATGGAAGCTAAGAGTTAGTTTATTGCATTATCTATGAGTTTTGTTTTTGTTAGATTTAGTCTGTATTTTGAGATAATCTAGATAAGAGTTTAGCTAAAATTAGTTATCTAGATTTTGGTCAATTCTAGTTGAGATAGCAAAAACAAACTTAATAGCTTCTGATAGATTTTCTACAAATATAGATAACATCGGTTTTTGTCGCACTTCCGGTTTGCAAATTACAGGCTTGCAAAATTAAAGTTAAGCAAAAAGTTAGTTGTCTAGATTTTGCTAGATTGTAGCCGAGTTATTAAGAATTTCGAAACAAACCTAATAGATTCTGATAGATAATAAAATTGTCTACAAACATAGATAACATCCGTTTTTGTGGCGCTTCCGGTTTTTTAGTTATAAGCGTGTGAAGTTGAGATGTTGCAAAAAAAAACTTTACCTGCTGCCTGATTCGACGGGCGACATGTTGGAATGAGATTAAAGCAGACGCCGAGGGGCCACAAACAATTCGACTATTATCTCATTAAATAAATCTATTTCCATTAAAAATATTCGCCGGGAACCAAGTGCACTTAGGGCTAGTTTGTCAGCCAAATCCAAATCAATGTTTTGATTTGTTTCGGTGGAAAACAAAAATTTCGCCAAAATAAGGTCAAATTCTCGTAAATTGGTTAATTTGCTACAACTTTTGTCTAAGAAGTTTTTCTAAATCACGTCTAGTTATCTAGATATAGATAGCTGAAGCTGACACTTATCTGTTTTAGACAATCAGATTACTTTTAACTTTTTGAAACAACGAAACAAAAAAAAAAAAAATTATAGATATTCTCTGCTAGATAACTAAATAATCTATGAGTTTTGTCTAAAAAGTTTTTCAAAATTCCGCCTAGTTATCTAGATATAGATTAACAAAATTTTGCCTTCCAATAATCTTGACAACTAGATTATTTCCAATATTTGCAAACAACGAAACAAAAACAAAAGAATCGATAGATACCAGCTGATAGATAACGAAGTTATCTACCAGTTTTATCTAAAAAGTTTTTCAAAATTCCGCCTAGTTATCTAGATATAGATTCACAAAATTTTGCCTTCCAATAATCTTGACAACTAGATTATTTCCAATATTCGCAAACAACGAAACAAAAACAAAAGAATCTATAGATACCACCTGATAGATAACGAAGTTATCTACCAGTTTTATCTAAAAAGTTTTTCAAAATTCCGCCTAGTTATCTAGATATAGATTAGCAAAATTTTGCCTTCCAATAATCTTGACTACCAAATTATTTCCAATATTTGCAAACAACGAAACAAAAACAAAAGAATCTACAGATACCACTTGATAGATATCGAAATTATCTACCAGGTTTATCTAAAAAGTTTTTCAAAATTCCGCCTAGTTATCTAGGTATAGATTGACAAAATTTTGACTTACAATAATCTTGACAACCAGATTATTTCCAATATTTGCAAACAACGAAACAAAAACAAAAGAATCTATAGATACCACCTGATAGATAACGAAGTTATCTACCAGTTTTACCTAAAAAGTTTTTCAAAATTCCGTCTAGTTATCTAGATATAGATTCATAAAAGTTTGCCTTCCAATAATCTTGACAACAAGATTATTTCCAATATTTGCAAACAACGAAACAAAAACAAAAGAATCTATAGATACCACTTGATAGATAGCGAAGTTATCTACCAGTTTTATCTAAAAAGTTTTTCAAAATTCCGCCTAGTTATCTAGATATAGAATAACAAAATTTTGCCTTCCAATAATCTTGACAACTAGATTATTTCCAATATTTGCAAACAAAGAAACAAAAACAAAAGAATCTATAGATACCACCTGATAGATAACGAAGTTATCTATCAGTTTTATCTAAAAAGTTTTTCAAAGTTCCGCCTAGTTATCTAGATATAGATTAACAAAATTTTGCCTTCCAATAATCTTGACAACTAGATTATTTCCAATATTTGCAAACAAAGAAACAAAAACAAAAGAACCTATAGATACCACCTGATAGATAACGAAGTTATCTACCAGTTTTATCTAAAAAGTTTTTCAAAGTTCCGCCTAGTTATCTAGATATAGACAATCAAACTAACTGTCTACAAAAATGTATTTAAAACCCAATTTATAAATAATCAACCACGACAACTCTAGATATCTACGCATTTTCTAATAGATAATTGAATTATCTATGAGTTTTAGTTAAACTGTTTTCTAAGCGGAAGGATGATTAGTAATCTAAACGGGTTTTAAGCAAAGCTCGGGTCGATTTTCAGCCTCCCGGAATGAATCAATTAGTCGCCGCACTATCTAGTGCACTCGATGTGTTACTTAACCGACTAAACACACATTCGGTGCGCGAATAATTCACGCTTATCTAGTTATCTATCGCTCGCAGACTGCACACCAATTCGCGTCTCCCCTACCCTGTTAACTACAACGAATTTAAACAATTCATACAAAACTTGTAAATTATTTAGTTATCTGCCAGATATTTTTTAGTTTATTTCCGAGTTGTATCTTGATTTATAGATATCTACTATTTTGTAATAACAGGAAACACATATCTCGGAAACTAAGCTGGTTCTAGGAAAATGTTGTTAATTAAAATTATAGATAATTTAGTTATCTACTAGATAATATCTAACTAGTTTTTATGTTGTATCTAGATTTCTAGATATTTACGTCTACAAAGTTTAAGTTTTTCATGACGTATTAAATTTGATACATAATATCTAGGAAATTTTTTGATTAAAACTTATATATCTACTAGATAACGTTTGCAAAATTTGTATTTTCCGTCGTTTTCAACTGTTTTTTCTTTTGTGAAACTAAGCAATCTAAACGAGTTATCTTTGCCTGTCTATATCTCCGTTAATATTATCTATATGTACCTGTGGATTTCGTCTCTATGGGCGGTGAGGACGGTAGAGGTGGCAGTGACATCCGCTCCGGAAGTGGTGGCCATTTCCTCGATGTCGGAGTCGATTCCGCGGTCGAAGTCCATGTAGAAGGAGTCGCGGGAGTCGCTCGAGCCTCGCCGGAGCTTGAGGCTGAGGTCCGGGGAGCTGTCCTCCATTTCGGGGCTTAGGTGGATCGAGGGGGTTTGGATGAGGGGTTCATGGCGGTTTGAGGTTCGGCGTCCTCGCAGTCGAAGAGGTTTGGCCGGGAGTTGGCAGACATGTCTGAAATTGCGTTTGTTATAGTATATATAGATAACTATAGATAATTTGAGGAAATGTTTCGGATGAAAGTTGTGGGTCATTTAATTATCTAGATATTTAGATAACGTTTTAACAATTACTTGAGTTTGATTGAGGATTTATTAAGGAAAGAAGTTTGATAGATAACTATAGACAATTTTACAAAATGTTTTGAATAAAATTTCTAGATAA
Source organism: Phosphuga atrata (assembly GCA_944588485.1). Taxonomy (NCBI): domain Eukaryota; kingdom Metazoa; phylum Arthropoda; class Insecta; order Coleoptera; family Silphidae; genus Phosphuga; species Phosphuga atrata. The sequence continues at coordinate 10,130,426 of OX155908.1, read as the reverse complement.
TCTAATTATCTGCTAGATACATTCATAACATGTTTCTGTATTTTTGCAAATAACGGTGAAAACTGTGCTAATTTTTAATTAATTAAAAACTAATTCTGAATCGCGTCAGTGGATTAATGAGTCGGTGGAGACAGCAGAATCTGTATTATCTAGAATTATCTATATAGATACCTTTTTTACTCTTTTGTTCACAAAATAAAATATAGAAACTTGGACTAACTTACTCGTACCGGCGAGAGAATGCATCTCCGCCTCGACTAGTCTCCCTCGACTAGTAGCATTGTTCTGCGTATACCCCCACTTTATATAGAGTGCGCGGTGTTAAGTTGTCTGTATTTAAAAAACTAACCCATATATCTTAGCTCAAACTAATCTGCGCGTACCTCGGCGCGTCCCTTGTCCCTCATACCTAGGCACAGTACAGCTGCATTCTCTCGCCGGCTCGAGTATAGTTTAGTTTGGAATTGAGTTTCAAGTAAGCTAGATCGTAATCTAAATACAAAATTTGAATGGGTTAGAAAGTGAGGTGGAGTCTATATTATCTATATAGATACCTTGATTGATCTTTTGTTTTCAAGATAAGGTAAAGGAACTTGGACTAAGTTTTCTAGTTTAGCTTGGAATCGAGATTTAAGTGGGCTCGACCGTAATCTAGATTTCAAATTTGACTAAGTTAGTAGGGACAGTGTAGTCTATATTATCTAGAATTATCTATATAGATATTTTCATTGACCTTTTGTTTTTAAGATAAGATAAAGAAACATAGAATAAGTTATCTAGTTTAGCTTATAGTTGAGGTTTAAGTAGACTCAATCGCATTCTCAATCGGCTCGACCGTAATCTAGATATCAAATTGGACTGGGCTAGAAAAGACAGTGGAGTCTATATTATCTAGAATTATCTATATAGATATTTTCATTGACCTTTTGTTTTTAAGATAAGATAAAGAAACATAGACTAAGTTATCTAGTTCAGATTATAATTGAGGTTTAAGTAGGTTCAATCCTATTCTAGATATCTAATTTGACTGGGTTAGTAGGGATAGTGGAATCTATATTATCTAGAATTATCTATATAGATATTTTCATTATCCTCTTGTTTATAAGATAAGATAAAGAAACATAGACTAAGTTATCTAGTTTAGCTTATAGTTGAGGTATAAGTAGGCTCAATCGCAATCTATATATCAAATTTGACTAGGTTAGTAAAGACAGTGGAATCTATATTATCTAGAATTATCTATATAGATATTTTCATTGCCCTTTTGTTTATAAGATAAGATAAAGAAACATAGACTAAGTTATCTAGTTTAGATAATAATTGAGGTTTAAGTAGGCTCAATCGCATTCTAGATATCAAATTTGACTGGGTTAGTAGGAACAGTGGAGTCTATATTATCTAGAATTATCCATATAGATATTTTCATTGACCTTTTGTTTATAAGATAAGATAAAGAAACATAGACTAAGTTATCTAGTTTAGATAATAATTGAGGTTTAAGTAGGCCCAATCGCATTTTAGATATCAAATTTGACTGGGTTAGTAGGAACAGTGGAGTCTATATTATCTAGAATTATCCATATAGATATTTTCATTGACCTTTTGTTTATAAGATAAGATAAAGAAACATAGACTAAGTTATCTAGTTTAGATAATAATTGAGGTTTAAGTAGGCCCAATCGCATTCTAGATATCAAATTTGACTGGGTTAGTAGGAACAGTGGAGTCTATATTATCTAGAATTATCCATATAGATATTTTCATTGACCTTTTGTTTATAAGATAAGATAAAGAAACATAGACTAAGTTATCTAGTTTAGATAATAATTGAGGTTTAAGTAGGCCCAATCGCATTCTAGATATCAAATTTGACTGGGTTAGTAGGAACAGTGGAGTCTATATTATCTAGAATTATCCATATAGATATTTTCATTGACCTTTTGTTTATAAGATAAGATAAAGAAACATAGACTAAGTTATCTAGTTTAGATTATAATTGAGGTTTAAGTAGGCTCAATCGTATGGTAGATATCAAATTTGATTGGGTTAGTAGGAACAGTGGAGTCTATATTATCCAGAATTAACTATATAGATATTTTTATTGACCTTTGGTTTTTAAGATAATATAAAGAAACATAGACTAAGTTATCTAGTTTAGCTTATAGATGAGGTTCAAGTAGGCTCCATCGTATTCTAGTTATCAAATTTGACTGCTTTAGTAGGAACAGTGGAGTCTATATTACCTAGAGTTATCTATATAGATATTTTCATTGTCCTTTTGTTTTTAAAATACGATAAAGAAACATAGACTACGTTATCTAGTTTAGATTATAATTGAGGATTAAGTAGGTTCAATTGTATTCTAGATATCAAATTTGACTGGATTAGTAAGGACAGTGGATTCTATATTATCTAGAATTATCTATATAGATATTTTCATTGACATTTTGTTTTTAAGGTAAGATAAAGAAACATAGACTAAGTTATCTAGTTTAGATTATAATTGAGGTTTAAGTAGGTTCAATTGTATTCTAGATAACAAATTTGACTGGGTTAGTAGGGACTGTGAAGTCTATATTATATAGAATTATCTATATAGATATTTTTATAGACCTTTTGTTTTCAAGATAAGGTAAATGAACTTGGACTAAGTTATTTAGTTTAGCTTGGAATCGAGATTTAAGTGGGCCCCGTAATCTAGATATCAAATTTGAGTAAGTTAGTGTTAGTTGAGGGACAGCGTAGTCTATATTATCTAGAATTATTAATATAGATATTTTTAGTGACCTTTGGTTTTTAAGATAATATAAAGAAACATAGACTAAGTTATCTAGTTTAGCTTATAGATGAGGTTCAAGTAGGCTTCATCGCATTCTAGTTATCAAATTTGACTGGTTTAGTAGGAACAGTGGAGTCTATATTACCTAGAGTTATCTATATAGATATCTTCATTGACCTTTTGTTTTTAAGATCAGATCAAGAAACATAGACTAAGTTATCTAGTTTAGACTATAATTGAGGTTTAAGTAGGCTCAATCATATTTTAGATATCAAATTTGACTGGGTTAGTAGGAACAGTGGAGACTATATTTACCTAGAATTATCTATATAGATATTTTCATTGTCCTTTTGTTTTTAAGATAAGATAAAGAAATATAGACTAAGTTATCTAGTTTAGCTTATAGTTGAGGTTTAAGTAGACACAGTCGCATTCTAGATATCAAATTTGACTGGGTTAGTAGGGACAGTGTAGTCTATATTATCTAGAATTATCGATACAGATATTTTCATTGTCCTTTTGTTTTTAAGATAAGATAAAGAAACATAGACTAAGTTATCTAGTTTAGATTATAATTGAAGTTTAAGTAGACTCAATCATATTCCAGATATCAAATTTGACTGGGTTAATAGGGACAGTGGAGTCTACATTATCTAGAATTATCTATATAGATATTTTCATTGAGCTTTTGGTTTTAAGATAAGATAAAGAAACATAGACTAAGTTATCTAGTTTAGCTTATAGTTGTGGTTTAAGTGGGCTCAATCGCATTCTAGATATCAAATTTGACTGGCTTTGTAAAGACAGTAGAGTCTATATTATCTAAAATTATCTATATAGATAATTTTATCGACCTTCCGTTTTTAAAATAAGATAAAGAAACATAGACTAAGTTATCTAGTTTAGATTATAATTGAGGTTTAAATCTATCGTAATCTAGATATCAAATTTGACTGCGTTATTAGGGATAGTGAGGTCTATAACTCACCCTTAAATCTTGAATTATCCAATTTTTTTGTGGCAAATTTGCGTCGTTCACTAATTTCGCAGACTACATAGAAAGTGCGTGGTGTGCACTAAACGGACGTCGACTGTGCACTAGTTCCTGCAGCGGCATCCTGCCGAATGCCATCGCAGGAATCGTGGGGTTGGTGTGCGCGTGCACGCAGTCCGGGGTGAAAGTGAGACCAAGGTGGTAGATTTAGAGAGGTTGGGGTAGTTTATAAACGGCGAGCTCACTTTCGCTTTCAACTAGGTGTGACGTAGTCAGGGAGAGTGCGGAAGGGAAGTGCAAGGGTGGGTTTAATTTAAGGGGTGTTTTTGTTTTGCAAATTTTCGTGTTTCAGACACGAAAAACACACAAAAAATCGAAATATCTAGAAATCTAGATATAAAACGGAAAATAAATTATATATTATCTGGTAGATAATTTAATTACCTATCAATTTTATTCGAGATGTTTTTCTAGATTCCTGTTAGTTATCTAGATATTATCTAGAAAACTTTAATTAAAATTTAATTGCAAAATACAATCTTGTAAAAAAGTAGGAGTTTGGACAAACATAGATAATTTTAAAACTAGATAAACGCTGGAAAGAAATTAGATATTATCATGTAGATAACTAAATTATCTATAACTTTTGTTTGAAATGTCTTCCTAGATTCAATCTAGTTTTGTAGATATAGGCTATCAATGCCAAGACATGTGGAAAAATATCTATTTGGTTGTTTTTTACAAAACTCTAGATAGCTATAATTCTAGACTTCAATGGAAAACAAATGATATACTATCTGGTAGATAACTTCATTATTTAGAAATTTTATTCAATATGTTTTTCTAAATTCCTATTAGTAGCAAACTTTAAATAAATTTAATTGCAAAATACAATCTTGTAAAAAAATAGAAGTTTGGAAAAACATACATAATTTTTAAACTAGATAAACGCTGGATAGAAAATAGATATTATCTGGTAGATAACTAAATTATCTATAACTTTCGTTTGAAATATTTTCTTAGATTCAATCTAGTTTTCTAGATATAGTCTATTAATGCCAAGACTTGTGGAAAAATATATATTTGGTTGTATTTTACAAAACTCAAGATAACTAGAATTCTAGATTTCAATGAAAAACAAATGATATACTATCTGGTAGATTACTTAATAATTTAGCAATTTTATTCAAGATGTTTTTCTAGATTCCTGTTTGTTAAATATCATCTTAAATATTATCTAGCAAACTAAATATTATCTAGCAAACTTTAAATAAATTTAATTGCAAAATACAATCTTGTAAAAAAATAGAAGTTTGGAAAAACATAGATAATTTTACAACTAGATAAACGCTGGAAAGAAAATGGATATTATTTGGTATACAACTAAATTATCTATAACTTTTGTTTGAAATGTTTTCCTAAATTCAATTTAGTTTTCTAGATAGAGTCTATCAATTCCAAGACATGTGGAAAAATATCTATTTGGTTGTTTTTTTACAAAATTCTAGATAACTAGAATTCTAGATTTCATTGGAAAACAAATGATATACTATCTGGTAGATAACTTCATTATTTAGAAATTTTATTCAAGGTGTTTGTCTAGATTCCTGTTAGTTAACCAGATATTATCTAGCAAACTTTAAATAAATTTAATTGCAAAATACAATCTTGTAAAAAAGATAGAAGTTTGGAAAAACATAGATAATTTTAAAACTAGATAAACGCTGGAAAGAAAATAGATATTATCTGGTAGATAACTAAATTATCTATAACTTTCGTTTGAAATGCCTTCCTAGATTCAATCTAGTTTTCTAGATATAGTCTATCAATTCCAAGACATGTGGAAAAGTATCTATTTAGTTGATTTTTACAAAACTCTAGATAACTAGAATTCTAGATTTCAGTGGAAAACAAATTATATAATATCTGGTAGAAAACTTAATTATTTAGCAATTTTATTCGAGGAGTTTTTCTAGATTCCTGTTAGTTAACTAGATATTATCTAGCAAACTTTAAATAAATTTAATTGCAAAAAACAATCTTGTAAAAAATAGAAGTTTGGAAAAACTTAGGTATTTTTAAAACTAGATAAACGATGGAAAGAAAATAAATATTATCTGGTAGATAACTAAATTATCTATAACTTTCGTTTGAAATGTTTTCCTAAATTCTATCTAGTTTTGTAGATATAGTCTATCACTGCCAAGACATGTGGAAAAATATGTATTTGGTTGTTTTTTTTACAAAACTCTAGATAACTAGAATTCTAGATTTCAATGGAAAACAAGTGATATACTATTTGGTGGATAACTTAATTATTTAACAATTTTATTCAAGATGTTTTTCTAGATACCTGTTTGTTAACTAGATATTATCTAGCAAACTTTAAATAAATTTAATTGCAAAATACAATGTTGTAAAAAATAGAAGTTTGGGAAAACATAGATATTTTTAAAACTAGATAAACGCTGGAAAGAAAATAGATATTATCTGGTAGATAACTAAATTATCTATAACTTTCGTTTGAAATGTTTTCCTAAATTCAATCTAGTTTTCTAGATATAGTCTATCAATGCCAAGACATGTGGAAAATATATATTTGGTTGTTTTTTTACAAAACTCTAAATAACTAGAATTCTAGATTTCAATGGAAAACAAATGATATACTATCTGGTAGATAACTTAATTATTTAGCAATTTTCTTCGAGGTGTTTTTCTAGATTCCTGTTCGTTAACTAGATATTATCTTGCAAACTTTATATAAATTTAATTGCTAAATACAATCTTGTAAAAAAATAGAAGTTTGGAAAAACATAGATAATTTTAAAACTAGATAAGCGCTGGAAAGAAAATATATATTATCTGGAAGATAACTAAATTATCTATAACTTTCCTTTGAAATGTTTTCCTAAATTCAATCTAGTTTTCTAGATATAGTCTATCAATGCCAAGACATGTGGTAAAATATCTATTTGGCTGTTTCTTACAAAACTCTAGATAACTAAAATTCTAGATTTCAATGGAAAACAAATGATATACTATTTGGTAGATCACTTAATTATTTAGCAATTTTATTCAAGATGTTTTTCTAGATTCCTGTTAGTTAACTAGATATTATCTAGCAAACTTTAAATAAATTTAATTGCAAAATACAATCTTGTAAAAAAATAGAAGTTTGGAAAAACATAGATAGTTTTAAAACTAAATAAAAGCTGAAAAGAAAATAAATATTATCTGGTAGATAAATAAATTATCTATAACTTTCGTTTGAAATGTTTTCCTAAATTCAATCTAGTTTTCTAGATATAGTCAAGACATTTGGTGTCAATGCCAAGACATGTGGTAAAATATCTATTTGGCTGTTTTTTACAAAACTCTAGATAACTAAAATTCTAGATTTCAATGGAAAACAAATGATATACTATTTGGTAGATCACTTAATTATTTAGCAATTTTATTCAAGATGTTTTTCTAGATTCCTGTTAGTTAACTAGATATTATCTAGTTAACTTTACAAATTAAAACAAACGGTTTAAAATCAATAATATTTATTTAAATTTGATAGATAATACACAAATAATTCAGACAAATTAGTCTAATTAACAATAAATCGATAAATATATACAGACTGATTGATTAACTGCTAGTTACAAATCGATATAAAACTTACTGGACTAAATAATTAGTCTGGCTATTAAGCCCAGACCAAGTTAATAAACATAAACGATAAACATATCAGATTGGAATGAGAAAAGAACAAAACAAATTTGAAACAGCCAGAAATTTCCCACAAAAAATTCACCGTATTTACAAAATCGTTTGTTTCTCTTGAATATCAACCAATCGTATCACAGCCCCTCATATATCGCCCCTCATTGGCTGCTGACGCACTTCTGCCACAGCAACCCGCCGCACGCCAAAGACACCCCGAAGTAAATTATGAAGAAACACACCACGAAGATGATCACGTAGATCCGCACGTTCTTCCAAAACATCGAACGCTGCAAATTCCGACTCGCAATTCGATACGAAACCGCCTGCAAATAAAAATATCACTCAACTGGGATTTAGCCTTAATGTCTTAATCATCTACTTACCAAATTCTAGTCTAATACTTTAGCCAGAAACTCATTGAGTAGACTACGTGACTAACTGTGAAAGCTTGGTACAGATAGACGAATAGTCTAAACTGGTTCAAACTTGTTTTACATTTGAATTAAAACTAACGAGTTTGGCTAGCTTATATAGTGTAGTTCCGTTGAAATCTATTTAACTAGTCTAAAAGGAAGCGCTAACTTTTGAAGCTTATCACAGACAGACGAACAGATTAAACTGGTTCAAACTTGCTTTAATCACAAGCTTGATGTTTTAAGAACTATTTTCAGCTAGTTTGACTAAGTTATGTAGTCTAGTTTAGTCAGAATTTAGTAAAACTCAAACAACTAGTCTAAATTCAAGTCCTGGACTACACCAACTTCAACCCCCAATTACAGGGAGACGAACAGTCTAAACCAGTTCAAATTTGCTTTAATGAAAAGCTTTATGTTTTAAGAAGTATTACTAACTAGTTTGACTAAATTATCTAGTCTAGTTTAGTCAGTATTTAGTAAAACTCAAACAACTAGTCAAAATTCAAGTCCAAGACAACACCAACTTCAACTCTTAATTACAGGTAGACGAACAGACTAAACCAGTTCAAATTTGCTTTAATAAAAAGCCTGATGTTTTAAGAACTATTTCCAAACTAGTTTGACTAAATTATCTAGTCTAGTTTAGTCAGTATTTAGTAAAACTCAAACAACTAGTCAAAATTCAAGTCCTAGACTACACTGACTTCAACCCTTAATTACAGACAGACGAGCAGACCAATTTGCAGCTTTCTTTTGATCGTTCTATGAAGCTTAGTCAACAAACTAACACTACTTCTCTAGGTAATTAGTTCCCTAAACAATTCGAACTTACGTTATTGCTTAACCCCTCGGTCTTGTTCACAAGCAGTTTGATTCCTTCTCCCCTCGTCTGCACCTCATCTACACGAAAAACAAAAGAAATTATCTATCTAGACACACAAACAATAGATTAGTTATCTAGATAAAAACAAAAGATCGCGGATAGTTATCTAGATTTTATAAATATATTGTCTATAAACATCTAGACTAAAACAAAAGATTATCTCTAGTTATCTAGATTAAAACAAAATATTGTCTCTGGTTATCCACATTAAAACAAAGTACTGTCTCTAGTTATCTAGATTAAAACAAAAGATTGTCTCTAGTTACGTTCTCTAGTTAGTTAGTCCTGTTATCTAGATCATAATAAAATATTGCTTCTAGTTATCTAGATTAAAACAAAGTACTGTCTCTAGTTATCTAGATTAAAAGAAAGTACTATCTCTAGTTATCTATATTAAAACAAAAGATTGTCTCTAGTTACCTAGATTAAAGCAAAAAAGTCATGTTATCTAGATAATAACAAAATATTGCTTCTAGTTATCTAGATTAAAACAAAGTACTGTTTCAAGTTATCTAGATTAAAATAAAAGATTGTATCTAGTTATCAAGATTAAATCAAAAAAGTTCTGCTATCTACATCACAACAAAATATTGTTTCTAGTTTTCTAGATTAATACAAAGTACTATCTCTAGTTACCTAGATTAAAACAATAGATTGTCGGTAGTTACCTAAATTAAAGCAAAAATTCCTGTTATCTAGATTACAACAAAATATTTCTTCTAGTTATCTAGATTAAAACAAAGTACTAGCTCTAGTTATCTATATTAAAACAAAAGATTGTTTCTAGTTATCTAGATTAAAACAAAAAAAAACTAGATAATTTTAAAACTAGATAAACGCTGGAAAGAATATAAATATTATCTGGTAGATAACTAAATTACCTATAAGTTTTGTTCGAAATGTCTTCCTAGATTCAATCTAGTTTTCTAGATATAGTGGAAAATATCTATTTGGTTGTTTTTTTTTTACAAAACTCAAGAAGAATTCTAGATTTCAATCGAAAAAAAATGATATACTATCTGGTAGATAACTTAATTTAGCAATTTTATTCAAGATGTTTTTCTAGATTCCTGTTAGTTAACTAGATATTATCTAGCAAACTTTAAATAAATTTAATTGCAAAATACAATCTTGTAAAAAAATAGAAGTTTGGGAAAACAAGGATAATTTTAAAACTAGATAAACATTGGAAAGAAAATAGATATTATCTGGTAGATAACTAAATTATCTATAACTTTCGTTTGAAATGTCTTCCTAGATTCATTCTAGTTTTCTAGATATAGTCTATCAATGCCAAGACTTGTAGAAAAATATCTATTTGGTTGTTTTTTTACAAAACTCTAGATAACTAGAATTCTAGATTTCAATGGAAAACAAATTATATACTATCTTGTAGATCACTTAATTATTTAGCAATTTTATTAAAGATGTTTTTGATAGTTATCTAGATTAAAAGAATGTACTGTCTATAGTTATCTAGATTAAAACAAAGTACTGTTTGTAGTTATCGAGATTAAAACAAAAGATTGTATCTAGTTACTTAGTTCAAAGCAAAAAAGTTTTGTTATCTAGATCACAACAAAATATTGCTCCTAGTTATCTAGGTTAAAACAAAGTACTATCTCTAGTTATCTAGATTAAAACAAAGATTGGCTCTAGTTATCTAGTTTAAAACAAAAAAGTTCTGTTATCTAGATCACAATAAAATATTGCTTCTAGTTATCTAGATTAAAATAAAGTACTATCTCTAGCTATCTAGATTAAAACAAATGATTGTCTCTAGTTATCTAGTTTAAAGTAAAAAAGTCCTGTTATCAGGATTAAAACAAAATATTGCTTCTAGTTATCTAGATTAAAACAAATGATTGTCTCTAGTTATCTAGTTTAAAGTAAAAACGTCCTGTTATCAGGATTAAAACAAAATATTGCTTCTAGTTATCTAGGTTAAAACAAAGTACTATCTCTAGCTATCTAGATTAAAACAAATGATTGTCTCTAGTTATCTAGATTAAAGCAAATAAGTCCTGTTATCAGGATTAAAACAAAATATTGCTTCTAGTTATCTAGATTAAAACAAAGTACTATCTCTAGTTATCTAGATTAAAACAAAAAAGTTCTGTTATCTAGATCACAATAAAATATTGCTTCTAGTTATCTAAATTAAAACAAAGTACTATCTCTAGCTATCTAGATTAAAACAAATGATTGTCTCTAGTTATCTAGTTTAAAGTAAAAAAGTCAAGATAGCTAAGGACAGTCTAAAACAAAAACTCAATTTTTAAACTCAGTTTAAAACAAAAATGTTCTGTTATCTAGATCACAATAAAATATTGCTTCTAGTTATCTAGATTAAAACAAAGTACTATCTCTAGCTATCTAGATTAAAACAAATGATTGTCTCTAGTTATCTAGTTTAAAGTAAAAAAGTCCTGTTATCAGGATTAAAACAAAATATTGCTTCTAGTTATCTAGATTTAAACAAAGTACTATCTCTAGCTATCTAAATTAAAACAAATGATTGTCTCTAGTTATCTAGATTAAAGCAAATAAGTCCTGTTACCAGGATTAAAACAAAATATTGCTTCTAGTTATCTAGATTTAAACAAAGTACTATCTCTAGCTATCTAGATTAAAACAAATGATTGTCTCTAGTTATCTAGTTTAAAGTAAAAAAGTCCTGTTATCAGGATTAAAACAAAATATTGCTTCTAGTTATCTAGATTAAAACAAAGTACTATCTCTAGCTATCTAGATTAAAACAAATGATTGTCTCTAGTTTAAAGTAAAAAAGTCCTGTTATCAGGATTAAAACAAAATATTGCTTCTAGTTATCTAGATTTAAACAAAGTACTATCTCTAGCTATCTAGATTAAAACAAATGATTGTCTCTAGTTATCTAGATTAAAGCAAATAAGTCCTGTTATCAGGATTAAAACAAAATATTGCTTCTAGTTATCTAGATTTAAACAAAGTACTATCTCTAGCTATCTAGATTAAAACAAATGATTGTCTCTAGTTATCTAGTTTAAAGTAAAAAAGTCCTGTTATCAGGATTAAAACAAAGTATTGCTTCTAGTTATCTAGATAAAAACAAAGTACTATCTCTAGCTATCTAGATTAAAACAAATGATTGTCTCTAGTTATCTAGATTAAAGCAAATAAGTCCTGTTATCAGGATTAATACAAAATATTGCTTCTAGTTATCTAGATTAAAACAAAGTACTATCTCTAGCTATCTAGATTAAAACAAATGATTGTCTCTAGTTATCTAGATTAAAGCAAATAAGTCCTGTTATCAGGATTAACACAAAATATTGCTTCTAGTTATCTAGATTAAAACAAAGTACTATCTCTAGTTATCTAGATTAAAACAAAACTTTGTCTCTAGTTATCTAGATTTTAGAGCAAAAAAGTCCCGTTATCTAGATTAAAACAAAATATTGCTTCTAGTTATCTAGATTAAAACAAAGTACCATCTTTAGTTATCCAGATTAAAACAAAACTTTGTCTCTAGCTATCTAGATTTTAGACCAAAAAAAGTCCTGTTATCTGGATTAAAACAAAATATTGCTTTTAGTTATCTTGATTAGAACAAAGTTATCTAGTTATATTATAGTAGTACTAGTTATCTAGGTTAAATCAAAAGATTGTCTCTAGTTATCTAGATTAAAGTAAAAAAGTCCTGTTATCTAGATCACAACAAAATATTGCTTCTAGTTATCTAGATTAAAACGAAGTACTATCTCTAGCTATCTAGATTTAAAAAAAAAGTCTAGTTATCTAGATCAAAGCAAAGGACTGTCCTTAGCTATCTAGATTAAAATAAAATAATTATCTAGATTATCTCTCTGTCTATAAACAAATAATCTGTCTGTCAGTCTAGATACAAATAATCTGTCCATCTGTTTATAAACAAATAGTTTGTCTGTGTCTATAAACAAATAATCTGTCTGTCTGCTCTATCCTCACCGATATTTTTAATCATGATGTTCATCAGTTCGTCGAGTTCTCCGTGCACCTTGGCAATGGTATCAACGTCATTGGACTCCGAGTAATGTCTCATCTCGTTGGCTAGCACCGGTGAGAACTCAGCGTTCATCGAGTAAGGCAGCGCGAACTCGATGCTGGAGCCATACGAGGCCGAAAACCTTCGCTTCACCTCGTTCAAGAACAGGAACGAGCGCGACCTCTCGAACTCCTAAAAACAATTATTGATATGTCGGATATCTAGATTATCGGGTTGTCTGATTTACATCATCTGTAATACACATGTAGGTGATGCCATCCTCGGTGATGTAGTGGAATAGGTAATTGCTGTGTGTGTAGGTCATCTTATCGTCATGCGGTGGGATCTTTGTCATCACCTGCTCGGTCACCTCCATGAAGTTCCCCGCACAGTTGGCGTATTTTGCCAGCAGCGTGCTCCCCTTCAGCACCACACTGAACAAGATCGGCATCTACAACAGTAAGAATTATGACAGCAATCAATATATCAAACATAGAATTGATAGTTTGATAGACAGAAGAAATGACAATGAATGTCATTTGCTTTGATACAGTTGTATGTGTCATTTTGACAGTTGTGTTATAGCCATTGTGACACTATTGTATGACAATTTGACGGTTATATCATAGTCATTGCAGTAGAGGCAGAGGGAGACCAAGGCTGAGATGGAAAGATGGCGTATCTGAGGATGCCAGAAAAATTGGTACAGCTAACTGGAAGGTCCTTGCCAGAGACCGGAAAGGATGGCGGACGAGGCTGGAGAAGGTCGAGGACCTGTAGGGCTGTAGCAGTACTGATGATGATCATACTCATTGTGACACAGTTGCGTGAGTGTCATTTTGACGTTTGTATCACAGTCATTGTGACAGTTTTGTGAGGGAGACATCAAGACAAAGATTTGTTTACAAACAAAGCGGAATAAAACCAAAGTTTTTGTTTGTTCTTCTTTTACCTTTAAGCTTTACTCTATTCTGCTTTTCTTCAAAATTCGGCGACTTCTTCTTCCTCTGAAACGTGAACAAAGGAATTCCTCTGCTTCCCTTAATTGCAATCAGTGACACATTATTTTGACGATGTCAAAACACAGATGACTGTCATAGGTTTTCACCTTGTTTTGACAGCTGTCAACAAGTTTTAGCGCAACGAAATGCAATCTAAAAACACCAAACTGCGTTAAATTCGCACCAAAAAACCTCGCAATAAAGTGTTATCTAGATAGATACAACAATATTTTAATTGTATATAGATAACTCGTTACTCGGAGGCTAATTCACTGCATTCTTAAACCGCGCCAAATTTGAATTTCATTCAACTTGAGAAATTTACAAAAAATATAGATAACTTGTTACAAGTTATATATTTATCTACGTATCTATATGTGACGCAAGCTGACGAAAGGGACCTTATCTTGCCAGAGGTGAAAATAGAGTTTTTGATGCCACTGGATAAAGAACAAAATTCTGAAGAGAACGCCACAAGAATCGCGCAAAAATTGCCAAAATTGCAAAAGTTATGGCATTTTGAAGTTTAAGTTACAAAAAAGGTAGTTTCGAGATAATTGAGGTTAAAGTTTTTACTTAGTTTTTGGACGTGTTTTCAAACATTATGACAGTCTAATAAAGTGCCCATGCGCAAATTTAGGCTTAATAAATTTATTAATTAATATCCTCATCCCTGTTTTCCCCAAAAAACCCAAAACATGAAATTTTGACCTAAGTTCACGTTTTGGCCTGTACTGAAAATTTTACTCTTGCAAGATAAGGTCCCTTTCTTCAGCTTGCATCACATATTTAAAACGAGTTTTTCAAAATTTATTTGTCATTATTTTAAAACTTAATAATAGTTAATAATATAACAATTTAAAATGAGATGTCATGGTTTGAACCAAATTAATAATATAAATGAAAGTAGGAGATTATCACTACGATATCTTCAAATCTGTCAGTAGCTTTTTAATCTCCTCACAATGAGGAGCCGACGAGATTTTCTTATCTTGGATTCTAAGGTAGTAATTACACAAATTCTAATTTTATTTTCTTTACTCTTTCATAATATCTGTTGGTCTTCAGCCCCTGACAAAAATCGGTCTTTACCGTTCCCGTTACTTGCTTTGACGCAGTGAACGGCTCACACCACGCATCTTCAGCGGGGTGTGCCAAAGAGTAACAGAAGATATCCGTGTAATTCCAGCTACTGACAGATTTGAAGATATCGTAATGATAATCTCCTTCTTTCATTTATATTAAAAATTTAAATTAAAAAACAAAAAAAATTGATTTATTTCAATAAATTGACTGTGATTCACTTCACTGTGACCCTGACAAGACCTCAATTGCAGTGAATTCAGAGATGAAAATCATCGGTACGGCGCAGCTGGCAGAAGAGGCACCCATGCTTTTTGAAATATACTAATCGAGTAAGGTACCGTCACTGAACTCGAAGGGGGTCAAAAGTCAAGATTTTTTGAAAATTAAGAAAAATTGTCAAAAAATGCGGTTTACGTCTTGAATTTTTTCCAATAAATTGAACAAAAAATTAGGTTTTTTTTGACGAGCCTTACCAAGTTCCGCCCCCGCAGGGGGCGGCTGTAGGTGCGTTTTAAATTTTTCACTTTTTCCGTAAAAACTCCGTTCCTCTTGCGCGTCCAAACGGGAAATTGTCATTTTCTGTTGTAAAACTGAATGGGCTTTCGACCCTGGTCTGTCTGCCGCTCGCAAGTACCACACGGCGTCCTCCAGGTGCCAAAAACAGGAGATCGTTTCTAGCACTTTTGAGGAGCAATTTTGGTCCGCGGCTCGATTTTTTTACTGCTTCCTCTTGCCGCGTCGATTTCACGTTTTTTGACGTCATGCGGAAAAGTACGCGACCGTCGGTTCACCCGGTGCGGCAGAAAATGTAAGCGAAAAAAAACCGTTTTTTTCATCACATCTGTGGACGCCGTACTCTTGCTTGAAGAGCGCCGTGTCTCCAAACCGGTTCGTTCGATGCGAGATGTTTACCCGCAACGGGCGGTAGAAGATTCTGGGACCTGCGGCATCCTATTCCCGCTCTGGGTCAATTTTAACACAAAAATTGGAAAAACGCGCTGTTTTTTTCACCTAATTTGCGGGGATCCCTCTCCTGGAATACCCAACAGTCGGATCGGGACCGGACCGGCACCAATCGATTCGGAATAGTGTCTTTAAGTTTGTTTTGGAGTTTAATTGCGATTGCGTGCCGGATGGCGCCGGGAGGCCCGAAAAAACATATTTTGCAGATGTACGCGAGAATCCCCTGGGATTCGCTAAATTAAATAGCAGGGCCTCGCGGTGGTGGTTTCTGAATATAGAACGAAAGGGTCTATAAGGCGATAGGAACGACGCATCGCTCGATCGCATTTGGGGGTCTCGACGCCCGTCCAAACTCGAAACGAATTTTTCAAAATTGAGCAAATTGAAACCTTCAATATTCGGTGAAATCTTTTAGAATTGTATTGCTCTTTTCAGGGATTATAGCCCCACGTGTCTACTTTCGAACGACACCAGTCTCGGCGCATTACACCTCCGGGGACGTTCCGCAGGCCCCAATTCGCGAAGTCACTTTTTTTTCACCTCTTCAAACGGACACGCGAAAAAGAAAATTTACATTTCCAGTCCAACAAGTGCATGCCGGGTGAAAAGGCCAACAGTATGGCCTTTGGATTTCTCTAATCCATCAACGGATTCGCACTCCAGGCCAAAAATACTACGACCATTGCTTGCCGCTGAATCGCCAATTTACACTTACAGCTGATCATTCTGACACTATTTTCGGTCAGGTTATGTGGAAATGTCATTGTTGAAGTTTATCCGTTTATGATTATTCGTGTAATTATGAGAAGATGAAATTTAAAAAAAGAATTTAAATCAAAATTCTGATTTTTCGCTCATTGTTAGGTTGAAATTCAAATCAAATTCAAAGAGATATCTTGAAATCTCTAAATTGCTGATTTCGGCGACTCTGGCTCTTGATTAGCAACACATAGCAACGTCAAAATTCGCAATTTTTCACAAATTTCTACAAGAAAGCAAAGATTTTACACTTTTATTTTAGCAGATTCTTAAAATTCAGACCATGTTACATCAGAAACAGTTGCTTCCATTCACATTTGAATTTAAAAATTTATTTCATAAACCGCAAAATTTACGAGTTTTTTTTGAGAATAATTGGAGCTTTTAAATTGAATTTAGATTCCAACGGTACAACACGCGTCTTCCTCGGATGTATAGCAACAGAGTTATTGGCGAAAAACTTTCAGTATTACCATTTCACTGCGGAAGGAACAGCCTTTCAATATTTATCGGCATTTTCGATTCAAATTCGAATATAACTCATCAAGTTCTATTAAAATATGCTGCATGAATTTTCTGCGGCTGACGGTCCAGACGTGGCCGACGTTTGAAATCTCCCTCCAACTGTTTACTTGATTTTCAAACATTTGCGTTTTTCATTTCCCTACATTTCTAATAAATTCTTCTAGCATGAATCGATAGAGTAAACTTTCCTCTACCAGCGGAGCAAATTTTATCATTCCTTTTTTTTAAATGCAATTCATTTGCCAGTATTCGGGATGGCTAGCAACGGTTGCATAGTTAACTCCGCCCCACAGAATTTTCCTTCCATTTTCCGTGGTGAATGGTGTCCGGGAAAATTTTTTTTCTCAGATTTGTTAAAGTTGGAAAATTCTACATTAGAAACAATTGAATATTCTTGCAAATTCACACTCTTACTTGAGTAAAAGTAAGCTCGGCCATATTTGATTAGAGTTTTTACTGATTTCATAAAAGAAAACTATTGTTTTACAAATTTCTGATTGGACAATCTGAAAATTCGGCTAATTTTACAAGGGGGACGATGTAAGTTTTTGGGTCATCTGGTGATTTAAAATCCATTTTCCAAACGGTGAGAATTACGACTTTCCTACAAGAATAGTTAAAAATTGCACATTTAATTTGGAATCTAAAAGTGTATTCCGCGACTTCCTAGCATGTATAACAAAAGAGTTATTGTTGAAAAACTATCAGTTCTACCACTTGACGGCTGATGAAAAAGCCATCTCTAAATTTATCCGGTTTTTCTTTTTAAAATCGAATAGTGCTCATTCAGGCCTATTGAAATGTGCTGCATGAACTTAAAAAAGTCGTCTACTTTTCTGCTTCGTCTTCGAAAAATCATATGCCTCATTTCCTTGGGTTTGGATGAAATAATTTTAACACAGATCTATAGAGCGC
The DNA here is from genome assembly GCA_944588485.1 of Phosphuga atrata. NCBI lineage: Eukaryota > Metazoa > Arthropoda > Insecta > Coleoptera > Silphidae > Phosphuga > Phosphuga atrata. Next base: position 10,112,385 of record OX155908.1, on the reverse strand, counting down.
ACTTTCTTTTAACAAACGCATACAGTTTTATGTAGTTTGCATAAGTTTTATATAGAGTGTACATGTTTCTATTGAAATTGACATATTTGTGGTCGATAGATTTGACACAGGATTTTTTTAATAAAGAAATTCTTGCAAATATATTTTTTTGTCCAATTTTCCGGAGTCTAAGAAACATGCATTTAGCGCTATTTTATAGAGCAGATTTTCATCTAAAAGTTGTGTCATTTTTATTTTTCCAAAGCGAACCGTTTTGGCGGAAGAGCCCATTTAAACCCATGTAAATAGAAAAACGAAATTCAGAGAAGGGGTACCCCTTCGATAAATTTTGGGATTTTATATTTTTTGCTTCTACGACTAAACCAAAGGTTTTTACAAAATTTGCGAAGAATACTTTTTTGTAGACACCGACGTCTTACATACGGATATCCCGGTTATTATTTTCCATCTTGAGGCGTTGACGAGATATTTCCATCAAATTGTTGACGAGAAAATCATTCTTCACGACGTCCCAATTGGAGTGGGAGCGTTCTAATTTTGTCAACTCATACCTCTGGTGGATACCCACATTCAGCATAAGTTTCATTGAAATCCTTCAAAGATTAATATATTTTTTCGCAATTTTTGAATATTTTGAAATTTTCGCGTTCGGTTTTGATCGGAATTCGTGATTGACATGTCTGGATTTGTTGAAAAATTATTTTTGTAAGTTTTACACAACGTGGAACGATAAAATTTCACACATTTGTAGAGAATTAGTCAGTCTATGATATCTTTTAGTTAGTTTTGCAAAATATTTTATCTGGCGGCGGCCGCCGCCCCTCAAACTCGAACATAACAGAAATTAATAAATTCAAATAACTATAAAGTGTAAACTGCAAGAGATATATTGAAATTTCTTTCAGATCTATATAGATTATACGTATTTCTATTGAAATTTTCGTTTTGGTATCTTCGTGGCCGATAGCCTGGGCACATAATTTTGTCTAATAAAGAAATATTTATTGAAAACTTGCAAATATATTTTTTTGTCCAATTTTCCGGAGTCTAAGAAACATGCCTCTAGCGCTATTTTATAGAGCACATTTTCATCTATATGTTGTGTCATTTTCATCTTTCGAATTTTTTATTTATAAATGAAAAAAGTCAAAAACGAAATTCAGAGAAGGGGAAAATAATTTTAGTTTAAGACAACAGATTAAGTTTCACACAACGTGGAACAATAAAATTTCACACATTTGTAGAGATTTAGTCAGTCTATGATATCCCTCAGTTAGTTTTGCAAAATATTTTATCTGGCGGCAGTCGCCGCCCCTCAAACTCAAAGTCCCACACGAGGTAAGACAGTCAAATAACTATAGTTTGAAAACTTGGACAGTTGTATTCAAAATTCTTTCAGTTCGGCGTAGCTTATAGATCTTTCTATTGAAATTTAGTATTCTCGTGGCCGATAGCCTTGACACAGAATTTATTTTTTCTAACCAAGACCACATACCTGCGGCAGCGCGTATGTGGTCTTGATATATCTGGTCTTGACTAATCTGGTTTTGATTCACCCCATCAGATCAGATAAATCAAAACCACATACGCGCGGCAGCGCGAAGCGGTCCGCGAAGCGGACAGCGAATCGAGAGTTCGCGCTATCGCGCGTATGTTGTCTTAAAGAAAATATACGCGCAGCAGCGCGAACTCCCGATCTAATATAGGACAGTGTTGCAAGGACCATTGGTTTAACCCCCGTAGATTAGGTTTCTCGCCGCGAAGTGGACAGATAAATCAAGACAACATACGCGCGGCTTAGATTATGTTGCCCGCCGCGAAGCGGACTGATAAATAAAGACAAGATACGCGCGGCAGCGCGAACTCTTGATTCAATATAGGACAGTGTTGCAAGGACCGTTGGTTTAACACCGGTTAGAACAGGTTGCCCGCCGCGAAGCGGGCAGATAAATCAAGAAAACATACGCGCGGCAGCGCGAACTCTCGATCTAATATAGGACAGTGTTGCAAGGACCGTTGGTTTGACCCCGGTTAAATTAGGTTGCCCGCCGCGCAGCGGACATATAAATCAAGACAAAATACGCGCGGCAGCGCGAACTCTCGATCCAATATAGGTCAATGTGAAAAAGGACCGTTGGTTTAACCCCGGTTAGATTAGGTTGCCCGCCGCGAAGCGGAGAGATAAATCAAGACAACATACGCGCGGCGGCGCGAACTCTCGATCCAATATAGGACAATTTGTCAAGGACCTTTGGTTTAACCCCGGTTAGATTAGGTTGCACGCCGCGAAGCGGGCAGTTAAATCAAGACAACATACGCGCGGAAGCGCGAACTCTCGATCCAATATAGGACAGTGTTGCAAGGACCGTTGGTTTAACCCCGGTTAGATTAGGTTCCACACCGCTAGGCGGCAGATAAATTAAGACCTTCAAACACGGACATAACAAAAATTAATAAATTCAAATAACTATAAATTGAAAACTGCAACAGATATTTTGAAATTTCTTTCAGATATATATAGATTATAGATTTTTCTATATAAATTGACGTTTTGGTACCTTTGTGGTCGATAGCCTTGACACAGGATTGTTTTTAACAAAGAAATATTTATTGAAAACTTGCAAATATATTTTTTTGTCCAACTCTTCGAAGTCTACCAGACATGCATTTACAGCTTGATCTACAATAAGCTAAAGTGGCAAAGTCTGTTAGCCTGAAAGAAAAGCGAAAGAAAAATTAACACAAACTACAAGCGGTAGCGCGACCCAAGAGATCAAAAATAAGATAAAGCTGTAAAGCTAAATGTTGGTTTAACCTAGGTTAGGCTATTAGGTTACATATAGCAAAGCGCCATAGGCATCCAGACCACATACGCATCCCTCGAAGTCAAACCGGAACTGCTACTAATGGATTCATTTGAAAATTGTGTTGCTATTTAGCAACAACTCGAAAACTGCAATAGATATAATAAAAACTCTTTCAGATCTATTAAGATCATAGATATTTCTATTGAAACAATTTGACCATTTTGGAATGTTCATGGCCGACAACCTTGACACTGGAGTTTTCAAATAAACAAATACATGAAAATTAAATCAAAGTTGACATTAACGTCAGTTAAGTAATTTATTGATTATTATTTTTTTTGGTGAAACTTTTAGTAACATAATTTTGCTAAGTGTTGCTAATTGTCTAAAAGCAAACTTACTATAATTGGAGGAGTGATATTGGAAATCAAGAGTTGCCAACCTTCATAAAAGGAGGTTACTATATATAATGAAGTGAAGTTAGTAACTAAGGCTTGCAATTTTGACGAAAAAAAAGACAACAATGTAACTTTAACAAATAGTTGGTGAGATTATGTTGTGTGAGTATGTTGGTAACTCAAAAATACAAGATACCAACTTGATTAAAACAATATGTTGGTTATGTTGAACGTCAAAGTTGACAACATTAATGTCACTTAATCAATTTAAAGGTTATGAAAGTTTTAGTGAGATTTTCAGTAACTTTTTACTCCACAGCTGATTTTTTATCGTCCATGTTGTACACCTTAGTAACTAATATCACATCGTTAGATATAGTAACCTTTTTATGAACGTTGGGAACTTTTCATTTCTAATATCACTCCTTAAATTAAAGTCACTTTGATTTCAGACAATTGGTAACATTATATGATTAAGTACACCTCAAAAGTGTTTGATTATATTATTTTACAAACCTGACAGCATTAAAATCATTTGAGACGGATGAATTATTAGTTAATATTCTGTGCAGTAGGAGTTGTACATCTTGCAACTCATACAACCTTAGCTGATGCGCTTTCTACAAGAATCGCGCAGCTCGCAATTCTGATTACTCTTTCATACACAAATGTCAAAATTCATTATACAATTTCACCCTCATCAATTATTCCACCTTTAGCAACTATTCCATTCTTTTCAACTCTTCCATCCACAAAAACTATTCCATTCCGAAAAATACGATCCACATGTACTAGTCGGGATACTAAAAGAAAAGCCTGACTAAAATCCAGGCGCGTTTGAGTGGTATCCACCGGCTTCCTGGTTCGTGCCTGACACCTGATTCTATGCTCCAGGAACTAACAATCCCTGGTTCGTACCCAGCATTGCTGGAACTCCTATCATAGCAATATATAACAATACCCCAGGTGTATTGTATAACAATGCCCCAGGTGCCCCAGGAGCCTCGACAATCACTCAACTGTTCCACAAAACCCTTCATACAATCCATCCATGGCTCTACAACCCGGGGTGGGTCTTGGCCGCCTCAACAATTCTCCTCCATTCTCTCCGATCCTCAGGGGCTTCTTCCCAGTTGAGCACCCCAGGGTTTGAAGGTCCTTGCGGATATTATCCTGCTCAATTGCAGTGCCATGCCTCATACAATGGTACATTCAATATCAACACTTTGATTTAACCAAGAAAATTACTAAATTTAGACACAGAACTTGATCGGCAAAAAATTCTTATCCTTGAAAACTCGATTTACTGATGAACTACTGATTCGACTATGGAAGCTATCTAATAAGGAGAAGGATTGGAAGAAAACGAGGGAGGATGATAAGGACGATGAAAGGTTTTCGAGGTGGAGGGATAGTAAAGGACAGCGTACTAGTTACCCTGGTGGTGATCGTAGTCATGATCATGAGAGATGGAGTAGTCAAAGCAGAGATCGTTTTCCGATTTCTCTCTCTCTCTTAGTTCCTGTTTCCCCCAGTGGGGCATAGGGCTTCTACCAATTGTCACCATCTGACTCTATTTCGAGCCACGACCTTCAACTCATTCCACGATTTGCCGGTGGAGGTGATTTCGGCTTCAATTGTGCGTCGCCATGTTGTTTTTGGCCTTCCTCTCTTTCGCTTACTGCCTTGGGAATTGGGCATTGGCCAGTCCAATGCTTGTTTTGCAATGTTTTGTGGATTGCGCCGTAGGGTGTGTCCAATCCAGTTCCACTTTCTTCTCTTTATTTCAACGTCTACTGGAAGTTGGTTTGTAGAACGAAGCAGATCGTGGTTCGATATCACTTCAGGCCATCGGATTCTAAGGATCCGTCTCAAACACCAGTTTGCGAAAACTAGCAGTTTGTTTGTGCTGCTTTTAGTTACTTTCCACGTCTCACTGCCGTAGAACAGGATGGATTTAACGTTACTATTATATAGTTTGAGTTTCGTTTTACGTTTTACGGAAAGTATTGAAGAGCTCCAAACGTTATTCAGTTGGGCGAACGCTCCCTTCGCTTTGTTGATTCTTCTGGCGATGTCTAGGTCGGCCCCTCCATCCACTGCTATGATGCTGCCCAAGTAGCAGAACTGTTCGCATTTTTTTACTGTTACGCCGTTTACTTGCATGGCCCTCCTAGTGGTAGCGCCAATCCACATATCCTCTGTTTTTTAGTGTTTATGTGCAGGCCTATCTCTTCAGCTTCTTGTTGTAGCTTAGCTGTTTTGTTCATCATGTCGGTGCCCTCACGTGGAAGTCACCTTGTCGCGGTGTGAGGGCTTAGTTTCGCAACATACCGTTGGACGTCACGACGGGAACAACTCCGGTCCGGGCGTTCGGCGGAGGGCGAACAACCAAGAACTTCCAAACCCTTAATCCCAAGGTGTCATGCGACCCGTGCCAAAGGGACTGGTTGATGGCCAAGGGCAAGCGGCCATCGCTTACGGAGCCCCTCTGATACCTGGCGACCTCAGAGGGTATCCAGCCTTACCACTATCAAGCGGGGCTCTGATGTGGTGGACCTTTAGTTCCCTTGCGACTCGTGGGATTTATATGAATTCCAAAAGTAAAAATAATCCATGTGTACGGGACCTAACCGACACAGAGAACAAGGAAGTCAGCCCGGATTCCCGGGAAGACGACCTTGACCTCACACTCGTAGACATGAGCAGTCCAGCCATGTCTACAGAGGCAGAGGTAGATGTTCTTGTAGAGACAGAGGAGGACTTGCCGCCTCCTGTCACAAAACAAGAATGACCAGCAGGCGCACCAAAATAGCCCAAGTGAACATCCATCATGCCAAAGCAGCTTCAGTTGTGATGGCTAGGATGTTCACCAAGCAGCACCTAGGGCTAGCGCTGCTTCAAGAACCCTAGACCTACGGAGGTAAGATCAGAGGCCTTAGCAACAGGGAATGTAAGTTGGTATGGGACAGCCGTGAGGTCTCCCCTAGAACCTGCATTATGGTAAGAAATGGCATAAATTACTTATGTCTTTCAGAATTTTTAACGCGGGATTTAGTACCGATTCAGGCCCTCTTCAAGATCGAGAGTCTCCACCGCGAAGTAGTGATTGCATCAGCATACTTCCCTGGCTATGGTAACAGCATACCATCCATTGAAGTACAAAACCTGGTGGAACACTGTATTAGGAGAAGGCTGCCACTCATCCTGGGATGTGACGCGAACGCACACAATGAGATGTGGGGCAGCACGGACACTAATAAGAGGGGTGAGTACCTTTTAGAATACCTCATTAAAGAGAACTTAATTGTGTACAACGTTGGGAACACACCAACATTTGTCACTAAAGTCAGAAATGAGGTACTGGATATTACGGTAGGTAGCGCTAACGTAAGTAAACTAATTAAAACGTGGAGGGTTTCAAGTGAGCCCTCAATGTCAGATCATAGGATCATAGAGTTTGAGCTGGAAGGAGCGAGTGAGGAAAACACCCCCATTCGAAACCCCAGACAAACTGTGTGGCCTATGTTTAGTTCCCAACTAAAAGAAAACCTAGAGCAGGTGACAGTGCGGGGTAGTGTCAAACACTACACCGTGCTGGAGCAGGCTGTAGGAGAAATAAATGTAGCAATCACCACGGCATTTGAATCCAGCTGCCCGGTAAAAACCGTGAAGGAGCATAAGGACGAAAAATGGTGGAACAAAACTTTGTCTACATTAAGAGCAAAAGTACGTAGGCTTTTTAACAAAGCCAAGCATTACGGAAATTGGCTAGAATACTCTGAGGTGCTTACCACCTACAACAAAGAGATCAGTAGGGCAAAAAGGGAAAACTTTAGGACCTTCTGTGAAAACATAGAATCCACGCCGGTGGCAGCTAGACTGCACAAAGAACTAGCGAAGGATAGAGATAAATATCTTTAGAAGTAGCTTAGCGCTCGGATATATACCGGAGCTATGGAGAAGGGCTAAGGTGGTATTTATACCGAAGGTGGGGAAGAAAGACACCACTCAACCGAAGTCATTTAGACCCATTAGTCTAACATCTTTTATGTTAAAGACAATGGAGAAGGTGATTGATAATTACCTTAGGACTATAGTGCTGGTAGGTACACCACTACTTAGGAGTCAACATGCTTACAGAGCAGGGAAATCCACAGAAACCCGCCCTGTATCAGCTGACAAACGAAATAGAAGCAGCACCAGAGATAAAGGAAGTAGCGATATGTGCCTTCTTGGATATAGAGGGAGCTTTTGACAACACCTCACACGAGGCTGTCAGGGCGGCCCTCGAAAGAAGGAATATCGACAGCACTATCTCAAAGTGGATGGGAGAAATGCTGAGAACTAGAACGGCGGAGACACAAGTGGGAAAAGGCACCATTAAGATCTCCACAACTCGAGGGTGCCCACAGGGAGGTGTACTATTACCGCTTATGTGGAGCCTGGTAGTTGATGAACTACTGGTTATTCGATGTCAAGGTCGTTTAGCCGACCTTGACATCGAATGTCAAGGTTACGCCGATCACATAGTCATAATGGCCAGAGGAAAATTTGAGGGAACGCTCTGTGAAATTGTTCAGAGAGGCCTCAAAGTAACTAGTAGATGGTGTCAAACAGTAGGATTGAGACTCAACTCGAGCAAAACCACGGTGATACCATTTACTAGAAGGAGAAAACTAAACTGCCTACATCCCATACTCATAGATGGGAAGGCAGTAGAATACCAACAGGAGATAAGGTATCTGGGTATCACACTAGATAGCAAACTCCTATGGAATAGACACGCTGAGGCAGCGGTAGGTAAAGCCAAACGCGCCCTAATGGTGTGCAGAAATCTGGCTGGAAAAACGTGGGGTTGTAACCTCACTATCCTGCGATGGATGTACACCATGATAGTGAGACCTGCAATCACTTATGGGGCGGTTGCGTGGGGAAGTAGAATCAAGCTGGCCTCTATGAGGAAACAGCTTGAGAAGATTCAAAGACTGGCGTGTGTCTGCATCACAGGGGCGATGGGGTCGTGTCCGACAGCAGCATTGGAGCTGCTGCTGGATCTGACTCCGCTGCACCTTGTTGTGGAGAGCGCCGCCAGATCGGCGATCGTACGGTTCAGCAAGGAAGGAATGGGCAGAGGGAAAATAATCGGGAGCAGAGACCGAAACAGCCTCGCTGCCAAGATCCCTTGGCTGGAAGTACCAAAAGACGAAATGGTATGCAAATACCACTTCGAGAAAAACTACACAGCAATGTGTAGTAGTAAAGCCGATTGGAGCGACGAATCCTCAGCATACCACATAGAGCAAAATGCCATCAAGTGGTATACAGATGGTTCGAAGACAAAGGAAGGCACTGGTGCAGGAGTGTTTGGACCTCGTACCAGATACTCCGAATCCATGGGAACATCCCCAAGTATCTTCCAAGCAGAGGTACACGCAATCGAAAGATGTGCACAGTTTAACCTCGACAGGAAGTACCGCAAAAAACGAATTGCTATCCTGTCAGATAGCCAAGCAGCCATCAAAGCCATTAGCTCATACACCATCAGATCCAAACTGGTATGGGACTGTGTGGGGAAGCTGAACAAGCTTGGCAGGGATAATAAAGTAACGCTATACTGGGTACCAGGACACACTTGTATAGACGGAAACGAAGAAGCCGATCACCTAGCAAACAAGGGATCCAGTAGCCCCTTTATAGGTCCGGAACCCTTTTGCGGTATGAGCGTGAACACCATCCGCAAAAGTTTAGATGAAGAAATAAGATGAAAATGGATGAAAACCTGGAAAGAACTTCCAGGGCTAAGGCAATTCAAAGTGATGCTGGGATCTTTTAACCAGAAGAGAACTAAAGCTTGCCTGAAACTAAGCAGGAATAAGCTCAGAATTCTGACAGGAGCCCTGACGGGACACTGCAGACTTAGGAAACATCTCAAGGCCCTAGGCCTAGAGGAGGTTGATGGATGCAGATTATGTGGCCCAGCAGAGGAAACCCCCATACATCTGTTCAAAGACTGCGGAGCATTACTCCGCAAGAGACAGGTGTACCTTGGGGCTCACTGCTTGAACACAGAGGAGCTGCAGGCCTTGAATCCCACCCAGATCCTGAGATTCCTAAAGGAATCAGGATTAGAGGAGGCGCTCTAAATGGGTAAGTACACCAACACTTGGAGGAGGAGGGTGGGGTACAATAGATCTATAAAGGTCGCAGTACAAGTCGTCACCACCATATCTACAATCTACAATCTACATCATGTCGGTGAGTGTATGGGACATGAGGCAGATATCATCGGCGTAGTCTAGATCTTCAAGCCTGCTTGATAGTCCCCAGCGTATTCCTCGAGGCTGTATTGTAACGCTCGTCATGAACTCGTCTAGTACTATTAGGAATGAAAGCGGGGACAACAAGCAGTGCACCAATAAAAAATATACCTTGATAAACGTACACTCCCCCACAAATATAAAAACAACACGAAAACGTAGAAAAAGTTTGGAACAAGCTTGAAAGGGTAATGTCAAAAGTTCCATAGGATGACAAAATTCTGTTAGGCGACTTCAATGCACAAATTGCCCGAGAAAAAGTACATAGAAAAACCGTTGGACTCTACCCGGCACACAAATTTACCAACAAAAATGGCACAAGACTCATTGAACTATGTCAACAGTGCAATCTTAAATTCATGTCCACATCCCTTAAGGCAGGATTCCACTGAGGCAACTTTTTAGCCTGCATGCGGCATTGACGCATGCTACACAAGTCTTTCCAGTGAAGGAACACGATTCCACAATCCCGAAATATGCAAAATATATACATAAATGTTATATTGAAATATAGAGACGAGTAGAGACGACTCTCTTCAAGAGAGCATGGTAGATTTGAAGTATAGGAACCCTTGTGTGTCAGTTTTAGAAAGTAAATTGGTTACATTTCTTGTTGGTGGCATTTCTGTTATTGTATTTTCTTAAACTCCCCCCCTTGAAACTAAATCCTGCTTTTAAACCTGCTAGCTAGGATAGCTATCACCTGTAGTCAAATATCTCAATGTCTCTAATAACCTTAAACAAGGTGGTATTACATTACGAAAGTTGGTATCATGCTTTTTCGATTACTACGGTGCTATGTATTTGCAATTTTGCAAAATTTTGCATTTTTGCACTATGGAATGGAAGGATGGACTTTAACAAAGGCAATGTGTGACCGACTGGAAGGGTTCGAGATGTGGTTCTACCGCCGCCTGCTGCGAATTTCATGGGTAGACTGAGTCCGAAACACCGAGGTGCTTGCACCGTCTCCAGAAGCAACTAGAAGTCATGTTTACCATCAAAATAACGCAAGCTGGAATATTTTGGACACGTTATGAGAGGGAAAAATTACCGTATCTTGCAGAATATCATGCAAAGCAAAATCCAAGGTAGAAGAGGTCCAGGAAGAAGACGCACATCCTGGATGAAAATCTGCTGATAAAATAAAAATCATTATGATGATCGCAAGGACATGGCAGGTAAAGAAGAAGAAGTACTCGAAATCCTCTTTACTCATTCGTGTAAAATTTCGAAATAAAGCTACATCATCTGCAAGCAAGTTGTTGTATAAATTATATTGTGTTTCTTCAACATATAGTTTGCTTCTCTACCACCGTGGTGACCTTCTTTTTTCTTACGATTCAAAGATATTACCAAATATGCAGTTGCCGTGAGTTTCCGTAAAGACATGCTACACCCAACTGAAGTTGCCTGAATGGAATCGTATCACACGCATGCTACAAACATAGACGACTAAGTACATGCGATGTGGGGAGACAAATTCCTCATGCAACGTTATTGAATTTTGTGCCACATAGTCGCACACCTATAATCAGGCAACACTAGGAAACAAAAGTATCATGTCGTTCAGTGTTGCCTCAGTGGAATCTCGCCTTTAGGAAGCATCCTAAGAAACAAAAAACCTGGCCATCCCCAATTGAATCCTTGATGAATTTTAGATTGACCATATAGCTATTTCATATCCCCTCCAGAAAGAGCTAGGTACATGATGTACAAGTGAGAAAAGGAGCAACAATCGACTCTGATCACTATCTGACTAGAATTAAAGTAAAATTTACTCTTAGAAAATACTACCTCAAGAAACTTCCCTTTACCAATCTAAAAGAAGCTTTGGTAAATCAACCAGCGAAAACATTTTGTACCAAAATCACAAAGAAAGCTCTAGAAATTATACCCCTAAAAAAGAACACAAAACACCCCTAGTGGAACTCTACTTGTGACCAAGCTCTAGAGATAAGAAAATTTGCATTTCAGAAATACAACGTTAAAAAATCCCAGCAAAATTCAACAAAAATTTTATGAGATCCGAAAACAAGTAACTATCAGACTAGAAAAAATAAAACACATGAAAGAACAACTGGACCCAATTGAGGAAAACTTCAGATACTACAGAATTAGAGATTTCTACAGAACGTCTAGAGAAAAATGAAAACGGATACATTCCGCAGAACCTATGCTTCAGGAGAAGAGATGGGAAATTGGCCTTACTAATGAAGAAAACTGCAAAGAACTAGCACGATACTCATATCATCTTAATGGCCCTGCACCTACTGAAAGATATCCTGAAGCAGCCCCCAGTATCAGTCACTCAAAGTCACCTCCACCCTCTTCTCATAACTGAACAAACAGAATTCCGATCAAATAAAAGCTGTACAGGGCAACTTTTAAACCTCACTCAGTTTATAGAGGATGGGTTTGAAACTCGGCAGGTGACAGGCGTGATCTTTGTGAATCTTTCAGCAGCGGACGACACTCTCCATCACCATCGGTTACTCCATGCCAAGTTGTATAGTCCATCTAGTTAGACTTATCAGCACTCTCCAGGCCTTCCTTGAACTTCCAGGGACAACGCAGTCGTTGGAGAGTACAGAAAAATGTCCTACCTCAGTGAAGCGTCCTATACCAGCTACATTTATATAGATAGGTCTTTGGAATTCAAAGAACACGTCACTCAGGCGTGCGGGAAAGCAAAGCAGATCGGTTTCAGATTTAGCGCCGCGTCAATGAAAGAGTAGGGTCTTGGAAGGTCGGCCATGTCCACTATATATAAGGGAGCTGTCGAACCCTGTCTGCTGTCCCTGTAGCTCCATCTATACCAATATATAACACCTAGCCCTTTAGGTATGTATAATACCCAGCCCTTGCTGCACAGAGCGCAAGTTTCGAATCAGTGGAAAGCGATCTGACATCTGCCGTGAGAAATCTATCAAGTTATTACAGTTGGAACCAACTCGGACCAAATCCATCTAAGACACAAGTATGCGCCTTCTACTTAAGGAACAGGGAAGCTCATCGTGAGTTACGCATAGAATGGTCAGGTATTGGATTGTAGCATATCACACCCCTAAATACTTGGGAGTAACCCTTGATAGAGCTCTTACATTCAAAACTCCCAGTAAGAATAACAAAATGAAAATCTCCACACGAAAAAACTTGATTCGCAAACTAGTAGGGGGCTCACATCCAGAGACTATTCGCACTTGTGCTTTTCTACTGCTGAATTTGTTTTCCTAGTTTGGTACAGGTCATCTCATGCTAGACAGGTAGATACAGCTCTGAACGAAACCTGAAGGTTGTTAACAGGTTGATACCTGCCCCCAACAGATAAGCTCTACTACCTGGCTGGAATAGCACCACCTTCTGTACGCAGAGAGGTGGCTTCCAACAGGGAGAGGCCGAGAGTGGAAGAGAAGCGTATGTATATAATCCTCCTCAGGAACGGCTGAGGTCTCTGTATCTTCCTGAGGAGCTTACTTATCTGAGATGCTTACTGTCTCATCGGAGAAGGCATGGCTGGATATATGGAAGAAGTCGACCCCCCACCCCTGCGGTTGGATACCAGTAGAAGATCTACCACCCGGACACATCGAAAGCTGGTTGTTGTAGAAATCCCTAAACAGGTTGCGATCATGAGTTGAAAGATTCCGAGATAATCTGAGAAGATGGGGCCTCAGTATATGTGTCACGTCTTGCGAATGTGGACCTTATTGCCCTATGTGCCCTTCATCTTGTACAGAAGAAGATCTCCTGTTAGCCACTCTGAGCGCTTTGGAAGTTGCTCATTATTCGGCATGAGTTATATAATTAGACAGTTTTATCCTTATATGTGTAGCAACTGTACATTTGTATGTTCCCGACACGAGAAAAAAAAAACCTCCACCAAACCAAGAAGTTATACTGAACAACATTAAACGATTAAAGTACAACATATCTTCGGGAAGCGATGGAATTGTGGCAGAACTCCTCAAGAACCTAGGTCCAAATTCACTCAAGGGACTTACAGAAATTATACAGGAAATCTGGAAAAACTCCCTGGACTGTAAGACTGGACAATGTGCTCTAATTCACCCACTCCACAAAAAGGAGACAAAACAGAAAATGTAAATAGGGGGATCTCAAATGTAAATAGGGGGAAACTACAGGGGAATCTCCCTCCTTGAAGTCGCCTACAAAATTTTCTCTACATGCCTGTTTAAAAGAGTATAAGAACAACTCGAGTATAAGATTGGCGAATCCCAAGCTGGGTTCTGTCCTCACATGTAACCTAAAAACCGCTCTAAAATTCAGGGCCTTCAGAAACCTCCCAATCATCTGTGCCTTCGTAGATTTCAAGAAGGCGTATGATTCACTTGATCGACAAACCCTGTTCAGCATCCTGAGAGAACAGGCACTAGACACCAAAACACTAAAATTGACCAAACAGACCCTCACTGATACAAAATCAAGAGTAAAATGAGAAGTCTCAGAAGAATTCCTGATAGAAGCTGGTGTCCGGCAAGGAGATGGACTGTCACCCATCCTCTTTAACCTTGTCCTAGATAAGGTGATGAGGGAATGAGAAAAGAACTGAGAGCACAAAATAGCTGGAACCCAATAAACATTGGGATACAAAAAAACAAGCTCAAAATTCCAAGCTTGGCCTTCGCAGAGACCTGGTCCTTCTGTCCAGTGATGAACTCACAGCAATAAAGCAAATTGAAACTCTCCAAGAATGTGCTAAAAAAAGTCGGACTGCAGATCTCCTTCCAGAAAACCGAATTTTCGCTAGTCTAAAGTCTAAATACGAAATATGGACAGATCAACAGAATCTCTCAGATAACACTTTAAATGCCTGGGTGAAATCATCGCACCAACTGGAAAAGAGCTCAAAACTCCCGTGTTCAAAAACTCAAAAGGGCACATGAGAGAGCAAGAGAAATTTACAACAAAAAATGTATGTGTCGCTCCATGTTAAGATTAATCATTACAATAATAAAATCAAACCTGAAGCCCTATATGCAGTAGAAACTCGCGCTTAATAAAAAAGGCGAGCTCGAAAATATCCTATAAGATGACCGAAAAATCATAAGGAAAATCTTAGGACCAAGACATTTGCAAGATGGTTACCGGCTACAATGACCACAGCAGACCTCAGGAAAAGAAGGTTAAAATTTTATGGACATGTTAAGAGACTTCCTGACACCTGGTTAGACCAACAAATTCTCGAAAGAGTTGACTTTCCCTTGGACTCAACAAATAAAAGCAGATATGAGAAATGCTCAAATCGAACCAGAAGAAATTTCAGACCGACACATATACAGAGGAAAAATTGACTACTGGGAAGTTGTTCCGTAGAATGAAGTTCCAAAAAGATCAGGTATCAAGTGGACGGAAGAAATGAAGAGGATTTTTAGTGAAAAGATCTTGCATCGTGGAACAGACCTTGGATGTAACCGGTGGCTTCTCGAGATAAACCATTTTCGAAATATTTGAGAAACATTGGGAGAAACCCAGCGCCTCCACCACAACTGCATACGAGTAAAGTGTCTGAATGCGTGCAGCGATTTTGACCGCGATTCAATCTCAATTGTTTCTATATCGTTATTTGTATTCGCTCCGTGCATAACCGCGCTTAGCGCCACCAGTGGCCAAAAAGACAACTTCGTCTCCTATTCAATTTTCTTTTTAACCGTTAACTGAAGATTCTGATCTCTGCAGTTGTCAAATAAAGTCGGATTTCCGGATTTTCACTGGCTTTCTGGATTTTCCGACTTTTTATTGTCAGCAAAATGAAAACAACAAATTCGGGCGCTTATTCGGAATCTAAAAGCGGCTAGATCTTATTTGTATATTTACAACCAGCAAGGAAAACACTTTCAAACAAACTTTGCAATTTTCCATTCACTTGATAAATAATGATTTTTAGGAAATATATTTTCTCGTATTTTCCGCGGATTTCACGATGTCATAACTTTTGAATGGTTTGTCACAGAGACTTCTAATTTGCACCAATTGATTCAGCATCTCAAAATTAGTCGCAAAACGTATATCACATTCCTCGTAAATTCCTCCTCCTAAAATTCCATGGAACCGAGAAGTTTGCGGAAAATGCAAGAAAATCGATATTGCTAAAATCGTTATTTTTAGACGTTTTTACGTTTCTGGAAGCATTTTTGCTGCAGATTACAAATATGCAAATTATATTTAGCTAACTCTCTCCGTTCACGATGGCCTTCAATTGAGTAAAATTTGAAGACATTTCGGCATTCGAGTAGAACCTTGGAAACTTATGAATTTCCCGCAGATAATCCAAGTATGTTAATAGGAAAATGACGTTCTGAAAACGATGCCGTAAATCGCTTTTAATTATCTAACATGGTTTCTAAGATATCGAGTTATCAAATCGACAATCGTAAAATTTCAGTTTCAAATTTCTCAATAAAACAGTGAATCTTTCTGATTCAGACAATTTACACATCGATTTGTTCATCTTGTCGAGTAGTTTCTGTATGCTGAAAATGATTTCGTTGCCGTTTACTGTTTATGAGAAAATTGAAAAACACCGGAAAAGCATTTTTTTTCGACCGAAATGAAAAAAAAATTTGACGATTTTTTTGGAAAATTGTCACGATTTTTTTTTGGTTAACTGAAGGAAATTGAATTGCTGAAAACGATTTTCGGGTTTATTTCGCTCTAAAGTTACAAATAAGGGAGATATAGTCTATATATTGGGTATTTAGAGGATTTCAACGGAATAAACTGAAAAATCGTATTCAGCAATTTTTTTTTTTCTGAAATTCCCCTAAAATTTTCTGAAAAACTACGCCAAAAAAATCTATCGTTTTGATCTGGAAAATTTTTGCATTTTCGGTTTTCTACAATTCTCTCGGAAACAACAAATCCCAGCGAAATCATTTTCGGCACACTAAAACTAGACAAGAATAGAAAATCAATTGTTTGTAAGAATTCAATCTTTTACTGCGAAATTCTGAATTCAAATTTCGACTTCACGTCTGTATCTCGAGAACGGTCGCAGATAATTGAAAACGGATTGCGGCATCGTTTTCAGGAGGTAATTTCCGTGCCGCTTTCTTCCATAAAAATATTAATTAGGACCCCAGTTCTCTCCTCGGGCGACCAAATTTCGCAAAAATTCTCTCGATTTTGCCAATTTTATTTTGCAAATGTATCGCGAACGGAAGCTGTTAGCAAAATGCAATTTATATATTTACAATCAGCAGAGAAAACACTTTCAGGCACACTTTGAAATTTTACATTCACTTGATAAATAATGATTTTAAGGAAATATATTTTCTGGTATTTCGGTCAGGAAGTTCTTAAAAGTGTCACCTTTCGCGCTAGTGCTGTTGCGCTCGGAGCGAATAAGGCAGTTTCTATATTGTAGATACAAAGCTTCGTTCGGAAATATTCAAGACGTTCAGGTGTAAATCAGAAAAAATAATTGATTTTTGGACATAACACTAGTTTGGTAGGCTATAGTTTCGCTACAAACCTGGATAAAACACTTTTGTTTGTAGAATATTATTCCTAGATAACTTATCTATATTTACACCAATATGCGCCGCTTAATCCATTAAATTAATCTAGATAATAAGCAAAACCTAATTAATACGTATTTATAAATACTTATCTCTTGGTGTAAATATGGATAACATATCTATATTTACACCAAATTTTATCGCTTAATCTATAATTAGCTATGTGTCTTTCTTAGACACTTTTTTACACAGGTTTGAATTTGATTATCTAGAATGCAGTAAGCTGCGCTGTTTTATGGATTATCTATATATCTGTGAGGATTAGGCAGTTGAATTTGACGTTATATCGAAGGGAAAGGATTAGGAATGAAGGAAATTCGTGAAAATTGTCGTAAAATTAGAGGTTGGAAAGGTTATGACAGTTTGAATTTTGTTTGTAAATGTTTGACGGAGGTTGTTATTTTGTTTACGGTTAGTTAAGCGCATGCGCCACCGCCATGTTTGACAGGTGGGAATATGAAAGTTTCGGGCACATTTTGTTATTTTCACTGGTTATATGTCAAAAATTCCTCGAAAAACATGGCGGAAATTGACGAATGCGCACAAAAAAAATTCAAAGATGTAAAGGTCTATTATCAATGTATCTGTCTGAGTTGGGTAGTTGACTTTAGTTTGAAATTGTAAATGTAAAATAAATGGATTGCTAATGAATGAAATGTAGGAGAATTTTCTGAATATTAGGCGTTGGAAAAGTTATGACAGTTTAAATTTTGTTGAAAAATATTTGTCGAAGTTGTTTTGTAGATTATCTATGGGAGTTGGTTGATTGGATTTGATGTTAAATTGAGAGGCACGGATTGGGGTTAAAGGAAATGTAAGACAATGCCACGTAGTCTGCACTGATTCTAATAATTCGTATAAAATATTGATATGTTTTTCTTTGCGGAAGTTTTGATACCAAAACGCGGACGATAGCCTTATTAATTCCAAAGTTATCGCAAAAAAACTTTGGACTAACTTCTTGAAATATTTTCTATAATTTACATTTGTTACAATTTTCGTAGGTTTTTCACAAACTTATGTAACTTTTTGTTTAATATCTCCGGAAACAGTAAGGCTATCGTCGTGGTTTCACAATTAAAATGTTCACAATGAAACAACGCATCTAACAGAAATATTGAAAAATTTCTTGCAGTCTAACTCATGTAGTTTAATTAGCTACTAATGTCTATTTAGACAATACCACCTAGTCCGCACTAATTCTAATTATTCTTATAAAATATTAAGATGTAGTTTTTCTTGGTGGAAGTTTTGATACCAAAACGCGGACGATAGCCTTATCAGTTCTAAAGTTATCGCAAAAAAACTTTTGACTGACTTCTTGAAAGATTTTCTAAAATTTACATTTGTTACAATTTTCGTAGGTTTTTCACAAACTTATGTAAGTTTTTGTTTAATATCTCCGGAAACAATAAGGCTATCGTGGTGGTTTCACAATCAAAATTTTCACAATTAAACAACGCATCTAACAAAAATATAGAAAATTCCTTGTAGTCTAAGTCATATAGTTTAACTAGCTACAAATGTCTATTTAGACAATAACACCTAGTTCGCTCTAAGTCTAATTATTCTTATGAAATAGTGAGATGCAGTTTTTCTTTGCGGAGGTTTTGATACCAAAACGCGGACGATAGCCTTATTAGTTCTACAATTATCGCAAAAAAACTTTGGATTGACTTATTGAAAGATTTTCTAAAATTTAATTTTGTTGCAATTTTTCTAGGTTTTCACAAACTTTTGTAACTTTTTGCTCAATATCTCCGGAAACAATAAGGCTATCGTCCTAGTTTCACCATCAAAATTTTCACAATGAAACAACGCATCTAACAGAAATATAGAAAAATTCCTTGTAGTCTAAGTCATGTAGTTTAACTAGCTACAAATGTCTATTTAGACAATAACACCTAGTTCGCTCTAAGTCTAATTATTCTTATGAAATAGTGAGATGCAGTTTTTCTTTGCGGAGGTTTTGATACCAAAACGCGGACGATAGCCTTATTAGTTCTACAATTATCGCAAAAAAACTTTGGATTGACTTATTGAAAGATTTTCTAAAATTTAATTTTGTTGCAATTTTTCTAGGTTTTCACAAATTTTTGTAACTTTTTGCTCAATATCTCCGGAAACAATAAGGCTATCGTCCTAGTTTCACCATAAAAATTTTCACAATGAAACAACGCATCTCACAGAAATATAGAAAAATTCCTTGTAGTCTAAGTCATGTAGTTTAACTAGCTACAAATGTCTATTTAGACAATAACACCTAGTTCGCTCTAAGTCTAATTATTCTTATGAAATAGTGAGATGCAGTTTTTCTTTGCGGAGGTTTTGATACCAAAACGCGGACGATAGCCTTATTAGTTCTACAATTATCGCAAAAAAACTTTGGATTGACTTATTGAAAGATTTTCTAAAATTTAATTTTGTTGCAATTTTTCTAGGTGTTCACAAACTTTTTTAACTTTTTGCTCAATATCTCCGGAAACAATAAGGCTATCGTCCTAGTTTCACCATCCAAATTTTCACAATGAAACAACGCATCTAACAGAAATATAGAAAAATTCCTTTTAGTCTAAGTCATGTAGTTTAACTAGCTACAAATGTCTATTTAGACAATAACACCTAGTTCGCTCTAATTCTAATTATTCTGATGAAATAGTGAGATGCAGTTTTTCTTTGCGGAAGTTTTGATACCAAAAGAGCAGACGATAGCCTTATTAGTTCTACAATTATCGCAAAAAAACTTTGGATTGACTTATTGAAAGATTTTCTAAAATTTAATTTTGTTACAATTTTTCTAGGTTTTCACAAACTTTTGTAACATTTTGCTCAATATCTCCGGAAACAATAAGGCTATCGTCCTGGTTTCACCATCAAAATTTTTACAATGAAACAACCCGTCTAACAGAAATATAGAAAAATTCCTTATAGTCTAAGTCAGTGGTTCTTAACCTATGGGTCGCGACCCAAAATTGGGTCGTGAGACAAATTTCTTGGGTCGAACTAAGAGGTGAAACAGAAAAGTCTTTTTCCCTAATTTTACGAGATAACATGAGTATATGAACTATGTAACCTTGGGTTACATACACATGATTTAGCTTTCTTTCAATTCTCTTCTAGTTTTGTTTTTTCCAAAGCCTTTTTAACATCCTTGATATGCAAAAATCTTGTGTTTTCATCCAAAGCCAGCCTTTTCCCCATTTCATCGGTAATAACTCCATGGTCGTTCAACAAAGCCTGCAACTCTCCCAAACTCAAAGTGTGCCCTCCAATTACCTTCTCTGCTTCCTCCATGACGTTTTGCACTGAATACCTCTTCAACAATCTGTCTATTTTATACCCGGAAAACTCATCAGTCTATTTTGGTAACTCGTGCAGTCCCCAAGAGTTTTGCTTCCAGGTATCTTTTAATTCTGTATCTTTTAATTTTGAGGATTTGACGTCGATTCCATCCCAAATGCCGATTGGTCGATTGGTCCCAATGCTTCGCAGGGGGTGAATCGGAGGTGGTAAAGATTGAAGAAAATTCTTCTTCACTCGAAGAGATTGTTGAATCTAATTGGGAAGGAGGCAAAACGTATAAGTCATCGACATTTGTCGAAGAGCTCAGTTTGGCTTTTGGTAGAACGGCTTTCGTGCCTTCCGACAAAACTTTGTTGATTCCAGAATGTTTCAATAAAGTGGACAGCAATTGTTTTTGGATATTACCTGCTTAGATAAGTTAAGTGTTAGGTAAGTGTTTTGACTTCAAGTGCCTGAAACAAACTTGGTTTAAATTGTAACTGGCGATTCAATTTACATACTATTGTATGGGTTTTGAGTGCGGGAACTCCGCCATCGAAAACAAACACCAGTTTGATCCTGAAGTACAAGAGTTTGCAAACCCGATGGTAAATCCCCAATAGATGCGCGTTGGGCGGTGGCGCTCCCTTGGAGTCCTGAAAGCCTTTGATTGCCTGGTGCAGCCAAATCAAAACATCTGATCTTAAGCTAAGGACCAAAACCAACTAATTCTGTACAGGTTAAATGCATGGAGAAGGATACCGATGGCCAAAACTTTGTTTTCTAACGTTTCTAGTGGCACTGGTTTTTCCTGAGGGATCAGCCTCTACAAACCGTGAACCTCCTATAGTTAAATTAATTCTTTAGTTAAAATCATTTAATATTTTAAAACTAATTCGCAGCGTCGACTGCAGAAACTAAATTAAACAAAAACATTGGGTGGTTACCCATTATTATTTATTAGGTTATTCATTAAATTTTCCTTGAATCGAAAAATAGTTTCATTTATTTATCTTTTACTTGAAAATGACCTTCAACAGTCGAAACTCGAGTCGTGTAAAGTGTGTAGATTTATATAACTTGACAGTTTTCTTTAAAAGTGACCTAGTGAAAAATTGGCAAAAGTGAGTAACTAGACATGGACACTTTTAACTGTAGATATTTTGATGTTACAAACTTGACCATTTTTGGCCCATGTTAGAAAAGTTATTATTAGCTACGTATATTGGCTCGGACAATTTTTTCACATAAGGGGATCATCATCAGCTTTGGCTCCACAAGCCATTATGGGTCTTGGCCTCGTCAAGAATTTTTTCCCATTCCAATCTATTCCGGGCCGGGCCTTAGGTTTCCTCGTCGTCGTAGATTCAGTCCGGTCTTTTTTCTTAGATTTTCGTAACCGTTTTTGTTTCTATGATGGGGTTGTTGGCCCCAAGGTAAACCCCCTTATCGGAGGGCCATCTCTCCCGCTCTCGTTAGCCCTGACCTCGCCTTCCATACGAATTGGTTACCGTATCTCCGGCGAGGTTACTCAGGTTACCAGCATTTAATACGTGGAGGTGAGAGTCTGCATTTTGTAGGAGAGGCTATGCGACAATCACTACGCGCATGCACTACCCTTGAACCCCTCACATAAAGGTAGTAGACGTTAAAACGACTTGGGTGTACGTGAGTGCACGTGGGTGTACTACCAAAAGTGATGTAGTCGAAAATTGACAAAAATGAGATATTCTGCACAAGTCGTTTTAACGTCTGCTACCTGTATGTGAGGGGTTTAAGGGTAGTGCATGCGCGTAGTGATTGTCGCATAGCCTCTCACGATATGTGACTTAAAATGTCATTATTGTAAAATTAAATTTTTTTTCTTAAATGGTCTAAAAATTCTTCAGTTTGGTCTTTTGGGTCGCGCTATAAACATATTCCTCAAAACTGGGTCGCGGCTTAAAAAGGTTAAGAACCACTGGTCTAAGTCATGTAGTTTAACTAGCTACTAATGTCTATTTACACAATACCACCTAGTTCGTACTAATTCTAATTATTCTTATGAAATATTAAGATGTAGTTTTTCTTTGCGGAAGTTTTGATACCAAAACGCGGACGATAGCTTTATTATTTCCAAAGTTATCGCAAGAAAACTTTGGACTAACTTCTTGAAAGATTTTCTAAAATTTACATTTGTTACAATTTTTGTAGGCTTTTCACAAACTTATGTAACTTTTTGTTTAATATCTCCGGAAACAATAAGGCTATCGTCGTAGTTTTACAATCAAAATTTTTACAATTAAACAACGCATCTAACAGAAATATAGAAAATTCCTTGCAGTCTGTCATGTAGTTTAACTAGCCTACAAATGTCTATTTAGACAATACAACTAAGTCCGTACTAATTCCAATTATTCTTACGAAATATTAGGATGTAGTTTTTCTTTGCGGAAGTTTTGAGATCAAAACGCGGACGATAGCCTTATTATTTCCAAAGTTATCGCAAAAAAACTTTCGACTAACTTTTTGAAATATTTTCTAAAATTTACATTTGTTGCAATTTTCATAGGTTTTCACAAACTTTTTGCTCAATATCTCCGAAAACAATAAGGCTATCGTCGTGGTTTCAACATTGTTGGAAAATTTGAGGTTTAAAAAGTTATGATACTTTTAAGTTTCTTGGGAAATATTTAGAGAAGTATTTTTCTTCGTTGATTGCCTATGTATCTATGAGAATTAAATACCACTTAACTGAGCACTTAAATAACCACTTAAGTGACCACTCAAATAACCACTTAAGTTACCACTTAAATTACCACTTAAGTGACCACTTCAGTGGGTATTTAAGTGGTCATCATTTAAGTGGTTTTGTTTGGTGTTGAATTGAAGGGGGAAGCATTGAGGATGAAGGAAATGTGGAAAATTTGTGGGAAAATTGTCGGTGAAAAAAAGTTACGAGCGTGTTTCCAGGAAAAAAATTAACGTTTATTTACAATTTTTTTAACTTAGTTATTATCTACAACCGTATCTAATTCAATAATAATAAAAATAATTAAAAAATAATAAAGATTTTCATTTCATAATAATAATAATTAAACAAGGAGAGAAATATGTACAATTTTTTTTCTGTAGAAAACTTGATTTTTGTTGTGGAAGTGAGCAATCCTTCAGTATTTTCCTTGTCCGTCGGAAAATTTTCGAAAAATCCCGCGCGTCGCCGTGGTTGGGAGTTCCCAGCGCTAGATGGCACGACCGAAGTGTTCCGTGTTTCGTTTCAGGGGCGGGTTTTCCGGTGGCAAGAAAAAGGGGAAAAGCGCGGTTTTCCCCTCTTTATTGAAACGGAGGGATTCGTGGCAACAATCCGGAAAAAATGACGAATTATTTACAATGGCGCGAAAATTCAAATTTTTCAAAAACTAATTTACAGCATTCTAGGTGATTATTAAATTAAATGAGCAGCGATTTGTGTGTATAGAAAGCCCAAATTCGCCGAAAACTCCGTTTCGGCGGGTGCTATTTCTTTTTAACCTAAACTTATTGAGCGTGTTTTCTTTTTAAGGCTTCGAGTACTAAATTTAAGCGCACTATATACTCGATCTAGGAATTAATTTCGATGATCGTAAGCTCCCTCGTCCGTCCAGACTTAGATCAGAGCCGTCACCAAGCGGGCCTTGAAGTTCACTATCCTCTCACTTGTTTGTGCCAAACGCTAAAACAAACACAAACATTATCTACCAGATAACAACTTCTATCACTCATAGATAACTCATTTATAGCTTAGTCGCTGTAGACAGCGCATTAACCCATTGACATACGAATTAAATGACGTTGGCGTGTCTAAATACATGTGATCTTATCACACATAGATGACGTCTTAGAGACATCATTATATGTCAAGAGGTTAACACATGTCTGGGGGTCACCGGTGACCTCCCAAACACAAACGCCATTGAAGGTTAGGTTTGGTTAGGTTAGGTTATTTATAACCTAAGTTAAGGTTTATAAGGTTTATATATAACTTATAACTTACAACCTAAGTTAGGTTAGTTATAACCTATAATAGTTAAGCTAGTTATAACTTAAACATTTGATTAATTGAGTTAAGTTAGTATTAGGTAATAGTTATAACTTAAACATTTGAATAATTGAGTTAAGTTAGTATTAGTTGATTAATTGACTTACAAGGATGAGGTCTTGAACTAGATTGGCTAGTCCGCGGTTAGCTAGTACGAACAATCGGGTGATTGGTCCGGGAACTCCTTCGGTGTAGCCGTCGCCGCCTTTGGCCAGGTCGATTTCGGCGACGCCGCCGGCGCCGATCGGTGCGTTGTCCTTCTCGTCGGATTCTTCAGTCGCTCCGCTTCCAGCAATCAACTGAAAGCAAAAGTTGGTTATTGGATTAGTTGCTGAGGAAACCGGTCGGAATATTTACAACTTGATGCATAGGCCAGAAGTTAATTACTATTTTAATTGTTTTGTGACAAACAGACGAAGCTACGGATTTTGATGAAAATTGGTTGAAATAATCTTAATAGACTGAGTATTGAGTGAATTGAGTTGCAAGTTGCTAGTTTGAAAGTTGATAAAGTTACAAACAATTGAAATTCGTTTTTGGGAAAAAAGTATGTTTGTGTAGAAAATTGGTTATAACGGACGGACGAACCGAGGGATTTGGATAAAATTGGTAGAAATGATCCTAAGATACTTTACATTAAGTGTACTAAGTTTCAAGTTTGTAGTTTGAAAATTGCTGAAGTTACAAACAATTGAAACTCGTTTTTTGGAAGAACGTGTTGAAAAGTCTGTTTGTGTAGAAAATTGGTTATAGCAGACGGACGGACCGAGGGATATCGATAAAAATTGGTAGTAATGATTCTAATACACTGAATATTAAGTGTACTAAGTTTCAAGTTTCTAGCTTGAAAATTGCTTGAAAAGTCAGTTTGTGTAGAAAATTGGTTATAGCAGACGGACGGACCGAGGGATATCTATGAAAATTGGTAGAAATGATCCTAATACACTGAATATTAAGTGTACTAAGTTTCATGTTTGTAGTTTGAAAATTGCTGAAGTTACAAACAATTGAAGCTCGTTTTTTTGTAAGAACGTGTTGAAAAGTATGTTTGTGTTGAAAATTGGTTATAACGGACGGACGAACCGATGGATATCGATGAAAATTGGTAGAAATGATCCCAATACACTGTATATTAAGTGCACTAAGTTTCAAGTTTGTAGTTTGAAAATTGCTGAAGTTACAAACAATTGAAACTCGTTTTTTTGTAAGAACGTGTTGAAAAGTATGTTTGTGTAGAAAATTGGTTATAACGGACGGAAGAACCGATGGATATCGATGAAAATTGGTAGAAATGATCCTTATATACTGTATATTAAGTGTACTAAGTTTCAAATTTCTAGTTTGAAAATTGCTGAAGTTACAAACAATTGAAACTCGTTTTTTAGGAAGAACGTGTTTAAAAGTATGTGTGTGTAGAAAATTGGTTATAACGGACGGACGGACGAACGGATGGATATCAACGAAAATTGGTAGAAATGATCCTAATACAGTGAATATTGAGTGTACTAAGTTTCAAGTTCCTAGTTTGAAAATTGCTGAAATTATAAACAATTGAAACTCTTTTTTTGTAAGAACGTGTTGAAAAGTATGTTTGTGTAGAAAATTGGTTATATCAGACGGATGAACCGACGGATATCGATGAAAATTGATAGAAATGATCCTAATACACTGAATATTAAGTGTACTAAGTTTCATGTTTGTAGTTTGAAAATTGCTGAAGTTACAAACAATTGAAACTCGTTTTTTTGTAAGAACGTGTTGAAAAGTATGTTTGTGTTGAAAATTGGTTATAACGGACGGACGAACCGATGGATATCGATGAAAATTGGTAGAAATGATCCTAATACACTAGATATTAGGTGTTCTAAGTTTCAGGTTTCTAGTTTAAAAATTGCTGGAGTTACAAACAATTGAAACTCTTTTTTGTAAGAACGTGTTGAAAAGTATGTTTGTGTAGAAAATTGGTTATAGCAGACGGACGATCCTAGCGATATCGATGAAAATTGGTAGAAATGATCCTAATATACTGTATATTAAGTGTACTAAGTTTCAAGTTTCTAGTTTGAAAATTGCTGGAGTTACAAACAATTGAAACTCGGTTTTTTGTAAGAACGTGTTGAAATGTATGTTTGTGTAAAAAATTGGTTATAACGGACGGACGAACCGATGGATATCGATGAAAATTGGTAAAAATGATCCTAATGCACTGAGTATTGAGTGTACTAAGTTTCTAGTTTGAAAATTGCTGAAGTTAGAAACAATTAAAACTCGTTTTTTGGAAGAACGTGTTGAAAAGTATCTTTGTGTAGAAAATTGGTTATAGCAGACGGACGAACCGAGGGATATCGATGAAAATTGGTAGAAATGATCCTAATACACTGAGTATATACTGCAATAAGTTTCAAGTTTCTAGTTTGAAAATTGATGAAGTTACAAACAATTGATACTCGTTTTTTTTTGGAAGAACGTGTTGAAAAGTATGTTTGTGTAGAAAATTGGTTATAACAGACAGACTGACGCGCTTATTTTGATGGAGATTTGGTCAAAATTATCTTAAAAGAATACTTTCTATGTGTGCGAAATTTCAAGAAGCTAGTTGCCAAATTTTGCCTGGCACAGACAATTGAATTTCAGAATTTTCGAAAAACTTGCGATATCCGTTGACCGTTTAGAATATTGATTGTAGCTAATATTGCACAAATTTTTGCAGAAAAATCGTTTCGAGATTAGAAATTGTTGGCAAAAAAAATTCTCACAATTCAATAACTCGCTTGAGAAAATCTAACAGGAAGTAGAAACCAATAATGTTTTTTCTTCGTACTTTCAGATCACTGCCGAGGAAGTTTAACTACGCAACACATCAGCTTAAAAGGTAACGACAATAATCATTAACTTACTACCCAAACTAACAACTACTTAGCATCAGAACACTTAGTTTAGTAAACTTACTTGCCTTTAAGAGAATTGTGAAATTTGTATAATTCTGTTTAGTATTAGTCAATTTGTTATTTCATGTATATTTTTGGCAATCTAGCCTTTAGGCTAAACATCTAAAACCTCGCTTTCCTAGCCTAGATTTTGAGCCGCAACTTACGCAACCTTAACTATATGGATTTAGTCTGAATTGCACAATGAGAATGATTTATTTTTTTCGGGTTTTGTTGGTTTAACCCAGATCGTGTTTTGTTTCCAGTTAGCTGCTGTATGTAGAGTAAAAGTGAACGTGATTTATGCCGAACTGTCCATTAAATCAGAGGAAGAAAAAATTTCCCGGTTTCGACATTGCAAAATGGTTAATTGTTTTCGAACTCGCGTATTAAAACTAAGGCAGCTTTCCGATTGTTATAATTGTGCAATTATTCATGGAAATTTTGTTCGTCTGAAGAAGTTGCAATTAGCACGATGGATTTTGAAGTCGAATAATTACAAAGCGTATTAACAATATTTTGAATAATTTTTCAAGATTATTACCACGTCCGTCTGTCTGTTACAACCAGTTTTGTAAACCCCTACCAAATATCGCAATTTTTTTGGAAACTTCGAAGTTCAATCGTCTGTGCAAGTCATAATTTTGTAACTAGATGCGTGCAATTTAGCATATTTATAAACTAGACTATTAAGAATATTTTGACTGCATTTGCAAAAATATTCATACGTCTGTCCGACTTTTACAACCAGTTTTGTTAAACCCCTACCAAATTCCTCATTTTTTTTGGAAACTTCGAGGTTTAATCGCCTGTGCAAGTCATAATTTTGCAACTAGATGCGTGAAATTTATCACATTTATAAAATAGACTATTAAGAATATTTCGACTGCATTTGCAAAAATATTCGTACGTCCGTCCGTCTGTTACAACCAAGTTTGTAAACCACTACCAAATATCGCAATTTTTTTGGAAACATCGAAATTCAATCGTCTGTGCAAGTCATAATGTTGCAATTAGATGCGTGCAATTTAGCACATTTATAAACTAGACTATTAAGAGTATATCGACTGCATTGCAAAAATATTCGTACATCCGTCCGTCTGTTACAACCAGTTTAGTAAACCCCTACGAAATATCGCATTTTTTTGAAAACTTTGAAGTTCAATCGTCTGTGCATGTCATAATTTTGCAAATAAATGCGTGCAATTTAGCACATTTATAAACTAGACTATTAAGAATATTTCGACTGCACTTGCAAAAATATTCGTACGTCCGTCCGTCCGTTACAACCAGTTTAGTAAACCCCTACCAAATATCGCAATTTTTTTGGAAACTTCGAAGTTCAATCGCCTGTGCAAGTCATAATTTTGCAATTAGATGCGTGCGGTTTAGCACAATTATAAACGAGACTATTAAGAATATTTCGACTGGATTTGCTAAAATATTCGTACGTTTGTCCGTCTGTTACAACCAGTTTAGTAAGCCCCTACCAAATATCGCAATTTCTTTGGAAACTTCGAAGTTCAATCGTCTCTGCAAGTCATAATTTTGCAATTAGATGCGTGCAATTTAGCACATTCATAAACAAGACTATTAGGAATATTTCGATTGCATTTGCAAAAATTTTCGTACGTCCGTCCGTCTGTTACAACCAGTTTAGTAAACCCCTACCAAATATCGCATTTTTTTTTGAAACCTCGAAGTTCAATTGTCTGTGCATGTCATAATTTTGCAATTACATGAGTGCAATTTAGCACATTTATAAACTAGACTTTTAGGATTAATTCGACTGCATTTGCAAAAATATTCGTACATCCGTCCGTCTGTTACAACCAATTTAGTAAACCCCTACCAAATATCGCAATTTTTTTGAAAACTTCGAAGTTCAATCGTTTGTGCAATTCATAATTTTGCAATTAGATGCGTGCAGTTTAGCACAGTTATAAACTAGACTAATAAGAATATTTCGACTGCTTTTGCAAAAATATTCGTACGTCTGTCCGTTTGTTACAACCCGTTTAGTAAACCCCTACCAAATATGGCAATTTTTTTGGAAACTTCGAAGTTCAATCGCCTTTGCAAGTCATAATCTTGCAATTAGATGCGTACAATTTAGCACATTTATAAACTAGACTATTAGAAATATTTCTACTGCATTTGCAAAAATATTCGTACGTCCGTCCGTCTGTTACAACCAGTTTAGTAAACCCCTACCAAATATCGCAATTTTTTTGGAAACTGCGCAGTTCAATCATCTGTGCAAGTCTTTTTTTTACAATTAGATACGTGCAATTTAGCAAGTTTATAAACTAGACTATAAAGAATATTTCGAATGCGTTTGCAAAAATATTCATACGTGTGTCCGTCTGTTACAACCAATTTTGTAAACCTCTACCAAATATCGCATTTTTTTTAAAACTTCGAAGTTCAATCGTCTGTGCAAGTCATAATTCCACAATTAGATGCGTGCAATTTAGCACATTTATAAACTAGACTATCAAGAATATCTCGACTGCATTTGCAAAAATATTTGTACGTCTGTCCGTCTGTTAGAACCAGTTTAGTAAACCCCTACAAAATATCGCAATTTTTTTTGGAAACTTCGAAGTTCAATTGTCTGTGCAAGTCATAATTTTGCAAGTAGATGCGTGCAATTTGGCATTTTTATAAATTAGACTATTATGAATATTTCGATTGTATTTGCAAAACTATTCGTACGTCCGTTAGTCTGTTACAACTAATTTTGTAAACTCTACCAAATATCGAAATTTTTTTGGAAACTTTGCAGTTCAATAGTCTGTGCAAGTCATAATTTTGCAATTTGATGCGTGCAATTTAGCACATTTATAAACTAGACTATTAAGAATATTTCGACTAAATTTTCAAAAATATATGTACGTGCGCCCGACTGTTACAACCAGTTTAGTAAACCCCTACCAAATATCGCAATTTTTTTGGAAACTTCGAAGTTCAATCGTCTGTCCAAGTCATAATTTTGCAATTAGATGCGTGCAATTTAGCACATTTATAAACCAGGCTATTAAGAATATTTCGACTGAATTTGCAAAAATATTCGTACATGTTTCAGTCTGTTACAACCAGTTTAGTAAACCCCCAACAAATATTTTTGGAAACTTCAAAGTTCAATCGTCTGTGCAAGTCATAATTTTACAATTAGATGCGTGCAATTTAGCACATTTATAAACCAGACTATTAAGAATATTTCGACGTAATTTGCAAAAATATTCATACGTGCGTCAGTCTGTTACAACCAGTTTAGTAAACCCCTACCAAATATGGCATTTTTTTGGAAACTTCGAAGTTCATACCTCTGTGCATGTTATAATTTTGCAACTAGATGCATGCAATTTAGCACATTTATAAACTAGACTATTGAGAATATTTCGACTGCATTTGCAAAACAATTCGCACATCCGTCCATCTGTTACAACCAGTTTAGTAAACCCCTACCGAATATCGCATTTTTTTGGAAACTTCGAAGTTCATTGCTCTGTGCATGTTATAATTTTGCAATTAGATGCGTGCAATTTAGCACATTTATAAACTAGACTATTGAGAATATTTCGACTGCATTTACAAAAAAATTCGCACATCCGTCCATCTGTTACAACCAGTTTAGTAAACCCCTACCAAATATAGCATTTTTTTTCTAAACTTTGAAGTTCAATCGTCTGTGCAAGTCATAATTTTGCAATTAGATGCGTGAAATTTAGCACATTTATAAATTAGACTATTGAGAATATTTCGACTGCATTTGCAAAAAAATTCGCACATCCGTTCATCTGTTACAACCAGTTTAGTAAACCCCTACCGAATATCGCATTTTTTTTTGGAAACTTCGAAGTTCATTGCTCTGTGCATGTTATAATTTTGCAATTAGATGCGTGCAATTTAGCACATCTATAAACTAGACTGTTGAGAATATTTCGACTGCATTTACAAAAAAATTCGCACATCCGTCCATCTGTTACAACCAGTTTAGTAAACCCCTATCAAATATAGCATTTTTTTTGGAAACTTTGAAGTTCAATCGTCTGTGCAAGTCATAATTTTGCAATTAGATGCGTGCAATTTAGCACATTGATAAACTAGACTATTAAGAATATTTCGACGTAATTTGCAAAAATATTCGTACGTGCGTCAGTCTGTTACAACCAGTTTAGTAAACCCCTACCAAATATGGAATTTTTTTGGAAACTTCGAAGTTCATACCTCTGTGCATGTTATAAATTTGCAACTAGATGCATGCAATTTAGCACATTTATAAACTAGACTATTGAGAATATTTCGACTGCATTTGCAAAAAAATTCGCACATCCGTCCATATGTTACAACCAGTTTAGTAAACCCCTACCAAATATAGCATTTTTTTTGGAAACTTTGAAGTTCAATCGTCTGTGCAAGTCATAATTTTGCAATTAGATGCGTGCAATTTAACACACTTACCTAAACACCCTAAAGCAGTCTATTACGAGCATTTCGTTTAAATTCTCATTAATATTTGTAGGTCTGTGTGTCTGTTTCAACCGTTTTTTCAAACCCACATATTTTCAGTTTTTCACTAAATCTGGTGCAATTACGCGACGAAGCAAAGCAAAACGTTTTAGTTCCGAGTCACTTCTTTGTCTCTTGCACAACGAGTTTTCTCTTATTAGTTAACTTAATGATTCCAGAAAACGACCTTGTTCACCTATATGCAACACAAATTTCACCAAATTTCGTTTCAAAATATTGTGCACATTTAGTTGTCTAAATTAAATAATAACGTTAATTAAACTAACTACGTTTTTACTTGTGTAGATAGCCTAAACTACTTTACTAGCCTTGATTGTCTAGATTATATGATATGCAATATCATTTAATCTAGACGATTATATGATTATACGTGGATGTTTATATATAGACCATTACATCTAGACGATCTTGTCCAGACAGTCTATACTCTCTGAACTAATCTATTATTTATAATATTATTTATAGTATAATTTAAATAACTTAATTCTAGTCTAGATTAAACCAATCAGATTAGATATAGTTTGTGTATTTAACGGATTTAGTCTTGTCTGTTAAGTTTGTTTTATTAACTCGATGAGGTCTCATCGTGTGAAAGGTGAGCTTTCTCCTCGTCATCAATTCACTTTCCAAAAACAATTGCATAACGCGAGTATTAAAAAAGTCGTTTCATAAAGAATTGTAAATGATGTAAGAGGGTGAGGTTGCTCGGTCTATAGTGAGCAGTATACAGAATGGGCTAATAGTTTTTGTAGCTTTTAAAGTTATAATTTGATGGCAAATTTTGTGAAATTTGCACAAAAATTGGTGCGTGAAAGTGAAAATGTTGTAAATTTGCAACAAAAATTTGTGTAAAAACAATCGAGTATTTCAGATTAGTAAACAAACTTAATTTTATTGAAAATAGTATTAGTTTGTAATGCAGATTTTTAGATACAATTTACAAGGGAGCACTGTCAACTCGTCATCACCGATTTGTAAATATGAATTAATTTGGGCCAAATCAGTGATGACGAGTTGACAGGGCCCCCTTGTTAGTGCGAATTTCCTTGATTAGTGCTAGAATTAACAGCGAAAAATTTCGTGACTTTTGCAATAATTTAAATTTGTGTAAAAAACTCGAGTTATTTCAGTCTGTACAGATTAGTAAACAAACTCAATTTTAATGAAATTAGTATTAGTCTGTAGTGTAGATTTTTAGCTACAATTTTGTGCGAATTTCGTCAAATTCGCTTGACTAGTACTAGAATTGAAAGGAAAACAAGAGAGAGAGAAAAAGAGAATGCATCAAGCAACCAGGCGTGCAGCAGACAGAATATGAAGATAGAAGAAAAGAGGATATGAGAACAAGTAGGGCAAGATGATTCGTTCTGGACCCTCCACCTCCACTTGATTAAAGCTAATTAAACCTGTAGCGTGGGGCTACATAGACCTCACACTCTTGTAGTGTATTACAGTTGATTGAAAGCAGATAAATAGCTGATTTAAGGTCGATTCCCATATGCGCAACACTCAGGTACGCGACGTCGTGCGACATCGCCTGTCAAATAATAATTACATTGTTTTAAATGGGCACGTCGCGTAGCCATAGTGAGAACGTGCCCATTTAAAACAATGTAATCATTCGCGTATACAAGTCGCGTAGCTGAGTGACGCGTATATGAGAATCGGCCTTACAGCTGATTAAAAGGTGGGGGACTGGGAGTGGAGGTGGAGGGTACAGAACGAATCATCTTTCCCTACTAGAACAAGCTCATAGCTAAGATGGAGCAGAACTTCAAAGAAAATGGGGCCAGAAAAGCCTATAAACACCTAAATGACACACGAAGAGACTACACCCCACGCACGAGCCTAATCAAAACTCATGACGGACATACCGCATATCTCCTATATCTTCTACCATTTCTTCTCTTTTTGTTAGGAGTCTCTGGAAATGTTGTCTCCAGATGTTCTTAGTTTAATTCTGGCTCGCGTACACCTAATCCGTCATTGGCCGAAGTTTGCATTGGCGATGATAGCCGAACTCGGAAGATTGAATCAAACACTTGTAATGCCTTGATCACACGTAACGAGTAGAGTGGCGAGACAGTAAACTCGGCCGAATACTCGGTACGTGTAAACATGTCGCCGAGTACACGGCCGAGTGCTCGGCCCAGTAAAATGGCGAGATAGTCACTCGGACCCCTTTCTATTTACTAGGCCGAGTGGCTACCCCCACTCCTACCGCTACTGACTCGCTGTCCCACTCGGCATGTCTGAACAAGTACTCTCCTCGTTTTGTCAGTACGGTGACGGTGGCTAGTTTGTTTGTTTTCATTTTAAATACTACAATTGAAACTTTTGATGAAGTATTGATTTATTTAATTATTAATTAATTTTGGTTTTACGTTTTTTCAAAAAGAAAAGAAAATGTCGTTAAAATGGGACAATGAATAAACAATTAAATTTATTCAAATATATAAAGTGAATCCATGTCTGTGGGACTTTAGTTCACAAGACTACAAAAATAAGCCAAAAAGAGACGCGGCATACGTATCAATTTCGAGAGAAATGGATATTGAAGGCCTTGTCCAAACGCGCTTCTTATCCTTTCGCAACAATTCGTTTAACTCCTCAATTAAAGGAGGTATAAGCATCTTAGTGCATTTTTGAATCAACCTTTTACTATCCATCATGATCACTGACTGACTCACCCGCCAAAAAAATTAAAGCGTGTGAACACCTACTCGCCCACTCGGATTAGGTGTACTCGAGCCAGAATAAAACTAAGAACATCTGGAGAGAACATTTCCAGAGACTCCCAACAAAAAGAGAAGAAATGGTAAAAGACATAGGAGAAATTAACGAGCTCGAAGGAGACAGCACAGAACTACCATCCTTCGAGGAGACAAAAGAGGCCATACACAAAATGAAAGGAAACAAGGCACCGGGGATAGATGGAATGCCAGCTGAGGCATACATACTAGGTGGACAAGACCTAATGCAACCAAAACACTACCTTAAAATCTGGGAAGAAGAGACGACCCCAGAGCACCCCAAAACAGTATCACCATCAATAAAAAAGGAGACAAACTGAAGTGCGATAACTACCGCGGAATTAGTATGCTATGTATACTTTACAGCTGTTATTTCTCTGCAAATAGTAATTAGTAGTTTAACTAGACAAACTTGAAAGTATGGGACAAGATGCGAACTACTCATAGCTGGAGATTTCAATTGTAAATCGCCCGAATGGGGTTCTCGCAGACTGGACAGAAGACGAGAGACACTTACCGAAATGATCGGGGAATTAGTTTTGTCAATCCTAAAAAAAGGAAATGCCTTCGCTTTCCGCAGAGGTGATACAGGTTCGGTAATAGACATTACATTCTCCACCTGTGGGGTTGCCGCCAGTGTCTTGAACTGAAAGAACTAACACTTAACGACCATCAGTACATCTTCTTCTTAAGGTTCCGTACTCTCAGAGAGATTAGGCAACCGCTCGCGCATACTTGTGGAACGAATCATCCATTAATACACGGGAGCTTATAGCCGGTTCCGAACGGCACTAGTTGAGAGGTTTACAGATTTGAGATATTTCAATTGTAAATCGCCCGAATGAGGTTCTCGCAGACTGGATAGAGGAGTGTCTCTCACTTACCGAAATGATCGGGCAATTAGATTTGTCAATCCTAAATGAAGGAAAAGCCTTCACTTTCCGCGGAGGTGATACAGGTTCGGTAATAGACATTACATTCTCAACCTGTTGGTTTGCCGCCAGAGTCTTGAACTAGAAGAACTAACACTTAGCGACCATCAGTACATATTCTTCTTAAAGTGCCGCACTCTCTGAGAGCTTAGGCAACCTTTCGCGCATACTTGTGGAACGAATTATCCATTAATATACGGAACCTATCAGTTTATCGCCGGTTCCGAACGGGACTAGTTGAGAGGTTTACAGGTTTGAGAGATTTCAATTGTAAATCGCCCGAATGGGGTTCTCGCAAACTGGACAGAAGAGGAGAGACACTAAAGGAAGGAAAAGCCTTCACTTTCCGCCGAGGTGATACAGGTTCGGTAATAGACATTACATTCTCCACCTGTGGGGTTGCCGCTAGAGTTTCGAACTGGAAGAACTAACACTTAGCGACCATCAGTACATCTTCTTCTTAAGGTGCCGTACTCTCTGAGAGCTTAGGCAACCTTTCGCGCATACTTGTGGAACGCATCATCCATTAATATACGGGACCTAGCAGCTTATCGCCGGTTCCGAACGGCACTAGTTGAGAGGTTTACAGGTTTGAGAGATTTCAATTGTAAATCGCCCGAGAATGGGGTTCTCGCAGACTGGACAGAAGAGGAGGGACACTTACCGAAATGATCGGGGAATTAGGTTTGTCAATGCTAAATGAAGGAAAGCCTTCGCTTACCGCCGAGGTGATACAGGTTCGGTAATTGATATTACATTATCCACCTGTTGGGTTGCCGCCAGAGTCTTGAACTGGAGGAACTAACACTTAGCGACCATCACTTGAAAGTAGTCTCCATGGGGCAAGATGCGAACTAGCTGGAGATTTCAATTGTAATCAGTACATATTCTTAAGGTGCCGTACTCTCTGAGAGCTTATGCAACCTCTTGTGCATACTAGTGGAACGCATCATCCGTTAATATACGGGACCTAGCAGTTTATCGCCGATTCCGAACGGCACTAGTTAAGAGGTTTACTAGGCGGAATTACTCGTGGTAGTTTGCCCTTGCTTTCCACGAAGTGGCCACAGCATAGTTTCGTGAAAATTTTTCACGGCTTGGCCGGTGATTGAACCCGGGATCTCATGTATAGCTAGCGGATGCGTGCACCACTACACCACTGTGACCAAAATGAGTATCATCAGTACATAGAGATCATTATAAGAACAAGAGAAACAAGATATTCGAAAATAAAACAACACCGGGAAGCGACAAATCAAGGATGGCAGTTGAAATGACTTCACGCATTCCTTGAAAAAGAAAAAGAGAAGGATGAACTGCAACAAATCGCTAGGACCCAAGACGAAGAAGATCTTGTCGAATATATGACGAAATCCGTCACATCAGCCTGTGGTGCGGCCATGCCCAGGTGCAAAAATTCAAAGAACGTAACCCAGTATATTGGTGGACGCACGAGATTGCAAATCTGAGAAAGAAGTGACCAGAAAGAAAGTGACCAGAAGAAGTGAAGTGAAGAGACCGCAGGAGAGAACAGAGAACTAGAGGAAAAAACGAAAATTAATCAGTGCATAACACATATAAGGAATCCAAGAAGCAGCTAAGAAATGCAATCGAACTGAGTAAGCCAACACTCTTTTGGCTAGAACTTATTATGGAAATAGACGACGATCTTTGGGGATTGCCTTTCAAGATAGTGACTAAACAATTAACAGCTAGACCACAGATGCCTCGTATATTATGTTCAACACGCATAGAAAACCTTGGACAAATAGTAAGCACAATCTTCCCAAAACATGAAAAGCGACCACGACCACCACTCTAATCACAGGTTCTCATCACAGGAAGAGGTCTCATCACAGGAAGAGGTCTTCAAAATCGATGAATTAAAGGAAGCATCAAAATGGTTGAAAATAGGAAAATTGCCTGGTCTCGATAATATTCCTAATGAGGTATTAGTGGCGGTAGTGAAAGTATGGCCTTATCGAAGTTTACTGTTAGAAACGTATAATAGTTGTCTTCGTGCAGGATCCTTTCCAGGAGGTGGAAGAACCAGCGTTCGGTTCTTCTTAGGAAGGGAAATAAACCCCTAGACCAGCCGTCATCATTTAGACCAATTAGTCTCTTGGATACAACTTTACGAATGACTATTGAAGAAAATACTCGAAACGCACATAAACCCAACGCTGTCTCTGAGACAGTATGGCTTCCGAAAGGGGCTATCGACGCAATCTCTACTGATGTCGAGGCCGCCAAAGAAATCAACAGTGGTTCCTGTTAAAGAAAAGGCTTCTGCTCAGAGGTCACCCTCGACATAAAAAACGCTTTCAACACAGCAAGGTGGGACAAAACAATCGAAGCTTTTAAAATAAAGGAAACACCGGAATATTTGTTATAGATAATCAAAATCTATTTGTCTGATAGAATCCTAATATACAACAACGAAAAAAGACCTAAAAGGAGCTAAAGGACCCGAAAAGGGCTAACCCGCCGTTATGAAGTAACGGCGGGTGTTTCACAGGGATCCGTCTTGGAACCATCCGCCGTTATGAAGTAACGCCGGGTGTTTCACAGGGATCCGTCATGGGACCATTACTGTGGAACATCATGTATGATGCACTCAATCTAGAACTACCGGAGGCTTCAAGTATTGTGGGCTTTGCAGATGATGCGGCTGTGGTAGTAACTGCAAGGAAAACAAACGCAAACAAAACAAATGTTGAAAGAGACTGAAAAGCGCAAGCAGGTGGTTCAAGGGCAACGGATTGGAATTGGCGATAAACAAGAGCGAGACGGTGCTGATAATCAAAAGCTATTTTTCTGATAGAATCCTAATATACATCACCGAAAAAGGACCTTAAAGGACCTGAAGGACCCGAAAAGAGCTAACACCCGCTTTATGAAGTAACGGCAGGTGTTTCACGGGGATTCGTCTTGGGACCATTTCTCTGGAACATCATGTATGATGCACTCAATCTAGAACTACCAGAGGCTTTAAGTATTGTGGGTTTTGCAGATGATGCGGCTGTAGTAGTAACTTCAAGTAAAACAAACACACTCGAACTATGTTGAACGAGTCTGTGAAAAGGGC
This sequence comes from Phosphuga atrata, assembly GCA_944588485.1. Taxonomy (NCBI): domain Eukaryota; kingdom Metazoa; phylum Arthropoda; class Insecta; order Coleoptera; family Silphidae; genus Phosphuga; species Phosphuga atrata. The sequence continues at coordinate 10,073,744 of OX155908.1, read as the reverse complement.
AAGCAGGTGGTTCAAGGACAACCGATTGGAATTGGCGATAAACAAGACCGAGACGGTGCTGACAATCAAAAGCTATTTGTCTGATCTGAATCCTAGTATACAACACCGAAAAAGGACCTTAAAGAATCTAAAGGACCCGAAATGGGCTAACACCCGCCGTTATGAAGTAACGGCGGGTGTTTCACAGGGATCCCTCATAGGACCATTTCTCTGGAACATCATGTATGATACACTTAATATAGAACTACCGGTGGCTTCAAGTATTGTGGGTTTTGCAGATGCGTCTGTGGTAGTAACTGCAAGGAAAACAAACGCACTCGAACTAATGTTGAACGAGACTGTGAATAGGGCAAGTAGGTGGTTGAAGGACAACGGATTGGAATTAGCGATAAACAAGACCGAGGCGGTGCTGATAATCAGAAGCTATTTGACTGATAGAATCCTAATATACAACACCGAAAAAGGACCTAAAAGGACCTGAAGGACCCGAAAAGGGCTAACACCCGCCGTTATGAAGTAACGGCGGCTGTTTCACAGGGATCCGTCTTGGGACCATTTCTCTGGAACATCATGTATGATGCACTCAATCTAGAACTACTGGAGGCTTCGAGTATTGTGGGTTTTGCAGATGATGCGGCTGTGGTAGCAACTGCAAGGAAAACAAACACATTCTAACTTATGTTGAAGGAGACTGCGAGAAAGGCAAGCAAGAGTTTCGGGACAACGAAACTGTGTTCAAGGACAACTGATTGGAATTGGCGATAAACAAGACCGAGGCGGTGGTCATTACTGGGAAGCGAAAATGCGTACCACCAAGTCTGGAAATAGGCGGAAACAAAATTGCATGGAGTAGATCAGTAAAATACCTGGGAGTGCAAATCGACGACCGATTAAAGTAGACTAAACACATAGCCAAGACCACTGAAAAGGCTCTGACAACAGCTACATCGATGTCACGATTGATGCCCAATATCGGTGGCCCCAAGGAGATTAAATGGAGGCTCCTTAAGGGGCCGTACACTCAAAATTACTATATGGTGCGGAGATATGGGCTGATGCTATGGAGTGGACGACGATGAGAAAAAATATTGATGGCCGTTCAAAGGATATGTTCGATATGCGCCATCTGCGCATATAGAACGCATATAATTTCTGTTGGAGCTGCCTTGGTGTTAGCTAGCATTCCGCCGATTGACCTATTGGTCCGGGAGCAAGAAGAAATATACAGGGAGTGTAGATTGGATAAAAGCAAAACAAGAACGCAGAATCCAACTGACATGTGCTGCCTTTGGAAAGCTAAGCCATATACTAAAAAACGAAGACGTCTCAATTTACCTAATATGTAAGGTTTACAATAGCTGCATCCTCCCCGTTGCCACCTATGGCCTGGAAACGATGGCTATCACTAAAAAATCAGCAGCAAAACTTAGAGTGACTCAAATATCAATGGAACGTGCGATGCTGGGAATCACTCTAAGAGACAAAATGCGCAACACAGATATCCGGACAAAAACAATAATAATATATGTCATGGAGAGAACAGCGGATCTCAAATGGCAATGGGCAGGACACATGGCCAGAAAGAATACAAAAGAATGGAGATACAAGATTACCTTCTGGAGACCCCGGGAAACAAAAAGAAGCACGGGAAGACCCCAAACGAGATGGATAGATGCCATAAAGACGATAGGAGGAAAACAGTGGATGAGAACAGAAAATGACAAAGAAGCATAGGAAAAAATGAAAGAGGCCTATATCCAACAATGGAAGTATGAAGGCTAATAAGAAAGAAAGAAAAAGCAAGAAAGCTGATAGCAAAAACTGCGGCACGGGCAAAACTAAGAGAGAGATGGGATTTGGATACAGTCGGGCGTTGGACACATAGATTGATACCAAACGTGAGAGAGTGGTGTGAAAGAGCACATTGTCAAATTTGCTATGACCTGACACAAGCCTTTTCCGGACACGGCGGTTTCATGGCATACCTGTAGAGGTTCAAGAAAAGGGAGAAAGCGAACTGCTTGCTGTGTGGTTACAGGCATAATGTCGCATATCATACATTTTTCGAATGCCCAAACACTGAAGATGAAAGAATCCAGCTTGGAGAGTCATTAGGAGTTAGATTGGATGTAGAAGGACTAGTTCCTGCAATGTTCCAAAGCGAGCAAAATTGGTCTCAGGTGAAAACTTACATATGAAGTATTATGGAAAAGAAAAGAGAAGAAATTAAATGAAACACAGGAAGACCAGCCCCTGAACCCCTAATCTCGTGAGAGTACGGAGGACGTAAGAAAACGGCTAGATGCGGACACCACCCCGAAATAATGCGAAAGCGGTCCTAGGGTGGCGATCTGCAGTTCAAGGGGGGCACTTGTTGGTAGCGTGCTACCACTACGTCCCAAAAAAAAGTTGTTTTCAAAATACTAACGTACATCATTAACGCACTACGTGGTCTATTAGAAAAGTATCCGACCTTATTTTTTATTTTGAAAACCTGATGGATTTGAATCAAGCGCGATTGCATGACCCTACCTTGAACCCTGTAGATAGCGTCAGTTGCTGTCGAGCAGTGTTCGAGTGACGTAGTGTGTAGTGCTCTCGTCGGTTTTTCAATGGAAATAAAATGACAACAAGTGAAATGAGGGATGTACTACGCGGCCTACGTGATGCTGGCGACTGGAATTGTGGTCATCAGGAAATTGGCGACTCCAACATTAGTACATTCTTCGCACTTGGTTCACATTTTTTTTTGGCGAAAAACCAGGCTCCTCTGGTTCGACAGATCCCTTACTCTCCTGATATGGCCTACTGCGACTTCGGGCTATTCCCCAAAGTCAAGAGGCCATTGAAATGAACGCGATTTCAGACAAGAGAGGACATTATTGCTGCAACGAGAGCCGAGCTAAAGTCCATTCTGAAAGAGGCTTTTTCGGAATGCTTCCAACAATGGCGGCACCGCTGTTAGAAGTACGTAGAGACCCAAGGAGACTACTTTGAGGGTGATTAGGTTTCCAACGCTCCAGGTATGCCAGCTTTTTTATCGGCTAAAGGTCGGATACTTTTCTAACAGACCACGTACAGCCGTACGCAGAAAAACTAATAGGGGAATATTAGTTTTTCTAATGGTGGATCAGATCTTTACACTAAAGCAAATTTTGAATATAGTAAGGGAGTACGACATTGATGTGCACAACATCTTCATCATAAGCAGGCATACGATTCGATCGACCGCAACAACCTCTACCAAATTCTACAGCAGCTGAAGATGCCACTAAACTAGTGATAATAGAGATCACAATGTGCGAAACTGTAGCCATGGTGCGGGTCCAAAACCCCTTCAAAACCGCTTCAAAATAACGAAAGGGTTGAAACAAAGGGATGGGCTACCATCCACACTCTTCTACCTAGACGTTTGGGTGTTCAAAACACTGCAACTAGCAGAATATACCGATGACCTAAATATTATGAGCAGAAGGGCTGACGAAGCGCAGAGGACGAACTAAAAGCAGTTGCCAAAGATAGGGGATGGGCTAGCACCCACACTCTTCATCCTAGCGCTGGCATTTGTTTTAAGACGTTTATGTGTAGGCATTGATAACATCCTAGCCAACTAAACAGTGCAACTAGCGGCATATACCGATTATGAGCAGAAGGGCTGACGAAGCGCGGAGGACCTATGCCCAAAATAAAAGCAGATGCCAAAGATAGCATCAAGGGCTGACACCGACGGAGCGTAGAGGACCTATGCCCAAAATAAAAGCAACTGCCAGAGATAGCATCAAGGGTTGACGCCGACAAAGTGCAGAGGACCTATGCCCAAAATAAAAGCAGATGCCAAAGATAGCATCAAGGGCTGACACCGACGAAGCGTAGAGGACCTATGCCCAAAATAAAAGCAACTGTCAAAGATAGCATCAAGGGTTGACGCCGACAAAGTGCAGAGGACCTATGCCCAAAATAAAAGCAGATGCCAAAGGTAGCATCAAGGGCTGACACCGACGAAGCGCAGAGGACTTATGCCCAATATAAAAGCAGATGCCAAAGATAGCATCAAGGGCTGACACTGACGAAGCGTAGAGGACCTATGACCAAAATAAAAGCAACTGCCAAAGATAGCATCAAAGGCTGACACCGACGAAGCGTAGACGACCTATGACCAAAATAAAATCAGCTGCCAAAGATAGCATCAAGGGTTGACTCCAACGAAGCGCAGAGGACCTATGCCCAAAATAAAATCAGCTGCCAAAGATAGCATCAAGGGTTGACTCGAACGAAGCGCAGAGGACCTATGCCCAAAATAAAAGCAGCTGCCAAAGATAGCATCAACAAAAGCAAAACAAAGGTGATGACACAAAGAAGAAAGCGCGGGCTAGAATTACAGTTGCCAGACAACATCGAGGTTGTCAACAAATTTATATGTCTGGGTGTGGAAATCAAGAAGGATGATACCGAAGACGGAGAAGTAAGACGCCGTGTCCTAGCAGCAAATAAGACGTACAATGCGATGGCGGAAATATTAAAATCTAATAGTGTGCACCGCAAGAATAAGCCTGGAATATAAAAGACAATAATTCGGCACATCGCATGCTATTGTAGCAAAATATGGCCTATGACCGAAAAAAAAGAACGCAATGGACATATTTGAGGTGCTACGTAGTGTTATATACGATCATTATCTACGAGGTGCTATTTGAGGTGCGGTAACGGTCGGAAGGCAACATTGGAAGGCCAAGGTACAATAACGAGCTATACCAGATATACCAAGAACCACCGATTTCTACATTCATCAGACTGCAAAGACTAAGATGGGCAGGACACGTGTTCAGGATGGACGACAACCGTCTGCCACTAGGAGCACTGAACGCATAAATGCAAGGCAAATGCAGCAGTTTTCAGTGGTCTTGGCGGCCGGTAGGAGGCCAAGAAAATAGTGGGAGGAAGAGACCCGGGAAGACGCATACCAATTACTCGGAGTAAGAGCGTGGAGAAGAACAGCAAAGAATGGAGGACAAAAATACAGGAAGCCAGGGCCCGATTTGGCTTGTAGCGCCATATGAAGAAGAAAAAGTACTACAGTTATCGGCGAAAAACTAAAAATTGCGAGGTTTTTGCAACAATTTAAATTTGTGCAAAAACAATCGAGTGGTTTTGTTTGGAAATCAAACTCAATTTCAATAAAATTGGTATTAGTTTGTAGTATAGGTTTTTAGCAACAATATTGTGTAAATTCACTTAGCACTAGAATTATCGGCAAAAAAGGAAAAATTGCGAAATTTGAATTATCGACGAGAAACAAAAATTGGCAGAGTTTTGCAAAAATCTAAATTTGTGTAAAAACAGAATTGGTGAAACCATCCTACGTTATAGATAATCATACAAACTTAAAATAAACGGAACACAGGGTGAATATATAAATGTATTCAGCCTTTCCGGAGATCTATAACAATTATTGAGTCTTTTTAGGACTACCAAAAAAACAAATCTCACACGAGATTTGTAAGTTATTTTACAGCTTTCAGTCCACCTTCGTGGCACACAAATCTCACGTTTCGAGATTTATCTATCATCAGCACAGCTTTGCTTCCATGAACAATAATTTGTAAACCACTCAATTGAAAAACCCATGTTGTGTTTATGGTTTTTAACATCTAACAACAACTAAATTATAAACATCTGACCTAAACACCGCATGGGTGTTTCAATTGAGTGGTTTACAAATTATTGTTCATGAAAGCAAAGCTGTGCTGATGAGAGATAAATCTCGAAACGCGTCCACAGATCGGATAGCCATCTGGAGACGCGTTTCGAGATTTATCTCTCATCAGCACAGCTTTGCTTCCATGAACAATAATTTGTAAACCACTCAATTGAAAACCCCATGTTGTGTTTAGGGTTATAAACATCTAACAACAACTAAATTAGAAACATCTAACCCTAAACACAGCATGGGTTTTCAGGTGAGTGGTTTACAAATTATTGTTCATGGAAGCAAAGCTGTGCTGATGAGAGATAAATGTAGAAACGCGTCCACTTATGTTATCGGAAAGACTTGATTTTAAAAACGAAGTTATCTTTATGGTTTTTGTTAAGTGCCACGAAGGTGGACTGAAAGCTGTAAAATAACTTACAAATTTCATGTGAGAAAAAGACTCAATAATTGTTATAGAGCTCCGGAAAGGCTGAATATATTTATATATTCAGACTGTGTTTCGTTTGTTTTACAAAACGTTTCAGCCTGTACTTATTAGTACACCAACTAGATTTAAATGAAATTAGCACTAGTCTGTAGTGTATATTAATTAACTAGTCTATTATCAAAACTAGTTCAAAATCTCTTTCCTCTTTATTTCTCTTTTTTTGGCTAAATCTACACGACCTAGTTGAACTATTTACAAGAAAATAAGATACTTACCGTGGATATTGAGCCTGAAAATGGAATTCTAAACAGATTTTAAATGTTTTATAGATTTTTGAAATTGGTTCTGTTGCTGAGCGGGGTCTAATTTTAGTTTTTAGATAACAGGGCGAGAAAGCAAATAGCAGAAATGCAGACAAATAAAATTAAGTTTAGATACGTCCGTGCTGACTAGTAAACTTTTGTCTGAAAAACTCGGTCTGTCAGTCTGTCATGTCTGATTTTTGGGAAGATTTTTGGAAGGCTTGGAAGAAAAAGGAGAAACAGAATTAGATGAAGAATTACAAGTTTCAGATTGTAGATTTAGTCTGGTTAGATGTAGACGAAGGAGGTTATTATGAGTGGCGAAATGAAGATTTAGTGTTTAGATTTAGTCGTTTTTTAGACAAAAATAGTGCTTGATTCGCTCAGACATGACAAAACCGAATGAAAAGTTGCAAAACAAAACAATTTTGGAAAAAATCTCAAGCACTAAATTCGTGTTTTTCTATTTTGCGTCTGTAATGCACTCATAACAGCACTTATACGCGTGCGGTTATGGCTCGCCGAGTGCGATAGAATTTTCTCAATATGTACCTGCGATTTTTTTATTTAGAAATGGCATAAAAGGGCGCAAAATAGAAAAAATACTATGAAAAACTCGTTCGTAAGGCATTTTTCAGCACTTGTTCATTTGAAAACTTGGACGCGTGCTGTAAAATCGCGCTTACCGAACTCGTCCTTTACTATACTATTACAGCACTCAAACAAAAAAGATTTTCCAAAACAGATTTGCTGTCTTAAGTTTTAGACTATCTTTGAAATGCTTAGTCCAGAATCCGAACAAACTAAAAGTTAAGACATTCAGACTCTTGTCCGTTAGTTAAATATAATTTTTAGACCATTAGTCTACACGATTTGCATAATTAGTGAATGGTGCTGGTGTTTAGTGCGCACGTTCCACTTGAGCTAGTTTAAAAGGTGCAAAAGCGGTGCAAAAAAAAAACGTCAAACAAAACCTAAATAGTTTTAGTTTCTAAATGTAGCGAGCAAAAAATCTGCGAAACTTTATGGTCTACGAGACAAATGTACAATGTGAAATTAGTTAACAAAATGAAACTCGTTATCGCTTGATTTAGCCTCATTAGATTTATATATTACTCTAGATTGAATAGTTTTTTTAAACCATTAAGGCACGGTGGTATTGAAAGTGTCCCACCTTTTAGATAGTTAAATATAAAGCCATTTTTAAACAGATTCGGCAATGCTCTAACCAATGGTGAGAACCACCTCGAAATTCAAAAACCTTGCAGTTTCGTTTAAAAGGCTATCGTCCATAATTTATAAATACTCTAGGAATATTTTTGTTGCTAATATCGGTGCTACTAATTTTGCAAATATACAAAGTTCTGTACGACATGGTTTTTAATTTTGAAAAAGTCTCGAAATTTTAGATTTTGTTTTAGAAACGTTTTTTTTTTTTAAATTAATTTTAGTGAATTAGTGATCTTGATGAACGTGAAACGGTGAAGGTGGTGAGTTTTAAACGGTGAAAGATGCTCGATTCCTTCGCAAATTTGCGAAGAAACTTGCAGGGACGGGGATCAGAGTTGGGGTAGTACCTGAGGTGACAGAGTTCTAGTCGAGGTAGACGTAGCAGTCAGGGCGAGTCCACTGTTTTCAGTCCCCGCTACCATTCTGTAGACAGTCCCCGCCGCCCTTGCCGCTCCATCAGCCGTACGCTTCACAGAATTGCAAAATGTTTTAATCCCAAAAGAACAAACAGACACAATTCATCACCTAAATCCAACCACAAACTAATACTTTAAACCTAGGTGGTGGAAAAACAAAAATATCTAACCTTAAATCGATGCTGTCTACTTAGTAAAACATTAAGGTTTCTTACAAAACTCGTTTCGTTAAAATCCACAAGGCTATTAGGTCCACAATTCGTGGTTGGAAATTCGCGAAATAAAGCCGAATTTACGTAGACAACAAAAAAATTAGGCCAAGTTTATTGGAAAAGCTCACAGGTTACGTTAAAAAGTCGTCCGGTTAAGCTTATCGTCCGCAATTTATAAAAAATAGTTGAATAATCCAAGACTTTTTTTTTGGCTTGAGCTTAGGTGGTGCAGAAACAAACAAAACTTGAGATTTGTAGATGTTGGTTTGCTTCAAAAATCTTGCGCTATCCTTTAAAAGTGGTTTTGTTAAAATCCCATAAGGCTACCGTCCACAATTTATAAATATCTTGGAATAATATGATTTTTTTTTATTGACGTGGTGGGAAAATTTAACCAAAAAAATTATCGACGCTATTTTATTTCAAAAACCTTGCGGTTTCGTTTAAAAGGCTATCGTCCAGGATTTAAATAAATACTCTAGGAATAACATTTTTTTTTTGGACGTAAAAAAATCATCGTTGCAATTTTGTTTCTTAAACCTAGAGCTTTCAAATGTCGTAAAATGGGTTTTGTTAAAATCCTATAAGGCTATCGTTCATAATTTTTCTTTTAACTCAGTTCTTTCAGAACAGTTCATGACCTAAATCCAACCACAAACTAATACTTAAACCTAGGTGGTGGTAAAACAAAAATATCTAACCTTAAATCGATGCTGTATAGTTAGTAAAACATTAAGCTTTCTTACAAAACTCGTTCCGTTAAAAATCCACAAGGCTATAAGGTCCACAATGCGTGGTTGGAAATTCGCGAAACAAAACCGGATTTAGGTAGGCAACAAACAAATTAAGTCGAGTTTGTTGGAGAAGCTCACAGGTTACGTTAAAAAGTCGTCCCGTTAAGCCTATCGTCCGCAATTTATAAAAAAAATGTTGAATAATCCAAGACTTTTTTAGACTTTTTTGGCTTGAGCTTAGGTGGTGCAGAAACAAGCAAAACTTAGGATTCGTCGATGTTAGTTTGCTTCAAACATCCGGCGGTTTCGTTTAAAAGTGGTTTTGTTAAAATCCCATAAGGCTACCGTCCCGCTTTATAAATATTTTGGAATAATATGATTTTTTTTAATTGACGTGGTGGAAAAATTTAACGAAAAATTTATCGACGCTATTTTATTTCTAAAACCTTGCGGTTTCGTTTAAAAGGCTATCGTCCAGAATTTATAAATAGTCAGGAATAACTTTTTTTTTGGACGAAAAAAAAAATCTTCGCTGCAATTTTGTTTCTTAAACCTAGAGCTTTCACATAAAACGGTTTTGTTAAAATCCTATAAGGCTATCGTCCATAATTTTTCTTTGAACTCAGTTCTTTCAGAACAGTTCATGACCTAAATTCATCCACAAACTAATACTTAAACCTAGGTGGTGGAAAAACAGAAATATCTAACCTTAAATCGATGCTGTCTAGATAGTAAAACATTAAGGTTTCTTATAAAACTCGTTTCGTTAAAATTCACAAGGCTATAAGGTCCACACTTCGTGGTTGGATTTCGTAGGCAACAAGTAAATTAAGCCGAGTTTGTTGGAGAAGCTCGCAGGTTACGTTAAAAAGTGGTCCGGTTAAGCTTATCGTCCGCAATTAAAAAAAAAAAAATGTTGAATAATCCAAGACTTTTTTTTGGCTTGAGCTTAGGTGGTGCAGAAACAAACAAAACTAAGGATTCGTCGATGTTAGTTTGCATCAAAAATCTTGCGGTTTTCTTTAAAAGTGGTTTTGTTAAAATCCCATAAGGCTACCGTCCACAATTTAATTTTTTTTTTGAATAATATGATTTTTTTTTAATTGACGTGGTGGAAAAACGTAACAAACAATCATAAATTAGACGCTATTAGATCTAGACGCTATTTCAATTCAAAAACCTTGCAGTTTCCTTTAAAGGCTATCATCCGTAATTTATAAATACTCAAAGAATAATATTTTTTTGCTAATATCGCTGCAATCTTGTTTCTTAAACCTAGAGCTTTCACGTCAAACGGGTTTTGTTAAAATCCTATAAGGCTATCGTCCATAATTTTTCTTTCAACTCAGTTCTTTCAGAACAGTTCATGACCTAAATCCAACCACAAACAAATACTTAAACCTAGGTGGTGGAAAACAAAAATATCTAACCTTAAATCGATGCTGTCTAGTTAGTAAAACGTTAAGGTTTCTTACGAAACTCGTTTCGTTCAAAATCCACAAGGCTATAAGGTCTAAAATTTGTGGTTAGAAATTCGCGAAATAAAGCCAAATTTACGTAGACAACAAAAAAAATTAAGCCTAGTTTGTAGGAGAAGCTCGCAGGTTACGTTAAAAAGTCGTCCGATTAAGTCCGCATTTTATAAAAAAATGTTGAATAATTCAAGACTTTTTTTTTGGCTTGAGCTTAGGTGGTGCAGAAACAAAGAAAACTTAGGATTCGTCGATGTTAGTTTGCTTCAAAAATCTTGCGGTTTCGTTTAAAAGTGGTTTTGTTAAAATCCCATAAGGCTACCGTCCACAATTTATAAATATCTTGGAATAATATTATTTTTTTTAATTGACATGCTGGAAAAACTTAACAATCATAAATTACTAGACGCTATTTTAATTCAAAAACCTTGCAGTTTCCTTTAAAAGGCTATCGTCCGTAATTTATAAATACTCGAGGAATAATATTTTTTGCTAATATCGCCGCAATCTTGTTTCTTAAACCTAGAGCTTTCACGTAAAACGGGTTTTGTTAAAATCCTATAAGGCTATCGTCCATAATTTTGCTTTTAAATCGGTTAGAACTGAAGCCGGATTTAGGTAGACAACAAGAAAATTAAGCCGAGTTAATTGTAAAAGGTCGGAGCTGTTGTAAATTCGCGAAATAAAGCCGAGTTTGTTGGAGAAGCTCGCAGGTTTCGTTTAAAAGTTATCCGGTTAGAATCGAATAAGCCTATTGTCCGCAATTTATAAAAAATTGTTGAATAATTCAAGACTTATTTTTGGCTTGAGCTTAGGTGATGCAGAAGCAAACAAAACTTAGGATGCGTCGATGTTAGTTTGCTTCAAAAATCTTGCTGTTTCGTTTAAAAGTGGTTTTGTTAAAATACCATAAGGCTACCGTCCACAATTTATAAATATCTTGGAATAATATGATTTTTTTGAATTGACATGCTGGAAAAACTTAACAATCATAAATTACTAGACGCTATTTTAATTCAAAAACCTTGCAGTTTCCTTTAAAAGGCTATCGTCCGTAATTTATAAATACTCGAGGAATAATATTTTTTGCTAATATCGCTGCAATCTTGTTTCTTAAACCTAGAGTTTTCACGTAAAACGGGTTTTGTTAAAATACTATAAGGCTATCATCCATATTTTTTCTTTGAAATCGGTTAGAACTGAAGCCGGATTTAGGTAGACAACAAGAAAATTAAGCCGAGTTAATTGTAAAAGGTCGGAGCTATTGTAAATTCGCGAAATAAAGCCTAGTTTGTTGGAGAAGCTCGCAGGTTTCGTTTAAAAGTTGTCCGGTTAGAATCGGATAAGCCTATCGTCCGCAATTTATAAAAGAATGTTAAGAAATCCAAGACTTTTTTTTGGCTTCAGCTTAGGTGGTGCAGAAACAAACAAAACTTAGGATTCGTCGATGTTAGTTTGCTTAAAAAATCTTGTGGTTTCGTTTAAAATTGGTTTTGTTAAAATATACCATAAGGCTACCGTCCACAATTTATAAATATCTTGCAATAATGTGATTTTTTTTAATTGACATGCTGGAAAAACTTAACAATCACAAATTTCTAGACGCTATTTCAATTCAAAAACCTTGCAGTTTCGTTTAAAAGGCTATCGTCCATAATTTATAAATACTCTAGGAATAATTTTTTTGCTAATATCGGTGCTACTTTGATTCTTAAACCTAGAGCTTTTATGTAAAACGGGTTTTGTTGAAATCCTATAAGGCTGTCTGCCATAATCCGTCTTTGAATATTATTTAAATTCGCTAAATACGGTTCAATTTCGATAGAAAGAAAAATTGTTTTCGGCAAAATTTAAAGCTCAAATTGTTCTTAAAACTGCCTATTTTACCTTAAAAATCGTTTCGTTAGATTCAGAAAAGTCCATCGGCCTCAATTTTTTTACAGAAACCTAAAACTACAACCTACATCGGCGGTTTTTATTCGAATCCTTGTTTTAGATTTCGCAAAAACCAACAAAATTAAGTTGAAAAGTCAGGGATTGTTCTAAAAGTTTAAAACCGGTAAAGTCTATTTGCAATTTGCAAAAAACTTGACTTGACTTAAGGCTTCTAAGACTATTAAATTGACAAGATTTGATTTAGGTGGTGGAAAAACAAAAGTTTGCGGAAGATATCCGCCACCATTTTATCGCGGTATCGTTGCCGTTACGTTTAAAACTGGTCGCGTCCAAGTTGCATAAGGCTTTCGTTCCGAGTTCCGCTTCAAACTTGTAAAAACCATTAAACGGAGAAGAAGCAAAAATAATCAAGTTGTTTATAGCGGGAACGTTTATCTGCACATAAATTTTCGCACATTCGTGTCAAGAGAAAGTGTTTTTTATTTTGCGTAACCGCAGGAACGAATTGCTGTACTTTCGGCGACAGAACAGACGGACGGAGTTGGAAACGATCTGAAGACAGTTTCGCAATCACATTCCTTGACATTAATGCGTTTATCAGTTGCAATAAAAGCTGTTAGAAACTATTTGAACTAGTTGCGTAAAATCCACATTCTAATTCGTCCAGTGTGTTGATTGGGACCCACCTTGACACCTTTATCAACTTAATTTCAAGCCTGAACTCGGCACAAATACAAAGTTTTAACTTAAAATTAAACTCTCAAATTATTTTTTATTTACTCTTAAATTAAGGTTTGATTTACATAAATGATACCTTCTAAAAAGCTAGTATGAGATAGAATACAGTGAGATTCGGAACGCTATGAACTTATGCTACACTCTTTTTTTGGCCAATTTTGTTTGGTTTTTATCTTACCCGGATGATGTCGAAGAGGAAATTGCCGGAGCCGCCGGCGGAGCCCCCGGCGTGACCGCCGAAGGAGCCCCCGAAAGGCAAGAAGCGTTTATCTCTGTCGGCGTCTTCGGCGTCGACGTTGGCGAGGTCCTCCGAAGGGCTAGGGCCGTTACCGCCCGAAGCCGCGACCTCTTGGTCCCCCTCTGCCGCCTCTCTCACCACTCTGACCTCTCGCTTTGCTCTGTCACTCGAGTCACTAGCAGGAGACTAAAAACACACAAACAAAAACAATTTTAGCGTTAATTTCCAGCGAAATTTTCAGTGGAAAGTAGACAAAGCCTGAGATTTAAGTCAGAGAAGTAAAGAATGAGCATTAGTTTTGTTTTTGTTTAAATTACGTAAATGAGTTTTATTTGGTTTTTCTTATTATTTCGGCTGAAATTACAGAATAAATTATAAAGGCAGTTTAGATGATGATCTAGTGACACGTGCGGCATTCCATTGTCTGTTTAGGGAATGTTGGTTTTGTGATTGGCACTCCTGGAGTTTGGGGAATGTTTGTGTGATTTGTACCTCCTTGATGGAAACGTAGAAAGGTTTTTCTTTTCGATTTTTCTTGATTTTCAGAAATTCATTCCAATTTTCGTGAGGTTTTGGTAATTGTTTGAACCAATTTCGAACTTTTTGATAAGTTTTTGATTAATTGAACAATCTTAGAAAATTCTCAAATTTTAATGAATTTTGAAAAATTTGGACGAGTTAATCGTCCTCGCCCTTGAGGTCTAAATTTGTGAAAGAGGACCTTTTTAAAAAAAAAATTGGACAAATTTAGACCATTTTTGATCATCTTTAACCATTTTTCACAAATTTGAACAATTTTGGACAATTTCTGAGGAGTTAATTTGATCACATTTGTTAGATTTTTGGTTCTTGAGATCCAAATTTGTGGGATTACACCTTTTTAAAGACAACTTTGGACAAATTTAGACCATTTTTGATCATTTTTAACTATTTTGGACAAGTTTTGACAATTTTGGACAATTTCTGATTAGTTGATTCCGTCACATTTCATGGATTTTTGGTCCTTGAAGTCTAAATTTGTGAGATTACACCTTTTTAAAGACAAATTTGTATAAATATAAACAATTTTTGATCATTTTTAAACATTTTAGATAAATTTGTACATTTTTTCATGAGCTAATTTGGTCACGATTTTTCACCTTTTTCGCCTATTTAAAGACAAATTTGGACAAATTTAGACCATTTTTGATCATATTGAACCATTTTGGACATATTTAGACAACTTTGGACAATTTCTGTTGAGTTAATTTGGTCACATATGTTGGATTTTTGGTCCTTAAGGTCTAAATTTGAAAGATTACACCTTTTTCAAGACAAATTTGGACAAATTTAGACTATTTTTGATCATTTTTACCTTTTTAGACAAATTTGGACAATTTTGGACAATTTCTGATGAGTTAATTTGTTCCAATTTGTTAGATTTTTGGTTCTTGAGGTCTAAATTTGTGAGATTACAACTTTTTAAAGAGAACTATGGACAAATTTAGACCATTTTTGATCATTTTTAACCAATTTGGATAAGTTTAGACAATTTCTGATGAGTTGATCCCGTCACATTTGTTGGGTTTTTGGTCCTTGAGGTCTAAATTTGTGAGATTGCACCTTTTTAAAGACAAATTTGCATAAATTGAAACCATTTTTGATCATTTTTAAGTATTTTAGACAATTTTGGACAATTTCTCATGAGTTAATTTTGTCACATTTTTTGATTCTTGAGGTCTAAATTTGTGAGATAACACCTTTTTAAAGACACATTTAGAGAAATTTAGACCATTTTTAAAAATTTTGGACAAATTTGGACAATTTCTGATGAGTTAATTTGTTCACATCTGTTGGATTTTTGGCCTTTAACGTCTAAATTTGTGATATTACACCTTTTTAAAGACAAATTTGGACAAATTTAGACCATTTTTGATCATTTTAGATCATTTTGGACATATTTAGACAACTTTGGACAATTTCTGTTGAGTTAATTTGGTCGCAATTATTGGATTTTTTGTCCTTAATGTCTAAAGTTGTAAGATTACACCTTTTTAAAGACAAATTTGCACAAATTTAGACCATTTTTGATCATTTTCAACCATTTTAGACAATTTTGGTCAATTTCTGATGACTTAATTTGGTCACATTTGTTAGATTTTTGGTCCTTGAGGTCTGAATTTGTGAGATTACATCTTTTCTAAAGACAACTTTTGACAAATTTAGACAAATTTTGATCATTTTTAACAAATTTTGGTAAGTCTAGACAATTTTGGACAATTTCTGATGAGTTGATTCTGCCACATTTGTTGAGTTTTTGGTCCTTGAGGTCTAATTTTGTGAGATTATCCCTTCTTAAAGACAAATTTTGATAAATATAAACCATTTTTATCATTTTTAACCATTTTAGACAAATTTGGACAATTTATGATGAATTGATTTGGTCACATTCGTTAGATTTTTGGTCTTTCAGGTCTAAATTTGTGAGATTATACTTTTCTACTGACAAATTTAGACCATTTTTTGATAATTTTTAACCATTTTCGGCAAATTTAGACAATTTTGGACAATTTCTGATGAGTTAATTTGGTCGCAATTGTTGGAATTTTTGGTCTTCAATGTCTAAATTTGTAAGATTACACCTTTTTGAAGACCAAGTTGGACAAATTTAGACCATTTTGAACCATTTTGGACAAATTTAGACAATTTTGGACAATTTCTGATGAGTTAATTTGGTCGCAATTATTGGATTTTTTTGTCCTTAATGTCTAAAGTTGTAAGATTACACCTTTTTAAAGACAAAGTTGGACAAATTTAGACCATTTTTAACCATTTTGGACAAATTTAGACAACTTCGTACAATTTCTGATGAGTTAATTTGGTCACATTTGTTGGATTTTTGATCCGTAAGATCTAAATTTGTAAGATTACAACTTTTTAAAGACAACTTTGTACAAAGTTAGACCATTTTTGATTCTTTTTAACAATTTTGAACATATTTGACTATCAAGACTTGTCTATCAAACCTTAATCACCAAGCCTTGAGAACCAATACTAGTCCCTCATATTTGTATAATTTTTTGGTCCTTTTTAAACAATTTTAAACAAATTTGGACAAATTATTTTGAACACATTTTACCTAAGGTATTTGGAAACTGATAAAAATTTTAGAATTTAACCCAAATTTGCCCAAAACCTCACGAATTTCTCTTTTAAGAAAAATTCCATGTGAAAAACCTTTCTGATGATGGTGAGAAACGAAATGATCATTCCGTCTAGGGAATGTTGGAAACAAAGTTATTGGCACTCGTGCGAGCTTGCGGTCCTTGTATGAAAGCGCCACCAAGTCCAAAGCTTTAGTCAGCAACCAAACGAAGTAGCTCGTTTGGTCTCGCTGGCTCAATAACTCGCTCGTACTGTGAACGGTGCAAGTTCTGTGCTCTCCCCGTCTATCTCATTCTCTGAGCTCAAGGTTTGCGGTTTGGCTCTGCTATCGTCCACCCTAATATCAATATCTGGATCTTCGCTGGTCTCACTAGGCGTACTAGTTGAGGTTGTTGTACTAGCCTCTGTTGTTGTTGTCGTCGTCGTTGAACTGGCTGGGCTTTCGTCGTCTTCGTCTTCGTCTTCGTAGTCTTCATCCTCTGGGGAGAATGTCGGGAGGACGACGCTGACTCTTCGCATGCTGTCGCCTCCGGAGCCTCCTCCAAGGCCTCCGCTCTGGAGGACGACGCGACCGATTACTCGGAAGGCGGTGCTGGTCACGTTTTGGATCACGTTATCGATGACCTGAGGGACAGATCAAATTTAAATTTTTGGACTAATTTTGGATATTTTAAGTCAGATTTGGACCAATTTGGATAATGGAAGTTTGGTCACATTTGTTGGATATTGTTGTTAAACCTAATTTGGTTAATGAAGTTTGGTTATGTTATTGGGGTTTGTGGAAGGTTTTGATTTGGAAGTTGAAATATTTGTACCTTGGTCAAAATTTGCTACAAGTTTGATCAGAACGGAAATTTGGTCTACATTTTTTTCGATAATTCAACGGAAAATTTTCAAAAACTTTCACAATTTTCAAGTTTTATTTCGGTAAATTTCAATCAAAACAAAATCAAAATTTTGAGTTTAAAAATCTAATTTAGGCAACATTTCGGTATAGATTTGTAACGAAATGTTGCCTAAATTATAACCTTGCCCAGGCAATTACAATATACTTTAAGACATCTATATATTCTGCTTTAATCTAGATAGCTTTGCCTAGGCAATATTTTTGTTTGAATCTAGACGGCCTGTTCAAGGCAATTACAACAAACTTTAAGACATCCATATAGTCTGTTTTAATCTAGACAGCTTTGCCTAGGCAATATTTTTGTTTGAATCTAGATGGCCTGTTCAAGGCAATTACAACAAACTTTAAGACATCCATATAGTCTGGTTTAATCTAGACAGCTTTGCCTAGGCAATATTTTTGTTTGAATCTAGATAGCTTGTTTAAGGCAATTACAACAAAGATTAACACATCTAAACATTATGTTTTAATATAGATAGCTTTGCCTAGACAATATTTTGTTATAATCTATGTAGATTTGTCTAGGCAGTTAGAAACAAAATACGTCTTGTTTGGTGAGATTTGATCAAATTTGAGACAAACTTTGACCGATTTTATCATAAATTAAATTCTTGATATTTACCTGGAATATTTGTGGGCAATATTGCCTTAAGAGGCGAATTTTGTTGTTAATGCCTTCGACGATTTGCGTCGTTTGCACTCGGGTGTCCGTGCCGCTTGCCTAGATGCAAAAATTGTCGCAAAACAGACAAAAAAAAACAGACAGAAATCAAAACAGGCAAAGTTTCAGGCAAACACAGGATGCAGATCAAGTTGGCCGTCCATCGACTTTTCACGATCTGAATCGCCACAACAACACAACAACGAAAACAAAAGACATGCACGACAAACAATAAAACATTTCGGCGTTGTCTACAAACTTGTCTACAACGCCAGCAACTACACAGTTAGACTGTTTTTTTTAGACACAATATAGTCGAGGGTATTAGTCTAAAAAAAATCGCCCGAAAACGGATTTAAACTACATAGGATTATTTAGAATTGAAATAAAACCATACTACATTATAGATAATCATATAAACTTAATAAAGTCGGAACACAACCTGAATATATAAATATATTCAACCTTTCCGCAGCTCTATAATATTATTTATATAAATTATAGAGGTCCGGAAAGGTTGAACATATTTATATATTCAACCTTTCCGAAGCTCTATAATATTAGTTATATAAATTATAGAGCTCCGGAAATGTTCAACAGATTTATAAATTCAACCTTTCCGGAGCTCTATAATATTAGTTATATACATTATAGAGCTCCGGAAAGGTTGAACATGTTTATATATTCAACCTTTCCTGAGCTCTATAATATTAGTTATATAAATTATAGAGTTCCGGAAAGGTTCAACATATTTATATATTCAGGCTGTGTTCCTACTTTATTAAGTTTACATAGGATTAGTCTAGAAAACGATTTAGACTACAACTAAATAGAATTAGTAAAGTGGGTTAGTTTTAATAGAAAGTTTGTAAACTAGCAGGATGTTGACTAAGACTAATGCAGTTAGATTTAGTCCCAGCCTATGTAGTTAAGCTACATCAAATAAATACAAGGCTTATTAAACCACCCAGATGCAGTTTAAGTAAACACGATGCAGATTTAGGTTTAAATTAAAGGATTAGTCGTAATCTTAAATATTAGTTCTAATAAGAGAACTAGATTAAATTGTATGGATTAGGCTCTAAGTATACTAGAATATGTAGATTAAGCTAGGCAGAGACTGAAAAGACAAGCAAGACGGTCTGCATCTCGTGGATTTACTAACAAGGGGGCCCTATCAACTCGTCATCACCGATTTGGCCCAAATTTACAGTATATGTAGGGCTTGACTATAAATGAAAGTGACGCAAGCGGGAGGGCCAGATGGGCAAGCGTTAAAAAAATAACTCATAACCGACAACTCATAAGCCCGCTATGTTAGCATAAATTTCAATGGTAAGAGCTCGGGTACATAGTACGAGGATCGCTGGTTCGATTCCCCGTGGGGACGCTTTTTTTATTTACAAAAGTTAAACAATAATAAATAATAATGATAATAAAAGAAAGTAATTTTAAAAATTGAAAATAAAAAAAGCGTCCCCACGGGCAATCGAACCAGCGATCCTAGTACTACGAACCCGAGTACTTACGGCTGACCGGCCATTGAAATTTATGTTAACATAGCGGGCTTATGAGTTGTCGGTTATGAGTTAGTTTTTTAACGCTTGACCATCTGGTCCTCCCGCTTGCGTCACTTTCATTTATAGTCAAGAGTTGACAGGGCCTCCTTGTAAGTAGACCAGACTGAATATACTGGACTAACGAGAGTATGGGGTCAGATTAGACTAGCTAGATTAATTAGACTATTAGACGAGATTATATAAAGTAGACCAAGCAGACTAGACTACATAGGTACTAGTAGATTTGGCTCACTAAACATAGTTTGTGTACAAAAAGTAGACTGAACTAAATATACTAGACTGGACTAAGTAGACTAAGCTAGGCAGACTTGACTGACTAGATTAAGTGGATTGCATTAAATAGAGTAGATTAAGTGGCCTAGACTAAGTAGACTAGACTGAGTTTTCTAGACTAGACTAGACTAGTCTAGAACTCTACTAGAGAGTAGACGGGCAGACTAGCCTAGACGGGCAGTAGACGGACAGACTAGACGGGCAGACTAGCCTAGACGGGCAGACTAGACGGGCAGAGTAGACTAGCTAGATTAATTGGATTGTACTAAGTAGACGAGATTAGATAAACTAGACTATGCAGATTAGACTTGTCTAAGTATATTAGACTAGTCCTATATCACACTAGATGGTGAAGACAAGCAAGTCGGGATAAACTGAGTATACCAAAGTAAGTAGATTAGTCTAGACTAAAACGGACTAAATAAACAAGACAAGGCTTGACAGAGACTAGATACCAGAATGTTGATGTACTTGACGAATCAAGATAATGTACGTGCATAAACTCAGTCTATATAGATTCAGTTACTCAACGCGAAGTGTGCTGGAATGTCCGTCCGTTCTCGCTTTTCACTTTCACTCGCACTTTCTTCGAACGCTCACTTGCCGAATGCGGTCTTAAACAATGACATTTAGTAAACTAAACGGCCAGTCGAACGACGAAACCTCCCAGCAACTCCCTAGTCGTCTAACCGAGATTTATATCCGTCTAAGAATTCAGTCAAAGTTTAATCAATGTACAAACTATGAAGATAAAGTCTTGAATTAAATTGAAGAATCTTTGAACCCAAGACTTTTAGATTCCGACTAGCCAGTCTAAATCCACTTAGTATAATCACCTAGATTAAAGCGACGTTTAAATAGCAATTAGTCTATGCGGACTACGTTGCAGTTAGTACGTAGCGTGCATAATTAGCGCGCTAAATTGTTACATATTACGTCCTGTAATTGTCCTGTAATTTTAAGCGGAAAAAAATACGGCGAGAAATCGACGCCGTTGCGTAACCGCCTGCTGTTTTTCGCACAATACACGGAAATAGATTACTAGATATTAACAGATAATAACTGCATGGAATAAACCAAACGTGTGACGTCAAAAGGTGCAAGATTTGAATTGAATAGAAATTTGTTGGATTAGTTAGTCTACTAAGCAACGGATTAAGATTGAAGTTATCTAGCTATCTAGTTATCTAGAATTCCAAATTATTATAAACTAAGTTAATTAGTCTAAGCCGCGTCAAATAGTTTTAGAGCTGAGCTTTAGAGTAAGTCTATTAACCCAGTCTGAAGCAATTTATCTGGACTAATTCGTTGAGACAAGCCTTTGGAAAATGTTGGTTGAATATTTCGCAAGTAAATAATCAATTTTTGTTTCGCTAGCTAGATATCAAGTGAAAACTTGAAAGGTTTCCCGTGTCGGTTGAATCTATCTGGCATGCGGCCGACAAGTTTATTAATAGTTTTATGCAATAGCAACTGCTTTGGTTAACATGGATTTTCTAATTGGAATTGTAGTAGTTTTAGTAAGTGGACAAAGCGGGATTAGTTGGTTTTGTGACTGACCTGATCATTTTGTGGCATGGGGGCGGCGTCGGCAAGGGCTAGGAAGACACTGAAAACACACACGGCACTAATGAAGCACTTCATGTTGACTAGACTAGATTATCACTTCTGCAACAAGAAAGAAATCAGGGTTTAGTTGGTGTTCAGTTCGTGGTGAAGGTGTTTGCTGAGCGGTTAGTCGCGTCGGACTAATCGGCCGTTCGCTCTCGATTTCGCTTCCTTTTGGTTTTGCAATTTCGGCTGGGGCGGGGGTGGCGTCGCAAATCAACGTTTTTCGCGGTTTTTTTTCTGTGCAATATTTAGGCAAAAAAATTGCGCAAAAATAAATTCTGTTTGTTTAAAAATTTAAAAGTTTTCTCCGAGCAAAATCGATCAAAAGTTTTTGTGTGCAAGTTCAATGTGTTTAGGAGCGACAAATTTCGGGAGATTTTTTTTTTCTTGCAAACTTTCTCTATTTAGATTGGCCATTTTGGAACGGACAGAGTTACGGCAACTTGTTCCAAAAGGTTCAAATTTCTTATTTTTGAACATTTTATCAACATTCGTCGGTTCGTTCGTCTGCAACAAGAACTTACTTCTAATTCGATCACTTTCTAAAACTCAAATTTGTTAACAGACTTACAGAACCAAAACCGAATTCCCTAAACTTATTCCAAAAAGTTCAAATCTTACGATTTGAATATAACATGATAACAACAGCATATATTAATTTCAACACCTAGACCCGACCATTTAAACTCATGTAAATTGAGAAACGAATTTCATATTTTTTACTTTTGTGGCTAAACCGAATGATTTAACTAAATTTGCAAAGAATACTTTTTTGTAGACACCGACGTCGTACATATTAGATCTGGGTTAAAATTTTCTATTTCGAAACGGTAAGGAGATATTTGCAAAAAACATTTGAAGAAAAAATAATTTCCCACGCCGTCCCCATTTGAGGCGAGGCGTTGCAATTTGGTCAAAGGGCACTTCTTATGGTTACCCACATTCAGTAAAAGTTTCATTCAAATCCTACATTTTCTCGCTATTTTTTAATATTTTGAAATTTTCCGTTCGCTTTTCGTCGGAATTCGTGATGTTGAACTGGTCGGGTCTAGGTGTTGAAATTAATGTATGCTGATAACTCAAACTTAGTTTTTACACAGACAGACGTATAAATGAATCCGCGCCAACTGAACTATGTGCTATTAACTAACTTTTGAGTAATCTATTAAAGTGTGCAAAAAACTTATTAGACTGGAAACAATTGCGAAATTTTATCAACTTTGTTAAATAATGATTAAGTTGTAGATTTAGCTTAGGCAGTTAATTTTAGACGTTTGTTTGAGTCAAGGCTATCGGCACGTGTAAATTATTTACGCAAATGAAAGAAAATTGTTTATTTTTTTATAGCGAAAAATAAGCAAATTTCTAAATTGCACAATAACAATGAAAACCGCAAGTTTATCCATGACCAAAATAACAAAATCGCAATAAACAGGTTTTGTCATTTGTTTCCTAATGGACTTCGATCGGCTTGAATTGTCCGAAACTTTTCGCGATGTTTTCAAATGCGGCCTAATTTTGGCGTAAAAAATTACGACTAAATTGGAAATGTGAATTGATGTCGCCAAAACTGCGAATCGGAAGAACAATATATTTGATTGATTTTGTTTTCGGGTTTTTGTAAATTTTGAAGATTGAAATATCGCTTATTTTCAAGGACCTGGCCAAATTGGTAATTTTGCAAAACTCCAATTTAGGTGCAGGCAGACTGTCAGAAGCCGTATCAAATTTAGCAAATTTTTTCTCGCAGCCTTAAGTTTCATATTTTTCAAAATTTCTTAAAATTCGTCGCACTGTACGTCTGTGACAACAACGCAAACTTAATTGATTTAAAAGTGAATGAAAAAAATAGTTACACTCTAAAACTTAAATTTGGAAAAGACAGACTTAAAGCACAAAAATCATATTTTCTTAACTTATTCTAGAAAGTTCAAACTTTATATTTTTGAATTTTTTTTCAAATTTCGTCGCTCCGATCATCTGTAACAAGAACACAACTCAAGTTTCGAACGGACAAACGTAAAGCAAAAAAATCAAATTTTGTAGACTTATATTAGAGAGTTCAAATTTTATATTTTTGAAAATTTTGTCGCTCCGTTTGTCCGTAACAAGAACATAAACTTAGTTGATTTGGAAGTGAATGAGAAAATTGGTTTTATTCTAAAAATCAAATTTGAAACAGACAGACTTAAAGCAAACAAATGATAAAGTAAACTTGTTCTAGAAGGTTCAAATTTTATAATTTTGAAAATATTGTCAAATTTAGTCGCTCCGTTGGCCTGTGGCAAGAACACAAACTTAGTTAATTTAAAAGTGAATGAGTAAATTGGTTTCACTTTAAAACTCGAGTTTGGAATGGACAGACTTAAAGCAAAAAAATCATATTTTGTAAACTTATTCTAGAAAGTTCGAATTTTATATTTTTGAAAATTTTGTCAAATTTCGTCGCTCCGTTCGTCCGTGACAAGAAGACACTTAAGAATCACCTTATTTGATTTCGAAGTGAATGAGAAAATGGGTTCTACTCTAAAAATCAAATTTGAAAGAAACAGACTCGAAGGAAACCAATAATATCCAGTAAACTTGTTCTAACAGGTTCAAATTTTAAAATTTTGAAAATATTGTCAAAATTAGTCGCTCTGTTCGTCTGTGACAAGAACACGAAATTGATTTAAAAGTGACTGAAAAAATAAGTTTCACTTTATAACTCAAATTTGGAACAGACAGACTTAAGGCAAAAAAATCATATTTTGTAAACTTATTCTAGAAAGTTCATATTTTATGTTTTTGAAAATTTTGTCAAATTTCGTCGCTCCGTTTGTCCGTAACAAGAACATAAGCTGAGTTGATTTGGAAGTGAATGAGAAAATGGGTTTCACTCTAAAAATCAAATTTGAAACAGACAGACTTAAAGCAAACAAATGATATCTTGTAAACTTGTTCTAGAAGGTACAAATTTTTTAATTTTGAAAATTTTGTCAAAATTAGTCGCTCCGTTCGCCTGTGACAAGAACACAAACTTTGTTGATTTAAAAGTGAATGAGAAAATTTGTTTTACTCTAAAACCTAAATTTGGAACAGACAGACTTAAAGCAAAAAAAAAACATATTTTGCAAACTTATTCTAGAAAGTTCAAATTTTATATTTTTGGAAATTTTGTCAAATTTCGTCGCTCCGTTCGTGCGTAACAAGAACACAAACTGAGTTGATTTGGAAGTGAATGAGAAAATGGGTTTTACTCTAAAAATCAAATTTGAAACAAACAGACTTAAAGGAAACAAATAATATCTAGTAAACTTGTTCTACAAGATTCAAATTTTAACATTTTGAAAATGTTTTCAAAATTAGTCGCTCCGTTCGTCTGTGACAAGAACACGTAATTGATATAAAAGTGAATGAAAAAATTAGTTTCACTCTAAAACTCAAATTTGGAACGGATAGACTTAAAGCAAAAAAATCAAATTTTGTAGCCTTATATTAGAAAGCTCAAATTTTATATTTTTGAAAATTTTGTCAAATTTCGTCGCTCCGTTCGTCCGTGACAAGAATACAAACTTAGTTGATTTGGAAGTGGATGATGAAACGGGTTTTATTCTAAAAATCAAAGTTGAAACAGACAGACTTAAAGTAAACAAATGATATCTTGTCAACTTGTCAACAAGTCAACTTGTTCTTGAAGGTTCAAATTTTATAATTTTGAAAATATTGTCAAAATTTGTCGATCCGTTGGCCTGTGGCAAGAGCATAAACTTAGTTAATTTAAAAGTGAATGAGAAAATTGGTTTCACTTTAAAACTCAAATTTGGAACGGATAGACTTAAAACAAAAAAATCATATTTTGTTAACTAATTCTAGAAGGTTCAAGTTTTATATTTTTGAAAATTTTGTCAAGTTTCGTCGCTCCGTTCGTCCGTAACAAGAACATAAACTGAGTTGATTTGGAAGTGAATGATAAAATGGGTTTTATTCTAAAAATCAAATTTGAAATAGACAGACTTAAAGCAAACAAATAATATCTAGTAAACTTGTTCTTGAAGGTTTAGATTTTATAATTTTGTAAATATTGTCAAAATCAGTCGCTCCGTTGACCTGTGGCAAGAACACAAACTTAGTTAATTCAAAAGTGAATGTGAAAATTTGTTTCACTGTAAAACTCAAGTTTGGAATAGACAGACTTAAATCAAAAAAATCATATTCTGTAAACTTATACTAGAAAGCTCAAATTTTATATTTTTGAAATTTTTTTTAAATTTCGTCGCTCCGTTCCCGCATGACAAGAACACAAACTTAGTTAATTTAAAAGTGAATGAGAAAATTGGTTTCACTTTAAAACTCAAGTTTGGAACAGATAGACATATAGCAACAAAATCATATTTTGTGAACTTATTCTAGAAAGTTCAAATTTTATATTTTTGAAAATTTTGTCAAATTTCGTCGCTCCGTTCGTCCGTGACAAGAATACAAACTTAGTTGATTTGAAGTGAATAATAAAACGGGTTTTATTCTAAAAATCAAAGTTGAAACAGATAGACTTAAAGCAAACAAATGATATCTAGTAAACTTGTTGTAGAAGGTTCAAATTTAAAAAATTTTAAAATTTAAAAAAATAGTAAATTGGTTTCACTCTAAAACTCAAATTTGGAACAGACAGACGACTTAAAGCAAAAAAATCATATTTTGTAAACTTATTTTAGAAAGTTCAAATTTTATATTTTTGAAAATTTTGTAAAATTTTGTCGCTCCGTTCGTCCGTAACAGGAACACAAACTGAGTTGATTTGGAAGTGAATGAGAAAATGGGTTTTATTCTAAAAATCAGATTTGAAACAGACAGACCTAAAGCAAACAAATGATATCTAGTAAACTTGTTCTTGAAGGTCAAAATTTTATGATTTTGAAAAAAATGTCAAAATTAGTCGCTCTGTTCGTCTGTGACAAGAACACAAAGTTATTTGATTTAAATGTGAATGAGTAAATTGGTTTCACTTTAAAACTAAAGTTTGGAATGGACACACTTAAATAAATAAAAAAAAAATTGCGAACTTATTCTAGAAAGTTCAAATTTTATAATTTTGAAAATTTTGTCAAATTTAGTCGATCCGTTCGTGCGTAACAAGAACACAAATTTAGTTGATTTGGAAGTGAATGAGAAAGTTGGTTTTATTCTAAAAGTCAAATTTGAAACAGACAGACTTAAAGCAAACAAATGATATCTAGTAAACTTGTTCTTGAAGCTTCAAATTTTATAATTTTGAAAATATTGTCAAAATCAGTCCCTCCGTTGGCCTGTGACAAGAACACAAACTTAGTTACTTTAAAAATGAATGAATAAATTGTTTTCACTTTAAAACTCAAATTTGGAACAGACAGATTTATGGCAAAAAAATCGTATTTTGCAAACTTATTCTAGAAAGTTCAAATTTTATATTTTTGAAAATTTTGTCAAATTTTGTCGCTCCGTTTGTCCGTAACAAGAACATAAACTGAGTTGATTTGGAAGTGAATGAGAAAGTTGGTTTTATTCTAAAAATCAAATTTGAAACAGACAGACTTAAAGCAAACAAATGATATCTAGTAAACTGGTTCTTGAAGCTTCAAATTTTATAATTTTGAAAATATTCTCCAAATTAGTCGCTCCAAATTAGTTTGTCTGTGATAAGAACACAAACTTAGTTAAATTTAAAAGTGGATGAAAAAATTAGTTTCACAAAAATCGTTTTAGTTAAAGCACAAAAATCGTTTTAGTAAACTTTTTCTACAAATTATGAATTTTATATAAAAAAAATCAAAGTTCAAACCCCTTGTTGAACAACTACTTTCCTTGCTAATACAACGCCAGGATATTGAATTATAAAACAGATATTTGTATGTAAGTTACTAGCCCCCAGTAGTCTCAATTTCCATTAAAAGTGAGCAAACAGTCGGGGCAACTTTGTAAACCCAATTCTGGAAGAGACAGAAACTTTGAAAACTCCAAAACGAAGATTTTTTGTGCAACTTTTTCTGCGAGTGAACGTTTTATTTTTTCTTCGGCCAAGCTGGAAATTCCAGTGAAAGAGAGATGTAAATTGAAGCGCCACTTTCACCAATACCAACACAATGCAACGATCAGCCTCCTCGACATTACGTAATCATTTTTTTTTCTGCACGTTTTCCGTTTCCGTTCAATTTAATGCGAAAACATCTTTGTTGCCGAACTCTTGCATTTCCACCACAAATCGTCTGTTTGGAATTAAGAACGTCGGCTGTTTGTAGGTGTGTAAGAAACAGATTTCTATAATTAAAACGATCTGTTTGTTTCAAATTTACGTATTTTTTTTCTGTGGCGAAAATGGTTTCGTAAAAACAACTTTCGTCGATGTAAACGCACCTAACAGGCGGTCAAATTAAATTACCGAGATTTCGTGACGCAATTCTTCTCTCTGTTTAGTGGATTTATATAAGAATTATTTTCCAAATTCAACAAACTTTCTATTATCATTAATGTGTCGTTGAAGGTTTCGTGTTACGTGCGAGTTTAGAGGTTCAATTTCGAACCATTTGGAGGTTCAAATGTTTTAACGCTTTAATAACTGCTCACACGACATACTTATGTTAGCGAGCATTTTTGTAAAAAAAAATTACGGAAATTGGAAAATCATTTAAAATTGTTTGTTATGGATTAGGTTTTCAAATGTTTTAACACTTTAATGATCGCGATGTGATAGCGACCTTTTAGCTACCCAAAAGTTGGCGAAAATTGGAAAATGATTTAAATTTTTTTGTTGTGGATTTGGATTTTGTTGAAAATTTGCAAAAAATGTTCTTGGAATATTGCAAAATAAATTTGGTGGAAAGTGTAATGAGTTTTTGAGAAACAATATTTTTATTTTGTACGGAAAAAATCCTAGATTTTCGTTGAAAGATTGGAATATTTTGAATATTATCGAAACATTTGATTTAGATTATTTTGAACGTTATCGCTTGGATTTTATTGAAAATTTGCAAACTGAAAAATCGTTATGAATTTTTTGCTGGAATCTGATTTTATGCTGAAATTTCCAATAACAAAATGCAACTTTCCAATCAAATCGCTTGGAACGTTATGGCTTGGATTTTTGTTGAAAATTTGCAAACTGCAAAATTGTTAAGAAATTTTTGGTGGAATCTAATTTTAGGCTGAAATTTCGAATAACAAAATGCAAACTTCTAATCAAATTGCTTGAAACGTTATCGCTTGAATTTTATTGAAAATTTGCAAACTGAAAAATTGTTATGAAATTTTTGGTGGAATCTGACTTTATGCTGAAATTTCGAATAATAAAATGCAACCTTCCAATCAAATCGCTTGGAACGTTATCGCTTGGTTTTATTGAAAATTTGCAAAATCGTTATGAAATTTTGGTGGAATGTGATTTTATCCTGAAATTTCGAATAACAAAATGCAACCTTCCAATCAAATCGTCTGTGAATCAAACAAACCCACAACTATTCCACCAAGGACAAAACGTTTTCTTTAACCCCGTTATTTCCACAATTATTCACAATTTAATTAATAAATTTAAATAAATCGCAATTCCATAAATAGTTAACTAAAAAAAAAAACTAGTTACAATCTCTTTTGCGGTGGATAAACGAGTAAGATCATGACTTACATATCACACACGTAATTGTAACAATCGCCGTTCACGACATTATTGCAAGGCTAAACGTTTTTTTTTTATTGCTTATTGAATTTAATAAGAAAAAGTAATCTCGGCGATTGAAGAAATGCTTTAGTTACAGTAATGTGGAAGAGAAGGGCGAACCTTGGTGGAATTCTTTTATGACTTAATTTGTGAACGTTTGTTTTTCTTTGCGAGAGTTTTTTTGCAACGATGGTTTGCAAATTGAATAAAAAAAAAATCGGTAGTTAATTTTTCGATTCGCACCAAATTTCCTTTCCTTGAAAAATGTTTAAAATAAAACTTTCAGCAAATTTTGTAAGTGAAAGTCTAGTTTTTGCAAAATTTGCGAATTTGAACCGAAATTTCTCAATTGAATTTCGTTTGTATTACATTCAAGAATGTTTTTGCAAATTAAAAAAATAAAAATTAAAATGTTTCATATTTGCAACCGAAATTGTTTTGCAGCAAAATTAGCAAACTTTTTGCAAAATATTCCAACGTGTTTTAAACATCCAGCAAATTTTCAGTACTTACGTATTAACACCACCGCAGCGAGAGGTCGCGCTGTCGCGCGATATGTGATCTGGATTTATCTGCTCTAATATAACCCTTATCCAATATTTTTTTTTATTTCGGATCGAGAGGTCGCGCTACCGCGCGATTTGTGGTCTGGATTTATCTGCTTCGTTATAACCTAATCTAACCATCCATTTTGTTCAAATCTGTATCTGCGGTGGCGTTAGTACATAAGTACCAAATTTTGTAACTGAAAGTCTAGTTTTTGCGAATTCGAACCGAAATTTCTAATTAAATAAAACAAAAATAATAAAACAATTTTATAAAATCCACCAAATTTCGTTTGTACCAAGAATATTTGTTTGAACTAGCAAAATCGCGATTACAGTCTTTCACTTTTGACCTGAACCACCTCCACAAGCAACGAAACCCCAAAACAGCAACGAATATTAATAATCAATAATTAAAGTATTTTCGAAAAAAAACTTTCGCTCTCGATTTGCCACACCAATTACAACTAATTGCGAATTAATTTGAATTTAAAACAAACAAAAAATGCACATGTTCCACTTAGCGAGCGACTTACGTAACTTTCACGCCACGATCTAGTTGCCTCGCAACTTTTATTCAACCCAGAAATTCCAAGTGGTTTATGAACTTATGATTTCTCGCAATCAACGGACGAGCTTCGTCTTTTGTTCTACGTTACCCAAACACACGCCAGAGGTCTCGGGATTAAGGCAATTTTTGACTATCGCTGGACGTAGTTAGCGCTGCACTGTGGTCTTAACGTTCGGCGAATGCGTAGAAATCGAGTCGTCGTGTGTTGCATAAATACTTGTCCTCAAATTGCAAGGTTTTTCTCTAAAGTTTTCTTGATGGCATTCACCAAAAAAAAACAACAAAAAAATATCATCCAAGACCGTGCGCTTAGACCGAAGGCCGGCGCGCCGACTAGATAATTTAGAATATATAGATATATAGATCTCACTAGTTATCTACAGAAACTATACGCTAAACATCGTTAATCTAGAGCAGGGGTCCCCAAACTTTTTATCCCTTTATGGAATATTTGCCTTCATATTGACCCCCAGATTAAGTATTTAAGAAAAACATTTTTTGAATTACTGTCATTTTGCGACTACTACCGAACCCCTAAAAATATGTTGACATACCTTCTTAATAAAATAGTTGGACGTGCCTGAAGAGAAGCAGCAAGATTATCGATATTTGGTTGAAAATTGAAAAGGTTTTAGTCTCATATCACTACGGTTCAATCTTTTCCTATGTTTTGCAAAAATGACTAGGATTCAGTAGTTGATCATATACGTATTTCGAATTTTTATTGGAATATTCTAGATTTCTCCTAGACAGTTGAATTGGTCCTCTTTGGTATTAATCGACCCGCTTTCGACCCCGTCTATAAATCGACCCCCTTTCCACTCTCGTGTATAAGGATTCCAATCCGGAAAATCGGATCCTGTAATCCGGCGGATCCGGCATCACTAAACGTTTACCGGATCCGGTACCAATATATCGGATCCGGTCAACGGATCCGGTGATGCTAATTTTTTGTATTTTGGTAAATAATCGCGATGATGCATGAGTAGGTAATTTAAATACGTGGTGGGCATAGCGGCACATGGTTTTTGCAAAACCAAAATTGATTTTGTGATATATAATGTATTTGCCGTTGTATAATGCCTTTACCATTTTTTCCAAAAGAATTGCCTCTAAAACATAGGTCCGCGTTATATGCGCACAAAAAGTAAGTTAAATTTTAAGCTGCGCCTTATACACCGTTAAATACGGTATTTATTGTAAGTTGCACTTATAAACTCATTATTGTCATAATTGTGCCATTCATTAGACAGATTCATCATGTTGTCTGTCATAAATATAGCATACATTAATTGCCACACCTAGAACCCTAGCCCCCGCTGTTTTTGCGTTACATCTACTTAAAAACAAGATTTTTGTTTTATTTGTGTTTGGTCTGATCGTGTTTTCGCCCATTATGCAAATTATCCAAATATTTTCCAAAATCTTTTGTTGTCACGAAACATTCGCAATAAATTGTGATAACCGCAATCAGAACTCTGCCGCGAGCTCGTCGCGTTATGACAAAACGATGAACAGCGACGGCGAAAAGTCACCATCCTCATCGGTGAGTTGAACATTTTTCCCGAATATCTCGGAAAGTTTTACAGATAGCACGAATCCGAAAATACCTATGGATTCAGCAGATCGAAATCTCTAAAACGCGCTTTAACGTTTGAGCTGTAGACGCCCGGCACCAATTTTTACACGGCTTCTCCAGTTTTCCATCTTTGAAGGCACCTCGGAAACCAGAGCAGGTAGAAAAGATCCAAAAACAGTTTCGGACTCACCAGGTCAAAATCCACACGAACATAGAAACGCTTGTCCGATAGCCTTCAAACTTTCTTAACAAGGCTAGATTGTTGATAACATTTGTTTTTTTTTTTAGCAACTTTAGCGTTGCTAGACTCAGGGATTTTATTATTTTTTATTAATTCTGATATCACCTTCGTATCAATATCACATCACCCTGGAGGAAGCCTCGTTCCTCACGGTGCTGCCACCCGTCGGCTTGGTCCTAGCCAGCCCGATCTACGCGTGGAACGTCGAGAAGAAGACGCTGATCCTCGTAGGAATCCCACAGATTCTCGCCTGGTCTTTCGCGATTTGGGGCGGCGAGATATACGTGTATTACATAGCAAGGTTCATGTTTGGAGTTAGTGATGCTGGGTATTACACCGTCGTTCCTACTTACTTAGCCGAGGTGGCTACTCCCAAAATCCGAGGAAGTTGGGGGAACGCTGTTACCTTCATGGTTTACGTCGGTAACTTCTGCACAAACCTCGTCGGGCATTTCCTGGGCATAAGATATGCAGCAGTGGTATGTTCATCCGTAGCAGTCATCTTTGTATTTGCCGTGATTTGGCTGCCCGAGTCTCCTTACTACTGTTACCTTCATGGTTTACGTCGGTAACTTCTGCACAAACCTCGTCGGGCATTTCCTGGGCATAAGATATGCAGCAGTGGTGTGTTCATCCGTACCAGTCATCTTTGTATTTGCCGTGATTTGGCTGCCCGAGTCTCCTTACTACCTGATAGCCAAAGTAAGAGAAGTCGAAGAAATGCAAAGCCTAAGGCTCGGAAAGTTTTACAAATAGCACGAATTCGAAAGCACCTTTGGATTCAGCAGATCAAAATCTATAAAACAAGCTTTAACGTTTGAGCTGTAGACGCCCTGCACCAATTTTGACACGGCTTCTCCAGTTTTCCATCTTTGAAGGCAGCTCGGAAACCAGAGCAGCTAGATAAGATCCAAAAACAGTTTCGGATTCAACAGCTTAAAATCCACACGAACATAGAAACGCAAAATCCACACGAACATAGAAACGCCTGTCCGATAGCCTTCAAACTTTCTTAACAAGGCTAGATTGTTGATAACATTTGTTTTTTTTGTAGCAACTTTAGCGTCGCTAGACTCAGGGATTTTATTTGTTTTTATTCATTCTAATATCACCTTCGTATCAGTATCACATCACCCTGGAGGAAGCCTCGTACCTCACGGTTCTGCCACCCGTCGGCTTGATTCTAGCCAGCCCGATCTACGCGTGGATCGTCGAGAGAATCGGTCGGAAGAAGACGCTGATCCTCTTGGGAATCCCGCAGATCCTCGCCTGGTCCTTCACGATTTGGGGCGGCGAGATATACGTGTATTACATAGCAAGGTTCCTGTTTGGAGTTAGTGATGCTGGGTATTACACCGTCGTTCCTACTTACTTAGCCGAGGTGGCTACTCCCAAAATCCGAGGAAGTTGGGGTAACGCTCTTACCTTCATGGTTTACGTCGGTAACTTCTGCACAAACCTCGTCGGGCATTTCCTGGGCATAAGATATGCAGCAGTGGTGTGTTCATCCGTACCAGTCATCTCTGTATTTGCCGTGATTTGGCTGCCCGAGTCTCCTTACTACCTGATAGCCAAAGTAAGAGAAGTCGAAGAAATGCAAAGCCTAAGGCTCGGAAAGTTTTACAGATAGCACGAATTCGAAAGCACCTTTGGATTCAGCAGATCAAAATCTATAAAACAAGCTTTAACGTTTGAGCTGTAGACGCCCTGCACCAATTTTGACACGGCTTCTCCAGTTTTCCATCTTTGAAGGCAGCTCGGAAACTAGAGCAGCTAGATAAGATCCAAAAACAGTTTCGGATTCACCAGCTTAAAATCCACACGAACATAGAAACGCTTGTCCCATAGCCTTCAAACTTTCTTAACAAGGCTAGATTGTTGATAACATTTGTTTTTTTTTTAGCAACTTTAGAGTCGCTAGACTCAGGGATTGTATATGTTTTTATTCATTCTAATATCACCTTCGTATCAGTATCACATCACCCTGGAGGAAGCCTCGTACCTCACGGTGCTGCCACCCGTCGGCTTGATCCTAGCCAGCCCGATCTACGCGTGGATCGTCGAGAGAATCGGTCGGAAGAAGACGCTTATCCTCGTGGGAATCCCGCAGATCCTCGCCTGGTCCTTCACGATTTGGGGCGGCGAGATATACGTGTATTACATAGCAAGGTTCCTGTTTGGAGTTAGTGATGCTGGGTATTACACCGTCGTTCTTCTTACATAGCCGAGGTGGCATCTCCCAAAATCCGAGGAAGTTGGGGGAACGCTCTTACCTTCATGGTTTACGTCGGTAACTTCTGCACAAACCTCGTCGGGCATTTCCTGCGCATAAGATATGCAGCAGTGGTTTGTTCATACGTACCAGTCATCTTTGTATTTGCCGTGATTTGGCTGCCCCAGTCTCGTTACTACCTGATAGTCAAAGCAAGAGAAGTCGAAACCATGCAAAGCCAAAGGCGTTTGAGGCTTAAAATCGACGTTGCAGATCAGCGCCGACGTTAAACGCTAGTTATCCGAGTCTGTTAGGTTTTTCCACCTCTTCATCATCCCTTCCAACAGGAAAGCCTTAACAGTGAGAGCTTTCCTCCGTGGCGCCCAACAATTCGGAGGAATCTCCTCCTTCTCGGTATTTTCCCAATTCATTTTCCCTCATCATACTTTTTTCTTTTGTGGCTAAACCGAATGATTTAACTAAATTTGCCAAAAATACTTTTTTTGTGGACACCGACGTCTTACATGTGGTGATCCGGGTTATAATTTTGTATTTTGAAGCCCTAACGAGATATTTGCAAAAAACCTTTGAAGCAAAAATATTTCTCCACGCCGTCCCCATTGGAGACGGAGCGTTCAGATGTGGTTGAAGGGTACTTCTTGTGAATATTAGAGGCGGAGCGTATATATGTGGTCAAAGTGTACTTCTTGTGGTTACCCACATTCAGTAAAAATTTGAATGTTTAAAATTGAAAAAAAAATTGCATTTCAGATTTTTTACTTTTGTGGCTAAACCGAATGGTTTAACTAAATTTGCAAAAAATACTTTTTTGTAGACACCGGCGTTTTACATATGGAGATCCGTGTTATAATTATGTATTTTGAAGCCTTAACGAGATATTTGCAAGCAAATATTTGAAGCAAAAATAATTCCCCACGGCGTCCCCATTGGAGGCGGAGCGTTTATATATGGCCAAAGGGTACTTCTTGTGGATACCTACATTCAGTAAAAGTTTAATTGAAATCCCACGTTTTCTCGCTATTTTTTAATATTTTGAAATTTTCCGTTCGGTTTTCGTCGGAATTCGTGATGTTGAACTGGTCGGGTCTAGGTGTTGAAAGTAACGTATGCTCATAAATATAAGTGTAAGACTTGTTAGCATGCTCAAATCCTGGAAACAGTCCATTTTAGAATGAAAAGGGAAAATTATCCTGATCGGACAACCGAATTTCCATCGATCGACCGGATCCAGCCGGATTGCTGGAAATTCGGGCGG
This sequence comes from Phosphuga atrata, assembly GCA_944588485.1. NCBI lineage: Eukaryota > Metazoa > Arthropoda > Insecta > Coleoptera > Silphidae > Phosphuga > Phosphuga atrata. The sequence continues at coordinate 10,038,103 of OX155908.1, read as the reverse complement.
ATCCGGCCGGATTGAAAATAACACCGGATTGCAATCCCTACTCGTGTATTAATCGACCCCTGGAGAACTCTTATCGATCGACCACTTTGGCGACCACTGATCTAGACTACAGCTCAAACTTTATAATTAAATCACAATTCTCCAAATTGGATTAAACTAAATCTACGTCGACTACAAACTAGATTCGGTCTAATGTTAAGTTCTACATAATAATTAAATTCAATAGTTTAAACCTTGATTAAATCATTACTGTTCCAAATTAAATTGAGGAAAACCATGAGATTTATTTATAATTTAAACTTAAAACTAGACCGAAACCCAGCGATATTTGGATTAGCCAAGGCCGAAATCTTTTCTCCGCCGCTTTTATTTAGTATATATAGTCTAACTCTAACTGATACAATCAAATGAGACGTTTAGTAGGCGAAGACGCAATCTAGTCTCCCAATGTTGTATCAACAATTCAAAGAAAGTAGACGGACATGGCGAGGACGATTGTCGCACTCGAATACTAATGTCAGATTCTGTTGTGATAACTGCATAGATTGCTGACTCAGTTCACTAATCCTAATCAAATAGAGGGATTGCTTCAGGTTTGTTCAACTAGTCTTACTCTAACGACCAATTGCCGTATATTACACACAAACTATAAATGTTATATAATCCTAGTTAACAAATTCTAATCTACTTAACATAGTCTAGTCCAGGCCTGGGCAAATGACGGCCCGCGGGCTACACGCGGCCCGCGTTAACCTTAAATGCGGCCCGCGAAGCATTTTATAAATTACTTTAATTCCATGCCTATTACATGTTCATTATGTTTGGCAAACCTGATGTTTACTTTATCATTTAACGGCCCCTATTTTATAGACACTGTTCATTTAGGGGTGTTCTCTGAAAATATTTCGTTCTACTATGAGAAAACATAATAATGTTGTTCTGACTAGGCGAACTATTAAACAAAATTTAATGCGGCCCGCTGTCAAATTTTCATACGTAAGTGGCCCGGCAGCCAAAGGATTTGCCCACCCCTGGTCTAGTCTAATTAGTTAAAATATTGGAGTCTATCTAGTTAATATAGTCTAGTCTAGCTAGTTAACTTTGTATAGTGTAACTAGTTAACATAGCCAAGTATGACTAGTTAACATAGACTATTCTAACTAGTTAAAATAATCTAGTCTATCTAGTTAACATAGTCTAGTCTAGCTAGTTAACTTTGTCTTGTGTAACTTGTTAATATAGACTAGTTAACATAGACTAGTCTTACTAGGTAAAATAGTGTAGTCTATCTAGTTAACATAGTCTAGTCTAGCTAATTAACTTTGTCTAGTGAAACTAGTTAACATAGTCTAGTATGACTAGTTAATATAGACTAGTCTAACTAGGTAAAATAGTCTAGTTTATCTAGTTAACATAGTCTAGTCTAGCTAGCTAACTTTGTCTAGTGTAACTAGTTAACATAGTCTAGTATGGCTAGTTAACATAGTCTAGCCTAATTAGTTAAAATATTCGAATCTATTTAGTTAACATAGTCTGGCCTAGCTAGCTAATTTTGTCTAATGTAACTAGTTAACATAGTCTAGTATGACTAGTTAACTTTGTCTAGTGTAACTAGTTAACAAAGTCTAGTATAACTAGTTAATATAAACTAGTCTAACTAGATAAAATAGTCTAGTCTATCTAGTTAACATAGTATAGTCTAGCTAGTTAACATAGTCAGTCTAGTGTAACTAGTTAACATAGCCTACTCTGACTAGTTAACATAGTCTAGTCTAGCTAGTTAAAATAGTTTAGTCTATCTAGTTAACATAGTATAATCTAGCTAGAAACATAGTCTAGTGTAACTAGTTCATATAGTCTAGTTTAGCTAGTTTACAAGTTGACTATTTAGTTTTTTGTTGATTATAGTTTATTACTGACAGTGATAATAAAAATTCGTGACTCGAACTAATTATGGTTTCACTTTCGGTTTCTTTTTATCAACAAACAGAGAGGGAGAGAGAGAGACAGATATCTTTAAATTTCACCGAAAACAAACTATTTCGTAGTAGAAAGTCCAAATTTTTTTTGAGAGAGAGCCAACTAACAGACTCAGGGTCTTGGGTTCAAGTCATCATGAAGCCAGAACGGCTGCATTTAAACAGGAAAACATTGTATTTTAGTTGTGTCTGTCCTGTCTGACTAGTCTTGTCAGTTTAACCTTCTCTGTCTAGACTTGTGTGTCTAGTTTTGTCTGTCTAGACTAGTCTATCTAGTCCTGTCTGACCATTCTTGTCTATTTAGTCTTATCTGTCTTATATATCTAGTCCTCTCTATCTAGTATTGTCTCCCTAGTCTTGTCTGTCTAGTTTTGTCTATCTAGTCCACTCTAGTCTAGTCCACTCTTTTGTGTATTTAGTCTTGTCTGTCTAGTCTTGTATGTTTAGCCTTATCTGTTCAGTTTTGTCTGTCTAGTCTTGTCTGTTTAGTCTTGTCTGTCTACTCTTGTCTGTCTAGTCTTGTCTGTCTAGTCTTGTCTGTCTAGTCTTGTCTGTCTAGTCTTGTCTGTCTAGTCTTGTCTGTCTAGTCTTGTCTGTCTAGTCTTGTCTGTCTAGTCTTGTCTGTCTAGTCTTGTCTGTCTAGTCTTGTCTGTCTAGTCTTGTCTGTCTAGTCTTGTCTGTCTAGTTTTGTCTGTCTAGTCTTGTTTGTCTAGTCTTGTCTGTCTAGTCTTGTCTGTCTAGTCTTGTCTGTCTAGTCTTGTCTGTCTAGTCTTGTCTGTCTAGTCTTGTCTGTCTAGTCATGTCTGTCTAGTCTTGTCTGTCTAGTCTTGTCTGTCTAGTCTTGTCTGTCTAGTCTTGTCTGTCTAGTCTTGTCTGTCTAGTCTTGTCTGTCTAGTCTTGTCTGTCTAGTCTTGTCTGTCTAGTCTTGTCTGTCTAGTCTTGTCTGTCTAGTCTTGTCTGTCTAGTCTTGTCTGTCTAGTCTTGTCTGTCTAGTCTTGTCTGTCTAGTCTTGTCTGTCTAGTCTTGTCTGTCTAGTCTTGTCTGTCTAGTCTTGTCTGTCTAGTCTTGTCTGTCTAGTCTTGTCTGTCTAGTCTTGTCTGTCTAGTCTTGTCTGTCTAGTCTTGTCTGTCTAGTCTTGTCTGTCTAGTCTTGTCTGTCTAGTCTTGTCTGTCTAGTGTTGTCTGTCTAGTCTTGTCTGTCTAGTGTTGTCTGTCTAGTCTTGTCTGTCTAGTCTTGTCTGTCTAGTCTTGTCTGTCTAGTCTTGTCTGTCTAGTCTTGTCTGTCTAGTCTTGTCTGTCCAGTCTTGTCTGTCTAGTCTTGTCTGTCTAGTCTTGTCTGTCTAGTCTTGTCTGTCTAGTCTTGTCTGTCTAGTCTTGTCTGTCTAGTCTTGTCTGTCTAGTCTTGTCTGTCTAGTCTTGTCTGTCTAGTCTTGTCTGTCTAGTCTTGTCTGTCTAGTCTTGTCTGTCTAGTCTTGTCTGTCTAGTCTTGTCTGTCTAGTCTTGTCTGTCTAGTCTTGTCTGTCTAGTCTTGTCTGTCTAGTCTTGTCTGTCTAGTCTTGTCTGTCTAGTCTTGTCTGTCTAGTCTTGTCTGTCTAGTCTTGTCTGTCTAGTCTTGTCTGTCTAGTCTTGTCTGTCTAGTCTTGTCTGTCTAGTCTTGTCTGTCTAGTCTTGTCTGTCTAGTCTTGTCTGTCTAGTCTTGTCTGTCTAGTCTTGTCTGTCTAGTCTTGTCTGTCTAGTCTTGTCTGTCTAGTCTTGTCTGTCTAGTCTTGTCTGTCTAGTCTTGTCTGTCTAGTCTTGTCTGTCTAGTCTTGTCTGTCTAGTCTTGTCTGTCTAGTCTTGTCTGTCTAGTCTTGTCTGTCTAGTCTTGTCTGTCTAGTCTTGTCTGTCTAGTCTTGTCTGTCTAGTCTTGTCTGTCTAGTCTTGTCTGTCTAGTCTTGTCTGTCTAGTCTTGTCTGTCTAGTCTTGTCTGTCTAGTCTTGTCTGTCTAGTCTTGTCTGTCTAGTCTTGTCTGTCTAGTCTTGTCTGTCTAGTCTTGTCTGTCTAGTCTTGTCTGTCTAGTCTTGTCTGTCTAGTCTTGTCTGTCTAGTCTTGTCTGTCTAGTCTTGTCTGTCTAGTCTTGTCTGTCTAGTCTTGTCTGTCTAGTCTTGTCTGTCTAGTCTTGTCTGTCTAGTCTTGTCTGTCTAGTCTTGTCTGTCTAGTCTTGTCTGTCTAGTCTTGTCTGTCTAGTCTTGTCTGTCTAGTCTTGTCTGTCTAGTCTTGTCTGTCTAGTCTTGTCTGTCTAGTCTTGTCTGTCTAGTCTTGTCTGTCTAGTCTTGTCTGTCTAGTCTTGTCTGTCTAGTCTTGTCTGTCTAGTCTTGTCCTGTCTAGTCTTGTCTGTCTAGTCTTGTCTGTCTAGTCTTGTCTGTCTAGTCTTGTCTGTCTAGTCTTGTCTGTCTAGTCTTGTCTGTCTAGTCTTGTCTGTCTAGTCTTGTCTGTCTAGTCTTGTCTGTCTAGTCTTGTCTGTCTAGTCTTGTCTGTCTAGTCTTGTCTGTCTAGTCTTGTCTGTCTAGTCTTGTCTGTCTAGTCTTGTCTGTCTAGTCTTGTCTGTCTAGTCTTGTCTGTCTAGTCTTGTCTGTCTAGTCTTGTCTGTCTAGTCTTGTCTGTCTAGTCTTGTCTGTCTAGTCTTGTCTGTCTAGTCTTGTCTGTCTAGTCTTGTCTGTCTAGTCTTGTCTGTCTAGTCTTGTCTGTCTAGTCTTGTCTGTCTAGTCTTGTCTGTCTAGTCTTGTCTGTCTAGTCTTGTCTGTCTAGTCTTGTCTGTCTAGTCTTGTCTGTCTAGTCTTGTCTGTCTAGTCTTGTCTGTCTAGTCTTGTCTGTCTAGTCTTGTCTGTCTAGTCTTGTCTGTCTAGTCTTGTCTGTCTAGTCTTGTCTGTCTAGTCTTGTCTGTCTAGTCTTGTCTGTCTAGTCTTGTCTGTCTAGTCTTGTCTGTCTAGTCTTGTCTGTCTAGTCTTGTCTGTCTAGTCTTGTCTGTCTAGTCTTGTCTGTCTAGTCTTGTCTGTCTAGTCTTGTCTGTCTAGTCTTGTCTGTCTAGTCTTGTCTGTCTAGTCTTGTCTGTCTAGTCTTGTCTGTCTAGTCTTGTCTGTCTAGTCTTGTCTGTCTAGTCTTGTCTGTCTAGTCTTGTCTGTCTAGTCTTGTCTGTCTAGTCTTGTCTGTCTAGTCTTGTCTGTCTAGTCTTGTCTGTCTAGTCTTGTCTGTCTAGTCTTGTCTGTCTAGTCTTGTCTGTCTAGTCTTGTCTGTCTAGTCTTGTCTGTCTAGTCTTGTCTGTCTAGTCTTGTCTGTCTAGTCTTGTCTGTCTAGTCTTGTCTGTCTAGTCTTGTCTGTCTAGTCTTGTCTGTCTAGTCTTGTCTGTCTAGTCTTGTCTGTCTAGTCTTGTCTGTCTAGTCTTGTCTGTCTAGTCTTGTCTGTCTAGTCTTGTCTGTCTAGTCTTGTCTGTCTAGTCTTGTCTGTCTAGTCTTGTCTGTCTAGTCTTGTCTGTCTAGTCTTGTCTGTCTAGTCTTGTCTGTCTAGTCTTGTCTGTCTAGTCTTGTCTGTCTAGTCTTGTCTGTCTAGTCTTGTCTGTCTAGTCTTGTCTGTCTAGTCTTGTCTGTCTAGTCTTGTCTGTCTAGTCTTGTCTGTCTAGTCTTGTCTGTCTAGTCTTGTCTGTCTAGTCTTGTCTGTCTAGTCTTGTCTGTCTAGTCTTGTCTGTCTAGTCTTGTCTGTCTAGTCTTGTCTGTCTAGTCTTGTCTGTCTAGTCTTGTCTGTCTAGTCTTGTCTGTCTAGTCTTGTCTGTCTAGTCTTGTCTGTCTAGTCTTGTCTGTCTAGTCTTGTCTGTCTAGTCTTGTCTGTCTAGTCTTGTCTGTCTAGTCTTGTCTGTCTAGTCTTGTCTGTCTAGTCTTGTCTGTCTAGTCTTGTCTGTCTAGTCTTGTCTGTCTAGTCTTGTCTGTCTAGTCTTGTCTGTCTAGTCTTGTCTGTCTAGTCTTGTCTGTCTAGTCTTGTCTGTCTAGTCTTGTCTGTCTAGTCTTGTCTGTCTAGTCTTGTCTGTCTAGTCTTGTCTGTCTAGTCTTGTCTGTCTAGTCTTGTCTGTCTAGTCTTGTCTGTCTAGTCTTGTCTGTCTAGTCTTGTCTGTCTAGTCTTGTCTGTCTTGTCTTGTCTGTCTAGTCTTGTCTGTCTAGTCTTGTCTGTCTAGTCTTGTCTGTCTAGTCTTGTCTGTCTAGTCTTGTCTGCTTAGTTTAGTCTATCTTGCCGTGTCAAACTAATCTTGTCTGTGTAGAGTGTAGTTTTGTCTGTATAGTCTAGTCCTGTCTATCTAGTTTTGTCTGTCTAGTTTTCCCTGTCGAATCTTGTCTGTCTTGCCTCGTCTGTTTGGTCTTGCCTGTCTAGTATTGTCTGCCTAGTGTTTTCTGTCTAGTCTTGTCGGTCTAGTCCTGTCTGCCTAATTTGGTCTGTCTACTCTTGTCTGCCTAGTCTTGTCTGTTTAGCCTTGTCAGTCTAGTCTAGTCTGTCTACTTTTCTCTGTCTAATCTAGTCTGTCAAAATCCATCTAGTCTCTTCTATATAGTCTGGTCTATTGAATCTAGTTTAGTTTTGTCTGCCTGTAGCAAGAGGAACAACTTAGATTTAGTAGGCATTCTTAGTATAATAACTTATACAGATTAATATCACATTTACAATATGGACTGATTAATTGATGTATGTTTATTAATGAATCAAGTTTTGGAGTGAACAATGCGCATGGTATTAGTGCGGACGCGTTCACTTTTACTGTATAGAAATCTTCGTAATTAAGATTCAAGAGGAATAATAACAACAATAAGGAAGCAATTGGATAATTAGAGAAACTTTGATTGCAATTTGTTGGAAACAAACAAAAGATAAAACACGTTTACTGGCTAGTTTGGATTAGTTTTAGTCAGAATTCGAAATTTAGTTCTAATTTCCAATTGATTTCAATTTTCGATGCAAGATTATATATTTGAGGTGAAATTAATCAGGGGTGTGTAAAGTTGAGATTTACCCAAATTCTAATTCATTTCATCCACCATTAAAAGAAGATTGAAACTTTGCATGTTCATACAAGTTTTTTCTTTTTCAAGTTCATTCTAATTCAAAATATTTTGCAATTTTGACTGAAGTGCGTGCAATTAATAGTGGTGTTCCACAGGGATCGTACTGTGTCCTACCCTGTGGAACGTATTATACTATATAAACACAATCTAGTCTATATCAACCATGTGACTATATAAGTCGTTATAAATTTGAACATTTGCATTTTCTTGCAATTTAATTTTGAATTTGAGAAAATAAATAGAAATTAGTGCAAAAAGTTTCAACTAAATTTTGGTTGATTGATAAACTCAGGAGAAACTAATTTGAATTAAATTTGCTAATATTTTATATTTATATCTAAATATTTATATCTAAAGTAAATATTTTAGGTGCAAATTTTTAAATTAGTATTGTCTTAACCTTGTGAGGAACGTCTTAATACCGTAATTAAAAACTTAATTAACTTAATAACGTATTAATAGTGCCTTATTGATGCGATGACAAACATTAAAAACAATCCAAAACATTATAATGGTGGGTTAGCTTTTAAACCACCTACAAATTTCTATATAACATGCTCGATTTATTCTCTGAACTTGCGCAAACTTTGGAAAGTATAAATTGTGTGATTAGTCCATATATGTGCGGACTGGTACAAATTTTGGAAAGTTTTTGGTAAATTGCAAAATTTCGCGAGTTTTGAGGAAACTTTTGAAAAACAAAAACGCTTCAATTTTGAAAGAAAAAATAATTGAAACCGCGCGTGAAAAACTTGTAACCGGTAGCGCACTCGGCCCAAAACCAAACAGCTCTTCAGCGTCTCGACTTACCGTTTCGCAAAAAAAAGGATTCGTAACAACCGCACAGTCACTGCGTGAGACACTTGGGGCCCGTCACAGTCGGAAACTGAATGTTTGGTCGCCAATTCGAACTCTCTTTAAGCCGGCGACGGTGGCGCCGCACCGCCACCTGCACTCCCAGCCCCAACTACCGATACGAGGAAATCGCCAAACAGAAAATCCGCACGTTTTCGGGGGGATGATAACAGACACTAATTCCAACACCGGCTTTTTGAAATTCAGAAGATAAAAACTGACAAGACTTACACTAAAACATCACAGTGTGACTACTCTCTATACATTTGTTTGGATTGTTTTGTAATTCACAGATTAACCTATTATATAACCTTCATAGACTAGTCCATATAAACCTCATTGACTAGTCCATATAAATTTAATAGATTCCATAAAAAATTGAGAGATAAACCATTTATATAAACAAGATAATCTAGTCTATATAAACTTGACAATCTAGTCTATATAAACTTGACTATCTAGTCTATATAAACTTGATAATCTAGTCTATATAAACTTGATAAACTAGTCTATATAAACTTGATAATCTATTCTATATAAACTTAATAATCTAGTCTATATAAACTTAATAATCTACTCTATATAAACTTGATAATCTAGTCTACATAAGCATGACTATCTAGTCAATATAAACTTCATAATCTATATAAACTTGATAATTTAGTGTATATAAACTTGACTATCTAGTCTATATAAACTTGATAATCTATTCTATATAAACTTGATAATCTAGTCTATATAAATTTGACTATCTAGTCTATATAAACTTGATTATCTAGTCTATATAAACTTGACTATCTAGTCTATATAAACTTGATCATCTATTCTATATAAACTTGATAATCTAGTCTATATAAACTTGATAAACTAGTCTATATAAACTTGATAATCTATTCTATATAAACTTAATAATCTAGTCTATATAAACTTAATAATCTACTCTATATAAACTTGATAATCTAGTCTACACAAGCATGACTATCTAGTCAATATAAACTTCATAATCTATATAAACTTGATAATTTAGTGTATATAAACTTGACTATCTAGTCTATATAAACTTGATAATCTATTCTATATAAACTTGATAATCTAGTCTACATAAGCATGACAATCTAGTCAATATAAACTTCATAATCTATATAAACTTGATAATTTAGTGTATATAAACTTGACTATCTAGTCTATATAAACTTGATAATCTATTCTATATAAACTTGATAATCTAGTCTACATAAGCATGACTATCTAGTCAATATAAACTTCATAATCTATATAAACTTGATAATTTAGTGTATATAAACTTGACTATCTAGTCTATATAAACTTGATAATCTATTCTATATAAACTTGATAATCTAGTCTATATAAATTTGACTATCTAGTCTATATAAACTTGATTATCTAGTCTATATAAACTTGACTATCTAGTCTATATAAACTTGATAATCTATTCTATATCAACTTGATAATCTAGTTTATATAAACTTAATAATCTAGTCTATATAAACTTGATAATCTATTCTATATAAACTTGATAATCTAGTCTATATAAATTTGACTATCTAGTCTATATAAACTTGATAATCTAATCTATATAAGCTTAACTATTTAGTCTATATAAACTTGATAATCTAGTCTATAGAAACTTGATAATCTAGGCTATATAAACTTGATTATCTAGTCTATATAAACTTGATAATTTAGTCTATATAAACTTGACTATCTAGTCTGTATAAACTTGATAATCTAGTCTACATAAACTTTACAATCTAGTCTATATAAGCTTGACTATCTAGTCTATATACACTTGATAATCTATTATATATACACTTGATAATATAGTCTATATAAACTTGACAATCTAGTCTATATAAAGTTGATAATCTACTCTATAGAAACTTGATAATCTAGTCTATACAAACTCGACTATCTAGTCTATAAAAACTTGATAATCTAGTCTATATAAACTTAATAATCTAGTCTATATAAACTTGACTATCTAGTCTATATAAACTTGATAATCTAGTCTATATGAACTTGACTATCTAGTCTATATAAACTTGACTATCTAGTCTATATAAACTTGATAATCTAGTTTATATAAACGGGATAATCTAGTCTATATAATCTTGACTTTTTAATCCATATGAACTTGATAATATAGTCTATATAAACTTGATAATCTAGTCTATATAAAGTTGATAATCTAGTCTATATAAACTTGACTATCTAGTCTACATAAACTTGACTATCAAGTGTATATAAACTTGATAATCTAGTCTATATACACTTGACAATCTAGTCTATATAAATTTAACTGCCTAGTCTACATAAACTTGATAATCTAGTCTATATCAACTTGATAATCTAGTCTATATAAACTTGACTATCTAGTGTATATAAACTTGACAATCTAGTCTATATAAACTTGACTGTCTAGTCTAAATTAACTTGACTGTCTAGTCTAAATTAACTTGATAATCTAGTCCAGTGGTGGCGAAGCTATGGCACGCGTGTCATAGCTGGCACGTAGGAAAATTGTATTGGCACGCTAACTATTTCTCACGCGTGTCTTCTAAACTAAAACCTTATCAGACAGATTTTGACTCTCCAAACAAATCTAATAAATCTCACCTGTCTGAACTAATCAACAAATAACAGACTTAGTCTGAATTAGACAAACTCGCTTTGTTTAGAAATTACATAAACAGATTTCGTAAATTCCTGACTGTCTAGACCAGTGGTGGCGAAGCTACGGCGCGCGTGTCGTAGCTGGCACGTAGGAAAATTGTATTGGCACGCGAACTATTTCTCACGCGTGCCTTCCATACTAAAACCTTCTAGTTTTCTAAAAAAAAAAAATTCAATCCACTTTTGTGCAACATTAAAGGTGTAAAATATAAGACGTGTTATATTCACGCTAATACGGTGACGGATTTTCACAATCAGAAATGTTCATTTATTGTAAAAGTTATCTGGCACGTCAGAATTTCAAAATGTGAAAATTAAAAAAACGTGGCACGCGACCGGAAAAAGCTTCGCCACCCCTGATGTAGTCTATATAGATTTGTTCAACGGCGGCGTTCAACGTGAGTAGACGTACGAGTGAAGTTCTTACAAATTAAATCTCTTGTAAATAATATTTAAAAAGTGTTAATAGTAAATAATAATCATTAAAAACTTTTTACTTACGTTACTGTTATTGTCAACCATGCCAAGGGAGTTAAGATCGAATATGCCCACAGAAAAGCAAGTTGAATTATTAACAGTGTTGCAAAGTTCCGAGTTTAAAAAAATTATATCGGAAGTAATCAAAGAACACGTTGACCACCTGGAAAATCTGATAACCGATTTAACCAAAAAAGTTACGGTGTTGACGGATAAGAACGAGAAATTACAAAATCAGCTGACTCCCTTTGTGCGGGAAAAGCTACAAAATTGCCAGATATCAAGTCAAGAGGAACAATGTTCAGCGAAGGTGAGTGATAACTCTCCAAATCACACGACTGATAAGGCCGAAAAAATTAATCCCCCGACGAATGAGTGCGCTAGCGCAAAAAAGGCCAACAAACAATCTAGGAAGATATGGAAGGTCGACCAGTTAGAATTGTAAATAACGATAATTGGGACTCGCAAAGACGCCAAAAAAGAAGAGCCAGGAAACCCAACACAATTTTCGGAACTCGTGATGAAACTACTCAAATACGAGCGGCTACGAGATACGCGCACTTGCATGATGTTTATCGTCTAGATCCTAAACTTTCAGCAGAAGATGTTAACGAATATTTATGTAAAAAAAAAATTGTCGTATGTACAAAACTTGTTTCAAAACACCCTGATGAGTATTCATCTTTTAAAGTTTCTGTACCTATATAAACAAAACCTGAAATTTGGCCAAGAAACACTTGTCTGAATCGTTTTTTGTTAAGACTGGACAAACACCGAGTGTCACAATAAACCAGAATAAGAGCTCGAATGAATAACAAAGTCATACAGAATCAATAATAAAAAGGGAGATTTTATATCTAAACATTCAAAGCGTAAACAAAAAAAATAATGAATTATAGTTATTAACAACCTTATATAAACCGGAAGTATTATGTCTTGTAGAAACATGGCTGATCGAAGAAAAGTTGATTCATCTATACATTGAAAACTATAAATTAATAAGCTTCTAGGAGGTGTAGCTATTTGGGCTAGAAATGATCTAACCGGCTATACAGAAAATGCAAATATAGCCATTAACACAATCGAAAAGCACATAGAAATATGCGGAATAGATTTAAATGAGAAAGGAAACAAGAAAATAATAATCAACCTATATAGACCACCGGCAGGATGCATGGACACCTTCCTATTGGCATTAGAAAATCTGCTGGAAAATATCTTTAACCAATATGAGGAAATTACCATTGTAGGTGACTTCAATGTCCACTTCGAAGACAACTCTAAGGAAACAAACAATTTAATAAATTTAATGAGATCCTACGGTCTAACTGATCGTGTGAAGCAGTATACTAGGATAACCGCGACTAGTCAAAGTCGAATAGACAACATTTTCATTAATTTGTATAATGTTTCACAAATCAGGGTAGAAGATACGACAATTTCGGACCATAGGCTAATACTAATGAGCAAGACCATTGACGAAACCAAATTACCCCAACAAACAAAAAAACAAACCAGGAATTTTGGAACAGCTAACAAAGCGCGATTTCAACAAGCACCACTACAAGAGTCTTGGGATTGTGTATGCAGCAATCAAGATGCTAATAGGAAAACGAACGGATTTATAAAAACTATGAAGCATTATTTTGAGCAATGTTTCCCATAGGTAAACTCAATACATCAAGGGAAACCATGGATAAATACGGAGTTAAGAATTTCCAGTTGTAAATTAAGAGATCTTTTTGTTCTACAGAAAAGGCATCCACTTTTGAAAGACATATATAAGCAGGAAAAGAAAAAACATCAAAAACTATTACGTGAAACAAGAAACAAGTATTATTGCGGAATTATTGAAAATTCTCCAAATAAACAAAACACTATGTGGCGAATATTAAATCAACTATCGAATAAAGAAGAGCGCACAACTAGCATAGAATTAAAAGAAAACAACGAGATAATTGATAATCCAAGTACGATAGCTACAATGTTCAACAACTTCTTCAAAACTGTCCCGGAATTGGTTGCCACAAAGATTAAAGAGGTGACCATAAGTGATGTGCACATGCAGCAGAACTACAATAGCATGTACCTACAAGATTTTACTCCACAGCAAATGAAGTCAATAATACAGAAATTAAAAAACAAAAGAAGTAGCTGACCTGACGATTTACCATGAAATTTGATTAAGCAATTTGCTACGGAATTAGTCGAACCAATAACCGACATAGTTAATTGCTCTTTTGAAACAGAGACGTATCCGGATATTTTAAAAGTGTCTTCAATAATTCTTCAAAATCTTCAAAAAAAAAGAGATAGAAACAATATTAATAATTATCGACCAGTGGCTCTTATCTCAGTCTTAGCCAAAATAATTGAATATTGCATGGAAGATAGACTCACACCATTTCTTGAAAAATATGAAATTTTTTCCGCCTCAACAACATGGTTTTCGAAAAAACAAATCTACCATCATAGCTTGTCAAGAACTCTATGAAAAGATAACATCGGAAGTGGATCATAGAAATTGCCCACTAGTTATATTCTGCGACATCAGTAAGGCCTTTCTACTGCGTGTCTCACTCCAAGCTCCTAGAAAAACTTGGTACGTATGGAGTACGAGGTAAAGCTGGGAAATGGTTCCACTCATACTTCCATAGCAGAAAACAATATGTAAGAATTGGGCAAAGTTGATCTCAGATACTGCCAACTTCCGTTGGGGTGCCACAGGGGAGTGTACTAGCCCCTATATTATTTTCGATGTATACCGCTGACTTAATGTATTATATTGGAGAAGAACGAATCACACTGTATGCTGACGATGCTAGTATTTTCATTGCCAATGCATCTGTGCAACAAATGCAGCGTGAAGGGAGTGAAGTAGTTTCTAATTTAAACAAATGGTTCTCTGCTAATAACCTATGCCTAAACGGTGACAAAACGAGATATATAAGATTTCAAACTATCAGAAGGCAACCCACTGAGGATATTAATCTAAGAATCGAAAATAACAACATTCAACGAACAGGATGTCTGAAATTTCTGGGTGTATTTTTGGATGAATCTCACATGGAATGTCATGGTGGACTATATTATAAAAAAAGTAAATATAAAGACATACCTAGTAAGAAGGATTAGACCACTTCTTCCCAAATCCGCGATTCTAAACCTATATCACGCGGAAATTAAATCATTTTTATCCTATGGTATTCTAATATGGGGAGGTTCTACACAGCTGAACAGGGTATTTTTGGCTCAGAAAAGGGTGGTAAGAGCAATATCAGGCAAAACAAGAAGACAATCCTGCAAGCCTTGTTTTAAAGAGCTGGAACTGTCAACAATACCAGCCTTATATATATGGGAAGTCGCATGCTATATGCACAAAAACAAAAGTAATTTCAAGATGAATAAAGACAACCATACGTACAATACGAAAAGCTGCTTACTCTATACCCCGAGAAGCAACCAAACTCTATGTTCTAAAACAGCTAATAGATTAGGAATTAAAATATATAATTGTATACCATCCGGTATAAAAGATGAAACAATATACAAGGTTTTCCGAAAAAAAATAAAAATATATTTAATTGAAAGGTGTTACTACGACATCGATGAATTTTTACAGGGTAAATGAACTTGTATAAAATGCCTATATTAACTGTACTAATTTATACTCATATACTCATTTATGTACCTATGTTTTAGTATGTGTTATTGTTTGTTATTTTTTCTGTCGTGTAAGAACACATTCATTCTTTTCTTGACATATCAATATGTATATTAATGTACATCCTATGGATAAATAAATATTTTGATTTGATTTGATTTGAACTTGTTAATCTAGTCTATATAAACTTGATAATCTAGTCTATATAAAATTGATAATCTAGTCTATATAAACTTGATAATCTAGTCTATATGAACTTGATAATCTAGTAAGTTGACAATCTAGTCTATATAAACTTGACTATCTAGTCTATATAAACTTGACTATCTAGTGTATATAAACTTGACTATCTAGTCTATATAAACTTGATAATCTGGTATATATAAACCGCATAAAATTTATTCATCCAATATTCGATTAGAAGTATACAAAACTCAACATACAATAAATGGATGAAGTTCTACAATAAATAGCTGGATAAATACAAAAATAAATTAATCAATCCAAAATTCGGTTACTTTGTACAAAATAAATTACTTCATCCAAAAAAAGGTTAATTCATCCAAAATAAAATGTAATCATCCAATAATTGATTTTTTCTTACAAACTATGATTTTTCCTTACAATAATCGATTGAATCGTTCACCATATTCGAAATTCACCCGAAAAATGTTTTTTATTTTACTTAATAAGTGCAAAATGCAAATTTACGAGTGTATTTAATAATCTTCACACTTTTATTATATGCATAAAAATACTGAAAGGAAAAAACTGTTCACCTTATTGATGAGTGGATTAGCTCGGAAATAAATTGCATTATTCTATCTGCTTATATATAGTATATATAGTGCTTCTTATATACAGTGCATCTGTCTTCTTCTTCTTGTTTCCAATAGCCCTACTTTGGACCACGCTTGTTCAACTATTGGGCTTTGATCTTTGCCCAGTATTGTCGCATCTTCTGCCGGTGTAGCTTCTTTCCCTCTTCTTTCCAGGGGGTACCTTTCCTTCGGGTTTTTTCCTGAAATCCACGGACTTCCTTCAGTGTTTTTCCTAAAATCATGGACTTCTTTCAGGATGCATCTCACAGAAGACTGTCTGTTTTGGAGATTTGTTATTCCCACTTCTTTAATATCCTTCTCGGTTTCTGTCAACCAAGTGGTACGAACCTTCTTGTTTTACCAGAATGTGAACAGACTATTTGTTAGTCCGTTTGGAGTCAATCTTGAAACGTGGCCATAGAAAGCTACCCTTCTTTTCCTTGCACAGTCAGAGAGCCTCTCAATATGTTCGTAGAGCTCAGAGTTATGTCGTCTTCGCAATTCCCCATCTTCCTTTACCGGGAATGCCTAGGATCTTCCTGATGATTCTCCTCTCTCTGATTTCCAATTTCTCTATCAGACCTCTTCGGTTCAAGGAAAGACACTCCATGGCATACAGTGCTTCTGGTCGTAAGACTGATGTGTTTGCGCTCTCTCTTTCGTTACACGCCGCGTTAGTTAGAAATAAAATTTGAAGGAATCAAGTCCTTGTTTGTAAAATTCGTTTAATGTGAAGATATAATTGTATTTTGTATAAAAAAAATTGTTTGTAAAGAGCAATCAAATTTTGGATGGATCAACCTTTTTTGTACAGTTAAATCTTTTTTTGGGTTAATTGATTTTATTTTGTACAAATCTATAAATTATTGTACTATACCATTATTATTTGTAAGATTCAATCGATCATTGGGCGTTTATATTTCATTTTGGATGAAGTAACCTTTTTTGGATGAAGTAATCGTTTTTTGTATGAATAAACCGAATTTTGTATTTTTCCAGATATTATTTGTAAAAAAGCATCTATTTATTGTACGCAAAAAATCCAAGCCTTTTATTTTAGAGGAAGTAACCTTTTTTTGGATGAAGTAATCTCTTTTTGTATGAATAAACCTATGAATATTTTTTGTAAAAAAACATCTATTTATTGTACGCAAAAAATCCAAGCCTATATAAACTTGATAATCTAGTCTATATAAACTTGATAATCTATTCTATATAAACTTGACAATCTAGTCCATATAAACTAGATAATCTAATCTATTTTGATTGAATAATCTATATAAACTTGATAAGTTTCACACAAACTTAATAGACTAGGCTATTATATAAATTTGACAATTTTGTCAGTATAAACTTGATAAGATTGATATAAACGTGTCACACTCTACTTACGATATATAAACATAGATACACGACTAAGATTATAATATTAATAATATTTATTGCAACACAAAAATGTGATATAAGGCTACCGACCTCGTTTAGACTATATATGAATACATTTTTACAGCCTTGCTTTGACTATTCAGACTAATCTAAAACTAAACTCTCTTTAGGTTAGTGGCTTGTCGCCCGTTAAAATCACTTAGCATTGGACTATATCTCTGGACTATCAGATGAGATTTGTTTTTGGTAGTCCTAAAAAGACTCATTAGTATTATAGAGCTCTGGAAAGGTTGAATATATTTATATATTCAGGCTGTGTTCCGACTTTATTAAGTCTATATGATTATCTATAATGTAGTATGGTTTTACCAATTCTAAATTATCATTTCAATCAATAACCTGCTAAGTTCATGTCTCTCACACGAAACGTCAAATTAAAAATGTCTAACCGTAGTGTCAGCCACATGGATTTCAAGTGGTTTACAAATTGGTGTTCATAGAAGCAAAGCTGTACTGATGAGAGATAAATCTCGTAACGCGTCTACAGATGGCTATTCACTTAAGTTGATGGCAAGACATGATCTTAAGAAACAATGTTGTTTTTCTGGTTTTTGTTGAGTGCCACGAGGATGGACTGAAAGGTTTAAAATAACAAATTTCACATGAGATTTATTTTTGGTAGTCCTAAAAAGACGCATTAGTTTTATAGAGCTCCGGAAAGGTTGAATATATTTATGTATTCAGGCCATTTAAAATTTCAAAATTTACTGGCCTAATCTCCGTCTGTCTAATTTGGACTAACTAGCTTAATTCCTCTCGTACGGAATAGATAATCCCAGTGAAAGTTTGAAAATCACACGGAGTAATCCCAAAGTTTCACACTGATAAACGCATTCTGTCTAATTTAGACTAACTAGCTTAATACCTGTTGTATAGATTAACTAATTATCGTGAAAGTTTCTAGATTATCTGGACTAATCCCCATGTTTCACACTGATAAACGCATTTTCTCTAATTTAGACTAACTAGCTTAATCCCTGTTCTATAGATTAACTAATTCCAGTGAAAGTTTCTAGATTATCGTGACTAATCCCCAAGTTTCACATTGATAAACGCATTCTGTCTAATTTAGACTAACTAACTTAATCCCTGTTGTACAGATTAAGTATTTCCAGTGAAAGTTTCTAGATTATCTGGTCTAATCCCTAAGTTTCACATGGATAAACGCATTCGGTCTAATTTAGACTAACTAACTTAATCCCTGTTCTATAGATTAACTAATTCCAGTGAAAGTTTCTAAATTATCTGGACTAATCCCCAAGTTTCACTTTGATAAACGCATTCTGTCTAATTTAGACTAACTAGCTTAATTCCTGTTGTATAGATTAACTAATTCCAGTGAAAGTTTCTAGATTATCGGGACTAATCCCCAAGTTTCACATGGATAAACGCATTCTCTCTAATTTAGACTAACTAGCTTAATCCCTGTTGTATAGATTAACTAATTCTAGTGAAAGTTTCTAGATTATCTGGACTAATCCCCAAGTTTCACTTTGATAAACGCATTCTGCCTAATTTAGACTAACTAGCTTAATTCCTGTTGTATAGATTAACTAATTCCAGTGAAAGTTTGTAGATTATCGGGACTAATCCTCAAGTTTCACATTGATAAACGCATTCTGTCTAATTTAGACTAACTAACTTAATCCCTGTTGTACAGATTAAGTATTTCCAGTGAAAGTTTCTAGATTATCGGGACTAATCCCCAAGTTTCACATTGATAAACGCATTCTCTCCAATTTAGACTAACTTAATCCATGTTGTATAGATTAACTAATTCCAGTGAAAGTTTCTAGATTATCTGGACTAATCCCCAAGTTTCACTTTGATAAACGCATTCTGCCTAATTTAGACTAACTAGCTTAATTCCTGTTGTATAGATTAACTAATTCCAGTGAAAGTTTCTAGATTATCTGGACTAATCCCCAAGTTTCACTTTGATAAACGCATTCTGCCTAATTTAGACTAACTAGCTTAATTCCTGTTGTATAGATTAACTAATTCCAGTGAAAGTTTCTAGATTATCTGGACTAATACCCAAGTTTCACTTTGATAAACGCATTCTGTCTAATTTAGACTAACTAGCTTAATTCCTGTTGTATAGATTAACTAATTCCAGTGAAAGTTTCTAGATTATCGGGACTAATCCCCAAGTTTCACATTGATAAACGCATTCTGTCTAATTTAGACTAACTAACTTAATCCCTGTTGTACAGATTAAGTATTTCCAGTGAAAGTTTCTAGATTATCGGGACTAATCCCCAAGTTTCACATTGATAAACGCATTCTCTCCAATTTAGACTAACTTAATCCATGTTGTATAGATTAACTAATTCCAGTGAAAGTTTCTAGATTATCTGGTCTAATCCCCAAGTTTCACTTTGATAAACGCATTCTGCCTAATTTAGACTAACTAGCTTAATTCCTGTTGTATAGATTAACTAATTCCAGTGAAAGTTTGTAGATTATCGGGACTAATCCCCAAGTTTCACATTGATAAACGCATTCTGTCTAATTTAGACTAACTAACTTAATCCCTGTTGTACAGATTAAGTATTTCCAGTGAAAGTTTCTAGATTATCGGGACTAATCCCCAAGTTTCACATTGATAAACGCATTCTCTCCAATTTAGACTAACTTAATCCATGTTGTATAGATTAACTAAAAACTTCCAATGAAAGTTTATAGATTATCTGGACTAATCCCTCAGTTACTGAACTCACTCTGTTTGATTTAGACTAAATTTAAATTAATCAACATTATCCAACAAGCAGTCTAATTTCGCGAATTCCTGTCGAAACAAGGATTTTGGGTCAGGAAAAATTGCGCCGTTGCGTAACGCGCCGGCGACATTCGGCTAGAAATCAATCAATTAAGCCTTAATTGCCCACTTAGCCAGATAATTCGCGCCGATTACGGATTCGTAACTAATTCTTAATGGGTTAATTGTCCCGATGGGGCAGAGCCATCGGAATCCAATTTGTGGACGCGATTAGCGTTCGGTGTCGACCAACAACGTCCCGAACACTCAAGGCGATTAGATTTGCATTAGGCGTGGAAAAACCGCGTCAATTTCGCAACAAAGAATTAGAGAAACCGAGTGTTGGACAGTTGAGGCTAATTTTTGATTTACAGACCAAGAAGTTCACGGAATCCGTTGATGCAGATCGATTGCGAATCCGGTGTGGTGTCATTCGGTGCGTTAACGGCTTTGTTTGAGTAAACGCGTCGATTTAGATTGTATCTGGACAATTAGCATTTATAGTGCGGATTGCGGCAAAGCTGCGTATTAGCGGACTCCCTCGGACGTGACCGGACGCTAATCGAGGACAAGGAATATTTGCCATAAATGAGCTAATAAATTCGTGTGTTACGCCGAGCAGGAAGTTTGCAGAAAACTGATTTACACTTAATTAATTAGTCGACTAGGTTAAGTCGTTGCGGAATTCTTGATTGTTTAGATATATGACTTGTCTAGCAAATTACCGACAGACGAAGTGAGCTTTAGTGGTTTTACACAGTCTAGACTAGGTTGCAAATTACAGATTGATGCACAGATCTTGACAAATTTACATTGTCTTTGCAGATACAAAGGCTTAATTATTTGTATTTTTGTAATAGGTAGATTACCGACAGACGTAAAGATTGTGTAAAATCTAGATTTAGCCATTTTAGACAGTCTAGACTAGGTTGCAAATTACAAATTGATGCACAGATCTTGACAAATTTAGATTGTGTTAGTTGACTTAGCATAGACAAAGGCTTAATTATTTGTATTTCTTTAATAGGTAGTTTACCGACAGATGTAAAGAATGTGTAAAATATAGATTTAGACATTTTAGACTAGGCTGCAAAACACACAGTTTTTGAAAAATCTAGATTGTTTTAGTTGCCTTAGCACAGACAAAGTTTTCCTTATTTGATAAAGTCTATATTTTTAACGAATTATTAAAACTAGATTGAATGTAGGTGCTGCGCCCTTGAGCGTGTGTTAGTTATCTTTCTATAACCGTATATTTGTTTTTTATCGATTCCCTTCTAGTACAAAGCGCATGCAAATTCGTTGCTAAAAAAAAGAATTGCACGAGCCGGTCGACCTAGAACTCTGTCGCAATTTGATCTGGACGAATCAATGTTTTGTTCAGATTTTGTCCATAATTCCATCGACTAGTTTTGGTAGACCGATTCCAAGCTATAATTAATCCGATTAGAAATTGAGTCCAATTAGATCGAACGAAAGTGGAACACTACAAATCGGTTCCTTTCCCCTAAAAAACCGCGTTCAATGATTCCGAATGTTTGAACCCTCGATTGTCGAGGCTTCTCGGTTCCGATGAAACCAACGAATTCGTTAATAACATCAAACAGCAACAACAATTTACGCAACCCAGGAATCCGGACCTGGTTTCTTATATAAAACTTAATTAGTTTACTAATACATTCACGCTTACTTTTCTATTTGCTTAACGTATTGAAACAGCCTGGATTCTAGCTAACTTTCGAGCTAGTTTGGTCCAAAATTTTCAAAATCTACCTTAAGCTAGTCTAGCTAGCTTAATAGTAATACTAGCTAATCTAGCGAAAGAGTCTAACTGTTCATCTGTATATAATTTGATAAACCAGTCCAGATTAAATTGACCACATTTTCATTGTGACAAAGCGGGACAACATATTTTTCTACCGAAATGATGGAAAATTTTTGTTGAAAAATTTTGAGGAAAATTTTTTCGTGATTTTTTTTTTCGTTGCCCGAAGGAAATCGAAGTGCTGAAAACGACTTTCCAGTTTATTTCGCTGTAAAGTTACAAATAAACAAGTTTTATATATTTTTTCGCTGTACACCATCTTGCATTTCCGACTAATTTGACGCTGTCATAACTTTTGAACGGCTCACCACAGAGAGTTCTAGTCACCAATCGATTCAGCGTCTCAAAATTAGTCTAAAAGCGTATATAATATTCTCTAGGAAGCTTTCAGTTTAGAAATACCATCGATACGGGGAGTCCAGACAGCGGAAACGACGAAATGCGAGAAAATCAATTTTGTCAAAATTGTTATTTTTTGAGACACAGCAAAATTTAAAAACGTTTCTAAAAGCATTTTTGCTGCTGATTACAGATATGCAAATAAAATTTCGCCAGCTCTTTCCGTCCACTATCGCCCGCAAAAATTGAAGAAATTTTTAAGAAATTTCTGCGCTCGAGTAGAGATCTCGGTAAATCGCGAATTTCCTACGGAAAATTTTAGTGTATTAACAGGAAAATGACCTTCCGAAAACGATGGCGCAATCTGTTTTTGATTATCTGCAACCGTTTCCGACCCATCTACTTAGCAAATCGAGAATCGGGTAAATTTCAGTTTGAAATATCTCGACGAATTTCCGGACTTTCCGGACAATTTACACATGGACTTGTTCGTCTTGTCATGTAGTTTCTGTGCGCAGAAAATGATTTCGCTGCTTTTTACCATTCTCGATAAAATCGAAAAAAAACAAAAAAGCAGATATTTTTAGAACGAAATGATGGAAATTTTTTGTTAAATTTTTTTTTGGAAAATTTTTTCGTGATTTTTTTTTTTGGTTACCCGAAGGAAATCGAAACGCTGAAAAAGCGGATTATTATGTGCCATGGCGCAATTTTTTTTTCCTCATTGGTGCTGCCAACTTAACACAGGTATTTCTTGCATTCTTCGTGACAATGTTCAAATCTCACTTTCTTAATATTAGTCTTGATATTACAAGATAATCAATATTTGGTAATATATGACCCGAATTAATTTGATTGATATAAAAATGCACGCGAGATAAGCCGCGGGCTGTAGCTCGTAATACAGAAAGCAAGAAATCTATCGGCCAACAATTTGTTTTCCTTCCGAAATCCTTGCATAAGAAACATTATCCGAAAAATAACGAGCTGCGTTTGCGTCTTTTTTCTTTTACAAATTACTTTTTTCGCAACGCGAAATTAACTTAAACGTTTTTTCTTTCGCCTATTAATTTCGTTTTCCCTGTCAAATTAAAACCAATTTTCCGTTTTGAAATTCTCTCGCATTACGAATATTCAATTTGCGACACGCATTGCCACACGCAATTAATTACAACTTCAAGACGACATTTCGCAATAAATAACCCAAGAGCTGACAAATAGTTGAAACAGACAATCTTATTGTGGCGACTTTAGACTATCTAGACTAGATTGCAACTGCCTGTAAGTTGCGGACGGAAAAAATGGCAAAATCTAGATTTTCTAAGTACGTTTTAGCAAAGACTAACTGAGACAGACTAACTTAGTTTGGCTAAGTTATTACTTTAAGTAAAACCAACTAAACTAATTTACCAATGTTAGAAAAACTACTAAATTCCAAGACTCACTAATTACTCCTACTTAAAACTAAGATATTAAGGAACAAATTAAGATTAATCTCGTTGATCAATTCCGACTACATCCCAAGTTATAGCTATTCAATCTGGATTATTGCTATGCCAAACTGAAACCAAACTAGTTATGACCAACTAGAGTAATTTACAAATTACAGCAAGACTAGTAAATTGCAAGACTTACTAATTACATCGACTTAAAACTGAAATATTAAGGAACAAACTAAGACTATTGTTGTTAGTCTATTTAGACTAATCCCTAAGTTACAGCTAGTCAAAGTTTTATTTTGATTCAGTTTATAAACAGACCTTTTTAAATCTAAAGGACAGACAGAGCTGTCTGTTTTGCTTACAAGGGGACCCTGTCAACTCGTCATCACCGATGTGGCCCAAATTTACAGTATGTGTAGGGCTTGACTATAAATGAAAGTGACGCAAGCGGGAGGGCCAGATGGCCATTTTTACACCGACCGGTAACAGTGGCGTAGCGAGCATAACTGGCGCTCGGGGCAAGATACTTCAGCGACCCCCTCCCACCCTCCAGTAACACATGTAATAATACAGTAAATACAATTTACTAAATTTTTTAGATTTTTAGAATTTACCAAATCAAGCCAAATATTGGGTTCGGAAATGTGCCTGTGTCAGTGGAAATATTATTTCAATATTATATTATAATATATTAATACAAATAAGTACTATGTATACATTTTTCTTGCTTTATATGAAGCAAATTTATCAATTACTTCATCAAAGTAGATCATTTCTAATTTTTCTCTTTCCACACGTAAAATGCCAGGTCACTTAGGCGATCTTGTCCCATCAATCAAAATCAATTTGTGTAAATCGTGTACTTATTTCTTGCTGCAGACGATCAAGAACACTTTTCATAACGCGAGAAATTTCTATTTCTGCGGAAAGGCAAACATTACTTCCCAATTCTCCTGGAATTTTTCGGCGTCTTCTACCACGGATTGTTATATCAATACCCAATTTTTCACAGAAAGACTTAGCCTTTTCTATTGCCTGTTCGCATATCTCTTCTCGAATTGACGCAAGTTCAGTCACTAATGATTCAAGATCATGGAACGCTTCTTTAAAATTCATTTTAGGATCTTGTAATATCAACCGAGCTCGATCAATTCTCCTAAAGATTTCATGCCAGATTTCATAAACGAAAGATATAAAATTAAAATTCAATTTATTTTGTAATAAAATTGTAGCTTCACTTCTGGTGTCACTTGTAGTAGTACCGTCCTCTGCTAATTTGTCTAATACTTCCACTATCCCTTCTAGCCCATCGACAATTATGTTAACCACTTGTGCTCTGGCACTCCATCATGTTTCAGATGCAGGTTTTTTTAAAAGATTTTTCCTATCGTAATGTGGAACGTGAGAAAAAGAGAAATATGCTTTCAATTATCCCAAAACATGTTACAACTATTGGTTCTTGCTTAGCTGCAGTAACTCCTACTAAATTTAAGGAGTGGTTTTCACAATTTACAAATAATGCTATATTATTTTTTTCCAAAATTCTTTGTTGAACGCCGGATATGTGACCTGACATTGTATTTTCAATGAAGGATGTATTTTTGGCATGCATTTCAATAAATTCCAAGAAAGATTATTTGATAGAGACTTTTCTGTTGGTAACCAAACGGGAGCGTGGTCAACATGTCGGCTGAGGTCAGACGCACGAAAAATTTCGCCGATTCGCCGAGCTTTCAAAACACACTGCCCGATATCTCCTATCGTCGCGTGATTTTTTGCTAATTTAGCGCGATCTAGACCCAGGTCGGAGGACCTTTTTTATAGGAGGCGTAGCAAGCACAGCTGGGTTAACTTGACAAGTGGCCCCCCGGAAACCCTGGCATCCTGGTACTGCTCCTCGCATGACTTCAGGATGCTGGTGTATTAATATATTCAGGCACGTACCTTACTTCCCCTATCCAGTCATGCTGATTAGGGGTTCGGGTTTTATCGTTCTTTTTCTATTTTCTGATTGGTTCTCTCGTCTTGATCCTTATAGGTGATTATATTACGTATAATATTTTGAACGTTTTCCCAATTGTCTTCAGACTGCAGCCTGTAGGGTACTGTCGTTCGCGGTTCGATATCTTTTGGTAGGGTGCTCCTCTCGGTGTCCCGAGAGGTCGGGGGACCTGTCGCCCTCCTTTGGATAGAGACCGAAAACCAGACCATCTAAAGTGACCACATTAGACCAACTAAACTGACCAGAGCAATATCGCTGGGCATTCTTATTTCCTCGGATGAATATCAACTGAGACTTGCTTGCATAAACAATAGCACCCCATACCTTAACTCCCACTGTGTGGTGAGAACATGTCGCTCAACAGAAAACTACACATGGCGACGTTCTCCACGTTTACGGCTAACCTTCATGTGACCATCGTGCATTCCCAAACAGAATCAGGATGAAGACTATCCTACCATTCCACGTTCCAATTCAGTTGTAAGGTGCACCAGTCCAAACGTTGCTGTCAACAGAAGCACAAGATGTCCTCGATAGGAATGCAAGCCAAAAGCTCTAATGTGTCGTAAAGTTACGAAGGCTTACAGGACGACTTTCGTTTCGTCGACCAAATCATCGATCGGCTATTGAGCTTGTACCCAAGAATCGCTCTCTTAATGCCATTAATTGGAGATGTCGGTCCTGGACCACATTTGTCTGTCATGGCCGTCCACTTCCTCTTCTACGACGTTTTTGGCCTTTTGTAGCCAATGCTTGATAACACCGCACTACAGAGGATTGGTTGCGGTTAAGACGACTAGCAATGAAAAACCACCTTCACGTAAGCCAAAATGCTACCTCTGTCGAATTCAGTCAGTTGTTGATAATTTTCACATTGGCAGAATCGCAACCTCAAAACGCCTAGGAGATCTCAAAAAGAAAAGGATTGCAACCGAAAACGTCTTAATCTCGCAAGAAATACTTGCGATAATTTCGATTGTAACAACAAGTGAAACGTTTATTTTGAATGAAATTTTGATCAATTACTACATTTGACTAGTTTCTGCCAAGTTTGGTCCAAAAAATTCTACCCCTCTTAGTGTTGCATTTTTTGTCACAGAGTATACAAAGGCTCTTAAAGACGCAGAGATGTTACAACTTTATTAGTGTGAAAGGCTACAATATGCTATCGGTCCAATTCAAGGTAGACAACTGGAAATTATTCAGAAGAAGACTGAGAGCATGTCCGTTGTTTCTGACCTTACCAACATCATCGAGGCAGTGTGTTTTGAGAGCTTGGGGAGTCGGCATTTTTCGTGCGTCTGACCTCAGCCGACATGTTGACAACGATCGCGTTTGGTAGTTAATTTGACGTCAATACTTATCGGGCTGTTCGATCACCGCAAGGAAAGCAGCATCGGCTTTTCTCCCGTCCGGAACAATTTCTTTTAAGTGTTTCCATCCTTGTATTTCCCTGCTCATATTATTTCTTCGTATTTCCTTCCTTAAATAGGCGACGGAAGGACGTTCCACGGAGCGGGTCAGAGACGGTTGCAGATAAGTGATACAATCGCTAAATTTATCGTTAAATACAGTTGAATCAGATATGTTGATGAAGTGATAGAACCCCATATCCTTCCATTCCTCTATGAGCTGTAGGAGCCGATTTTCCAACAGGATAATGCCCGTCCCCACATTGCAAGGCATTCTATGGAGCGCTTAACGTTAATATCTTGCCGTGGCTACCCAGATCTCTAGACCTTTCGCCCATCGAGCATGTGTGGGACATGATGGGTAGAAGGCTCAAGCAATTAGCCCATCCTCCACAGACACTAGAAGCCCCCCGGCATTAACTACATTAACTATCAGCTTGCAGAGTCCACTGCTGGACGTAAGCCTCCCTCAATTCCTTCCATTTCTCTCGTTGTTGTAAATGTAAATAAATCTCAATTAGATGTAATACGCTTTATATCCTCACTCCATCTCGTTGATGGATGACCTCTGCTTCTTGTCTAGACCTCCATTCAATGATACGTTTCGTCCATCTTCCATCCATCATTCTTGCCCAATTCCACTTTAGAAGGGTGATCATCCCTACTGCACCTGCAACTCTCGTTCTCTGCCGTATGGTAACATGGATCGCTCCATGCTCCACTGTTTCCCTGATTTTCTTCTTCTTCTTTCGAATAGGCCTACTTTGGACCACGCTTTTTCAACTGTTGGGCTTTGACTTTTGTCCAGTATTGTCGCATCTTCTGCCGGTGTTACTCCTTTCTCTCTTCTGTCCAGGGGGTACCTTTCCTACGGGGTTTTTCCTGAAATCCACGGACTTCCTTCAGGGTGCGTCTCACAGACTGTCTGTTTTGTAGATCTGTTATTCCCAGTTCTTTGCCCCGATTTTATTTATAACTTTCTTTGTTAACCCCTTGACATACAATGACGTCTCTAAGACGTCATGTATATGTCATAAGATAACATGTATATGGACACGTCAATGCGCATTTTATTCGCATGTCAAGGGGTTACTGTAAGCTCCATATGTTTGAACAGGCAGGACGCATTGATCGTGCACATTTTCAAGCAGATGGGTAAATCAGCCTTAAACACATGTTTCAGCTTATCAAAAGCGGCCCAGGTTAGTCCTCGTCTGTAGAATTCGTTCGTTTGATTATCTCTACCAATTCGAATCCGACGTCCTAGATATTGATATGAGACAGTCTGTTCTATTTTGATATTATCCACTGAAATGGTTTCACTCAGTACAAGGTTGGTCATTATTTGCGTTTTCGAGCAGTTGATCCTTAGGCCCACTTGGTCAATCAATATCTACATACCTAAAGACTTGCGACATTTGTTCTCGATAAGCGATATCAGGAGTCGACGAATCAAATAAAAGTCCATAATATTTATTTCTTTTAATGTCACTTATTACTTGATTTCGAACTGTGGATGCCAGAAGATGATTTGCTAGTAGTGGATCAAACTGAGCTACAGAGTAAAGTTTAAGTAAACATAATAAATTTCCGACATTGGTACCATCTTGAAGCGTTAGATTTTCAACATGACCAAGGTAGAGGAAGTTTTTGTATAATCAGATACTTTATATGCAAGCTAATATTCGTTGCAATATATTTCGCTACCGTTCTTTTTCGGAGTGTATCATTATTAGCTAGCCTTTATGTCCCGTTGCTGGGCACAGCCCTCTTTCTTCTCTGCCACATATCCAACCTCAGCACTAAGATTGAATATGGGGGAGCTAGCGGTTTAACGTCGAATCCGAACGACAAATTTCCAGAGAGGGTGTCAGGCAGTGAGACCTCACGGTTGCCTAAGCCGGATTGGGGAATTGAGTCTGATGGGTTGCAGCCATTAGTTTTAATTTTTACTGCTTTAGTTCTGGGTGGGATTCGAACCCACGCTGTCTCACCCGAGAGCCAAGTGCTTAACTCTCTGAGCCACCATCACCTCTCAATTTTTAGGACAACAAAAATACAAATATTTATTGAACCAGGCAGCGTAGTAGCTTAATTCTGCTTTCCGATCTTATTTAAACAGTACCAACGACGATTAACGAGAGTTACACCAGGTAAAAAGTTCGCAACACTAAGTTAAAAAAAAACCGTAATCTGGACCTGACCCTTATTCTGGATTTCTCAGTTTGTTTTTCTTCCTTTAGTTGGTTTTTTCGATTTTGGGAACCGCTAAGTTTTTTTCCAGGCATTGACATTGACTGTATATGTGTTTCTAATGATGCAATTGCCGTTTTATTAATCATAATCGATTTTCGATGCTAATTTGGACTTCTTTCATGGCTAATCAATTTATCTATTTTGCTCCATTTATTAGAGCCAAATGTGGTTACGAAAGATGATTGTGTAGCGGAATTTGATGTAATAAACAGTAAGCAACAAAAACATTACGCTGCATTATTTTTTGGTGAGTATAATAACTAAGATCGGTTAATTTGAATTCCTTCTTCTTCATTACCTACTCGCTGATTAAACCTAAAAGATTTTGGCATTAGACAATTAGCTGTTTGTGGTTGCTACTGTATTTAGACTGCATTCGTTCTGAAATATGCGGGATCTACGAATAATCATTTCTGTGCGAAGTAGATTTGATATTATTGGAAGATTAATATTGAATTTTAAATAAGCAACATCTCTGTACTCCAAAACGTCTGCAATTACAGTAAGTGTTTCTGTTTCATTTTCTGTACTTTTTATTAGATATGGACGCCGGTTTAGAACTTCAGATGTACTTGGGCACACATATTCATCTTCAAAATCTTGTATTTGTTGTGATGTGTAGGAGTACACGTTGTGATGTGTAGTAGCAGGAGTACAACCTGAATCTGTTTCTGGGATTTGGTCCAGAATACGTTTTTTTTTTTAAAGTTAGTGTTGCGGAGTTTTTACCTGGTGTAACTCTTGTTAATCGTCTTTGGTACTGTTTAAGTAAGATCTGAAAGCAAAAATGAAGCTGGTACGTTGTCTGGTTCAATTCGAGTTTTTGTGTCATAATAACAAGTTTAGATAATAACGTTTTTACTACCGAGAAAATATCGATATATTTTAAACAAAGTATGGATATTTTGATATGTCTCTCTCCAATGGCGCTACAGCCCGAAGCAAGCCCTGGTCTCCACCAAACGTTGTCTCCAGCGTTCCCTTTCCTCTGCCGCCGCCCGCCAGTTCCGCACCCCCAGCATCTCTCTCGCATCCCTTTTCACACTTTCCTCCCATCTCGCCCTTGGCCTGCCCGCTTTCCTTCTACCTTCCGGCACTCTGAGTATTTGTCTCGGCACTGCTGTTGGAGCCATCCGGCACACATGTCCCGCCCATCTTAGCCTGCTTAGTTTTATGTGGGATACCACATCTGGGCTTTTGTATAACTGATATAGTTCGAAGTTCATCCTAATTCTGCAGCCCTCTTCGCTGTTAATTGCCCCATAAGTTTTCCTCAGGATCTTTCGCTCAAAAATCTCCAGCATCTTTTCCGATTTCTGGGTCAGCGTCCACGCTTCGCTTCCATATGTGAGGATGGGTCGTATGATTGCTTTATATATATTACACTTCGTTTGTCTGCTAGCTAGCTTCGAGTTAAGGATGGATTTAAGAGGGAAGTATGCCCTGTTGGCTTGCATGATTCTATGTTGTACTTCCACCCCTTCGTCGTTCTGATCCGTGACGGTTGATCGCAGATATTTAAAGTTGTTGACGACTTCTACAGTGTACTCTCCCATATCCAGATTATTTACTGCGTGTACTGGCGCTCCCGGTCTTACCATCATTACTTTTGTTTTATCCTTGTTTATTGACAGACCTATCTCCTTGGCTCTCTTCTCCATTTTACCGTAAGCATCTTTCATTGCCGTTAGCGATCTACCGATGATGTTTAGGTCGTCAGCATAGCCCAAAAGTTGCGTGGATTTATTGTAGATGGTACCGTTGCATTCTATCTGAGCTTTCCTTATAGCTTTTTCGAGCGCGATGTTAAATAATATGGGTGATAGACTGTCTCCTTGTCTCAGACCTGTAATGGTTTCAAACTTGTGCGATGTCGTTTTCTGGATACCGACTTGGTTCCAAGTCTTTTTTAACGTACAATTTACCAATTTAATGATCTTTTGTGGTATCTCGAATTCTTCCATTGTCTTCATGAGAGTTCATGAGACTTCATGAGTACGCTTGTTTAAAGTCTACGAAGACCTGGTATGTGCTGATGTTCATTTCCCATGTCTTTTCTAGTATTTGTCTGAGTGTAAACATTTGGTCAGTCGTCGACTTTCCTTTCCGGAAACCTGTCTGATACTGTCCTATAATGCTCTCTGCGTACGGTTGGAGTCTTCGTCCGATTATCCATGACAGCACCTTGTAGGCCGTGTTAAGAAGAGTTATACCACGATAGTTCTTGCACTCCAGTTTGTTTCCTTTCTTATAGATAGGGCATATCTTCCCTTCCCGCCATTCCTCGGGTATCTCTTCTGTCCTCCAGATTCTTCCTATCAGCTGGTGTAAAGCACAGTTCAGAGCGTCTCCTCCCATTTTGATCATTTCAGATGGTATCATGTCCGGTCCCGGTGCTTTGTGGTTCTTTAGTGCCTTTATCGCCTTAAAATATTCCGCCCTTCTACCTACCACTTTATTTTCTTCAGCCAGTAAGGTGCCCTCTTTGCTGTTGATTATTGTTGCTCTGGGCTGAAATCCATTTCGCAGGTTGTTCACTATCTTGTAGCATTCTCTAATTTCGTGTTTCCCTTGGTGGTGTCCTATCTGTGCCACCTGGTCGTTAAAATGGGCCCGTTTCTTCTTCCGAAATAATTTGGATGCTTCCTTTCTTTGCTTGTTGTATTCAGCTTGTTTGGCTCTCGTGGGTCTCTGCAAATTCTCTGCCCTAGCTTTCTGTTGTTTCTCGCGTGCTTCTTCACACTCTGCATCGTACCATTGGTTTCGTTTTTTCCTATGGACTTTCCCGAGAGCCTCCTCTGCCGATTCCTTAATCCCCTTTGCAATTTCCGTCCATTGTTCTTCAATACTATGATTTTCCGTCAACACTCCTAGTTTTTCGGCGATCTTTTCTTCGTATCGTTGCCTTACCCTGGTTAAGTTCAGTTTTTCCACATCCCATTTTTCTATTCCGCTGTTTGCTGGCTTTTTCGAGTTGGCTAGCCTTTGTTTTAATTTAATCCTCACCAGGTAATGGTCCGAGTTGCAGTCTGCCCCTTTGCAGCTTCTGACGTCCTGTATGCTGGACATAAATCTTGTGTTTATTAAGACATGGTCTATTTGATTGAGTGTCCTTCCGTCTGGTGATCTCCATGTCATCTTGTGGATGTCTTTATGTGGGAATAGCGTACTGCTGATTACAAGGTTTCTAGATGCTGCTAGGTCCACTAGTCTCTGTCCATTGTCGTTAGTATTTTCGTGTAGGCTGTGTTTTCCAATCGTGGGTCTGTATACGTCTTCTTTCCCTATCTTAGCATTGAAATCCCCCACGATCATCTTTACGTCGTTGTTGTGTGTCGAATCGCATAGCCTTTCTAGTTTTGCGTAGAAGATCTCTTTTTCGTCGTCTGTTTTCTCTTCGCTCGGTGCATGTACGTTAATTATTGTCAGATTGAAGAGCTTCATTCTTATTCGGATCATGCAGAGTCTGTCATTTACTGCTTGGAAGTCCATAATATCCTTCCCTACACTTTTCTTGAGTATGAAGCCTGTTCCTAACTTGTGCGCCTTCCCATTATTACTGCTTTTACATATCCTATATTTTCCTATATCCATGATGCCGCTATCGCTCCAGTTGGTCTCCTGTAGTGCCACTATGTCGAGTTTGTATCTCTCCATTTCGTTTGTTAAGGCTTTTAGTGCACCTATCTGGTAGAGGCTCCTTACATTCCATGTTCCCATCGTAATTTCTTTCGATTTCCTTGTGCATTGCTGTGGTCGTTGCCGAGTAGTCAGTCCAGTCCGAGGCAAGTTTGGTGGTTTCGTAACGGTTTCTTTTTTTTTCTATGGATGAGTTGTTGGCCCATCGCAAAACCCCCTTTTCGGAGGACCATTTCACCCGCCATTTCATTTCATTTCATTTCATTTTGATATGTATATGGGGTAATATATATATATATATATATATATATATATATATTATGTATATGGGGTAATATTTTTCTTTAAAAAAATAAACGTGGCAACGTCGAGGTAGTTGTGAGCGCATCCACCATTTGTTACATTGAAAATGTCAATTTTTAGGACAACAAAAACACGAATATTTATTGAACCAGGCAGCGTAGTAGCTTAATTCTGCTTTCCGATCTTATTTAAACAGTACCAACGACGTTTAACAAGAGTTATACCAGGTAAAAAGTTCGCAACACTGAGTTAATAGAAACCGTATTCTGGACCTAACCCTTATTCTGTATTTCTCAGTTTATTTTTTTTCCTTTAGTTTGCTTTTTCGATTTTGGGAACCGCTAAGTTTTTTTCCAGGCATTGACATGGTTTAAATAATAAATAAATTTTTATTATATTAATTAAGATATTATTTTTGAACAACTTACAGTATAACACGCAAAACTGTTATTTGCTAGCCCTGAGAAAGGCCCACAAGTGGTGTCGAAACGTCGGCTTTCTAAATTATAAAGGATTTTTGACTGAAAACCCGATTATTTTTATCTACGTCTATATTTATAACTCGGCCGCAGTTTAGATTTAACAATAACTAACGTATATACAGCTCAACATTTGGAAGCTACTACTACTGCACATTTATATTCTACACTACCTTATATTTTATATTCTACTAGTTCGCTGAGCGTATATACCTTCTTGTCCGATTCTTCGATGTTTTCTCGGATGGCCTTTTCAACTTGGTCTCTGTCAGTAAGAGCGTCGATGCCTTTTATATGCAGAGACACTTTTCCCATTTTGTCCTCCAGACTCCAGACTTTGGTCCCATCGTTTGCGCCTGAGTTCTGTAATATATGATGTAGTTTGTCCAGCGCGGTTTTAATCTTTTACATTGTAATAAGAACCTTGCCCTCCTTCGTTCTTCTTATACCTAGAATTCTGTCTTTTCCTTCCAGTGCCGATTTTACTGTCTGTAGATTGTTCTGGTAGCTTCTGTCCTTGTTTTCCACAACAATGGCGTAAGTTATACGTTCTTGTTTAATCTCACTTATTCTTGTTTTATCACCACTTGTGTAGATTTCTATATTTGTTGTAGACTTGTGGAAAACAGCCTCTGCCAGTTTTCTGAAGGTTTCCGTGTCAAAATATTTCGGCTGGTGGGTAATAATACATTCGTCGCCTTCAGTTTCCATTTTGAGTTGCAGCAGTAGCGAGAAGATTTTCTTCTGCGTCAGTTCAGGTGTTATTTTAAATATCTTTTGTCTCGCTGTTTGTCCTGTTTTTTGTGTCTTAATTTTGCTTTCGCGTTCCAGCATGCCGAAATCCTCATAAATATCAGTAAGTTCAGGATATATATCCTTAAATGCCTTCTGGATCCCTCTATTCATGTTCATGTCGTTGTTATTAACCCACACTGTCATTACTTCATCAATGTTGTTCCTTGTGTTTACTCTGGGATTTCCACTCAGAACTTTTGTATTTTTGTAAGTTTCTTCTGTCTATGATTTTCGAGCAATCGATAATGCTCGTAGCATTTGCAGGACTCAAACTCCAACAGGTCATTTTCTTCTATTGTCTGGGTTCCGGCGTCGTTGCCCTTGTATGGGTCGGTCTGTATGTCGTCGAAAGTCATTTTTGCCAACCTCTCGTACTTATTTTCTTTTATCCAATTTTGTATGACAGGGGAACTCAGGCAGCTTATCTGTCTAGATAGTCTCTTTGTGATTTCTTTGATCTCACGTTTGGTGTTCTGTTCGATATTCTCCTCGAGTTCAGTCCTAACTTGGTTATCATTGCAATTGCCTCTTCTAACACAAATGCACTTGAGCTTTGTTTCCTGTTGTATGCTGAGGTCTTTTTTTTTCCTTTTCCATTGAGGTGTCTGCAACCTTTCAAAGCCTCGAAACAGGTACTAATAGAATTGCTTCTAGCCTTTACCGTGCCGAAGGATAAGCGAGTCGTCTGCTAAGCGAGAAGAACCAAATGTCAAATCTATAGGAGCCGAAACCTGGACCCTAACCAAGGAGGAAGAAAGAATCTTGGTATGTTTCGAAAGAAAGATTCTAAGACACATATATAAAGGCGTACAGGAAAACGGAGAATGGAGACGGATATACAACCATGAGCTGTACCACCTTTACGAACACACGGATGTAGTCGGTACTATAAAAATTGCTAGATTAAGATGGATAGGACATATAGAGCGAATGAAGGATTCAGAGCCAGCAAAACTTATTACACGACAAAGACCAGTAGGGAAAAGGACACTGGGCAGGCCAAAAACAAGATATCTGGACCAAGTTGAGGAGAATCTATTAGCAATGAAGGTGATGGAAAGCTAAGGCCCGGAATAGATTGGAATGGAAAAAATTTCTAGTGGAGGCCAAGACCCATAATGGGTTGTGGACCCAAAGCTGATGATTGATGGCGACTGGGAGGGAGAATTTACGTTTGTTGGTGCAATGGGTACCTCAGTTATTGACCTTATTACAATATACTAATCTAGTAAGGTACCTTCCCTGAACTCAAAAGGTGTCAAAAAATCATGATTTTTGTTAATTTAAGAAAAATTGTGTAAAAATGCGGTTTACGTCTTTTTCGGGTATGCGGGTTATGTCATTTTTTCCGGTAAATTGAACAAAAAATTAGGATTTTTTAGACGAGCTTTACAAAGTTCCGCACCCGCAGGGGGCGGCTGTAGGTGCGATTTAAATTTTGCTGAGAAAATGAGAACTTTTTCTGAGAAATTGTCATTTTCTGTTGTAAAACTGAACGGGCCTTCGACCCGTGCCTGTCTGCCGCTCGCAAGTCCCACACGGCGTCCTCCAGGTGCCAAAAACAGGAGATCGTTTCTAGCACCTTTCAGGAGCAATTTTGGTCAGCGGCTCGATTTTTTTACTGCGTCCTCTTGCCGCGTCGATTTCACGTTTTTTGACGTCATGCGGAAAAAGTACGCGACCGTCGGTTCACCCGGTGCGGCGGAAAATGTAAGCGAAAAAAAACCGTGTTTTTCATCACATCTGTGGACACGGTACTCTTGATTGAAGAGCGCCGTGTCTCCAAACCGGTTCGTTCGATGCAAGATGCTTACCCGCAACGGGCGGTGGAAGAATCTGGTACCTCCGGCATCCTGTTCCCGCTCTGGGTTAATTTTAACACAAAAATCGGAAAAACGCGCTGTTTTTCCGATTTTTACCAGCAAATTAGGTGAAAACTAATTTGCTGGGATCCCTCTGCTGGAATAACCAACAGTCAAATCGTGACCGGACCGGTACCAATCGATTCGGCATGGTGCCTTTTTGTTTATTTTGGAGTTAAGTTGCGATTGCGTACCGGATGGCGCTGGGACGCCCAAAAAACATGTTTTGCAGAAGTACGTGAGAATTCTCAGATATTCGCTAAATTAAAGAGCAGGGCGTCGCGGTGGCGATTTCTAAATAGAGAACAAAAGGGTCTATAAGGCGATAGGAACGACGCACCGCTCGATCGCACTTGGGGGTCTCGACGCCCGTCCAAAGTCGAAACGAATTTTTCAAAATTGAGAAAATTGAAACCTTCAATATTCGGTGAAATGTTTTAGAATTTTATTGCTCTTTCCGTGGATTATAGCCCCACGTGTCTACTTTCGAACGACACCTCTCTTTGCGCGTTACACTTTCGGGGACGTTCCGCAGGCCCCAATTCACAAAGTCACTTTTTTTCACCTCTACAAACGAAAACGCGAGAAGGAAAATTTACATTTTCAGTCTGAGAAGTCCATGCCCGGTGAAAAAGCCAACAGTATGGTGTATGAATTTCTCAAATCCATCAACGGATTCGCACTCTAAGTCAAAAAAACTACGACCATTGCTTGCCGCTGAATCGCCAATTCACACTTACAGCTGATCATTCTGACACTATTTTCCCTCAGGTTATGTGCAAATGTCATTGTTGAAGTTGATCCGTTTATGATTATTCGTGTGCTTGTAATTACTTATGATGCAAGACGGCAAATAACACTGATGGAAATTGGAATAAGAAGCGAGTCGGATCATATGCCGGTAGTGGTGTCGTTGAAGCAGCAAAGGAAGATGGAAGTTATGGCAGAGAAGTGAGTGGCCAGATAGGATACGGAGGCGACAGAAGAATACTCCTGTATTCTTCTGTCGCCTGGAAAATAGAAGAGGTGTGAGTGGAACACCATAGATGATGTCTATGATGGTAAAGAAAATGGAATCAGTACTTGCATCAGCACTTAAATCAGTACTTCAAAAAGATAATCAAAGAAGCGTATCCAGGCCGAGCATGGTACGACTGGGAAGTGCGGAACGTAAAGCAAAGGTTTCGAGAAGCTATGAGAGAATGGAGAAAGGAAGAAGGGCTCAAAGTGCACGTGCTGGAAGCGGAAACAGAACTGCAAAAAATAGAGAAGAAGAAAAGGTAGCTTTGGGAGGAAAAGGGGAAGCAGCGGGTATGGGAAATCAAGACGGAAACGGAGCTGTGGAAATACGTGAGAGAGAATAGGGAAATGAAGGAAAGATTACCCAAGAGCATTGCGATAGAAAATAGCAAAACCACTTTATGATGATGCTAGAAGCGGTGGAGCTGCGGTCAGGAAGAGAAGATAGTTCAAGAGATCGACCGAGAAAGCAGGAAGAGCTCGCCGAGGATATCACAGTGGCGGAGGTGGAGGATGTTATTAATTCCCTAAAGCCATGAAAATCGGGAGGTTTGGATGAGCTCGGAAATGAAGCGTGGAAAGAAACACCTGGAATCTGTAAGGAGATGTTAACGGAAGAATTGAGAAGTATAGGCAGAGGAGACAAAACGATTCAAGTCAGCTGGAAAGTGGGCATAATTCAATCGGTGTTTAAGAGTTAAACGACAACAAAGATAATTTCGATGAACTCCTCCTACAAAATATTTGCTAAAATCCTGGATTGTCGCTTGAGGAAGGAAATCAATGGAAGGAATCTTTTACGGTACATCAGTTATTGACCTTATGGACTGATGTAAATCGGAATAAGAAGAGATGAGATCTTATGCCGGTAGTGGTGTCGTTGAAGCAGCAAAGGCAGAAGGAAGTTAAGGCGGCGAAATGGATGGCCAGATGGGATACGGAGGCGACAGAAGAATACAGGAGGAAATTAAAAGAAGTAGAGTGGAACACCATAGATGATAGAGACATGATGCTAAAGAAAATGGAGTCAGTACTTGTCATAAAACAAATCAAAAAAGCGTATCCAGGCCGAGCATGGTACGACTGGGAAGTGCGGAACGTAATGCAAAGGTTCAAGAAGCTATGAGAGAATGGAGAAAGGAAGAAGAGCTCAAAGTGCACGTGCTGGAAGGGAAAACAGAACTACAAAAAATTGAGAAGAAGAAAAGGGAGCTTTGGGAGAAAA
Source organism: Phosphuga atrata (assembly GCA_944588485.1). Taxonomy (NCBI): domain Eukaryota; kingdom Metazoa; phylum Arthropoda; class Insecta; order Coleoptera; family Silphidae; genus Phosphuga; species Phosphuga atrata. Next base: position 9,999,727 of record OX155908.1, on the reverse strand, counting down.
AGGAGAAGCAGCGGATACGGGAAGTCAAGACGGAAACGGAGCTGTGGAAATACCTGCGAGAGAATAGGGAAAGGAAGGAAAGGTTACCCAAGAGCCTTGCTATAGAAGAATAGCAAAACCACTTCATGATGATGCTAGGAGCGGTGGAGCTGCGGTCAGGAAGAGAAGATAGTTCAAGAGATCGACAGAGAAAGCAGGAAGAGCTCGCCGGGCATATCACTGTGACGGAGGTGGAGGATGTTATTCATTCCCTAAAACCAAGAAAATCGGGAGGTTTGGATGGGCTTGGAAATGAAAGCGTAGAAAGCAGCACCTGGAATCTGTAAGGAGAAGTTAACAGAGGAATTGAGAAGAATAGGGAGGAGAGACAAAAGGATACCATTCAGCTGGAAAGTGGACATAATTCAACCGGTGTTTAAGAGTGGAACGAGGGACGCGCTAGAAAATTATAGAGGTTTAACTTTGATGAACTCCACATACAAAATATTTGCTAAAATCCTGGATTGTCGCGTGAGGAAGGAAATCAATGATCGAAGCTTTTAGCCGGAAATACAAGCGGGGTTGAGTGAAGGGAGGAGCACGGTGGAACACCTGGTGACCTTAAGAGTCATGATAGACCAAGAAATAAGAAAGCGATGCCTGTTTGCTCTTTTCATTGATTTGTAAGCTGCATATGACTCGGTGAACAGGAGGAGATAGGATGAGTGTTTGGGCAAGCTAGGTATCTCAGAGAGTGTAAGATGGAATATCAGGGATTTGTACGAGGAAACCGTCTGTAAGGTAGTAGCGACTGAATGGGAATCGGACTATTTTGAGGTGAGGAAGGGCCTGAGACAAAGCTGTCCTTTGAGTCACACGCTCTTCAATCTGGTTCTATAAGCTGGTCAAGCTGGAGGAGTGGTGATTGGGAAAAAGAAAGTGTAAAGCTTGGCATATGCAGATGACATGGTGGTTGCAAAGTCGGCGGTTGAGATGAAGGACGTGATTGAAAGGCTCTGTAGGTATTTCGAAAAGAGGGATTTAAGGGTAATTGATCGGTAAAACAAAATGGATTCGGTTTAAAAGGGGTGGGCGATATAAGAAAGAAAGGTTTGAATGGCAGGGTACTGAAATGGTGGAAGTTAGTAAATTTAAGTATTTGGGGTATGTCTTTGTGACTGGATAAATGAAGATTACTAATGACTAGGACTAATGAAGAGCACATAGAGTATGTTACAAAGAAGGAATGGGTGGCGGCGGGTCGTATCTGGGAGGTTTGGAAAAGGAACTTTGATGGAAACTTTAGAGCAGCAGATACCATATGGAAGGCATGTGTGCGAAGCGTGTTACTGAGTGGATGCGAGGTCTGGGGAACGAAAGAGGAAGACAAGATCGAAAGGGTGCAGCTAAACTTTTTTAAGAAAGTGTTGAAACTTCATAGGTCGGCGCCTGGTCACATTGTCCTTGAGGAAGTGAGTGCGTGTAAGGTCGCGGTAATTGCTGCGGAAAGAGTGATAAAGGGATGAGTATAGGGTGGACAAGAGCAAGATCACAAGAGAACAAATCTCTAATGTTCGACAAATTATCGAAAAGGCAAGAGAATTTGCAAAACCATCATATCTCTGTTTCCTAGACTACAGCAAAGCTTTTGACTGTGTTAGCTGGCAATAGCTTTGGAGAGCTCTATTAGAGATGGGAACCCCTCAATATCTGGTGCTCCTATTAAAACATCTATATGAAAACAGCAGTGCAACAGTTAGACTGGAGGACAAAACCTCCCCAACCTTCAGCATACAACGAGACGTAAGACAAGGGTGTATTTTATCTCCCTTGCTATTCAACATTCATGGTGAATACATTACTAGGAAGGCTTTGGACGGTTGGGAAGGTGGCAGAAAAATAAATAACCTTCGTTATGCCGATGACACCACACTTATAACAAAGGACAAACAGGAAATGGATGAACTTATTGAAAGAGTGGAAGTAGTAACCCTGGACTATGGGTTAAAACTAAATCGGCGAAAAACTAAGTTAATGGTAATAGATCGCACCGACAGAATAAATAGAGCGCCGACCATAAACGATATAGAAATGGTAGAAGAAATTAATTATCTGGGTGCTAACATAAGAAATTTCGAAATTAAAAGGAGAATCGCTCTTGCCAAAACTACCATGAGAAAGCTGTATCAAATCTGGAAGGACAAACAAATAACAACTAAAACAAAACCCAAACTTGTCGAAACTCTTGTCTTACCAATAGCATTATATGGGGCACAAACCTGGACCTTAAAGGCCACAGACACACACATCGAAGGCACCAGACGTAGGGGTCGATCTCCGAAGCGATGTACAACATGAGGTGCATTACAGACAGAGATAAATGGAGAGAAATCACAATCACCATAATATGAATGATAAACATAAGATCAGGAATGAACGATGAAGTAAACGAATAGAGAGAGAGATAGGGTGAATGGGTTAGAAGATGAAAGGTTAATAAAGGAAATCTTTCGAGTAGTGAATAAAGAGGGGTTAATTGGTAAAAGAGAGAGTGGTTGGGGCCGAATAAAAGGAAACTGTATGAGAGAGGCGGGTTATAATCCGAGGGGTTGGAAAGGGGAAAAAGTGCGGGTGCTCAGTGGAAAATGTTGCTAAGAGAGAGGTTATGGAAGTGGACTGCCAAGAGCGCCAATCCAAAATAGAGGCTAGCAAATATCACCAAGGCTACAGTCAGATACAAGTGCACGTCCGTGTTCCTGGTTATTTGAGGACAAGTAAAGGGTCGGAGGACCAGCCGGTGTTGGCGAGATTTAGGTGTGATAATGAAAAGCGTGGCAGAAGATGAATGAGGAAAGTAGAAGGTGTTTGGTGTGTGGGTTGAAGGAGGATATTGTGGAGTAATTGGTTGGAAGAATGCACGATGGCGGAGTGAAATGAACAGGAGAGAAGGCGAGGAAAGAATTTGAGTGAGTGCATGGACGAGAACGGGAAGGGACAACGGGAAAAGATTGAAAGATCGGATGCGACGGGGTAGTTTTTTTGAGTGTTGCGGTTTAGTTTATAAGTTTATAAAGTAGTAAAGTAGTAGTTTATGAGTTAATGACCGATGTACAGGTGTTGATGTATAGGTTTATAGGGTGGTAAGATTTATTTTTACTTTTTAATGGGGTTTTAGTTTTAATTTCATAACTTTTTTTTTTATTGTTCTGTATGTTTTGTATGGTAGTGTAAATTATTTTAATTAGGCCAATAAAGGATAATGAATATGAGATGTGAATAGAAGCGAAGAAAGGCGACAAACAAATCGCGCATTAATTTTCGATGGTTTGTTGGAATCGAAAGCGAAATGAAATTCTTCCGAATTGCATAAAAAGAAGGGAAATTAATTAATTTATTCGACAGCTTGTTCTCTCTCTATTGCTCAACAGCATTTTTTCTATACAAACAAGGCGAGATGAAAAATGAAATTCTGCGTTGCGACATTTGCTTGACGTCTCCATTCCAAACGAACTTCGGCAATTGCGCCGAAAATTAAAAACGTTATTTATCGATTGCGATTGACACACTCCCAATCTGCATATTAATTGCACTCATTTAATTCCCTGCAAAAAAATAAATGAACTCTTACAACACTTAATTGCAATACAGTAATCGATTTTGTTCGAAATTTAAAAGTACTATAAGATTTTCGCAAAATTCCCAAAAAAATATTCTCTAAACTTCACCGAGAAGATTGATGTACTGCATGGATGAGTGTGCATAGATGAATTTAGTACTGGCTAATACAAAGCAATTATTGACTGTTTTAGCAGATTTTCGCGTTTAATTCACGAAATATTCGACGGATTTTCACGAAATTTGCAACAAAATATTCCTAAAACTTTGCTGAAGAGAATTATGTATCGCATGTAGGTAGTTATAGCATGTGTCAGTATGCATCGATGAAGTTACTACTGGCTAATACATGTCAATTTATGGATGTTTTAACAGAGTTTCGCGTTTAATTCAGGAAATATTTGGCGAATTTGGACGTCCAGAGTGTACGGATGCGTTCCAGGAGGGCCACTTGCCTGGTCAGGTTAGGTTACCGCCAGCTACGTCCCCCCTCTAATCTAACCCCCTCCCCTCCCCCAAAAATGTATCGAAGAAGTTAATACTGGCTAATACATGATATGTTCTGATGTTTTAGCAGTTTTTCTCGTTTGTTTCAGTAAATATTTGGCGAATTTTTGCGAAATATGCAACAAGATAATTTTGAAGGTTTGCTGAAGCGATTGATATCGCATGTGGGTACTTAGTGCGCATTGATAATGTTACTACTGGCTATTTTTTGGGTTCATCATAATTGTCGATTGATGTAGATTGACTCAGTAGATTTAGCAAAGACACACAATCTTATCGTCGATTAGTTTGCGAGTGTTTGTTTGTGGACAATCTTGGCAAAATAGGAATTGCAAAGTAATAAGTTTGTGGAAATACAAACCGTTCTAATTTAGTTAATTAAATGTAAATTAGATGTTGCAATTTCGCATATGTAGCGTGCAAATTCGGATTTTGCGCAAATTATATTGTTCGTTTTGCTTAAGCTTTAATCTCAATTTTAGAAAGTAAGCCACGCAAACGAAAAAAATTTGTCGCGCCCTCAGCGAACGTTTCCCAATCGGATCTAATGCAAATCTGCGAAAATATCTTAAAACCGACATTACCGGTTTCTCCGTCCGTTTTAAAATCTATCGAGACAAACCGAATTTTCCACAACCTAAATGCATTTCTTCTAAACAAATTCCTGTCTGAATAGGATGATTGCGAATGTTACTACGTGGTATTTCATACTTACATTGAATTGAAAAATTCACTAAAAACATAGTGAATTTTTCAATTCAATGTAAATTCCTGTCTGTCTATGACTTGCGAATCGAACCGACTGAACCAATTGTCCGTCCATCCGTCAGTCCTTTGCGATTTGCATGGTGAAAACCGCCAATTATTGCAGCAGTTCAATTGTCAATCAAAGTTTACATCCACTTTCTTCCTCCTGCAAACCAAACGGACGAGAAAATCACATAGAATTCGCTCAAGCCGAAAATAAGCGACCAATCGCAGTTGAACTGCTCCGTCCATCCGTTCATCATTTGCAAAACTTAGCTGGCCTGTCCGTACTCTTGATAACATATCATCAGTTTCGGCAATCCGTTTTCCCCTAGGTTTCGATTCTGGCGACAGTTATATATACTAGTCCACTCATCCATTGTCACTTACTCCACTAATCCACACAGTTGACTTAAATTCTCCGAACAGCAACCACCCAGTTTTACTAATCAACGTTCGTATTCAGTGAAATGCGTTGGATTTTCTTAATCCTCCTCGTGGACTACGCCAACTCTCTGCCATGGATTCCTCATCGACGAATCGACACAAATTTGGTAAAACCAAATCAAATATCTAAATAGATTAGGATTTAAACTCATTACAATTAACGCCGATTCTCATATACGCGACACTCAGCTACGCGACGTCACGCGGCATCGCCTGTCAAATAATGATTACATTGTTTTAAATGGGCGACAATTAACTACGCGACGTACCCATTTGAAACAATGTAATCATTATTTGACAGGCGATGTCGCACGACGTCGCGTAGCTGAGTGTCGCGCATATGAGAATCGACCTTTAGACTAAACACGCTGTGGTAGTTAACATACAAATAGAGAAATATAATTATAGTTAATAGTTAGTTTTTATTACCGATAGACTACTTAATTGTAAGACTTACTAATTACGCCTACTTAAATCTACGATATTGAGGGACAAATTAAGATTAATCTTGTTAATCTATTCAGACTACATCCCAAGTTATAGCTAGTCAAACTTGATTATTATTTTGACGAACTGCAACTAAACTAGTTGTGAGTAACTAGACTAATTTATCAATTACAGAAAGACGGCTTAATTGCAAGACTTACTAATTACAATTACTTGAAATTAAGATATTAAGGAACAAATTAAGACTAATCTTTTTAATTAATTCAAACTACATCCCAAGTTATAGTTAGTCAAACTGGATTATTACTATGCTATACTGCAACCAAACTAATTGTGATCAACTAGACTAATTTACCAATTACATAAAGACTACTAAATTGCAAGACTTACTAATTACACTTACTTAAAACTAAGATATTAAGGAACAAATTAAGACTAATCTTGTTAATCCTTTCAGACTACATCCCAAATTATAGCTAGTCAAACTGGATGAAGTATTACTTTGCCAAACTGCAACCAAACTAGTTGTGACCAACTAGACTAATTTACCAATTACAGAAAGAATGCTAAATTGCAAGACTTACTAATTACACTTACTTAAAACTAAGATATTAAGGAACAAATTAAGACTAAGCTTGTTAATCTATTCAGACTACTTCTCAATTTATAGCTAGTCAAACTAAATTTTTATTTTAACAGAGTAAACTGGTTATGACGAACTATACTAACTTAGCAATTACATAGAAACTAGTTAATCTATAAATTTACTGACTATATTGCCTTAAAGCTAAAAGATTAAGGTTTGTATTAAGACTAATCTATATAGACTAGTTTTTAAGTTATAGCTAGTTAAGTCTTTGTTTAATTTCGAATTAAATTAATTTTATTTTGTGTAAATTAAGTTGAGATTGTAAGTGAAGCGTGTGACAGTTATTAATTAGCTTGTGGGTAATTTTCTAATTAGTTTTAGTGAATTTAGTGTGGATGATTGTAATGAAAACGGTTGGCAAGATATGTTGCAACTATGATGCATAGAATGCGCAGAGCTAAACAGTTAGCGCAGTTTAACTTGCTCACTTTCATTTGTTCCTTGACCGCCGGCGGCCAGAAATTCCCGATCCTCGCCGGTTTTTTCGGAAGAGTTTCGACCGCGACCGGCGTTATGCAAACGCTCTTAAACGAACAAATTAGTAAACTAATAAAATGTAGCGAGCGGTTGCGCAACTCGGCCGCCGCGCTCAATTTCTATCGTCTGAAAGGTCGGCGATGTCCAATTAAAAAATGGAAAAAAATTATATGCACACACAATCTACACACTAAAACTAATTGTCCAAAGGTCAAAATCTTTACACACCTACTTTCGCTTACGATTAGTCTCAGGCGGATTTAGGATTTAGTCTAGTCTACAACTCAAGCATTTATTTATTAGCGAAATTCTTCTGTCAAGAGTCGAGTTCTGTCATTCAATTATTAGACTAGATAGTTTGGATTAGTCCAAGCAAGCTCGTCTCTCTGTCACAGATGTCTAAATCCAGATTAGAATTAGATTTACTATATGTCACAGATTCTTCTTCTTCTCCGTCTATTCCCGTTCATGCGGGGTCGTCGTTTCTGACAAGTCGTCTCCATTTTCCTCGGTCCCAAATGGTGTGTCCAGGAAAGAGAGTGCTTGATCTGGAGGTGGATAGCAAAAGGAAAAGAGACACTCCTATAAGAAGCTGGATGGTCTGCGTGCAGGATGATCTCCGAGAGAAGCAGTTTACAGAAACTGCTTCTCTCGGAGATCATCCTGCACGCAGACCATCCAGCTTCTTCTAGGAGTGCCTTTTTTCCTTTTGCCATCCACCTCCAAATCAAGCACTCTCTTTCCTACATAACTCTCATCACGGCACTTAATGTGGCCATACCAGAACAAGCGTTTTTCTTGCACCTTTTTTGATATTGCAGTCACTTTTACGCTGCCTGGTACCTTCATTTCAGCTACTTCCAGTCGCTTGCACTCTGACTGCACTGTTGGCCAAGTTTCTGCTCAACATAGCATTGTAGGTCTCACTGCACATTTATAGGCTTTACCCTTTACTTGAACATTCAGTCTTTTATTTTAATTCATTTATTATATAATAATAATACAGAACATAAAACATGACACCCCGGGCCCGCTCTTCGCATTACTGCAGGGTGTATGTCCTATTCTACCCAGTGGGTATGTGCAGATGCTTCCTCTGTGTGGCTTGTCTTAGCTTAACGTCTTGCTCCTTTTGGGTCATTATGTCTTTTACCGCTTTGTTCACGTTGTCCCAATTTTCTTCTGTTCTTAACATGTGGTCTGTTATTGTTCTTGGTTCTAGCAATCCGTCCTGCATTATCGTTGCTCGTTCGCGTTCCCATCTGTCGCAGACGAATAGGGTGTGGTACATGCTATCGTCCTCTTCGCAGTAGTCACACTGTGCTTGTTCTGCCAATGCTGTGCAAGTCCTTGAAACATCCATGTCCCGTGCGAATCTGTGTCAGGTGGAAGTTGGGTTCTCCGTGATTTCTGTCTTTCCATTTGATTGGGTCCGGGATTAATAATCTGGTCCATTGTCTCCTTTCTGTATGCTCCCATTTTATTTGCCATTCCTTACGAGTGTTTTGCCTGGCTGTTTCTTTTTTCACTTTGTCCCGGCCTGCTAGGTAGCAAAACATGCGTTCTTGCGCAGTCAGATCGATGGGGACGATACCGGCGATTACGAGAGCGTCTCTAGATACGGTCCTGTATGCACTGCAAACCCATAGTATCATTTTTCTTTGTACCTTGGCCAGTTGCTGCTTCTTTCTTTCTCTCAGAGCGTTGGCCCATACTAGAGCCCCCTACAACATGATGGAGTGGGCCACTGAGCTAAGCAGCCTGTGTTTGCTGCATTTTACCTCCGACGTTTGGCATCAGCTTTTGTAGCGCGTATGCGGTTTTTGTGGCTTTTGAGGTAGCACAGCTTATGTGTGCTGAGAAATTTAATCCTCCTTCTATGACGTATCCCAGATATTTTACCCATTCCTTGGGTTTTGATCTTCGTTTCTTGGATACTAAAGGATATTGGTGAAAGTCTTATACCGCTCAGAAGCACGGCCTCTGTTTTTTCAGGCGCAAGCCTTAACCCCTTACTTGTCATCCATTTGTTTATTTTTTCGACCGCTATGTTTGCTTCTGCATCAGAGTCTTTTCTGTCTTTGCAGTTACCAATGTTGCAAATCCGATTGTGGTTACTCCTTCGGGTTGGGTCATCTTGAGCATCAACATCAAGTCCCACAGTGTGAGGCCTATTCTCTTGTGTCGTTTCCTATTTCGTGACTGATCGTACGGTTATTTAGATATCTCCTTGTCATCCTTTGCAGATTTGGGGATATGCCTTTTCCAGATATTTCGGTCATTATGTGCTGCCAGGATGCAGAGTTAAAGGCGTTTCTCACATCTAACATAATGGGAGGAACTATCTGGAAAAGGCATGACCCCATATCTACAAAGGATGGTAAGTAGCTATCTAAGCAACCGTACGATCAGTCAAACGATATTTGGCGGTACCGTCCTGTTCTCGCTTTTACGTTCTTGACAATGTCTAAAATAGCCGTTACCGCGTGGCAAGTAGAGCGACCTCCTCTGAATCCGTATTGTCTTGTGGATAATCGTTTTTCTGGAGCTTCCAACTCCTTTTTTATCCGTATCAGTAGCAGCTGTTCAAGAAGTTTTCCCATGGTGTCTAGAAGACATAAGGGCCTGTACGACGTTGGCTCTTCCCCTTTCGCTTATCGTCTTTTCTTCAAAGTACTAGTCTTGCTCTTTTCCATGTCTCGGGGAAAGTTCCAGTCCTAATATTTTCATTCATCACTGCAAGTACAGCTTGTGGGTATTGTTGTACCGTTCTTTTAATGATCTCTGCAGGTATGTTGTCCGGTCCTGGGGCTCTGCAAGTACGAAGTCGATTGCAGGCGGTTTTCAGTTCGTCTTCTGTGAATTCTACGGTAGTATGGACTGTCGAGGGACTATGGAAGTCGTATGGATTGTGGGACGAGGTGGTGGTGGCTCAGATAGTTAAGCACTTGGCTCTCGAGTCAGACAGCGCGGGTTCGAATCCCACGCTGAACAAAAGCAGTAAAAATTAAAAACTAATGGCTGCAACCCACCACACTCAATTTGCCAATCCGGCTTAGGCAACCGTGGGGTCTCACTGCCTAACACCATCTCTGGAAATTTGTCGTTCGGATTCGACGTTAAACCCATATTCAATCTTAGTGCTGAGGCTGATATGTGGCAGAGAAGAGGCCGGTGCCCAGTAGTGGGACATAAAGGCTAATGATGATGATGATGATGGATTGTCGGCTGTTTCCACTGTGGCGTGTCTTGTGTTGGGAAGAGAGCTTCTACTATCTCGTGTATTTCGTGTGCTGGAAGCTGGAGTCGTGGCGGCCTTACTTTTAAATGTCTTTGAGTGTTCCTATATGTGTCCCCCCATACATCCTCGTCTATGTCCTCGCACAGCTTCGCCCAGTGATCCCTTTTAGATTTGTTTATTTTTATTTGTAGTTTTTTTTTTGTGGCCGCGTATTTCTTTTGTCTATGATTATATTTTCGCTATGTCTACTTCTTGCTATTTGGTATTTTCTTCTATTATTTATGCACTCTGTTCTTGAACGTGCGGTGTCGTCGTTCCATCAGTATACCACCAGTATTTCTGACTGAACTTGTTTTTTTCCTGGGCATGATTTCCTGCATTCACTGTTGGTTCCTTCATTTCGTGTTCCTTCATTTCGTTTATCTTTTTCAGGTTCCATCCAGTTTTCATTGCAAGGTATTGTTTATGTTGTTTGGTCCGGGGTTCATTCGCCACTGTGAATACTATATATTTCCGGTCACTGAAGGATTCTTTGTCGAGGATCATGCATCCTGTAATTCTGTTCGCGATTTTTTCTGTCGCGAATGTTAGATCTATTATCGATCCGGATTTCCCCTCTCGAAGTGTTTGTTTCCCTCTTTCTGGATAAACACGTCAGTTTCAGCTGCCCAGTCTGTCACCATATCACCTCGATGGTTTGTTTTTTTATATCCCCACTCCATTGATTTATATGCCTATTTAGCCTTGAAATCACCCGCTACAACAATTTCTTTTGTCGTTCCTCTCATATCGCTGCTTAGTGCGGCAAGGGATGTTGGTAATTGCAGGAAGGTCTCGTTCGGTGAGAAGTAGCAGCTATACAGGATAACTTTTTCTAGTTTAACCAGGCAGCTTGAATTCGATGGGTAATTTCCAGATCTTGGTTGCCATCGTCAGATACAGTAGATCCCAAATACTTGAAACTGTTTCTTGTCTATAGCTGGCTACCATATATCTGAATACTTTCATCCAAGGCACAGGTATTCGGCCTTATTCCTACTGATTTTAAGGCCTCTGTCCTCTATGGCTCTTCTCCAGCATTCCAGTTTATATTCAAGCTCTTGCCTGTTTGTGCTGCCTAAAACAATATCATCTGCAAATAGCATACACCAAGGAGCTGGTTTTCTGGAGCTTCCAGAGAAGACATCCATTATAAGATCAAAGACTGCTCAGAAGTGCGTCATCAGGCTCCTAAGACAGTAAATGCTGCTGATGTCAAGAAAACACCATCTTTAAGGCCAAAGCACAGGATTGGTACCTGGAACGTAAGAGGCATGCTTAACCCTGAAAAACTACCCGTCATCGAAAGAGAGATGCAAGATTATAATTTGGCTATCTTAGGCGTTTGTGAGACGCACATGAAGGCCGCGGGCCATTTCAAGACCCCTAACGGCAACACTATGTTCTTCTGGCGCCACATTTCGGAGAGCAAGATTGGATTCGGGATATTGATTCCTCGGAGACTTTCTCGCTTCGTAACGGGCTATAATACAATCAATGATAGAATAATGAGCCTTCGAGTCAGTTGTACACCCTTCCCTCTGAACATTATACAGATCTATGCACCCACCGCTCAATCATCCCAAGAAGATATCGATGAGTTTTATGGTATTCTACAAACAACTGGAAAACATATCTCAATGTGAACTACTAATTATCCAAGGGGATTGGAACGCAAAAGTGGGAAATACAGAAGACGATGACCATTTACGCCATGTTATAGGGAGGTATGGTTTTGGGGTCCGCAACGAAAGGGGAGAAAAATTCATTTATTTCTGTGTAGGTCACAATCTGACAGTAACAAACACCTGTTTCACACACCACATACGCAGACTGTTCACATGGGTCTCAAAGGGGGAATTCTTTGAGGAATTCAAAGCCCTCAAGGCACTAAGGGAAAACAACAGCATTGTGGTCCTACCAGCTGACAAAGGAAATTGCTCTGTAGTCATGAACAGTGCTGACTATAAACAAAAAATGACCACAATCTTAGATGATCCAGCTTATCTGCCCAGTACAACGGACCCCACAACCTATCTTGAGAAAACTACCAGACAAAGGATCCTAAGCTCTAGCATTGACAAGGAAACAATCAATTATCTTATACCAAGGGAGAAATCTTCACGGTGTCCCAAGATATATGGTTTGCCAAAGATCCACAAAGATGGAGCCCCACTACGACCAATAGTAAGCTCCGTTGGTTCACCGGTCCAACTTCTTGCGAAACATTTAGCAAAATGTTTACAACCATACGCCGAAGATTGTGATTCCTATGTCCGCAATGCTGAACACTTCATAGACATACTGAAAAGTCATTAACTCCAGCCCGGCCACCTCCTTGTGAGCTTTGACATTGTATCTTTATTCACAAAAGTACCGGTCCCTGAGGCCTTAAACATCATAAGATCAAAATTAAAACCAGAAAAGTACGTATCAGATCTGGCAGAACATTGTTTAAAGAATACATACATTAGGTACGGTGGTCAAATATACAAACAAGTCCTAGGAGCACCAATGGGTTCACCTCTATCCCCAGTAATAGCCAACTTATTTCTTACAGATTTTGAGGAAAAGGCAATCTCATCAGCCACACTTAAACCTACACTCTGGTTAAGATATGTTGACGACACATTTGTAATCTGGCCCCACGGCAGACCAGAGCTGGACAAATTCCTTACCCATCTTAACTCCCAACACGACCAAATTAAATTCACAATGGAGATAGAAAAGCATCAACGACTTCCTTTCTTGGATGTTTTGGTACAGAAGAGACCTGACGGCACCTTGAGTCACACTGTGTACCGGAAACCAACCCATACAGACAGATATCTGAACGCTTCTTCGCACCATCATCCCAAACAACTAGCATCTGTAGTAAACACTCTTACCACCCGATCAAAAAGACTAGCCGACCAGCTGAACTTACCGAAAGAATTGAGGAACTTACGAGAAGCTCTTTCTTCAAATGGATATCCAAACAGCTTAATATCCAGAGATTTTCGTCGTACAGAGAACAGTAGCCAGAGAACTGAAGATCGCCAGAAACCCGTTTGCACAGCATACCTACCATATGTTCATGGATCAACTGACAAAATCTCCAGAATTCTTAAAAGACACAACATCGACACTATTTTCAAACCTAACCAGAAAATATCCTCCATGCTACGCAGCGTTAAAGACACCATCCCGTTAGAATCCCATGGAATTTACGAAATACCTTGCGGAACATGTGAACGAACCTACATTGGACGTACCAATAGAAAAATATCTGCTAGGATTCAAGAACATGTAGTTTCAGTCAGACACAGAGACAAAGTTTCACCGGCACTTGTCCAACACACAAACACCGGTCACTGGATGGACTTTAGAAATTCAAGGACTCTTGCACAGATTAGCCACGAAATGTCACGAGTATACAGAGAAGCCATAGAGATAGAAAAACGAGACTACTGCATGAACACGAGAGACGATTCCTTGAGACTGCCCCCAGCATGGCGACCGATCATATCCACCCTCAAAATGCAACCCCAGACACCCCAGACTCATGTACGACCAACAAGACAAACAAACAACCGAACCGAAGCACCGCACACAACGCGCATGACCCGAAGCCAGACAGCTATAAGTAGTCGCACCGCACGAACGAGCTCTCAGTATGCGTCTAACCGTTGACCCGCACGGACGCATATATCTCTTGAGAATGGCGAATGTTAGTTCGCCGAAACGTCGAGAATCCGGTTCTTTTCAGAACCAACCCTCAACATCAACGCGGAATCCCCGAGAAAACAATGCAACACAGGTATCTATCCGCGAAAACCTCAAATACAACAATATATATATATATATATATATATATATATATATATATATATACATATATATATATATATATATATATATGTATATATATGTATATATATATATATATGTATATATATGTATATATATATATATATGTATATATATACGTATATATATATATATATACGTATATATACATATGTATATATATATATATATATATATATATATATATATATATATATATATATATATATATATATGACGTTATTGTAATGAATTGTTGCAAGTTTTGGGAAGAGACTAATACAATTGCCCCGTTATCATATTTACCCACTCCACCTTATAATAGTTATTGAAAGTTATGTACACAAGAAGAATGTCACTAAACAAACAAAGCCGCAATAGCCATACTACTAATCGCGAACTAAATCACTCAAGGTTTACAATACTCGAATATTTGGTAATACGTTATTTGGTATGCAATCTTGAACTAAGAAACGAGAGGACATTCCAAATTATTCATCTTGTGAAAAGTATCTTAGGTTGCCTAGTAAATATATAATGCGACATCAAGCGATAAAAATATAACTAGTACTTTTTGTTTGTCGGGTATTGCATTAGGTATGCTTTTGTTTTTCTTGCTTTTATTTTTCTTCGGAAATTTAAAATGCCTCCATTACAATATTATTTTCGCGAACCCCCTTAGTACAGCCCGCGAACCCCTAGGGGTTCGCGAACCACCGGTTGGGAATCGATGGTCTAGATCTATAGGTAGAATTAAATTAGATTTGATTTGTCTGTTCTTCGTTTATTAATTCAGACTGGGTAAGTCGGTTTGTCACTGATGGATTAGTCTGAAACAACGCAAGAGACTAATCTAGTTTACTAAATTTTCAGTCTCCAAACTACTTAGATTTATCGCCTAGAGCCTCGACTAGCCTTAGCCGGTTCAGCGACTACGTGAAACAGGTAAGACTAGTTAGAAGTTGGTGAGAGAAGACGTAAGACTAGAAAGATGCCTCGACCACTAATCCAATTGTTTTCAGAGCATATTAACCGGCTATGGCTACTTGGATAGAGCTGTGCCGCAGATCAATCAAGTAAGTCTAGATCACTAAGTTCGTCACTAATTAGTCTAAACTAAGATTTAGTTTTAGCTTATTACCGAAGGATTAGTCTAGACTAGGACAAGGGAACTAGTTAGTATGAATAAGTTCGTCTGTCCGTCACCGTTCGTTTAGTCTAAATTCTCTAAATTAAGCAATTTCGCATGTAATTGCAAAATTATTATTATTGCTAAGAAAATTGATTATTCAACCCGTTAATTAGTTAATTAACGCAATTAGTTTCAAGACTGCACATAGGAAATATCCAAATTTGCATAATTAGTCTTAATTAACAACTTAGATAAGAACTGCTTTTGTTTGCTTTTCGTCTAATCTTGCTTGGTCTTGTCTGGTTTTGTCAGGTCTTATCTGGTCCTGCCTGTTCTTGTCTATAGTCGTATATGGTCCTGTCTGTTCTTGTCTGGCGTTGGCTTTTTTTTTTGAGGGGATTAGGAATCTTCCAAAGACATCCAGAGCATGGTATTCCCGCTCTAGATAGTGTCGGATTTGTAACCCTCTAGGGTACACCTACCGACTAAACCTTTCGCCCTCACTATCCTCCAACCCCTTGCGGGACTACCTTCTCAGCATTACTCGGGCTTTGTCTTCTGTTCATATTGTTGCTCCTTTTTGGCGGTTCTTCTCTTTTGCTGTTATGACAGATGTTCCTTTTCCATTGCGTCCCAGCATTCTCTTCTTTGTAGCATTGTCTCCTGTAGGTTTTTTGGGTTCAGCTTTCCTCCCATTTTTATTTCCATTTGCAGCCGTTGTTCTGTCGATTTTTTCATCTGCCCCAGATGGGCGGCATCTGGGGCAGTTGAAAAAATCGACGTAAGCAGCGAAGTGCCACAAGGCTCTCTCTTGGGGCCCATGGATTGCATATTACGACAGGATACTCAGACTGGACCTCCCGGGGGAGATCACTTCGTGGCATACGCGGACGATCTGGCAGTGGTGGTGATAGATGGCAATGCAAAATCCTTGAAACGAAAAGTGAAATGGTCGCTTAATATCATCAATCAGGAGCTGGGTCTTGAAATTGCGCCAGAAAAATTTAAAAAATGTATGGTGGCAATCATTCACCAGGTAGGTTCGGGCAGTACACACAATTTTCGGTCTTCCTCAGCTGTCTGCCATGAAGCCTATTCTCCGTATTCTCGTCTCACCCATGAGTCGTTTTGTCCACACCGCACCTCCAGTTTCCTGGTTTCATCTGGTCTGTCATTCGTGCACAGTGTCTTCTGTAATCAAACTACTGCTTTATATATAGATATATATATATATATATATATATATATATATATATATATATATATATATATTGCCAGTTGTCTCTGCATTCTGGACTTATATAGGGTAAAGAAAGGGTAAAGAATACGGGATTGTTTTGAAATTTACTGTTGCGGACTTTTTACCTGGTGCAACTGTTGTTAATCGTCTTTGGCACTCTGTAACTAAGATCCGAAAGCAAAAATTAAGCTTCTACGTTGGTTTAATAAATATTCGTGTTTGTGTTGAAAATATTTGTTGACAACTAACTAACAACTAACTCGACGTTGCCACGTTTATTATTTTTGATTGATTCAACGGTCCTTGCCACATTGACCTATATTGGATTAAGAGTTCGCGCTGCCGTGCGTATGTTGTCTTGATTTATCCGCCCGCTTCGCGGTGGGCAACCTAATCTAACCGGGGTTAAACCAATGGTCCTTGCCACATTGTCCTATATTTGGATGAAGAGTTCGCCCTGCCGGGCGTATGTTGTCTTGATTTATCTGCCCGCTTCGCGGTAGGCAACTTAATCTAACCGGGGTTAAACCTACGCTCCTTGCCATATTGTGCTATATTGGATTGACAGTTCGCGTTAGCGCGCGACTGGTATCAATTTACATTCAAGTAATTTTTGAATTGTTTAGTCGGGATCTCTTAAAATATTCTGAATATTCATTATAGACAAATTATTTCTGGAAGCCAATTTTGTATTTACTTTACACGAACATGTGACGCAGAAAAATTTAAATAATTTGTGTGTCGTCAAAATTAAATCTGGCAACGCTGACCCAATTGTATCTACATTCTCAGTTTCGTGACCAGTCATACACGTCAGTTATTTGGTTGAAAGCAAATTTTTTTTATTACAAAAACCCAAATATTTCTCCGAAATAAGAAAAAATCTTTGTATTAAAATGTGCATGCAATTTTAGTGGTGGTGGTGGCAAGCAACCAACTTTGAAGTATCCCGAGGCAGTTTCAAGAGGCCGTTTTTGCACTTGAAGCATTTATACGACCCCTCGGGCCGGGATCAATCTCCATTCAACCAAATTCTTGACGGTTTCATCTGTATCCTGCAGAATCTGGTGGATATCCAGGACATTTTAATAATTAAGACATTGTGGCTGTTTGTCGCGTAGCTGTTCGTTGCAATATGAATGCAACTTCAATACGACGCTTGAGATTATATGCATATATGTTGTGTATATGTTGCCAAAATTATAGTTTTCATACCAACGGGCATATAAACAAAAATAAACGTGGCAACGTCGAGTTAATTGCATCTACTATCTGTCATCTTGAAAATGTCAACAATTATTTTCAAGAAAAACACGAATATTTATTGAACCAACGTAGACCACTTAGAAGCTTAATTTTTGTTTACAGATCTTAAAGAGTGCCAAAGACAATTCACAACAGTTACACCAAAAAGTTTCAAAAAAAATCCCGTATTCTTTACCTGGGCCCTGTATTCTTTCATACATTTTTCTATATTTTTTGGTCCTCATCAGCGATTCATACCACGTAGAGGCACCATACAGCATTTTTGACAGTACCACGTGCAGAGTGAGCGGCTCGCCCTTGGTCCCTAAGCGTTTGTCATTAGCCTTATCAGCTGTTCTACAGTTTGGCTCACGTTTTTTGCGGTCCCTAAATTTTTAGGTCTTTATCCAGTCGAATATTTTATACTTTTTTTGTTTTAAACTTGTTTTAAATTTTGTTTAAAAAAAAATCTCCTACGAAAAGAGAGAATATATGGAGTACAAGCACCAAAGTGAGAAGTACATAGAGGTAAATCATGAGAAGATAAAGAGAACAGAGAAGTTTAAATACCTGGGGGAGTGGATACAACCAAACGGACTAGATAAGGAGGCAACTAAAGGAAGAGCTATAAAACTGATCTACAAGCTAACGTAGAGCAAGTAGAGCAAATAGGGATTATCCTACAAGGCCAAAATCAGACACTATAAATCGGTAGTACAACCACAAAGAATTGTGCGCCTCGGAGTTTCTTATTTTAAATAAATAAGGGGAGTATCAAGAACTCGAAATGAACGAAAGGAGGATTCTGCGGAAAATACTCGGACTACAGAAAACTACTGATGGGACTTGGAGGATGAGGAAAAACGATTTACTAGGAATAACGATAGGATGAGAATACCAGGTTGAGGATCCTGTGTTGGACAGATCCTCAATCTTAAAACTTTACTTGCATACTCCAAGATGAAAAACCGCAAGGTGGTCCTCACCTTTGTTGATTTTAGGAAGTCCTACAATTCCATTGATAGAGGAACGTTTAACAAAGTACTACAGGAACTAGGGCTAGACAACAAAACTCGCAGACTCATCCTAGAAACTTTGACCAACACCCATTCCAAGGTTAAATTTAGGGGCGAGATTTCAGAAAGCTTTGAAATAAAAACTGGAGTGAGACAAGGAGATGGACTTTCCCCACTTCTCTTCAATTGTGTCCTTGAAAACGTTATGAGAGAATGACGCAAGGAACTGATCAATTTGGGTGCTCAGAGTGGTATGTACCTGGGACGTAAGATCGATGGACTGGTTGTAGATTGCCTGGCCTTTGCAGATGACATGGCACTGTTTGGTGATTCTCTTGAGATGGCAACAATGCAGGTAAATTGTCTGAGAAAACAGGCTGCCAAAGTGGGTCTTCAAGTGTCGCTGGAGGAAACAGAATTCTTCACCAACATCAGAGAAGCAAACAGAGATGTTACTAGAGCAGGGAAACATCAAGAGGACTGAGAAATTCAAGTATCTCGGCGAATGGATTGAACCCAACTTATCAGAAAGAGCATCATTATTCAAGGGAGTCAACAAGTTAGAAATAACCTATCGACTGACTAAGAACACTAAGAACAAGAAATGCCTGTCACACAACCTGAAACTTAAGCACTACATATCAGTCTTACGACCAGAGGTCCTGTATGCCATGGCGTGTCTTTCCTTGAATCCTAAAGGTCTGGTAGAGAAATTGGAAATCAGGGAGAGGAAAATCCTCAGGAAGATCCTAGGCCCGGTAAAGGAAGATGGGGAATATAACTCTGATAACTTTATAAGCTCTACGAACATATTGAGAGGCTCTCTGACTGTGCAAGGAAAACAAGAGTAGCTTTCTATTGCCACGTTGCAAGATTGCCTCCAAACCGACTAACCAACCGTCTGTTTACTTTCTGGCAAAACAAGAAGGTTCGTACCACTTGGTTGACAGAAATCGAGAAGGACATTAAAGAACTGGGAATAACAGATCTCCAAAACAGACAGTCTGTGAGACGCACTTTGAAGGAAGTCCGTGGATTTCAGGAAAAACCCGAAAGGAAAGGTACCCCCAGGACAGGAGAGAGAAAGGAGGTACACCGACAGAAGATGCGACAATACTGGGCAAAGATCAAAGCCTAACAATTGAACAAGCGTGGTCCAAAGTAGACCTATTCGAAGGAAGAAGGAGATATGATGAGGAATAACGATAATTATTGTATTTTTAAAACCTATGCTCATATCAGATAGGGCCCTTCTCTCAACCAGCACCAACGCTTCTGAGTTTTCGCAATTTCAAGACCCATCTCTTCCAGCTCCTGGTCGATAATTTTAAGCGACCACTTCCACTTTTCCTTTCAAGGATTCCGCATTGCCATCTATCACCACCACTGCCAGATCGTCCGCGTATGCTACGAGGTGAGTTCCTTCCGTGAGGTCTTACCTGAGTATCCTGTCGTAATATGCAATCCATAATGTGGGCCATAGACAGAGGCCTTACTTTTCCCTATTTGTATTTTCCTGTCTCTAAGATAGTTTTCAATCAGCCGTATTAAGTATGCCGATATCTTTTGTTCCTCCAGCGTTTTCAGAATTCAGTTAAAGTCATTTCGTTTATCTAGTGCCACCATTATCGCTAATTTCTTATGTCGGTAGGAAGGGGCGGAGGCAACCCTTCCTAGCTCTTATATTTTCCTGACAGCATCGACAGCTGATCTGCCTTTGCGGAAGTCATACTGTTGCTCTGACAAGGCGGCACCTTTTTTTCTTCCAGCTCTTGTTGCAGTCTGTTTCTTATGATGCTCTCCCATAATTTCCCTGGTACATTTAGTATGCATAGAGGTCGATAGCGAGTCTTTGTGTTGGTTTTTCTCTAAGCACTAAGCGAGCAGTTTTCCATATTTGTGAGAATCTCTCCTCTCTCAGTAATCTATTCAGGCATGCACTACACGTCTCTTCGTGATTTTCCAGCACTATTCTAAATATTTCCGGACTTATCCCGTCCGGCCCAGGTGCTTTTCAATTTTTCATTTGGGTAGCCGCGCTCCTTAATTCCTTTGCCGATATTTCCTGTACTATCTCGTTGGTTTCTTTCCTCTTTGTAAGGTCCATTTTAGCGGCGGGTGGGTTTATCCGCCCATTTCAGTTGATTTTCTTCCTCTAGTGCAGGGGTGTGGCTCGCGAACCACATGTGGCTCTTTTGGTGTGAGCTTATGGCTCTTCAGAAACATATCGAAAAAAATCACAAAAAAAAGAAACAGCCCCAAATAACCTGCCCCTTATCGGAAGTCTTAGGACCACCGGCGGCGCCGCCAAGTTCATAACTCACAGTCACTCTTTCTCACAATTTAATTAATAAACTAGATATTGTGAATCAAATCAAAAGCTTACCATTGTATGCCAAAACTACAACAGATAGGACAAAAAAAAGGTTATCAGTCAAAGGTCAAAACAGTCAAAAGTGAAATGCATGCCAACAAGTTGAGGACGTTAAATTAGCATTATTCATATCAATAGCGGTCGATGAGTCTTGTGACATAAAAGATACGGCACAAGTTATCTTTTTTGCTCGCCTTATATCATCAGTTGGTTCCAAAGACGAGGAGAAGATGTAGAAAATGCAGAAAAACGAATGTCTGAATAAAAATCACATCGTTCTTATTAAAATAGTGTCAAAAAGTGTTCATAGTGGGCAATAAAAAAGGATTTGTTACAATTTTAAAACAAAAAATTGATCATGACGTGTTATCTCTCCATTGCATAATTCACAAGGAAGCTCTTTGCGGACAAACATTTACAAAAGATATGGGTAAAGTTATAGATGTGGTCAGGTTCGGACTGGGTCGGAAGGGCCTGGGTGGCTCCCCATAAACCCGGGGCGCGGTACTGGATATTGATAATTGTAAGTTCTGGATATAAAGGAATGATAATATAATTCACTGTCATTTTGACAGTTTTTATCTGCTATCGTCATTTTGGACAGTAATTAGCATTTTTGATAGTTATTATCAATTTTGACAGTTATTAAAATGTTATTTGACAATTATAAACTATTTTACGATTTTTACCACCTTTGACAGATTAAAATTATAAATGTAGCTTTAACTGATTAGACAAATACACATAATTATCCAAAGATGCAAAGAATGCTGTTGCCATTTATGACAAGTTGTGGGAATATAAGTTTTCGATGAACTTAAAGTAACGTGACTGGACGTATAACTTACATTACATTACATATAACGTATAACGTGACGTATAACTTACATTAACACGTTCTTTTATATACGACTGATTACGCCTGACGCGACGTATATATCAGAACTTAACGTAAGATAAAATCTGCCAAAGTTCAAACTTCGCTTCCCGTTACTTTAGCTGATTCACATGACTCTTTTTGCCAATCAACCCTCTCGATTCTTGCGCGCATGCAATCGAATTCAAGAGTGACATTGTTATTGTGTTGTGATTGGTGGTATTGTGTTGTGATTTATATTGTGCAATAGCCAGCAACCACAACAACAGAAAGAAAAGAAAAAGTCGATGGACCTTTCAAAAATATACCGTTAGCTAAATTCACGTCAAATCACTTTACGTCGCGTCGCGTCCCGTTACGTTAAATTCATCATAAACCCGGCATTAACCATCCAAAGTTCTGGATATAAAGGAATGATAATATAATCTACTGTCATTTTTGACAGTTATTATCAGCTATTATCATTTTATAGTAATTTCCATTTTTAACAGTTTGATTTGACAAATTGACAATTTTTTTACAATTAGGAACTACTTTACCGTTATTAGCACTTTAGACAGATTACAATAATAAATGTAGCGGCAGGCCCCGCAAGCCAGACCTTTAGGGGGGTCGCGCAGGATAGGGCCCGGCTGGCAAACGCCACCTCAACTATATGACCAGTCCGACGCTGGATTTGGTAGTCAAAGCCAGCAAAAATATTATAGCAAAGGCGCTTAATCACCGCCAATTATGAAGAAAATTGAAAAATATGACTTTTTGAAAAAAATTATCCGTGGCGTGATCCTGTTTAAAATCATTTTAAATAAAAAATTGGCTCTTAAGTTTATAGAGTTTGCCGACCCCTGACTCTAGTGCATTAAAGTCGGGCGTTGTCTGGTCTTATATAATCTTGCCTGATATCTCCCGATCTTGTCTGGTTCTGTCTAGTCTTGTCTGGTCTTCTCTAATTTTACCTGATTTTACCTGGTCTTGCCTGTTATGGTCTAGCCTTATCCAGTTTAGTCTAATCTTGTTTAGTCGACTTTGCATATTCTCATTCTATCTAGTCTGAATGTTTGTTTCGTTTGTTGTTTAGATTGCGACGGGGGGACGAAGTGAAGAGGGCGAAGAGTCGAGTTTCACTCGTTCAAGAAGACATCAAGTGAGTGATGCAAAAATTATTATTCATGAGGCTAAAGGCCGAGTAGAAACGCACTGGATTTACCGAAATTTCGCTCGTAAAGTTTCTCGTTGTCAGAAATTGATCCAGTTTTAGATTAAACTAGTTTGGTATAACTAATAATCCAGCTTAATTATGGTAATCTCACTTAGGGTAGGAATGTAACATCGGACCTAAACCAAAACCTCATCAGAAACATCACGAGGAACGTCGAAATCCTCAACCTCCCGTCGACCGACCGCGCAGCGACCATCAAGCAGTTGTCCGCCGACCTCGCCGTTTTGGCCAACCGCGTCGTCACCAACACGACCTCTTCTGCTCTCGTCGCCAAGATCCTCGAGCGCCTCAGCGAGCTGGAAAACACCGCCAAAGAAGTAGAAACGTCCGCAAAGCCGCGCCCAACCCGACAGGAGTTGGACGAGAGCTTGAACGGGCTCGAGGCGGAGGTGGAAGAGGTCCCGCAGGTCTCCACAATGGGAACAGTCGAGGTGACGGCGAAGCAGGAGAGCGCCAGCAGCGAGGAGGGCGGCGGGAACCTCGTGTCCAACTTGATTTCCTCCTTTCTCGGGGGTTTAAGCAAGGTTTTTTGACGATGTTTCAGCCGATTTTCGGTTTCTAATTGTGGTGTTTTAGCCGGACGGAGGCGTAGATGTGGACGCAATTGTCGGACTAATTTCTGGATTGAGTGTTGTAAGTAGATTTTGGTTGTAGGCAAATTAAAAATCAGGAATTGCTTAGGTATACCACAAGGTAATATTTTAGGTCCTACCTTTACAAGATTAGACAGAGAGGACTAAACAGACAAGACTAGACAGACAAGACTGGACAGACAAGACTAGACACACAAGACTAGACAGACAGGACTAGACAGACAAGGCTAGCCAGACAAGACTAGACAAACAAGACTAGACAGACAAGACTATACAGACAAGACTAGACAGAGAAGACTATACAGGCAAGACTAGACAGACAAGACTAGACAGACAAGACTAGACAGACAAGACTAGACAGAAAAGACTAGACAGACAAGACTAGACAGACAAGACTAGACAGACAAGACTAGACATTTTAGAAACAATTTTGGCAGTAATTACTGATTTCAGCAAAAATTTTGACGTTTATTATTAGCCTGGTAAAAATTTTCATAGTTCAACAATCGTGAAGAATTTGTTTTTTTGATAACATATGACTTGTTATTACATTTAGAAGAAATGACAGTAATTACCAATTTTAGAAAAGAAAATACAGTTATTACCCATTTTAGCAAAAATGTCAAAAATAACAGCTGTAAATTTTTGGTAATCATTTTTGACACTTGTTAGCCATTAGTTTGACACTTGTTACCCATTAGCCAAAATTTTAACAGCTATATTAATTTTTGGTTACAGGTTTTTTAACAATTTTGATAAGCTTTGTTAAAATAATTTTGGACAGTTATTATCAATTTTATAAAGAATTTTCAGATTTATAGTTAATTTTTGGTAATAATTTTGACAGTTATTTTCAATTTTTGAACAACAATCTTGATGAGGAGTTTTATCAATTTAACATAAAAATATATGGACAGTTATATTAGCAACAAATTTGACAGTTTGATAGGATTACCTTTTTTTAATAGTTTTTGACTGTTATTACTAATTTTAGGAAGAAAATTAACAGATTAACGATTAGAAAATTAACGATTTTTTTAAATAGCACTTTACACATTTTTGCAACAATTTTGACAGATATTGTTAATTTTTGATAATATTTTTCACCGTTATCATTTTTTTTAACAATCTTGGTAATAGTTAATATTTTGTTAAAATAATTTTTGACAGTTATTAAATATTTTTTCAGAAAAAGTGACAGTTATTGCTAATTTTATAAACAAAAGTGACAGTTATTAACAATTTTACAAAAAAATGATAGTTTTGACAAATATTATCAATTTTAAATTTGTTTTGACAAATATTACCAATTATTACTAATTTTATAAACATCACCTTCTGTTTATAAAATTAGTAATAATTGGTAATATTTGTCAAAACAAATTTAAAATTGATAATATTTGTCAAAACTAGACAGACAAGACTAGACAGACAAGACTAGACAGACAAGACTAGACAGACAAGACTAGACAGACAAGACTAGACAGACAAGACTAGACAGACAAGACTAGACAGACAAGACTAGACAGACAAGACTAGACAGACAAGACTAGACAGACAAGACTAGACAGACAAGACTAGACAGACAAGACTAGACAGACAAGACTAGAGAAACAAGACTTGGCAGACAAGATTAGATAGACAAGATTAATCAGACAAGACTATCAGACCGACTATGTATTTGGAGTAATTGTATTGTTTTTTTTTTAGCAAAAAGATGATGGAAGCTATGATTTTTCCGGTTTGACCGAGCTTTTGCAAAGTTTCCTGGGTGTAAGTTTTTTGTTTCCTTGACATTTATTGCAAATTAGATTGTTTTCGTATGTTAATTTGATTGAGTAAAAGGCTAATTAGTACAAATAGTGATTGTAGTGGTTTGTAGAAAAAAAACTCGGTTTTATCCAACTTTTCCCGCTACAAGTGTCGTAATGCCTGGTCGTAATCTCCGGCAATTGGTAAACAATCGATTTTTTAATCTAATTTTGTTTTTTCGTATTGGATTATGGCTATAAGCAGATTTTTCGACAAACTTTGCAATAAATGTTTTTTTGCAAGCAAGTTTCGAACCATTATTTGTTTTCTTCATATTTAGGGGGATGGTGATGATGGGGGCGGCTCAGACGTGGGGGCTTTCTTGGGGGGCTTGCTGGGGGCCATCCTGCAAGGAAGTGCGAATCCCCCAGGCGCTGTAAGTACTAAACACAAGGTAACAGACGGACAAATCTCCTGACTTGCAAATTGTAGCTAGGGACAGGACGACTGGCAGGGAATTTCGTCGCCAACATTCTGCCTGGATTAAGTGGACCAGTAAGTTTAAAGATTCTGAATGAAAAGTAGTTTGTAGTACCTTTTTGATGCGTAAATGTCATGCCAATTTGAGAGCTGTTACAGAAATGATCTAAGCATTATGACGGTGGGATATTTTTTGACCCACCTCTAAATATTGCATTAGCCACCCACCTCCAAATATTTGAGTAAAAATTGAACTAATCTCTGTCAATGTTGACAAGCGCGTCAAAAACAAACAACAGTTGGACTTGATAAAGAATACAGGAATGTTTTGAAACTTAATTTTGCGGACCTTTTACCTGGTATAACTGTTGGTAATCGTCTTTGCCACTCTTTAACCAAGATCCGAAAGTAAAAATTAAGCTTCTACGTTGGTTCATTAAATATTCGTGTTTTCGTTGAAAATAATTGTTGACATTTTCAAGATGACAGATAGTAGATGCGAACGCAACTAACTCGACGTTGCCACGTTTATTATTTTTGATTGATTCAACGGTCCTTGCCACATTGTCCTATATTGGATTGAGAGTATGATGTCTTGATTTATCTGCCCGCTATGCGGCGGGCAACCTAATCTAACCGGAGTTTAAACAACGGTCCTTGCCACATTGTTCTATATTCGATCGGGAATTGGTGCTGCCGCGTGTATGTTGTCTTGATTTATTTACTCGCTTCGCGGCGGGAAACCTAATCTAACCTCAGTTAAACTAACGGTCCTTGCCACATTGTCCTATGTTGGATCGAGAGTTCGCGCTGCCGCGCGTATTTTGCCTTGATTTAACTGCCCGCTTCGCGGCGGGCAACCAAATCTAACCGGGGTTAAACCAACCGTCTTTGCCACATTGTCCTATATTGGATCGAGAAGTCGCGCTGCCGCGCGTATGTTGTCTTGATTTATCTGCCCGCTTCGCGGCGGGCAACATCTAACCGGAGTTTAACCAACGGTCCTTGCCACATTGTCCTATATTCGATCGAGAATTCGTGCTGCCGCGCGTATGTTGTCTTGATTTATCTGCCCGCATCGCGGTGGGCCACATAATATAACCGGAGTTAAACCAACGGTCCTTGCCACATTGTGCTATATTGGATCGAAAGAGCGCGTATGTTGTCTTGGTCTGGACTCTATCTGCCCGCTTCGCGGCGGGCAAGCTAATCTAACCGGGGTTAAAGCAATGGTCCTTGCCACATTGTCCTATATTGGAACGGGGGTTCTCGCTGCCACGCGTATGTTGTCTTGATTTATCACCCCGCTTCGCGGCGGGTATCCTAATCTAACCGGAGTTAAACCAACGGTCCTTGCTACATTGTCCTATATTGGATCGAGAGTTCGCGCTGCCGCGCGTATGTTGTCTTGGTTTATCTTCCCGCTTCGCGCCGGGCAACCTAATCTAACCGAGGTTAAAGCAATGGTCCTTGCCACATTGTCCTATATTGGTTCGAGTGTTTTCGCTGCCACGCGTATGTTGTCTTGATTTATCCGCCCGCTTCGCGACGGACAACGTAATCTAACCGGGATTAAACCAACGGTCTTTGCCACATTGTCCCATATCGGATCCAGAGTTCGCGATAAATTAGCTAAATGTAGATCACATACGCCCGGCAGCGCGAACCCTCGATCTAATACAGGACAATGTAGCAAGGACCGTTGGTTTAACCAACTCGGCTTATATCAATTTACATTCAAGTAATTTTTGAATTGTTTAGTTGGGATGTCTTAAAATATTCTGAATATTCATAATAGACAAATAATTTCAGTTATTTAGTTGAAGATACAACATCCAGGAAACAACTAATTAAATCAAGACATTGTAGCTGTTTGTGGCTTGGCTGTTCGTTGCAATATGAATGCAACTTCAATACGACGCTTAAGGTTGTATATATGTTGCCAAAATTATAGTTTTTATGTAAACGGGCATATGAACAAAAATAAAAGTGGCAACGTCGTGTTAGTTTCGTTCGCATCTACTATCTGTAATCTTGAAAATGTCAACAATTATTTTCAACAAAAATACGAATATTTGTTGAACCGACGTGTAAGCTTAATTTTTGCTTTCGGATCTTAGTTAAAGAGTGCCAAAGACGATTAACAACAGTTACACCAGGTAAAAAGTCCGCAACACTAAGTTTCCCGTAAGCAATCCCGTATTCTTTACCTAACCCACAAAAGATTTGAGGCAAATGTCCAAAAGTTTGACATTTACACGTCCGTCATTTTTTTAAAATCTTCCATAAAACTTTAATTTTCTGGAATTAATAACGCAATTAATTTAAAATTTCAGTTTTAACCGGTCAGTTTTAACAAAAATTATCCTTCAATTATTCTTGACGTTTCTGTCAGTTTAACAATTTTGGTACACGAATCTGTTTTAGGCGCCTCAATCGTCCGAGGAAACCACAAGCAAGCCTCCTCCGAAAAATATCGACTCAGGCTCCTTCCTAGCCGGTGTGCTAACTAGCATGCTAGGAGCTAGCAGTGGATCAAGCAGCGGCAGTGGGGCCAACAAAATGCCAATGGTAAATCTATAACAGGCAAGATTAGATAGATCGTAGGATAAAACTAGATAGACTAGAGAAACAATATTAGGTAGATTAGAATACATAGAGCAGTTTTAGTAATTAGTTGCCGTGAGATTTAATTGTAGAAGTTGGTAAGTTCACCAATCTTAGAAATGTATAAATATTGAGTAATTGGCGTGCATGTTGTGGTTTTCGTTATCTCGGCTAGAATTGCGTTTCCTTGTTAGCGACCGAATGCGATATTTACGGGCTATTGAATAAAGTCAAAGAACTTAAGAAGTCCGTGAGGAAGAATTTCGAAAGGTGGAAGGAAGGTGAGGACTCGATGGAGCAGTATAACAATTGAAAGAGATGGAACTCCAAAGGAAGGAGTGGGAAGACGCGCAACTGGAGAAGTTGAAGGAGATCCACAATGAAGCGGATATTTGAAAAATTGTGTCAGCCTATAGACGGAAACAAGGGTGTTGTGAGAAACCGATTGGCCTATGGAGAAATTATTTATAAACTATTTCAAAGAGCTGCTAACCAGTGGCCTGCCGGAATAGATCGACGATGTCGCAGGAGCAGTTAATGGTAGATTGTAGATATGGTGGTGACGACTAGTACTGCGACCTTCATAGATCTATTGTACCCCACCCTCCTCCTCCAAGCGTTGGTGTACTTACCCATTTAGAGCACCTCCTCTAATCCTGATTCCTTTAGGAATCTCAGGATCTGTGTGGGATTAAAGGCTTGCAGCTCCTCTGTGTTCAAGCAGGGAGCCCCGAGGTACATCTGTCTCTTGCAGAGTAATGCTCCGCAGTCTTTGAGCAGATGTATGGGGGTTTCCTCTGTTGAGCCACATAATCTGCATCCGTCATCCTCCTCTACGCCTAGGCCCTTGAGATGTTTCCTAAGTCTGCAGTGTCCCGTCAGGACTCCTGAATTCTAAGCTTGTTCTTGCTTAATTTCAGGCAAGCTTTTGTTCTCTTCTGGTTAAAGGATCCCAACATCACTTTGGACTGCCTTAGTCCTGGAAGTTCTTTCCAGGTTTTCATCCATTGTTCTCTTGTTTCTTCATCTAAACTTTTGTGGATCGTGTTCACACTCATGCCGCAAAAGGAATCCGGACCTATAAAGGGGCTACTGAATCCCTTGTTTGCTAGGTGATCGGCTTCTTCATTTCCGTCTACACCAGTGCGTCCTCGTACCCAGTATAGCGTTACTTAATTATCTTTGCCAAGCTTATTTAGCTTCCCCACACAGTCCCATACGAATGAACCATGAACTAAGCAGGTTAATAAACGAAGCGGACATAGTGAGATATGTAAAAGCTCAAAGAATAGCATGGCTGGGACACCTGTACAGAATGCATGACGACAGACCAGCCAAGAAAATGTACAACTGACGGCCAGTAGGAAGAAGGAAAAGAGGCAGGCCAAGGAAAAGATGGATGGAAGACGTGGAGGAAAGTCTTAGAAAGATGGGAATAAGGGATTGGAGAGAGAAAGCCGGTGAAAGGACAGAATGGAAGAAGATTGTTGTAGAGGCAAAAACCCACCGCGGGTTATAAAGCCAACAGAAGAAGAAGAACACAGTCCTATACCAGTTTGGATCTGATGGTGTATGAGCTAATGGCTTTAATGGCTGCTTGGCTGTCTGACAGGATAGCAATTCGTTTTTTGCGATAATTCCTGTCGAGATTAAACTGTGCACATCTTTCGATTGCGTGTACCTCTGCTTGGAAGATACTTGAGGATGTTCCCATGGATTCAAAGTACTTGGTCCGAGGTCCAAACACTCCTGCATCAGTACCTTGCTTTGTCTTCGACCCATCTGTATACCACTTGATAGCATTTTGCTCCATGTGGTATGCTGAGGATTCGTCACTCCAATCAGCTTTACTAGTAGAAATTGCTGTGTAGTTTTTCTCGAAGTGGTATTTGCATACCATTTCGTCTTTTGGTACTTCAAGCCAGGGGATCTTGGCAGCGAGGCTGTTTCGGTCTCTGCTCCCAAATATTTATGCCTATTACTTCCTTGCTGAATCTTATAATCGCCGATCTGGCGGCCCTTTCCACCACAAGGTGCAGCGGAGTCAGCAGTTAATGGTGCAACGAGCTGCAAAGACGAATTTACCTGGGAAGTATTTTCAGGTGTTTCGAATAGGTTTCCGAGAAAAAAGCAGGGGGTTCGGATTGTATCCCGTATGAAGCGTGGAGGTACGCCCCGATAGTCATCCAGCGAGAGCTTTTCGAAGAAATTTCCTTATTATAAATGTGTTTAAAATTAGCCTGCAGATAAGTCTACTAAATATAATCTGTTTAGGCGATGATAAGCTTGTAACATAATAAGATCTAGACCATGTTATGTTAGTCCAAGACTAATAAACACATTTCTCATGTTTGTTTGCAATAGGATGCAGGGGGTGGGGGAAGCGGAGCAGGATCGGCTAGCTTCTTCAACATGGTGAGTCCACTTGTGTCTAAATCTCACTAATCACTTAATCATTTATTAATAGACCTTTTTACGGTTAGTTAAGCGCATCCGCCAAGTTTAAAAGGCGGGAATATGAAAGTTTCGGGCACATATTTAGTTATGTGTCAAATAGTTCGGGCACTTTTTGACGTATAACACAAAATTGACACATGCGCACAAAAAAATTTCAACTATGAGAAGGTCTATTTCAACCCTTTAAGGCACGGAATTTTACACAATTTTAAATATCCCGCCATGAATATTTACTTGATGGGTAAATATTCATGGCGGGATATTTAAAATCTTAATTGCGTGGAACACTTTTAATACCACCCTGCCTCAGAGAGTTAATACACTCAGTCTAAATCTGAACCATTCTTACTAAATTACTTAATTACTTAAATTCTTACTTAATTAATACACTCAAATTTAGATTTTTGGTTTGGAGCTAACTAATCCTCGCTAGTCTAGATCTTACTAATATATAAACATTGCTAATCTTTTAATCTAATTGAGTTTTTCTAAAAACTAAATCTTGAGGACAGTGTTGCGATTGTACTGGTGAAAGGCTATCGGTTTATATTTTGTTGTTGGTTTTGGGGTGTTTGTGGGGAAGGCTATCGTTCAAATTGCTTTAGATTGTCGTTGTGTTTTTAGATCAAGAATGGAATATTTAAGTCGATTTTCTCTATAATTACGTCAGTTTTGGCATCGTCGTCGTCGTCTTCGTCGGGGGCGTCGTCGTCTGGGAAACATTGACTCGGTGTGGAGGTCCAAGTCTAATGCAACGCGTCAGTGCACTAAGTCAATTGTGTTTTAAAATAAACGGTTTTTGTTGTGTTTTATTTCTGCTTTTATTTTTGGAGGTTTAAGGAAAATTTTTGGTTTTGCGAGCATTTATTGGCATTTTGATTTCCAAAATTCGCACCGACACATTCACAATTAGCAAAATAGTAACAGTCTACAAGGTCAAGTTTAGATAATTCTTAACTTCAAGGGCGTGTAGTTATAAACAAAATCCTTTCAGATTTTGAAAACTCCGACTATTTCAAGCTAAAAAAATTCAAAATTTTCAAAATTCGCACTGATTTGCAAAATATCAAAACTTACCAACATTTTACTCCAGTCTCAACCCCACTCCTTTACCAAAACTTTTTTGCCCCAAAAAACAAATTTTTTTTCGAGTAATTTTAGCCTTGACTCAGTTACGCCATTTCGATTTAGGATTTAGTGCGCGTAATCTAGTGCACTTGAAATGTTTGCTTGCAACAAACAATCTTTCCTTCTTCGCCTTCACCCCAAATTAATGCACAAATCACCAGAACTTTCACCACAACATTCACAAAGATATCACCAACAGTTCTCTATTATCTATAACCAAATATCTAGAAATCTGCCAGAATTATACGACTTTCTTTTCCCCATTCAAAATCTTTTATTTAATTCAGAAACACAGATAACAGTTATTAAATTATCTTTAACAAAATGGTATCTATTTGAACGTATCTATAAATCTAGCAGAGTTACTACGTTCTAAACTTACCTATACAAATTTACAGCAAGTTCTATCAGTATAACTCTGTGGATAATCTAGATAGATAATTTATATTTAACGCAGACAAGCATAATTAAGTTATCTATAATAAAATGTTATCTATATTACTGTATCTATGAATATGCTAGAGTTATGACTGTCTTGCAAATTTAAGTTTTCTAAGTTTATCTGGACACTGTTACTAATCCAAAGAGATAATTTGTACATTACTCAGATATTTATGATTAAATTATCTGTCATAAAATGTTATCTATATTACCGTATCTATGATTGTACTGGAGTTATGACCGTCTAAATTTGCTCATTTAAGTTTCTTTAATTTATCTATAACTCTGTTAATAATCTAGATAGATAATCTGTAGTATAGACGGATAACTATTTTTACATTATTTGTAATAATAATTTATCTATATTACTGTATCTATGAATGCTCTAGAGTAATGGCCGTCTAAACTTGTACATTTATTTACTTTATCTAGAACTCAGTTAATAACCTAGATAGATAATCTGTATTATACAAAGATAACTATTGTTAAATTATCTGTAATAAAATGTTATCTATATTACCGTAACTATGAATGCACCGAAACTATGGCAGTCAAGTTGCTCTTTTTTGGTCTCTTTAATCTATCTATAACTCTGTTAATAATCTAGATAGATAATCTGTATTTTAGAAGAACAACTATTGTTACAATATCTGTAATAATCTTCTTCTTCTTCTTCGCCTTCCTCTTGACAGAAGAGTCGTGATCAAGCTTCGTATTACTTCGTTACTCGCTTTACAAATGCTCGCCATTTTCCACGGTTGAAGGCGCTGAGTGCTGCTTGGTTGATTGTTAAGTCGGTGGATTCCCTTATTTGATCAGTCCAGCGTGTAGGAGATCTACCTCGGGACCTAGTACCTTCTACCCGACCCAGAACTATTAGTCGCTCCAAGTTGTCCTAGTATCTTCTCTGAATGTGCCCGACCTGGTACCTTCTACCCGACGCTGAACTATTAGTCGCTCCAAGTTGTCCTCGTCTCTTCTCTGAATGTGCCCGAAATATCTAAGGATTCGAGCTTGCACTATTTTGGATAAC
This sequence comes from Phosphuga atrata, assembly GCA_944588485.1. Classification (NCBI taxonomy): domain Eukaryota; kingdom Metazoa; phylum Arthropoda; class Insecta; order Coleoptera; family Silphidae; genus Phosphuga; species Phosphuga atrata. Next base: position 9,966,157 of record OX155908.1, on the reverse strand, counting down.
CTTTGGAGTTCGTTTACTTCTTAGATGATGGACGCATTAGTTCTTCTTGCTGTCCAGGGAACTCGTAGGATTCTTCTCCAGCACCATAGATCATTTAACCTTCATCGACTATATTTCTGCTCCGTATAGAAGTACCGGGAATATCAGTGTTTTATTGATAGTTTTTTTTTTGTGTTTAAAGTGCTATAGCACTATCTTTCCAAGTTTTTTGGAGGATTTTCACTGTCCGTCTAGCGATTTCGCATCTACGAATGATTTCCTGAGAACAGCCACCCTCATTTGAAATCAGTGCTCCCAGATAGATATATTGGCTCACGACGTGGCATTGACTCAGGTGAAGGATGTCTGACATATTATTTTGGACCCAGTCGATGATCATAACTTTGGTCGTTGAGTAGTTGATGGCCAAGCCAAGGTTATTACTTTCCATTTCCAGTTTATGCAAGATTTATAGAAGTTCCTCGTGGGTATTTGCTAGTAGGACGGTATCGTCCGTATAACGAAGACTAGAAATCTTTATTTCGCGCCTGTGACCGAGCAGAGAGCAGCATAAGCTCCGAAACTATCTTTTACGAGGATGAAGACAGCAAACTGCCTGCACATAGTAGACTAAATATGAAAAGCTGCCATCAGAGGTGCAATTCCCTTGGTGGTGAGTCCACAAAGAAAAGAAAACTGCTCAATACTTCGTTCAAGGGCACGGAACCCGACCCGATACGAAAAACCGAGAGCCCCATGGCATATACTCTCATAGAAGCAATGGAAACACTCACGAAGCAAATGAGTACCTTCGATAAACTCACCGCTGATAACCAGACCACCAAAAGAGAAATCAGGGACTTTGTAGTTAAAATGAAAAAGAACATCGACACAATGAATAGAAGCTCCGTCCAAGAATGGCACATAAGTTGGAACAGGTAGAAATACCAACAGTTTCCAACTTATGACACATAAGTTGGAACAGGTAGAAATACCAACGTACGACCAGGACGTGCAAACGGATATGGAAAAAATCCCATACGACCCGCGAAAAAAGAACGTTGAGACGCAGACCTGCAACGCAAGTACGCAAACTGATGAAAGCAGCCTAGAAACGACCGAAGAAAGAGACGTGAGGAAATTATGGAACGAACGAGATAGAGATGGGAAATTCATATGAAGTTTTCAAACAAGTAGCCTTAAAAAAACTGGCCCTCAGCAGCCTTTAGAAAAGTAAAGGGAGGATTAGGAAACATGCTACTGGCGCCCCATGACTGGGATCTAGCATGGTTCGTGTCAGACGACACCCACCCTGACTCAGGAGTGCCCACCACGCTATACCAGGCATACTCGAGACCACTGCTGTTCGGAGCTCAAGAAAAAAAAACCGGCAATGTCTTATACCTCAAGCACTCCATCGACGAACCAACAGAGTCAGGAGAAATCAACAGCACGGTACGATACATATACAACTTGGTAACACGAGAAAAGCCGGATGGCGAACTTAACCCAGAAAAAATGTACGGCAGCCTTCAGAAACTCAAAAACCTTATGACGCTACAATGCAGGACTCGACTCGCTTTTGCAAAGTCCATGGTCGCAGAATGGCCAACAATAAAAAAACAAATCGAATTTACATTCGCCAAGACAGAGGTAGAAATACGAATCTACTCACCACCAGCACAGAAGAGAGACTCACCAAATGAAAATACTGAGGAATGGATAGAAACCACAAGACGGAAAACCAAGAAAGGAAAGGAGGAGAAGTGGGAAAAAAGGCACACGGATGTAGTCCTTATAACAGCAAATGGAAAATCATACGCTGACCTGTTAAGGATGGTTAAGAACGAAGTCGATATAGAATCTTCAGGAGCTAGTATTACAGGAGTCCGGAAAACTAATAACGGAGAATTACTTCTGAAAGTAGAAGAAGGTGAGGCTGAAGGTATCGAACAGACTTTTGAACAAAAACTGCCGGACGTCGAAATCCGTGCTAAAACCCAAAATACCATCGTTAACATCAGAGACCTAGACACAGTTACCAGGAGCGAAGAAATAATTGCTGCAGTCATAAACACAATTGAGGTTAGGAAAGAACAAATAAACATTAAAAACATAAGACCAGCGTATGGAGAGACCCAGGTGGCGACTGTATCGCTCGCACAGAAACAGTCTAAGGAACTTCTAGAGAAAGGCACATTAAAGGTTGGATGGGTTCAATGCAGGGTGAGGGTGAGGATCCAACTGGTGAGATGCTATAGATCTTGGCACTATGAGCACCATGGTACTACGTGCAACGACCCAACCAGGCAGAAACTGTGCTATGACTATGGTCAAGAAAGTCACAAATCAACTGATTGCAAAAATGAAATGTTTTGTCCAGTCTGTAATATGAAGGGACACCGGGCAGGTTCAGGAACGTGCCAGGAATTTAAAAAAGCTCTAGGGCAGGCGAAACGAGCGGAATGACAAAAGAAACTATGACTAAGATCGTTTAAAACTGTACAAGTTATTGCCAAGGATTGTGAGAAACAATCACACAGCCCCATCTGTGGCCAGGTTGGGCGCCGAGAAGACAATGGAGCATACCCAATACTCAAAAAAGCGTTATCGGAAGCAGGACGAGACAAATCGGAGCAATGATTAATATAATCCAAATAATTTCCATGCGCAGCCCGGCTGCCAATGACCTATTAAGGGCTACCGTCCACGAACTAACAATAGACATTGTCATAGTCAGTGAACCAAACAAAAAAAACCATGAAGAACGGCTGGATCACGGACGATACAAATTATGCGGCAATCTTTATATGCAACAAGGACCTAGCGGTCTTAAAACACGTAGGTGGACCCGGTTTCGCATGGGTCGAGCGCTAGAAGAACTTGTGATATATAGCTGCTATCTATCACCAAACAGTAGCCCCCAGGAATTAGAGCTATCCCTATCCACCCTCGGCCAGGACATTCGGTGCCAAACCAAGCGCAAACTAGTCGGAGGAGACTTCAATGCAAAATCCCCCTATTGGGGTTACTCAGGTGCAGATAAACGCGGAGAAATTATCTTGGACTGGATCTCAGAACTCGATCTATATGTGAGTAACGTAGGAAACTCACCCACTTTTGAACGCAGGAGCAGCTCCTCCATTCTAGACCTTACTCTTGCTACGGCCGACCTCGTGCATAAAATTCAAAACTGGCAGGTGCTAACAAGGGAAACACCAAGTGACCACAGGTACTTGTCATACCGTATAGACGTAGGTAAAATAAAGCCATCTGCAAAAATATGCACTCGCAGAGGGTGGCACGCAAAAAATATAAACGAGGACAAATTCGCAAATAAGCTGGACAAGGAAATTCACAACACAAATGACCGCTCACCTGATGCTCTCTACTGTGTACTACGAAAAACTTGCAATGATATTCTTATGCCAAAAAAGCCTTCGAAAAGAATACAGGTATACTGGTGGAGCGCGAAAATTGCTGAGATGAGAAAGATCTGTTTTGCTAAAAGACCTGCCTACCAACGGAAAGGGAAGAGAAATCCAAACCCAGACATAGAAGCCACAGCAAAAAAGAACTTTTTTCAGCAAAGAAAGAACGCACAGAAATCAACAGATCTAAAAGGGACCACAGGCGTCAACTCTGCGATAAAATAGATAAAAACGTGTGGGGTGACGCATATTCCATTGCTACCCGAGAACTTAAAGTAAGATCTCCAAATCTGAAAATGACCATGGAAAAGGTGCGAGAAGTGGTCTTCCCCAAGCACCAGAAACAACAGTAGGTTTTACCGGAAGTTAAAGACACTCTTGAATTTTCTATTGATGAACAGGGCCAGCCAACGTCTTCGAAATGGCAAAGCACTAGTACCCGACAATCTCCCACCAGAATCTGTAAAGATTGCCGTAAACAGACAACCAAAATTTGTTCTAGAAATCATGAACAATATAATAGCAGATGACAGATTCCCGGATAGGTGGAAGATAGCAAGGTTGGTCCTCCTCCGGAAAGGTGAAAAGCCCATACACGAACCATCCTCTTACAGACCAATATGCTTGCTGGATGTCCTCGGGAAACTACTTGAACAACTGCTTCTAGCCAGAATTAAAGCGGAATTGGGCAAGGGTAGAGGTCTTTCCGATAGACAATATGGGTTCAGAGAGGGACGGTCCACGGTCGATGCCGTTCTGAGGGTGATCAAAGTGGCAGAGAAGGCCACCAGCGGCACACGAAGAACACGTAAGATGACGGCGCTGATAACCCTCGACATAAAAAATGCTTTTAACTCTGCAGCCAGGGAAATGATTATGGAAGAGCTAACTAACAGAAAGTTTACCCCATACCTGTTGCGGCTGGTGCGCAGATACCTTTGAAATAGGAGAATACAGATGGAATCCGGCAATGAGGTCGTCGAATGCGAAGTAAATAGTAGTGTTCTTCAGGGCTCAGTGCTGGGCCCTACCCTAGGGAACATTCTATACGATGCCGTAAACAGACAACCAATGCCGTAGTTAAGTAGTTAAGGCTCGTTTTCTCCGCGGGGGTGGAAATAGTAGGATTCGCCGATGACCCAGCTTTAGTTGCAACAGGTAAAACGGAAGAAGAACTAATGAGAAAGGCAAACATCGCCATAAAGCAGGTCGATGAATGACTAGAGCAAAAAAACCTTAAGCTAGCCCCTGAAAAAACAGAACCTGTACTCTTCACTGGCAATAGGAAAATAGGACCTATAAAATTCAAAATTAAAAAAGTGGACATCACACGGAAGCAAGAAGTCAAGTCTGGTCACTATTGACCAGAAACTGTCTTTCAAAGCACACCTTAAGAAAGCTACAGAAAAAGCCCTAAAAATTTCATCGGCCCTAGGAAAATTATTGCCTAACACCGGCGGTCCGAAAAGCAGTTAAAGATCATTGCCTCTGTTTGCTTAGTTCTGTTGCTGGTGTTTCCATCTTGGAACAGACTTTCACAATATTTTCTCCAGGTTTCTAGAACAGCATCCAGATCTGTGATTATTTCTACGGTTTCCTTCATTATGTCCCATGATCTTGGTGAGAATTGAAGGTTTATTTTCTTTACCGATTGGAATAAGCCTCTAGTGTTGTTGTGTTCAGAATGATGTTGTTCTTCAGTACATATGTCTTATAAATATGTATTTTTATCTCTTCTGCATAGTATTTTTATTTGTTTACTGAGTTCTGCGTATTTAGATTTTAATTCCTGCGAGTTTAAGCCGTGATTTCTGAGTATACGCCTTTCATTGACTATTTGAAAAGTCTCATCTGACATCCAATGTTGGCGTTTTTAAAGTGTCTCTTTAACAGCGGTAATTATGATATCTTTAGTTTCCACCCAGATAGCCTCAGTTGTTCGGCTATTTATGGTTATATGTTGGCTTCCATCGGCTATTGTATTCATTTTCCTGGAAGGTCTTTTCATTCTCGATTGCGAGCCTTTTTGGTATCATGCGCTGATGTGGCTTCTGAAATTTTATTTGCAATAAGCAACCGATGGTCGCTGTTGCAATCTGCGCTTGGCATTGTCTTTGCATTTCTGATTAAAGTTCTCCATCGTGTCTGTATTAGGATATAATCTATTCTGTTTTTGTATTTCCCATACGGGGATTGCCAGGTGTACAAACGTCTGATATGCTGTTGGAATATTGTGTTGGTTATTGTAAGATTGTTGTCAATACTGAAGTTGAGCATTAGTTGGCCTCTGTCATTCCATTGCCCAATGCCGTACCTTCCAACAATACTTCTTATGTGATTGTCATCTTTTGTGGTACCTATTTTGTAGTGCCCCATGACTATCAGTATTTATCTGAAAGTCCCCCATGACTATCAGTATTTATCTATTTGGGATTTTTTCTATTGCTCGTCTAAGTAGTGTGTAAAATTCATCAACTTCATTATCGTGAGATTCACTGATTTGACACTAGTCCTAGACCTAGACCTTTCCTAGACCTTTCACTGGTTTGTACACTTGAATTATATTTACAATTAGTATGATTGGGCTTGCGTGGAGTCTCAGGGTTAGAATCCTGCCATTGACTGCTTCGTATCCCATAATATATTTACTAATGTTAGGAGACAGTACAAATGCAACGCCATGTCTACTATTGTTTTCATTGCCGGAGAATATTATTGTGTTTCCCATGGAGGTGCTAAAATGTCAATTTCCTCTCCAATGAGTTTTCGATATACCTGCAATAGGTATATTGCATCGTTGGAGTTCATTTTCCATGATATACGTTCTTCCCGTTTGGAGCATTCCTCTGACATTCCAAGTGCCTACGTTGATTATAGTTTTCCTATTAATTCTGTGGGCGTCTCTCAAAGCCGTTCCCCCGTTCCCCGTTGGGGAACTGTTTTTACTTCTGGAACGTTTATCTCTGAGCGAAGCCATGCTTCTCATGAGAATCAAAAGTATCGTTGAGAAGGTTTCTCCTTGCCTTTCTCAACAACAGGGATTTAGTCCTGATCTGTAATTTTAGTCCTAATCTGTGATAATTATGGTTATATCGCCCATATTCGGTCGCCAGAGCCTTGTTGGTTTTCTAGCAGGGTGCACCGGTGAGGTTGGCATTTGGATGACTTGATGTTAGTCGACGTTGATCGTCACCCCTTACACCCCAATGTAATAATATGTTATCTATATTTCCGTATCTATATGTTATCTATATAATATATATGTTTTCTATATTATCTATATGTTATCTATATTATCTATATGTTATCTATATTATCTATATGTTATCTTTATTATCTGTATGTTATCTATATTATCTATATGTTATCTATATTAGAGTTATGACCGTCTAAACTTGCACATTTGTGTTTCTTTACTTTATCTAGAACTCCGTTAATAATCTAGATAGATAATCTGTATGATTCACAGATAACTATTTTTAAATTATCTATAATAAAATGTTATCTATATCACCGTAACTATGAATGCACCGGAACCATGACAGTCTAAACTTGCTCATTTAATTTATCTAGAACTCTGTTAATAATCTAGGTAGATAATCTGTATATTAGACAGGAAACTATTGTTACATTATCTGTAATGTTTCAGTTTCTGGTGTGAAAGGATCAGGCGGCAGAGAATTTTTATTAATTCTCTGCCTTTGTCCAGGGTACGCTCGATTGCTTGTTCCCATTCATCATCACCATCGCAATCTTCGAGGAGGCTCCTTTCATGTACACCTAATGTAATTACTTTTTAGGGCCATAATTATCTCTGCAAATATAGAGGGCATATCATCCGCCAAAGAAGAACTACTGCAAAGCCTTTGTATCCAGCATGGATGTCATGTTCTATGCATACAGTTATAAGCTATAAAATGCACTGACCAAGAACTAAAACTGAAAAGAAGCCATGATGAGCAAAACTGAAGGGAATGGTCCTTGCAATAGAAAGACCTCGTGATAAGTATGGAAGTGCAATCTTTGCCCATCCAGATGTTCAAGTCCTCTCCACGACACTCACGGAGGGAAACAACATTGAAGTTCTCACTCTAGAAACAGCCAACTGTACGATTTCATCTCTTTATAAACCACCTGTCGCTGATTTCATCATCAATAAGCCATCCAATTTCCAAAATAAACGCACACAGATTGTGATTGGCGACTTCAACAGCCAAAGCTGCATATGGGGATATGATCATAAAGATCATCTAGTGCAAGAATGGGCAGAAATAAATCACCTTACCCTGATCCACGATGCAAAACATCCTGCATCATTCAATAGTGGTAGATGGAAACGAGGTTACAACCCTTACCTCATTTTCAGCAGTAACAGAATCAGCGAACTATGTGTAAAATCTGTTGTACAATACCTAATACACAGCATCGGCCAATAATGTGCCAAATATTCGCTGCTGTTAGACCTCAGAAGATACCATTCCGGAGAAGGTACAACTTCAAGAAAGGCGGTGGTGGCCCAGTAGTCAAGGTATCAGACTTCGGAGCCGTAAGTCACGGGTTCAAATCCTGGACCTGGTAAAAATAAGCCTGGCAAAGTCATCACAGTAATAAACTGCCTCGAGACCTCCCCGAATAGTGTCTCGCCAACCACTTACTACTAGACACCAAGCACAAGTGTAGACTGTGGGAGGAGGTCCAAGTCCTACTAGGACTGTAGCACCATTGAACAGACAACTTCAAGAAAGCTGACTGATCGAAATTTGCAGATATGTTGGACATGGAAGTGTCTTCAATAGAACCCACACCAGAATCCTATGACATCTTCACCACAACTAGCTTTGCGAAGGTCTATACCTCGCGGCTGCCGGACTTCATTTATCCTTGGTCTCACATCAGATGAAGCTGCACTACTCACAGAATACAGGAAGTTATTTGAAGGAACCCCTTTTCAGTGAATCAACAGTAGAAGCTGCGAACAGACTCATCTCCGTCATTAGACAAACAAAACGGGATCAATGGGCTAGAACTATAGAAGACCTGGATCTGAGAAGAGAGCCATAAGGCATGGACACTTTTAAGACGTCTAAGAAATGATCCGACAAAGACCTCTGTACATTACAACATATCTGCCAACCAAATAACACATCAGCTTTTGACGAACGGGAAGCCCATCCACAAGCACAAAGTGCCCAGACATCAAAGAAAAATTCAAGAAGAAAGTAACGATCTTACAATACCACTCAGAACTGGAGAAGGCTATCAAACAGACTAAAAATGGAAAATCAGCCGGCTTGGACGACATTCGGACAAAACAAATTAGGCATTTCGGCTTAAAAACAAGGGAATGGATACTCCAGCTCTTCAATAGCTGCAGGAAGAATTATCAAATCCCTGCCTTATGATAGCTCTGCTGAAACCTGGCAAAGAAGGGAAACCGAAAACCTTCAGACCAGTTACACTCTTATATCACCTCTACAAACTACTAGAAAGAATGATTCTGAATCGCCTTCTACCCGAAATTGATCCTCGCTCATACCCGAACAAGCTTCATTTCGCTGTACTGGACAGTTGCTGAACCTTACGCAGTTCATAAAAGAAGGTTTTGAAGCAGCTAAGATAGCTGGAGTGGCATTTGTTGATTTATCGGCAGCCTACAACACTGATAACCATCAGCTTCTACTTGCTAAGGTCTACACGTTGGCTGAGAACTCCAGCCTAACCAGGTTCATTGCCAACGACCTGCAGAATCCGAGATATTTTGTGGACTTCCAAGGGCAACGTAGCCGATGGAGACTACAGAAGAATGTGCTACCCCAAGGAAGTGTTCTCGTTCCATTTCTGTTCAATGTCTATACAAATGACCAGCCCATAGCTCTCTAACACCAGGAGTTCATTGAACTAATTGTTGTGAATTAAGGAGTTTAATAAAGTCTAGATAAACTAAGGAAACTTAAATGTACAAGTTTAGACAGCAAGAGCGAGATCGTCAGCTCGCTTTTGCTGTCTAAACTTGTACATTTAAGTTTCCTTAGTTTATCTAGACCTTATTAATAATCCAGATAGATAATCTGTATATTGTATAGACAGCTCTAGTTAAATTATCTGTAATAATATGTTATCTATATAATCGTATCTATCAATACGCAGGAGTTATGACAGACTGGACTGGCACATTTAAGTTTTCTTAGATTATCTAGAACTTTGTTAATAATCTTGATTATTATTCTATATTCCACACAGATAACTAGCGTTGAATGATATATGATACTATGTTAATCTATATTATTGTATCTATAAATCTAGCAGAGTTATGACTGTCTCAACTCAGACATTCAAATTTAGGTGGAGTTTGCTTGATTTATCTGAGAATCTTTTAAAGATCTGTACGGATGATAAAAATTTATCAGAGTTATCTATAAATGTCTGTTGTCTGTGAGGTGTTATCTATGAGTTTTTGCATCAAAATTTGTCCAAAAAAAAGCGAAACAAACTTTCGCGTTGGAAAGAACGCGCGTTCGTTGCGTAACCGCAACTGCATCCGCCAAACAATCGGTGAAATTCCCTCATCGAGATGAAAAAAAAAATACTTTCACTTGAAGCGTAAGCAGAAAAAGGAAAGGAACAAATTGTCTTTCTTCCTTCGGTTTATCAAATTTCTGACCAACGACCTTTACTCCGACCACTTTTCTCTTCGCCGAACTTCACAGACCACTTGATTATCTATATTTTTCACCAACTACTTGTTATCTATCTAGAATTTACAGATCGATTAAGAAAACACCACACAAATTTAAACTCTGCCAGATTCATAGATACACAAATAAAGATAGTATATTATTATAGATAGTTTACTAGTAGTTATCTATGTTAAATTTAGAATCTATATAGACTATTAACAGGGTTCTAGATAAACTAAGAAAACTTGTTGTGTAAATTTAGACAGTCACAACTCTGCTAGATTCATAGATACGTTAATATAGATACCACGTTATTATAAACAACTTCATATTAGTTAGCTGTGTCACATATAGATTATCTATCTATAGATTATCTAGTGTTTAACTAAGAAAACTCGAAGAATACTGGTATATGTAAGGTTAAACAGGTATAACTCTGGTAGATTAAATGATACGTTAATATAGATAACACCTCATCAAAGGTTATTTAACAAGAGCTGTCTGTGTCAGATATAGATTATCTATCTAGATTATAACCGGTGTTCTAGATAAACTAAGAAAACTCGATCGAAGCTTGTAAGTTTAGACAGTCATAACTCTGGTAGATTCACAAATACCTTAATATAGATAACACCTTATCATAATTTAAATGCAGTTATTTGTGTCAGATATAGAATATCTATCTAGATTATAACCGGTGTTCTAGATAAACTAAGAAAACTCGATGAATACTTGTATCTGACAGGTACAACTCTCGTAGATTCATAGATAGGATAATATAGATAACAACTAATCATAGATAATTTAAATGTAATTATTTGTTTAAGATAAAGATTATCTATCTAAATTATAACCGGTGTTCTAGATAAACTAAGAAAACTCCATGATTACTTGTATGTGTAAGTTTAGACAGTCATGACTCTCGTAGATTCATAGATACGTTAATATAGATAACACCTTATCATAGATAATTTAACATGCGGTATCTCTGTCAGATATAGATACCCAGTGTTCTAGATAAACTAAGAAAACTCGATGAATACTTGTATATAACAGGTATAACTCTGGTAGATTCATAGATATGATAATATAAATAACAACCTATTATAGATAATTAAAATGCAGTTATTTGTAACAGATATAGATTATCTATCTAGATTATAACCGATGTTCTAGATAAACTAAGAAAACCGGTGTTCTAGATAATCTAAGAAAACTCGATGAAAGCTTGTAAGTTTAGACAGTCATAACTCTGGCAGATTCAAAGATACGTTAATATAGATAACACCTAATCATAGATAATTTAAATGCAGTTGTTTTTGTTTGATTAGAACGGGTGTTCTACTCTATGAATACTTGCATGTGACAGGTATAATTCTGGTACATTCATAGATATGCTAATATAGATAACAACTAATCATAAATAATTTAAAAGCAGTTATTTGGATCAGATATAGATTATCTATCTAGATTATAACCGGTGTTCTAGATAAACTAAGAAAACTCGATGAATGATCTTTGTGTGAGTTTAGACAGTCATAACTCTGGTAGATTCATAGATACGTTACTATAGATAACACCTTATCATAGATACTTTAACATGCGTTATCTGTGTTAGATATAGATCATCTATCTAGATTATAACCGGTATTCTAGATAAACTAAGAAAACTCGATGAATACTTGTATGTGAAAGGTATAACTCTGGTAGATTCATAGATTATAATAATGTAGATAACGAATAATCATAGATAATTTAAATGCAGTTACTTGTTTAAGATGTAGATTATCTATCTAGATTATAACCAGTGTTTTATATAAACTAAGAAAACTCGATGAATACTTGTATGTGTAAGTTTAGAGTCATACCTCTGGTAGATTCATAGACACGTTAATATAGATAACACCTTATTATAGATAATTTAACATGCTTTGTCTATGTCAGATAAAGATTATCTGTCTAGATTATAACTAGTGTTCTAGATAGACTAAGAAAATTCGATGAAAGCTTGTAAGTTTAGACAGTCATAACTCTGGTAGATTCATAGATACGTCAATATAGATAACACTTTATCATAGATAATTTAACATGCGTTGTCTATGTGAGATATAGATTGTCTATCCAGATTATAAGCAGTGCTCTAGATAAACTATTGTCTATCTAGATTATAACCGGTGTTCTAGATAAACTAAGAAAATTCGATGAAAGCTTGTAAGTTTAGACAGTCATAACTCTGGTAGATTCACAAATAAGTTAATATAGATAACACCTAATCATAGATAATTAAAATGCAATTATTTGTGTCAGATATAGATTATCTATTTAGATTATAACCGGTGTTCTAGATAAACTAAGAAAACTCGATGAATACTTGTATGTGACAGGTATATCTTTGGTAGATTCATAGATTATGGTAATATAGATAACAAATACTCATAGATAATTTATATGCAGTTATTTGTTTAATATATAGATTATCTATATAGATTATAACCGGTTTTCTAGATAAACTAAGAAAACTCGACGAAAGCTTGTAAGTTTGGACAGTCATAACTCTGGTTGATTCATAGATACGTTAATATAAATAACACCTTACCATAGATAATTTTAATGCAGTACTTTGTGTTGGATATAGATTATCTATCTAGATTAGAACGGGTGTTATAGATAAACTAAGGAAACTCGATCAGTACTTGTATGTGTAAGTTTAGACAGTCATAACTCTGGTATATTCATAGATACGTCAATATAGATAACACCTTATCATAGATAATTTAACATGCGTTGTCTATGTGAGATATAGATTGTCTATCCAGATTATAACCGGTGTTCTAGATAAACTAAGAAAACTCGATGAAAGCTTGTAAGTTTAGGCTGTCATAGCTCTGGCAGATTCACAGATACGTTAATACAGATAACACCTAATCATAGATAATTAAAATGCAATTATTTTTGTTAGATATAGATTATATATTTAGATTATAACCGGTGTTCTAGATAAACTAAGAAAACTCGATGAATACTTGTATGTGACAGGTATATCTTTGGTAGATTCATAGATTATGGTAATATAGATAACATATAATCATAGATAATTTAAATGCAGTTATTTGTTTAATATATAGATTAGCTATATAGATTATAACCGGGTTTCTAGATAAACTAAGAAAACACGAAGAAAGCTTGTAAGCTTAGACAGTCATAACTCTGGTAGATTCATAGATACGTTAATATAAATAACACCTTACCATTGATAATTTTAATGCAATTCTTTGTGTTGGATATAGATTATCTATCTAGATTAGAACGGGTGTTCTAGATAAACTAAGGAAACTCCATCAATACTTGTATATGTAAGTTTAGACAGTCATAACTCTGATAGATTCATAGATACGTTAATATAGATAACACCTTATCATAGATAATTTAACATGCATTATCTGTATCAGATATAATTATCTATCTATATTATAACCAGTGTTTTAGATAAACTAAGAAAACTCGATCAATACTTGTATGTGTAAGTTTAGACAGTCATAACTCTAATAGAATCATATATACGTCAATATAGATAACACCTTATCATAGATAATTTAACATGCGTTGGCTATGTGAGATATAGATTATCTATCTAGATTAAAACCAGAGTTCTTGATAAACTAAGAAAACTTGTAAGATTAGACAGTCATAACTCTGGAAAATTAATGGATACGTTAATATAGATACATTTCTCTATAGATAATTCGAAAGATTATTTAGATTAATTATTGTGTAGTCTTGTCTATGTAGATACAACTTGTTAATTAATTAATCTAGAAAAATAAAGTGATCTAGGTAAAATCTAGATAACTAGCCGCACGTAAATCCATTGTATTTTCTCGATTCTTATCTATATAGATAATCTGTGTGCTAGATAATTGAGTGGAAGTTGATCTGAGCGAGAAAAATTTGCTACAAAAAAAGATTTTCACGGTCAAGTGTGCATACTAAATCAGCATTAGTACACTAATTGCACAAAACTTTCTTCACTTTCACTGCCGCCTATCCAACAATCGAACAGCCGAAAACTATTGCCAGACAACTGCATATTCTAGAAACCTAACAGCATGGCATCGATTTGGTGCACTTCGAGGTAAGGTAATAGCTCCTTACAGCCGATTACTGGTCATTGCAGCTTTCAGACGGGATCAAGTGAGTAATTGGGTCTAGCCGGCCACAAAACGAGCCGAATAAATCTCAATATTTTGTGAGAGAAATTTTGATATCAGTGGTGTATTAAATCGAGTCTGGTTAGGTAATTAGTGAGAGCGGGCTAATACATTCGAAATCACCTTTTCGAAAGCTAATCCTTATTCAGAAATGTCGGCTATTACACAGTCTACAACCGAATGGAAACTTGTTGATTCGGAAGAGACATTACTGCTTTCAGGCAACCCAAACTAACTAGTTTGCTTTATTTAGTCTTGTTTGTCTAGTCTTATATGTCTAGTCTAGATTGTTTTGTCTACCTAGTCTTGTCTGGCTTCTCTGGATTGTCTGGCTTGTCTGCTTGTCTGTCTAGCTTGTCGGGATTCTCTGACTTGTCTGGCTTGTCTAGCTTGTCTGGCTTGACTGGCCTGTCTGGCTTGTCCGACTTATGAGGCTTCTCCGGCTTGTCTGTCTTGTCTGGCTTGTCTGTCTAGCCTTGTCTGTCTAGTCATGTCTGTCTAGTCTTGTCTGTCTAGTCTTGTCTGTCTAGTCTTGTCTGTCTAGTCTTGTCTGTCTAGTCTTGTCTGTCTAGTTTTGCCTGTCTAGTCTTGTCTGTCTGATCTTGTCTGTCTCGTCTTGTCTGTCTAGTCTTGTCTGTCTAGTCTTGTCTGTCTAGTCTTGTCTGTCTAGTCTTGTCTGTCTAGTCTTGTCTGTCTAGTCTTGTCTGTCTAGTCTTGTCTGTCTGATCTTGTCTGTCTCGTCTTGTCTGTCTAGTCTTGTCTGTCTAGTCTTGTCTGTCTAGTCTTGTCTGTCTAGTCTTGTCTGTCTAGTCTTGTCTGTCTAGTCTTGTCTGTCTAGTCTTGTCTATCTAGTCTTGTCTGTCTAGTCTTGTCTGTCTAGTCTTGTCTGTCTAGTCTTGTCTGTCTAGTCTTGTCTGTCTAGTCTTGTCTGTCTAGTCTTGTCTGTCTAGTCTTGTCTGTCTAGTCTTGTCTGTCTAGTCTTGTCTGTCTAGTCTTGTCTGTCTAGTCTTGTCTGTCTAGTCTTGTCTGTCTAGTCTTGTCTGTCTAGTCTTGTCTGTCTAGTCTTGTCTGTCTAGTCTTGTCTGTCTAGTCTTGTCTGTCTAGTCTTGTCTGTCTAGTCTTGTCTGTCTAGTCTTGTCTGTCTAGTCTTGTCTGTCTAGTCTTGTCTGTCTAGTCTTGTCTGTCTAGTCTTGTCTGTCTAGTCTTGTCTGTCTAGTCTTGTCTGTCTAGTCTTGTCTGTCTAGTCTTGTCTGTCTAGTCTTGTCTGTCTAGTCTTGTCTGTCTGATCTTGTCTGTCTCGTCTTGTCTGTCTAGTCTTGTCTGTCTAGTCTTGTCTGTCTAGTCTTGTCTGTCTAGTCTTGTCTGTCTAGTCTTGTCTGTCTAGTCTTGTCTGTCTAGTCTTGTCTATCTAGTCTTGTCTGTCTAGTCTTGTCTGTCTAGTCTTGTCTGTCTAGTCTTGTCTGTCTAGTCTTGTCTGTCTAGTCTTGTCTGTCTAGTCTTGTCTGTCTAGTCTTGTCTGTCTAGTCTTGTCTGTCTAGTCTTGTCTGTCTAGTCTTGTCTGTCTAGTCTTGTCTGTCTAGTCTTGTCTGTCTAGTCTTGTCTGTCTAGTCTTGTCTGTCTAGTCTTGTCTGTCTAGTCTTGTCTGTCTAGTCTTGTCTGTCTAGTCTTGTCTGTCTAGTCTTGTCTGTCTAGTCTTGTCTGTCTAGTCTTGTCTGTCTAGTCTTGTCTGTCTAGTCTTGTCTGTCTAGTCTTGTCTGTCTAGTCTTGTCTGTCTAGTCTTGTCTGTCTAGTCTTGTCTGTCTAGTCTTGTCTGTCTAGTCTTGTCTGTCTAGTCTTGTCTGTCTAGTCTTGTCTGTCTAGTCTTGTCTGTCTAGTCTTGTCTGTCTAGTCTTGTCTGTCTAGTCTTGTCTGTCTAGTCTTGTCTGTCTAGTCTTGTCTGTCTAGTCTTGTCTGTCTAGTCTTGTCTGTCTAGTCTTGTCTGTCTAGTCTTGTCTGTCTAGTCTTGTCTGTCTAGTCTTGTCTGTCTAGTCTTGTCTGTCTAGTCTTGTCTGTCTAGTCTTGTCTGTCTAGTCTTGTCTGTCTAGTCTTGTCTGTCTAGTCTTGTCTGTCTAGTCTTGTCTGTCTAGTCTTGTCTGTCTAGTCTTGTCTGTCTAGTCTTGTCTGTCTAGTCTTGTCTGTCTAGTCTTGTCTGTCTAGTCTTGTCTGTCTAGTCTTGTCTGTCTAGTCTTGTCTGTCTAGTCTTGTCTGTCTAGTCTTGTCTGTCTAGTCTTGTCTGTCTAGTCTTGTCTGTCTAGTCTTGTCTGTCTAGTCTTGTCTGTCTAGTCTTGTCTGTCTAGTCTTGTCTGTCTAGACTTCTCTATATAGTCTTGTCTGTCTAGTCTTGTCTGTCTAGTCTTGTCTGTCTAGTCTTGTCTGTCTAGTCTTGTCTGTCTAGTCTTGTCTGTCTAGTCTTGTCTGTCTAGTCTTGTCTGTCTAGTCTTGTCTGTCTAGTCTTGTCTGTCTAGTCTTGTCTGTCTAGTCTCGTCTGTGCTAGTCTTGTCTGTCTAGTCTTGTGTATCTAGTCTTGTCTGTCTAGTCTTGTCTGTCTAGTCTTGTCTGTCTAGTGTTGTCTGTCTAGTCTTGTCTGCCTAGTCTTGTCTGCCTTGTCTTGTCTGTCTAGTCTTGTCTGTCTAGTCTTGTCTGTCTAGTCTCGTCTGTCTAGTCTCGTCTGTGCTAGTCTTGTCTGTCTAGTCTTGTCTGTCTTGTCTTGTCTGTCTAGTCTTGTCTGTCTAGTCTTGTCTGTCTAGTCTTGTCTGCCTAGTCTTGCCTGTCTAGTCTTGTCTGCCTAGTCTTGCCTGTCTAGTCTTGTCTGTCTAGTCTCGTCTGTGCTAGTCTTGTCTGTCTAGTCTTGTCTGTCTTGTCTTGTCTGTCTAGTCTTGTCTGTCTAGTCTTGTCTGTCTAGTCTTGTCTGTCTAGTCTTGTCTGTCTAGTCTTGTCTGTCTAGTCTTGTCTGTCTAGTCTTGTCTGTCTAGTCTTGTCTGTCTAGTCTTGTCCGTCTAGTCTTGTCTGTCTAGTCTTGTCTGTCTAGTCTTGTCTATCTAGTCTCGTCTGTGCTAGTCTTGTCTGTCTAGTCTTGTGTATCTAGTCTTGTCTGTCTAGTCTTGTCTGTCTAGTCTTGTCTGTCTAGTGTTGTCTGTCTAGTCTTGTCTGTCTAGTCTTGTCTATCTAGTCTTGTCTGTCTAGTCTTGTCTGTCTAGTCTTGTCTGTCTAGTCTTGTCTGTCTAGACTTCTCTATATAGTCTTGTCTGTCTAGTCTAGTCTGTCTAGTCTTGTCTGTCTCGTCTTGTCTGTCTCGTCTTGTCTGTCTAGTCTTGTCTGTCTAGTCTTGTCTGTCTAGTCTTGTCTGTCTAGTCTTGTCTGTCTAGTCTTGTCTGTCTAGTCTTGTCTATCTAGTCTTGTCTGTCTAGTCTTGTCTGTCTAGTCTTGTCTGTCTAGTCTTGTCTGTCTAGTCTTGTCTGTCTAGTCTTGTCTGTCTAGTCTTGTCTGTCTAGTCTTGTCTGTCTAGTCTTGTCTGTCTAGTCTTGTCTGTCTAGTCTTGTCTGTCTAGTCTTGTCTGTCTAGTCTTGTCTGTCTAGTCTTGTCTGTCTAGTCTTGTCTGTCTAGTCTTGTCTGTCTAGTCTTGTCTGTCTAGTCTTGTCTGTCTAGTCTTGTCTGTCTAGTCTTGTCTGTCTAGTCTTGTCTGTCTAGTCTTGTCTGTCTAGTCTTGTCTGTCTAGTCTTGTCTGTCTAGTCTTGTCTGTCTAGTCTTGTCTGTCTAGTCTTGTCTGTCTAGTCTTGTCTGTCTAGTCTTGTCTGTCTAGTCTTGTCTGTCTAGTCTTGTCTGTCTAGTCTTGTCTGTCTAGTCTTGTCTGTCTAGTCTTGTCTGTCTAGTCTTGTCTGTCTAGTCTTGTCTGTCTAGTCTTGTCTGTCTAGTCTTGTCTGTCTAGTCTTGTCTGTCTAGTCTTGTCTGTCTAGTCTTGTCTGTCTAGTCTTGTCTGTCTAGTCTTGTCTGTCTAGTCTTGTCTGTCTAGTCTTGTCTGTCTAGACTTCTCTATATAGTCTTGTCTGTCTAGTCTTGTCTGTCTAGTCTTGTCTGTCTAGTCTTGTCTGTCTAGTCTTGTCTGTCTAGTCTTGTCTGTCTAGTCTTGTCTGTCTAGTCTTGTCTGTCTAGTCTTGTCTGTCTAGTCTTGTCTGTCTAGTCTTGTCTGTCTAGTCTCGTCTGTGCTAGTCTTGTCTGTCTAGTCTTGTGTATCTAGTCTTGTCTGTCTAGTCTTGTCTGTCTAGTCTTGTCTGTCTAGTGTTGTCTGTCTAGTCTTGTCTGCCTAGTCTTGTCTGCCTTGTCTTGTCTGTCTAGTCTTGTCTGTCTAGTCTTGTCTGTCTAGTCTCGTCTGTCTAGTCTCGTCTGTGCTAGTCTTGTCTGTCTAGTCTTGTCTGTCTTGTCTTGTCTGTCTAGTCTTGTCTGTCTAGTCTTGTCTGTCTAGTCTTGTCTGCCTAGTCTTGCCTGTCTAGTCTTGTCTGCCTAGTCTTGCCTGTCTAGTCTTGTCTGTCTAGTCTCGTCTGTGCTAGTCTTGTCTGTCTAGTCTTGTCTGTCTTGTCTTGTCTGTCTAGTCTTGTCTGTCTAGTCTTGTCTGTCTAGTCTTGTCTGTCTAGTCTTGTCTGTCTAGTCTTGTCTGTCTAGTCTTGTCTGTCTAGTCTTGTCTGTCTAGTCTTGTCTGTCTAGTCTTGTCCGTCTAGTCTTGTCTGTCTAGTCTTGTCTGTCTAGTCTTGTCTGTCTAGTCTCGTCTGTGCTAGTCTTGTCTGTCTAGTCTTGTGTATCTAGTCTTGTCTGTCTAGTCTTGTCTGTCTAGTCTTGTCTGTCTAGTGTTGTCTGTCTAGTCTTGTCTGCCTAGTCTTGTCTGCCTTGTCTTGTCTGTCTAGTCTTGTCTGTCTAGTCTTGTCTGTCTAGTCTCGTCTGTCTAGTCTCGTCTGTGCTAGTCTTGTCTGTCTAGTCTTGTCTGTCTTGTCTTGTCTGTCTAGTCTTGTCTGTCTAGTCTTGTCTGTCTAGTCTTGTCTGTCTAGTCTTGTCTGTCTAGTCTTGTCTGCCTAGTCTTGCCTGTCTAGTCTTGTCTGTCTAGTCTCGTCTGTGCTAGTCTCGTCTGTGCTAGTCTTGTCTGTCTAGTCTTGTCTGTCTTGTCTTGTCTGTCTAGTCTTGTCTGTCTAGTCTTGTCTGTCTAGTCTTGTCTGTCTTGTCTTGTCTGTCTAGTCTTGTCTGTCTAGTCTTGTCTGTCTAGTCTTGTCTGTCTAGTCTTGTCTGTCTAGTCTTGTCTGTCTAGTCTTGTCTGTCTAGTCTTGTCTGTCTAGTCTTGTCTGCCTTGTCTTGTCTGTCTAGTCTTGTCTGTCTAGTCTTGTCTGTCTAGTCTCGTCTGTCTAGTCTCGTCTGTGCTAGTCTTGTCTGTCTAGTCTTGTCTGTCTTGTCTTGTCTGTCTAGTCTTGTCAGTCTAGTCTTGTCTGCCTAGTCTTGTCTGTCTAGTCTTGTCTGTCTAGTCTTGTCTGTCTAGTCTTGTCTGTCTAGTCTCGTCTGTCTAGTCTCGTCTGTGCTAGTCTTGTCTGTCTAGTCTTGTCTGTCTTGTCTTGTCTGTCTAGTCTTGTCTGTCTAGTCTTGTCTGTCTAGTCTTGTCTGTCTAGTCTTGTCTGTCTAGTCTCGTCTGTCCAGTCTCGTCTGTGCTAGTCTTGTCTGTCTAGTCTTGTCTGTCTAGTCTTGTCTGTCTAGTCTCGTCTGTCTAGTCTCGTCTGTGCTAGTCTTGTCTGTCTAGTCTTGTCTGTCTAGTCTTGTCTGTCTAGTCTCGTCTGTGCTAGTCTTGTCTGTCTAGTCTTGTCTGTCTAGTCTTGTCTGTCTAGTCCTGTCTGTCTAGTCTTGTCTGTCTAGTCTTGTCTGTCTAGTCTTGTCTGTCTAGTCTTGTCTGTCTAGTCTTGTCTTTCTAGTCTTGTCTGATTATTCTTGTCTGTCTAGTCTTGTCTGCCTAGTCTTGTCTGCCTAGTCTTGTCTGCCTAGTCTTGTCTGTCTAGTCTTGTCTGTCTAGTCTTGTCTGTCTAGTCTTGTCTGTCTAGTCTTGTATGTCTAGTCCTGCCTCTCTAGTCTTGTCTGCCTACTCTTGTCTGTCTAGTCTTGCAAGTCTAGTCTTGTCTGTTTACGCTTGTCTGTCTAGTCTTCTCTGTCCAGTCTTGTCTGTCTAGACTTCTCTATATAGTCTTGTCTGTCTAGTCTCTTCTCTCTAGTCTTATCTGTCTAGTCTTGTCTGCCTAATCTTGCATATCTAGTCTTTTCTGTATACTCTTTCTGTCTACTCAAGTGAAACCTGTCAAATTGACCTGTCTAGTCTTGTCTGTCTAGTCTCGTCTGTCTAGTCTCGTCTGTGCTAGTCTTGTCTGTCTAGTCTTGTCTGTCTAGTCTTGTCTGTCTAGTCTTGTCTGTCTAGTCTTGTCTGTCTAGTCTTGTCTGTCTAGTCTTGTCTGTCTAGTCTTGTCTGCCTTGTCTTGTCTGTCTAGTCTTGTCTGTCTAGTCTTGTCTGTCTAGTCTTGTCTGTCTAGTCTTGTCTGTCTAGTCTTGTCTGTCTAGTCTTGTCTGTCTAGTCTTGTCTGCCTAGTCTTGCCTGTCTAGTCTTGTCTGTCTAGTCTCGTCTGTGCTAGTCTCGTCTGTGCTAGTCTTGTCTGTCTAGTCTTGTGTATCTAGTCTTGTCTGTCTAGTCTTGTCTGTCTAGTCTTGTCTGTCTAGTCTTGTCTGCCTTGTCTTGTCTGTCTAGTCTTGTCTGTCTTGTCTTGTCTGTCTAGTCTTGTCTGTCTAGTCTTGTCTGTCTAGTCTTGTCTGTCTAGTCTTGTCTGTCTAGTCTTGTCTGTCTAGTCTTGTCTGTCTAGTCTTGTCTGCCTTGTCTTGTCTGTCTAGTCTTGTCTGTCTAGTCTTGTCTGTCTAGTCTTGTCTGCCTTGTCTTGTCTGTCTAGTCTTGTCTGTCTTGTCTTGTCTGTCTAGTCTTGTCTGTCTAGTCTTGTCTGTCTAGTCTTGTCTGTCTAGTCTCGTCTGTCTAGTCTCGTCTGTGCTAGTCTTGTCTGTCTTGTCTTGTCTGTCTAGTCTTGTCTGTCTAGTCTTGTCTGTCTAGTCTTGTCTGTCTAGTCTCGTCTGTCCAGTCTCGTCTGTGCTAGTCTTGTCTGTCTAGTCTTGTCTGTCTAGTCTTGTCTGTCTAGTCTCGTCTGTCTAGTCTCGTCTGTGCTAGTCTTGTCTGTCTAGTCTTGTCTGTCTAGTCTCGTCTGTGCTAGTCTTGTCTGTCTAGTCTTGTCTGTCTTGTCTTGTCTGTCTAGTCCTGTCTGTCTAGTCTTGTCTGTCTAGTCTTGTCTGTCTAGTCTTGTCTGTCTAGTCTTGTCTTTCTAGTCTTGTCTGATTATTCTTGTCTGTCTAGTCTTGTCTGCCTAGTCTTGTCTGCCTAGTCTTGTCTGCCTAGTCTTGTCTGTCTAGTCTTGTCTGTCTAGTCTTGTCTGTCTAGTCTTGTCTGTCTAGTCTTGTATGTCTAGTCCTGCCTCTCTAGTCTTGTCTGCCTACTCTTGTCTGTCTAGTCTTGCAAGTCTAGTCTTGTCTGTTTACGCTTGTCTGTCTAGTCTTCTCTGTCCAGTCTTGTCTGTCTAGACTTCTCTATATAGTCTTGTCTGTCTAGTCTCTTCTCTCTAGTCTTATCTGTCTAGTCTTGTCTGCCTAATCTTGCATATCTAGTCTTTTCTGTATACTCTTTCTGTCTACTCAAGTGAAACCTGTCAAATTGACCTGTCTAGTCTTGTCTGTCTAGTCTCGTCTGTCTAGTCTCGTCTGTGCGAGTCTTGTCTGTCTAGTCTTGTCTGTCTAGTCTCGTCTGTGCTAGTCTTGTCTGTCTAGTCTTGTCTGTCTTGTCTTGTCTGTCTAGTCCTGTCTGTCTAGTCTTGTCTGTCTAGTCTTGTCTGTCTAGTCTTGTCTGTCTAGTCTTGTCTTTCTAGTCTTGTCTGATTATTCTTGTCTGTCTAGTCTTGTCTGCCTAGTCTTGTCTGCCTAGTCTTGTCTGCCTAGTCTTGTCTGTCTAGTCCTGTCTGTCTAGTCTTGTCTGTCTAGTCTTGTCTGTCTAGTCTTGTCTGTCTAGTCTTGTATGTCTAGTCCTGCCTCTCTAGTCTTGTCTGCCTACTCTTGTCTGTCTAGTCTTGCAAGTCTAGTCTTGTCTGTTTACGCTTGTCTGTCTAGTCTTCTCTGTCCAGTCTTGTCTGTCTAGACTTCTCTATATAGTCTTGTCTGTCTAGTCTCTTCTCTCTAGTCTTATCTGTCTAGTCTTGTCTGCCTAATCTTGCATATCTAGTCTTTTCTGTATACTCTTTCTGTCTACTCAAGTGAAACCTGTCAAATTGACCTGTCTAGTCTTGTCTGTCTAGTCTCGTCTGTCTAGTCTCGTCTGTGCTAGTCTTGTCTGTCTAGTCTTGTCTGTCTAGTCTTGTCTGTCTAGTCTCGTCTGTGCTAGTCTTGTCTGTCTAGTCTTGTCTGTCTAGTCTTGTCTGTCTAGTCCTGTCTGTCTATTCTTGTCTGTCTAGTCTTGTCTGTCTAGTCTTGTCTGTCTAGTCTTGTCTTTCTAGTCTTGTCTGATTAGTCTTGTCTGTCTAGTCTTGTCTGCCTAGTCTTGTCTGCCTAGTCTTGTCTGCCTAGTCTTGTCTATCTAGTCTTGTCTGTCTAGTCTTGTCTGTCTAGTCTTGTATGTCTAGTCCTGGCTCTCTAGTCTTGTCTGCCTACTCTTGTCTGTCTAGTCTTGCAAGTCTAGTCTTGTCTGTTTACGCTTGTCTGTCTAGTCTTCTCTGTCCAGTCTTGTCTGTCTAGACTTCTCTATATAGTCTTGTCTGTCTAGTCTCTTCTCTCTAGTCTTATCTGTCTAGTCTTGTCTGCCTAATCTTGCATATCTAGTCTATTCTGTATA
Source organism: Phosphuga atrata (assembly GCA_944588485.1). Taxonomy (NCBI): domain Eukaryota; kingdom Metazoa; phylum Arthropoda; class Insecta; order Coleoptera; family Silphidae; genus Phosphuga; species Phosphuga atrata. The sequence continues at coordinate 9,942,897 of OX155908.1, read as the reverse complement.
CTCTTTCTGTCTACTCAAGTGAAACCTGTCAAATTGACCTTCTGGACAATTAAGCTTCTTGATTCAGTGCAAACAGTTTTCTCCACTTATCGACTAACTAGTTTGTAAGTGTTTGCCAAAGGGTTTCAGGGATTGCGTGATGCGGTCGTTAGCTAATTGGCGATTGATTGGTTCCAATCGGCGATTGCTATCTCGTAGACGAAATCGATTCGCTTTAAACGGTTTAGTCCACATTTTTTTGCGAAATTAACTAGCTTTCGCATAACTAGTTTAACAATTCTTAACTAGTTTGCCTTAACTAATCCAACTATTCAGTCTTGACTAGATTACGAAACCGGATCGATTGCATTCGATCAAGTGTGCTTAATATTTTGATCTACGGTGTCAATGCCGTCTATATCAATTTAGTTTTAGACTGTTTAGATAATATTTGGGTTAATTAGATGTTTGTCTTGTTTTGATATTAATTTCTTACAAAACATACAACACGAACACGAGTGGGGTAATTATTGTTTAAGGACGAATATCTAGGTAGATAATGGAGATGCGAGGGAAAGTTCTAATGATTTCTTATAGACCATTTAATTATCTGCGAGTTTTATGTGGGAGGATTCCTAAAATTTGTGTCGCTTATTTAGATATAGATTATTAAATGGAGCGAAATTTAATTTTAGTTTCTAATTGGAAATTATTCTGCGTCGATTCCAATGGAAATTTTGCAAAAACTGTGGTAGATACGGATTTCTTTTGCAAAGATATCTGGAAGATAAGAGAATTATCTATGAAATTTGTTTAGAAAGTTTTGCGAGAATTGTGTGGGTTTGCAAGATATAGAGTCGCAAAATTTAACTTTGCTAAAAATCGAACTTTTTGACGAGTTTTATTAAGTTATCTATCTAACGAAATTTGAAGATATTATTTATAGATAATTGAATTATCTGCTTAATTAGCTTTTTGTAATTTTTATTTGTTATCTAGATATCGATTGTGCAATTAAAGAACATTTTTTTAAAGTTTCCAAAGAACATTCTAGCAAAATGGACACTTTAGTTATCTACCAGATATATTAGCAAGTTGTAAGCTTGATAATATATCTGGTCGATAACTAAATGCGTGAGTTATCTACCGAATATATTAGCAAGTTGTAAGCTTGCTAATATATCTGCTAGATAACTAAATGCGTGAGTTATCTACCAAATATATTAGTAAGTTGTAAGCTTGATAATATATCTGGTCGATAACTAAATGCGTGAGTTATCTACCGAATATATTAGTAAGTTGTAAGCTTGCTAATATATCTGCTAGATAACTAAATGCGTGAGTTATCTACCAAATATATTAGTAAGTTGTAAGCTTGCTAATATATCTGGTAGATAACTAAATGTGTGAGTTATCTACCAGATATATTAGCAAGTTTACAACTTGCTAATATATTTGACAGATAACTCACGCATATAGTTATCTAGCAGATATATTGGTAAGTTGTAAGCTTGCTAATATATCTGGTAGATAACTGAAGTGTCCATGAAATTTATTAATAAACTTTTTCATAGTTATCTATGGTTATCTAAATGTGTAGGCGTTGTAATCCTTTGTACTTGAATTATGTGGAAATAATCTAGATAGTTGCAGGATAGTTTAACGGATTAAAAAAAGAAATAGAAATGTGAATAATCAATAATTAATTGTGAATAAAACCAATTAGATAAAATTTTAAATCCGTTACAGCTTTTACCAAGTGTAACAACATACAATTTTTTTTGTTTGTAAAGCCGTGGTAATTAAATCAGAGTATGTCTTATAAATAGAAAGGACAAACAGTTGCGTAACGATTCGAACGGCCCGGCACATAGCCTTCTGCGCAAATTGCCTTTATTAATGAAGAAATTATGGATTGGTGGTTTTTCGTAGTTGGCGGTTTTTGAGTGAATGGCTTGTGCGCTTTGTATGGAATGCGTCGGGAAATGCGTGAGAAACCGGCGCTGATTGGTCGGATGCGTTTTTTATTTCGCCGATGACACGGATTTTGCAAAAATTGCAATTTTTCCCAGGTGAAACAAAATGGGTTTTTTTGCGAAACGGTCGTTAATTTATAACGACATTATTTTAGGAAATAATTGATATACAAGGAAAAGTTATCTAGATTTTATCTATAAAGCTTATCTAGCAAGTTTTTCGAAATTTGACTTGGCTATCTAGATATCAATTTTACAATGGAAGCAAATTTATTTGTTTTTTGCAAAAGTAGAAAACTTGCAGTGGAATTTTTTGCGAAACTATGGCAGATTCATAAAAATTTGCGAATATATCTGGTAGATAACTAAATTATCTATGAGATTTCTAGGAAAAATTTTGCGAAAATTTAACTGCTTTGCAAGATATAGACTCGCGAAATCTAACTTTGCTAGAAATTGAGTTTTTACGCGTTTTTTTAAGTTATCTATATGTATTATAGATAAACTATAGACTTGAATAGTTTCTAGTAGATAATTAATTTATCTATAAATTTTATTTAGGAAGTTCCTTGAAATTCTGCTTGGTTATCTAGATATAGATTGTTCAATGGAATTTAAATATATTTGTTTTATTCACAACTAGAGAATTTGCAAAGTTTGCAGTGGAAATTTTAGCGAAACTGTAGCAGATACAGAAAAATATTGCGAATGTATCTGGTAGATAACTAAATTATCTATGAGGTTTGTACGAAGAGTTTTGCGAAAATTTAATTGCTTTACAAGATGTAGACTTGCGAAATTTAACACGACTAGAAACTGAATTTTGACGCGTTTTTTTTTTAAGTTATCTAGATACATTGTAGATACACCGAGCAAAATTAAATAATTTCTAATAGACAACTAAATTATCTATAAATGTTATTCAGGAAGTTTTCTGAAATCCTGCTTGGTTATCTAGATATAGATTGTTCAATGGAAGCAAATATATTTGTTTTATACACGACTAGTGAATTTGCAAAGTTTGCAGTGCAATTTTTAGCTAAACTGTGGCAGATACAGAAAAATATTGGAACATATCTGGTAGATAACTAAATTATTTATAAGATTTGTACGGAAAGTTTTGCGAAAATTTCATTGCTTTGCAAGATATAGACTCGCGAAATTTAACTTGGCAAGAAATTTTTAAGGTTATCTAGATACATTATAGATACGTAAAGTAGATTTGAATAATTTCTGGTAGATACTTAATTTATCTATAAATGTTATCCAGGAAGTTTCTTGAAATTCTGCTTGGTTATCTAGACATAGATTGTTCAATGGAAGCAAATATATTTGTTTTATTCACAACTAAAGAATTTGCAAAGTTTGTAGTGGAAATTTTAGCGAAACTGTGGCAGATAAAGAAAAATATTGCGAATATATCTGATAGATAACTAAATTATCTATGAGATTTGTTTGAAAAGTTTTGCGAAAATTTAATTGCTTTGCAAGATATAGACTCGCGAAATTTAACTTTGCTTTAAATTGAGTTTTGACGCGTTTTTTTAAGTTATCTAGATACATTATAGATACACAAAGTAGAGTTGAATAATTTCTAATAGACAACTAAATTATCTATAATTGTTATGCAGGAAGTTTATTGAAATTCTGCTTGGTTATCTAGATATAGATTGTTCAATGGACGCAAATTTATTTGTTTTGTTTTCTACTAGAGAATTTGCAAAGTTTGCAGTGGAAATTTTAGCGAAACTGTGGCAGATATAGAAAAATATTGCGAATATATCTGGTAGATTACTAAATTATCAATGAGATTTGTGCGAAAAGTTTTGCGAAAATTTAATTGCTTTGCAAGATATACACTCGCGAAATTTAACTTTGCCAGAGATTGAGTTTTGATGCGTTTTTTAAAGTTATCTAGATACATTATAGATACACAAAGTAGAGTTGAATAATTTTAGGTAGATACTTAATTTATCTATAAATGTTATACAGGAAGTTTCTTGAAATTCTGCTTGGTTATCTAGATATAGATTGTTCAATGGAAGCAAATATATTTTTCTTATTCACAACTAGAGAATTTGCAAAGTTTGCAGTGCAAATTTTAGCGAAACTGTAACAGATACAGAAAAATATTGCCTATATATCGGGTAGACTACTCAATTATCTATGAGATTTATACGAGAGGTTTTGCGAAAATGTAATTGCTTTGCAAGATATAGGCTCGCAAAATTTAACTCGCCTAGAAATTGAGTTTTTTCGCATTTTTTTAAGTTATCTAGATACATTATAGATACACAAAGTATAGTTAATTAATTTCTGGTAGATACTTAATTTATCTATAAATGTTATTCCGGAAATTTCTTAAAATTCTGCTTGGTTATCTAGATATAGTTTGATCAATGGAGCAAATATATTTGTTTTATACATGACTAGAGAATTTGCAGTTTGCAGTGAAATTTTTAGCAAAACTGTGGCAGATACAGAAAAATATTGCGAACATATCTGGTAGATAACTATATTATCTATGAGATTTGTGCGAAAAGTTTTGCGAAAATTTCATTTCTTTGCAAGATATAGACTCGCGAAATTTAACTCGCCTAGAAATTGAGTTTTGACGCGTTATTTATAGTTATCTAGAGATAGATTGTTCAATGGAAGCAAATATATTTATTTTATTCTTAACTAGGGAATTTACAAAGTTTGCATTGGTCATTTTAGCGAAACTGTGACAGATACAGAAAAATATTGCGAATATATTTGATAGATAACTAAATTATCTATGAAATTCGTACGAAAAGTTTTGCGAAAATTTCATTTCTTTGCAAGATATACACTCGCGAAATTTAACTCGGCTAGAAATTGAGTTTTGACCCGTTATTTATAGTTATCTAGAGATAGATTGTTCAATGGAAGCAAATATATTTGTTTTATTCTCAACTAGAGAATTTGCAAAGTTTGCATTGGAAATTTTAGCGAAACTGTGGCAGATACAGAAAAATTTTGCGAACATATCTGGTAGATAACTAAATTATCTATGAGATTGGTAGGAAAAGTTTTTCGAAAATTCCATTGCTTTGCAAGATATAGACTCGCGAAATTTAACTCGGCTAGAAATTGAGTTTTGACGTGTTTTTTTAAGTTATCTTCTTGTGTTATAGATACACTATAGAGTTGAATAATTTATAGTAGATAATTAATTTATCTATAAATTTTTTTCCAAAAGTTTCTTGAAATTCTTGTTGGTTATCTAGATATAGATTGTTCAATGGAAACAAATATATTTGTTTTATTCACTACTAGAGAATTTGCAAAATTTGCAAACTCTGAAACTCTGGCAGATACGGAAAAATATTGCGAATATATCTGGTAGATTTACTAACTAAATTATCTATGAGATTTGTACGAAAAGTTTTGCGACAATTTAATTGCTTTGGAAGATATAGACTCGCGAAATTCAACTCGGCCAGAAATTGAGTTTTGACGCGTTTTTTAAAGTGATCTAGATACATTATAGATACGCAAAGTAGAGTTGAATAATTTCTGGTAGATACCTAATTTATCTATAAATGTTATTCAGAAAGTTTCTGGAAATTATGCTTGGTTATCTAGATATAGATTGATCAATGGAAGCAAATATATTTGTTTTATACACGACTAGAGAATTTGCAAAGTTTGCGGTAGAAATTTTAGCTAAAGTTTGGCAAATACAGAAAAATATAGCGAAGATATCTGGTAGACAACTAAATTATCTATGAGATTTGTACGAAAAGTTTTGAGCAAATTTCATTGCTTTGCAAGATATAGACTCGCGAAATTTAACTCGTCCAGAAACTGAATTTTGACGCGTTTTTTTAAGTTATCTAGATACAATATAGATACGAAAAGTAGAGTTGAATAATTTCTGGCAGATGCTTAACTTATCTATAAATGTTATAAAGGAAATTTATTGAAATTCTTCTTGGTTATCTAGATATAGATTGTTCAATGGAAGAAAATATATTTGTTTTATTTACAGCTAGAGAATTTGCAAAGTTTGCAGTGGAAATTTTAGCGAAACTGTGGTAGATACCGTAAATATTGCGAATATATCTGGTAGATAACTAAATTATCTATGACATTTGTTTGAAAAGTGTTGCGAAAATTTATTTGCTTTGCAAGATATAGACTCACGAAATTTAAGTAAGCTAGAAATCGAGTTTTAATGCGTTTTTTAAGGTTATCTATTAGGGGTACCGGAAAGTAATCCATTTTTTTGTAATGTTGTCACTGCTAACCTCTTATACTTGTTTCTTTCAGCAGGTAAACTGATTATGTCAAATAAGTTTGATTGTCTAAATGTCAATCTACCATTTTCTGCTGAGTTTTGATTATTTGAGTAAACCGTTTAAAAATGGCAAGTCAATTAGTAGACGAAGTACACCTGCGCCATTGTATGCGATTTCTCTTTGATCAAGGTTTAAAGGCTGCTGCTGCTGCGGAATCAATTAATGCGGTATACGGCAAGATCGTAACAGCAAACAAATGCCAATTTTGGTTCAGGCAGTTTAGAAAAGGTGACACCAATCTCTCAGATGCTCCACGAAGTGCACGACCTAGTGATTCAAAGAGGAAGCTTTAAAAGACCTGGTGGAATCATATTCGCGACTAACCATTCAAGAAATGTCTGAAAGGCTCTTTGCATCCTTTTCAACTGTTAAGGAACACTTAAAAAAGATTGACAAAGTCAATAGTGTGGGTTTCGCAAGAATAAAACTAAATTTACAAACAAGAGCGTCGAATGATTTGTTTGTTCTTCTTTGATTACAAGGAACAAAAATGAGCATTTTCATCATTTCCACCTGGTCAAACGATAACTGGAGAAGTATGCCGACAAAAATTGACCAGGGTGAATGAGAAATTAAGTCAAAAACGTTGGATAACGGAAAAGGCGTAATCTTGCTTCACGATAGAACAATGAAAACAAATGAAAACAAGAACAATTGAAACAAATGGGTTGGATTTTTGCCACATCCGCCATATTTTGAAGACCTGGCTCCATCGGATTACCACTTATTCAGATCATCAGAACCTCATATTCGGAATAAAACATATAGGAATCAAGATGCTATCGAAAATGACAACTTATTTTTTAATCAGAAGACACCAGTATCTTTAAAAAAGGGGTTCAAAATCTGGTATCGCGTTGGCAAGAGGTTATTTCAAATGATGGAACATATATTTTGAGTTAATAATAAAAAAAAAATTTAATAAATAATTTATAACTTTTTTGTAAAATAATGGATTACTTTCTGGTACCCCTAATAGATACGTTATAGATACACAAAGCTGATTTCACTTTGCTAGAAATCGAGTTCTGACGGGTTATTTAAAGTTATCTAGATACATTACAGATACGCAAAGTAGAGTTGAATAATTTCTGGTAGATATTTAATTTATCTATAAATTTTATGCAGGAAGTTTCTTGAAATTCTGCTTAGTTATCTAGATATAGATTGCTCAATGGAAACAAATTTATTTGTGTTTTTTTCAACTAAAGAATTTGCAAAGTTTGCAGTTGAAATTTTAGCGAAACTGTGGCAGATACCGAAAAATCTCACGAATATATCTGGTAGATAACTAAATTATCTATGCGATTTGTTAGAAAAGTTTTGCGAAAATTTAATTGCTTTGCAAGATATAGACTCGCGAAATTTAACATTGCTAGAAATTGAGTTTTGACGCGTTTTTTTAAAGTTATGTTTATAGATACACAGAGCAAAATTGAATAATTTCTAGTAGCTAAGTAAATTATCTATAAATTTTATGCAGGAAGTTTCCTAAAATTCTGCTTGGTTATCTAGATAAAGATTGATCAATGGAAGCAAATATATTTGTTTTAAACACGACTAGAGAATTTGCAAAGTTTGCAGTGAAATTTTTAGCGAAACTGTGGCAGATACCGAAAAATATTGCGAATATATCTGGTAGATAGCTAAATTATCTCTTACAATTGTGCGAAAAATTTTGCGAAAATTTAATTGCTTTGCAAGATATAGACTCGCCAAATTTAACTCTGCAAGAAACTGAATTTTGACGCGATTTTTTAAGTTATCTAGATATATTATAGATACACATAGTAGAATTGAATAATTTCTAGTAGACAACTAAATTATCTATAAATGATATTCAGGAAGTTTCCTGAAATCCTGCTTGGTTATCTAGATATAGATTGTTCAATGGAAGCAAATATATTTGTTTTATTCACAACTAGAGAATTTGCAAAGTGTGCAGTGGAAATTTTAGCGAAACTATGGTAGATACAGAAAAATATAGCGAATATATCTGGTAGATAACTAAAGTATCTATAAGATTTGTACGAAAAGTTTTGCGAAAATTTAATTCCTTTGCAAGTTATAGACTCGCGAAATTTGACTCGGCAAGAAATTGAGCTTTGACGGGTTTTTAAAGTTATCTAGATACAATATAGATACACAAAGCAGAGTTGAATAATTTCTAGTAGATACTTAACTTATCTATGAATGTTATTCAGGGAGTTTCTTAAAATTTTGCTTGGTTATCTAGATATAGATTGATCAATGGAAGCAAATAATATATTTTTTTAAACACGACTAGAGAATTTGCAAAGTTTGCAGTGAAATTTTTAGCGAAACTGTGGCAGATACCGAAAAATATTGCGAATATATCTGGTAGATAGCTAAATTATCTCTTACATTTGTGCGAAAAATTTTGCGAAAATTTAATTGCTTTGCAAGATATAGACTCGCCAAATTTAACTCGGCAAGAAACTGAATTTTGACGCGATTTTTTAAGTTATCTAGATATATTATAGATACACATAGTTGAATTGAATAATTTCTAGTAGACAACTAAATTATCTATAAATGATATTTAGGAAGTTTCCTGAAATACTGCTTGGTTATCTAGATATAGACTGTTCAATGGAAGCAAATATATTTGTTTTATACACGACTAGTGAATTTGCAAAGTTTACAGTTGAAATTTTAGCGAAACTGTGGCAGATACAGAAAAATATTTTGAATATATCTGGTAAAGAACTAAATTATCTATGAGATTTGTTTGAAAACTTTTGCGAAAATTTAATTGCTTTGGAAAATATAGACTCTTGAAAATTAACTTTGCTAGAAATTGAGTTTTGACGCGTTTTTCAAAGTTATCTAGATACATTATAGATACACAGAGCAAAATTAAATAATTTCTAGCAGAACATCTATAAATGCTATTTAGGAAGTTTCTTGATATTCTGCTTGGTTATCTAGATATAGATTTTCCAATGGAAGCAAATTTATTTGTTTTTTTTTCAACTAAAGAATTTGTAAAGTTTTCAGTTGAAATTTTAGCAAAACTGTGGCAGATACAGAAAAATATTGCGAAAGTATCTGGTAGATAACTAAATTATCTATGAGATTTGTACGAAAAGTTTTTCGAAAATTTAATTGCCTTACAAGATATAGACTCGCGAAATTTAACTTTGGTGGAAATTGAGTTTTGGCGCGTTTTTTTAGGTTATCTACTTGTATTATAGATACACTCTAGAGTTTAATAATTTCTCGCAGAAAATTAATTTATCTATAAACGTTTTTGCGGAAGTTTCTTGAAATTCTTGTTGGTTATCTAGATATAGATTGTTCAATGGAACCAAAAATATTTGTTTTATTCACAACTAGAGAATTTGCAAAGTTTGCAGTTGAAATTTTCGCGAAACTGTGGCAGATGCAGAAAAATATTGCGAATATATCTGTTAGATAACTAAATTATCTATGAAATTTGTACGAAAAGTTTTGCGAAAATATCATTGCTTTGCAAGATATAGACTCGCGAAATTTAACTTTAAAAAAAATTGTGTTTTATGCGTTTTTTCAAGTTATCTAGATAACTGATAGATACACAAAGAAAGTTTTAATTAATATCACCAAGATAATTAAATTATCTATAAATTTTGTGTGAGGGAAGTTTCCTTAGATTCTTGTTGGTTATCTAGATATAAATCGTAGAGTAGTAAGATCGAGTAATTTCAATGATGGGATGGTGCATCAACCCGAAATTTTGAGTTTTTTTTTGGAATTTTTTTGGGGTAATTGCAAAATTGTCCGCGGCCTCCCTTGACACATATACGTCCCCCCAGGTGTGCCGAAGCGACATCTGCCGCCGCTGGTGGCAACCCGGCCCGACCTACATCGACTTAAGCTAGAAATAAGAAGAACTTTATTACATTAAAGCATTCACTTTCGAGACCGCAACACACACGCTGTAAGAACGGTTAACACAAAAAATACACGGCAAAAGAAAAAACACGATTGATAACAACTTTATTTTTTTGCAGTTCTTTTGTTTTTTGGTCCTCTGGTTCTTCGCCCCGACATGAGACGGTCAATTGTTTTGGTTGCGGTCGCTCTGGCCGTTCTGGTCTGCTGCACGGAGGGCAGAACACTCGACAAACGCGACGCCTACGACGCCAACCTGGATCCGGCCCTACAGGTAAGTCCTCGCCAAATTAAAAACATTTCGTTCTTTCTGCAAATGTTGCTCACTTTCGATTTCGCGCGGACGCCGATCACGTAACACTTTCGATTTTGGTTGTAAGAAGACTACAGGTCAAAGTTTAATTTCGCGATAACTTACAAACCGTTCAAACTTTTTAAACAAATTTCATAGATAATTTTGTTATCTACCAGATATTTTCGCAATATTTTTCTGCATCTGCCAATAGTTTCGCTAAAAAAGCTACTTTGCAAATTTTCAAATCGAAAACCAAACAAATAAATTTGCTTCTATTGCACAATCGATATCTAGATAACCAACAAGAATTTCAAGAAACTTCGCGAATAACACTTTTTATCTATTAGAAATTGTTCAAGTCTACTTTGTGTATCTATAATATATCTAGATAACTTAAAAAAACGCGTCAATACTCAATTTCTAGCTAAGTTAAATTTCGCGAGTCTATATCTCGCAAAGCAATTATATTTTCGCAAAACTTTTCAAACAAATCTCATAGATAATTTAGTTATCTACCAGACACATTCGCAATATTTTTTTGCATCTGCCGCGGTTTCGCTAAAATATCAACTGCAAACTTAGCAAAATTTCAAATTGAAAACAAAACAAAAAAATTTGCTTCGATATCTAGATATCTAGATAATCAACAATAATTTCAAGAAACTTCCGCAATAACATCTGTAGAAAGTTTAATTATCTACTAGAAATTATTCAACTCTATTTTGGGTATCTCCTAATGCTAGATAACTAATGCATCTAGCTAGATAACTTTAAAAAACGCATCAAAATTCAATTTCTAGCAAAGTTAAATTTCGCGAGTCTATATCTTGCAAAGCAATTAAATTTTCGCAAAACTTTTCAAACAAATCTCATAGATAATTTAGTTATCTACCAGATATATTCGCAATATTTTTCTGCATCTGCCACAGTTTTGCTAAAATTTCAATTTTTGCAAATTCATTAGTAGAAAACAAAACAAATAAATTTGTTTGTATTAAACAATCGATATCTAGATAACCAACAAGAATATGAAAAAACTTTCTATATAACATTGATAGATAATATAATTATCTACAAGAAGTTATTTAAACTTTTCTTTGTGTATCTATCATTTATCTAGATAACTTTAAGAAGTCGCAGCAAAACAATTTGAAGCAAAGTTAAATTTTGCCAGTCTATATCTTCCTGACCAATTCAATTTTTGGCAAAACTTTGGCAACAAATTTCATAGATAATTTAGTTATCTACCAGATATATACACAAGTTTTGTTAACAGTTATCACATTTTATAAGTTAAGTGGTTTCTTGTAATTGCGTAAATTTTTCTTACCGATATTTGTCGTAATTTGCGCACGCTGTTGACCCAAACAGGGACAGATTGCGTTACAACACGCCTGATTGTCTTAATCGTTCGTGTGTCTTGTACTTTGCGTAATGGAAACTGTAGGAGGATAGTTTAAAGGAAAAGATAGTTTGCGTATCAATTTTGGCATTTTGGAATTGGAATTTGTTGTCTCGTTCCAGCATGTCGTACATGGCCAAATTTCGAAATTTCTTGCACAATCCAACGCACACACACACACTCGCCACATTCTTATTATCCAATTTAATGAATTCATTTTTGTTTTTTTTCGCCTCGTGAATTGGCCAATCCGCCAATTAGAAAGCACCCGAAAGAGCACAACGACCTCAATGCAGCCTCAAATGCCCCTGCGTATCGAACTCAAACCCTTCATTTCGCTCCGGAAAATTTGCTTCCCCGAGGAATTTTCCCGCCACAATTGTTTAGTTTCCGGGCGGAAACATCGCGTTTCCTGTTTCTCATCGCGCCGTCTAAATCATCTTTTCAACTGGTTTTAGGAAGATGGAATTACGCAATTCTTGAGCAAACTTTCTCGTTATCTTCGAGAGGAGTTCGATTTCAAGCCTGCTTACCGAACATTTATTATCTCCTTCAAACCGTATCAACTTTCAACCCGTATATCTCGAAATCTAGCGCAAAACCACAGATAACTATCCGTACAAACTTAATAGATAACTTTATTATCTGCCAGAATATGCATAATACAGAACTAAAGCATAATTATTCGTAGTTATTTACAAAATAATAGAGATACAAAAGAAGTTATCTACAAAACTAGATAATTAATAACTTCAACAGGCCAAATCCAAGCAACTATACTAGATACCTACCTGAATAAAGTTTCTAGATAATTTAATTATCTATCAATACATATCAAAATATCTATTAGATATTTCCTACTTTTTAATAGCTCATATCTAGGTTAAGTTTCTAGGCTCATATCTAGTCTAGGTTAATATCTACAACAATAGATAACTTTCCCAACAAAACTTCTAAATAATTCAATGTTCTTTTAAACTGTATATAGCTATCTGCCAGATAATCTTTCGTCTTAATAATAATTGGTCGAATATTCAATGTCATCCTGTAACAAAACTTTGATTTCAATAGCTCATATCTATGTAAATATCTACAAAACTAGATAACTTTCTTAATAGAACTTCTAGATAATTCAACTATCTATGAAACTTTATACAATTATCTGCCAGATATTCCCTCGTCTTAATAATAATTAGTCGAGTAGTCAATTTCATCCTGCAACAAAATTTGGAATTCAATAGCTCATATCTAGGTAAATATCTGCAAAACTAGATAACTTTCTAAATAGAACTTCTAGATAATTTAACCATCTGTTAAACTGTATACAATTATCTACCAGATATTCCATCGTCTTAATAATAATTAGTCGAGTAGTCAATTTCATCCTGTAACGAAACTTTGATTTCAATAGCTCACGTCTAGGTAAATATCTGAAAAACTAGATAACTTTATTTATGGAACTTCTAGATAATTCAACCATCTGTTAAACTGTATACAATTATCTGCCAGATATTCCCTCGTCTTAATAATAATTATTCGAATAATCAATTGCATCCTGTAACAAAACTTTGATTTCAATAGCTCATATCTAGGTAAATATCTGCAAAACTAGATAATTTTTTGTATAGAACTTCTAGATAAATCAACTGCATACAATTATCTGCCAGATATTCTCTTGTCTTAATATTTATTGGTCGAATAGTCAATTTCAACCTGTAACAAAACTTTGATTTCAATGGCCAGTATATAGGTAACTATCTGCAAAACTAGATAACCTTCTGTATAGAACTTCTAGATAATTTAACCATCTATGAAACTGTATACAATTATCTGCCAGATATTCCTTCGTCTTAATAATAAGTTAGCCGAATAGTCAACTTCATCCTGTAACAAAACTTTGATTTCAATAGCTCATATCTAGGTAAATATCTGCAAAACTATATAACTTTCTGTAAAGAACTTCTAGATAATTCAACCATCCGTTAAACTGTTTACAATTATCTGGCAGACATTTCCTTGTCCTAATAATAATTATTCGAATAGGCAATTTCATCTTGTAACAAAACTTTGATTTCAATAGCTCATATCTAGGTAAATATCTGTAAAACTAGATAACTTTCTTAATAAAACTTCTAGATAATTCAACCATATATTAAACTGTATATAATTATCTGCCAGATATTCCCTTCTCTTAATAATAATTAGTCGAATAGTCAACTGCATCATCTAACGAAACTTTGATTTCAATAGCTCATATCTTGGTAAATATCTGCAAAACTATATAACGTTCTTATTAGAACTTCTAGATAATTCAATTATCTGTTAAACTTTATACAATTATCTGCCAGATATTCTCTTGTCTTAATAACAATTAGTCGAATAGTCAATTTCATCATGAAACAAAACTTGACTTTCAATAGCTCATATCTAGGTAAATATCTGCAAAACTAGATAACTTTCTGAATAGAACTTCTAGATAATTCAACCATCTGTTAAACTATTTACAATTATCTGCCAGATATTCCTTTGTCTTAATAATAATTAGTCGAATAATCAACTTCATCATGTAACAAAGCTTTGAATTCAATAGCTCATATCTAGGTAAATATCTACAAAACTAGATAACTTTCTTAATAGATCTTCTAGATAATTTAACCATCTGTTAAACTGTGTACAATTATCTGCAAGATATTACCTAGTCTTAATAATAATTAGTCGAATAGTCAATTTCAGCCTGTAACAAAACTTTGATTTAAATAGCTCATATCTAGGTAAGTATCTGCAAAACTAGATAACTTTCTTTATAGAACATCTATATAATTTAACCATCTATTAAACTGTATACAATTATCTACCAGATATTCCCTCGTCTTAATAATTATTAGTCGAGTAGTCAATTTCATCCTGTAACGAAACTTTGATTTCAATAGCTCAAATCTAGGTAAATATCTGCAAAACTAGATAACTTTATTTATGGAACTTCTAGATAATTCAACCATCTGTTAAACTGTATACAATTATCTGCCAGATATTCCCTCGTCTTAATAATAATTATTCGAATAATCAATTGCATCCTGTAACAAAACTTTGATTTCAATAGCTCATATCTAGGTAAATATCTGCAAAACTAGATAACTTTTTGTATAGAACTTCTAGATAAATCAACTGCATACAATTATCTGCCAGATATTCTCTTGTCTTAATATTTATTGGTCGAATAGTCAATTTCAACCTGTAACAAATCTTTGATTTCAATGGCCAGTATATAGGTAACTATCTGCAAAACTAGATAACCTTCTGTATAGAACTTCTAGATAATTTAACCATCTATGAAACTGTATACAATTATCTGCCAGATATTCCTTCGTCTTAATAATAAGTTGGCCGAATAGTCAACTTCATCCTGTAACAAAACTTTGATTTCAATAGCTCATATCTAGGTAAATATCTGCAAAACTAGATAACTTTCTGTAAAGAACTTCTAGATAATTCAACCATCTGTTAAACTATTTACAGTTATCTGCCAGATATTCCTTTGTCTTAATAAGAATTAGTCAAATAGTCAATTGCATCCTGTAACAAAACTTTGATTTCAATAGCTCATATCTAGGTAAATATCTGCAAAACTAGATAACTTTCTGAATAGAACTTCTAGATAATTCAACCATCTGTTAAACTATTTACAATTATCTGCCAGATATTCCTTTGTCTTAATAATAATTAGTCGAATAATCAACTTCATCATGTAACAAAGCTTTGAATTCAATAGCTCATATCTAGGTAAATATCTACAAAACTAGATAACTTTTATGATAAAACTTCTATATAATTCAACCATCTATTAAATTCTATACAATTATCTGCCAGATATTCCTTTGTCTTAATAAGAATTAGTCAAATAGTCAATTGCATCCTGTAACAAAACTTTGATTTCAATAGCTCATATCTAGGTAAATATCTGCAAAACTAGATAACTTTCTTAATAGATCTTCTAGATAATTTAACCATTTATTAAACTGTGTACAATTATCTGCCAGATATTACCTAGTCTTAATAATAATTAGTCGAGTAGTCAATTTCAGCCTGTAACAAAACTTTGATTTAAATAGCTCATATCTAGGTAAGTATCTGCAAAACTAGATAACTTTCTGTATAGAACATCTATATAATTTAACCATCTATTAAACTGTATACAATTATCTACCAGATATTACCTCGTCTTAATAATTATTAGTCGAGTAGTCAATTTCATCCTGTAACAAAACTCTGATTTCAATAGCTCATATCTAGGTAAATGTCTGCAAAACTAGATAACTTTCTTAATAGAACTTCTAGATAATTCAACCATCTGTTAAACTGTATACAATCATCTGCCAGATATTCCCTTGTCTTAATAATAATTAGTCGAATAGTCAATTGCATCCTGTAACAAAACTTTGATTTCAATAGCTCATATCTAGGTTTATATCTACAAAACTAGATAACTTTCTTTATAGAACTTCTAGATAATTCAACCATCTGTTAAACTGTATATAACTATCTGCCAGATATTCCCTTGTCTTGATAATAATTAGTCGAATAGTCAATTTCATCTTGTAACAAAACTTTGATTTCAATAGTTCATATCTAGGTAAATATCTGCAAAGCTAGATAACTTTCTGTATAAAACTTCTAGATAATTTAACCATCTGTTAAACTGTATACAAGTATCTGCCAGACATTCCCTTGTGTTAATAATAATTAGTCGAATATTGAACGTCATCCTGTAAGCAAACCTTGATTTCAATTGGTCATATCTAGATAAATATATGCAAAACTAGATATCTTTCTTAATAGAACTTCTAGATAATTCAACCTTTTGTTAAACTGTATACAATTATCTGCCAGATATTCCCTCGTCTTAATAATAATTATTCGAGTGGTCAATTTCATCCTGTAACTAAACTTTGATTTCAATAGCTCATATCTAGGTAAATATATGCAAAACTAGATAACTTTCTTAATAGAACTTCTAGATAATTCAACCTTTTGTTAAACTGTATACAATTATCTGCTAGATATTCCCTCGTCTTAATAATAATTAATCGAGTAGTCAATTTCATCCTGTAACAAAACTTTGATTTCAATAGCTCATATCTAGGTAAATATCTGCAAAACTAGATAACTTTCTGAATATAACTTATAGATAATCCAACCATCTGTTAAACTGTATATAACTATCTGCCAGATATTCTATTGTCTTGATAATTATTAGTCGAATAGTCAATTTCATCCTGTAACAAAACTTTGATTTCAATAGTTCATATCTAGGTAAATATCTGCAAAACTAGATAACTTTCTGTATAAAACTTCTAAATAATTTAACCATCTGTTAAACTGTATACAAGTATCTGCCAGACATTCCCTTGTCTTAATAATAATTAGTGGAATATTGAACGTCATCCTGTAAGCAAACCTTGATTTCAATTGGTCATATCTAGATAAATATATGCAAAACTAGATATCTTTCTTAATAGAACTTCTAGATAATTCAACCTTTTGTTAAACTGTATACAATTATCTGCCAGATATTCCCTCGTCTTAATAATAATTAGTCGAGTGGTCAATTTCATCCTGTAACTAAACTTTGATTTCAATAGCTCATATCTAGGTAAATATCTGCAAAACTAGATAACTTTCTGAATAGAACTTTTAGATAATTCAACCATCTGTTAAACTGTATATCTGCCAGATATTCCAGATAACTATAATAGACTTTTATCTAGATTAATATCTGTAATAGCAGATAACTTTCTAGATAAAACAGTTAAGAAATTTAGTTATTTATAAAAGGGTGTAGAGTTATCTGGTAGATAATGTATTGTTTTGGGGGTGATTAGGTAACTAAAGGGAAAGTTGTTCTTGTTAAGGTGGTATTTTGACGGGTGATATCTAGATAACTGGAAGATATTTAGAAAAGAATTATAGATAATTGAATGGTCTGCTAGGTGGTGTAAAGCTTTTTAGCGTTTTTACAAAATTTGTTGCGAAAATTTGTGACAAACGGAAAAATTGTGTTGTGTTTTAAGTGCGATATCTAGAAAACTAGACGTAATTTGTGAAAAGTTTTTAAATGAAATCTAAAGATAATTTAACAACCTACTTAATGCTATTTAGATTTTTTTCTGTATCTGCAAAATTTTATGCGAAAATGGTATTTTTTTTTCTAAAACTGTGAATTAAAATTGAAATCGTAATACCTAGATAATATAGATAATCTAAATAATCTAGAAATTCTAGACAGATCTAGATAAGAAGGAATCTAATAAAAGTTCTTGTATAAAACTTTTGTATAGTTATCTACCAGATAATATTTAAAATTTTTGCAATTTCTACATATTTCGACGAAAAATTTGCGAAAAACATTCAGCGATAATCAATTCTTTTCTAGGTTGTCCTACGAGTATAAAACGAAACAAAAGCTAGATCAATTAAGTGCAAATAAAACTATGAAATAAGTGTGCGAAATGAAAGTTAGCGCGTGAGAGTGCGGCCTTAGTCAGTTTTCCTATCGCTCTACTCAGATTTTTCTTGCGATTTGACCTCGAATTCCCCAGTCAACTTGCAAACTATTTACGCAAAAAAACTCCAAACACCCTAAACTCCAATCAGAGTTCATTCAACCGTGCAGTCTAAACACATCTAGTTCGCGAATCTTCTGCATTGTAGAACTATGCGAAACAACTTTCGCTCGCTTTCAACTGCCATTTCAATTACAATTAACGGCTCCAATTGAAAAACACAGCGCTAAATATTTGTTTGCTCTTCCTTCCCCAGGAAGTCGACTCTGATGAGAACGTCAGGGACAAACGCCACCAGGACATCAAGTTCGGAGTGAAAAACGCTCTGCTCGGCTTCGTCTTCAATGTAAGTGTACAAAATATCATTTTTACGCACCGACAGAACAACTTACAGGAAAGTCTAAGCTAAGTTTTAACACTAAAATTACTGCTCTACCTAGTCCAGTTCTCAAGTTAAAGCCTATTAAAGTCAAGATATTAAATTAGGCTTAAAGCAACTTGACTTAAATTTGAATACAGAATTACGGACAGACGCTGCTAATTAGACAAAGGTTATTAGCTAAGGTTTACAAAAACACAGTCTTTCAAGCCTAAATTTGTTAATTTGACTAGTCTAGTTCTCAAGTTATAGTCGACTGAAGTTAAGGTATTAAATTAGGCTGAAAGCAGGTTGGCTTAAATTTAAATACAGAATTACAAACAGACGCTGCTAGTTAGACAAAGCTAGTGATCTAAAACTTACAGAATATAGTCTAGGCTAATCTATAAGCCTAAATTTGTTAATTTGACTAGTCTAGTTCTCAAGTTATAGTCGACTGAAGTTAAGGTATTAAATTAGGCTGAAAGCAGGTTGGCTTAAATTTAAATACAGAATTACAAACAGACGCTGCTAGTTAGACAAAGCTAGTGATCTAAAACTTACAGAATATAGTCTAGGCTAATCTATAAGCCTAAATTTGTTGATTTGCCTAGTCTAGTTCTCAAGTTATAGTCGACAGAAGTTAAGGTATTAAATTAAGCTTGAAGCATGTTGGCTTTAATTTAAATACATAATTACAGACAGACGCTGCTAGTTAGACAAAGGTAGTGATCTAAAACTTACAGAATATAGTCTAGACTAACTTATAAGTCTAAATTAGGTGATTTACTTGGTGTAGTTCTCAAGTTATAGTCAACTGAAGTTAAAGTATTAAATTAAGCTTGAAGCAAGTAGGCTTAAGTTTAAATACACAATTACAGACAGACGCTGCTAGTTAGACAAAGGTAGTGATCTAAAACTTACAGAATATAGTCTAGACTAACTTATAAGTCTAAATTAGGTGATGTACTTAGTCTAGTTCTCAAGTTATAGTCAACTGAAGTTAAAGTATTAAATTAAGCTTGAAGCAAGTAGGCTTAAGTTTAAATACACAATTACAGACAGACGCTGCTAGTTAGACAAAGGTAGTGATCTTAAACTTTCATAATATAGTCTAGGCTAACTAATAAGTCTAAACTTGTTGATTTATCTAGTCTAGTTCTCAAGTTATAGTCGACTGAAGTCAAGGTGTTAAATTAAGCTTAAAGCAAGTTGGCTTAAATTTAAATACAGAATTACAGACAGACGCTGATAATTAGACAAAGGCAGTGATCTAAAATCTAGAGAATATAGTCTAGGCTAACTTATAAGGCTAAATTTGTAGATTTACCTAGTCTAGTTCTCAAGTTATAGTCGAATGAAGTTAAGGTATTAAATTAAGCTTGAAGCAAGTTGGCTTAAATCTGAATTCAGAATTAAAGACAGACGCTGCTAGTTAGACAAAAGTAGTGATCTTAAACTTATAGAATATAGTCTAGGCTAACTTATAAGTCTAAATTTGTTGATTTACCTAGTCTAGTTCTTAAGTTATATTTGACTGAATTTAAGGTATTAAATTAAGCTTGAAGCAAGTTGGCTTAAATTTAAATACACAATTACAGACAAACGCGGCTAGTTAGAGAAAGGTAGTTAGTCAAGACTTACGGAATAAAGACTGGGCTAGCATTTAAGCTTAAGTTTATTGGTCTGGTTAGTCTATTGCTCAAGATATAGACTATCAAAGTTACTCAAGAAAATAGAGTCTTAATTTGGTGGAGTATTAATTTTTGCTAATTTACAGACAGACGGACTTATAACGACGAAAATAGTTGACTAAATCTAAGTAAGGGAAGATTATTGGATGAAATAAGATGAAAATCATTTGTGTAATTAGACTAGTTCTCAAGATACAAGCTATCAAAGTTACTGAATAAAATGGAGCCTTAATCTGGTGGAATTTTAGTTGTTGCTAATTTACAGATAGACGGATTTATAACGACACAAATAGTTGAATAATTTTAAGTAAGGGAAGATAACTGGATGAAATAAGAATAAAATCATTCATGTAGTTAGTCTAGTTCTCAAGATACAGACTATCAAAGTTACTGAAAAAATAGAGTATTAATTTGTTAGAGTTTTAGTTTTTGATAATTTACAGACAGACGGAAGTATAAAGACGCAAATAGTAAACCAAATCTTGATAAGGGAAGATTGCTGGATGAAATAAGAATAAAATTATTCGTCTAGTTAGTCTAATTCTGAAGATATCGACTATCAAAGTTACTGAATAAAATACAGACTTCATTTGGTGGAATTTTAGTTTTTGCTATTTTACAGACAGAAGGAAGTATAAAGACGCAAATCGTTGACTAAATCTTGGCAAGGGAAGATTACTGGATGAAATAAGAATAAAGTTATTCGTCTAGTTAGTCTAGTTCTCAAGATACAGACTTTTAAAGCTACTCAATAAAACATAGTCTTAATTGGGTGGAGTTTTAGTTTTTGCTAATTTACAGACAGACGGACTTACAAAGACGCAAATAGTTGACTGAATCTAAGTAAGAGAAGATTACTGGATGTAAGAGGAATAAAGTCATTCGTGTAGTTAATCTAGTTCTCAAGATACAGACTATCAATATAACTGACTAAAATATAGTCATAATTTGGTGGAGTTTTAGTTTTTGATAATTTACAGACATACGGACGCATAAAGACGCAAATAGTTGACTAAATCTAAGTAAGGGTAGGTTACTGAATGAAGTAAGAATAAAATTATTCGTCTAGTTAGTCTAGTTCTCAAGATACAGACTTTCAAAGTTAGTCAATAAAACAGAGTCTTAATTGGGTGGAGTTTTAGTTTTTGCTAATTTACAGACAGACGGACTTACAAAGATGCAAATAGTTGTCTAAATCTAAGTAAGGGAAGATTAATAGGATGAAATAAGAGTAAAATTATTCGTCTAGTTAGTCTAGTTCTCAAGATACAGACTTTCAAAATTACTTAATAAAATAAAACAGAGTTTTATTCGGGTGGAGTTTTATTTTTTGCTAATTTACAAAGAGACGGACGTATAATGACACAAATAGTTGACTAAATCTTGATAAGGGAAGATTACTGGATGAAATAAGAATAAAATTATTCGTCTAGTTGGTCTAGTTCTGAAGATACAGACTATCAAAATTACTGAATAAAATAAAGTCTTAATTTGGTGGAATTTTAGTTTTTGCTAATTTACAGACAAACGGAAGTATAAAGACGCAAATCGTTGACTAAATCTTGGTAAGGGAAGATTGCTGCATGAAATAAGAATAAAATTATTCGTCGAGTTAGTCTAGTTCTGAAGATACAGACTATTAAAGTTACTCAATAAAATAGAGTCTTAATTGGGTGGAGTTTTAGTTTTTGCTAAGTTACGGACAGACGGACTCCTGACGACGCAAATAGTTGACAAAATCTAAATAGGGGAAGATTACTGGATGAAATAAGAATAAAATTTTTAGTCTAGCTAGTCTAGTTCTCAAGTCACAGACTATCAAAGATATGGAGTAAGTTTAGGTTAATCTGTCTGTAATGAAGTAAGTGAGAGTCCATGAAACCAAACCCCGTCCAATTCTTGCAGAAAATCAATTCGTTCATCGATCAGAAGACGAGGTGGGTGGACCAGTTGGACCGGACCAACATCGTTAAAAACAGGCAGCACAACATCGAGCCCCCCAAAGACCCCGTCGCCAGTCTTTCCGGCGTCATTTCCGGCGCGATCGGACAGAAGCTGACCGCCGCCGGGCCACTGATAGGGGTCGCCGTGCAGTCCCTCACCAGCGGCTCCGGTGGGCTTTCCGGAGGCTCCGGAGGCTTCAACATCGGCTCTCTGTTGGGAGGGCTCAGTTCTGGAGGCGGCGGCGCCGGGCCCTCCGCCCACGCGGAAGTCTCCGCGGGATTCTCCGGTTAACGAGATTGTTTCGAGGGGGTGCCTAGAGGTTCCATAATGGAACCGCGTTTTTTTTGTTAAAATTGCTAATCTTGTATAAATAATTTTATTTTTTTCGGCGGATCTTTCAAAGTCATTAGTTAAGGTTTCAATTCGGACTAACACTAGCCATTTAAAAACTATTTATTCGATTTAATTTTGCGCAATAATTTTGCAAATGACAAACATCCGAATTTTTGCTCAAATTATTTTTCGCTTATTGTTTTAGGTTTATCGGTTGAATGTGACTTTTTATTGCCCACTTAGTCTTGTAAATATCGAACGATTCCACTTAGGCTTAGACGTTTTATATCAAACTGTAAATAAATAAAACATGTTTTAATTATCTCCACCGAACTCTTTTCCCTCTCACAAATTGCTTACTCTACAAACAGACTCAACCTAACCCACACTCAAAGCCTAAACTTCAAGACACAATTTAAGCATAAACTTACAACCACCACTTTTAACTACTTTTCAAGTTATAACTAATCAAACTTTGATTAGCCCATTTTTGTTCCTAACTGAATAACAAACTTACTTAGACTAGACTAGTTAGTCGAGATTTAAAGACTAAAATTCCGTCTTGAATTTAAGACTAACTAATTAGTTGTAGCTTAGATATTTTGTAAGTTATTTACACTTAAAATCAATTTATTCCAAGTTTGGTTTCTTCTTTGTAGCTTAAGTACAAAAAAACAAACTCATTTAGATTTATACGCTTAGCCTTGGTTTATAGACTAAGATCTGATCTTGAGTTTAAAACTAAATTTGTAGTCGTAACTGGATTAGTTTGCAAGTTATAGACAGTCGAAGTTAACTTGTCAATTCCACAAACATCCTAGTTTATTGCTTTAATTCAAACAGCAACTGTTTTGGTTTTAGCTTAGTTATAGACGGACAAACTCGCTTAGAGTAGACTAGTTAATTTAAATTTTAAGATTAAGGTTCAGTCTTGAGTTTAAGACTTAGTAAGTAGTTGTAGCTTAGATACTTTGTAAGTTATTCACACTCAAAATGAACTAAGTCCAAACTTGGTAGTTTCTTGTTTGTAACTTAAGTACAAGCAAACAAACTCATCTAGACTTATCCACTTAGTCTTCGTTTATAGATTAAGCTCAAATCTTAAGTTTAAGACTAAATTTGTAGTCATAACTAGCTTAGTTCTCAAATTATTGACTGTCAAAGTTAACTTAGTCCAGTCCACAAGCATCCTAGTTTACTACTTTAATTCAAACAACAACAGTTTTGGTTTTAGCTTAATTATAGACAGACGAACCCACTTAGACTAGACTAGTTAGTTTAGATTTAAAGATTAAGAATCAGTCATGTGTTTAAACTAAGTAAGTAGTAGTAGCTTAGATATTTTGTAAGTTATTGACACTCAAAATGAACTTAGTCCAACTTTGGTAGTTTCTTCTTTGTAGCTTAAATCAAAACAAGCGAACAAATTTAGACTTATCCACTAAGTCTTTATTTATAGACTAAGATCTAACCTTGAGTTTAAGACTAAATTTGTAGTCGTAACTGGCTTAGTTCGCAAGTTATAGATAGTCAAAGTTACCTTAGTCTATTCCACAAGCATCCTACTTTACTGTTTTAATTCAAACAGCAACCGTTTTGGTTTTAGCTGAATTACAGACAGACTAACCCACTGAGACTAGACTAGTAAGTTTAAATTTAAATATTAATAATTATTCATGAGTTTAAGACTAAGTAAGTAGTTGTAGCTTAGATATTTTGTAAGTTATTGACACTCAAAATGAACTTAGTCCAACTTTAGTAGTTTCTTCTTTGTAGCTTAAGAAAAAGCAAACGAACACATTTCGACTTATTCACTTAGTCGATGTTTATAGACTAAGGTCTGATCTTTAGTTTAAGACTAAATTTATAGCCGTAACTGGCTTAGTTCGCTAGTTATATAGATTCAAAGTTACCTTAGTCTATTCCACAAGCATCCTACTTTACTGCTTTAATTCAAACAGCAACCGTTTTGGTTTTAGCTTAATTACAAACAGACTAACCCACTTAGACTAGACTAGCTGGTATAGATTTAAAGACTAAGAATTGGTTATGACTTTAAGACTAAGTAAGTAGTTGTAGCTTAGATATTTTGTAAGTTATTGACACTCAAAATCAACAGTCAAACTTTGGTAGTTTCTTCTTTGTAGCTTAAGAAAAAGCAAACGAACACATTTCGACTTATTCACTTAGTCGATGTTTATAGACTAAGGTCTGATCTTTAGTTTAAGACTAAATTTATAGCCGTAACTGGCTTAGTTCGCTAGTTATATAGATTCAAAGTTACCTTAGTCTATTCCACAAGCATCCTACTTTACTGCTTTAATTCAAACAGCAACCGTTTTGGTTTTAGCTGAATTACAGACAGACTAACCCACTTAGACTAGAGTAGTTAGCCTAGATTTAAAGATTAAGAATTATTTATGAGTTTAAGACTAAGTAAGTAGTTGTAGCTTAAATATTTTGTAAGTTATTGACACTCAAAATGAACTTCGTCCGACTTTGGTAGTTTCTTCTTTGTAGCTTAAGTAAAACCAAACGAACACATTTAGACTTATCCATGTAGTCTTGGTTTATAGACTAAGATCTGATCTTCAGTTTAAGACTAAACTTGTAGCCGTAGCTGGCTTAGTTCGCAAGTTATAGACAGTCAAAATTACCTTAGTCTATTCCACAAACATCCTAGTTTACTGCTTTAATTCAAACAGCAACCGTTTTGGTTTTAGCCCAATTACAGACAGACTAACCCACTTAAGCTAGACTAGTTTGCTTAGATTTAAAGATTAAGAATTAATCATGAGTTTAAGACTAAGCAAGTAGTTGTAGCTTAGATATTTTGTAAGTTTTTGACACTCAAAATCAACTTAGTCCAACTTTGGTAGTTTCTTCTTTGTGGGTTAAGTAGAAGGAAACAAACTCATCTAGACTTATTGACTTAGTCTTGATTCATAGATTACTATCTTATCTTGAGTTTAGGACTAAATTTGTAGTCGTAACTGGCTTAGTGCGCAAGTTATAGGCCGTCAAAGTTACCTTGGTCTATTCCACAAACATCCTAATTTACTGCTTTAATTCAAACAGCAACCGTTTTGGTTTTAGCCCAATTACAAACAGACTAACCCACTTAAGCTAGACTAGTTAGTTTAGATTTAAAGATTAAGAATTAGTCATGAGTTTAAGACTAAGTAAGTAGTTGTAGCTTAGATATTTTGTAAGTTATTGACACTCAAAATTAACTTCGTCCAACTTTGGTAGTTTCTGCGTTGTAGCTTAAGTAAAAACAAACGAACAAATTTAGACTTATCCACTTAGTCTTTGTTTATAGACTAAGATCTGCGCTTGAGTCCAAGACTAAATTTGTAGTCGTAACTGGCTTAGTTCGCAAGTTATAGACAGTCAAAGTTACCTTAGTCCATTCCATAAACATCCTAGTTTAGTGCTTTAATTCAAACAGCCAACGTTTTGTTTTTAGCTGAATTACAGACATACTAACCCACTTAGACTAGACTAGTTATTTTAGATTTAAAGAATAGGAATTATTCATGAGTTTAAAACTAACTAAGTAGTTGTAGCTTAGATATTTTGTAAGTTATGGACACTCAAAATACACTTAGTCCAACTTTGGTAGTTTCGTCTTTGTAGCTTAAGTAAAAACAAACGAACCCATTTAGACTTATCCACTTAGTCTTAGTTTATAGACAAAGATCTGATCTTGAGTTTAAGACTAAATTTGTGGTCGTAGCTGGCTTAGTTCGCAAGTTATAGACAGTCAAAATTAACTTAGTCTACTCCACAAACATCCTAGTTTATTGCTTTAATTAAAACAGCAAACGTTTTGGTTTCAACTTAATTACAGACAGACTAGCCCACTTAGACTAGACTAGTTAGTTTAGATTTAAAGACTAAGAATTAGTCATCAGTTTAATACTAAGTAAGTAATTGTAGCTTATATATTTTGTAAGTTATTCGCACTCAAAATCAACTTAGTCCAAACTTGGTAGTTTTTTCTTTGTAGCTTAAGTACAAGCAAACGAACTCATCTAGACTTATCCACTTAGTCTTGGCTTATAGACTAAGATCTGATCTTGAGTTTAAGATTAAACTTGTGGTCGTAGCTGGCTTAGTTCGCAAGTTATAGACAGTCAAAATTAACTCAGTCTACTCCACAAACACCCTAGTTTATTGCTTTAATTAAAACAGCAAACGTTTTGGTTTCAGCTTAATTACAAACAGACTAGCCCACTTAGACTAGACTAGTTAGTTTAGATTTAAAGACTAAGAATTAGTCATCAGTTTAATACTAAGTAAGTAATTGTAGCTTATATATTTTGTAAGTTATTCGCACTCAAAATCAACTTAGTCCAAACTTGGTAGTTTCTTCTTTGTAGCTTAAGTACAAGCAAACAAACTCATCTAGACTTATCCACTTAGTCTTGCTTTATAGATTAAGATCTAATCTTGAGTTCTAGACTAAATTTGTAGTCGTAACTAGCTTGGTTCTCAAGTTATACAGTTAAAGTCTTAATCGTTAACTTGTTTTCATTTTAAGCCGAGCACGACAAAACCGGTACCAAGAACGACGACGACGCGCAAACCGACAACGACCGAGGACATCGTGATTTTCGAGAAGAACCGACCGGTTTCCCTGGACGTGCCCGACAGGCTGTTCGGGTCCTCGTTCACCCTCGTCACCAACCTTTCGGAAACCGTCGGAGACTTCATGATCGTAAGTTTTACCGCAAGGCTTCATAATGGAAAGCGTCCAAGACTTCATGATCGTAAGTTTTACCGCAAGGTTTCATGATGGAAACCGTCGGAGACTTCATGATTGTAATGCCCGCTGCACACTCTCGCGAAGTAGCACGGAGTTGAGCGAGGAACGAGAGTGTGGTCAGGTTACTCGCTCCGCTTTGTGCTTCCTCGCCTCGCCTTGGCTAACTTCGCTTCATGAAGCGGTTTTTCGTACCCGAGTCAAAGGGACACGAGGCGCGAGTACGAGGAAGGGAGAGTATCACGTCTACACTCTCGTGTTTACTCGTCCTTTCCTATATATTATACACACAAGTAATTGCAGCTGCAGCTACCACCTGTTCGGTGTCAGTCATGGCACTGAGGTCCTCGCGAGGTAAGGCGAGAGTGTAGATGCCTCCTCCGTCTAGTTCCTCGCCTCGAACATCTTCGGCGAGGATCCTCGCCGAAGTTTCTCCGCGAGAGTGTGGAGCGGGCATAAGTTTTACCGCAAGGTTCCACAATGGAAACTGTCGGAGACTTCATGATTGTAAGTTTTACCGCAAGGTTCCATAATAAACAACGTCGGAGACTTCATGATTGTAAGTTTTACCGCAAGGTTCCATAATGGAAACCGTCGGAGACTTCATGATCGTAAGTTTCCCCGCAAGGTTCCATAATGGAAACCGTCGGAGACTTCATGATCGTAAGTTTCCCCGCAAGGTTCCATAATGGAAACCGTCGGAGACTTCATGATTGCAAGTTTTACCTCAAGGTTCCATAATGGAAACCGTCGGAGACTTCATGATCGTAAGTTTCCCCGCAAGGTTCCATAATGGAACCCAGAAAAGTCAAAGTTGTGAACTGATGGTGGTAAGTGTTCCTGCAAGGTTCCATAATGGAACCCAAAACCGAAGTTTGTGAGTTCACGATCGTAAGCTTTCCCGCAAGGTTCCATAATAGGACCCGCGAACGCAGTGTTTGGTTTAAATTCAGATTCTGGGGAAAGTTGTAAGGATTTTGGAAAAAGTTTGAGATGAATTTGTCGGTGATTAAGATTCTGTGCTTTGTTCCCCTTGACATACAATGACGTCTCTAAGACGTCATGTATATGTCATAAGATCACATGTATATGGACACGTCAACGCGCATTTTATTCGTATGTCAAGGGGCTAACTGTGGAGTTTCCTGTTTCCTTTTGTTTGTTTTTTTAGAATTCGGCTGAGAGGGCTCAGAGGCTTCTGGAGTCGATGCGGCCGTTTCTGTGGAAGATTTTTGGGAAGAAGGGGCTTGTGATCGAGGCCACCACCAACAAGCCCGTCTTCTCCGACGCGTCTTCGAACGGCGCTCGAAGATGAGGAAGTTTGCAGATTGTGTTGAATATTGTGTCATCGCGTTGAACTAGTAGTTGTGTTGATAGCCTTAAATTGAAGTTCTTGCAATTTCCTTTCTTTATGTTTTTAGTTAGTTTTAGTTAATATTTATATTTTTTTATTATTATCTGTTTTCGCGAGTGCAAAATAAATTGCGATTTTATCTCAAATTTTTAACCGTTTCTAGTTAACTTATTTACAGCTTTTACACACCAAATCAAACCTAATTTAATATACTTTAAGAAAACAGTAACCCCATTCCAGCAAGTCATCATGTCTTCAAGCTATCGACCAATAACCAACTTCATTCCCAATACGTGCATGGATATAATCGCTTTTCGACTCGGCGCCTTCAAGTAAAAGTTCCTCAACATTGAAGTTGAAGTTTCCTGTAAGTTTTGTACCAAATCAAAGACAATTTAATCTAGTTTAAGATAGCATTTACTGCATTCCAGCAAGTTAACAAATCTTCAAGTTATCGACCAAAAACCATCTTCATTCCCAATACTTGCATGGATGTTATCGCTGTTGGAGTCGGCGCTTTCAAGCCAAAGTTCCTCGACGTTGAAGTTGAAATGTCCGGTAAGTTTTACATCGAATTAAAGACAATCTAATTTAGCTTAAGACATCATTTACTGCATTCCAGCAAGTTAACAAATCGACCAAAAACCATCTTCATTCCCAATACGTGCATGGATGTTATCGATGTTGGAGTCGGCTCTTTCAAGCCAAAGTTCCTAGACGTTGAAGTTGAAATGTCCGGTAAGTTTTACATCAAATTAAAGACATTTTAATCTAGTTTCAGAAAACATTAATTGCATTCCAGTAATTCAACAAGGCTTCAAGCTATCGACCAAAAACCAAACTCATTCCTAATTCGTGCTTGGATATCGCTCTTGGACTCGCCGCCTTCAAGCCAAAGTTTTAAGTTCCTCGATGCTGAAGTTTCCGGTGAGTTTCATCTCAAATTAAAGACAATTTATACTAGTTTAATAAAACATTAGCTGCCTTCCAACAAGTTAAGAAGTCTTCAAGCTATTGAACAAAAAACAACTTCATTGCATGGATATTATCGCTTTTGCGCTTTCAAATAAAAGTTCCTCAACGTTGAAGTTGAAGTTTCCTGTAGGTTTTATACCAGATTAAAGACGATTTAATCTAGTTCAAGAGATTAATTACTTAATTTCAGCAAGTTAACAAATCTTCAAGCTATCGACCAAAAACCATCTGCATTCCCAATACGTGCATGGATGTTATCGATGTTGGAGTCGGCGCCTTCAAGCCAAAGTTCCTCGACGTTGAAGTCGAAATGTCCTGTACGTTTTACATCAAATTAAAGACAATTTAATCTAGTTTCAGAAAACATTAATTGCATTCCAGTAATTCAACAAGGCTTCAAGCTATTGACCAAAAACCAAACTAATTCCTAATTCGTGCTTGGATATCGCTCTTGGACTCGCCGCCTTCAAGCCAAAGTTTTAAGTTCCTCGACGCTGAAGTTTCCGGTGAGTTTCATCTCAAATTAAAGACAATTTAAACTAGTTTAATAAAACATTAGCTGCCTTCCAACAAGTTAAGAAGTCTTCAAGCTATTGAACAAAAAACAACTTCATTGCATGGATATTATCGCTTTTGCGCTTTCAAATAAAAGTTCCTCAACGTTGAAGTTGAAGTTTCCTGTAAGTTTTATACCAAATTAAAGACGATTTTATCTAGTTCAAGAGATTAATTACTTAATTCCAGCAAGTTAACAAAATTTCAAGCTATCGACCAAAAACCATCTTCATTCCCAATACTTACATGGATGTTATCGCCATTGGAGTCTGCGCCTTCAAGCCAAAGTTCTTCGACGTTCAAGTTGAAATGTCCGGTAAGTTTTACATCAAATTAAAGACAATTTAATCTAGTTTAAGCTAACATTAACTGTATTCCAGAAAGTCAAGAATACTACTAGTTATTGACCAAAAACTAACTCCTTTGCTCCTGCTCATGTGAAAGTTGTTGGTGAAAGTTGTTGGCTGCTGTCTTCAAACCGAATTCCCTCGAGCTTCAAGTTAAAGTTTACGGTAAATCACACACTAAATTAAAGATAATCTAATATAGTTTTAGAATTAGTTCAGTAATTACCTACAAGTCTATTACTTTAGAAGTTATTTGCGAAAAACTAAAAGTTTTCTTGTTTGTTGCAGGGCTTCGACCACGATGGATTCGCAAATTTTGACTTAGTTTTAACTAGTTTAAGTTACTTTTAGACAATTTCACACACTTTTAACTAGTTTTAAACTCTTGGATAGTTACAATCGCTTGTTTTAACTAGTTTTACGCACATTTTGTGCAGTTTTAACTAGTTTTAAGCCTGTTTCTACTAGTTTTTGGTGATTTTAAGCCAGTTAAAACTAGTTTTACCCAACTTTTAAACGCTCTTCAACTAGTTTTAGCTAGTTTTAAGCTTGTTTTAGCTGTATTAAGCTAGTTACGATTCATTTTTAGCTCGCTACAACTAGTTTTAAAGCTTTTCTATTACGTTTTCTATTACCATTAACTTATTTCAAATGTAAATTAACTAATTGTAACTAGTTTTTGAGTTACTTCCGATTGGTTATATCAACATTAAAGTTGATTTGTGCTAGTGCAAACTACTTTTAAGCCAGTTTTAGCTAATTTTAGCTAGACTTTTGTAACTTTTGAAACTCTATTGTAACTAGTTAAGTGCCTAATTAACTAATAGGTTAACTAAGTTAACTAATTCAGTTAAGCAGTGTTTGCTGTTCGTAACTAATTTCAACCATTTTTATATTGATTAATCGTGTGTAAACTAGTTTTAAAGCGTGTTTTAATTACCTTCAAGCGTATATTAACTAGTTTTAGCGTGTTTTAGAGACGGTATTTTATCGTGTAATATTTCATTATGTAGATGATTTAATCTAGTTTTAGAATATTGTTAGCTTATTTAAATATTGTTAATATTTTCGAAGATATAAGAATTTTTTTCAAATAGTACAAATACGTCATAAACAATTTTCAAATTACGTTTGTAAGCTAAGTATTAACACTACATATACGTGTTACGTATCGTTTTAAAGCTAATTTAATCCATTTTAAGGATTTTATTAACTCATTACAAAATTCCTTATATTTTGGAAGATATCGCCATTTTTTTTAAGACGCTTACTATTTGGAATCTTTTGCTTTGTTTAGGTGATATCTCTGTTAATTCCAATGCAATTTAATTGTGTAATATCTCATTTTGTAGGTAATTTAATCTAGTTTACGCACATTATATCACACTCTATCACACTATTATTATCACTCATTTAAATATGTTTGATATTTGTGAAGATATAAGAAATTTTAGAAATAGTTACGCACATGTCATAGTCAATTTTCAAACTTCGATTGTAAACTAAGTATTAACACTACATAGACATGTTATATATCGTTTTAAAGCTAATTTAATCTAATTTATGCATTGTATTAACTCATTTCACTATTCTTTATATTTCGGAAGATATCGCCATTTTTCTGAGACGCTTACTATTTTGAAACTTTAGTTTTTTTTAGCTTATATTTCAGTTAATTCTAATGCAATTTAATTGTGTAATAGCTCATTTTATAGGTAATTTCATCTAGTTTAAGCGCATTATTCAGTCATTTAAATATGTTTAATGTTTTCGAAGATATGAGGAATTTTAGAAATATTTACGCATACGTCATAGTTTATTTTCAAACTTCGTTTGTTAACTAAGTATTAACACTACATAGACGCGTTATATATCATTTTAAAGCTAATTTAATCTAGTTTATGTATTATATTAACTCATTGTACAATTCCTTATATTTTGGATGCTATCGCCATTTTTCTGAGACGCTAACTATTTTTAAACTTTAGTTTTGTTTATCTTATATCTCAGTTAGTTCTAATGTAATTTAATTGCGTAAAAGCTCATTTTGTAGATAATTTATTTTGCTTTTAGCACATTGTTTATTTATTTAAATATCTTTAATATTTTCGAAGATAAAATTAATTTTAGAAATTGTTACGCATTTGTCATTGTCAATTTGCAACCGTACATTGTGTATTAAGTATTAACACTGCATAGACGAGTTATATATCAAATTAAAGCTAATTTACTCTAGTTTCTGAATTGTAATAATTCATTAAAAAATCCTTATATTTCCTAAATTATTGGCATTTTTCTTGGAAACTCTTTCAATTATTTTTGTTTAGCTTGTATCTCAATTAGTTTCAGTGCAATTGTCACGTGTAATATCTCATTTTGTAGATAATTTAATCTAGTTTTAAGAAATAATAATTACTTTGCATAATTTTTGCTAATTTTTGAATTATGAACATTTTGTACTATCTAGATGTATTGTTTTTTTATATGAAATAAACTCGTTAAAATGATTATGTAATCTCAATTCAAACCCTTTTTTTACTCGTTTTCAGGTTTTTTTATGTTCCTGTACGGAATAAATTTAAAGATAAGAAAATCTTATTTTTATTTGCTGTTTTAATATTTCACGTATTATAGGCAACCATATCAACGTTTAGTTAAAAGCAAAATTTTGAAATTCAAATTTCAAAATTTAACAGTCGTTTAAACCGTCAACAACGTTTACAACGTGTAACAACGTTTAGTTAAAAGCAAAATTTTGAAATTCAAATTTCGAAAAGCATTTTTTCATTTTCTGTGCTTCTTATGTCCAACCGGGTTTAGTTAGATATATTTGTATTTGCATTTTTAAAAAAATTGTATTTTCTGAGACCCTAATACTTGTTGATCCTTGGTTAGATCGAATTTGTTGAAGTTTTAAATCTCCATGCAAAGACAGTTTTCTGATACTTTTGCTTAAAATTTTAACGAAAGGGAACACGGTACAAATTACCGTCCAAACGGTAAATTTCCGTCAGGACGACAATTTACCGGCAAAACATCTCCTAACAAAGATAGTCTCCTGATAGTTGTGGCTTAAAATCTGAACGATAAAATGAATAAAAATGTTAAGAAAAGGTTATCAGGAGACTATCTTTGCAAAGAGATATTTTAATGCGAAAATTCCGGCTAAATATCCCTTTGCAAAGATAGTCTCCTGCTACCTTCAGCTTAAAATTTTAACGAAAAATTGAACCGAAATTTTAAGAAAACTTATCAGGAGACCATCTTTGGAAAGAGATATTTAATGGAAATTTTCGCGGTTAAAATCTCTTTGCAAAAATATTCTCCTGATACCTTTGGATTAAAATTTTTACGAAAAATTGGACCGAATTTTTAAGAATAGGTATCAGGAGACTATCTTTGCAAGGAGATATTTTAAGGAAATTTACCGCGAAAATTTCCTGATACCTATTGTTAAAAATTTGGTCCAATTTTTCGTTAGAATTTTAAGCAAGAGGTATCAGGAGACTATCTTTGCAAAGAGATGTTTTGACGGTATTTTACCGTCTGGGCGGAAATTTACCGTTCGGACTGTAATTAATACCGTGTTCATTTTCTTTAAAATTTTAGACAAAAGGTATTAGGAGGTTTGGAAGAAAAACAAATGCAATATGAAATATTAACAAAATATAATTGTCTTACCTTACATTTTTTGTCCTTTCAAAGCACTTAAAACTTAAAAAAAAACCTGAAACGAGTAAAAAAGGGGTGAAATTGAGATATTATGTAACAAGTTTAACAAGTTTATTTCTTATAAAAATAAAATAAAGGCAATACATAAAAAGGCAATACATAAAATATTGTTAGTAAAAATTGGTCATAATTAGCAATTTAGCTAATAATTGTCTAAAATAATCAAATTAAAAAAACGATCTACACAATGAGATATTATACGTTACAATCGAGCTGGA
Organism: Phosphuga atrata; assembly: GCA_944588485.1. Taxonomy (NCBI): domain Eukaryota; kingdom Metazoa; phylum Arthropoda; class Insecta; order Coleoptera; family Silphidae; genus Phosphuga; species Phosphuga atrata. The sequence goes on along the minus strand of OX155908.1, from coordinate 9,908,185 downwards.
ACTGAGTTACAAGATAAACAAAACTGATTTAAATAACCTCACAGGAAAATTGCAATAATTTCGGAAATATAAGGAATTTTGTATAGAGTTAATACAATTCATAAACTAGATTAAATTACCTTAAAAAAAGATATATAACACGTCTATGTAGTGTTAACGCTTAGTTAACACTCGACGTTTGAAAAATGACTATGACGCAAACGCATCAATTTCGTAAATTCATTATATCTCCGAAAATAATAACAACATTTAAACAAGTTAGCAATGTGCTTAAACTACACTAAATTACCTACAAAATGAGATTTTATACAATAAAATTGCGTTCGAATTAACTGAGATATGTTAAAAAAAATTGTTTAGACCTTTAAATAACATATATAAAACAAGTTACACGTGGCTTTTAGTAGTTACAACTAGTTAAAAAGAGCACAAAAGCAGTTAACTCTAATTCAAATGGGCTTAAATGTAGTTAAAACTTGTTCAAACGAGTTTAAAACCCGTCAGAATTAGTGGCAACTAACTTGACTTACATTAGTTAAAACAAGCTAAAAATTGCTTAATAGCTAAAAGCTCAAATCTAGCTCGAACTAGCTAAAACATGTAAATATTATCTTAAAAATTAGTTAAAAATGGCTAAAACTAAGCGAGAATGTCTAAATATAACTTAAACTACTTGAAGTGTGCTCATCTCTGTAGTGGATCGGTCGAAATCCTGCAACAAACAAGAAACCTTTTAGTTTTTCGCAAATAACTTCGAAACTAATCGACCTGCAACTAATTAGTAAATTAATTCTAAAACTAAATTAGATTGTCTTTAATTTGGTGTGTGACTTACAGTAAACTTCAACTTCAAGCTCCAGGGATGTAGGTTTGCAGACAGGAACACCTTCCGCATGAACCGTGGAAATGGAACTCGGTTTTTCTTCGATAGCTTGAAAACTTGGCAACTAACTAGAACAGAGTTATCTTTTTATAAATTATCTTTAATTTGAGGCAACAGTCACCGGATACTCCAACTTCAAAAGTGAGGAATTGCGACTTGAAGACACCAGCAACAATTTTCACGTGAACGAAGTTACTTTTCGCTTGATAACTTGTAGACTAATTGGAATGAAGTTGAAGTATTCGTAAACTAGATTAAATTGTCTTTAATTTGTTGTGTGACTTACACCAAACTTCAACTACAAGCTCGAGGGATTTCGGTTTGAAGACAGCAACAGCTTCCGCATGAATCGTGGAAATGGGACTCGGTTTTTGTTCGATAGCTTGAAAACTTAGAAACCGGAACAAAGTTATCTTTTAATAAATTATCTTTAGTTTGAGGCAACACTCACCGGATACTCCAACTTTAAAAGCGAGGAATTGCGACTTGAAGACACCAGCAACAACTTTCATGTGAACGACGTTACTTTCGCTTGATAACTTGTCGACTTGTTGACTAATTGGAATGAAGTTGAAGTATTTTTAAAGATTAAATTGTCTTTAATTTGATGTAAAACACATAGGAAACTTCAACTTGACAGTCGAGGAACTTCAGCTTGAAGATAAGTCTGCTGATAGCTACAGGATCCTTCTGAAAATGTCAAAGGATGGTTCAGTTATTAGTGGATATTCTAAAAACTGGAAGGACTATTTCAAGACAGTGGACATCCTCTTAAACTACATTAAATTTTCTTTAATTTGATGTAAAATACATAGGAAACTTCAACTTCACAGTCGAGGAACTTCGGCTTGAAGATACGTCCGCTAACAGCTACAGGATTCTACAGAAAATGTCAAAGGAAGTTTCAGTTATTAGTGAACATCTTAAAAACCGGAAGGACTATTTCAAGACAGTGGACATCCTATTAAACTAGATTAAATTAGCTTAAGTTAGAGATAAAACAAGTTTGCAGGGTTATGGATAAATTTTGATAATCAAGGACAATAGCAAACAATCAGAAATCTTTTCAGTTTTTTGCTGGTAACTCTTTAACTAATAAAAAGAAGTAAATGTAATTGACATATTGTGAAAGTAGATTAAATTACCTTTAATCTGATGTGCGACACGTCTATGTAGCTTGAAAGGAAATATCGAAATCTTGATTCTGCAAAATGTGTCAAAATTGGTAATAAAATTGTGTGAAAATTGATAAGAAAAATGTCAAAATAGGTAATAGAATTGTCAAAACATGTAGTAGAAATGTCAAAATTGTTAATAGAAAAGTCAATATTAGTAATAGATGTCAAGATTAGTAATAGAAATGTCAAAATTGGTAAAATAAAAGTCAAAATGGGTAATAGATATGTCAAATTTTAAAGAATATATGTCAAACAGGATGAGACGCGTGTGAAAATTGATGACAGATATGTCAAAATTGGTAAAAAATGTCAAAATTGGTAATAGAAATCAAAATTGGTAATAGAAATCGAAATTGTTAATATAAATGTCAGCACTGGTAATAGAAATGTAAAAATTAGTATTAGAAATGTCAAAATTGGTAATAGAAATGTCAAAACTGATAACATGATTGTCGAAATGGCTAATGGAAATGTCTAAGTTGATGACATTTATGCCAAAAAGATGAGAGATATGTTAAAATTGATAACAGTTATGTAAAAAAGGTAATAAAAATGTCAAATTTGGTCGTATAAATGTCAATTTCCTTAATAGTAATATCAAAAATAGTTATAGATATATGAAGATTAGTAATAGAAATGTCTAAATTGGTAAAATAAAAGACAACATGGGTAATAGATATGTCAAATTTGAAAAAAATATGTCGAAAAGGATGACAGATGTCTTAAAATTAGTGACAGATATGTCAAAATTTGTAAAAAAAATCAATATTGGTCTTAGAAGTCAAAATTGTTAATAGAAATGTCAATATTCTTAATAGATATGTGAAGATTGGTAATAGAAATGTCAAAATTGGTAAAATAAAAGTCAAAATGGGTAATAGATATGTCAAATTTTAAAGAATATATGTCAAACGGGATGACAGGCATATCAAAATTGATGACAGATATGTCAAGATTGGTAAAAAAATGTCAAAATTGGTAATAGAAGTCAAAATTGTTAATATCAAAATTAGTAATAGATATATGAAGATTAGTAATAGAAATGTCCAAATTATAAATATCAACACTGGTAATAGAAATGGAAAAATTAGTAGTAGAAATGTCAAAATTCGTAATAGAAATGTCAAAATTGATTACATGAATGTCAAAATGGGTAATAAAAATGTCTAACTTGATGCAAGTTATGCCAGAAAGATGAAAGATATGTTAAAATTGATGATAATAATTAAAAATGATGAATTGATGATAGATGTCAAAAATGGTAATAAAAATGTCAAATTTGGTCGTATAAATGTCAATTTCCATAATAGTAATATCAAAATTAGTAATAGATATGTGAAGATTAATAATAGAAATTTCTAAATTGGTAAAATAAAGGACAACATGGGTAATACATATGTCAACTTTGAAGAAAGATATGTCAAAAAGGATGACGGATGTATCAAAATTGGTAACAGATATGTCAAAAATGGAAAAAAAATGTCAATATTGGTAATAGAAGTCAAAATTGTTAATAGAAATGTCAACACTGGTAATAGAAATGTAAAAATTAGTAGTAGAAATGTCAAAATTGGTAATAGAAATGTCAAAATTGATAACATGAATGTCAAAATGGGTAATGGAAATGTCTAACTTGATGACAGATATGCCAAAAAGATGACAGATATGTAAACATTTATGACAGATATGTAAAAATGGTAATAAAAATGTTAAATTTGGTCGTAGAAATATCAATTTTCTTAATAGAAATATCAAAATTAGTAATAGATATGTGAAGATTAGTAATAGAAATTTCTAAATTGGTAAAATAAAAGACAACATGGGTAATAGATATGTCAAATTTGTAGAAATATATGTCAAAAAGGATGACATATGTGTCAAAATTGGTGACAGATGTCAAAATTGGTAATAAAATGTCAATATTGGTCATAGAAGTCAAAATTGAATGGAAATGTCAAGATTCCTAATAGATATGTCAAGATTAGTAATAGAAATGTAAAAATTGGTAAAATAAAAGTCAAAATAGGTAAAAGATATGTCATATTTTAAAGAATATATGTCAAACAGGATGACAGATATGTCAAAATTGATGACAGATATGTCAACATTGGTAACAAAATGTCAAAATTGGTAATAGAAGTCAAAATTGTTAATATAAATGTTAACACTGGTAATAGAAATGTAAAAATTAGTAGTAGAAATGTCAAAATTGGTAATATAAATGTCAAAATTGATAACATGATTGTCAAAATGGGTAATGGAAATGTCTAACTTGATGATAGATATGCCAAAAAGATGACAGATATGTTAAAATTTATGACAGATATGCAAAAATGGTAATAAAAATGTCAAATTAAATCGTAGAAATATCAATTTTTTTGATAGAAATATCAAAATTAGTTATAGATATGTGAAGATTGGTAAAAGTCTAAATTGTCTAAATTGTCAAAAAAAGACAACATCGGTAATAGACGTCAAATTTGAAGAAATATATGTCAAAAAGGATGACATTTGTGGTAAAATTGGTGACAGATATGTCAGAATTAGTAAGAAATGTCAATATAGGTTATAGAAGTCAAACTTGTTAATAGAAATGTCAACACTGGTAATAGAAATGTAAAAATTAGTAGTAGAAATGTAAAAATTGGTAATAAAAATGTCAAAATTGATTACATGAATGTCAAAATGGGCAATGGAAATATCTAGCTTGATGACAAATAAGCCAAAAAGATGACAGATATGTTAAAATTGATGACAGATATGTAAAAATGGTAACAAAAATGACAAATTTGGTCGTAGAAATGTCAATTTTTTAATAAAAATAGCAAAATTAGTAATAGATATGTAGATTAGTAATAGAAATGTCTAAATTGGTAAAATAAAAGACAAAATGAGTAATAGATATGTGAAATTTGAAGAAATATATGTCAAAAAGAATGACAGCTGTGTCAAAATTGATGATAGATATGTCAAAATTGGTAAAAAATTGTCAAAATTGATAATAGAAGTCAAAATTGTTTACAGAAATGTCAAGATTCCTAATAGATATGTCAAGATTAGTAATAGAAATGTCAAAATTAGTAATAGAAATGTAAAAATTTGTAAAATAAAAGTCAAAATGGGTAATTGATATGTCAAATTTGAAGATTAATATGTCAAACAGGCTGACAGATGTGTCAAAATCGGTGACAGATATGTCAAAATTTCTGCAAAAAGGTCAAAATTAGTAATAAAAGTCAAAATTGTTAATAAAAACGTCAAGATTTGTAATAGATATGTCAAGATTAATAATAGAAATGTCAAAATTAGTAAAAGAAATGTTAAAGTTGTTAAAATAAAAGTCAAATTTGGTAATAAATATGTCAATTTTGAAGAAAAAAATGTCCGTAATAATGACAGAAGTTTCAAAATCGATGATTGATCTGTCAAAATTGGTAAAAAATGTCAAATTTGGTTGTAGAAATGTTAAAATTGTTAATGGATATGTCAAGATTAGTAATAGATATGACAATATTAGTAAAAGATATGTCAAAATTAGTAATAGAAAGGTCAAAATGGGTAAAATAAATGAAAAAATGGATAATATAAATGTCTAACTTGATGACAGATATGTCAAAAAGATGACAGATAATAAGTAAAAATTGATGACAGATAAGTAAAAATGGTAACAAAAATTTCAAATTTGATTGTAGAAATGTCAAAATTGTTAATAAAAATGTCAAGATTAGTAATAGATATGTCAAGATTAGTAATACATATGTCAATATTAGTAATAAACATGTCAAAATTGGTAATATAAATATAAAAACTGTTAACAGAAATATCAAGATTAGATACATTTGGCAAAATTCGTTATATACATGTCAAAATTTGAAAGTAAACTGTCAAAAATGGTAAAATAAATTTCAAAATGGGTAATACATTGGCAAACTTAATGACAGGTATGTCAAAATTGATGAAAGATATGTTAAAATTGATGACAGTTATGTCAAAATTGATGACGGATGTGTCAAAATTGGTAATAAATCTGTCAAAACTTGGACATCAAAGGAGGAGATGGCAGTTTTTAGGGTAATAAAACGTTTTATTTTTGAATGTTTTTGTTTTATTTGTATTTCTGTGAAAAAAATGTTGTTTTGAGAATGACAGAAAAATAAAATTTTGGAAAAAGTTTCAAAACAAATGTCAAGATTAGATACATTTGGCAAAATTTATAATATAAATGTCTAAATTTGAAATAGAACTGTCAAAAATGGTAAAATAAATATCAAAATGGGTAATAGAATGGCAAACTTAATAACAGGTATGTCAAAATTGATTAATGATATGTCAAAATTGATGACAGTTATGTCAAAATTGATGACAGATCTGCCAAAATTGGTAATAAATCTGTCAAAACATGGATATCAAAGGAGGAGATGGAAGTTTTAGGGGTAACACAACGTTTTATTTTTTAATGTTTTTGTTTTATTTGTATTTTTGTCAAAAAATGTTTTGTTTTTGAGAATGAAAGAAAAATTAAATTTTGGAAAAAGTTTCAAAACAAATGTCAAAATTGATGATTTTTCATAACATCTGGCAAAATTCGTAATATAAATGTCTAAATTTGAAATAGAACTGTCATAGAAAATGCTAAAATAAATAACAAAATGGGTAATAGAATTGCAAACTTAATGACAGGTATGTTAAAATTGATGAATGATATGTCAAAATTGATGGCAGTTATGTCAAAATTGATGACAGATGCGTCAAAATTGGTAATAAATCTGTCAAAACTTGGATATCAAAGGAGGAGATAACAGTTTTTGGGGTAATAAAACGGGGTATTTTTGAATGTTTTTGTTTTATTTGTATTTTTGTGAAAAAAATGTTATGTTTTGAGAATGAGAGAAAAATAAAATTTTGGAAAAAGTTTCGAAACAAAAAAAGAAAATGTTGAAATTTATTTTTTATATAAAGTAGGCGTTGAAATTGAAGCGTCGTCAATTGTTTGTTTTCTTGCAAGTGGTGCAAAAATTGATTAGAAATAGAAAAATAAATTAAATTTTTGCTCTTGAAGAAGTGTTTTTTGTTCAAAAAAAAAACTTAAATTTGTTCAAAAAAATTGCAAAAAAAATGTTTCGTTATTGCTTTGAAATTTTCGCACACTTTTTTGACACAAAACAAAAAAAAAAAGTGCTCCTGTGATCCACTAAAAAATAAACTCGCAAACAGAAGGATTTGCAAAAAATTGCAATCTTTATAAAACGTTCCCATTTATCCACCTCGCGAAATTCTCATTAATTTAATGAAATCCCGCGTAAAAAAACCCAAAACAAAACGAAAAAGATTAGCGAATATCTTGGTGTATTTTCATATTTACAAATGTTCAAAAAACGCGTAGCTTTTGTTCCTTTGTTCTGAAAAAATGGTTGCGCAATTCTAAATCCGTCCTAAGAATGAGTTTCCATCTCGGTAAATAAGTGGCAGGCATCAACTAGTGATCTAAATTCTTGGAAAAAAATAAATTTACCCACAAAACGGCCGGAAAATTGGCCTCTAGTCTCTGTTCGCACTGCATTTTCAACACTCGCGAAATCCACCAATTTTCACAAGAATCGCAACCAAAAACCACCACCTAGGTCCACACCAGTTACGGTCTAAATTTGACCAATAAAGTTTGCAGAAAATGCATCTCACCCAAACATATTAAGCACATCTCAAGAAAAATCCAAGAATTTTACTAAATATTCTCCAAGATTTTCTCTAATAACCACAAAAAAATTAATTATCCAAACTTGTATGTTGAGTTTTGTTCTCCTGCTGCTTGCAGTTTATTCGCAATAATAAAAATTGCAACAATTTGCAAGTTTTTTTTTTAATTAGGAACAAATTTAAAACTTAAGTTTTGAGTCAAAATATCTCAAGTTTGAGAAAAGTTAGAAAGTTGCTGTTTAGATTTTTGAGTTCCTCAGAGTTTTTTCTACGTGTCTGTTGAGTTTTGTTCTCCTGCTGCTTGCAGTTTATTCGCAATAATAAAAATTACAACAACCTGCAAGTTTTTTTTAATTAGAAACAAATTTAAAACTTAAGTTTTGAGTCAAAATATCCCAAGTTTGAGACAAGTTAGAAAGATGCTGTTTAGATTTTTGAGTTCCTCAGAGTTTTTTCTACGTGTATGATGAGTTTTGTTCTCCGGCTGCTTGCAGTTTATTCGCAATAATAAAAAATGCAACAACTTGTAAGTTTTTTTTTTAATTAGGAGCAAATTTAAAACTTAAGTTTTGAGTCAAAATATCTCAAGTTTGAGAAAAGCTAGAAAGTTGCGGTTTAGATTTTTGAGTTCCTTAGAGTTTGTTCTCCGTGTCTGTTGAGTGTTGTTCTCCTGCTGCTTACAGTTTATTCGCAATAATAAAAATTGCAACAACCTGCAAGTTTTTTTTTAATTAGGAACAAATTTAAAACTTGAGTTTTGGGTCAAAATTTCTCAAGTTTGAGAAAAGTTAGAAAGTTGCTGTTTAGATTTTTGAGTCGCTCAGAGTTTTTTCTACGTGTTTGTTGAGTTTTGTTTTCCTGCTGCTTACAGTTTATTTGCAATAATAAAAATTGCAACAACCTGCAAGTTTTTTTTTTAATTAGAAACAAATTTAAAACTTAAGTTTTTAGTCAAAATATCTCAAGTTTGAGAAACGTTAGAAAGTTGCTGTTTAGATTTTTGAGTTCCTCAGAGTTTTTTTCTACGTGTATGTTGAGTTTTGTTCTCCTGCTGCTTGCAGTTTATTCGCAATAATAAAAATAGCAACAACCTGCAAGTTTTTGTTTAATCAGGAACAAATTTAAAACTTAAGTTTTGAGTCAAAATATCTCAAGTTTGAGAAAAGTTAGAAAGTTGCTGTTTAGATTTTTGAGTTCCTCAGAGTTTTGTCTACGAGAGTGTAGAGTTTTGTTTTACTGCCGCTTGCAGTTTATTCGCAATAATAAAAATTGCAACAATCTGCAAGTTTTTTTTAATTAGGAACAAATTTGAAACTTAAGTTTTGAGTCAAAATATCTTAAGTTTGAGAAAAGCTAGAAAGTTGCTGTTTAGATTTATGGGTCCCTCAGAGAGTTTTCTACGTGTATGTTAAGTTTTATACTCCTGCTGCTTGTAGTTTATTCGCAATAATAAAAATTGCAACAACCGGCAAGTTTTTTTCTAATAAGGAACAAATTTCAAACTTGAGTTTTGAGTCAAAATATCTCAAGTTTGAAGAAAGCTAGAAAGTTGCTGTTTAGATTTTTGAGTTCCTCGGAGTTTTTTCTACGTATCTGTTGAGCTTTGTTCTTCTGCTGCTTGCAGTTTATTCGCAATAATAAAAATTGCAACAACCTGCAATTTTTTTTTTAATTAGGAACAAATTTAAAACTTAAGTTTTGAATCAAATATCTCAAGTTTAAGAAAAGATAGAAAGTTGCAGTTTAGATTTATGAGTTCCTCAGAGTTTTTGCTACGTGTCTGTTGAGTTTTGTTCTCCTGCTGCTTGCAGTTTATTTGCAATAATAAAAATTGCAACAACCTGCAAGTTTTTTTTTAATTAGAAACAATTTTAAAACTTAAGTTTTGAGTCAAAATATCTCAAGTTTGAGAAACGTTAGAAAGTTGCTGTTTAGATTTTTGAGTTCGTCAGAGTTTTTGCTACGTGTCTGTTGAGTTTTGTTCTCCTGCTGCTTGCAGTTTATTCGCAATAATAAAAATTGCAACATCCTGCAAGTTTTTGTCTAATTAGGAACAAATTTAAAATTCTAGTTTTGAGTAAAAATATCTCAAGTTTGAGAAAAGTTAGAAAGTTGCTGTTAACAGTTTTGAGTTCCACAAAGTTTCTTTCTACGTGCATGATGAGTTTAGTTCTCCTGCTGCTTGCAGTTTATTCGCAATAATAAAAATTGCAACAACCTGCAAGTTTTTGTTTAATTAGGAACAAATTTAAAACTTAAGTTTTGAGTCAAAATATCTCAAGTTTGAGAAAAGTTAGAAAGTTGCTGTTTAGATTTTTGAGTTCCTCAGAGTTTTTTCTACGTGTCTGTTGCGTTTTGTTCTCCTGCTGCTTGCAGTTTATTCGCAATAATAAAAATTGCAACAACCTGCAAGTTTTTTTTCAATTAGGAACAAATTTAAAACTTAAGTTTTGAGTCAAAATATCTCAAGTTTGAGAAAAGTTAGAAAGTTGCTGCTTAGATTTTTGAGTTCCTCAGAGTTTTTTCTACGTGTCTGTTGAGTTTTGTTCTCCTACTGCTTGCAGTTTATTCACAATAATAAAAATTGCAACAACCTGCAAGTTTTTTTTTTAATTAGAAACAAATTGAAAACTTAAGTTTTGAGTCAAAATATCTCAAGTTTGAAAAAAGTAAGAAAGTTGCTGTTTAGATTTTTGAGTTCCTCCGAGTTTTTTTTACATGTGTGTTGAGTTTTGTTCTCCTTCTGCTTGCAGTTTATTCGCAATAATAAAAATTGCAACAACCTGCAAGTCTTTTTCTAATTAGGAACAAATTTCAAACTTGAGTTTTGAGTCAAAATATCTCAAGTTTGAGGAAAGTTAGAAAGTTGCTGTTTAGATTTGTGAGTTCCTCGGAGTTTTTTCTACGTATCTGTTGAGTTTTGTTCTTCTGCTGCTTGCAGTTTATTCGCAATAATAAAAATTGCAACATCCTGCAATTTTTTTTTTTAATTAGGAACAAATTTAAAACTTAAGTTTGAGTCAAATATCTCAAGTTTGAGAAAAGTTATAAAGTTGCTGTTTAGATTTTTGAATTTCACAGAATTAAACAAAATAAACACCTCAAAAATCTTTTGTCTAATTAGGTTACTCCGCCTTTAAACTCATCGTGGAAACTCGTCCTAAAGAGCAACTTTGGACCTAGTTATCTCAACGAGCTCAACTTGGATTTTGATGATTAAAACGTTAATTTATCAAGAATTTCTTTCCAATTTCAAATATTTATATTATTTCCTGAAATATTGACAAAATTCTGTAGTAACCGCATTTTCATTATTTTCAACTTAGCTCAACTTTAAACATAGTTATCTCAACGCAGCAAAGCTTTCCCAAAACACTTAAAACATAAGTTTATTGCGAATTGAATCTGTTTTTAAACAAAAGAAACCCCGCGAAAAACGTCTTACTATTTCCTGAAATATACAGGAAAAACGGAAGCAACTCCATTTTGAAACATTCTTTTTTGAACGCCGATATCTAAGCGACGCCATCTTGGATTTTAATGTTAACGCGATTTCGTTAAGAATTTAATCCATTTTCAAACTAAAGAGCAAACATGAAAATAGTTTGAGACGTTCCTGAAATATTTAAAAAAAAAACGCATGCGGCACAGTTAAATTTTGCAAGGCGATATCTTAACGTCGCGACGTCTACTTTTATCATTCTATCATCGTTTTATTAAGAACTTAATCTGCTTTGAAACAGAGAAAACCGCATGGATATATTCCCATTAATTCCTGAAATATTAAGGTTATTCCATTTTGAATATTTTTTTTTTAATTTTGTGCTAAAGCCGAAGTTTGGACGTCGATATCTCAGCGTCGCGACGACGGATTTTATTAATTATTTTAACGTTCTAGCGGGAATTTATTCAAGATTAAAACAAAAGTAATCTAATGAAAATACTTTACCGCGTTCCTGAAATATTTAAAAAAAACCTACGCGGTAAAGTTAAACTTTGCAAGTCAATATCTTAACGTCGCGACGTCAACTTCTTATTATTCTATCATCGTTTTATTAAGAATTTAATCTGCTTTAAAACAGAGAAAACCGCATGGATATATTCCCATTAATTCCTGAAATATTATAGTTATTCCATTTAGAAGCTTTTTTTTGGAACTTTGTGGTAAAACTAAAGTTTGGACGTCGATATCTCAGCGTCGCGACGACGGATTTTAACAATTATTTTATTGTTCTAGCGGGAAGGTATTTACGTTTAAAACAAAAGTGATCCGATGAAAATACTTTAAAACGTTCCTGAAATATTTTGAAAAAACCTTCACGGCAAAGTTACACTTTGCAAGTCAATATCTTAACGTCGCGACGTCAACTTCTTATCATTCTATCATCGTTTTATTAAGAATTTAATCTGCTTTGAAACAGAGAAAACCGCATGGATATATTCCAATTAATTCCTGAAATGTTAAGGTTTTAATGACAGGTATGTCAAAATTGATGAAAGATATGTTAAAATTGATGACAGTTACGACAAAATTGATGACGGATGTGTCAAAATTGGTAATAAATCTGTCAAAACTTGGATATTCCATTTTGAAATATTTTTTTTGAACTTTGTGCTAAAGCCGAAGTTTGGACGTCGATATCTCAGCGTCGCGAAGACGCATTTTAATAATTATTTAATTATTCAAGAATAAAACAAAACTAATCTAATGAAAATACTTTAACGTGTTCCTAAAATATTTAAAAAAAAACTACGCGGAAAAGTTCAACTTTGAAAGTCGATATCTTAACGTGGCGACGTATAATTTTTATCATTGTATCTTCGTTTTATTAAGAATTTAATCTGCTTTGAAACAGTGAAAACCGCTCGGATATATTCCCATTAATTCTTGAAATATTAAGGTTTTTCCAATTAATTTTTTTTTTTTAACTTTGTGGTGAACCTGAAGTTTGGACGTCGACATCTCAGCGTCGCGATTACGGATTTTAATAATTATTTTAACGTTATAGCGGGAATTTATTAAAAATTAAAACAAAAGTGATCCGATGAAAATAAATTAGCGCGTTCCTGAAATATTTTTTTTCGCGAGAAAGCTAAACTTTGCAAGTCGATATCTTAACGTCGCGACGTCTACTTTTTATCATTCTATCATCGTTTTATTAAGAACTTAATCTGCTTTAAAACAGAGAAAACCGCATGGATATATTCCCATTAATTCCTGAAATATTAAAGTTATTCCATTTTCAAGTTTTTTTTAAAAGTTTGTAGTGAGGCTGAAGTTTGAACATCGATATCTCAGCGTCGCGACGACAGATTTTAATAATTATTTTATCGTTCTAGCGGGAAGTTATTCACGTTTAAAACAAAAGTAATCCGATGAAAATACTTTAACGCGTTCCTGAAATATTTAAAAAAAACCTACGCGGAAAAGTTAAACTTTGCAAGTCGATATCTTAACGTCGCGACGTATAATTTTTATTATTCTATCATCGTTTTATTAAGAATTTAATCTGCTTTGAAACAAAGAAAACGGCATGGATATATTCCCATTAATTCCTGAAATATTAAGGTTATTCCATTTTGAAATATTTTTTTGGAACTTTGTGGTGAAGCCGAAGTTTGGACGTCGATATCTCAGCGTCGCGACGACGGATTTTAATAATTATTTTATCGTTCTAGCGGGAATTTATTCGAGATTAAAACAAAAGTGATCTGATGAAAATACTTTAAAGCGTTGCTGAAATATTTTAAAAAAACCTTTGCGACAAAAGTAAACTTTGCAACTCGATATCTTAACGTTGCGACGTCTAATTTTTATCATTCCACCAACGTTTTATTAAGAATTTAATCCGCTTTGAAACAGAGAAAACCGCATCGATATATTCCTATTAATTCCTGAAATAATAAGGTTATTCCATTTTGATGTTTTTTTTTTGGAACTTTGTGGCGAGGCCAAAGTTTGGACGTCGATATCTCAGCGTCGCGACGACGGATTTTAATAATTATTCCATCGTTCTAGTGGGAATTTATTCAAGATTAAAACAAAAGTGATCCGATGAAATACTTTAAATCGTTCCTGAAATATTTTGAAAAAACCTTCGCGAGCAAAGTTAAACTTTGCAAGTCGATATCTTAACGTCGAGACGTCTACTTTTTATCATTCTATCATAGTTTTATTAAGAATTTAATCTGCTTTGAAACAGAGAAAACCGCATGGATATATTCCCATTAATTCCTGAAACATTAAGGTTATTCCATTTTGAAGTTTTTTTTGGAACTTTGTGGTGAAACTAAAGTTTCGACGTCGATATGTCAGCGTCGCGACGACGGATTTTAATAATTATTTTATCGTTCTAGCGGGAATTTATTCAAGATTAAAACAAAAGTAATCTAATGAAAATACTTTAACGCGTTCCTGAAATATTTTAAAAAAACCTACGCGGAGAAGTTCAACTTTGCAAGTCGATATCTCAACGTCGCGACGTATAATTTTTATCGTTGTATCTTCGTTTTATTAAGAATTTAATCTGCTTTAAAACAGAGAAAACCGCATGGATATATTCCCATTAATTCCTGATATATTATAGTTATTCCATTTAGAAGCTTTTTTTTGGAACTTTGTGGTAAAACTAAAGTTTGGACGTCGATATCTCAGCGTCGCGACGACGGATTTAAACAATTATTTTATTGTTCCAGCGGGAAGTTATTTACGTTTAAAACAAAAGTGATCCGATGAAAATACTTAAAAGCGTTCCTGAAATATTTTGAAAAATCCTTCACGGCAAAGTTACACTTTGCAAGTCGATATCTTAACGTCGCGACGTCTAATTTTTATTATTCTATCATCGTTTTATTAAGAATTTAATCTGCTTTGAAACAAAGAAAACGGCATGGATATATTCCCATTAATTCCTGAAATATTAAGGTCATTCCATTTTGATTTTTTTTTTATTGAAACTTTGTGGTGAAGCCGGAGTTTGGACGTCGATATCTCAGCGTCACGACGGCGGATTTTTATAATTATTTTAACGTTCTAGCGATAATTTATTCAAGATTCAAACGGAAGTGATTCGATGAAAATTCTTTAAAGCGTTCCTGAAATATTTTGAAAATACCTTCGCGGCAAAGTTAAACTTTGCAACTCGATATCTTAACGTCGCGACGTCTAATTTTTATCATTCCACCAACGTTTTATTAAGAATTTAATCCGCTTTGAAACAGAGAAAACCGCATGGATATATTCCCATTAATTCCTGAAATAATAAGGTTATTCCATTTTGATGTTTTTTTTTTGGAACTTTGCGGCGAGGCCAAAGTTTGGACGTCGATATCTCTGCGTCGCGACGACGGATTTTAATAATTATTCCATCGTTCTAGTGGGAATTTATTCAAGATTAAAACAAAAGTGATCCGATGAAATACTTTAAAGCGTTCCTGAAATATTTTGAAAAAACCTTCGGGACAAAGTTAAACTTTGGACGTCGATATCTTAACGTCGCGACGTCTAATTTTATTCATTCCGTCATCGTTTTATTAATAGTTTAATCTGCGTTGAAACAGAGAAAACCGCATGTATATATTTCCATTAGTTCCTGAAATATTAAAGTTATTCCGTTTTCAAGTTTTTTTTTTTAACTGTGTAGTTAAGCTAAAGTTTGGACGTCGATATCTCAACGTCGCGACGACGGATTTTAATAATTATTCCATCGTTCTAGTGGGAATTTATTCAAGATTAAAACGAAAGTGATCCGATGAAATACTTTAAAGCGTTCCTGAAATATTTTGAAAAAACCTTCGGGGCAAAGTTAAACTTTGGACGTCGATATCTTAACGTCGCGACGTCCAATTTTATTCATTCCGTCATCGTTTTATTAAGAGTTTAATCTGCTTTGAAACAGAGAAAACCGCATGTATATATTCCCATTAATTCCTGAAATATTAAAGTTATTCAGTTTTCAAGTTTTTTTTTAACTGTGTAGTTAAGCTAAAGTTTGGACGTCGATATCTCAGCGTCGCGACGACGGATTTTAACAATTATTTTATCGTTCTGGCGGGAAGTTATTCACGTTTAAAACAAAAGTGATCCGATGAAAATACTTTAAAGCGTTCCTGAAATATTTTGCAAAAACCTTCGCGACAAAGTTAAACTCTGCAAGTCGATATCTTAACGCCGCGACGTCTACTTTTTATCATTCTATCATCGTTTTATTAAGAATTTAATCTGCTTTGAAACAGAGAAAACCGCATGGATATATTCCTATTAATTCCTGAAATATTAAGGTTATTCCATTTTGAATTTTTTTTTATTGAACTTTGTGGTGAAACCGAAGTTTCGACGTCAATATCTCAGCGTCGCGACGACGGATTTTAATAATTATTCTATCGTTCTAGCCGGAATTTATTCAAGATTAAAACAAATGTGATCCGATGAAAATACTTTACAGCGTTCCTGAAATATTTTGAAAAAATCATCGCGACAAAGTTAAACTTTGCAAGTCGATATCTTAACGTCGCGACGTCAACTCCTTATCATTCTATCGTCGTTTTATTAAGAATTTAATCTGCTTTGAAACAAAGAAAACCGCATTGATATATTCACATTAATTCCTGAAATATTAAAGTTATTCCATTTTAAAGTGTTTTTTTAACTTTGTAGTGAAACTTTTGGACGTCGTTATCTCAGCGTCGCGACGACGGATTTTAATAATTCTTCTATCGTTCTAGCGGGAATTTATTCAAGATCAAAACAAAAGTGATCAAATTAAAATACTTTAAAGCGTTCCTGAAAAATTTTGAAAAAACTTTTGCAGCAAAGTTAAACTTTGCAAGTCGATATCTTAACGTCGCGACGTCTAATTTTTATCATTCTATCATCGTTTTATTAAGAATTTAATCTGCTTTGAAATAGCGAAAACTGCATGGATATATTCCCATTAATTCCTGAAATATTAAGGTTATTACATTTTGAATTTTTTTTTATTGCACTTTGTGGTGAAACCGAAGTTTCGACGTCAATATCTCAGCGTCGCGACGACGGATTTTAATAATTATTTTATCGTTCTAGCCGGAATTTATTCAAGATTAAAACAAATGTGATCCGATGAAAATACTTTACAGCGTTCCTGAATTATTTTGAAAAAACCATCGCGAAAAAGTTAAACTTTGCAAGTCGATATCTTAACGTCGCGACGTCAACTCCTTCTATCATCGTTTTATTAAGAATTTAATCTGCTTTGAAACAAAGAAAACCGCATTGATATATTCACATTAATTCCTGAAATATTAAAGTTATTCCATTTTAAAGTGTTTTTTTAACTTAGTAGTGAAACTTTTGGACGTCGTTATCTCAGCGTCGCGACGACGGATTTTAATAATTATTCTATCGTTCTAGCGGGAATTTATTCAAGATCAAAACAAAAGTGATCAAATTAAAATACTTTAAAGCGTTCCTGAAAAATTTTGAAAAAACTTTTGCGGCAAAGTTAAACTTTGCAAGTCGATATCTTAACGTCGCAATGTCTAATTTTTATCATTCTATCATCGTTTTATTAAGAATATAATCTGCTTTGAAACAGAGAAAACCGCATGGATATATTCCAATTAATTCCTGAAATGTTAAGGTTTTAATGACAGGTATGTCAAAATTGATGAAAGATATGTTAAAATTGATGACAGTTATGTCAAAATTGATGACGGATGTGTCAAAATTGGTAATAAATCTGTCAAAACTTGGATATTCCATTTTGAAATATTTTTTTTGAACTTTGTGCTAAAGCCGAAGTTTGGACGTCGATATCTCAGCGTCGCGAAGACGCATTTTAATAATTATTTAATTATTCAAGAATAAAACAAAACTGATCTAATGAAAATACTTTAACGTGTTCCTAAAATATTTTAAAAAAACCTACGCGGAAAAGTTCAACTTTGAAAGTCGATATCTTAACGTGGCGACGTATAATTTTTATCATTGTATCTTCGTTGTATTAAGAATTTAATCTGCTTTAAAACAGTGAAAACCGCTCGGATATATTCCCATTAATTCTTGAAATATTAAGGTTTTTCCAATTAATTTTTTTTTTTTAACTTTGTGGTGAACCTGAAGTTTGGACGTCGACATCTCAGCGTCGCGATTACGGATTTTAATAATTATTTTAACGTTATAGCGGGAATTTATTAAAAATTAAAACAAAAGTGATCCGATGAAAATAAATTAGCGCGTTCCTGAAATATTTTTTTTCGCGACAAAGCTAAACTTTGCAAGTCCATATCTTAACGTCGCGACGTCTACTTTTTATCATTCTATCATCGTTTTATTAAGAACTTAATCTGCTTTAAAACAGAGAAAACCGCATGGATATATTCCCATTAATTCCTGAAATATTAAAGTTATTCCATTTTCAAGTTTTTTTTTTAAAGTTTGTAGTGAGGCTGAAGTTTGAACGTCGATATCTCAGCGTCGCGACGACAGATTTTAATAATTATTTTATCGTTCTAGCGGAAAGTTATTCAGGTTTAAAACAAAAGTGATCCGATGAAAATACTTTAACGCGTTCCTGAAATATTTAAAAAAAACCTACGCGGAAAAGTTAAACTTTGCAAGTCGATATCTTAACGTCGCGACGTATAATTTTTATGATTCTATCATCGTTTTATTAAGAATTTAATCTGCTTTGAAACAAAGAAAACGGCATGGATATATTCCCATTAATTCCTGAAATATTAAGGTTATTCCATTTTGAAATATTTTTTTGGAACTTTGTGGTGAAGCCGAAGTTTGGACGTCGATATCTCAGCGTCGCGACGACGGATTTTAATAATTATTCCATCGTTCTAGTGGGAATTTATTCAAGATTAAAACAAAAGTGATCCGATGAAATACTTTAAAGCGTTCCCGAAATATTTTGAAAAAACCTTCGCGAGCAAAGTTAAACTTTGCTAGTCGATATCTTAACGTCGAGACGTCCACTTTTTATCATTCTATCATCGTTTTATTAAGAATTTAATCTGCTTTGAAACAGAGAAAACCGCATGGATATATTCCCATTAATTCCTGAAACATTAAGGTTATTCCATATTGAAGTTTTTTTTGGAACTTTGTGGTGAAACTAAAGTTTGGACGTCGATATCTCAGCGTCACGACGACGGATTTTAATAATTATTTTATCGTTCTACCGGGAATTTATTCAAGATTAAAACAAAAGTAATCTAATGAAAATACTTTAACGCGTTCCTGAAATATTTTAAAAAAACCTACGCGGAAAAGTTCAACTTTGCAAGTCGATATCTTAACGTCGCGACGTATAATATTTATCATTGTATCTTCGTTTTATTAAGAATTTAATCTGCTTTAAAACAGAGAAAACCGCATGGATATATTCCCATTAATTCCTGATATATTATAGTTATTCCATTTAGAAGCTTTTTTTGGAACTTTGTGGTAAAACTAAAGTTTGGACGTCGATATCTCAGCGTCGCGACGACGGATTTTAACAATTATTTTATTGTTCCAGCGGGAAGTTATTTACGTTTAAAACAAAAGTGATCCGATGAAAATACTTAAAAGCGTTCCTGAAATATTTTGAAAAATCCTTCACGGCAAAGTTACACTTTGCAAGTCGATATCTTAACGTCGCGACGTCTAATTTTTATTATTCTATCATCGTTTTATTAAGAATTTAATCTGCTTTGAAACAAAGAAAACGGCATGGATATATTCCCATTAATTCCTGAAATATTAAGGTTATTCCATTTTGATGTTTTTTTTTTGGAACTTTGCGGCGAGGCCAAAGTTTGGACGTCGATATCTCAGCGTCGCGACGACGGATTTTAATAATTATTCCATCGTTCTAGTGGGAATTTATTCAAGATTAAAACAAAAGTGATCCGATGAAATACTTTAAAGCGTTCCTGAAATATTTTGAAAAAACCTTCGCGAGCAAAGTTAAACTTTGCAAGTCGATATCTTAACGTCGAGACGTCAACTTTTTATCATTCTATCATCGTTTTATTAAGAATTTAATCTGCTTTGAAACAGAGAAAACCGCATGGATATATTCCCATTAATTCCTGAAATATTAAGGTTATTCCATTTTGAATTTTTTTTTTTGAACTTTGTGCTAAAGCCGAAGTTGGGACGTCGATATCTCAGCGTCGCGACGACGGATTTTAATAATTATTTTAACGTTCTAGCGGGAATTTATTCAAGATTAAAACAAAAGTAATCTAATGAAAATACTTTAACGCGTTCCTGAATTATTTTAAAAAAACTACGCGGAGAAAAGTTCAACTTTGCAAGTCGATATCTTAACGTCGCGACGCTTAATTTTTATCATTCATTCATCGTTTTATTAAGAATTTAATTTGATTTGAAACAGAGAAAACCGCATGGATATATTCCTATTAATTCCTGAAATATTAAGGATATTCCATTTTGAAGCTTTTTTTTGGAACTTAGTGGTGAAACTAAAGTTTGGACGTCGATATCTTAGCGTCGCGACGACGGATTTTGATAATTATTTTATCGTTCTTGCTAGAATTTATTCAAGATTGAAACAAAAGTCATCCGATGAAAATACTTTAACGCGTTCCTGAAATATTTTGAAAAAACCTTCGCAGCAAAGTTAAACTTTGCAAGTCGATGTCTTAACGTCGCGACGTCTACTTCTTATCATTCTATCATCGTTCTATTAATAATTTAATCTGCTTTGAAACAGAGAAAACCGCATAGATATATTCCTATTAATTCCTGAAATAATGAGGTTATTCGATTTTGAAACTTTGTGGTGAAACTGAAGTTTGCACGTCCATTCGAGTGGTTATTAGTGAAAATAGGAAAAACTTAGCAGAGTTACTTTTCATAGATGACGCTTGTAGGCTCAAGAAACTGTTTGAATTTTTAATATCGCACCGTAAATACCGAAGATATCGAGCAGTAAAATTTGGTCAAAATAGCTTGGGTGATTTCGAGCGATTAAAACTAGTCCTAGGTGGTAGATTTTAGTGACTGTTAAGGAAAACTAAGAGTCTGTGTGGTTTCAGGCGAGCTGGGGAAAATGTTGAACAGAAAAAACCTCAAAGAAATTCGGTGGATTTAGGCCTGGAGGACGGCGTAAGAGCAGCGTCGTCGGATTTGCTCTCGCTGGGACTGTTCCCTGAGCTATCCGGCGACGTGAGTTTGCTAGGCGGCGTGGGAACCTGCGGCGCTGCTCCTTTGTTCCTCATCTTCGACTTCCTCTTCTTCAGAATGACGGCGCCTAGCCCGCCTTCCTTCACTAAATCCGTTGGTCTGTCTGTTTTCTTGGGTGATGTGGGACCGCTATCGTTGCTTAATTTGCAAACGAGCTCGGTTAGAAGTTCCTCCATCCTGCTCATCTTTTGCTTTAGACTTTGGATCTCCAGTTTCACGTCCACTTTGAAATCCATAAGATTAGTGAGGAGTTCTTTGTACTCTGGTTGAGGAGGTTCAACCAATTGCGTTTGGTATAAGCTTATAGCGGCTGGGTCTCTCAACCCGCAGTCGTAGCTCTGCATCTTCCTCAAGCCCAAAGACTTCTTCGGCGTTTCGAACTCGACTATCTCCTCGATAGTGTCTTGCCTGGTAATGGCCGGGCTTGAGTTCGTGGAGACTTTTTGAAGCTTGGGGAACACCTTGTTGCCGGAGCCTGTGACGCCCGGACTGCCGGAGGAGGAAGAGCTGGGGCGGTCTTTGGGCGGGTCTTTGGCGCTTTGGCTCCTCTGGAAGGCGGGAGCTGCGTTTGTATCCGAACTGGAGTCCAAACTGGAAGACCCCAAAAGCCGTCCCCATTTGCTCGTCCTTGCCGGGCCTCGACTCACCTTCGTCGTCACGCTGCTATCCCCGTCCTTCTCCGCCACCGACGACAGCTTCGTCGTGCTCATCACCCTCACCAACGCCAAATTATCCTCGTTATCTCCCTTCTCGACATCATTCCCCACTTGAGGAGGAGGCACCGTATGCTGAGCTCTGTCTCTCCTAAACTTCGAAAATATCTTCCTCACCAGATGATCTTGGTTCTGATCCAGCTGCGGCTCGTTCTTCCGCCGTTCCGCCAGCTCCTTCTCCCTCCTCACATCCGCAACCTTCCTGAAGATCAACCGATGCCGAAGATTATAAGTAAGGATCAAATTCCTCGCAAAGCTGTTAGCAAACGCCTGGTAAAAATCCAACACTTCCAGCAGTTTATCGCGCTTGATCGTGTGAAGATCGCAGTAGGTCAGCGCGCGAACATTCGCCGCCGATTGTCCCACGGCGTTGTCCTTCCAGAAGGAATCTCCAAACACATCGCCTTTACCTACAACAAGAGAAATACTAGGTCAAAATTGAGAAAGAAATTTGATGGAAATGATCTTTGATCAAGGTTTGTGATGACCTAGGTGGTGGTCAAGATTGAATTTAGAAGGGTTTTGTAAAAATTTTATTGAAACTTGGTGGAAGTGAAATCTTTAGATGGTTTAATTGAAGTTTGTGATGACCTAGGTGGTAGTCAAAATTGAATTTAGAAGATATTTGTGGAAATTTGAAGGAAACTTGGTGAAAATATATCGATTTATTAAGGTTTGTGATGGATGACCAAGGTAGTGCTTTTGATGGAAAAATTTTCGTTGAAATTTTCAAATGAAGTTTGCTCATTGGTGTACTGTGTGACTATTTATGGGAGTTTAAGAATGCTTGGAGTGTTTTTTGATTTGGGAAGGCTTGTGCTTGATTTGGACTTTTAAAATTGCCGTTGCAAACTTTGAGGTATCTGTTGGTAAAGCTTGGAACAATTTTGGGTTGTTTCTCTAATGCAATTTGGTTCAAGTTTGCTGGTGTATAACTCAACAACTCGAAAACTGTGCAAAATTTGATAAAAAGTTTCAAATAAAAGTTGTAGAGAATCAAATTTGCTATAAGGTGCTTAAAAATGTTGGTCAAAATTTGCTCAACAAGGCAAAACTCGTTTAAAATTCACAAAATTTTATTTAAAAACAATGTGCAAACTTCAAAGAGTCCAGAACCTGTAAGAGTTACAAAAAAACTTTCCGAACAAAAATTATAGCCTGGAAAATTTGCTATGACACTCACCCAAAATCGCCACGACTTCGTCGTCTTGTATGACCTCCAGCGAACCAGTGACGATGAAACACAAGGAATCGATGGACTCGCCCGTATGGTACAAAAGGTCCCCAGGAGCTGAGTGGGACATCGTGAAGTGCATGGCCAGGGCTCGCAGACATCCATCAGACGCCAACCGGAAGGCCGGATGCTCGTTGAACACCTTCCGGTTCAAATGCACGCAGATATCCGCCTTCATATCCTTCGGACAAAAATTCAACACCTAGAAAGAGGGAAAGGTTGAGTTCAAAGCGGGATTTGGGGCGAAGTATACCTTGTCTTGGTCTAGGCCTTTGGTCATGGCCCAAGTTGAGACGACGTAGTCCATGACACGCTCGGATAAGGCTTTGGGAACTTCATGGAGTTTCATGAATTCGCGGACGTTGTTGAGCATGTCGTGGTATTTGGCCGTGGCACTGGTCATCTGCTGGATTATGGTGGTCACGTGCCCAAAAATCGTCGCGTATAATAAGGCTACAAAAAGCAAAAAAAGTTTTATTGAGGTTGAAAGGGGTAGAAGTTTTTTGTGTTATCTTTGGAAGATTGAGGAATTTTGGAAAAAGTTTCGGATGAAATTTGTAGAAAATTTAATTGGCTATGAGGAGGTGTTGCAATCTGTTGCAGTTTGGTTAAGGTTGGGCCAAAATTGTGCAAGAAATTAAAGGCGGAAAGTTTTTTGAAAAATTGTGTTTTTTGGCAAGGCACATTTAGGCACAGGCAAATTTAGGCAAAATTTGGGACAAAGTTTCAAATAGAAGTTGTGGAGAATCAAAGTTTCTGTAAGGTGGATGAAATTTTTGGGCAAAATTTTTACAAGAAATGACAAAAAATTTTGCAACTCAAAAGTTAGGCAAAATTTGTGGAAAAGCTTCAAATAGAAGTTGTGGAGAATCAAATTTTCTGTAAGGTGGATGAAATTTTTGGGCAAAACTTTTACAAGAAATGACAATTTTTCAAAAAATGCAAATTTTTGTGAAATTTGGTTTTTTGATGCTAAAACTTCTAACAAAATCGAAACAAAAGTTGTAGCAAATTAAGTTTTCTGCAAGATTCAATGCCAATTTGTTAGTAATTTTGGTCAAAATTGCGCAAAATATCGCAAAAATTAAGATTAGAAAACTTTAAACTAAATTGGAAAGCCTATAACTCGAAAACCAGGCAAACTTTTTGGAAAAGTTTCAAATAAAAGTTGCAGAACGTGTAATTCTATGCAAAAAAATCTTGGGTTCTGGCAAAATCTGCCCAAAAAAATTTATAAAAATAAATTTATTTCTGCAAAGAAACTTGGTAACGTTGTATCTTAAAACCTGGCGAACATTTCGAAAAAACCTTCAAACTAAACTTCTAGCAAATTAAATTTCCGATAAGAAACTGAAACAATTTCATTCAAAATCTAATTAGTTTACCTGCAATAATCATCATGCAAATTGTAAAAATCCTCTCGTTGTCGGTCTCGGCGGCGACGTTGCCAAATCCCACAGAGGTCATGCAGGTCATGGTGAAGTAGAGCGCCGTGACGTACATCGTCTTCCTCGAGGGCCCGTTGATGAGCTCAGGCGTGCTGGAATCGTTGGGCCAGACGTACGAGTAAGGATTTTGAGTGATGTTGGCCAGCTTCCACAGCCAACTGTACTGCACGCCGTTGTCGGCGTCCGACCTACCGATGGAGTACCAAATGCACGCCAGCCAATGCGCCACCAGCATGTAGAAGCAGAGGAGCAGGATCAACATAGCGGCACCGTATTCGAGGTATCGGTCAAGTTTCCTGACTACTCGACCCAGCCGGAGCAGTCTGACTACCTTTAGCGCGCTGAATAGACTGCCTATGCCCTGGAAAAAAAATGTAGGTTTGGTCAAAAAGTTCTGGGATGGTTGGAAAAATTGTTGGGTGATTTTTAGGCGAGACCATACCTTTCGAACTATAACTGAAACTAAGTGAAAATTTGAGGAAATTTTGTATGGTGAAGTGGTTGAAGAGTTTTTTTTTTTAAATTTTAACGAAAAACAAATTTTGTTGGTTTTAGAAGAAAATTTTTGTTTTTTGGGCAAGGCTATAACACGAAAACTAGGAGGAATTTGGGGAAATCTTTCAAATGAAAGTTGTAGAGGAGCGAATTTCCTGCGGGATGCACGAACATTGTTCGCAAAATTTGTGGGTTTTAGAATAAAATTTGTTTTTTTTTGGGCAAGGCCATAACGCGAAAGATAGGAGGAATTTGGGGTAATCTTTCAAATGAAAGTTGTAGAGGAGCGAATTTCCTGTGGGATGCACGAACATTGTTCGCAAAATTTGTGGGTTTTAGAATAAAATTTGTTTTTTTTGGGCGAGGCCATAACGCGAAAGATAGGAGGAATTTGGGGAAATCTTTCAAATGAAAGTTGTAGAGGAGCGAATTTCCTGTGGGATGCATGAACATTGTTCGCAAAATTTGTGGGTTTTAGAATAAAATTTGTTTTTTTTGGGCAAGGCCATAACGCGAAAGATAGGAGGAATTTGGGGAAATGTTCCAAATAAAAGTTGTAGAGGAGCGAATTTACTGTGGGATGCACGAACATTCTTGGCAAAATTTGGGGGTTTTAGAAGAAAATTATGTTTTTTTGGCAAGGCCATAACGCGAAAGCTAGGAGGAATTTGGGAAAATGTTTGAAATAAAAGTTGTAGAGGAGCGAATTTACTGTTTTTTTTTAAATTTGGGCAAAAAAATGCAAATTTTTAGGAAACTTTAAAAAATTGAGCATCGTGTTTGTGAAGCTGTAACTTAATGGTTAGGCAAAATCCGAACAAAAGTTTCAAATAAAAGCTCTGGAAAATTAAATTTCCTATAAGATATTGTCTTAATGTTTCGGAAATTTTGGCCAATTGTTGCTAAATTTGTGCGAAATTTAACAAGATGAAAATTGAGGTAGCAAGTTAGTTTGGAGTAGATCTGGCAAGGCTGTTACTTGTAAACTAGGCAAAATTTAGAAAAAAGTTTCAAATAAAAGTTGAGGAGAATCAAATTTTCTATTAGGTGGATGCAGATGTTGGTCAAAATTTGTTCAAATAACGAAACCGCGGTGGAAAAACCTAAATATTACAAGGAAAGTAAGAAGGTTTGTCTGTTTAAGGCTGTAACTCAAAACCTAGGCAAAATGTGAGAAATCTTTTCAAATGAAATTTGTAGCCAAGAAAATTTCCTACAAGGCGGATGAAAACGTTGGTCAAAATTTGTTGAAATACCGTAACTGTGGCAAAAAAAATCTTGAAAAGAGAGGTTTGTTTTTGTAAGGCTATAACCGGAAACCTGTGCAAAATTAGAAAAAACTTTTCACACAAAACTTGTAGCCAAGAGAATTTCTTGTAAGCTGCCAGTTATTTACACTTTCGTCGTGGTCGAAGGCGTTAGTTAACAGGAAGAAAATTGAGTCAACACGGCGAAATAGAGTAGATTTTGCAAAGCTGTAAACTGGGCAAAATTTGGAAAAAACGTTTCAAATAAAAGTTGAAGAGAATCAAATTTTCTATAAGGTGGATGTAGGCGTTGTTCAAAATTTGTTTAAATAACGGAACCGTGGTGGGAAAACCAAAATATTACAAAGAAAGTAAGAAGGTTTGTCTGTTTAAGGCTGTAACTCAAAATCTAGACAAAATCTGAAAAGTCTTTTAAAATGAAAGTTGTAGCCGAGAAAATTTCCTACAAGGCGGATGAAAACGTTGGTCAAAATTTGTCCAAATAACGCAACCGTTGCGGAAAAAACATTGAAAAGTTAGGTTTGTCTTTGCAAGGCTATAACCGGAAACCTGTGCAAAAATAGAAAAAACTTTGCAAACAAAATTTGTAGCCAAGAGAATTTATTGTAAGCTGCCAGTGAGTTACACCCTCGTCGTGGTCGAAGGCGTTAGTTAAAAGGAAGAAAATTGAGTTAACAAGGCGAAATAGAGTAGATTTGGCAAGACTGTAAACTAGGCAAAATTTGGAAAAAAAGTTTCAAATAAAAGTTGAGGAGAATCTAATTTTCTATAAGGTGGATGCAGGCGTTGGTCAAAACTTGTTCAAATAACGAAACCACTGTGTAAAAACCAAAATATTACAAGGAAAGTAAGAAGGTTCGTCTGTTTAAGGCTGTAACTCCAAACCTAGACAAAGTCTGAGAAACCTTTCCAAATGGAAGTTGTAGCCAAGAAAATTTTCTACAAGGCGGATGAAAACGTTGGTCAAAATTTGTCCAAATAAAGCAACCGTGGCGGAAAAAATCTTGAAAAGTGAAGTTTGTCTTTGTAAGGCTATAACCAGCAACCTGTGCAAAATTAGAAAAAACTTTTCAAACAAAACTTGTAGCCAAAAGAATTTCTTGTAAGCTGACAATTATTTACACTTTCGTCGTGGTCGAAGGTTTTAGTTAACAGGAAGAAAATTGAGTTAATAAGGCGAAATAGAGTAAATTTGGCAAAGCTGTAAACTAGGCAAAAATTTGCAAAAAAAAGTTTCAAATATAAGTTGAGCAGAATCAAATTTTCTATAAGGTGGATGCAGGCGTTGGTCAAAATTTGTTCAAATAACGAAACCGCGGTGGAAAAACCTAAATATTACAAGGAAAGTAAGAAGGTTCGTCTGTTTAAGGATGTAACTCAAAACCTGGGCAAAATCTGAGAAATCTTTTCAAATGAAAGTTCTAGCCAAGGAACTTTTCTACAAGGTGGAAGAAAACGTTGGTCAAAATTTGTCCAAATAACGTAACCGTGGCGAAAAAAACCTTGAAATGTGAGGTTTATCTTTGTAAGGCTATAACCGGAAACCTGTGCAAAATTAGAAAAAAACTTTTCAAACAAAACTTGTAGTTAAGAGAATTTATTGTAAGCTGCCAGTTATTTACACATTGGTCGTGGTCGAAGGCGTTAGTTAACAGGAAGAAAATTGAGTTAAGGCTAAATAGAGTAGATTTGGCAAAGCTGTAAGCTAGGCAAAATGTGGAAAAAAGTTTCAAATAAAAGTCGAGGAGAATCAAATTTTCTATAAGGTGGATGCAGACGTTGGTCAAAATTTGTTCAAATAACGAAACCGCGGTGGAAAAACCTAAATATTACAAGAAAAGTAAGAAGGTTTGTCTGTTTTAGGCTGTAAGGCAAAACCTAGGCAAAGTCTGAGAAATCTTTTCAAATGAAAGTTGTAGCCAAGAAAATTTCCTGCAAGGCGGATGAAAACGTTGATCAAAATTTTACCAAATAACGTAACCGTGGTGGAAAAAATTTTGAAAAGAGAGGTTTGCCTTTGTAAGGCTATAACCGGAAATCTGTGCAAAATCAGAAAATACTTTTCAAACAAAACTTGTAGCCAAGAAAATTTCTTGTAAGCTGCCAGTTATTTACACTTTCGTGGTCCAAGGCGTTAGTTAATAGGAAAAAAATTGAGTTAACAAGGCGCAATAGAGTAGGTTTGGCAAGGCTGTAAACTAGGCAAAATTTGGAAAAAAGTTTCAAATAAAAGTTGAGAATCAAATTTTCTACAAGGTGGATGCAGACGTTTGTAAAAATTTGTTCAAATAACGAATCCGCGGTGCAAAAACCTAAATATTACAAGGAAAGTAAGAAGGTTTGTCTGTTTAAGGCTGTAACTCAAAATCTAGACAAAGTCTGAGAAATCTTTTCAAATGAAAATTGTAGCCAAGAAAATTACCTACAACGCGGATGAAAACATTGGTTAAAATTTGTCCAAATAACGTAACCGTGCAGGAAAAAACCTTGAAAAGTGAGGTTTGTCTTTGTAAGGCTATAACCGGAAACCTGTGCAGAATTAGAAAAAACTTTTCAAAATAAACTTGTAGCAAAGAGAATTTCTTGTAAGCTGTCAGTTATTTACGCCTTCGACGTGGTCGAGGGCGTTAGTTAACAGGAAGAAAATTGAGTTAACAAGGCGAAATGGAGTAGATTTAGCAAAACCTCAAACCTTACTTAACTCAAAATCTAGGCAAAATCTGAGAAATCTTTTCAAATGAAAGTTGTAGCCAGGAAAATTTCCTGCAAAGCGGATGAAAATGTTGGTCAAAATTTGTCCAAATAACGTAACCGTGGGGGAAAAAATCTTGAAAGGAGAGGTTTGTCTTTGTAAGGCTATAACCGGAAAGCTGTGCAAAATCAGAAAAAACTTTTCAAATAAAACCTGTAGCCAAGAGAATTTCTTGTAAGCTGCCAGTTATTTACACATTCGTCGTGGTCGATGACGTTAGTTAACAGGAAGAAAATTGAGTTAACAAGGCGAAATAGATTTGGCAAGGCTGTCAACTAGGCAAAATTTACAAAAAAAGTTTCAAATATAAGTTGAGCACAATCAAATTTTCTGTAAGGTGGATGCAGACGTTGGTCAAAATTTGTTCAAATAACGAAACCGCCGTGCAAAAACCTAAATATTACAAGGAAAGTAAGAAGCTTTGTCTGTTTAATGCCGTAACTCAAAACCTAGCCAAAATTTGAGAAATCTTTTCAAATGAAAGTTATAGCCAAGAAAATTTCCAACACGGCGGATGAAAACGTCGGTCAAAATTTGCTCAAATAACGTAATTTTGGCGGAAAAAATCTTGAGAAGAGAGCTTTGTCTTTGGAAGGCTATAACCGGAAACCTGTGCATAATTAGGAAAAACTTTTCAAACAAAACTTGTAGCCAAGAGAATTTCTTGCAAGCTGCCAGTTATTTACACTTTCGTCGTGGTCGAAGGCGTTAGTTAACAGGAAGAACATTGAGTCAACAAGGCGAAATAGAGTAGATTTGGCAAGGCTGTAAACTAGGCAAAATTTGGAAAAAAGTTTCAAATAAAAGTTGAGGAGAATCAAATTTTCTATTAGTGGATGCAGACGTTGGTCAAAATCTGTTCAACTAACGAAACCGCGGTGGAAAAACCTAAATATTACAAGGAAAGTAAGAAGGTCTGTCTGTTTAAGGCTGTAAGGCAAAACCTAAGCAAAATATGAGAAATCTTTTCAAATTAAAGTTGTAGCCAAGAAAATTTCCTGCAAGGCGGATGAAAACGTCGGTCAAAATTTGCCCAAAAAACGCAACTTTGGCGGAAAAAATCTTGAGAAGAGAGGTTTGTCTTTGTAAGGCTATAACCGGAAACCTGTGCATAATTAGGAAAAACTTTTCAAACAAAACTTGTAGCCAAGAGAATTTCTTGTAAGCTGCCACTAATTTAAACCTTCGTCGTGGTCGAAGGCGTTAGTTAACAGGAAGAAAATTGAGTTAACACGGCGAAATAAAGTGGATTTGGCAAGGCTGTAAACTAGCCAAAATTTGGAAAAAAGTTTCAAATAAAAGTCGAGGAAAATCAAATTTTCTATAAGGTGGATGCAGGCGTTGGTCAAAATTTGTTCAAATAACGAAACCGTGGTGAAAACAACCTAAATATTACAAGGAAAGTAAGAAGGTTTGTCTGTTTAAGGCTGTAACTCAAAACCTAGGCAAAAACTGAGAAATCTTTTCAAATGAAAGTTGTAGACAAGAAAATTTCCTACAAGGCGGATGAAAACGTTGGTCAAAATTTGTCCAAATAACGTAACCGTGGCGGAAAAATCTTGAAAAGAGAGGTTTGTCTTTGTAAGGCTATAACTGGAAAAAATTTGGAATTTTTTTATAACAAAACTTTCTCTCCAAGAGAATTTCCAAATAAGTTGCTAGTTATTTACATCTTCGTCGTGATCGAATGCGTTGAAAACATCGTAGGGCAAGCAGCTGAGCAGGTCGATGATGAACCAGCTCCGCAGGTAGTTCATCCGGATGACCTTGGGGTCGGACACGACCTCGCCTCCGGGGCCCACGAAGGTCGTGTGGAAGTTGAGCACGATGTCGATGAAGAAGATCACGTCGACGATCGAGTCGACGACCAGCAACGACACGTCTTCCGACGTTTTGTTCTTGAAGGCGACGTTGTAGGGCACCATGATGGCCGTGTAGAACGTCAGGCAGAGGATGATCCAGTCCCAGATCGCCTTGAACGCGCAGTAGTGGAGGAGGATGTGCGGCGGCGTCTTCGGCGCTTCTTGTCGGTACTGCGGCATGATATCCGCACTTAAACTCATCATCTAAAACAATGAAAACAAAATTAGTATCACTCATGAGTATAACTCATCATCTAAAACAATGGAAACTAAGTTAGTATCAAAATATTAATAAGCTAAAAGGGAACATCAAATTCCTGAACAGATCTTCATAAACTATAGCTAGGAACCTTCTCGATCAAGGAACACAAGTTTCGGTATACGGAACTAGACAAACACTTTTGTCAAATTGGTTGCAGATTAATTTTGTTAAGAAGGAAATGAGCGGATAATCATCATGCGCATGAACAAATCTTCATAAATTATAGCTAAGAACCTTCTCGCTCACGTCAGATTTCAAGTAAGAAAAACCGCATCAAAATCGGTCCATTTGTTTAGGAGCTACGATTCCACAAAGAGCCATATATAGGGACAGACGGACAGACTGACACACAATAAAGTATAGAATTTAGAGAAACGGTTTAGACAAAACTTGTTGCAAGTTGTCTAAGAATCTTTTTAAAATTTGCAAAAATTTCGCATGGCGTTATAAGAAATTGATATTTACTTCAGAGGTTTAATAGCAGGTTATTTTGAAAAATTGCTGAATGTTTGACAGGTTATTGCTCAGAACGTGGATGAAATAGACAAAAGTGTTTTAAATAAAAGTTGTAGAGAATTTAATTCTCAATAAAAGTTGTATTAACCAATTTTTTGCAATTTTGTTTTTTTGGGCAAAAAATTGCAAAAAACCGAGTGAAGGTTCAATTTGGGACAAGTCAACTTTAGGGAATGATATCAGAAGTAAGCAAGTTAGTCAAAAACTCTTTAGACAAAACTCTAATGCTTAAAAAATTAGACGCAAAGTTAAAAAATTATTGAGACAAAAGTTTTAGACAAATTCATTGTTTAGTAAGAAATGTGATTGTCATTTGTTTTAATGTATATTTAGTTTTTGAAATTAGTTTGGGAATTTGGTGTTGTCTACGAAGTCGTATTTTTAGAATTAGGCAAAATTTCGAAAAAAGTTTTAGACAAAACTTATAGACAAGAAAATTATCTTTAATAAAGTATTCTTTCATTTTTTTGGTAGATGGCGTTTGTTTCAAATTTTAGATAAAATGGTTGTTTCAAGGTTACAATTAAAATTTAGACAAAAGTTTACATTTTTTGACAAATATCTCGGGAAGTAAAAGAAATTTGGAAAAATGTTATAGGGAACTTATAGGGAACCTAATTTTCTATAATAAAAGTTAATAATGTTTTTTTTAAGTTCAAATTAAGCTGGAATTGAGGAAAATCAAATGTTTTTGTCTAAACTTTGTTTTGGTGATATCTGGAAAACCAGGCATAATTTTAAAAAACTCTTTAGACAAAAGCTGTGGAGAATTGATTTGTCTGTGAAAAATGTTAAGCCGTCTTTTGATTTTTGTGTAATTTTGGTAAAAATCGAAAAAAAAATTATTTGTAAAATTCTTGAATTTAGACAAAGATTGTCGTACCGCTTGTCTAAACTTTGTTTTGGCGATATCTCGAAAACCAGGCAAAATTTAAAAAAACTTTTTAGACAAAAGCTGTGGAGAATTGAATTGTCTATGGAAAATGTTAAGCCGTCTTTTGTTTTTTGGGTAACTTTGGCAAAAATCGGACAAAAATTTTCTTTGTAAAATTCTTCAATTTAGACAAAGATTGTCGTGCCGCTTGTCTAAACTTTGTTTTGGTGATATCTCAAAATCCAGGCAAAATATAAAAAAACTTTTGAGACAAAAGCTGTGGAGAATTGAATTGTCTGTGGAAAAT
The DNA here is from genome assembly GCA_944588485.1 of Phosphuga atrata. NCBI lineage: Eukaryota > Metazoa > Arthropoda > Insecta > Coleoptera > Silphidae > Phosphuga > Phosphuga atrata. The sequence continues at coordinate 9,875,513 of OX155908.1, read as the reverse complement.
GTCAAGCCGTCTTCTGTTTTTTTGTGAAATTTTGGCAAAAATCGGGCAAAAATTTTCTTTGGAAAATTCTTCAGTTTAGACAAAGATTGTCGTGCCGCTTGTCTAAACTTTGTTTTGGTGATATCTAGAAAACCAGGCAAAATATAAAAACACTTTTTAGACAAAAGCTGTGGGGAATTGAATTGTCTGTGGAAAATGTTAAGCCGTCTTTTGTTTTTTGTGTAATTTTGGCAAAAATCATGCAACATTTTTCTTTGTAAAATTCTTCAATTTAGACAAAGATTGTCGTGCCGTTTGTCTAAACTTTGTTTTGGTAATATCTCGAAAACCAGGCAAAATATCAAAAAACTTTTTAGACAAAAGCTGTGGAGAATTGAATTGTCTGTGGAAAATGTTCAGCTATCTTTTGTTTTTGTGTACTTTTGGCAAAAATCGGTCAAAAATTTTCTTAGCAAAATTCTTCAATTTAAACAAAGATTTTCGTGCCGCTTGTCTAAACTTTGTTTTAGTGATATTTCGAAAACCAGGCAAAATATCTAAAAACTTTTTAGACAAAAGCTGTGGAGAATTGAATTTTCTGTGGAAAATGTTAAGCCGTCTTTTGATTTTTGTGTAATTTTGGCAAAAATCGCGCAAAAATTTTCTGTGTAAAATTCTTCAATTTAGACAAGGATTGTTGTGCTGCTTGTTTAAACTTTGTTTTGGCGATATCTCGAAAACCAGGCAAAATATTAAAAAACGTTTTAGACAAAAGCTGTGGAGAATTGAATTGTCTGTGGAAAATGTTAAGCCGTCTTTTGTTTTCTGTGTCTAAACTTTGTTTAGTCTTGTCTAAACTTTCGCTTGTCTAAACTTTGTTTGGTGATATCTCGAAAACCAGACAAAATATAAAAAAACTTTTTAGACAAAAGCTGTGGAGAATTGAATTGTCTGTGGAAAATGTTAAGCCGCCTTTTATTTTTGTGTAATTTTGGTAAAAATCGGGCAAAAATTTTCTTTGTAAAATTCTTCAATTTAGACAAAGATTGTTGTGCCGCTTGTCTAACCTTTGTTTTGGTTATATCTCAAAAACCAGGCAAAATAAAAAAAAATTTTAGACAAAAGCTGTGAAGAATTGAATTGTTTGTGGAAAATTTTAAGCCGTTTTTTGTTTTTGTGTAATTTTGGCAAAAATCGGGTACAAATTTTAAAAGATTGTCGTTTCGCTTGTCTAAACTTTCTTTTGGTGATATCTCGAAAACCAGGCAAAATATAAAACAACTTTTTAGACAAAAGCTGTTGTTAAGTCCCTTTAAAATATCCAATGTACTTATTGGTCGCCCCCTCCCCACCTACCGTGGAGAGAGAGAGGGTAGTTTTAGTTTAGTTTAGTAAAAATAAAAACCCGGGCGGCAGAGTGTGTTTGAAGACACAAAACCGAACGTTTCGGTGCATTTTCTTTGTTGTTAATATAGTTGAAATAAATGTTAAAAAAACCACAAAGATTTTTAAATTTGGTCCTTCGAACTAAGTTAGAATCCGTGATTCTAACTCCACATCCCGATTCCGTAACACGAGTCATAACAGCTGTGGAGAATTGAATTTTCTGTGGAAAATGTTAAGCCGTCTTTTGATTTTTGTGTAATTTTGGCAAAAATCGCGCAAAAATTTTCTGTGTAAAATTCTTCAATTTAGATAAGGATTGTTGTGCTGCTTGTTTAAACTTTGTTTTGGCGATATCTCGAAAACCAGGCAAAATATTAAAAAACTTTTTAGACAAAAGCTGTGGAGAATTGAATTGTCTGTGGAAAATGTTAAGCTGCCTTTTGTTTTTTGTGTAATTTTGGCAAAAATCGGGCAAAAATTTTCTCTGCAAAATTCTTCAATTTTGACAAAGATTTTCGTGCCGCTTGTCTAAACTTTGTTTTGGTGATATCTCGAAAACCAGGCAAAATATCAAAAAACTTTTTAGACAAAAGCTGTGGAGAATTGAATTATCTGTGAAAATGTTAAGCCGTCTATTGTTTTCTTGTGTATGGCCAAAAGGCCATAAATGTGGCCATAATTGTGTTGGCCAAAAGGCAAAAATCGGGCAAACATTTTCTTTGTAAAATTCTTCAATTTAGACAAAGATTGTCGTGCCGCTTGTCTAAACTTTGTTTTGGTGATATCTCGAAAACCAGGCAATATATCAAAAAACTTTTTAGACAAAAGCTATGGAGAATTGAATTGTCTGTGGAAAATGTTAAACCGTCTTTTGTTTTTTGTGTAATTTTGGCAAAAATCGGGCAAAATTTTTCTTTGTAAAATTCTTCAATTTAGACAAAGATTTTCGTGCCGCTTGTCTAAACTTTGTTTTAGTGATATTTCGAAAACCAGGCAAAATATCTAAAAACTTTTTAGACAAAAGCTGTGGAGAATTGAATTTTCTGTGGCAAATGTTAAGCCGTCTTTTGATTTTTGTGTAATTTTGGCAAAAATCGGGCAAAAATTTTCTTTGTAAAACTCTTCAATTTAGACAAAGATTGTCGTGCCGCTGGTCTAAACTTTGATATGGCGATATCTCAAAAACCAGGCAAAATGTAATAAATTTTTTTAGACAAAAGCTGTGGAGAATTGAATTGTCTGTGGAAACTGTTAATCCGTCTTTTGTTTTTTGTATAATTTTGCCAAAAATCGGGCAAAAATTATGTTTGTATAGTTCTTCAAATTTAGACAAAGATAGTCGTGCTGCTTGTCTAAACTTTGTTTTGGTGATATCTCGAAAACCAGGCAAAATATCAAAAAACTTTTTAGACAAAAGCTGTTTAGAATGGAATTGTCTGTGGAAAATGTTAAGCCGTCTTTTGTTTTTTGTGTAATTTTGGCAAAAATAGGACAAACATTTTCTGTGTAAAATTCTTCAATTTAGACAAAGATTGCCGTGCCGTTTGTCTAAACTTTGTTTTGGTGATATCTCGAAAACCAGGCAAAATATAAAAAACTTTTTAGACAAAAGCTGTGGAGAATTTAATTTTCTGTGGAAAATTTTAAGTCGTCTATTGTTTTCTTGTGTAATTTTGGCAAAAATCGGGCAAAAATTTTCTTTGGAAAATTCTTCAATTTAGACAAAGATTGTCCGTGCCGTTTGTCTAAACTTTGTTTTGGTGATATCTCGCAAACCAGGCAATTATCAAAAAACTTTTTAGACAAAATCTGCGGAGAATTGAATTGTCTGTGGAAAATGTTAAGCTGTCTTTTGTATTTTTGTGTAAATTTGGCAAAAATCGGGCAAAAATTTTCTTTGTAAAATTCTTCAATTTAGACAAAGATTGTCGTGCCGCTTGTCTAAACTTTGTTTAGGTGATATCTCGAAAACCAGGCTAAATATCAAAAAACTTTCTAGACAAAAACTGTGGAGAATTGAATTGTCTGTGGAAAATGTTAAGCCGCTTTTTGTTTTTTGTGTAATTTTGGCAAAAATCGGGAAAAAATTTTCTTTGGAAAATTCTTCAATTTAGACAAAGATTGTCGTTTCGCTTTTGTCTAAACTTTGTTTTGGTGATATCTCGAAATCCAGACAAAATATAAAAAAACATTTTAGACAAAAGCTGTGGAGAATTGAATTGTCTGTGGAAAATGTTAAGCCATCTTTTGTTTTCTTTTGTCTAATTTTGGCAAAAATCGAGCAAAAATTTTCTTTGTAAAATTATTCAATTTAGACAAAGATTGTCGTGCCGTTTGTCTAAACTTTGTTTTGGTAATATCTTGAAAACCAGGCAAAATATCTAAAAACTTTTTAGACAAAAGTTGTGGAGAATTGAATTGTCTGTTCAAAATGTTAAGCCGTCTTTTGTTTTTTGTGTAATTTTGGCAAAAATCGGGAAAAAATTTTCTTTGTAAAATTCTTCAATTTAGACAAAGATTGTTGTGCCGCTTGTCTAACCTTTGTTTTTGGTAATATCTCAAAAACCAGGCAAAACATAAAAAAAATTTTTAGACAAAAGCTGTGGAGAATTGAATTGTCTGTGGAAACTGTTAAGCCGTCGTTTGTTTTTTGTGTAATTTTGCCAAAAAAATGGCAAAAATTATCTTTGTAAAATTCTTCAAATTTAGACGATTGTCTTGCTGCTTGTCTAAACTTTGTTTTGGTGATATCTCGAAAACCAGGCAAAATATCAAAAAACTTTTTAGACAAAAGCTGTGGAGAATTGAATTGTCTGTGGAAAATATTAAGCCGTCTTTTGTTTGTTGTGTAATTTAGGCAAAAATCAAGCAAAAATTTTCTTTGTAAAATTCTTCAATTTAGACAAAGATTGTCGTGCCGCTTGTCTAAACTTTGTTTTGGTGATATCTTGAAAACCAGGCAAAATATCAAAAAACTTTTTAGACAAAAGTTGTGGAGAATTGAATTGTCTGTGGAAAATATTAAGCCGTCTTTTGTTTGTTGTGTAATTTAGGCAAAAATCGAGCAAAAATTTTCTTTGTAAAATTCTTCAATTTAGACAAAGATTGTCGTGCCGCTTGTCTAAACTTTGTTTTGGTGATATCTCGAAAACCAGACAAAATATTAAAAAACTTTTTAGACAAAAGCTGTGGAGAATTGAATTGTCTGTGGAAAATATTAAGCCGTCTTTTGTTTGTTGTGTAATTTAGGCAAAAATCGAGCAAAAAATTTCTTTGGAAAATTCTTCAATTTAGACAAAGATTGTCCGTGCCGTTTGTCTAAACTTTGTTTTGGTGATATCTCGCAAACCAGGCAATTATCAAAAAACTTTTTAGACAAAATCTGCGGAGAATTGAAGTGTCTGTGGAAAATGTTAAGCTGTCTTTTGTATTCTTGTGTAAATTTGGCAAAAATCGGGCAAAAATTTTCTTTGTAAAATTCTTCAATTTAGACAAAGATTGTCGTGCCGCTTGTCTAAACTTTGTTTAGGTGATATCTCGAAAACCAGGCTAAATATCAAAAAACTTTCTAGACAAAAACTGTGGAGAATTGAATTGTCTGTGGAAAATGTTAAGCGGCCTTTTGTTTTTTGTGTAATTTAGGCAAAAATCGAGCAAAAATTTTCTTTGGAAAATTCTTCAATTTAGACAAAGATTGTCGTTTCGCTTGTCTAAACTTTGTTTTGCTGATATCTCGAAATCCAGACAAAATATAAAAAAACTTTTAAGACAAAGGCTGTGGAGAATTGAATTGTCTGTGGAAAATGTTAAGCCGTCTTTTGTTTTTTGTGTAATTTTGGCAAGAATTTTCTTTGTAAAATTTTTCAATTTAGACAAAGATTGTCGTGCCGCTTTTGTCTAAACATTGTTTTGGTGATATCTCGAAATCCAGGCAAAATATAAAAAAACATTTTAGACAAAAGCTGTGGAGAATTGAATTGTCTGTGGAAAATGTTAAGCCATCTTTTGTTTTCTTTTGTCTAATTTTGGCAAAAATCGAGCAAAAATTTTCTTTGTAAAATTCTTCAATTTAGACAAAGATTGTCGTGCCGTTTGTTTAAACTTTGTTTTGGTAATATCTCGAAAACCAGGCAAAATATCAAAAAACTTTTTAGACAAAAGCTGTGGAGAATTGAATTGTCTGTGGAAAATGTTATGCCGTCTTTTGTTTTTTGTGTAATTTTGGCAAAAATTTTCTTTGTAAAATTCTTCAATTTAGGCAAAGATTGTCGTGCCGCTTGCTAAACTATGTTTTGGCGTTATTTCGAAAACCAGGCAAAATATAAAAAAACTTTTTAGACAAAAGCTGCGGAGAATTGAATTGTCTGTGAAAAATGTTAAGCCGTCTTTTGTTTTTTGTGTAATTTTGGCAAAAATCGGGCAAAAATTTTCTCTGTAAAATCCTACAATTTAGACAAAGATTGTCGTGCCGCTTGTCTAAACTTTGTATTGGTGATATCTCGAAAACCAGGCAAAATAATAAAAAACTTTTTAGACAAAAGCTGTGGAGAATTGAATTGTCTGTGGAAAATGTTAAGCCGTCATTGGTTTTTTGTGTAATTTTGGCAAAAATCGGGCAAAAATTTTCTCTGTAAAATCCTACAATTTAGACAAAGAATGTCGTGCTGCTTATCTAAACTTTGCTGCGGTGATTCTCGAAAATAATGCAAAATATAAAAAAAACTTTTTAGACAAAAGCTGCGGAAAATTGAATTGTCTGTGGAAAATGTTAAGCCGTATTTTGTTTTTTGTGTAATTTTGGCAAAAATCGCGTAAAAATTTTCGTTGTAAAATTCTTCAATTCAGACAAAAATTGTCGTGCCGCTTGTCTAAACTTTGTTTTGGCGATATCTCGAAAACCAGGCAAAATATAAAAAAACTTTTTAGACAAAAGCTGTGGAGAATTTAATTTTCTGTGGAAAATGTTAAGCCGTCTTTTGTTTTTTGTGTAATTCTGGCAAATATCGGGCACAAATTTTCTTTGTAAAATTCTTCAATTTAGACAAAGATTGTCGTGCCGCTTGTCTAAACTTTGTTTTGGTGATATCTCGAAAACCAGGCAAAATATAAAAAAACTTTTTAGACAAAAGCTGTGGAGAATTGAATTGTCTGTGGAAAATGTTAAGCCGTCTTCTGTTTTTTTGTGTAATTTTGGCAAAAATCGGGCAAAAATTTTCTTTGTAAAATTCTTCAATTTAGACAAAGATTGTCTAAACTGCTATTGCTGGTCTAAACTTTGATATGGCGATATCTCAAAACCCAGGCAAAATGTAATAAAATTTTTTAGACAAAAGCTGTGGAGAATTGAATTGTCTGTGGAAAATGTTAAGCCGTCTTTTGTTTTTTGTGTAATTTTGGAAAAAAATTTCTTTTGTAAATTCTTCAATTTAGACAAAGATTGTCGTGTCGCAGAACAATTCCCTGCATCGCGACCCTCGCGTGCTCGCAGTTCTAATTAATGCGGAACTTTGCTCCACGAACGATTGATATCCATTCGGCTCACAATCGCGAAAATCCCCCACGTGGCTTTCAAGGGGAACACTCGCATGCGTGCCAACCTTGGCGACATTTCAAATGCACAAAAGCCTCCCGAAAGCTCGACCTAATGGACTCGAGCTTACGCCTTCCAAAAATCGATCAACCGACAAAACACCGATTCAAACGCAAATATCTCAAACCAAAAAAAAAGAACATCTAGATCACCCAAATAGATAAAAATATCTATATAGATAACATATATATCTAGATAAAATTTTCATACACCCAGCTTATCTAGATAACTTTAAATTTTCTCTAAACAAACCAAAGAAATAGAACATCAAGATCAGCCAAATAGATAATATTATCTATATAGATAACATATATCTAGATAAAATTTTCATACACCCAGCTAATCTAGATAACTAAATTTTCTCTAAACAAACCAAAGAAATAGAACATCAAGATCAGCCAAATAGATAATATTATGTATATAGATAACATATATCTAGATAAAACTTTCATACCCGCAACTTATCTAGATAACTTTAAATTTTCTCCAAACAAACCAAAAAAATAGAACATCTAGATTACCCAAATAGATAATATTATCTATATAGATAACGTTTATCTATAGATAAAAGTTTCATACACCCAACTTATCTAGATAACTTTAAATTTCCTCCAAACAAACCAAAAAAATAGAACATCAAAATCACCCAAATAGATTAAATTATCTATGTCGATAACATATATATATATATATATATATATATATATATATATATATATATATATATATATATATATATATATATATAGATAAAACTTTCACACACGCAACTTATCTAGATAACTTTAAATTTTCTCCAAACAAACCAAAAAAATAGAACATCTAGATTACCCAAATAGATAATATTATCTATATAGATAACGTTTATCTATAGATAAAAGTTTCATACACCCAACTTATCTAGATAACTTTAAATTTCCTCCAAACAAACCAAAAAAATAGAACATCAAAATCACCCAAATAGATTAATTTTTACGCAACTTATCTAGATAACTTTAAATTTTCTCCAAACAAACCAAAAAAATAGAACATCTAGATCAAACAAATAGATAATATTATCTATATAGATAACATATATCGGTTGTATGTGTTTTGTTTACCTGAGCCAGGTGAGATTGTTTCGTTGTATCCTTCAAGTTCGGAAGGTGAGAGACTAAGACGGAGCGGCTTCGTGTCACAGACCGCGCCAACTTTGCAAATTTCGAAAGGCCTGCAAAATAGACACAGTTTAGACACAAAACAAAACGGATTTAGACAATCGTTGGTGATTTCGCCTGAAAAAGTTGAAGATTGTTTGAAACTTTTGGATTAGACCAAGTTTGAGGCAATTTATTTGTCTAACAGGAAATGTATTTGTCGTGTATTATAGCTAAGAACCTCCTCGCTCACGCCAGTTTTCAAATAAAAAAAACCGCATCAAAATCGGTCCATTCGTTTACGAGCTACGATTCCACAAACAGCCACATTAGGGACAGACGGACAGACTGACACACAATAAAGTAATGAATTTAGAGAAACGTTTTAGACAAAACTTGTTGCAAATTTAATGTTGTCTAAGAATCTTTTTAAAATTTGCAAAAATTTCGCATGGCGTTATAAGAAATTGATATTTAATTCAGAGGTTGTTTTGAAACAAGCTGAATGTTTGACAGGTTATAACTCAGAACCTAGATGAAATAGACAAAAGTGTTTTAAATAGGAGTTATAGAAAATAAAATTCTCAATAAAAGTTGTTTTAACCAATTTTCTGCAAATTTGTTTTTTATGCAAAACATTGCAAAAAACCAAGTGAAGGTTCAATTTGGGGCAAGTCAACTTTGACGGATGATATCAGGAAAAGTAAACAAGTCAAAAACTCTTTAGACAAAACTCTAAAGGTCGATTCCCATATGAGCGACACTTAGCTACGCGACGTCATGCGACATCGCCTGTCAAATAATAATTACATTATTTTAAATGGGCACGTCGCGTAGCTCTCGCCTAGCCATAGTGAGAACGTGGCGATTTAAAACAATGTATTCATTATTTGACAGGCGATGTCGCGTGAAATCGCGTATATTATAAATTGCGCTAATTAATGAAACATTTGTCTTCTGGTACAAATGCGGGGCCGACGCTAGGGATAGAACTCGGGACCTTCAGACTTGTTAGTTAGCGCTCTAACATGAGACCACGAGTGTCACCACAAACCACGCGTTCCAACTTATGATTGTCGCGTAGCTGAGTGTCGCGTATATGAGAATCGTCCTTTAATGGGCACATCGCGTAGTTGTCTCATAGCCATAGTGAGAACGTGCCCATTTAAAACAATATATTTATTATTTGACAGGCGATGTCGCGTGATGTCGCGTAGCTGAGTGTCGCGTAATCGACCTTTAATGGGCACGTCGCGTAGCTGTCGCATAGCCATAGTGGGAACGTTCCTATTTAAAACAATGTAATCATTATTTGACAGGCGATGTCGCGTGACGTCGCGTAGCTGAGTATCGCGTATATGAGAATCGGCCTTTAAATGGGCATGTCGCGTAGCTGTCGCATAGCCTTAGTGAGAACGTGCCCATTTAAAACAATGCAATCAATATTTGACGGGCGATGTCGCGCGACGTCGCGTAGCTGAGTGTCGCGTATATGAGAATCGGCCTTTAAATGGGCACGTCGCGTAGCTGTCGCATAGCCTTAGTTAGAACTTGTCCATTTAAAACAATATATTTATTATTTGACAGGCGATGTCGCGTAGCTGAGTGTCGCGCAATCGGCCTTTAATGGGCACGTCACGTAGCTGTCGCATAGCCATAGTGGGAACGTTCCTATTTAAAACAATGTAATAATTATTTGACAGGCGATGTCGCGTGACGTCGCGTAGCTGAGTATCGCGTATATGAGAATCGGCCTTTAAATGGGCACGTCGCGTAGCTGTCGCATAGCCTTAGTGAGAACTTGTCCATTTAAAACAATATATTTATTATTTGACAGGCGATGTCGCGTGATGTCGCGTAGCTGAGTGTCGCGTAATCAGCCTTTAATGGGCACGTCGCGTAGCTGTCGCATAGCCATAGTGGGAACGTTCCTATTTAAAACAATGTAATCATTATTTGACAGGCGATGTCGCGTGACGTCGCGTAGCTGAGTATCGCGTATATGAGAATCGGCCTTTAAATGGGCACGTCGCGTAGCTGTCGCATAGCCTTAGTGAGAACGTGCCCATTTAAAACAATGCAATCAATATTTGACGGGCGATGTCGCGTGACGTCGCGTAGCTGAGTATCGCGTATATGAGAATCGGCCTTTAAATGGGCACGTCGCGTAGCTGTCGCATAGCCTTAGTGAGAACGTGCCCATTTAAAACAATGCAATCAATATTTGACGGGCGATGTCGCGCGACGTCGCGTAGCTGAGTGTCGCGTATATGAGAATCGGCCTTTAAATGGGCACGTCGCGTAGCTGTCGCATAGCCTTAGTGAGAACTTGTCCATTTAAAACAATTTATTTATTATTTGACAGGCGATGTCGCGTAGCTGAGTGTCGCGTAACCGGCCTTTAATGGGCACGTCGCGTAGCTGTCGCATAGCCATAGTGAGAACGTTCCTATTTAAAACAATGTAATCATTATTTGACGCGCGATGTCGCGTGACGTCGCGTAGCTGAGTGTCGCGTATATGAGAATCGGCCTTTAAATGGGCACGTCGCGTAGCCTTAGTGAGAACATGCCCATTTAAAACAATGCGATAAATATTTGACGGGCGATGTCGCGCGACGTCGCGTAGCTGAGTGTCGCGTATATGAGAATCGGCCTTTAAATGGGCACGTCGCGTAGCTGTCGCATAGCCTTAGTGAGAACTTGTCCATTTAAAACAATGTAAACATTATTTGACAGGCGATGTCGCGTGACGTCGCATAGCCTTAGTGGCGCGTATATGAGAATCGGCCTTTAATGGGCACGTCGCGTAGCTGTCGCATAGCCATAGTGAGAACGTTCCTATTTAAAACAATGTAATCATTATTTGAAGGGCGATGTCGCGTGACGTCGCGTATATCGCTGTGTGTAGCGTATATGAGAATATTATAAGAATTTACCTCCTTTGGTGTCGTCGGTTTCGATGGGTTGCTTCAGCGCCGTGATGTCCCTGAAGGTGAGCAGGAACAAGACGACCAGGTCCCGTTCGTTCTTGATCGGCGAGATTTGCAGCAGAAGCCATAACGGAGTCTCTACAAAAACAAACGACCCTTTAGCCCCTGCCGGACAGCCCCGAGCCCGCCGGAAAGCCCACCCATCTCTACGCTACCGAACAAAATACCTTCGTAAATCAACTTAGGTTCGACAAAAGCTTCGGTACAAAATCGAACGCTACATGCAGCCAGATGCCTTCTAAACCGGCGCCTTCACCATTCGGGGGTTGAAAACGCTCCTGGCAAACGTGCAAAAGCTTAAGCCCAAGCGGAGGAAATTTTCGGATAAGGATTTTCTACTGTTTAAGGGATGTAATTAAATACAATTGGAAAAGGAAACTTTTCTAAACAAAATATCACTTTAATAATTAATTGTTTGTGGCAGAAATCACGGTTTATCAAATTTTGGGTTTATAAGGCTATAGACCGTAAACTAAGGGTTGAAACTAAAAAAGTTTCAAATAAAACTTATAGATAATTTAATTTCCTATTAGATGCTATTAAAGTCTACATCTAAAAACTAACAGTAACTAAACATCATTTTTTTCAAAATGTTCTACCCTTTTAGTTTAAGACTTAATATCTCAGAAACTAAACAAAATTTCGCGACAAACAAAACACTGCCTGGTAGAGAACCGAATGGTCTATAAACTATTATTAAAGCTTTTTTTTGAGAAGTTGCAAACTTAAGAGCTATAAATAGAAAACTAAGTGTCGCTATCAACATTTTTGAATTGGAGGTTTTTGCAAAAAATTCGCCTTTTTGGAAAAAGAACTCAAATAATACTTGGTGAAACCATCCTACGTTATAGATAATCACACAAACTTAAAACAAACGGAACACAGGCAGAATATATAAATATATTCAGACTTTTCGGAGCTCTATAAAATTTATTATAGAGCTCCGGAAAGGCTGAATATATTTATATGTCTCAGCTTATAAAGGCTGAATATATAAATATATTCAGCCTTTCCGGAGCTCAATAAAAATTTGTTATAGAGCTCCGGAAAGGCTGAATATACATATATATATATATATATATATATATATATTTATATATATATATATATATATATATATATATATATATATATATATATATATATATATATATATATATATATATATATATATATATATATATATATATATATATATATATATATATTAATATAGATGTATCAGCTTATAAAGGCTGAATATTTAAATATATTCAGACTTTCCGGAGCTCTATAACAATTATTATAGAGCTCCGGAAAGTCTGAAAATATTTATATATTCAGGCTTTGTTCCGTTTGTTCAAATAATACTTAATTTTCTACAACAAATCCTGAAATTTCACCAAAATATCTTGAAAATAACCCTAAGAAACCAAATGATTGCAACCCTTAACTTAAACCCTAAATATCTCTAAAACTACCCCAAACTCAAAAATCCTCCAAACTGCATCTTTTAGACAATTTAATTATCTTCAAGAAACTTGCACCGCCTACTCGAAAAACCCCAACCCTTAACCACACCAAACAAAAAACACCAATTAAAAACCGTTTAACTAAATCAACTTCCCCTGCAGATATCTCATAAACCGCGCGAAAGTCGCAAAAAATTGCAAGAATAAATCTCACGGAGAATTTAATGCCCTATCAGAATCCACCCTTACAATCCCCGCCCTTTCAATACTTCCCTTGTTTTGGCTTGTTTTAAAAGGTTACACGGCGATTTCTAGCGGAGCAAATGAAACTCGGATAAAACATAATTTGGGGTAATAATATGATATTTATGCGGATGGCGTGAGGGTATTAATATTCCAGCAGGGTTTAGATTTGAATGGGGATGGAGGAGAAAAAAACCTGGAGGTCTGGGGGACTGTGGCTGGAAAACGGGGGGTGGTTTTGGCACGGGGTGAAGGGAATTAAATAAAGAAATTTGTTTTTTATAAATTCCGTGGGTGTTTATAGACTGCTTATAGTGGTTTTGGATCAATTCTGTGTGGGTTTATAGACTATAAACAAAGGCTACGGTGACAGTCAATGTGTTGAGTTTGAGGGGTTGTAGATTAGAAATTTGAGGGAATTTCGCAAAAAAGTTTTAATAGAACGTTTAGATGATTTAATAAGCTTTAATTTGAGACCATTGTCTAATATCTACCTGGTCTAGGATTTGAGTTTTAGACAAAAATGTAAGATGAGTCTGGAAAAAGCAATTCGTTAAATTACTAAGACTTTGATTCGCTATAACTTGTAGATTGTAGATATGGTGGTAACGACTTGTACTGCGACCTTTATAGATCTATTGTACCCCAATGTACCCCCGCTGTATTGGCTATAACTTAAAAACTTGCAATTGTTTTGAAAAAAAATTAAACAAAGACGCTTAGATAAATAAATTGTTTTTCCAAAAAAAGTTTTTGTTTTGTCTAAAAGTTATTTTAGACATTTTTTTTTAGACATTTCAAAACAAAGTAAAAAATAGTTGCCTAAGTTTATAAGGCTATAACTCAAGAAATAGCTAACGTATTTAGACAAAAACTACATCAGCATTTAGACAAATTCGTTGGCTTTAAAGAACATCATTTGTTTCTGTTGTCTAAATTGAGCAAGCAAAGTTATAGCCAAAAAACCAAGGCTGCTTGCATTGTTGTGGTTTGCTCGTAGTTAAATGTTTTTATACAAAACAAATTTAGAAGATATTTGACGCGAAATTACTATAAAACTAGACAAGATTTTTAGACACGTGATACATGGATGTTTAGACAATTTAATAAGGAAAGTTATTTTGTAATTGTCTAAATTTTTTAAGAATTCAATAAAAAGTTATTGAGGAAAAAGTGAGAGTTGGTAGGAAACAAGTTGGGCAAGTTTGAATTGCTATAACTTTGTAATTAGACAATGTATTTAGACAATTTAGACGAAGTTTTTTAGACAATTTATTTGTCTTTCAAACGTAGTTTTTGCTTTAGTTGTCTAAGTTATAGCAAAAAAGTTATAGCCAAAAAATCGAGGTAGATAATTGTTTTCAGACAAAACAAATTTAGAAGAGTTTTGACGCGTTATTACCAGAAAATTAGACAAGGCTTTTAGACAAGTGTTATATGGTTATTTAGACAATTTTATAGGGAAAGTTATTTTGTAATTGTCTAAATTTCTGCAGGATTTCATAACAAAGTTATTGAGGAAAGAGTGAGATTTGGTAGAAAACAAGTTGAGCAAGTTTGAATTGCTATAACTTTGTAATTAGACAATGTATTTAGACTAATTAGACGAAGTTATGTAGACAATTTATTTGTCTTTCAAACGCAGTTTTTGTTTTAGTTGTCCAAGTTATAACAAACAAGTTATAGCCAAAAAATTGAGGTAGATAATTGTTTTTAGACAAAACAAATTTTGAAGATTTTTGACGCGTTATTACTAGAAAACTAGACAAGATTTTTAGTCAAGTGATATATGGTTTTTTAGACAATTTTATAGGGAAAGTTATTTTGTAATTGCCTAAATTTTTGGAGTATTCAATAAAAAGTTATTGAGGAAAGAGTGAGAGTTGGTAGGAGACGTGATGATCAGATTCCCGATCGCGGAGTGCTGCATCTGCATGTTCAGGGTAGAGAAACATTTCAGATAGGGGTCGGCCAAGTCTGCACTTGAAGGTGATCAGCGAGATACGTCGAAATTTGTTCAAAAACTTTCGCTAAGGGTTTAAAGCTTGTTTCATAAGCTTGGGACGTAATTTATCGGACTTGGGTTGTAGTTTTGACCGTGTTTATTGACCTAGGTGGTACGGTTTTGCTTCCAAATTAGTTCAAAATCATTAATTATTGTTTGATGATAATTTTGAAAGAAATTTTAGTGATTTACGTCGAAAATTTTGACTTAGGCAGGACAAAACTAAGTCGAAATCTAAAATGGGACGTGATTTATTGGACTTAAGTTGTAGTTGTGACCGTGTTTATCGACCTAGGTGATACGCTTTTGCGTCCAAATTAGTTCAAAATCATTAACTATTGTTTGATGAAAATTTTGAAAGCAATTTTAGTGATTTACGTCGAAAATTTTGACCCAGGCGGGTCAAAACTTTGTCCAAATCTAGATCAATATATTTGTGATATGTTTTTGATGTAGTTTTTTTGATTTGCGTATATCATGAATTTGTGTAATAATAAACAAGAGGCGCAGATAGATTAGTTCGGATTCGCTGGAGACTTCCTTGCACGAGGTTGATGGGGTTTCTGGGGGTTCCTCCTGGAAGAGTTCTGGGGTCTCTGGCGAACAATTCCCAGGTCTTAATTGTCTAAGTTATAGCAAAAAAGTTATAGCCAAAAAATCGAGGTAAATTGTAAATTGTTTTTAGGAAAAAAAAAAATTTGAAGATTTTTGACGCGTTATTACCAGAAAACTAGACAAGGTTTTTAGACAAGTGATATATGGTTTTTTAGACAATTTTATAGGAAAAGTTATTCTGTACTTGTCTGAATTTTTGGAGGATTTAATAAAAAGTTATTGCAGAAAGAGTGAGAATTGGTATGAAACAAGTTGGGCAAGTTTGAATTGCTATAACTTTGTAATTAGACAATGTATTTAAACTAGCTAGACAAAGTTATTTAGACAATTTATTTGACTTTCAAACGTAGTTTTTGTTTTAGTTGTCTAAGTTATAGCTAAAAAGTTATAGCCAAAAAATTGAGGAAGATAATTGTTTTTAGACAAAACAAATTTAGAAGATTTTTGACACGTTATTACCAGAAAACTAGACAAGGTTTTTAGACAAGTGATATATGGTTATTTAAACAATTGTATGGGGAAATTTATTTTGTAATTGTCTAAATTTTTGGAGGATTTAATAAAAAGTTATTAAGGAAAGAGTGAGATTTGGTAGGAAACAAGTTGGGCAAGGTTGTAACATAAGCAATCTTTAGACAAAATTGAAAGTTGGTTATTTGATTGCCTATAAATTGGTGTAATTGGTTAAGCTATGTGTTGTAGGAGAGTAAAGTTATTAATTTTTGGATTTAGACATTTTTTTGGAAATTAAGGGTTGGGGTTGAAAAGCTTAAAAATGCGTAAAGTTCTAAATTTTAGGCAAAACTAATGGAAAAGTGGAGAGGATTAAAACCAAATTGAGAAATTGTCTGCAATCTTGTTTGTTTGAATTGGGGTGGGATTTACGGGCTGAAAAGTTTGTGCAAAAATTTACGAGAAAAATGAAAATTGGAAGAGAAAAGAACGTACAGACAGTGTCTACTGATTTATATATATTTTTTTTTTAGATTTTGGAAAATAAAATTTGAGTTTTTTAAATTTTTGGAAAAAGTTTTAAATACTACATACCTTCAGGTGTGCCTGTTAGAACAGAGAAATAAAAGTCGTCAGTGCCTTTTGGTTCAAGAAACAGAAAATTTTGTAACAAAAATTTAGAAAATAAAAAAATAATAAATTTTGTAAATTTTTCGGAAGTTTTTATATGGTTGAGGGGACAAAGGGAGTTTCCAAAATTTTCGTTTTGTTTTCGAGGTTTACAAATTTTTTTTGAAAATTTTGAATTTTTAAAACAATTTAGTTTTGGCAGATTTTTTTGGAAATTGAGAGACAAATTGGTTATTCGAAATATTTAAAAATTGTTCATGTTTTTGAGAAAATTAGAAATTTTCCAGGTTTTTTGAAAAACTCAAAATTTCGCATGTTTTTGAGAAAATTGAAAATTTTCTAGGTTTTTTGAAAAACTCAAAATTTCGAATGTTTTTGAGAAAATTCAAAATTTTCCATGTTTTTTTGAAAAACTCAAAATGTCGCATGTTTTTGAGAAAATTGAAAATTTTCAAGTTTTTTTGAAAAACAAAATTTCGCATGTTTTTGAGAAAATTGAAAATTTTCAAGTTTTTTTGAAAAACTCAAAATTTTGCAAGTTTTTGAGAAAATTGAAAATTTTGGAGATTTTTGGAAAAACTCAAGATTTCGCATGTTTTTGAGAAAATTCAAAATTTTCCATGTTTTTTTGAAAAACTCAAAATTTCGCATGTTTTTAGAGAATTCAAATTTTTCCAGGTTTTTTGAAAAACCCAAAATTTCGAATGTTTTTAAGAAAAATCAAAATTTTAAAGGTTCTTCGAAAAACTCAAAATTTCGCAAGTTTTTGAGAAAATTCAAAACTTTACTGGTTTTTTGAAAAACTCAAAATTTCGAATGTTTTTGAGAAAATTCAAAATTTTCCATGTTTTTTTGAAAAACTCAAAATTTCGCATGTTTTTGAGAAAATTGAAAATTTTCAAGTTTTTTTGAAAAACTCAAAATTTTGCATGTTTTTGAGAAAATTGAAAATTTTGGATTTTTTGAAAAACTCAAAATTTCGCATGTTTTTAGAGAATTTAAATTTTTCCAGGTTTTTTGAAAAACCCAAAATTTCGAATGTTTTTGAGAAAATTCAAAATTTTAAAGGTTCTTCGAAAAACTCAAAATTTCGCAAGTTTTTGAGAAAATTCAAAACTTTACTGGTTTTTTGAAAAACTCAAAATTTCGCATGTTTTTGAGAAAATTCAAAACTTTCCAGGTTTTTTTGAAAAACTCAAAATTTCGCGTTTTTGAGAAAATTGAAAATTTTCTAGGTTTTTTGAAAAACTTAAAATTTCGAATGTTTTTGAGAAAATTCAAAATTTTCCATGTATTTTAAAAATTCAAAATTTCGCGTTTTTGAGAAAATTGAAAATTTTCAAGTTTTTTTGAAAAACTCAAAATTTTGCATGTTTTTGAGAAAATTGAAAATTTTTTGGAAAACTCAAAATGTGTTTAGAGAAAATTCAAAATTTTAAGTTCTTCTAAAAACTCGAAATTTCGCATATTTCTGAGAAAATTCAAAATTTTCCAGGTTTTTTGAAAAACTCAAAATTTCGCATGTTTTTGAAAAAATTCAAAATTTTCCAGGTTTTTTGAAAACTCAAAAATTCGCATGTTTTTGAAAAAATTCAAAATTTTCCAGGTTTCTAGAAAAACTCAAAATTTCGCAAGGTTTTTGAGAAAATTCAAAATTTTCCAGGTTTTTTGAAAAACTCAAAATTTCGCATGTTTTTGAGAAAATTCAAAATTTTCCAAGTTTTTTTGAAAAACTCAAAATTTCGCATGTATTTGAAAAAATTCAAAATTTTCCAGGTTTTTTCAAAAACTCAATATTTCGCATGTTTTTTTGAGGAAATTAAAAATTTCCCAGATTTTTTGAAAAACTCAAAATTTCGAATGTTTTTGAGAAAATAAGGTTTTTTGAAAAACTCAAAATTTCGAATGTTTTTGAGAAAATTCAAAATTTTTCAGGTTTTTTCAAAATCTCAAAATTTCGAATGTTTTTGAGAAAATTCAAAATTTTCCAGGTTTTTTGAAAACCTCAAAATTTCGAATGTTTTTGAGAAAATTTAAAATTTTCCAGGTTTTTTTTAAAACTCAAAATTACGCATGTTTTTGAGAAAATTCAAAATTTTCCATGTTTTTTTAAAAACTCAAAATTACGCTTGTTTTTGAGAAAATTCAAAATTTTTGTTTAATCTTAAAAACCGAAAATCAATATCAAAATGAAAATTTTGGAAAATAAAACAAAACATTTTGGAAATAAAATTTAAAACAAAAAACATTGTTTTCAGACACGTATTGAGTGCAGAAGACTTGGACACAAAATCGCAACTTTTTTTTGCAAATTTTCCATTTTTTGCAAAAATTCAGACACACTTAGACACAATGCAAAACCTAGAAACGCTAAACATCGAGCAATCTCAAACAAAAATAAAACAAAAATTGTCTAAAACATTTTTGAATTCAACGAAAAATAGGCACCAACACGTGCAGACGACAAAGAATTTTGTAAATTCATTTAGACATCTATGCAAAAAGCTATTGATAAATCTTGTTGTCAAACTAGCGTTTGTCTTAAAACTGTTTTGTCTAAAATTTCTGTCAGTCTGTGACTATCACAAACGATTTTGTCAAATTATCCAAATATAAAATTTGCAAAATTTATGTCAGTTTTTGCTTAAAATGTTGATAAAACGCATTGTCTAAACTAGTGTATTTGCAAATAACAAAAGATTTTACCAAATTATCCAAAACCAAAATTTGCAAACTTTCTGTCAACTTTGCAAATTTTGCCTAAGACGTTTGATAAATCTTATGGTCTAAAATAGCATTTGTCTTAAAACTATTTTGTCTAAAATTTGCAAAATTTTTGTCAGTCTGTGCCTATCACAAAAGATTTTATCAAATTATCCAAAATTAAAATTTGCAAAATTTCTGTCAAATTTTGGCTAAACTAGAGTTCATTTTGTCTAAATAAAAAAATTTCTGTCTGTGACCATAAAAAAAAATTCCCAATTTATCCAAAACCAAAATTTGCAAAATTTCTGACAACTTTGCAAATTTTGCCTAAAACGTTTGAATTTATCTGTCAAATTTTTGTCTAAACTAGTGTTTGTCTAAAAACTATTTTGTCTAAATTTGCAAAATTTCTGTCTGTCTGTGACTATAAAAAAAATCACAAATTATCCAAAAACCAAAATTTGTAAAATTTGTGTCAACTTTGCAAATTTTGCATAAAACGTTTTATAAATCTCATGGTCTAAAATAGCATTTGTCTGAAAACTGTTTTGTCTAAAATTTGCAAAATTTCTGTCAGTCTGTGCCTATCACAAAAGATTTTCTTAAATTATTTAAAACTAAAATTTGCAAAATTTCTGTCAAATATATGTCTAAACTAGTGTTTGTCTAAAAACTATTTTGTCTAAATTTGCAAAATTTCTGTCTGTCTGTAACTATAACAAAAAAAATCCCCAAATTATCCAAAAACTAAAATTTGCAAAATTTTAGTCAACTTTGCAAATTTTGCGTAAAACGTTTGATAAATCTCATGGTCTAAAATAGCATTTGTCTGAAAACTGTTTGGTCTGAAATTTGCAAAATTTCTGTCAGTCTATGACTATCATAAACGATTTTCTCAAATAATCCAAAATTAAATTTGCAAAATTTCTGTAAAATTTTTGTCTAAACTAGTGTTTGTCTGAAAACTATTTTGTCTAAATTTGCAGAATTTCTGTCTGTCTGTGACTATAACAAAAAAAATTCCCAAATTATCCAAAACTAAAACTTGTGTCAACTTTGCAAATTTTGCCTAAAACGTTTCATAAATCTCATGGTCTAAAATAGCATTTGTCTGAAAATTGTTTTGTCTAAAATTTGCAAAATTTCTGTGCCTATCACAAAAGATTTTCTCAAATTGTCCAAAACTAAAATTTGCAAAATTTCTGTCAATTTTTGTCTAAACTAGTGTTTGTCTAAAAACTATTTTGTCTAAATTTGCAAAATTTCTGTCTGTCTGTGACTATAAAAAAAATTCCCAAATTATCCAAAAACCAAAATTTGTGTCAACTTTGCAAATTTTGCCTAAAACATTTGATAAATCTCATGGTCTAAAATAGCATTTGTCTTAAAGTTGTTTTGTCTAAAATTTGCAAAATTTCTGTCAGTCTGTGCCTATCACAAAAGATTTTCTCAAAATATCCAAAACTAAAATTTGCAAAATTTCTGTCAATTTTTGTCTAAACTAGTGTTTGTCTGAAAACTATTTTGTCTAAATTTGCAAAATTTCTGTCTGTATTTGTATTGATTTAGTCAAATTTTACAAAATGCTTTGTTGTTGCAAATCTTTCTTGGATATAGTTAATTTGTGTCTAAGACAAAACAACATTGAAATTAGACATTGACTCGCAGTTACTACAACATGTAGACATGCAAAACAACTAAAAACATTTTTTTGTTTGTTTGCTAAATTCTACGATCGATTGTTCGGTTTGTCTGATGGACACTACTCCGAGATTATTTTGCAAAACTAATTTTTGCAAATTTTTTTTTGGTCAAAATTTTCAAGATTTTTTCGCCAAAATATAATTTGATTTTCAATTGAATTTGTTTGCAAATTTTATGAGATTTTATTGCCAAAATTTGGAATATGTTTTCAAGACTTCTTGCCAGAATGTTACTTACAATTGAATTTGTTTGCAAATTAAGGAGATTTTCTTGCAAAAATTGGATTTTTTTTCAAAATTTATTGCCAAAATTTGACTTTCAATTGAATTTGTTTGCAAATTTAGGAGATTTGCTTGCCAAAATTTTATTTTCCATTGATTTTTTTTGCAAATTTAGGAGATTTTCTCGCCAAAATTGGATTTTTTTTCAAGATTTCTTGCCAAAATATGACTTTCAATTGAATTCGTTTGCAAATTTACAAGATTTTTTTACCAAAATTGAATTTTTTTTGAGAATTTATTGCCAAAATTTGACTTTCAATTGAATATGTTTGCAAATTTAGGAGATTTTCTTGCCAAAATATGATTTTCCATTGAATTTGTTTGCAAATTTAGGAGATTTTCTTGCCAAAATTGGATTTTTTTTTAATTTATTGCTAAAATTTGACTTTCAATTTAATTTTTTTGCAAATTTAGGAGATTTTCTTGCCAAAATTGGATTTTTTTTTCAAAATTTATTGCTAAAATTTGACTGTCAATTTAATTTGTGTGCAAATTTAGGAGATTTTCTTGCCCAAATTGGATTTTTTTTCAAAATTGATTGCTAAAATTTGACTATCAATTTAATTTGTTTGCAAATTTAGGAGATTTGCTTGCCAAAATTTGATTTTCCATTGATTTTTTTTGCAAATTTAGGAGATTTTCTAGCCAAAATTGGATTTTTTTTCAAGATTTCTTGCCAAAATATGACTTTCAATTGAATTCGTTTGCAAATTCACAAGATTTTTTTACCAAAATTGAATTTTTTTTGAAAATTTATTGCCAAAATTTGACTTTCAATTGAATATGTTTGCAAATTTAGGAGATTTTCTTGCCAAAATTTGATTTTCCATTGAATTTGTTTGCAAATTTAGATTTTCTTGCCAAAATTTTATTTTCCATTGAATTTGTTTGCAAATTTAGATTTTCTTGCCAAAATTGGACTTTTTTTTAATTTATTGCTAAAATTTGACTTTCAATTTAATTTTTTTGCAAACTTAGGAGATTTTCTTGCCAAAATTGGATTTTTTTTCAAAATTTATTGCTAAAATTTGACTGTCAATTTAATTTGTTTGCAAATTTAGGAGATTTTCTTGCCAAAATTTGATTTTCCATTGAATTTGTTTGCAAATTTAGGAGATTTTCTTGCCAAAATTGGATTTTTTTTCAAAATTTATTTCTAAAATTTGACTTTCTTGCCAAAATTTGATTTTCCATTGAATTTGTTTGCAAATTTAGGAGATTTTCTTGCCAAAATTGGATTTTTTTTTAAATGTATTGCTAAAATTTGACTTTCAATTTAATTTTTTTGCAAATTTAGGAGATTTTCTTGCCAAAATTGGATTTTTTTTTAATTTATTGCTAAAATTTGACTTTCAATTTAATTTTTTTGTAAATTTAGGAGATTTTCTTGCCAAAATTGGATTTTTTTTCAAAATTTATTGCTAAAATTTGACTGTCAATTTAATTTGTTTGCAAATTTAGGAGATTTTCTTGGCAAAATTTGATTTTCCATTGAATTTTTTTGCAAATTTAGGAGATTTTCTTGCCAAAATTTTGTTTTTTTTCAAAGTTTATTGCCAAAATTTGACTTTCAATTGAATTTGTTTGCAAATTTAGGAGATTTTCTTGCCAAAATTTGAATTTTTTTCAATATTCCCTGCAAATATTTTACATTCAATTGAATTTGCTTGCAAATTTAGGAGACTTTTTGCCAAATTTGGAATTTGTTTTCAAGATTTCTTGGCAAAATTTTACTTTCAATTGAATTTTCTTGCAAATTTACAAGATTTACAAGATTGAAATTGATTTTTTTTTTAAATTTATTGCCAAAATTTGACTTTCAATTGAATATGTTTGCAAATTTAGGAGATTTTCTTGCCAAAATTTGATTTTCCATTGAATTTGTTTGCAAATTTAGGAGATTTTCTTGCCAAAATTGGATTTTTTTTAAATTTATTGCTAAAATTTGACTTTCAATTAAATTTGTTTGCAAATTTAGGAGATTTTCTTGCCAAAATTTGATTTTCCGTTGAATCTTCTTGCAAATTTAGGAGATTTTCTTGCCAAAATTGGATTTTTTTCAAAATTTATTGCCAAAATATGATTATTGAATTTGTTCATCAAAAATTTTAATTTCAAATTGAGTTTGTTTGCAATTTTTTTAGAGGTTTTAAAAAATTAGATTTTCAATTGAATTTGTTTGCAAATTTAGGAGATTTTCTTGCCAAAATTTGATTTTTTTTCAAGATTCCTTGCAAATATTTTACATTCAATTAAATTTGTTTGCAAATTTAGGAGATTTTTTTGCCAAATTTAGAATTTGTTTTCAAGATTTCTTGGCAAAATTTTACTTTCAATTGAATTTTCTTGCAAATTTAGGAGATTTTCTTGCCAAAATTTGTTTTTTTTTTCAAGATTCCTTGCCAATATTTTACTTTCAATTGAATTTGTTTGCAAATTTAGGAGATTTTTTTTCCAAATTTCGAATTTGTTTTCAAGATTTCTTGCCAAAATTTTACTTTCAATTGAATTATTTTGATCAAATTTGGGAGATTTTGGAATTTGTTTTCAAAATTTCTTGCCAAAATTTTACTTTAATTGGATTTGTTTGCAAATTTAGTAGATTTTCTGGCCAAAATTCGAATTTGTTTTCAAAATTTCCTGACCAAAATTTTATTTACAGTTGAATTAGTTTGCAAATTTAGAAGATTTTTTTGCCAAATTTGGATTTTTTTTTCAAGATTTCTTGCTAAAAATTTATTTTCAATTGAATTTGCTTGGAAATTTCGGAAATTTTCTTGCCAAATTTGGAATTTGTTTTCAAGATTTCTTGAAAAATTTTACTTTCAATTGAATTTCTTTACAAATTTTTCAAGATTTCTTGTCGAAATTTAGTCTCAAAAATTTTAATTTCAAAATGAGTTTGTTTGCAAATGTTTTCAAGATTCCTCACAAAATTTTAGATTTTCAATTGAATTTGTTATCAAAATTTAGATTTTCAATTGAATTTGACGTCAAAATTTAGATTTTCAATTGACTTTCACGTTAAAATTTAGATTTCCAATTGAATTTTACCTCAAAACTTAGATTTTCAATTTAATTTGTTATCAAAATTTAGATTTTCAAATTGAATTTGACGTCAAAATTTAGATTTTCAATTGAATTTGATGTCAAAATTTAGATTTTCAATTGAATTTGTTATCAAAATTTAGATTTTCAAATTGAATTTGACGTCAAAATTTAGATTTTCAATTGAATTTGAAGTCAAAATTTAGATTTTCAATTGAATTTGACGTCATAATTTAGATTTTCAATTGACTTTCACGTTAAAATTTAGATTTCCAATTGAATTTTACCTCAAAACTTAGATTTTCAATTGAATTTGTTATCAAAATTTAGATTTTCAAATTGAATTTGACGTCAAAATTTAGATTTTCAATTGAATTTGATGTCAAAATTTAGATTTTCAATTGACTTTCACGTTAAAATTTAGATTTCCAATTGAATTTTACCTCAAAACTTAGATTTTCAATTGAATTTGTTATCAAAATTTAGATTTTCAAATTGAATTTGACGTCAAAATTTAGATTTTCAATTGAATTTGAAGTCAAAATTTAGATCTTCAATTGAATTTGACGTCATAATTTAGATTTTCAATTGACTTTCACGTTAAAATTTAGATTTCCAATTGAATTTTACCTCAAAACTTAGATTTTCAATTGAATTTGACGTCAAAATTTAGATTTTCAAATTGAATTTGACGTCAAAATTTAGATTTTCAATTGAATTTGATGTCAAAATTTAGATTTTCAATTGAATTTGACGTCAAAATTTAGATTTTCAATTGAATTTGTTATCAAAGTTTAGATTTTCAATTTGTTGTCAAAATTTAGATTTGCAAAATTTATTTATTTTAATATTTATTTTGACTTCAAATTCAATTGAAAATTTTCACAAACTTTCACAACTTTTTTGGCAACTTTCTGGCTTAACACAATTTTTTTGGCATTTCTTGCAAAACTACGAACATTTTAAACAAAACCTCGCCATTTGTCTTCACCTAACAAAACCTCGCCATTTGCCTTCGCAAATTTTGACAAATTTCACATCAAATTTTTATATTTTGGTCGAAAAACTTTCGAAAATTCTGAAAATTTGTTCGGACGCCCTCTATAGAGAATGCTGAGGCTTGATCTACATACCTTTGTTCTCTATATAGAGCATGCGTAGGGGACGGACGGACGGAGCGATGCAAATACACAGACAGACAGACATTTAGGGACCACAATTTATCCAACAAACACAAAATATCATCTAACATCTGTCCGTCCAAATCTAATAATACCCTTCTAGATATGTAATCTAGATTCATCTGTAATTTACAAGTTTATATGTCCATCCAATTTAATCTCAAAAATGAATGTCCGTATGAAACTAGAGCTTAGAGTTCTCAAAAAATGTCAGTCTGTTTATCTATCCTTGCTGAATCTAGCAAGGATAGAGATAGATACAGTCTATTATATATCTAGAGATAGATAAAGTTCGTCTGCCTGTTATTTGAAAACTGGTCAAGATTGGTTACAACTGCTATAGTTAGTATGTATGTCTTGCTAAATCTATTGGAAGAGTCTAGATTTGTCAGAACATCTTCGCCTATAATTTGAAAACTAGTCTAGATTGTCTAAAATCGATATAGTTAGTATGTGTATCAGTCATTGCTAAATCTATTGGCAGAGTCTAGATTTGCCAAAATAGCTTCGTATGTAATTTAAAAACTAATCTAGATTATCTAAAATCGATAAATCTATCGGGAGAGTCTAGATTTGCTAAAATATCATCGTCTGTAACTTGCAAACTAGTCTAGATTGTCTAAAATCACGACAGTTAGTATGTGTATTTGTCATTGCTAAATCTATTGGGAGAGTCTAAAATCTGTTGGTCCGTCTGTAATTTGCAAACTAGTCTAGACTGTCTGAAACCTGTCTGAAATCTGAAAAGTTTATCTTTCCAGATTGTCTAGATATTGCAAAATCTTTGTGTCTGTCTGTCGTTGTTGATAAGAATTTCAAGAATATTTAGAAAAATTAGTCTCAAATTCAGTGAACATGCTGTAATAACTTCGTATCAAAGCACAAAAGAAATTTTGAAGACAAAACTAAAAATCTTGTCTATCTAGTCTAGTCTGGCTAGTCTTGTCTGTCTAGACTTGTTTGTTCAGTCTTGTCTGTCTAGTTTTGTCTGTCTAGTCTTGTCTGTCTAGTCTTGTCTGTCTAGTCTTGTCTGCCTAGTCTTGTCTGTCTAGTCTTGTCTGTCTAGTCCTGTCTGTCTAGTCCTGTCTGTCTAGTCTTGTCTGTCTAGTCTTGTCTGTCTAGTCTTGTCTGTCTAGTCTTGTCTGTCTAGTCTTGTCTGTCTAGTCTTGTCTGTCTAGTCTTGTCTGTCTAGTCTTGTCTGTCTAGTCTTGTCTGTCTAGTCTTGTCTGTCTAGTCTTGTCTGTCTAGTCTTGTCTGTCTAGTCTTGTCTGTCTAGTCTTGTCTGTCTAGTCTTGTCTGTCTAGTCTTGTCTGTCTAGTCTTGTCTGTCTAGTCTTGTCTGTCTAGTCTTGTCTGTCTAGTCTTGTCTGTCTAGTCTTGTCTGTCTAGTCTTGTCTGTCTAGTCTTGTCTGTCTAGTCTTGTCTGTCTAGTCTTGTCTGTCTAGTCTTGTCTGTCTAGTCTTGTCTGTCTAGTCTTGTCTGTCTAGTCTTGTCTGTCTAGTCTTGTCTGTCTAGTCTTGTCTGTCTAGTCTTGTCTGTCTAGTCTTGTCTGTCTAGTCTTGTCTGTCTAGTCTTGTCTGTCTAGTCTTGTCTGTCTAGTCTTGTCTGTCTAGTCTTGTCTGTCTAGTCTTGTCTGTCTAGTCTTGTCTGTCTAGTCTTGTCTGTCTAGTCTTGTCTGTCTAGTCTTGTCTGTCTAGTCTTGTCTGTCTAGTCTTGTCTGTCTAGTCTTGTCTGTCTAGTCTTGTCTGTCTAGTCTTGTCTGTCTAGTCTTGTCTGTCTAGTCTTGTCTGTCTAGTCTTGTCTGTCTAGTCTTGTCTGTCTAGTCTTGTCTGTCTAGTCTTGTCTGTCTAGTCTTGTCTGTCTAGTCTTGTCTGTCTAGTCTTGTCTGTCTAGTCTTGTCTGTCTAGTCTTGTCTGTCTAGTCTTGTCTGTCTAGTCTTGTCTGTCTAGTCTTGTCTGTCTAGTCTTGTCTGTCTAGTCTTGTCTGTCTAGTCTTGTCTGTCTAGTCTTGTCTGTCTAGTCTTGTCTGTCTAGTCTTGTCTGTCTAGTCTTGTCTGTCTAGTCTTGTCTGTCTAGTCTTGTCTGTCTAGTCTTGTCTGTCTAGTCTTGTCTGTCTAGTCTTGTCTGTCTAGTCTTGTCTGTCTAGTCTTGTCTGTCTAGTCTTGTCTGTCTAGTCTTGTCTGTCTAGTCTTGTCTGTCTAGTCTTGTCTGTCTAGTCTTGTCTGTCTAGTCTTGTCTGTCTAGTCTTGTCTGTCTAGTCTTGTCTGTCTAGTCTTGTCTGTCTAGTCTTGTCTGTCTAGTCTTGTCTGTCTAGTCTTGTCTGTCTAGTCTTGTCTGTCTAGTCTTGTCTGTCTAGTCTTGTCTGTCTAGTCTTGTCTGTCTAGTCTTGTCTGTCTAGTCTTGTCTGTCTAGTCTTGTCTGTCTAGTCTTGTCTGTCTAGTCTTGTCTGTCTAGTCTTGTCTGTCTAGTCTTGTCTGTCTAGTCTTGTCTGTCTAGTCTTGTCTGTCTAGTCTTGTCTGTCTAGTCTTGTCTGTCTAGTCTTGTCTGTCTAGTCTTGTCTGTCTAGTCTTGTCTGTCTAGTCTTGTCTGTCTAGTCTTGTCTGTCTAGTCTTGTCTGTCTAGTCTTGTCTGTCTAGTCTTGTCTGTCTAGTCTTGTCTGTCTAGTCTTGTCTGTCTAGTCTTGTCTGTCTAGTCTTGTCTGTCTAGTCTTGTCTGTCTAGTCTTGTCTGTCTAGTCTTGTCTGTCTAGTCTTGTCTGTCTAGTCTTGTCTGTCTAGTCTTGTCTGTCTAGTCTTGTCTGTCTAGTCTTGTCTGTCTAGTCTTGTCTGTCTAGTCTTGTCTGTCTAGTCTTGTCTGTCTAGTCTTGTCTGTCTAGTCTTGTCTGTCTAGTCTTGTCTGTCTAGTCTTGTCTGTCTAGTCTTGTCTGTCTAGTCTTGTCTGTCTAGTCTTGTCTGTCTAGTCTTGTCTGTCTAGTCTTGTCTGTCTAGTCTTGTCTGTCTAGTCTTGTCTGTCTAGTCTTGTCTGTCTAGTCTTGTCTGTCTAGTCTTGTCTGTCTAGTCTTGTCTGTCTAGTCTTGTCTGTCTAGTCTTGTCTGTCTAGTCTTGTCTGTCTAGTCTTGTCTGTCTAGTCTTGTCTGTCTAGTCTTGTCTGTCTAGTCTTGTCTGTCTAGTCTTGTCTGTCTAGTCTTGTCTGTCTAGTCTTGTCTGTCTAGTCTTGTCTGTCTAGTCTTGTCTGTCTAGTCTTGTCTGTCTAGTCTTGTCTGTCTAGTCTTGTCTGTCTAGTCTTGTCTGTCTAGTCTTGTCTATTTAGTCTTGACTGTATATTTATCTGTCTACTATTGTCTGTCTAGTTTCGTTTTTTTTTTAATGAAATTTCAAATTTGAAAATTGTAGAAGAAAAAAATTTGGAATTAATGATTTAGTGGAAATTTAAAATTTCATGATTAAAGGAAATTTTGAAAAATCTGAAATAAATTTAAAAATATAAAATAAAATAGTGAATTTGATAGAATTAAAAATAAATTTATAAATTTCGTGAAATTGTTTGTGAGAAAACTTTTGGATGTTTATACGAAAATTGTGATGCAATTTCCTTAATTCAATCTAAAAAAATGTAAAAAAAAAACGCCAAATTTTGATGATTTTCTTGGTAAATTTCATCAAAATTCAGGAAAAAAATGTTTGAAAATCTTGGAAAAGCAATTCAAGAATTTTATAATTTAATTCTGTGAAAATGTAAATTTTTTTTTGAAAGTTTCGTTTCGTGATGTAATTTCCGAAATTGAATCTAAATTTTTGCTTAAATAACAAAAAAATTGCAAATTTGGATCATTTTCTTGGTAAATTTCGTGAAAAAATGCAAATGGAGAAAATTTCGCAAAGAAATACAAGAACTTCGTGAAACAAAATCACAAAGAAACTGCAAATATCTTAAATTTGCGAAATTTCGTTGAAATTCTTAAAAATTTTGTTCTTTTATTTCTTCAAAAAAATCTTTAATTCTTAAAAACAATCAAAAACTTGCCAAAATTTAGTTAAAAAATGAACTTATTTATTGGAATTCCTAAGAATTCTTTAAAAATATCAAAAATTTAATTGAAAAACGACAATAAATTCATAAATTTTCTAATAAATCCCAACAATTCTCGCATTCAAATTGATCAAAATTATGAAGTATTTCCGAAATTGAATCAAAATTTTCGCTTAAATAACAAACAATTGGCAAATTTGGATCATTTTTTTGGTAAATTTCGTCAAGAAAAATCGCAACTGTAGAAAATTTCGCGAAGAAATTCAAGAATTCCATGAAACAAAATCACAATAAACTGCAAATTACTTAAATTTGCGACATTTCGTTCAAATTCATAAAAATTTAGTTCTTTTATTTCTTCAAAAAAATCCTTTATTTCTCAAAAAAATCAAAAACTTGACAAAAATTAGTTAAAAAATTAACGTATTTATTGAAATTCCTAAAAATTTTAATTTAATTTTTTAATTTCTTTCAAAATATCAAAAAATTGATTGAAAAACGACAATACATTCAAAAACTTCCCTAAATTTTCTTTTAAATTCCAACAATTCGCATTCAAATTGATCAAAATTATGAAGTAATTTCAGAAATTGAATCTAAATTTGTGAGTAAATAACAAAAAATTGACAAATTTGGTTCATTTTTTTGGAAAATTTCGTAATAAAAATCGCAAATGTAAAAAATTTCGCAAAGAAATTCAAGAATTTCATGAAACAAAATCACAAAAAACTACAAATTTCGTTGAAATGCATAAAAATTATATATTTTTATTTTTCCAAAAAAATTCTTTATTTCTTAAAAAAAAATCAAAAACTTGCAAAGATTTAGTTAAAAAATGAACTTGAAATTCCTAAAAAAAAAAAAAAAAAAACTTGCCAAATTTTAGTAAAAAAATGAATTTATTTATTGAAATTGCTAAAAATTCTTTAAAAATATCAAAAACTTAATTGAAAAACGACAATAAATTCATAAATTTCCTAACCTAACCTAAATTTTCCTTTAAATTCCAACAATTTTCGCATACAAATTGATCA
This sequence comes from Phosphuga atrata, assembly GCA_944588485.1. NCBI lineage: Eukaryota > Metazoa > Arthropoda > Insecta > Coleoptera > Silphidae > Phosphuga > Phosphuga atrata. The sequence continues at coordinate 9,845,053 of OX155908.1, read as the reverse complement.
AAAATATGAAGTATTTTCGGAAATTGAATCTAAATTTTCGCTTAAATAACAAAAACTTGGCAAATTTGAATCATTTTTTTGGTAAATTTTGTCAAGAAAAGTCGCAAATGTATAAAATTTCGCAAAGAAATTCAAGAATTTCATGAAACAAAATCTCAAAAATTTGAAAATTTCTTAAATTTTCGACATTTCGTTGAAATTAAAAAAAAATCCTCCATTTCTTCAAAAAATTTCTTAAAAAAAAATCAAAAACTTGCGAAGATTTAGTTAAAAAATGAACTTGAAATTCCCAAAAAAACAAAAACTTGTCAAAATTTAGTAAAAAAATTAACATATTGAAATTCCTAAAAATTCTTTAAAATTTTCAAAAACTTAATTGAAAAACGACAATAAATTCATAAATTTCCCTAAATTTTCTTTTGAATTCCAACAATTCTCGCATTCAAATTAATCAAAATTATGAAGTAATTTCCGAAATTGAATCTAAATTTGTGCTTAAATAACAAAAATTTGGCAAATTTGGATCATTTTTTTAGTAAATTTCGTAAAAAAAAAACCACAAATTTCCAAAAATTTTCTTTAAAATTCCATTATGTTTTCAAAATTTGTTAAAAGGAGAAAATTAAAAAAAAAAGTTTTTTATCAAAATTTTACAAATAAAACAGAAAACAAATAAAATAAAAAAAACAAAATATTCTTTAACCGAACAAAAATTGAGAAACTCACCAAGAAATTCAAATTCAACAATCGCTCACAACAACAATTCAAATCTGCTTCGTCTACTCACTATTTTTCTTGTAGAGCAGGATCTCGAACTGGTCGTGCAGCTGATGCTCCAGCACGTGATCCACCCGGTTGATCGTCTCCTTGTCCGTCAGCTCGCCGAACATGAAGGCGCATCTGCACGACTTCTGCATCACCTCCGCTCTGTTGTAACCAGAAATCTTGCAGAACGCCTCATTGCAATACACGATCGGGAAGTCCACAATCTGAGCATTCGCCAACAAGAAACTACTATCAGCTAGAACACAAAAATATTCAATTATTAGACTAGACCAGGGGTCGGCAACCTTTAAAAAAAAAACTAATTTTAAGATGTTTTCGAATGTAATATGTAGCTTAAATAGTTTTTTAATCGAATAAGGAATCAATGTAAAAAAGAAAAAAATAGTAACAATTTTATTTACATGCTATAACAACATTGGAGAACAAAAACTGAGTGACATTTTTTATAAAAGAAAGTAAAACGCCAAATATACGTAGTCTGTTAGAAAAGTATCCGGCCTTTAGCCGGTAAAAAAAAACTGGTATATCTGGAGCGTTGGAAACCTAATCACCCTCAAAGTAGTTTCCTTGGGACTCCACACACTTCTCCCAGCGGTGCCGCCATTGTTGGAAGCGTTCCGAAAAAGACTTTAGCTCGGCTGTCGTTGCAGCCATAATGTCCTCTCTTGTCTGAAATCGTGTTCCTTTCAATGGCCTATTGACTTTGGGGAATAGCCAGAAGTCGCAGGGCGGCATATCAGGAGAGTAAGGAGCCTGTCGAACCAGAGTTTCGTCAAAAAATTATGAAGAATGTGCTGGAGCATTGTCGTGATGGAGTCGCCAATTTCCTGATGAACACAAGTCCAGTCATTTCAGTCCAGTCCAGTAATCACACAGGGCACAGCATCACGTATGCGAGGTAGGACATCCCTCATTTCACTTGTCGTCATTTTACTTGCATTGAAAAATCGACGAGAGAATTACACACTACGTGACTCGAACACTGCTCGACAGCAACTGACGCTATCTACAGGCGGGAAAAAATTCAGGCATTCGCACGAAGGTTCAAAGTCGGCTCATGCAAGCGCGCTTGATTCAAATCCATCAGGTTTTCAAAATAAAAAATAAGGTCGGATACTTTTCTAACAGACCAAATAACAAATTATTTTATTGAAACAAAGATTTAATGCGATTTTTGTTCTTAGATGTTTCTTGATAATTCATTTATATCGGGTTGGGTTTGAGATACTGAGATCCTGAAAAGGTTTTGCAAATTTTTATATTTTGATTTTATTAAATTCGTCCTTGAAAAAGTTTGTTCGCATAAATACGTGCTCGAAAAAATGCTAATTTCGCAAAATTTCTTAAATTAGGAAATTTATTATCTGATAGACTTAAATAAAAATAAATTACATTATTTTCATCAAAATTATTTTTATTTGTTTGATTGTAAGACTCTACTTGTAATTTTTCTGGTGCTTTTAAAAAATCAAATCTTTTAGAATTTTCAAATCTTAATATATCACTCAGTCTCAGTCACTCAGTTTTTGTTCTCCAATGTCTCCTATCCAATTCTTTTGCATAAAAATCTTGAAAGCGATAACGAAATCATTTTAATCAATTTAAATATTATTTGAAGGACACTGCTTGCCATTGTTAGTTAAAAACAATTACAAAGTAGGAAAATGAGAATAATATATTCAAGTTGAGAAATAATAGAATAGAACGAGTTCAATACGCACGATTTGTGACAAGACAAGTGCAAAAAACGCCTTATGAACGAGTTTTGTATACAATTTTTGCGCTCATTTATGGCATTTCTAAATAAAAAAATCGGCTATACGTGATCTATTAGAAAAGCATCCGACCTTATTTTTAATTTTGAAAACCTGATGGATTTGAATCAAGCGCGCTTGCATGAGCCGACCTTGAACCTCTGTGCGCATGCGTGATTTTTTCCCGCCTGTAGATACCGTCAGTTGCAGTTGAGCAGCCGGCTAAAGGTCTTTCTTTACCGGTTAAAGGTCGGATACTTTTCTAACAGACCACGTACATATTGAGAAAATTGTAATTGCAACCCATATGAGTGCTTTAATGACTTCATTATAGGCGCTAAATAGAAACAATTTTATTTTAAGCTAAAAACTTTTAATTTCCGTAAATAACTTCCGTTAATAAACTTTCCTTTGCCTTGCAGTGTTATATACTGGGTGTCCCATTTTAATCCGCCAGTAGCGATAATTCTGAAACATTGCATTGAATCAAAAAGTGTTCCAAATGAAAAGTTAATGGTTCTGAGGGGGACATCTGATGCCGTAGACTTTGCCCCCCCAGCCCCCCAAGGGGGGCGGGAACAGGGGGAAACTTTAAAATCTTAAATGGAAACCCCTATTTTTTATTGCAGATTCTGATAGAGGGTTAAAAAGTATGTAAGTTTTATCCGAAACATTTTTTTTATTGGTCGAGAGATGGCGCTGCAAATGTAAAAATTAGGTTTTTTGTCAATTAAATTGCGAAAATCGTCACGTAATTAACTGTTATTATTACTTAAGACTTACTCACAACCTTACAAGGTTGTTTTTTTCTCAGCTTGCTCAAATACTACCCCCGCCCCCCCCCTACAAAGACGTAAAGTACTCAAAAATAGCGATTGAGAACTTATTTTTCAAATTAAATAATGGTAAAATAATTCAAAAAAGAATGTCATTTTTTTTTCAAACAGTGTTTGACCGGGCCCCCCACATAATTTTTTTAAATTTAGTTTTTAAAAATGAGTTCAGTACGCAAAGCCAAGTCGTTGAGTAATCATGGACTACTCACCGACCGAAATTGTGGACATCCTAAAAGTCATTGGATAGTCGCTGAACAATTACACCAATGCAGTAGAACTGTATCGCCAAAGATGCCCGGATCGTCGGTGTCCGTCTCGCAGTACAATGCGAGGGCTGGAACAACGTTTGCGCCAAGGTCACCTACAACGACACCGACCTCGAGCGAATCTTGTGGATGACGACCCCCGCACCATCGCCATACTTGGAGCTGTACACCTCAATCCCCATATCAGTCTATCCAGGCAGAAATCGGCATACCAAAATCGACGGCTCAACGGTTACTCCGCGCGGCAAAGTTCCATCCGTATCACATCATGCGCGTTCAAGAACTTCATGGAAATGATTTCGCCAATCGTGTGGGTTTCTGCAACTGGGCTGTGCAGCAGATCGACCGCGACCGTTTATTCTTCCACCGAGTCCTGTTCTCCGACGAGTGCACTTTTCAGAATACCGGATTCGTCAACATCCACAATGCCCATTATTGGAGTGCTGAAAACCCCCACTGGGTTCGACAAGTGAACGCACAGCAGCGATGGAGTGTCAACGTGTGGTGTGGACTTCCTGTGCTGCTAGAAGAAGTCGATTTGCGTACCCGGAGGACGATGTGGTTCCAGCAGGACGGTGCCCCACCACACTATGCTCGTGCGGTTCGACAACATTTGGATGAGCTGTTTCCAGCGCAATGGATTGGTCGCGGATCGCGGACCTATTGTTTGGCCACCCCGATCTCCGGACTTGACATCGCCTGATTTCTTCCTTTGGGGTTACCTGAAAGACGTCGTCTTCCGCGATCCTCCAACCACGCGCGAGAACATGATGGTGCGGATAACTAATGCCTGTCGTGAAATATCTCCAAATACGTTGCGGGCGTGCGTGGAGAATTTCGCCAAACGAATACGATTGTGTCGAGACCATCAGGGACACAATTTCGAGCAGTTCTTGTGAATTGCAACGGCGACGAACTCACACACACGCACACGCATGAACACGCACACTCAAATGCCCATGTAACATACGACAACCAAACAGACAAACACACAGACAAACACACAAACAAACACACAAACAAACACACAGCCAAACACACACACAATTTAGTATTTGAGCAAGCTGAGAAAAAAACAACCTTGTAAGGTTGTGAGTAAGTCTTAAGTAATAATAACAGTTAATTACGTGACGATTTTCGCAATTTAATTGACAAAAAACCTAATTTTTACATTTGCAGCGCCATCTCTCGACCAATAAAAAAAATGTTTCGGATAAAACTTACATACTTTTTAACCCTCTATCAGAATCTGCAATAAAAAATAGGGGTTTCCATTTAAGATTTTAAAGTTGCCCCCTGTTCCCGCCCCCCTTGGGGGGCAAAGTCTACGGCATCAGATGTCCCCCTCAGAACCATTAACTTTTCATTTGGAACACTTTTTGATTGAATGCAATGTTTCAGAATTATCGCTTCTGGCGGATTAAAATGGGACACCCAGTATAATTTATTGAGTTAAGTTGCAATGTCCACAAGTAAAGCCAAACTTGCTTATCCATTTAAAATTCGATAACTGACGTATATTGTTTCCTTATTCTGTCAGAAACATTTCAATCTCGTCTTTCAACTCGGAAAATCTTTTCAAAACTCTCCCACTACTGAGCCATTACTTAGAAAATCTTCATATTCTGCATCTATTAAGTATCGTTTAAGAATTCTCGAAATTTTGATGGTTCATACCGAAAAAATTATATTGCTTGGTGCGCCACACAAGACTTGCAATGGGTTGTGTGCGGCCGGCGAGCCGCGCGTTGCCGACCGCTGGACTAGACTATAAGCACAAGGCTAGATGGATAAGGCTAAATCGACAAGGCTAGATGTTGAAGGCTAAATGGATAAATCCTTTCTCCTCATTATATATCCTATCATTCCAGTCAGCACGCCCCATTCATACTCACTGCCGAGCATGATTCTCACCATACTCTCCTTATTTACATTCTCACCCACCTTGCATTCTGCGGCGCTCCTCATTCTCTCCCATCTCGTACACTCGGAAATCGTATGCTCCGCAATGTCCTCAGTCCCTCCACAATACCTACAGTGCGCCTCAACCAGTTTCCCGATGCGCACCAGGTAAAACCCAAAGCATCCATGCCCCGTAAGCGCCTGGGTGAGGTGATAATTCACCTCCCCGTGCCCACGGTTGACCCATTCATCGATAGCCGGAATCAGTTGCTTCCTTTTCCGACCCCTCCCATAGCTCTTGCCATACACGCATTGCTTTTTCCCTTTCAGTTCTAGGGTCATTACCTCCCCAAACTCTCACCCTTTCATGCGCCAGAAGGTCTAACAGGATAACTCCAGCAACGACCGCCACGACGTCGCCAGAAAGAGTCCTGTATGCGCTGCACACACACAGCTGCATACACCTTTGCACTCTCATCAGTCTCCCTCTATAACATTCAATCCTGAGCGCATTTATCCATGCCCGCACCCCATACAGGAGAATGGAGTGCACGACAGCATTCATAACCATGGCCAACGGTCCACCTATGTTGGGCATCAGCCGTCCAAGGGCTCTCACACATGCTGTAACTTTGCTCACCACCCGGGTGATCTGATCGGACACCCTGAGATTTCGCTGAAGCTCTACCCCAAGATATCTTACAGATTCCCGAGCCGGTACGTCAACTGTCCCCATTCGCACGCTTAGTTCACGCAGCTTTCTTCTCCCAATTAGCGGGACCGCCTCGGTTTTGTGGGGAGCCAGAGAAAGCCTTTTTTCCCCATCCACCGATCAGTCCTACCAATTGCCTCATTCATTATCGCTAGTAGACTTCCTTCCGTTCTTGCGAAGGAAGATGACGCTAAGTCATCAGCGTACCCTACAAGTGTAACCCGGCCTGGCAGCCTCAATCTCAAAACCTCATTATAAAATATGTTCCACAGTATCGGTCCAAGAACCGAACCCTGTGCACTCATTTTGAAGATTTTACCTTCCACCGTTACTATCTCCCTATCATTCAAGTAGCTCCCCAAGGGAGCTACACCATTTAGTTCCAAAGCCACCATGATTCCCCCAAAACCCCATGGGACCGAATTGAAAGCATTTTTCACGTCCAGGCTTACAAGCACGCAGTAGCTAAGGGTACGCCATGGACCCGTATTGGCTAACCTTGCTCTCCCTATCACACGCATCATTGCGTTCACCGTTGTGCGGTCGCCTCTGAACCCATACTGTTCCTCTGAAAGACCCGCGGCCCTTTCGAGATCCTCATTTATCCTAACTCCGATCATACTCTCAAACATCTTCGCTATCCCATTCAGTATTCAGATTGGCCTGTAATTGGCTTCCTCTCCTTCCTTTTGCTCTTTCTCAATCATCACCAGTCTCGTTTTTTTCCATTCTTTGGGGAAACTGCCATTCATCAACAATTCGTTCATCATGCTCAAGCACATATCCTCGCACACATGCCCAAACACCTTGCACCCTTCGGGTGGAACACCATCAGGACGCGGCGGTTTTCCTTCCATCCTTCGGCCAACTGCGCTCTGCAGCTCGGCCAGAGTGAAAAGGGGCGCCGATCTCCATCCCACGGGTTCCAGCCAGTTCCTTCGCTCATATACTGCGAACAGCTTCTTGACTTCCGTCATTAGGTTATCCCCCCGGAGAGTATTAACTCTTTGCGCAATTTTCCTGGTGACGATTTTCAACCGTTACTACAGATGTTATTATTCACCTCTTCGCAGAGCGCTCTCCAAACTTCTTGCTTCGAGTTCGCGATGTCTCTGCGAAGATCCCTGTGCGCCAGGTTATACCTCCTTATGCACTCCTCACGCACTTCCTCATTTGCTCGCCTATTACTGCTCACGATTCATCTCCTTTCACGCAAACAGGTTATGCATGGCGAGGAGTAATCGGCGAGCAAATGAGGGAGTGCGTGAGGAGTGCAGAAGGAGGTATAACCTGTCGCGCAGGGAACTTCGCAAAGATATCGCGAACTCCAAGCAATAAGCTTGGAAGACTAGACAGACAAGACTATACAGACAAGACTGGACAGACAAGACTAGACGGACAAGACTAGACAAACAAGACTAGACGGACAAGACTAGACGGACAAGACTAGACGAACAAGACTAGACGGACAAGACTAGACGGACAAGACTAGACGGACAAGACTAGACGGACAAGACGGACAAGACTAGACGGACAAGACTAGACGGACAAAACTAAACGGACAAGACTAGACGGACAAGACTAGACGGACAAGACTAGACGGACAAGATTAGACGGACAAGACTAGACGGACAAGACTAGACGGACAAGACTAGACGGACAAGACTAGACGGACAAGACTAGACGGACAAGACTAGACGGACAAGACTAGACGGACAAGACTAGACGGACAAGACTAGACGGACAAGACTAGACGGACAAGACTAGACGGACAAGACTAGACGGACAAGACTAGACGGACAAGACTAGACGGACAAGACTAGACAGACAAGACTAGACGGACAAGACTAGACGGACAAGACTTGAGGGACAAGACTTGAGGGACAAGACTAGACAGACAAGACTAGACAGACAAGACTAGACAGACAAGACTAGACAGACAAGACTAGACAGACAAGACTAGACAGACAAGACTAGACAGACAAGACTAGACAGACAAGACTAGACAGACAAGACTAGACAGACAAGACTAGACAGACAAGACTAGACAGACAAGACTAGACAGACAAGACTAGACAGACAAGACTAGACAGACAAGACTAGACAGACAAGACTAGACAGACAAGACTAGACAGACAAGACTAGACAGACAAGACTAGACAGACAAGACTAGACAGACAAGACTAGACAGACAAGACTAGACAGACAAGACTAGACAGACAAGACTAGACAGACAAGACTAGACAGACAAGACTAGACAGACAAGACTAGACAGACAAGACTAGACAGACAAGACTAGACAGACAAGACTAGACAGACAAGACTAGACAGACAAGACTAGACAGACAAGACTAGACAGACAAGACTAGACAGACAAGACTAGACAGACAAGACTAGACAGACAAGACTAGACAGACAAGACTAGACAGACAAGACTAGACAGACAAGACTAGACAGACAAGACTAGACAGACAAGACTAGACAGACAAGACTAGACAGACAAGACTAGACAGACAAGACTAGACAGACAAGACTAGACAGACAAGACTAGACAGACAAGACTAGACAGACAAGACTAGACAGACAAGACTAGACAGACAAGACTAGACAGACAAGACTAGACAGACAAGACTAGACAGACAAGACTAGAAAGACAAGACTAGACAGACAAGACTAGACAGACAAGACTAGACAGACAAGACTAGGCAGACAAGACTAGACAGACAAGACTAGACAGACAAGACTAGACAGACAAGACTAGACAGACAAGACTAGACAGACAAGACTAGACAGACAAGACTAGACAGACGAGACTAGACAGACAAGACTAGACAGACAAGGCTAGACAGACAAGACTAGACAGACAAGACTAGACAGACAAGACTAGACAGACAAGACTAGACAGACAAGACTCGACAGACAAGACTAGACAGACAAGACTAGACAGACAAGACTAGACAGACAAGACTAGACAGACAAGACTAGACAGACAAGACTAGACAGACAAGACTAGACAGACAAGACTAGACAGACAAGACTAGACAGACAAGACTAGACAGACAAGACTAGACAGACAAGACTAGACAGACAAGTCTAGACAGACAAGACTAGACAGACAAGACTAGACAGACAAGACTAGACAGACAAGACTAGACAGACAAGACTAGACAGACAAGACTAGACAGACAAGACTAGACAGACAAGACTAGACAGACAAGACTAGACAGACAAGACTAGACAGACAAGACTAGACAGACAAGACTAGACAGACAAGACTAGACAGACAAGACTAGACAGACAAGACTAGACAGACAAGACTAGACAGACAAGACTAGACAGACAAGACTAGACAGACAAGACTAGACAGACAAGACTAGACAGACAAGACTAGACAGACAAGACTAGACAGACAAGACTAGACAGACAAGACTAGACAGACAAGACTAGACAGACAAGACTAGACAGACAAGACTAGACAGACAAGACTAGACAGACAAGACTAGACAGACAAGACTAGACAGACAAGACTAGACAGACAAGACTAGACAGACAAGACTAGACAGACAAGACTAGACAGACAAGACTAGACAGACAAGACTAGACAGACAAGACTAGACAGACAAGACTAGACAGACAAGACTAGACAGACAAGACTAGACAGACAAGACTAGACAGACAAGACTAGACAGACAAGACTAGACAGACAAGACTAGACAGACAAGACTAGACAGACAAGACTAGACAGACAAGACTAGACAGACAAGACTAGACAGACAAGACTAGACAGACAAGACTAGACAGACAAGACTAGACAGACAAGACTAGACAGACAAGACTAGACAGACAAGACTAGACAGGCAAGACTAGACAGACAAGACTAGACAGACAAGACTAGACAGACAAGACTAGACAGACAAGACTAGACAGACAAGACTAGACAGACAAGACTAGACAGACAAGACTAGACAGACAAGACTAGACAGACAAGACTAGACAGACAAGACTAGACAGACAAGACTAGACAGACAAGACTAGACAGACAAGACTAGACAGACAAGACTAGACAGACAAGACTAGACAGACAAGACTAGACAGACAAGACTAGACACACAAGACTAGACAGACAAGACTAGACAGACAAGACTAGACAGACAAGACTAGACAGACAAGACTAGAAAGACAAGACTAGACAGACAAGACTAGACAGACAAGACTAGACAGACAAGACTAGACAGACAAGAATAGACAGACAAGACTAGACAGACAAGACTAGACAGACAAGACTAGACAGACAAGACTAGACACACAAGACTAGACAGACAAGACTAGACAGACAAGACTAAACAAACAAGACTAGACAGACAAAACTAGACTAGATAGAGAGGACTAGTCTTGACTAGACAGACAAGACTGGACAGATAGGACTCGACAAGGAAAAATATTCAGATAAGACTAAACCTGACCTGGACTGGACTGGACCGGACCAGACTGAACTCGCCTGTACTGGTAATTTTTGCCAGTAATCGGCTTTGTATAACTGTCGAGCGATAACAATTTTAAACGGACATGTGCCTATTATCTATGGTCCTTTGACATAGACCTATCAGGTCTATCGATTGTAAAGTATAATATAAATTGAAATGCGCGTAAACAGGAAGTGACTGAAAAGTCAAGAAAAATCAAAGTCAATTATAAATAGCAGACGCTTATACATTCAGGCGGTCATTGTGAAAATGGAAAATGTTCAAGATCCATCGGTTGCGGAGTTCTTCGCCGGCAAAAGCGTTTTCGTGACTGGAGGTCATGGGTTCATTGGGAAAGTCTTCACGGAGAAGCTGCTGAGGTCTTGCTGGGACGTCGGGAATATTTACTGGCTGATCCGGGAGAAACGGGGAATTGAACCGGAGGAGAGGTTGAGGAAGATTTTGGAGAATGATGTAAGTTTTCTGCTTTTAATGCATAGGCATTTGTTCACAAAGTTAGGTTTTTTTTTAAGTTTGGTCCGATGTGGATGCCGGGTATTAAACTGCGGCCCTGCTTGCCCTTCAAACACTGCGGCCTACTTGTGGCCTGTTGTATTTTGCATTCATATTCACTTATAGGCCCAGAAACCTAGTTGTTGTATATTGCGTTGTAAATTGAGTTGTTTTAAAAATTGTAAATTGCGCTAATTAATATTTTTCACATTTGTCTTCTGGTACAAATGCGGCCGGGACTGGGAATAGAACTCGGGACCTCTATACTTGTTAGTTAGCGCTCATGAGGCCACGAGCGTCACCACTACACCACTCGCGCCGGATAGGTTATGTTAGTCTAAAATCTAAAGTTTTTGACAAAGTCAAATTAATGACGCTATTAAACTTTAGTCTAAAATCTAAAGTTTAATAATGTCATTAATTTCAGAAAAATCTCCCAAAAAAAGTGTCACGAATCATCACAAATTTGACTAATCTGTCAAACAGTGTCAGCAATATATAATAAAATGTCACCAATTTCTCAAAACAACGTATTGTCATGTCACTTCACAAAATGATACTAAAGTGTCAAAAATATGTATATAATCTGCCAAAAAAATGAAAATAATTTGCCACAAAATGTCACTGATACATAAAAATGTGAATAAATGTCATTAATCTGTCATGAACTTGTGACAAATTTGACTAATCTATGAAACAATGTCACTAATATATTAAAAAGTCTCTCAAAACATTGATTGTCAAGTCACTCCCAAAATGTCAGATACTAAAATGACACAAATATATAACTAATCAGTCAAAAAAATTGCCAAAAAATGTCACTAATCCATAAAAATGTGAATAATCTGCCAAGAAATATCACTAATCTGTCATAAACGTGTCACAAATTTGACCAATCTATGAAACAATGTCACTAATATATTAATAAATCTCTCAAAACTTTGATTGTCAAGTCATTCCCAAAATGACAGACATAAAACTGACACAAATATATAACTAATCGGGCAAAAAATACCAAAAAATGTCACTAATACATAAAAATGAGAAAAATCTGTCAAAAATGTCATTAATGTGCTAGAAATGACATAAATCTGACAGAAAGTATCATGAATATGTCACAAATTTGAATAATCAAAACAATGTCAAACAATGTCACTAATATATAAATAAATGTCACTAATTAATTAAAAAAGTGTCATCAATCTATCAAAACAACGATTGTTATTTCACTTTGAAATATGACACTAAAATGTCAAAAACATGTATATTATCTGTGAAAAAATGTAAATAATTTACCACAAAATGTCACTAATACATAAAAGAAATTATATAACTAATCAGACAAAAAAAATGTAAAAAAATGTCACTAATACATAAAAATGTGAATAATCTGTCAAATAATGGCATAAATGTGCTAGAAATGACATAAAACTGACAGAAAGTGTCATGAATATGTCACAAATTTAAATAATCAAAACAATGTCAAACAATGTCACTAATATATAAATAAATGTCACTAATTAATTAAAAAAGGGTCATCAATCTCTCAAAACAACGATTGTTATTTCACTTTGAAATATGATACTAAAATGTCAAAAACATGTATATTATCTGTGAAAAAATGTAAATAATTTACCACAAAATGTCACTAATACATAAAAGAAATTATATAACTAATCAGTCAAAAAAATTGTCAAAAAATGTCACTAATACAAAAAATGTGAATAATCTGTCAAATAATGGCATTAATGTGCTATAAATGACATAAAACTGACAGAAAGTGTCATGATTATGTCACAAATTTGAATAATCAAAACAATGTCAAACAATGTCACTAATATATAAATAAATGTCACTACTTAATTAAAAAAGTGTCATCAATCTATCAAAACAACGATTGTTATTTCACTTTGAAATATGACACTAAAATGTCAAAAACATGTATATTATCTGTGAAAAAATGTAAATAATTTACCACAAAATGTCACTAATACATAAAAGAAATTATGTAACTAATCAGTCAAAAAAAATGTAAAAAAATGTCACTAATACATAAAAATGTGAATAATCTGTCAAATAATGGCATTAATGTGCTAGAAATGACATAAAACTGACAGAGTGTCATGAATATGTCACAAATTTGAAAAATCAAAACAATGTCAAACAATGTCACTAATATATAAATAAATGTCACTAATTAATTAAAAAAGTGTCATCAATCTCTCAAAACAACGCTTGTTATTTCACTTTGAAATATGACACTAAAATGTCAAAAACATGTATATTATCTGTGAAAAAATGTAAATAATTTACCACAAAATGACACTAATACATAAAAGAAATTATATAACTAATCAGTCAAAAAAATTGTCAAAAAATGTCACTAATACATAAAAATGTGAATAATCTGTCAAATAATGTCATTAATGTGCTAGAAATGACATAAAACTGACAGAAAGTGTCATGAATATGTCACAAATTTGAATAATCAAAACAATGTCAAACAATGTCACTAATATATAAATAAATGTCACTAATTAATTAAAAAAGTGTCATCAATCTCTCAAAACAACGCTTGTTATTTCACTTTGAAATATGACACTAAAATGTCAAAAACATGTATATTATCTGTGAAAAAATGTAAATAATTTACCACAAAATGACACTAATACATAAAAGAAATTATATAACTAATCAGTCAAAAAAATTGTCAAAAAATGTCACTAATACATAAAAATGTGAATAATCTGTCAAATAATGTCATTAATGTGCTAGAAATGACATAAAACTGACAGAAAGTGTCATGAATATGTCACAAATTTGAATAATCAAAACAATGTCAAACAATGTCACTAATATATAAATAAATGTCACTAAATAATTAAAAAAGTGTCATCAATCTCTCAAAACAACGATTGTTATTTCACTTTGAAATATGACACTAAAATGTCAAAAACATGTATATTATCTGTGAAAAAATGTAAATAATTTACCACAAAATGTCACTAATATATAAAAGAAATTATATAACTAATCAGTCAAAAAAAATGTAAAAAAATGTCACTAATACATAAAAATGTGAATAATCTGTCAAATAATGGCATTAGTGTGCTAGAAATGACATAAAACTGACAGAAAGTGTCATGAATATGTCACAAATTTGAAAAATCAAAACAATGTCAAACAATGTCACTAACATATAAATAAATGTCACTAATTAATTAAAAAAGTGTCATCAATCTCTCAAAACAACGATTGTTATTTCACTTTGAAATATGACACTAAAATGTCAAAAACATGTATATTATCTGTGAAAAAATGTAAATAATTTACCACAAAATGTCACTAATACATAAAAGAAATTATATAACTAATCAGTCAAAAAAAATGTAAAAAAATGTCACTAATACATAAAAATGTGAATAATCTGTCAAATAATGGCATTAGTGTGCTAGAAATGACATAAAACTGACAGAAAGTGCCATGAATGTGTCACAAATTTGACTAATCTGTCAAACAATGTCACTAATATATAAAAAAATGTCACTAATTAATTAAAAAAGTGTCATCAATCTCTCAAAACAACGATTGTTATTTTACTTTCAAAAATGACACTGAAGTGTCAAAAATATGTATATTATCTGTGAAAAAAATGTAAATAATTCACCAAAAAATGTCACTAATACAAAAAAAAATGAATAAACTGTGAAATAACATCATTAACTTGCCAAAAAATATCATGAATGTGTCACAAATTGCAATGATCTGCCAAAGAATGTCATAAACAATACATAAACCATTTAGGGTTAGGTATAGGATACGGGATTGTTTTGAAACTTAGTGGACAATGTGGCAAGGACCGTTGGTTTAACCCCGGTTAGATTAGGTTGCTCGCCGCGAAGCGGGCAGATAAACCAAGACAACATACGCACAGCAGCGCGAACTCTTGATCCAATATAGGACAATGTGGCGAGGACCGTTGGTTTAACCCTGGTTAAATTAGGTTGCCCGCCGCGAAGCGGGCAGATAAATCGAGACAACATACGCGTGGCAACGCGAACTCTCGATTCAATATAGGACAATGCGCAAGGTAGATCTAATAATTTTCCCATCTGTTTTAGCTTTTCGACAAACTAAGAAGAGAAAATCCTGAGGCCTTGAACAAGATCAAAGTTATGCCAGGCGACATCGGAAATAAAAACCTAGGTTTGTGCAACTGAACATATCAAAACCTCGTTAACTTTTCCAAAAACGTTTCAGGTTTATCCGACGAAAACCTCCAAATTCTCATCGAAGACGTCGAAATTGTGGTGCATGCAGCAGCGACGATCAAATTCAACGAACCGTTGAACGTCGCTATCAAACTAAACGTTAAGGGAACCATGGAAGCTAGTCAACTTGCCCTGCGAATCAAAAACCTAAAAGCAAGTTTTTTCCGTAGCCTCAAATCCTAACTTTGACCGTTTTTTTTTTGTTCTAAGGCTTTTTGCTACGTTTCGACGTTGTTCAGCCAGCAAGACAATAAAGTCGTCGAAGAACAATTTTATCCGGCGAGCGCGGATTGGAGACAAGCGATCGAAATTGCTGAGAATTTCGACCAAAACCAACTGACCATTTTGTGCGCCAAATTTATTGGAGCCACACCTAATACTTATATATTCACGAAATCCTTGTCTGAACATTGTGTTCATGACGTCTTGGCCGGAAAAGTTCCTTTGATCGTTTTCAGACCAGGAATTGGTAAGCCTTTATAGAGATAGTTTTAGCTTCAACAAATCAACTCGGTAATTGTTTAGTAACGGCAATATACGAGGATCCTTTGCCAGGATGGGCCGATTCCCCAGCCGGTCCTTTTGGTATTTTATACGGAATAGTTGCAGGTATTTAACAATAATTTTCCTTCTAAAATACCTTCTGTTCAATTTGTCACAAACCAAACTTCCAGGAGTTTTGAAGACCATGTACATAGACCTGGAGCTCATCAACGACTGTATCCCTGTGGACTACATAGTCAAAGGTATGATTTCATCCATCTACAAAAAAGGACTCGAGAGGTGATAACCAAGAGAATCTCAACATTTTTTTATTAATATCGCAAATATTTAAGCTCTCCTTTACAAGAAACCTCCTACTACAACGGATCTTACAACAGCATCTCCTACAGCTCCGCCGCCTTTCTCTTGGATGAAGTTTTATCCAAAGTTCACATCGACATGAATTTGTACCCGTACCACACCTTCAACAAGCACTATGGACTTCACATCTTATACTTCTACATCCTCCAGCTTTTGCCCGCGTTTCTCATAGACCTAGGTCACAAGATCATTTACCGAAATCCGCCAAAATTCTCGATGGTGAAACTGCAGAGAAAAGTGTTTCAACACAATTACATTACTCAGCATTTTGCCATGAACGAGTGGAACTTTGTTAATGGGAACTTCATGCGGCTCTTGACCCAGGTCAGGGCGGACGAGTTTGCGGAGTTTGGGGTCTTGGATCGTCCCCATCCAGTCCTAGATTCTTGGTATAACATCTGTGGCATTGAGTACCTTCACGAGAAGGTCTTCAAGCGCAAGCTGAAGGCGAAACCGGCGGGAGCTGAGAAGATCAGGAGGTGAGTTGCTTTGGTAGATTCGACGAATTTTCAAAAGTCGTTTTGTGTTGCTTGCAGATTGAAGGTTTTGATGCGATCCGTTGTTTGCCTTGTCTACATGTTAATTGGTTATTTCTGTTTTCGAATCGTTCAGAAAATAGTACACTAGCTCAGATTTTATTTCTGCGCAAAAAAAAATATTTTGGAATAAAATTTGCAAATAAAACAATTTACTTGCTAATCCTATCCACGACTAAACTATACACACAAGAATAGACAGACAAGACTAGACAGACAAGACTAGACAGACAAGACTAGACAGACAAGACTAGACAGACAAGACTAGACAGACAAGACTAGACAGACAAGACTAGACAGACAAGACTAGACAGACAAGACTAGACAGACAAGACTAGACAGACAAGACTAGACAGACAAGACTAGACAGACAAGACTAGACAGACAAGACTAGACAGACAAGACTAGACAGACAAGACTAGACAGACAAGACTAGACAGACAAGACTAGACAGACAAGACTAGACAGACAAGACTAGACAGACAAGACTAGACAGACAAGACTAGACAGACAAGACTAGACAGACAAGACTAGACAGACAAGACTAGACAGACAAGACTAGACAGACAAGACTAGACAGACAAGACTAGACAGACAAGACTAGACAGACAAGACTAGACAGACAAGACTAGACAGACAAGACTAGACAGACAAGACTAGACAGACAAGACTAGACAGACAAGACTAGACAGACAAGACTAGACAGACAAGACTAGACAGACAAGACTAGACAGACAAGACTAGACAGACAAGACTAGACAGACAAGACTAGACAGACAAGACTAGACAGACAAGACTAGACAGACAAGACTAGACAGACAAGACTAGACAGACAAGACTAGACAGACAAGACTAGACAGACAAGACTAGACAGACAAGACTAGACAGACAAGACTAGACAGACAAGACTAGACAGACAAGACTAGACAGACAAGACTAGACAGACAAGACTAGACAGACAAGACTAGACAGACAAGACTAGACAGACAAGACTAGACAGACAAGACTAGACAGACAAGACTAGACAGACAAGACTAGACAGACAAGACTAGACAGACAAGACTAGACAGACAAGACTAGACAGACAAGACTAGACAGACAAGACTAGACAGACAAGACTAGACAGACAAGACTAGACAGACAAGACTAGACAGACAAGACTAGACAGACAAGACTAGACAGACAAGACTAGACAGACAAGACTAGACAGACAAGACTAGACAGACAAGACTAGACAGACAAGACTAGACAGACAAGACTAGACAGACAAGACTAGACAGACAAGACTAGACAGACAAGACTAGACAGACAAGACTAGACAGACAAGACTAGACAGACAAGACTAGACAGACAAGACTAGACAGACAAGACTAGACAGACAAGACTAGACAGACAAGACTAGACAGACAAGACTAGACAGACAAGACTAGACAGACAAGACTAGACAGACAAGACTAGACAGACAAGACTAGACAGACAAGACTAGACAGACAAGACTAGACAGACAAGACTAGACAGACAAGACTAGACAGACAAGACTAGACAGACAAGACTAGACAGACAAGACTAGACAGACAAGACTAGACAGACAAGACTAGACAGACAAGACTAGACAGACAAGACTAGACAGACAAGACTAGACAGACAAGACTAGACAGACAAGACTAGACAGACAAGACTAGACAGACAAGACTAGACAGACAAGACTAGACAGACAAGACTAGACAGACAAGACTAGACAGACAAGACTAGACAGACAAGACTAGACAGACAAGACTAGACAGACAAGACTAGACAGACAAGACTAGACAGACAAGACTAGACAGACAAGACTAGACAGACAAGACTAGACAGACAAGACTAGACAGACAAGACTAGACAGACAAGACTAGACAGACAAGACTAGACAGACAAGACTAGACAGACAAGACTAGACAGACAAGACTAGACAGACAAGACTAGACAGACAAGACTAGACAGACAAGACTAGACAGACAAGACTAGACAGACAAGACTAGACAGACAAGACTAGACAGACAAGACTAGACAGACAAGACTAGACAGACAAGACTAGACAGACAAGACTAGACAGACAAGACTAGACAGACAAGACTAGACAGACAAGACTAGACAGACAAGACTAGACAGACAAGACTAGACAGACAAGACTAGACAGACAAGACTAGACAGACAAGACTAGACAGACAAGACTAGACAGACAAGACTAGACAGACAAGACTAGACAGACAAGACTAGACAGACAAGACTAGACAGACAAGACTAGACAGACAAGACTAGACAGACAAGACTAGACAGACAAGACTAGACAGACAAGACTAGACAGACAAGACTAGACAGACAAGACTAGACAGACAAGACTAGACAGACAAGACTAGACAGACAAGACTAGACAGACGAGACTAGACAGACGAGACTAGACAGACAAGACTAGACAGACAAGACTAGACAGACAAGACTAGACAGACAAGACTAGACAGACAAGACTAGACAGACAAGACTAGACAGACAAGACTAGACAGACAAGACTAGACAGACAAGACTAGACAGACAAGACTAGACAGACAAGACTAGACAGACAAGACTAGACAGACAAGACTAGACAGACAAGACTAGACAGACAATGCTAGACAGACAAGACTAGACAGACAAGACTAGACAGACAAGACTAGACAGACAAGACTAGACAGACAAGACTAGACAGACAAGACTAGACAGACAAGACTAGACAGACAAGACTAGACAGACAAGACTAGACAGACAAGACTAGACAGACAAGACTAGACAGACGAGACTAGACAGACAAGACTAGACAGACAAGACTAGACAGACAAGACTAGACAGACAAGACTAGACAGACAAGACTAGACAGACAAGACTAGACAGACAAGACTAGACAGACAAGACTAGACAGACAAGACTAGACAGACAAGACTAGACAGACAAGACTAGACAGACAAGACTAGACAGACAAGACTAGACAGACAAGACTAGACAGACAATGCTAGACAGACAAGACTAGACAGACAAGACTAGACAGACAAGACTAGACAGACAAGACTAGACAGACAAGACTAGACAGACAAGACTAGACAGACAAGACTAGACAGACTATAGCTTTCCATCTAGTCTAACTCCATAATTGTCGCTGAATATTGATAGAGCTTTCAGAATCTTTGATAATAATTTCCATGAATATTTTATTAAGCGACACAGCCTGCATAAATTATGAGCTTTCGTCCCAATTTCCCGTTCGTATTGAATCTAGATCAATCAATCCCCATCTCGATTACTAAAATCTAGATTACAACAAAACCCAAGTTCGTTAACCCACAACTCCGCAAGTTATCTAGATAGACTCGCACAGATAACACCAGTTTCTAGATAATTGAATTGGCTATCTCTAGGCCAAGCTTCATGTATATAGATACCATAGATTCTCAGAGATACTGTATTTAGCAAAAGTCTAATTTTATTTAGCAAGAAAACATCGAAATTCAGGTTTGTTAACGCACAACTTCGGAAGTTATCTAGATAGACCCGCACCGATAACACCACCTTCTAGATAACTTAATTGGCTACCTTTGCACCAAGTTTTATCTACATAGAGAACATAGATTCGCTGTGATACTACATTTAGCAAAAGTCTAATTTTATTTAGCACGAAAACAACAAAATGCAAGTTTGTTAAATCACAACTCCGCAAGTTATCTAGATAGACTCGTACGGATAACACCACCTACTAGATAATTTAACTATCTATGGATACTCCAAATTTTATCTATATAGATAACATATATTCAAAGTTATAAAGCGTTTAGTAGACTAAAGTCTAACTTATTCAGCTAAAACCGTATACAAGTTTGTTAACCCACAACAAAAGTTATTTAGATAGACTCGCACAGATCACATCAGCTTCTAGATAATATAATTGGCTACCGCTACAAAAAGTTTCATCTACATAGATAACATAGACTCCCAGAAATACTGCATCTAGCAAAAGTCTAATTTTATTTAGCACGAAAACAACAAAATGCAAGTTTGTTAACCCATAACTCCGCCAGTTATCTAGATAGACTCGCACCGATAACACTACCTTCTGAAAAATTTCATTGGCTACTTCTATACCAAATTTTATCTACATAGACAACATAGATTCGCAGTGAAACTGTATTTAGCAAAAGTCTATTTTTATTTAGCACGAAAACAACAAAATGCAAGTTTGTTAACCCACAACTCCGCCAGTTATCTAGATAGACTTGCACAGATAACACCACCTTCTTGATAATTTAACTATCTATAGATACACCGAATAGTATTTATATAGATAACATATATTCAAAGTTATAAAGCGTTTCGTAAAAGTCTAACTTATTTAGCAAAAAACCAACTCCAAAATGTATCTAGATAGACTCGCACCAATAACACCAGCTTCTAGATAATATAATTGGCTATCTCTACACCAACTTTCATCTACATAGATAACATAGATTCGCAGTGATACTGTATTTAGCAAAAGTCTAATTTTATTTAGCACGAAAACAACAAAATGCAAGTTTGGTAACCCACAACTCCGCCAGTTATCTAGATAGCCTCGCACAGATAACACCACCTACTAGATAATTTAACTGTCTATAGACACACCAAATTGCATCTATATAGATAACATATATTCCAAGTTATAAAGCGTTTAGTAAAAGTCTAACTTATTTAGCAAAACACCACATACAAGTTTGTTAACCCACAGCTCCAAAAGTTATCTAGATAGATTCGCAGTGATACTGTATTTAACAGAAGTCTAATTTTATTTAGCACGAAAACAACAAAATGCAAGTTTGTTAACCCACAACTCTGCCAGTTATCTAGATAGACTTGCACAGATAACACCACCTTCTAGATAATTTAACTATCTATGGATACACCAAATTGTATCTATATAGATAACTTGTATTAAAAGTTATAAAGCGTTTAGTAAGAGTCCAACTTTATGTAGTGAAAAGCTTTTTACAACGTTTGACTAATTATTACTAAAAAACTATTCTATATAGAATAATCTAGTTTCGAACATATTCTAGATAATTCAGTTATCTACACATTTTACCAAACTTTATCTATATAGATAAGATAGATTATTAGTTATTAAGGTTTTATTAAAAGCCCAACTTTATTCAACAAAAAGATTTGTAGAGAGACTAGTTATAACTCAAGAAATATTCTATATAGAATATTTTAGTTTTCGATCAAACATAGATAATACATCTACCTATACACCTTGATATTTTCAATTACTTATCCATAATATAGACTTAGATCTAGATAAAAGCTCGGGTTAATCGCAAATTAACAAGTCTCGACTTTAGAAAGCTGCAACTTGGAAAGTAGTCTAGATATGAAACTCTCGTTTAAAGATTCTAATGGATAATTTAGTTATCTATAAAATAGTAACCTGGGAGTAGTCAAACTTCTGAATTAAGTAAGTTACAGGTAATAAAGTAAGACTATGCAATAAATCTAGATATCCGACTTTGAACGGCTGTAATATAAGAAACGCGTTATCTAGATAGATACATCTAATAGATATAAAATCCGTGATCTATCTAGATTCTGATCTAGATATATCTAGATTGGACTTGATCAAACCGTTCGGTAGCAAATGTTATTGTTTTCGTTGTTTTTGCAGATTCGATCGTTGACCTTATTGTGGAAATATTCATAAGCGGCGAGCTTATCGGCGACAGCCTGCATGATATTGGAGCTTTTTTGAAGTTTTGGGGGACGAAAGGTCGCACAAACAACCGATAAAGGGGAGAAACGCGAGAAAAGCTCTGGAGATATAAAAGACACCGCGTTTGTTTGGGGATTGTTGTATTAAGCTTGTGATTGCTAAGAAACTAGGTGCTAAGACTAGTTAGACTAGGTTTGTTAGTTGACGTCAATAGTAGATTAAAATATCTAGATTATGGAGAAAGCTTGAATATTCTATCTAGAATGGTTTTTGAGTTATAGATGTTTGAATCTTGGATTTGTAAAATCGGAACTGTCTTAAGCTTTCGTTGATAACTTTATTGCTAGTTGAGATAGACAATTGAAAATTGGTTCAAATCTAGCTTATTAAATCACCTAGAATATGGAGAAAGCTAGAACATTCTATCTAGAATATTTCCGGAGTTAAAACTTGACAAACTTTGATCATAATATCAGGATTTGTAAAATCTTGTTTTGAACAAAAATAAAAACTGGTTTCAATAATTTGCTAAAAACTACGGAAGTATACTAGTTAGACTAAACTATGAAGTAGGTCGTCATAGTAGATTAAATTATCTAGATTGTGGCGAAATCTTGAATATTCTATCTAGAATAGTTTGTGAGTTATAGATGTTTGAATCTTAGATTTGTAAAATAAGAACTGTCTTGAGCTTTTGTTAATAACTTTATTCCTAGTTGAGATAGACAGTTGGAAATTGGTTCATATCTAGCTAATTAAATCACATAAAATATGGCAAAAACTAGAACATTCTATCTAGAATATTTCCGGAGCTATAGCCTTAAAAACATTTATTTTAATATCTGGATTTGCAAAACCTTGTTTTGAACAAAAATAAAAACTGGTTTCAATAATTTACTAAAAAGTAAGGAAGTAGACTAGTTAGACTAAACTATGAAGTAAGTAGTCATAGTAGATTAAATTATCTAGATTGTGGCATAATCTTGAATATTCTATCTTGAACATTTTGTGAGTTATAGATGTTTGAATCTTAGATTTGTAAAATCGGAATTGTCTTGAGCTTTTGTTAACAACTTTATTGCTAGTTGAAATAGACAATTGCAAAGTGGTTCAAATCTAGTTTATTAAATCACATAGAATATAGCGAAAACTAGAACATTCAATCTGGAATATTTCCGGAGTTATAGCGTTACAAACATTTATTTTAATATCTGGATTTGCAAAATCTTGTTTTGAACAAAAATAAAAACTGGTTTCAATAATTTGCTAAAAACTAAGGAAGTGGACTAGTTAGACTAAACTATGAAGTAGGTCGTCATAGTAGATTAAATTATCTAGAATGTGGCAAAATCTTGAATATTCTATCTAGAATAGTTTGTGAGTTATAGATGTTTGAATCTTAGATTTGTAAAATCGAAACTGTCTTGAGCTTTCGCTAATAACTTTATTGCTACTTGAGATAGACAATTGGAAATTGGTTCAAATCTAGTTTATTAAATCACAAAGAATATGGCGACAGTTAGAACATTCTATATAGAATGCTTCCGGAGTTATAACTTTACAAACTTTGATTTTAATATCTGGATTTGTAGAATTTTGTTTTGAACAAAAATAAAGAATGGCTTCAATAATTTGCTAAAACCTAAGGAAGTAGAGCAGTTAGACTGAACTATGAAGTGGGAAGTCGTAGTAGATTAAATTATCTAGATTGTGGCGGAAGCTTGAATATTCTATCTAGAATAGTTTGCGAGTTATAAATGTTTGAATCTTAGATTTGTAAAATCGGAACTGTCTTGAGCTTTTGTTAATAACTTTATTGCTAGTTGAGATAGACAATTGGAAATTGGTTCAAATCTAG
The DNA here is from genome assembly GCA_944588485.1 of Phosphuga atrata. NCBI lineage: Eukaryota > Metazoa > Arthropoda > Insecta > Coleoptera > Silphidae > Phosphuga > Phosphuga atrata. The sequence continues at coordinate 9,820,549 of OX155908.1, read as the reverse complement.
TTTATTAAATCACATAGAATATGGCGAAAACTAGAATATTCTATCTAGAATATTTCCGGAGTTATAGCTTTACAAACTTTGATTTTAATATCTGGATTTGTATAATCTTGTTTTGAACAATAAAATAACTAAATAACAAAAATAAAAACTGGGTTAAATAATTTACTAAAAACTAAGGAAGTGGACTAGTTAGACTAAACTATGAAGTAGGTAGGCGTAGTAGATTAAATTATCTAGATTGTGGCGGAAGCTTGAATATTCTATCTAGAATAGTTTGTGAGTTATACATGTTTGAATCTTAGATTTGTAAAATCAGAACTGTCTTGAGCTTTTGTTAATAACTTTATTGCTAGTTGAGACAGACAATTGGAAATTGGTTCTAATCTAGTTTATTAAATTATCTAGAAGCTCATGCAAACTAGAATATTCTATCTAGAATATTTCCGGAGTTACAGCTAGTCAAATTCGGATTTCAGCCTCGAGTTGAATTTTTTTTCGGGCTTCTCTTGTCTAAATATAGAATGCAAGCAGGGAATGCACTTTGACCCGGCCGTCGCGCGATCTCGGAACGCGCACGAGCCGCCTCGAACCGGGGTTGTTCACACGGGGCTGGAAATAGACCGAGCTTTCGATACACACAGCAAGCTGGAAAGCAAAATCCTGCTCGCAACAAAGCGCCGATGGAAACCCAACCCCTACAAATTTCACAAAACGATAAAGCTCGTCTTATTCTTGGCATTATAAACTATACTTCCACCAATTTTCCCTAATCCAGTTACTAGACTAACTCAGATATAAAACGAAAATGTTGAGTCAAAACAAATTTTTAACTAAACTTGAGCTTAAAGTTAAATAACTCAACAACTAATCTAGTTAGGACCTTCTAGTTTAAAGTTTATTCTAGATAATAGATAACTCTATAAATATCTATAAGTTAGAATATTGTAACTAGTCTGCTTCGCTAGTTATACTAGTTTAAAGTTAGATGCGAGATGCTCGTTTAATCCAAAACAAAAGCTTTGGAACGGGATTAGTTGAAATTGAGCAATTTTTTTATGTTCCCTACGGAGTTAAACTAAGTCTAAAATGCATCGAAGCTCGGCGCTAATTCGCCGCAATAAAAGCAAAGTTGCTGAGTTTTATTATTTGCAATTTTCGCGATCGTATAACTCGTGGAGCTTTATGGATGGGATCTTCGGATCTTCGCTGTTTTGTAGATAATTTCATTGTCTATGAAATATGTTTCAGAAATTCTTCTCTAGATAGATGAGGGAAGAAGTTATTGGTGGATTAGTGAAGTGTGGTTAAAACTCGGCAAAGTTAAAATTTGTAGATTTGAAACTCTGCTAGATTAAGAGATAAATAGCTTTAGTTTTCATTTTTTTATAGATAATTTAGTTGGCTACAAAAATTGTTTGGAAGATAATTATCTATATAAATTACTAAGGAAGTTATGGGTGAAAATCCGAAGATTCTTTCAAAATTTGAAAAAGAAAATTCACAGATAACTCGTAGAATTTTCGAGATAATTCGTTCTCGTTTTCACTAGTTTATAGATAATTTAATTGTTTATAAAAAGTATCTGCAAGATTTTTATCTATCTACATAACTAAAGAAGTTATGGATAAAATACCGAAAATTCTTTAAAAATTTTAAAAAGAAAAGTCACAGATAACTCGCAGATTTTTCGAGATAATTCGTTCTAGTTTACATTTGTTTCTGGATAATTTAATTGTTTATAAAAAGTGTCTGCAAGATAATTATCTATCTAGATAACCAACAAAGTTATGGACGAAAATCCGAAGATTCTTTCAAAATTTAAAAAAGAAAATTTGAAATTGAAAATTCATAGATAACTCGTAGAGCCTTCCAGATAATTGGTTCTAGTTTTCATTTGTTTGTAGATAATTTAATTGTTTATAAAAAGTATTTACAAGATAATTATCTATCTAGATAACTAACGAAGTTGTGGATAAAAATCCGAAGATTGTTTCCAAATTTGAAAATGAAAAGTCACAGATAACTCGTCGAGTTTTCGAGATAATTCGCTCTAGTTTTCATTTGTTTATAGATAATTTAATTGTTTATAAAAAGTGCCTGCAAAATAATTATCTATCTAGATAACTAACGACGTTATAGATAAAAATCCGAAGATTCTTTCAAAATCTAAAAAAGAAAATTTGAAATTGATAATTCACAAATAACTCGTAGAATCTTTGAGATAATTCGTTCTAGTTTTCATTTATTTATAGATAATTTAATTGTTTATAAAAAGTGTCTGCTAGATAATTATCTATCTAGATAACTAAAGAAGTTATAGATAAAAATCCGAAGATTTTTTAAAAGTTATGGATAAAAATCCAAAGATTCTTTCAAAATTTGAAAATTAAAATTTGAAATTGAAAATTCACAGATAACACGTAGAGTTTTTGAGATAACTCGTTCTAGTTTTCATTTGTTTATCGATAATTCAATTGTTTATAAAAAGTGTCTGCAAGATAATTATCTATCTAGATAACTAACAAAGTTATGGATAAAAATTCGAAAATACTTTCAAAATTTAAAAAAGAAAATTCACAGATAACTCCTAGAGTTTTTGAGATAATTCGTTCTAGTATTCATTTGTTTATAGATAATTTATTTTTTTATAAAAAGTGTTTGCAAGATAATAATCTATCTAGATAACTAAGAAAGTTATGGATAAAAATCCGAAGATTCTTTCAAAATTTGAAAAAGAAAATATGAAATTGAAAATTCACAGATAACTCGTAGACTCTTCCAGATAATTCGTTCTAGTTTTCATTTGTTTATAGATAATTTAGTTGTTAATAAAAAGTATCTGCAAGATAATTATCTATCTAGATAACTAACGAAGTTATAGATAAAAATCCTAAAATTCTTTCAAAATTTGAAAAAGAAAATTCACAGATAACTCGTAGAGTTTTCGAGATAATTCGTTCCAGTTTTCATTTGTTTATAGATAATTTAATTGTTTATAAAAATTGTCTGCAAGATAGTTATCTATCTAGATAACTAACGAAGTTATGGATAAAAACGCGAAGATTCTTTCAAAATTTGAAATTGAAAATTCACAGATAACTCGTAGTCTTCGAGATAATTCGTTGTAGTATTCATTTGTTTATAGATAATTTAGTTGTTTATAAAAAGTTTATGAAAGATAATTATCTATCTAGATAACTAACAAAGTTATGGATAACAATCCGAAGATTCTTTCAAAATTTGAAAAAGAAAATTCACAGATAACTCGTAATGTTTTCGAGATAATTCGTTCCAGTTTTCATTTGTTTATAGATAATTTAATTTTTTATAAAAATTGTCTGCAAGATAGTTATCTATCTAGATAACTAACGAAGTTATGGATAAAAACGCGAAGATTCTTTCAAAATTTGAAATTGAAAATTCACAGATAACTCGTAGTCTTCGAGATAATTCGTTCTAGTATTCATTTGATTTTAGATAATTTAGTTGTTTATAAAAAGTTTATGAAAGATAATTATCTATCTAGATAACTAACAAAGTTATGGATAACAATCCGAAGATTCTTTCAAAATTTGAAAAAGAAAATTCATAGATAACTCGTAGAGTTTTCGAGATAATTCGTTCTAGTTTTCATTTGTTTATAGATAATTTAATTGTTTATAAAAAGTGTCTGCAAGATAATCATCTACCTAGATAACTAACGAAGTTATGGATAAAAATCCGTAGATACTTTCAAAATTTGAAATTAAAAATTCACAGATAACTCGTAGAGTTTTCGAGATAATTTGTTGTAGTTTTCATTTGTTTATAAATAATTTAATTGTTTATAAAAAGTGTCTGCAAGATAATTATCTATCTAGATAACTAACGAAGTTATGGATAAAAATCCGAAGATTTTTTCAAAATTTGAAAAAGAAAATTTGAAATTGAAAATTCATAGATAACTCGTAGAGGTTTCGAGAAAATTTGTTCTAGTTTTCATTTGTTTATAGACAATTTAATTGTTTATAAAAAGTGTCTGCAAGATAATCATCTATCTAGATAACTAACGAAGTTATGGATAAAAATCCGAAGATTCCTTAAAATTTGAAAAAGAAAATTTGAAATTGAAAATTCACAGATAACTTGTAGAGTTTTCGAGATAATTCGTTCTAGTTTTCATTTGTTTATAGATAATTTAATTGTTTATAAAAAGTGTCTGCAAGATAATCATCTACCTAGATAACTAACGAAGTTATGGATAAAAATCCGTAGATACTTTCAAAATTTGAAATTAAAAATTCACAGATAACTCGTCGAGTTTTCGAGAAAATTCGTTCTAGTTTTCATTTGTTTATAGATAATGTAATTGTTTATAAAAAGCGTCTGCAAGATAATTATCTAGCTAGATAACTAATGACGTTATGGATAAAAATCCGAAGATTCTTTCAAAATTTGAAAAGAAAATTTGAAATTGAAAATACACAGATAACTCGTAGACTTTTCGAGATAATTCGCTCTAGTTTTCATTTGTTTATAGATAATTTAATTGTTTATAAAAAGTGCCTGCAAAATAATTATCTATCTAGATAACTAACGACGATATAGATAAAAATCCGAAGATTCTTTCAAAATTTTAAAAAGAAAATTTTAAATTGAAAATTCACAGATAACTCGTAGAGTTTACGAGATAACTCGTTCTAGTTTTCATTTGTTTGTAGATAATTTAATTGTTAATAAAAATTGTATGCAAGATGATTATCTATCTAGATAACTAACGAAGTTATGGATAAAAATCCGTAGATACTTTCAAAATTTGAAATTAAAAATTCACAGATAACTCGTAGAGTCTTCGAGATAATTGGTTCTAGTTTTCATTTGTTTGTAGATAAATTAATTGTTTATAAAAAGTGTCTGCAAGATAATTATCTATCTAGATAACTAACGAAGTTATGGATAAAAATCTGAAGATTCTTTCAAAATTTGAAAATGAAAATTTGAAATTGAAAATACACAGATAACTCGTAGAATCTTTGAGATAATTCGTTCTAGTTTTCATTTATTTATAGATAATTTAATTGTTTATAAAAATTGTGTCTGCTAGATAATTATCTATCTAGATAACTAAAGAAGTTATGGATAAAAATCCGAAGATTTTTTCAAAGTTATGGATAAAAATCCGAAGATTCTTTCAAAATTTGAAAATTAAAAATTGAAATTGAAAATTCACAGATAACACGTAGAGTTTTCGAGATAACTCGTTCTAGTTTTCATTTGTTTATCGATAATTTAATTGTTTATAAAAAGTGTCTGCAAGATAATTATCTATCTAGATAACTAACAAAGTTATGGATAAAAATTCGAAAATTCTTTCAAAATTTAAAAAAGAAAACTCACAGATAACTCCTAGAGTTTTAGAGATAATTCGTTCGTTTTCATTTGTTTATCGATAATTTAATTGTTTATAAAAAGCGTCTGCAAGATAATTATCTATCTAGATAACTAACGAAGTTATGGATAAAAATCCGAAAATTCTTTCAAAATTTGAAAAAGAAAATTCACGGATAACTCGTAGAGTTTTCGAGTTAATTCGTTCCAGTTTTCATTTGATTATAGATAATTTAATTGTTTATAAAAAGTGTCTGCAAGATAGTTATCTATCTAGATAACTAACGAAGTTATGGATAAAAACCCGAAGATTCTTTCAAAATTTGAAATTGAAAATTCACAGATAACACGTAGAGTCTTCGAGATAATTCGTTCTAGTATTCATTCGTTTATAGATAATTTAGTTGTTTATAAAAAGTGTATGCAAGATAATTATTATCTATCTAGATAACTAACGAAGTTATGGATAACAATCCGAAGATTCTTTCAAAATTTGAAAAAGAAAATTCACAGATAACTCGTAGAGTATTCGAGATAATTCGTTCTAGTTTTCATTTGTTTATAGATAATTTAATTGTTTATAAAAAGTGTCTGCAAGATAGTTATCTATCTAGATAACTAACGAAGTTATGGATAAAAATCCGAAGATTCTTTCAAAATTTGAAAAAGAAAATATGAAATTGAAAATTCACACATAACTTGTAGACTCTTCCTAGATACTTCGTTCTAGTTTTCATTTGTTTATAGATAATTTAGTTGTTAATAAAAAGTATCTGCAAGATAATTATCTATCTAGATAACTAACGAAGTTATGGTTAACAATCCGAAGATTCTTTCAAAATTTGAAAAAGAAAATTCACAGATAACTCGTAGAGTATTCGAGATAATTCGTTCTAGTTTTCATTTGTTTATAGATAATTTAATTGTTTATAAAAAGTGTTTGCAAGATATTTATCTATCTAGATAACTAACGACGTTATGGATAAAAATCCGAAGATTCTTTCAAAATTTGAAAAAGCAAATTTGAAATTGAAAATTCACAGATAACTCGTAGAGACCTCGAGATAATTCGTTATAGTTTTCATTTGTTTATAAATAATTTAATTGTTTATAAAAAGTGTTTGCAAGATATTTATCTATCTAGATAACTAACGACGTTATGGATAAAAATCCGAAGATTCTTTCAAAATTTGAAAAAGCAAATTTGAAATTGAAAATTCACAGATAACTCGTAGAGTCTTCGAGATAATTCGTTCTAGTTTTCATTTGTTTATAGATAATTTAATTGCTTATAAAAAGTATCTGCAAGATAATTATCTATCTAGATAGCTAACGAAGTTATGGATAAAAATCCGAAAATTCTTTCAAAATTTGAAAAAGAAAATTTGAAATTGAAAATACGTAGATAACTCGTAGAGTTTTCGAGATAATTCGTTCTAGTTTTCAATTGTTTGTAGATAATTTAGCTGTTTATAAAGTGTCTGCAAGATAATAATCTATCTAGGTAACTAACGAAGTTATGGGTAAAAATCCGAAAAATCTTTAAAAATTTGAAAAACAAAATTTGTTATTGAAAATTCAAAGATAACTTGGACAGTTTTGAAGATAACTCGTTCTAGTTTTCAATTGTTTATAGATAATTTAATTGTTTATAAAAAGTCTCTGCAAGACATTTATCTACCTAGATAACTAACGATGTAACGATATAAATATCTAAAGCGCATTTCAAAGTTTGTGGAAGAAAATTTGTTATTACAAATTCAACAATAACTCCTAGAGTTTTCAAGATAATTCATTCTAGTTTTCATTTGTTTGTAGATAATTTAGTTATCTATAAAAAGTCTTTGAAAACTAATTATCTATCTAGATAACTAACAAAGTTATAGATAAAAAAAACACGAATTTTGAAATTTTGCTTTGGTTATAATTTTGTTTCCGCCCGCTCGATTCCGACGAATCCAGTAATTAGATAATTCCCCAAATTTCAATAAAATTACTCATTATCCGATTGTTTCAGTGTTAGCAGTTAGCAGGCACGAGTCGCAGTTAGTTGTAAATCGTTTATTCCAAGACTGCGTGACTCCGCAATAAAGAAACAAAAGAAAAACAATAAAAGTCACGAAATAATGCCATTATGACGTCTTTTGCATACACGCCGAATTCATTAGTCTGCACAGAAATAGAAAGAAATTCTAGATTTTATTCAAACTTTCAAGTTCAACACAGTATAACTTGCGAACTAGACTAGGTAGACTGTTCTAGTTTTCATTATCTGTTAGATACAATATAGTTAGGTATATTTGCAGCGATTTATTGGTCTATCTAGTCTATGTCCTGAGATATAGATTAAATATTTTAGAAAGAGATTAAAAAGAGAATAAACAGATTAAATATTTTATTTTAGATTAGAAATAGTGGATTTCTTTGTTAAATTTTGACAAAGTTTGTAGCTTTGTAACTCAGAAACTAATCTAGATAGAACATTCAAGTTTTCACCAACTATTAGATAATTTAGTTAGCTATATCCGCAAAAAAAAATCGTTAAATAATCAAGTCTAAATTACGAGATTTATTTGAAATTGTTACTGCATTTTGTTTTTACATTCGGAAATTTCTACAAAGTTTGTGATTTTCCAACTCCAAAACTAATCTAGATATTACCGACTAGTTTTGACTATCTACTAGACTATTTAGTTTACTACATCTCTACCAACTTTCATTAAGTAATCAAGTCTTACTTCGAAGATATAGACACAATCTTAATGTAGCACTATTTTTACAAAGTCAAAGTTTATAGGGCTATAACTTCAAAATTGCTCTACATAGAATAATCAGCGAATAGAGCTAGATAGAATCGATTAGATTATTTAGTTTACTACATCTCTACCAACTTTCATTACGTAATCTAGTCTAAATTCGAAGATATAGACACAATCTTAATGTAGCATTATTTTTACAAACTCAAAGATTAGAAGGCTATAACTTGAAAATTGCTCTAGATAGAATAATCATAAAATAGAAATAGATAGCACCATCTATTAGATAATTTAGTTGACTACATCTCCACTAATTTTCATTACGTAATCTAGTCTAAATTAGAAGATATAGACACAATCCTTATGTAGCACCATTTTAACAAAGTCAAAGTTTAGAAGGCTATAACTTCAAAACTGCTCTAGATAGAATAATTTAGATTTTAGCGTCCTGTGCGGAATTAAGTCTAATCTTGAAAAATGTAAGTCACGAGTAAGCTAACTCACAGAAACACCCGTTACTTATCGATTAGCATTTCTAGGTCAGAAATTAAGTTTGTGCTTCAACGGATTCAGGTCTATTTGAACTCGCGTTTTCTCGCGTAAAATCCATTCTGTTTAGTTGGCTAATTGATTTCTAGACACACCATTCAGTGTGTATTAATTAACGAAAATTGGTAGAGATGTAGTAAACTAAATTATCTAGTAGATAATCAAGACTGGAAGTTTCTGTCTAGATAAGTTTTTGAGTTATAAGGTTGCAAACTGTGTCACAATTTAAAAAATCTTGCGAATTGTAAAAAATGAAGTGCAGTGACTATATTGTCTAAATCTCAAAATATAGACTAGATTGAGTAACGAAAATTGGTGCAGATGTAGCAAACTAAATTATCTAGTAGATAATCTAGACTGGAAGTTTCTGTCTAGATAAGTTTTTGAGTTATAAGGTTACAAACTTTGTCACAATTTTTAATAATCTTACAAATTGCAAAAAATGAAATGCACTAATTATATTGTCTACATCTCAAAACATAGACTAGATTGACGAACGAAAATTGGCACAGATATAGTAAACTAAATTATCTAGTAGATAATCAAGACTAGAAGTTTTTGTCTAGATAAGTTTTTGAGTTATAAGGTTACAAACTTTGTCACAATTTTTAAAAATCGCACAAATTGTAAAAAATCAAGTGCACTAACTATATTGTCTAAATCTCAAAACATAGACTAGATTGACGAACGCAATTGGGCACAGATGTAGTAAACTAAATTATCTAGTAGATAATCAAGACTAGAAGTTTTTGTCTAAATAAGTTTTTGAGTTATAAGGTTACAAACTTTGTCACTATTTTTAAAAATCGCACAAATTGTAAAAAATCAAGTGCACTAACTATATTGTCTAAATCTCAAAACATAGACTAGATTGACCAACGAAAATTGGCACAGATGTAGTAAACTAAATTGTCTAGTAGATAATCAAGACTAGAAGTTTTTGTCTAGATAAGTTTTTGAGTTATAAGGTTACAAACTTTGTCACAATTTTTAAAAATCGCACAAATTGTAAAAAATCAAGTGCACTAACTATATTGTCTAAATCTCAAAACATAGACTAGATTGACGAACGCAATTGGGCACAGATGTAGTAAACTAAATTATCTAGTAGATAATCAAGACTAGAAGTTTTTGTCTAAATAAGTTTTTGAGTTATAAGGTTACAAACTTTGTCACTATTTTTAAAAATCGCACAAATTGTAAAAAATCAAGTGCACTAACTATATTGTCTAAATCTCAAAACATAGACTAGATTGACCAACGAAAATTGGCACAGATGTAGTAAACTAAATTGTCTAGTAGATAATCAAGACTAGAAGTTTCTGTCTAGATAAGTTTTTGAGTTATAAGGTTACAAACTTTGTCACAACTTTAAAAAAATCTTGCAAATTGTAAAAAATGAAGTGCACTAACTATATTGTCTAAATCTCAAAACATGGACTAGATTGACTAACGAAAATTGGTACAGATGTAGTAAACTAAATTATCTAGTAGATACTCAAGACTAGAAGTTTCTGCCTAGATAAGTTTTTGAGTTATAAGGTGACAAACTTTGTCACAATTTTTAAAAATCGCACAAATTGTAAAAAATGAAGTGCACTAACTATATTGTCTAAATCTCAAAACATAGACTAGATTGACCAACGAAAATTGGCACAGATGTAGTAAACTAAATTATCTAGTAGATAATCAAGACTAGAAGTTCTTGTCTAGATAAGTTTTTGAGTTATAAGGTTACAAACTTTGTCACAATTTTTAAAAATCGCACAAATTGTAAAAAATCAAGTGCACTAACTATATTGTCTAAATCTCAAAACGTAGACTAGATTGACCAACGAAAATTAGCACAGATGTAGTAAACTAAATTATCTAGTAGATAATCAAGACTGGAAGTTTCTGTCTAGATAAGTTTTTGAGTTATAAGGTTGCAAACTTTGTCACAATTTTAAAAAATCTTACAAATTGTAAAAAATGAAGTGCACTGACTATATTGTCTAAATCTCAAAACATAGACTAGATTGACTAACAAAAATTGGCACAGATGTAGTAAACTAAATTATCTAGTAGATAATTAAGACTAGAAGTTTTTGTCTAGATAAGTTTTTGAGTTATAAGGTTACAAACTTTGTCACAATTTTTAAAAATCTTACAAATTGCAAAAAATAAAATGCACTAATTATATTGTCTACATCTCAAAACATAGACTAGATTGACGAACGAAAATTGGCACAAATATAGTAAACTAAATTGTCTAGTAGATAATCCAGACTAGAAGTTTCTGCCTAGATAAGGTTTTGAGTTATAAGGTTACAAACTTTGTTACAATTTTAAAAAATATTACAAATTGTAAAAAATGAAGTGCACTAATTATATTGTCTAAATCTCAAAACATAGACTAGATTGACGAACGCAAATGGGCACAGATGTAGTAAACTAAATTATCTAGTAGATAAACAAGACTAGAAGTTTCTGTCTACATAAGTTTTTGAGTTATAAGGTTACAAACTTTGTTACAATTTTAAAAAATATTACAAATTGTAAAAAATGAAGTGCACTAATTATATTGTCTAAATCTCAAAACATAGACTAGATTGACGAACGCAAATGAGCACAGATGTAGTAAACTAAATTATCTAGTAGATAATCAAGACTAGAAGTTTATGTCTAAATAAGTTTTTGAGTGACAAGCTTACAAACTTTGTCACAATTTTTAAAATCTTACAAATTGTAAAAAATGAAGAGCACTAACTTTAATGTCTAAATCTCAAAACAGAGACTAGATTGACCAACGAAAATTGGCACAGATGTAGTAAACTAAATTATCTAGTAGTTAGTAAAAACTAGAAGGTTTTATCTAGTCTAGTTCTTAAGATATTCGGTAAAGAATTAAGACCAGATGAAAGTTAGGCAAGAGCAACGGACAAGACTAAGCAGACACGTTTAGAAAGACGCGATCACGTAAATAGAATTCGCTGAAAAGTGCAATCTAGATAAGTAAGTTAAACTTATTGGATTAGAACTTATAAAGGATTGCAGTTGCCTTCAAACGAAAATCTTCACATTTAGATTTGGTCTAGTCTTATCTGCTAACAGACAGACAGCCCAAATATCTTCCTACAGACAAACAGATTTTTCCTCGAGTGTTTCAACTTTTAGATTTGGTCCAGTCTAATCTGCTTAGTCTTGTCTTGTCTGTGGCAACAGATAAATAGCCTAAATGTTTTCCTACAAACAGATTTTTCCTCGGGCGTTTGCCTTGGATAATTCGAGTTTTCTGTTGTTTTTAAAGGCGGTTTGTGTGCACTTGGGAGGCGGCTCGAAGGCTCTCGAGTGACGTTGAAGCCTCGCCGTTTCGTCCTGAAGGATTTTATCGAGGATCAGGGACGAATAAACGGAGAGCTCCTCGAATAAAACGCAACAACAGCCTCCGTTTCCCTTAAATTACACCGACGTTTGCGACACGACCTCAAATATCCATCCCACTATCCCAACGGGGATTACACACCGAACCTAGATACGTTATCTAGATTTGTGTATCTATCTTCGTTATCTAGATTCTTGTATCTATCTCTGTTCTTGCGCTGTAGCCTTCCAAACACACACAAATGTTATCTGCGAATGTATGCATATTTCTGCGAGTAATGTTATATGCGACTAAGGATTTTATTTAAAGGACTTTTAATGAATTTTAAGGACTAACTTAGATTTTTATCTATAATTCTAGAGTGACACTAGATAACGCAACCCAAGATGTATCAATTTATAGATAATTTTTATATTTTTATATTTATAGATAAATTATTTATAAATCCCTATAATTCTAGACTAACACTAGATAACGCAACTCAAAATATATCAATTTATAGATATTAAAATTATTTGTAAATTGAAAGCTAATTTTAAAAGTTAACTTATCTCTTTTAACAGATTCTTATCTATAATTGTAGACTAATTCTAGATAACGCAACCCAAGATATATCAATGTATAGATAATAAAATTATCTAGAGTATGTCGAAAAGTATGAAGAAAAGAAGAAGGCAACCCTTTATAAGTTTTAATCCAATAAGTTTAACTTACTTATCTAGATTGCACTTTTCAGCAAATTCTATTTGCGTGATCGCGTCTTGCTAAACGTGTTTGCTTAGTCTTGTCCGCTACTATTGCCTAACTTTCGTCTGGTCTTAATTCTTTAACGAATATCGTAAGAACTAGACTAGATAAAACCTTCTAGTTTTCACTATCTACTAGATAAATTAGTTTACTATATTTGTGCCAATTTTCGTTAGTCAATCTATTCTATGTTTTGAGATTTAGACAATATAGTTAGTGCAATTCACTTTTTAAAATTTGTAAGATTTTTAAAAATTGTGGCAAAGTTTGTAACCTTATATTTCAAAAACTTATCTAGACAGAAACTTCTAGTATTGATTATCTACTAGATAATTTAGTTTACTACATCTGTGCCAATTTTCGTTAGTCAATCTAGTCTATCTTTTGAGATTTAGACAATAGAGTTAGTGCAATTCATTTTTTTCAATTTGCAAGATTTTTAAAAATTGTGGCAAAGTTTGTAACCTTATAATTCAAAAACTTATCTAGACAGAAACTTCTAGTATTGATTATCTACTAGATAATTTAGTTTACTACATCTGTGCCAATTTTCGTTAGTCAATCTAGTCTATCTTTTGAGATTTAGACAATAGAGTTAGTGCAATTCATTTTTTTCAATTTGCAAGATTTTTAAAAATTGTGGCAAAGTTTGTAACCTTATAATTCAAAAACTTATCTAGACAGAAACTTCTAGTCTTGATTATCTACTAGATAATTTAGTTTACTACATCTGTGCCAATTTTCGTTAGTCAATCTAGTCTATGTTTTGAGATTTAGACAATAGAGTTAGTGCAATTCATTTTTTACAAGTTGTAAGATTTTTAAAAATTGTGGCAAAGTTTGTAACCCTAGAATTCAAAAACTTATCTAGACAGAAACTTCTAGTCTTGATTATCTACTAGATAATTTAGTTTACTACATCTGTGCCAATTTTTGTTAGTAAATCTAGTCTATCTTTTGAGATTTAGACAATAGAGTTAGTGCAATTCATTTTTTACAATTTGTAAGATTTTTAAAAATTGTGGCAAAGTTTGTAACCCTATAATTCAAAAACTTATCTAGACAGAAACTTCTAGTCTTGATTATCTACTAGATAATTTAGTTTACTACATCTGTGCCAATTTTCGTTAGTCAATCTAGTCTATGTTTTGAGATTTAGACAATAGAGTTAGTGCAATTCATTTTTTACAAGTTGTAAGATTTTTAAATATTGTGGAAAAGTTTGTAACCTTATAATTCAAAAACTTATCTAGACAGAAACTTCTAGTCTTGATTATCTACTAGATAATTTAATTTACTACATCTGTGCCAATTTTCGTTAGTCAATCTAGTCTATCTTTTGAGATTTAGACAATAGAGTTAATGCAATTCATTCTTTACAATTTCCAAGCTTTTAAAAATTGTACAAAGTTTGTAACCTTATAACTCAAAAACTTATCTGGACAGAAACTTCTAGTCTTGATTATCTACTAGATAATTTAGTTTACTATACCTGTGCAAATTTTCGTTGGTCAATCTAATCTATGTTTTGAGATTTAGACAATATAGTTAGTGCAATTTATTTTTTACAATTTGCAAGATTTTTAAAAATTGTGACAAAGTTTGTAACCTTATAACTCAAAAACTTATCTAGACAGAAACTTCTAGTTTAGATTATCTACTAGATAATTTAGTTTACTACATCTGTGCCAAATTTCATTAGACAATCTAGTCTATGTTTTGAGATTTAGACAATATAGTTAGTTTAACTTTGAGAAGTTGTAATTTGAAAACCGGAAGTCGCAAGAAGAAAGTTTTGGCAGATTTAGATTGGGAAAGCGGTTTCCTGTGAGAAACCGAAAGTAAACTTTGGAAAAACTTTCTAGGGAAAAAAATACCAAAAAAAAATTTAAACAGTGGCCGCAACGTTAAAACGCGGAAACCGTTTGGAATTTCGAGTGGCGGTTTGAAATTTGGGACGCGCGACCGCCTCGGCGCCCCCATCAATATTTCGCAACAATTGCGAGCGGAAATGTCTTTTTTCCGGTCGCCCCGTGCATATTTCAGCGGTCAGCTCGAGATTAAAATATAAAATGCAAATTTCCATTTCTCCCGAAACTGGAGCGCCATCATAAATTCCATCAACGCCACTAAATCCAACGTAACAGACGCCCACGCGTCCCGACTCCCACAGAAAAAATTTCGAAAAAATCTAAATTAACACAAATTCAAACAAGAATAACTGCAGATAGCCTTATTTATCTGCCACTATTACCTAGATAAATTAATTATCTATATCCAATTTTGATCTAATTATCTACTACACAACTCAATCCACACTCAATAATCTAAAACCACATCCAACCTAGGCTCAAGAATAACTCAAGATCTAACACAGATAGCCTTATCTATCTGTCACTATTACCTAGATAATTTAATTATCTATTTCTAGTCTAATTTTCATCAACTTATCTACTACACAACTCAATCCACACTCAATAATCTAAAACCACATCCAACGCAGGCTCAACAATAACTCCAGATCTGACACAGATATCCTTATGTATCTGGCACTATTACCTAGATAATTCAATTATGTATATCTAGTGCAATTTTGATCCATTTATGTACTACACAACTCAATCCACACTCAATAATCTAAAACCACATCCAACTAAGTCTCAAGAATGAAAGAAAGCCTCCAGATCTAACACAGATAACCGTATCTATCTGCCACTACTATCTACATAATTTAATTATCTATATCTAGTCTATATTTTGAGTCATTTATCTATTACTTAACTCAATCCACACTCAATAATCTAAAACCACATCCAACACAGACTCAAGAATAACTCCAGATCTAACACAGATCGCCTTATCTATCTGCGACTATTACCTAGATAATTTGATTATCTATATCTAGTCCAATTTTGATCCATTTATCTATTACTCAACTCAATCCACACTCAATAATCTAAAATCACATCCAACACAGGCTCAAGAATAACTCCAGATCTAACACAGATAGCCTTATCTATCTGCCACTATTACCTAGATAATTTGATTATCTATATCTAGTTCAATTTTGATCTACTTATCTACTACACAACTCAATCCACACTCAATAATATAAAACCACATCCAACTAAGGTTCAAGAATGAAAGAAAGGCTCCAGATCTAACACAGATAACCTTATCTATCTGCCACTACTATCTAGATAATTTAATTATTAATATCTAATCCAATTTTGATGCATTTATCTACTACATACCTCAATCCACACCCAATAATCTAAAACCACATCCTACTAAGGCTCAAAATAACTCCACATCTAACACAGATAACCTTATCTAACTGCCACTATTACCTAGATAATTTAATTATCTATATTTAGTCCAATTGTGATCCACTTATCTACTACACAACTCAATCCACACTAAATAATCTAAAACCACATGCAACTAGGTCTCAAGAATGAAAGAAAGCCTCCAGGTCTAACACAGATAACCTTATATATCTGTTGCTATTACCTAGATAATTTAATTATCTATATCTAGTCCAATTTTGAGTCATTTATCTATTACTCAACTCAATCCACATTTAATAATCTAAAATCACATCCAACACAGGCTCAAGAATAACTCCAGATCTAACACAGATAGCCTTATCTATCTGCCACTATTACCTAGATAAATTGATTATCTATATCTAGTTCAATTTTGATCTACTTATCTACTACACAACTCAATCCACACTCAATAATATAAAACCACATCCAACTAAGGTTCAAGAATGAAAGAAAGGCTCCAGATCTAACACAGATAACCTTATCTATCTGCCACTACTATCTAGATAATTTATTTATTAATATCTAATCCAATTTTGATGCATTTATCTACTACATAACTCAATCCACACCCAATAATCTAAAACCACATCCTACTAAGGCTCGAAATAACTCCACATCTAACACAGATAACCTTATCTAACTGCCACTATTACCTAGATAATTTAATTATCTATATTTAGTCCAATTGTGATCCACTTATCTACTACACAACTCAATCCACACTCAATAATCTAAAACCACATGCAACTAAGTCTCAAGAATGAAAGAAAGCCTCCAGGTCTAACACAGATAACCTTATCTATCTGTCGCTATTACCTAGATAATTTAATTATCTATATCTAGTCCAATTTTGAGTCATTTATCTATTACTCAACTCAATCCACACTCAATAATCTAAAACCACATCCTACTAAGGCTCAAGAACAACTCCAGATCTAACACAGATAGACTTATCTATCTGCCACTATTGCCTAGATAATTTAATTATCTATATCTAGTCCAGTTTTGATCCATTTATCTACTACACAACTCAGTCCACAGTAAATAATCTAAAATCACATCCAACACTGGCTCAAGAATAACTCCAGATCTAACATAGATAGCCTTATCTATCTGCCAATATTATCTAGATAATTTGATTATCTATATCTAGTCCAATGTTGATCTACTTATCTACTACACAACTCAATCCACACTCAATAATATAAAACCACATCCAACTAAGTCTCAAGAATGAAAGAAAGCCTCCGGATCTAACACAGATAACCTTATCTATCTACCGCTATTACCTAGATAATTTAATTATCTATATCTAGTCCAATTTTGAGTCATTTATCTATTACTCAACTCAATCCACACTTAATAATCTAAAACCACATCCAACAGAGGCTCAAGAATAAATAACTCCAGATCTAACACAGATAGCCTTATCTATCTGCCACTATTACCCAGATAATTGGATTATCTATATCTAGTCCAATTTTGATCCATGTATCTACTACACAAATCAATCCACACTCTATAATCTAAAACCACACCCAACACAGGCTCAAGAATATCTTCAGATCTAACACAGAGAGCCTTATCTATCTGCCACTATTACCTAGATAATTTAATTATCTATATCTAGTCCAATTTTGAACCATTTATCTACTGCACAACTCAATCCACACTCAATAATTTAAAACCACATCCAACACAGGCCCAAATTTATAGAAAACAAAGTTTGCAAGCAAATATCCACCAAACTATTCCAGATAACTAAATATAGATAACAGTCCATTCTAGACAAATTAATAATCTTTATAAACAAACCAATTCTTCTTATCTATATTGCTAACAAGACAAAAATAATCGAAGACAAACTCCGTTAAGTTCAACAGTAATAACTCTCGATATATTATAGTTACACGTAGATATCTAGTAGATTTACACGCAGCATGCACTTATCTATGAATCTGTAACTTTTCGTTGCTTTGTGTTATCTATTAAGCAAGATATAGCAAATGATTGCTGGATTGGATTTCTAAATTTGTATTAGTCGCACCTTTTGTGAGGTAGATAACCAAGTTTCTAGGTCCGTAAATCTGGAATTAATCCAGATAGATTCTTGCGGTTTTCGTTATCTGGTAGATACTTTATTTGGTAAAACAAACTGTAATTTTAAAGTTTGCGTCTCGGTATCGGAGCTAGATATAGATAATTTACTAAAGACCGATTGGTTTGTACAAAATCAAGTTTGATTAGTCATAACTTTTTAAACAATCTAGATAACTTACTGCAACTTGTGGATATCGATAGATAATTTGATAGATAATATTTGCAAAAAAAAACGGATTAATAACTAGAGTGCCAGAAAAGATATAGACAGTTAAGTAAGGCTACAATTTAATTCAAGTGGAAAATAGTTTGGGTTGTTGTAGCTGCGGGAGTTATCTAGATAGAAGGTTCTATTTCGCGATACTACTTGGATAATTTATCTGTCTAAAGGCTCTGCTCATATGTTTTGCTTGTAGATTTGATACAAAACCAGTTAGAGATAATAATTATCTGTCTAGTCTTGTCTGTCTAGTCTTGTCTGTCTAGTCTTGTCTGTCTAGTCTTGTCTGTCTAGTCTTGTCTGTCTAGTCTTGTCTGTCTAGTCTTGTCTGTCTAGTCTTGTCTGTCTAGTCTTGTCTGTCTAGTCTTGTCTGTCTAGTCTTGTCTGTCTAGTCTTGTCTGTCTAGTCTTGTCTGTCTAGTCTTGTCTGTCTAGTCTTGTCTGTCTAGTCTTGTCTGTCTAGTCTTGTCTGTCTAGTCTTGTCTGTCTAGTCTTGTCTGTCTAGTCTTGTCTGTCTAGTCTTGTCTGTCTAGTCTTGTCTGTCTAGTCTTGTCTGTCTAGTCTTGTCTGTCTAGTCTTGTCTGTCTAGTCTTGTCTGTCTAGTCTTGTCTGTCTAGTCTTGTCTGTCTAGTCTTGTCTGTCTAGTCTTGTCTGTCTAGTCTTGTCTGTCTAGTCTTGTCTGTCTAGTCTTGTCTGTCTAGTCTTGTCTGTCTAGTCTTGTCTGTCTAGTCTTGTCTGTCTAGTCTTGTCTGTCTAGTCTTGTCTGTCTAGTCTTGTCTGTCTAGTCTTGTCTGTCTAGTCTTGTCTGTCTAGTCTTGTCTGTCTAGTCTTGTCTGTCTAGTCTTGTCTGTCTAGTCTTGTCTGTCTAGTCTTGTCTGTCTAGTCTTGTCTGTCTAGTCTTGTCTGTCTAGTCTTGTCTGTCTAGTCTTGTCTGTCTAGTCTTGTCTGTCTAGTCTTGTCTGTCTAGTCTTGTCTGTCTAGTCTTGTCTGTCTAGTCTTGTCTGTCTAGTCTTGTCTGTCTAGTCTTGTCTGTCTAGTCTTGTCTGTCTAGTCTTGTCTGTCTAGTCTTGTCTGTCTAGTCTTGTCTGTCTAGTCTTGTCTCTCTAGTCTTGTCTGTCTAGTCTTGTCTGTCTAGTCTTGTCTGTCTAGTCTTGTCTGTCTAGTCTTGTCTGTCTAGTCTTGTCTGTCTAGTCTTGTCTGTCTAGTCTTGTCTGTCTAGTCTTGTCTGTCTAGTCTTGTCTGTCTAGTCTTGTCTGTCTAGTCTTGTCTGTCTAGTCTTGTCTGTCTAGTCTGTCTAGTCTTGTCTGTCTAGTCTTGTCTGTCTAGTCTTGTCTGTCTAGTCTTGTCTGTCTAGTCTTGTCTGTCTAGTCTTGTCTGTCTAGTCTTGTCTGTCTAGTCTTGTCTGTCTAGTCTTGTCTGTCTAGTCTTGTCTGTCTAGTCTTGTCTGTCTAGTCTTGTCTGTCTAGTCTTGTCTGTCTAGTCTTGTCTGTCTAGTCTTGTCTGTCTAGTCTTGTCTGTCTAGTCTTGTCTGTCTAGTCTTGTCTGTCTAGTCTTGTCTGTCTAGTCTTGTCTGTCTAGTCTTGTCTGTCTAGTCTTGTCTGTCTAGTCTTGTCTGTCTAGTCTTGTCTGTCTAGTCTTGTCTATCTAGTCTTGTCTGTCTAGTCTTGTCTGTCTAGTCTTGTCTGTCTAGTCTTGTCTGTCTAGTCTTGTCTGTCTAGTCTTGTCTGTCTAGTCTTGTCTGTCTAGTCTAATCTGTCTAGTCATGTCTGTCATCCAGTCCGTCTAATAGTCTATTAATTCTTGTCTCTAATCCAGTAAAGCTCGAGCAGACGAATCAAATATGGAAGCGACTGAATTGAAGTCTTATCACAGATCTAGATTTAACTTACGCTGTGAGTTGGATCTCCTGATGATGTTCTCGAGGAAGGTGTTTTGGGGAGCCACGAGGCCCCGACGTCCACCGGGCATGTTGAACCGAAGAAGAAAAAATTCGTTTGAAAATGTTGGCTAAAAATTTAGTGAAACTACGTGGTGTATGTGAGGGAAACGGTTGTTCTTAAAGGACGAAATTTGCAAATGTTGGACGAAGAAGGTCGAGGACTTTGTCGCGGTGGCAAGAAAATTTCGCAAATTTCTGCTTCATTTTAACCGGCAAAATAATTGTTTTTTTGTTTAGCCTTACATAGCCTCTAATTCGTGAGTTTCACAGCGGTCGTGGCACGCAACGAAACCCTCGTCGCCCGCAAGCAACATGTTCAAAATTCAAAAATTCTCGTTTCACCCGCAATCTATGTACTTCAATTTGTTGGTCATGTTGATCACGCGGCCGTCCGCAGCTCGCACCCCCGCCGCACTCGCGCCATGGCTCGCTACCGCGACATTTCACACCCTCGGACGCAATTTGCTAATTCTGTGCCAAACTCTCGAAAAACCGTCGCCAATTTACTCGTCGCTAGTTCGATGCGCTCACTGGACTACTGGCCCACCGACGAGGGGGAAAATCGAAGCGACGCTGGCGACGCGCGCGGAGGGCTAACGCACTAACCGATCGATTGGAACAGCACCACCGCATCACTGTCTCTCACTCCTTTTGCGATCGATTTGCTTTTGTTTCATCGGGTGGAAAAGGTTTCTGTAAATTTCAACTAAACTTTTAGACTAGCCAAGAATATATAAGACTAGACCAGGGGTGGCGAACCTTTTTGAGTAATGGGTCAAATTTTGTTCATTATATTTTGCGTACTAGCTCGGGGGTCACTAGGGCCAACTGCCAGTGGCATCACTTGGAAAAGATGAGTTTTTTGTTCTCACTTATAAGGCTTTTACAAAATTCAAGTTTCCTTCTTATTTTATAACTTCTACTTTGGAAGTGGAGAGCAAAAAATAAAGGTAGAAATCAAAAAATGTATAATCTCGGTAATTCGGCAATTCGCCGTTGGTCAATCGGACGATACGTCCAGTAATCCGGGAGTCTAAAGACCGCTCGCGTGCTACATGTGCTCAACACATGTAGCAAATGAGCCTGCAATAGGCGCAGTTGTAATGGAAGAACTATCTAAAAGTGTGGCGAAATCACAGAAAACGTAATCCCTTAACTTCACCGCATATTCAATCAAATAAGAAAATGACCATTTCAAACTCCGTATTCCAGATCGGCCTAAATAGCCATTTAAATTCCCCACGGACGTTCGAGAACTTCGACCACTCAAAACCCAATCCGAATCTTGAGCGCCAAGTCCTATCGGAGCACTCGCGAACGCGTTTAATAAATTTCAAAAATCACTCACTACTTGGCATCTTGGCGATCAATCTCTTGCAGGACCTACTTTTGTGCAGTGGACGGTAGCTTGTACTTTTCTGAGACCCTGAGCAGCAGGCGTCCTTCCTGCCCTGCAGGCGTCTCCTGCAGTCTGCGCCGCTCCCCCAACCATATCCACCAGCCAGAGGGAAGGGTCCCATCACTACCTAACTTTTATGGGTTTAAAGTTTCGCGAATCTAACACTCGCAAAAAAAAACGCGCACTATCAGCAAAGTTTCGGACAATTTCCCTAAACATTTAAATTCGCGAATCTAACACTCCCGACTTTAAGCCTTGTTTGCGGTTGGCTTTCGGATGAAAATAAAATACTTCCCTAAGCAGTATCTAGAAACGGCACCTAGATACATCTAGTCTAAACCGACGCGCGCGGGTGCTCATCCAGCTTGTCCGGTAAGGGGAAAGTATGAACGGCACTTGGTGGAAGGATTCGCCACTGTCTGGTGGGACAGTGTTACCAGGGGGCGCCGCGTGGAGGCTCCTTCCCTGCCCCCCACATTAATCGGGTATCCACCCACCTAAGAATTTTTCAACCGATTAATGACCGATATTGAAATAATTTATTTTGGTACTTATGTATTAACGCCACCTTCTAAATTTCGCCAATTCTAAAATTCCGCCAATCTACACCTAAAATTTTTATGATGAATCATAAAATAAAACATTTTATTTAAAATTAAAACATTTTTTAAACTGAAAATACTTTATTTTTTAAGCCCAGTTAGATTAGGTTGCCGCGGTTGATTACCCGCCGCGAAGCGGACAGATAGATCAAGACAACATACGCGCTGCAGCGCGAACTCTCGATCCAATATATAGTAGTACACATTCGTCGTGAGCTACTTAAGACTCGGTGCTACTTCTAGGTACTCTCTTTCGTTTCCCACACAGCCAGCGTACCTCGTTTCACCTCGTAGTATTTCCAATAGCGATGATCTCGATATTCGTGATTTAAATAAAAAACGGGGTACTTAACATTTCAATAAGTGATCAACAAATTGAGTACACAATACAGTTGAGTACACACCGAACAATTTTCGATGAGTTGCAAATTGTTCAAACCAAAATTGAGAAAACTATCGGTGAAGATGAACTGGATCCACAATTGGAGATTAGAGAATTAGTTGAAACACAGTATTTCAAAACAATTTCTTCAGCTAAATGTATTTCAAACAAACACGAGAGGATTGTGACCAGCAAATTATGTTTCCATAGTGGCAATACAAATAATAATATAGTTAAACTGCCAACCATATCGTTACCATCATTTGACGGGTCATATGAGAACTGGCTAGAGTATCGGGACACATACATATTGTTGATCCATAATGCACCAGACATTAATCCAATTCAACAATTTCATTATCTACGTTCATCATTAAAAGGTACAGCAAGTAATACAAGTAACATACAAGTACATACAAGTAATAAAATCGTTAGAATTTACCTCCGACAACTATGAAGTTGCATGGGATCTGTTGACTAATAGATTTGACAGTAATAGGTTACATATAAGCAATCATGTTAAAGCTTTGTTTTCTATGCAAGCCATTACAAAGAATCACCCACTCAAATAAGAAAGTTAATTGACTCAGTCTTAAAAAATTCGAGATCATTAAAAATTATGGATGAGCCTACTGAACATTGGGATACTTTAGTAATTTATTTAGTAGTTACCAAGCTTGATCCAGTTACAAATAAAGAATGGGAAAATATAAAAAGTTCCATTTGTAAGGGTTCTAGGAAAGCAAAGTTAGATGACTTAATTCAGTGTTTAAGAGACCGTTCTGATGTACTAGATATGATACAAAGCGGCCACAAACAGACTAGTGAATTATCAAAAAAGTCAACAAATAATAATAATTCACATCTTCCACGCACCTACGTTCTTTTGTTTCAAACAAACAACCCTCTCGGTTAGGCAAATCTGCATCCAAGCCAGCTAGCACTTTTAAGTGCCTTATGTGCGAAGCTAATCATGCGTTATACTCGTGTTTTCGTTTTCTTAACTTATCTGTCCAAGATAGGTACAAATTCGTTTCTAACAAAGAGATATGTAGTAACTGTTTACGTTCTAGTCATACCATTGAGGAATATCAGTACGGTCCTTGTAAACAATATTCACAAAACCATAACAGTCTTATTCACTTAGATAGCAATGCAAGTTGTAATGCTATCAGTTCTGTTCCTGCTCATATGCACACTGACGCGGCAGCTAGTCGGAATTGCGCGTTGGACGGTGCTTGCGCAGATTCACATTCATTAAACACACATACAAATGACTTGAATCAAGCCGTGCATTCTATCCCATTTCTCAACAGGTTTTGCTTTTAACTGCAGTTGTAGAAGTGTATATGATAGCGGCAGCCAGCGATGCTTCGTTACCGAATCACTTTGTAAACAATTACGTTTAAAACCAATACAGTCCACACTCACCATCACTAGAGTAGGTAACACTGTTACACGTTCACAGCAGTCTTGTGACCTCCTCATGCGATCAAGGATTAGTAATTTTAGTACTCGTTTAAATTGTTTCGTTTTACCTAACATTACTTATTGTCTCCCGAACACAACGTTAAAACGTACCTAAAAACGTTACACTTGCAGATCCGAACAATAACATTCCAGCAAAGATAGATTTACTCATTGGTGCTGATGTGTTTTGGAGCTTGCTACAGGAAGGTCGCATGCGTTTATCCAATGGGCCGTACCTACAAAATACTCACTGAAGGTGGATTATATCGGGTACGTTAACCTGTAATATTCCAATTAGGGTAAGTTGCATGGTTTGCTGTACAGTCACAAACTCACTAGATGACCAATTAAGGCGTTTCTGGAAACTAGAGGAGGTCGATAACGGCAAATCAACACAAAACATTCTCACATCTGATGAAAAGGCTTGTGAGGAACTTTTCACTTCAACCACCACTCGCGAAAGTGACGGTAGGTTTGCGGTGCGAATACCTATGTGTGAATCAGCTGATTCGCTCGGCGATTCATACCAGCTAGCAAAAAATAGATTCTTATCATTAGAAAGAAGACTGGATCGTTCTCCCGAAATAAAACGTATGTACTCAGATTTCATAAATGATTATTTAGCGTTAGATCATATGAATCGTCTTGAAACATACAATCATTTTTTACCCCATCATTGTGTACAGCGTGAAAGTACAAGAACTAAGTTGCGAGTTGTTTTTGATGCAGGTGCAAAAACAACAGCACAGGCAAATCGTTTAATGATATACAGTTGATCGGTCCTCAGCTATTAAATGATTTAGTCGGTATACTTTTACGTTTTAGACAATTCGCGTTCGTTGCCTTTTGCGGATGTAGAAAAAATGTAGTTCTAGTACAGCTGCAACTACAAGTTCTAGTACAGCCTGATCACTGTACATTACATTTAATTTTATGGCGGGGAAATAAACGTGACCCATTACAAGTTTACCAACTGAACACAGTAACATATGGTACTGCTTCAGCCCCTTACCTAGCTATGAGATGTTTACGGCAATTAGCATTAGATTGTCCTAATGAGCAAATATCTCAAATAATATTAACTTCATTTTACGTCGACGATCTAAAGTAATCTCATAATAACAAACAGGAACTATTATAAAAGTTAGTTATTATCTCATAATAACTAACTTTTGGGTTGATCATAAAGTCTACAGCCTTCAAACACTTGCCAATGAAGCAGAAGACTTGGATTTCACCTAATACCCACCTGGGTGAATTCCAGATAGATCATGTGGCCATTTCACGCAAATCTCAAAAGGAAATACAAAACGCGAAGGTACTAAGAAGCGCCAATCTGGATTCAGGCCACTATCTCTCAAAGATCAAAATAAGACTCCAGCCTAGAAACACTAGATTACACAGAACCTCCAAAATGGTAAAATTTGACGTCGAGCGACTCAAGAACAGTCAAGAACTAAGTCAGAGACTGAACAACAAAGACCTAAACAACTGGGACCAACTGAAGGAGACTCTTGTCAAGGCGGCCAATGAACTCGCCCCTCTTGTTAGATGAAGGAAGCATCCGTGGTGGACTGAAGACTGTGACAATGCAATAGCCCAAAGACAGATAGCCTGGCTGAAGTGGAATTCTAAAAAAAACAAGGAAAATTGGCATAAATTTTGGAACAAAGGTTACAGCCAAGATAATTCGAGGAACCAAACGAACCTTCACACAAAACCAACTAACCGAAATCGAAGAGAGCTTTGCTAAGAATAATTCCAGAGATTTCTTCGGAACCTTTAAGCAGGTACTCAGAAAATACGCTGCGCCAAGCCTCCACTTCAGAGACTCACAAGGCAAACTGGCTTATAACGACAAGGACAACTGCCACCTTTTGGCTCAGTACTAAAAATCTACTCAACTGTGACCCACCCAGCGAAGACTTCGACTATAAACAAACCACACCAAACCCGGACTCGCTTCCCCCTTCATTGGAAGAAGTTGGCCAGATCATTCAACTTCTTAAGAATAATAAGGCAGCTGGAGAGGACTCTATCGTTGCTGAACTGTGGAAAGGTGCTGGAAACAATGCCGTGCGCAAGCAAACCGAGATCATCCAGGACATCTGGGAAACAGAGAAATTACCACCCGATTGGAAATCTGCTCTGATCCATCCGCTTCACAAAAAGGGAGATTTTACGGATCTAAACAACTACCGTGGAATTTCTCTCGTCCCGGTAACATACAAGATTCTCTCGAAGGCGTTACAAACAAGGCCAGAAAATCAGTTGGATAATCAACTGGGAGAATACCAGGGGGGCTTCAGGAAGACCCGATCCTGTGTTGAACAGATCCTCAACCTTAAAACTGTACTTGCATACTCCAAGATGAGAAACCGCAAGGTGGTCGTCATCTTTGTTGATTTTAGGAAGGCCTACGATTCCATCGATAGAGAAACGCATAACAAAGTACTCCAGGAACTAGCACTAAACAACAAAACCCGCAGACTAATCCCAGAAACTTTGACCAACACCCATTCCAAGGTTAAATTTAGAGGCGAGATTTCAGAAAGCTTCGAAATAAAAACTGGAGTGAGACAAAGCGATGGACTATCCCCACTTCTCTTCAACTGTGTCCTTGAAAAGGTCATGAGAGAATGGCGCAAGGAACTGAACAATTTGGGTGCTCAGAGTGGTATCTACCTGGGACGTAAGAACGATAGACTGGTTGTAGATTGCCTGGCCTTTGCAGATGACTTGCAGATGACATGCAGATGACACTGTTTGCTGATTCTCTTGAGATGGCAACAATGCAGGTAAACTGTCTAAGAAAACAGGCTGCCAAAGTGGGTCTTCAAGTGTCGCTGGAGAGAACAGAATTCTTCACAAACAATAGAGAAGCAAACAGAGAGATGTTACTAGAACAGGGAAACATTAAGAGGACTGAGAAATTTAAGTACCTCGATTGAATGGATTGAACCTAACTTATCAGAAAGAGCATCATTATCCAAGAGAGTCAGCAAATTAGAACTAGCCTATCAGCTGACTAAGAACACTTACAATAAGAAATGCCTGTCACGCAACCTGAAACTTAAGCACTACACATCAGTCTTACGACCAGAAGCCCTATATGCCATGGAGTGTCTTTCCTGGAACCGAAAGGGTCTAATAGAAAAATTGGAAATCAGAGAGAGGAGAATCCTCAGGAAGATCCTAGGCCTGGTAAAGGAAGATGGGGAATTCCGAAGACGGCATAACTCTGAGCTCCACGAACATATCGAGATGCTCTCTGACTGTGCAAGGAAAAGAAGGCTTAGCCTAAGCTTTCTATGGCCACATTGCAAGATTGACTCCAAACCGACTAACCAACCGTCTGTTCACCTTCTGGCAAAACAAGAAGCTTCGTACCACTTGGTTGACAGAGACCAGTCAGTTTAAAGAACTGGGAATAACAGATCTCAAAAACAGACAGTCTGTGAGACGCACCCTAAAGGAAGTCCGTGGATTTCAAGAAAAACCTCGAAGGAAAGGTACCCCCTGGACAGAAGAGAGAAAGGAGTTACACCGGCAGAAGATGCGACAATACTGGGCAAAGGTCAAAGCCCAACAGTTCAACAAGCGTGGTCCAAAGTAGGCATATTCGAAAGAAGAAGAAGAAACAGGAACTATTGTCGCTCTGTGAAAGTATTAGTAACATTTTAAATTCCGGTTGTTTTCCATTACGGAAATGAGCTTTTACTTTCGATAGTTCATCAAATAACTCAACAAAGTCATTATCACTTGACAAAACTGTCCAACATAAAACACTTGGTTTGGGTTGGTGCACTAACAGTGATGAATTAAATTTTAATACTAAAATAAATTCTGAAATTGTTGAAATGTTGTCACAAATGACAAAACGAAAAATACTTTCTGTCATCTCGCAGGTTTATGACCCACTAGGGTTATTAGCGCCCAATATTGTTGTTACTAAAATACTCATGCAAAAACTTTGGCTTGGAAAAACCGGATGGGATGATCCTGTCCCTAGTGAAGTCGCAAATTCATTCGTTCGAATATTAAATTCACTACAACATGTCACCACACAGTACGCATATCAGTTGCAACTACACATTTTTACGGACGCCTCACGGGAAGCATACGGTGCCTGTGCGTACATACGAAGGGTCTGCGAGCATTCAAAGGAGGTAACTGTAAAATTATTGTGTGCAAAAAGTAAGGTTGCGCCTTTAAAGCTAGTTGAGCTTTGCGGAGGGTTGGTGGGTGCGCGTCTTTATAAAAAGATCATAGACTCAATGAATATTCGAACATTTGAAAAGGCATTATTTTGGAATCAACCATTGTCCTAGGGTGGTTACGCATTCATCCAACGTTAATCAAAACTTTCGTTCAAAACAGAGTCGTTGAAATCAATGAATTAACTAGCAATTGCATTTGGTCACATGTGCAGGGCGTCAACAATCCATCTGATTTGTTATCGCGTGGAGTCAACCTACCCGAGCTTCTTCACAACGATTTGTGGTGGATTGGGCCTAGGTTCATTAGTGAGTCATTTGATATCGAAAGGAATCCAGCTGACGTACCGTCTGTTTTACCCGAATTAAGATCACATGTTATATCAGATTCGTCATGTAACGTGTTTCCGTTTGAACGATTTTCATCATTCAACAGAATCACAACAGCTTCTTACGTTAGGCGATTTATTCAAAACATTCGTGTAAATGAATTACACGAGTCAACTATTTTACTAGCACGGTTGTCTCAAAAAGAATCATTTCTTCTTGAATATAATTCTTTATCAAAATAATCCTGAAACATAAAATATTCACGCAATATGCAGGCCTCAACTTATTCTTCTGTAGACAGTGTTTGATAAGAGTAGGAGGCAGGTTGGATAATTGTAATGATTTCAGCTATGACAAAAAACATCATATATATATTACTTTTCAGTAAACACAGATTTACTTTTCGCTTATTCCAGCATAAACATACACAATTATGTCATGCTGGCCCTCAATTATTGCTCTCAACCATTCGTGATGAATGGTGGCCACTTGGTGGTAGAAATTTAGCGCGCTCAATCGTTCACAAGTGTGTTAGATGCGTTAGGTTGAGTGGGAAAATATTTAGGCCGATAATGGGCTAATAATGGAATATATCTCCAAAGGCTTTCCCCTTGGAGATATAAACCTTTTTAAAGAAAGAAGATAACCAACCGTTCGTGGAGAGATCTGTGACCAACTCAAGATGCACTGCTCGAGTCGCAAAGCAAATAAATATACAAATATAACATTTTATTAACCTTGAACCTCTCCATTGACGGCTCAAAATGAAAACTGGACCACAGTAGTCAGTACCAGTACGTAGAATCGGAAAACCTGGTAGTAATCTTTCAGTTGGTAGGATCGTATGTCCAGCATTTACTGCAGCGGTTTACTTGCACTCTGCGTTCTATTCTACTAGATTTTAGATTTTTATAGATTCTATTTTTTTAGATTACTGGGGGATAAGCTAATGACAAAAGGAAACATAAGAATCGGACTAGTCAATTGTAGAATAGAACGCAGAGTGCAAGTAAACCGCTGTAGTAAATGCTGGACATACGATCATAAGACAGAAGACTGTAATGGACAGGACAGAAGGAAACTCTGCTTTAAATGCGGCAAAGAGGGACATATCAGCAATAAATGCACCGCAGAAAAAGAATTCTGCGTACTCTGCGAGGAAGAACATAGAGCAGGAGCAGGCAAGTGCAAAAGCCCTACGCGAGGAAAAGAAACTTGAGCGACAAATGTCCAGGCAACTCTCGTGCAAGGCAAAAGGGGGAGGAGGGCCCCAATAGAAAAACATTCCAAGACGAAAATCCTACAAATAAATGCAAACAGGAGTACCCCCGTAATGGACATTGCGGTAGCCTACGCAAAAAAGAACAACTGCGACCTTATAATAATTAGCGAGCCAAACAAGAAAAAAACAAAAGGCAAACACAAGTACCACGATGCAGACATAGACACAGCTATCATAAATGCAAGCCAAGTACCAATATACAGCTTCTCGAAAGGGAAAGGCTTTACCTGTGTGGAACTACAAAGCGCCTTCCTATATTCTGTATACATAAGCCCAAACTGCACAGCAAGTACTTTTGAGACACACATTGGTGAACTGAGCGCTGATATAGCAGGTCGAACCAAACCTGTAATAGTGGGCGGAGACTTCAACGCCAAACACAAAAGTTGGGGCGGAAACGTCACAAACGACAAAGGCCCAAAAGACCCAAACGCTAAACCTGGTGATCTTAAACGATGGGAAAAAACCCACGCTACGCCGACAAAATGGTACCTCATACATAGACCACACTATAGTCTCTGAAGAAATAATAAAAACTGAATTCACCTGGGAGGACCTCGACGAGGAAGAAAACTTGACAACTGAACATGACTGACATTCTGTACCAGACAAAGTTCGGGCAAAGTGGGAACAAACAGAAAAAACTACTTATACGACACGTAATGAATAATGAGAAGCTGGTGGAAAGTTTTGCAAGTCAGTGGGGTCAAACAGGCCAACAAAAAGACCCACTATTTCTAACACAATGCCTGAAAAAGGCATTTCGCACTACAGCCAAATTCTATAAGGCAGATGAACATGGAAAAATGCCATACTAGTGGACACATGAAATAGCCAAGGAAATAGAAAATTGCAAGGCTGCACGACGAAAATTCCAAAGACAAATAAAAAAGCCCGAAAAAAGAGAGACATACAGAGCGGAAAATATTACAAGCGCTAAACGAAACAAATGGCTAGAACTGTGCAAAAACCTAGACAATAACACATTTGGAGACGCGAACAAGATAGTAAGAAAACAAATGCACGTTACCTATCCTAAAATCTTAAAGATAACTCTAAAAACGGACCAACAAGAGAAGATCTTTCAAGAACTCTTTATCACAACAGCAGAAAAAATAGACCAAAGACAAAAAAACAAAAACACGGCAGACAACATAGACATAACAGAAGACGAGATGAACTAGGCAATAGTTGTGTCCACCGCATAAAGACAAAGAAAGCACCTGGACCCGACGGAATTCCTCCGGAAGTGGTTAAAACTATAGCTTAGCAACTCAAAAACGAAATCATGCAGATACTAAACAAGTGTCTACAAGACAGAGTCTTCCCAATACATTGGAAGGCTGCAAAACTTGTGCTCATACCAAAACCAAAGAAAAGTGCGGATGACAAACTAAAATACAGGCCAATATGTCTACTAGATGTAATCGGGAAGCTGTTCGAAACTATAATAAACGAGAGACTCAAAAAGAACCTGGAGGAAAAAGGAGGACTAAACGAAAAACAATACGGATTCCGAAAAGGACGCTCCACAATCAACGCCATAAAACGTGTAAAACAATTTAACGAAATAGGAAGTTAAAAAAAAACAACACTTGCTATCTTTGTCGATATCAGAAATGCATTCAACAACGCGTCGTGGAAAATAACAATAAACAAACTAACAAACCGAGGAATCGACTCCTACTTAATAGATATAATTAGATCCTACTTCGAAGAAAGACAAATAGAAATAGAAAAGGGACTTACAAAAACGGTATGCGCCGTCGCCCCACAGGGATCGGTGCTAGGCCCCACCCTGTGGAATATTTTATATGACGACGTACTCGACCTGCCCCAGACGGACCAGATTAAACTGTATGCGTTTGCAGACGACTTATGCGCATGCATAAAAGGTGAAACAACCGCAGATATTATAAGAAAAGCCGAACGTACTCTGAGATGCATTAGCAAATGGATGGAAACAAACAAACTTGAAGTTGCACCTGAAAAAAACCACAGCAGTCGTTTTCTCAAACAGCTACAAGAAACGTAGAGAAATAATAGTTCATTTTGGAGACCATGAAATCAAACCAACGAACGAATGCAAGTATCTAGGTGTAGTCCTAGACTACGTAATGACTTTCGGCAAGCATATAGAATACCCAATAGACACAGCGGACCCAGCTACAAAAGCACTTTCAGCAATACTACCAAACCTTGGTGGTCCAAACTACTTCAAAAGAAGAGTACTGGCACTGACAACGCAGTCCATCCTACTATACGCGGCAACTATATGGGAAAAAGGCCTACAAAAAATAAAATATAGAGAAAAGCTAAAAATGTGCCAAAGAAGAACCCTCTTAAGAGTAATATGCGCATACAGAACGATATCGGCAGAAGCAGCAACGGCATGTGCGGGAGTTGTACCAATAGAACTCCTGATCAAGGAAAGATCGCAGATAGAAAAAAGAATCACGGCGATACAAACACAAGTTCCACAAGAAATAAAAGCGCAGAAAACAATGATAATGCAAGAGGAGCGCGAAAAAACACCCTCGAAGCATGGAAAATTAACTGGAATAGTCGCCAAGACAAAGCTCAATGGACCAACACACTTATACGGAACTTAAAAGCATGGAGCACAAGAAAACACGGAAATATAACATATTACATGACGCAACTCTTCACAGGACACGGCTGATTCATGGCATACTTGAAGAGAATCAATAAAAGACAAGCAGACACCTGCATGTACGACAGAGAAGCAGACACAGCAGAGCATACATTGTTTAAATGCCCACTCTTCGAAAGAGAAAGAACGGAGCTCAGAATAATAATAGGAGAAATAAATAGCGAAAACCTTGTCCAAAAAATGTTAGATAGAAAAGAAAATTGGGAAGCAACTTTCATGGAAAAAGTCATGAAACAAAAAGATACAGACGGAAAAGCAGGAGCCAAAGAAAGGACATGAAAGAACAACAAAGAAACAGCCGGCGACTACCTGAGAATAATGTGGAAAACGGAACCGGCAGTCGTAGCAGGCAAGGAGGGGTTTTTAGTGGGTATGCCAGGCTACTGGAGACTCCCACACTACCAGACATGTATGGTGTGCATAAAGCATTTCCCCCTCCAATACTGAAAAAAAGACCGTCAAGTCTGAGCAAGACTAGACAAGACTGGAGAAGACTAGACAAGACTCGACAAGACTGGACAAGACTAGATAAGAGTGGACAAGACTTTACTAGACTGAAGATAATTAGACAAGATTCGACCAAACTGGACAAGACTGGACAACACTAGACAAAACGACAAGACTCCATAAGACTAGACTAAACTCGAAAGGCTTAACGGCAAGACAAGACGACAAAAGTCGACAAGGCTGGACCAGACTAGATAAGAATGGACAAGACTAGACAAGACAAGATTCGACAAGATTAGACGACAACACTAGACAAGACTGGACAAGACAAGACAAGACAAGATTCGACAAGATGAGACGACAAGACTTCACAAGACTGGACAAGACTACACAAGAGTGTACAAAACTGGAAAAGAGTAGACAAGAACTAGACTAGACAATATCTGTGTATTATTATCTGTTTAGTCTTGCATGTCTAGTATTGTCTAACTAGTCTCGTCTGTCTATCTAGTCTTGTATCTCCAGTCTTGTCTGTCTAGTCTTGTCTGTCTAGTCTTTTCTGTCTAGCCCTGTCTGTATAGTCTTATGGGTCTAGTCCAGTCTATCTAGTCTTATCTGTTTAGTCTTATCTGTCTATCTAGTCTTGTCTGTTTAGTCTTGTCTGTCTATTTCCTCTAGTCTTGTCTGTGTAGTCTTGTCTGCTTAGTTCTGTCTGTCTAGTCTTGTCTGTTTAGTCGTGTCTGTCTAGTCTTGTCTATCTAGTCTTGTATGTCTAGTCTTGTCTGTTTAGTCTTGCGGGTCTAGTCTTGTCTGTCTACTCACGTCTGTCTGTCAAGTCCTGTAAGTCTAGTTCTTGTCTGTCTAGTCTTGTCTGTCCAGTCTTGTCTGTCTAGTCTTGTCTGTCTAGTCCTGTCTGTCTAGTGTGTCTAGTCATGTCTGTATAGTCTTGTCTGTCTAGTCTTGTCTGTCTAGTCTTGTCTGTCTAGTTTTGTCTGTCTAGTCTTGTCTGTCTAGTCTTGTCTGCCTAGTCCTGTCTGTCTAGTCTTGTCTGTCTAGTCCTGCCTGTCTAGTCTTGTCTGACTAGTACTGCCTGTCTAGTCATATCTGTCTAATCCTGTCTGTCTAGTCTTCTCTGTCTAGTTTTGTCCGTCTAGTCTTGTCTGTCTAGTCCTGTCTGTCTAGTTATGTCTCTCTAGTCCTGTCTGTCTAGTCCAGTTTGTCTAGTCTGTCTATCTAGTCTTGTCTATCTAGTATTGTCTATCTAGTCTTGTCTGTCTAGTCCTGTCTGTCTTGTTTGTCTTGTATGTTTAATTTTGTCTGTCTAGTTTTGTTTATATGGTCTTGTATGTCTAGTGTGTTTACTTCTAGACTACTGTTATTTCCCATTCAATATAGTGAGCTGGTCAAACAAATTTTAGTGACTTACATTTTCTCCAGGTGGCATTCCAGTCGCACGGTCAGATTTTTGACGTTTGCGGCCATTTTGAATCCACCGGTTTGAAAAATTTTCCTGAGATTTCCACAAAACTCACAACTTTATCGCAAAATGACCCGGCAAAACGTATTAGCGCGACACGTTCCCCACAAATTCGCCCGCATTTTAACACCACTCAAAACATTACCGGTTGCAAATTACCGAAACTATGACTCGATTTGTGCGGAGCAACACGACGCGCCTCGAAACTCACGGCAACACTGAGCAGCGAAGCGCGTCGTACGAGTAGAAAAGGAGGGGTAGAAGCGCGCTTGCGTTGGGTAGAAAGGGACGGGTAGAAGCACGTAGGTGTTTTATTGAAGACTTGAAGGTTTGATAACTGGAAGACTTGAAGAGACTTAAAAAGATTTAAAGACTAGACGACTTGAAGACTTGAAAATCTAAGAAGGTAAAACTCTTTAAAACCCTGAATCTTGAAAACCTGAAACCTTGAGAAACAATTCCATAATAACCTTAATCTAATACCCAACCAATCGAACTAACAAACTCCATTAACACTAACTGCCTTTGATTGTCCAATTTAGGCTTAATGGAGACTAACTACCTATTAATAGACTAGATATTAATGGCTTTTCCATTACTAGCTGATCCAGTCTTAATAGATTTAGAAAAAAACTTAATGGAAACTATCAAGGAAGCATATCAAGGAAATTGGAAGTTAATTCACCTAGTTAGACTACATCTATCCGCCAGTCCGTCAAGACCAGTTCTTGAAAGATCTGTATGTCTGTCTGCGAAGTCAAAGTTAGTCTACACTAAGGAGATTAGTCTAGATTTGAAGACAAAGTCGAATAAGTGTCGAGTCCTCAATAACCAGACTAGTTAGAATAAATCTGTCTGTCTGTCCATTAAGACTAGTCTTTGGAAGATCTGTCTGTCGGTCTGCGAAGTCAAAGTTAGTCTAGACTAAGGAGATTAGTCTAGATTTGAAGACAAAGTCGAGTAAGTGTCGAGTCCTTAATAACTAGACTAGTTAGATTAAATCTGTCCATTAAGACTAGTCCTTGGAAGATCTGTCTGTCGGTCTGTGAAGTCAAAGTTAGTCTAGACTAAGGAGATTAGACTAGATTTGAAGACAAAGCCGAGTAAGTGTCGAGTCCTTAATAACCAGACTAGTTAGACAAAATCTGTCTGTCTGTCCATTAAGACTACTCCTTGGAAGATCTGTCTGTCGGTCTGCCAAGTCAAAGTTAGTCTAGACTAAGGAGATAAGTCTAGATTTGAAGACAAATTCGCGTAAGTGCTGAGTCTTTAATAACTAGACTAGTTAGACTAAATCTTTCTGTCTGTCCATTAAGATAAGTCCTTGGAAGATCTGTCTGTCGGTCTGCGCAGTCAAAGTTAGTCTAGACTAAGGAGATAAGTCTAGATTTGAAGACAAAGTCGAGTAAGTGTCGTAACTAGACCAGTTAGACTAAATCCGTTTGTCTGTCCATTACGACTAGATTTGTCTGTCGATCTGTGAAGTCCAAGTTAGTCTAGGAAACTAGAAATTGAACGATAGCCTTTTATCGTCTAAAGATCAAATCTACTATTCAAAAACTTCAGTTGAAACGCAATGCTTGCCCTGCAAACTTCACTGAAGCTCTTGTGCTTTTGTCGTTGGATCTGTGAAGTTTCCAGCGGGCAATTCAACGAAGTTTCGTGGGAATCTTCGCGACTGCGCTTCAAAAACTTCGAGGTTGAAGGGGAGAGCCGCGAGAATTTCGCGATTTCCGCGTGTCTGGCGCAAATCCCCGATGAAGTTTTCGCCGAAACGGACAACATCTACCTCGTCGATTTGTACGCGAAAAACTTCAAATTACCCCACGTCGTCATCAAAAACTTCAAAACAAATGACAAATTTGAAGATTCGCGTAGTGCAAATTTGCCAAAACTTCGCAGAAATAAACGCGGAAACAGACAAGAAAATGAAGGTTTGCGGTCAGACCTTGATATAAACACTAGCCTTGATATGGATAGTGGAAACCTTGGTATAGACAGTGGAAACCTTGATATAGATAGTAGAAACCTTGGTATGGACAGTGGAAGCCTTGATATGGATAGTGGGAACCTTAGTATGGACAGAGTAAACCTTGACATGGATAGTGGAAATCATGGAATGGACAGTGGAAACCTTGATATGGATAGAGGAAGCCTTGGTATATATAGTGGGAGCCTTGGTATGGACAGAGTAAACCTTGATATGGATAGTGGAAACCTTGAATTGGATAGTGAAAACCTTGGTATGGATAGTAAAAGCCTTTATATGGATAATGGAAACCTTGGTATGGACAGTGTAAATCTTGATATGGATAGTGAGAACCTTGACATAGATAGCGAAAGCCCTGATATGGATAGTGGAAACCTTGGTATGGACTGTGTAAACCTTGAAATAGATGGTGGAAATCATAGTATGGACAGTAGAAATCTTGATATGGATAGAGGAAGCCTTGATATGGATAGTGGGAACCTTGGTATGGACAGAGTAAACCTTGGTATGGGTAGTGGAAACCTTGAACTGGATAGTGAAACCCTTGGTATGAATCGTGGAAGCTTTGACATCGATAAAGGAAACATTGGAATGGACAGTGTAAACCTTGATATGGATAGTGAGAACCTTGATATAGATAGTGAAAGCCCTGATATGGATAGTGGAAACCTTGGTATGGACAGTGTAAACATTGAAATGGATATTGGAAACCATGGTATGGACAGTGGATACATTGATATGGATAGTGGAAACCATGATATGGACCGTGGAAACCTTGATGTAGATAAAGGAAGCCTTGATAAGGATATTGGGAACCTTGGTATGGACAGACTAAACCTTGATATGGATGGTGAAAACCTTGAAATGGATAGTGAAAATATTGGTATGGATAGTGGAAACCTTGATATGGATAATGGAAACCTTGGTATGGACAGTATAAACCTTGATATGGATAGTGAGAACCTTGATATAGATAGTGGAAGCCCTGATATGGATAGTGGACACCTTGGTAGAGACAGTGTAAACCTTGAAATGGATAGTGGAAACGATGGTATGGACAGTGGAAACCTTGATATGTATAGAAGAAGAATTAATATGGATAGTGGGAATCTTGGTATGGACAGAGTAAACGTTGATATGAATAGTGATAACCTTGAAATGGGTAATGAAAACCTTGGTATGGATAGTGGAAGCCTTGACATGGATAATGGAAACCTTGGCATGGATAGTGTAAACCTTGAAGTGGATAGTGGAAACCCTGGTATGGACAGTGGAAACCTTGATATAAATAGAGGAAACCTTGATATTGATCCAAACCTTGAAATGCAAGAAATAAGTGATGAAAACCTTGAAATAAATGCGAAACAAAACGTCAAAAACCTTAAAATTACTTCGCGTATTAAACGCAAACTTGTTAAACTTCAAGGTTCAGAAATGACGAATCCAAGCGAAAAAAGGTTTAGGTGTTATAAGAACCTAGACGCAAGGTTCAAACCTCTATTAGCCGCGACGATAATCGCGAAAACCAACGATCCCCGAGCCTTTTTCGCCTGGGTCTCCCGCCAAGCCTTCTTTAATTCCCGCGCTAAATTCATAATCTTCACGAAATCAAACGTCGAAGAAACCTTCAAACAAGGTTTAAAACACAAGATTTATAATATCTTAGTCGGAAAAATCGCGGAAAAATTGGAGATTTATGAGAATTTCCCGTATAAATACGAGGATTTCAACATTGGGAACGTTGAGGCTTCAAAGTTTGACACCTGTCAGAGCGTGAGGTTTAACCAGAAGCTTCCAAAGTTGTGGCGGAATTCCACCGTGAAGTTAGCAGCATTGGGGATTTTTCCCTACGTGGTGGATTATGAAAACTGGGTAGGTTTGGAGCTGGGTTTTCTGCGGATCGTTCAAGGGGCGTTAGGTTTTAAGGTCGCTAGGTTACAGCACGGCTTCCGTTCTTGGGGAGAGAAGACGGAGGAAGGTTGGGATAATGTGCTTGGTCTGTTGGAACGAGGCGAAGCTGACGTTGCAATTGGACACTTCTCACTAATGGAGCAGAACGTGGACGAATTCGACTTCAGCTTCCCGTACTTGATTGATGAGATGGTGTGGGTTGTGCCAAAAGCCGTGGCGTATCCAACGAGTTTTGGCTTTAACAGGATCTCGAAATCGGTCTTTTGGAACGTTAGTTTATCAGTTGGTTTGTTCTATTCTATGCTTTACTACGCCTTCCTCAAACTGTTCAGGGGTAAGGAAGCTTTATGGACCAGCTTATCAATCTTCTGCAATTTAACTTTTGGTATTACCACTAATACCTTGCCTAGGAAAACGGAATTGAGGTTATTGATAGCGAGTTATTTGCTCTTCAATTACGTGCTTCAAAGTATCTTGCAGGGGCAGCTTTACACAGCGATAGTAGCGCCAAAGTTTGAACCGCAGATCAGCACCAGCAGAGAATTGATCAATTCCAAGCTACACTTTGGATACCTGCACCGGCCCTTCAAGGATCCCATCAACGAGGAAGAGAAGTACTTCGAAGCCAACGCCAATCAAATCATCAAATGTCGCGTTGATAATGTCTGCTTAAATCGCACGGCCTTCCACAAGGACTTTGCCGTACTCCTCCCCAAGAAATTCATAACCTATCAAATCTCCAACAAATACCTAGACCGAGATGGCAAGCCACTGCTCTACGTCTTCAAGGATCCGCTCGTCCTCGACTTCGTCTCCGTATTCCTCCAACAAGGACATCCCATCTCCCCAGCCTACAACCGCATCCTCCTCCACCTCACCGCCGGCGGCTTCAACCTCTTCTTCGAAAAACAGCTCAACTTCCTATCGACCCTCAAAACCTACCGCCAGGCCTCACGACCTACCCCATCCAAATCTCTCAAGCTCCACCAGCTCAGCAGCTTCTTCTTCCTCTTAATCCTCCTGCTCGGATTTACCGTCGCGGTTTGTTACTTGGAGAACTTCTGGTTTTATCGGCGGAGGGGCGCGAGGTTTTGGTTCTGGAGGGTCGGAACGACGGCGGATGAGGTCAAGGTGCTAGGTATTAAAGCCTTCCTGCCCAACTTTGAGAGGTTCAAGAGGAGGAAGACCAGGAGGTTTTGGAAGAGGAAGAATTGATTGGACAATTGAAATAAGACCTTTTTTCTCATTTGATTAACTGTTTATTACATAGATTTAGCTCGCAGTGCACACTCAACGTCCAAATCTGTTTTTTATTTTCTTTTTTTTTAGACACAATCTTGTCTAAATAATAAAAATATATTCTGTCTATACAAGTATATAGTGGTCTTCTTCACATCAAGTTGTCTAAAACCCAAGCTTTCCAGCTCAAAGGCTTCCGATTTGTTGCGGCGATGAACACCAACGATTATTGTCTTAAATTAGCAGTCTAGACATAGATCCAGATTGTCTAAATCCATCAGAATTAGCCTGTCCGTAATTTGCTAGTCTAAACCCGTCCGGGTAAGTCCGTCTGTCTGTAAGCTCAGGATGTAATGGAATGGAAAGATCAAGATGGTTCCACAATATCTATTATCTAATATGTATATCTAATCTTGTCTGTTTAGTCTTGTTTGTCTATCTAGTCTTGTCTGTCTAGTCTTGTCTGTCAAGTCTTGTCTGTCTACTCTTGTCTGTCTAGTCTTGTCTGTCTAGTCTTGTCTGTCTAGTCTTGTCTGTCTAGTCTTGTCTGTCTAGTCTTGTCTGTCTAGTCTTGTCTGTCTAGTCTTGTATGTCTAGTCTTGTCTGTCTAGTCTGTCTAGTCTTGTCTGTCTAGTCTTGTCTGTCTAGTCTTGTCTGTCTAGTCTTGTCTGTCTAGTCTTGTCTGTCTAGTCTTGTCTGTCTAGTCTTGTCTGTCTAGTCTTGTCTGTCTAGTCTTGTCTGTCTAGTCTTGTCTGTCTAGTCT
Organism: Phosphuga atrata; assembly: GCA_944588485.1. NCBI lineage: Eukaryota > Metazoa > Arthropoda > Insecta > Coleoptera > Silphidae > Phosphuga > Phosphuga atrata. The sequence goes on along the minus strand of OX155908.1, from coordinate 9,779,993 downwards.
TGTCTGTCTAGTCTTGTCTGTCTAGTCTTGTCTGTCTAGTCTAGTCAGTCTAGTCTTGTCTATCCAGTCTTCTTTGTCTAATCTTGTCTGCCTAGTCCTGTCTGTTTAGTTTTGTCTGTCTAGTCTTGTCTGCCTAGCCCTGTCTGCATAGTCTTGCCTTTCTAGTCTTGTCTATGTAGACGTGTCTGTGTAGTCCTGCCTGTCTAGTCTTGTCTGTCTAGTCTTGTCTATCTAGTCCAGTCTGTCTAGTCTTATATGTCTAGTCTTGTATGTCTAGTCTTGTCTGTTTACTCCTAGACTACTGTCATTTCCATTCAATAGTCTTGTCTATGTAGTTTGTCTGTCTTGTCTGTCTGGTCTTGTCTGTCTAGTCTTGTCTCTCTAGTCCAGTCTGTCTAGTCTTATATGTCTAGTCTTGTATGTCTAGTCTTGTCTGTTTACTCCTAGACTACTGTCATTTCCATTCAATAAAGTGAGCTGGTGAAATAAATTCTAGTGACTTACATTTTTTTCCAGGTGGCATTCTTGTCTCCCTGTCAGATTTTTGACGTTTGCGGCCATTTTGAATCCACCGGTTTGAAAAATTTTCATGAGATTTCCACAAAACTCACAACTTTATCGCAAAATGACCCGGCAAAACGTAATAGCGCTACACGTACCCCACAAATTCGCTCGCATTTTGACACCACTCGCAATATTACTGGTTGCAAATTACCGAAACTATGACTGGATTTCCACAGAGCAACACGACGCCTCGAAACTCACGGCAACACTGAGCTGAGCAGCGCGTCGTAATAGTAGAAAAGGAGGGGTAGAAGCCCGCTTGCGTTTGGTAGAAAGGGATGGGTACAAGCACGTAGGTGTATTATTGAATGATTTTAACTTTTGTCTCATCTTGTCTCCAGTGTAGTTAACTTTAAAACTCTCCTAAACTAACTGGACTAGACTAACGAAACTTAGCGCTGTTATTACCCAATTAAACTAGCTACCAATTGTTCGTTCAGTTTTTATCTAATCCTTATTAATTTCGGAGATATTGCATGTTGAATTTTAATTAGTTTTTGTGGAAATTAACATCATTAACTGGAGTAGATCAACGCGAATTAATGAGTTACTTAGCTAGTTAAACTACGTAACTATATCTGGTTTACTTTCAGTCTGATTAGTATTAGTTTAGGAAATATCTGCGGATGTATCTTCAGAAACGATTTCCAATGGAAATTAGAGTGGAAGTTGGATTAGTTTCTTTGAAATTTACAGTGGAACTGGTTGTGTTAGGCCACTGGGATTAAGACTGTTTTGTAGCTAATGGAACTAGCTATACGAAACTAGTTTCAAACGCGTCTAAACCTAATTATTAACGGAGTTATGAAGCTTTGAAACTAAGTAGAACTTAAGAGTAAGCTGCCTTTAGCTGTAACTAAGTAGATTTAAAAGGATTAGAAAAGCCTTGAAGAGACTTGGAGAGACTTATAGAAAATTGGAGAGACTTTAAGAGATTTGAAGGTTTGATGACTGTAAGACTTGAAGAGAATTAAAAAGATTTAAAGACTAGACGACTTGAAAACTTGAAAACCTGAGAAGGTAAAACCCTGAATCTTGAAAACCTGAAACCTTGAGAAACAATTCCATAATAACCTAAATCTAATACCCAACCAATCGAACTAACAAACTCCATTAACACTAACTGCCTTTGATTGTCCAATTTAGGCTTAATGGAGACTAACTGCGTATTAATAGACTAGATATTGATGGCTTTTCCATTACTAGCTGATCCAGTCTTAATAGATTTAGAAAAAAAAACTTAATGGAAACTATCAAGGAAGCATATCAAGGAAATTGGAAGTTAATTCACCTAGTTAGACTATATCTGCCCGCCAGTCCGTTAAGACCAGTTCTTGAAAGATCTGTCTGTCGGTCTGCGAAGTCAAAGTTAGTCTAGACTAAGGAGATTAGTCTAGATTTGAAGACAAAGTCGAGTAAGTGTCGAGTCCTTAATAACCAGACTAGTTAGACTCAATCTGACTGTCTGTCCATTGAGACTAGTCCTTGGAAGATCCGTCTGTCGGTCTGCGTAGTCAAAGTTAGTCTGGACTAAGTAGATTAGTCTAGATTTGAAGACAAAGTCGAGTAAGTGTCGAGTCCCTAATAATTAGACTAGTTAGACTAAATCTGTCTCTCTGTCCATTTAAACTAGTTCTTGGAAGATCTGTCTATCGGTATGCGAAGTCAAAGTTAGTCTAGACTAAGAAGATTAGTCTAGATTTGAAGACAAAGTCGAGTAAGTGTCGAGTCCTTAATAACTAGACTAGTTAGACTAAATCTGTCTCTCTGTCGATTTAAACTAGTTCTTGGAAGATCTGTCTATCGGTCTGCGAAGTCAAAGTTAGTCTAGACTAAGAAGATTAGTCTAGATTTGAAGACAAAGTCGAGTAAGTGTCGAGTCCTTAATAACTAGACTAGTTAGACTAAATCTGACTATCTGCCTATTAAGACTAGTCCTTGGAAGATCTGTCTATCGGTCTGTGAAGTCAAAGTTAATCTGGACTAAGTAGATTAGTCTAGATTTGAAGACAAAGTCGAGTAAGTGTCGTAACTAGACCAGTTAGACTAAATCTGTATGTCTGTCCATTAAGACTAGATCTGTCTGTCGATCTATGAACTCCAAGTTAGTCTAGAAAAACTAATAATTGGACGATAGCCTTTTACCGTCTAAATATTAAATCTACGATTAAAAAACTTCAGTTGAAACGCAATGCTTGCCCTGCAAACTTGGCTGAAGCTCTTGTGCATTTGTCGTTGGATTTGTGAAGTTTCCAGCGAGCAATTTGACAAAGTTTCGTGGGAAACTTCGCGACTGCGCATCAAAAACTTCGAGGTTAAAGTCAAGAGCCGCGCGAATCTCGCGATTTCCGCGTGTCTGGCGCAAATCCCCGATGAAGTTTTCGCCGAAACCGACAACATCTACCTCGTCGATTTGCACGCGAAGAACTTCAAATTACCCCACGTCCTCATCGAAAACTTCAAAACAAATGACAGATCTGAAGATTTGCGTGGTGGAAATTTGCCAAAACTTCGCAGAAATAAACGCGGAAACAGACAAGAAAATGAAGGTTTGCGGTCAGCAAACCTTAAAATGAACGTTGAAAACCTTGGTATGGATAATGGAAACCTTGATATAAACACTGGCCTTGATATGGATAGTGGAAACCTTGGTATAGACAGTGGAAACCTAGATATAGATAGTAGAAACCTTGGTATGGACAGTGGAAGCCTTGATATGGATAGTGGGAACCTTGGTATGGACAGAGTAAACCTTGATATGGATAGAGGAAGCCATGATATGGATAGTGGGAACTTTGGTATGGACAGAATAAACCTTGATATGGATAGTGGAAACCTTGAATTGTATAGTGAAAACCTTGGTATGGATAGTGGAAGCCTTTATATGGATAATAGAAACCTTGGTATGGACAGTGTAAACATTGATATGAATAGTGAGAACTTTGATATAGATAGTGGAAGCCCTGATATGGATAGTGGAAACCTTGGTATGGACAGAGTAAACCTTGAAATAGATGGTGGAAACCATGGTATGGACAGTAGAAACCTTGATATGGATAGAGGAAGCCTTGATATGGATAGTTGGAACCTTGGTATGGACAGAGTAAACCTTGATATGGATAGTGAAAACCTTGAATTGGATAGTGAAAACCTTGGTATGGATAGTAAAAGCCTTTATATAGATAATGGAAACCTTGGTATGGACAGTGTAAATCTTGATATGGATAGTGAGAACCTTGATATAGATAGTGAAAGCCCTGATATGGATAGTGGAAACCTTGGTATGGACTGTGTAAACCTTGAAATAGATGGTGGAAATCATGGTATGGACAGTAGAAATCTTGATATGGAAAAAGGAAGCCTTGATATGGATAGTGGGAACCTTGGTATGGGCAGAGTAAACCTTGGTATGGATAGTGGAAACCTTGAACTGGATAGTGAAACCCTTGGTATGAATCGTGAAAGCTTTGATATCGATAAAGGAAACATTGGAATGGACAGTGTAAACCTGGATATGGATAGTGAGAACCTTGATATAGATAGTGAAAGCCCTGATATGGATAGTGGAAACCTTGGTATGGACAGTGTAAACCTTGAAATGGATAGTGGAAACCATGGTATGGACAGTGGATACATTGATATGGATAGTGGAAACCATGATATGGACAGTGGAAACCTTGATGTAGATAGAGGAAGCCTTGATAAGGATATTGGGAACCTTGGTATGGACAGACTAAACCTTGATATGGATGGTGAAAACCTTGAAATGGATAGTGGAAACATTGGTATGGATAGTGGAAACCTTGATATGGATAATGGAAAACTTGGTATGGACAATATAAAGCTTGATATGGATAGTGAGAACCTTGATATAGATAGTGGAAGCCCTGATATGGATAGTGTAAACCTTGGTAGAGACAGTGTAAACCTTGAAATGGATAGTGGAAACGATGGTATGGACAGTGGAAACCTTGATATGGATAGAAGAAAAATTAATATGGATAGTGGGAATCTTGGTATGGACAGAGTAAACGTTGATATGAATAGTGATGACCTTGAAATGGGTAATGAAAACCTTGGTATGGATAGTGGAAGCCTTGACATGGATAATGGAAACCTTGGTATGGAGAGTGTAAACCTTCAAGTGGATAGTGGAAACCATAGTATGGACAGTGGAAACCTTGATATGGATAGAGGAAACCTTGATATGGATCCAAACCTTGAAATGCAAGAAACAAGTGAAGAAAACCTTGAAATAAATGCGAAACAAAACGTCAAAAACCTTAAAATTACTTCGCGTATTAAACGCGAACTTGTTAAACTTCAAGGTTCAGAAATGACGAATCCAAGCGAAAAAAGGTTTAGGTGTTATAAGAACCTAGACGCTAGCTGCAAACCTCTCTTAGCCGCGACGATAATCGCGAAAACCAACGATCCCCGAGCCTTTTTCGCCTGGGTCTCCCGCCAAGCCTTCTTCAATTCCCGCGCTAAATTCATAATCTTCACCAAATCAAACGTCGAAGAAACCTTCAAACAAGGTTTAAAACACAAGATTTATAACATCTTAGTCGGAAAAATCGCGGAAAAATTGGAGATTTATGAGAATTTCCCGTATAAATACGAGGATTTCAACATTGGGAACGTTGAGGTTTCAAAGTTTGACACCTGTCAGAGCGTGAGGTTTAACCAGAAGCTTCCAAAGTTGTGGCGGAATTCCACCGTGAAGTTAGCAGCATTGGGGATTTTTCCCTACGTGGTGGATTATGAAAACTGGGTAGGTTTGGAGCTGGGTTTTCTGCGGATCGTTCAAGGGGCGTTAGGTTTTAAGGTCGCAAGGTTACAGCACGGCTTCCGTTCTTGGGGAGAGAAGACGGAGGAAGGTTGGGATAATGTGCTTGGTCTGTTGGAACGAGGCGAAGCTGACGTTGCAATTGGACACTTCTCACTAATGGAGCAGAACGTGGACGAGTTCGACTTCAGCTTCCCGTACTTGATTGATGAGATGGTGTGGGTTGTGCCAAAAGCCGTGGCGTATCCAACGAGTTTTGGCTTTACCAGGATCTCGAAATCGGTCTTTTGGAACGTTAGTTTATCAGTTGGTTTGTTCTATTCTATGCTTTACTACGCCTTCCTCAAACTGTTCAGAGCTAAGGAAGCTTTATGGACCAGCTTATCAATCTTCTGCAATTTAACTTTTGGTATTACCACTAATACCTTGCCTAGGAAAACGGAATTGAGGTTATTGATAGCGAGTTATTTGCTCTTCAATTACGTGCTTCAAAGTATCTTGCAGGGGCAGCTTAACACAGCGATAGTAGCGCCAAAGTTTGAACCGCAGATCAGCACCAGCAGAGAATTGATCAATTCCAAGCTACACTTTGGATACCTGCACCGGCCCTTCAAGGATCCCATCAACGAGGAAGAGAAGTACTTCGAAGCCAACGCCAATCAAATCATAAAATGTCGCGTTGATAATGTCTGCTTAAATCGCACGGCCTTCCACAAGGACTTTGCCGTACTCCTCCCCAAGAAATTCATAACCTATCAAATCTCCAACAAATACCTAGACCGAGATGGCAAGCCACTGCTCTACGTCTTCAAGGATCCGCTCGTCCTCGACTTCGTCTCCGTATTCCTCCAACAAGGACATCCCATCTCCCCAGCCTACAACCGCATCCTCCTCCACCTCACCGCCGGCGGCTTCAACCTCTTCTTCGAAAAACAGCTCAACTTCCTATCGACCCTCAAAACCTACCGCCAGGCCTCACGACCTACCCCATCCAAATCTCTCAAGCTCCACCAGCTCAGCAGCTTCTTCTTCCTCTTAATCCTCCTGCTCGGATTTACCGTCGCGGTTTGTTACTTGGAGAACTTCTGGTTTTATCGGCGGAGGGGCGCGAGGTTTTGGTTCTGGAGGGTCGGCACGACGGCGGATGAGGTCAAGGTGCTAGGTATTAAAGCCTTCCTGCCCAACTTTGAGAGGTTCAAGAGGAGGAAGACCAGGAGGTTTTGGAAGAGGAAGAATTGATTGGACAATTGAAATAAGACCTTTTTTCTCATTTGATTAACTGTTTATTACATAGATTTAGCTCGCAGTGCACACTCAACGTCCAAATCTGTTTTTTATTTTCTTTTTTTTTAGACACAATCTTGTCTAAATAATAAAAATATATTCTGTCTATACAAGTATATAGTGGTCTTTTTCACATCAAGTTGTCTAAAACCCAAGCTTTCCAGCTCAAAGGCTTCCGATTTGTTGCGGCGATGAACACCAACGATTATTGTCTTAAATTAGCAGTCTAGACATAGATCCAGATTGTCTAAATCCATCAGAATTAGCCTGTCCGTAATTTGCTAGTCTAAACCCGTCCGGGTAAGTCCGTCTGTCTGTAAGCTCAGGATGTAATAGAATGGAAAGATCAAGATGGTTCCACAATATCTATTATCTAATATGTATATCTAATCTTGTCTGTTTAGTCTTGTTTGTCTATCTAGTCTTGTCTGTCTAGTCTTGTCTGTCAAGTCTTGTCTGTCTACTCTTGTCTGTCTAGTCTTGTCTGTCTAGTCTTGTCTGTCTAGTCTTGTCTGTCTAGTCTTGTCTGTCTAGTCTTGTCTGTCTAGTCTTGTCTGTCTAGTCTTGTCTGTCTAGTCTTGTCTGTCTAGTCTTGTCAGTCTAGTCTTGTCTATCCAGTCTTGTCTGTCTACTCTTGTCTGCCTAGTCCTGTCTGTTTAGTTTTGTCTGTCTAGTCTTGTCTGCCTAGCCCTGTCTGCATAGTCTTGCCTTTCTAGTCTTGTCTATGTAGACGTGTCTGTGTAGTCCTGCCTGTCTAGTCTTGTCTGTCTAGTCTTGTCTATCTAGTCCAGTCTGTCTAGTCTTATATGTCTAGTCTTGTATGTCTAGTCTTGTCTGTTTACTCCTAGACTACTGTCATTTCCATTCAATAAAGTGAGCTGGTGAAATAAATTCTAGTGACTTACATTTTTTTCCAGGTGGCATTCTTGTCTCCCTGTCAGATTTTTGACGTTTGCGGCCATTTTGAATCCACCGGTTTGAAAAATGTTCATGAGATTTCCACAAAACTCACAACTTTATCGCAAAATGACCGGACAAAACGTATTAGCGCTACACGTACCCCACAAATTCGCTCGCATTTTGACACCACTCGCAATATTACTGGTTGCAAATTACCGAAACTATGACTGGATTTCCACGGAGCAACACGACGCCTCGAAACTCACGGCAACACTGAGCTGCGTAGCGCGTCGTAATAGTAGAAAAGGAGGGGTAGAAGCCCGCTTGCGTTTGGTAGAAAGGGATGGGTACAAGCACGTAGGTGTATTATTGAATGATTTTAACTTTTGTCTCATCTTGTCTCCAGTGTAGTTAACTTTAAAACTCTCCTAAACTAACTGGACTAGACTAACGAAACTTAGCGCTGTTATTACCCAATTAGACTAGCTACCAATAGTTCGTTCAGTTTTTATCTAATCCTTATTAATTTCGGAGATATTGCATGTTGAATTTTAATTAGTTTTTATGGAAATTAACATCATTAACTGGAGTAGACCAACGCGAATTAATGAGTTACTTAGCTAGTTAAACTACGTAACTATATCTGGTTTACTTTCAGTCTGATTAGTATTAGTTTAGGAAATATCTGGGGAAGTATCTTGAGAAACAATTTCCAATGGAAATTAGAGTGGAAGTTGGATTAGTTTCTTTGAAATTTACAGTGGAACTGGTTGTGTTAGGCCACTGGTATTAAGACTGTTTTGTAGCTAATGGAACTAGCTATACGAAACTAGTTTCAAACGCGTCTAAACCTAATTATTAACGGAGTTATTAAGCTTTGAACAATGCTGTAACTAAGTGGAACTTAAGAGTAAGCTGCCTTTAGCTGTAACTAAGTAGACTTAAAAGGATTAGAAAAGCCTTGAAGAGACTTATAGAGACTTATAGAGAATTGGAGAGACTTTAAGAGATTTGAAGGTTTGATGACTGTAAGACTTGAAGAGACTTAAAAAGATTTATAGACTAGACGACTTGAAAACTTGAAAACCTGAGAAGGTAAAACCCTGAATCTTGAAAACCTGAAACCTTGAGAAACAATTCCATAATAACCTTAATCTAATACCCAACCAATCGAACCAACAAACTCCATTAACAATAACTGCCTTTGATTGTCCAATTTAGGCTTAATGGACACTAACTGCGTATTAATAGACTAGATATTGATGGCTTTTCCATTACTAGCTGATCCAGTCTTAATAGATTTAGAAAAAAAACTTAATGGAAACTATCAAGAAGCATATCAAGGAAATTGGAAGTTAATTCACCTAGTTAGACTATATCTGCCCGCCAGTCCATTAAGACCAGTTCTTGAAAGATCTGTCTGTCGGTCTGCGAAGTCAAAGTTAGTCTAGACTAAGGAAATTAGTCTAGATTTGAAGACAAATTCGAGTAAGTGTCGAGTCCTTAATAACCAGACTAGTTAGATTCAAACTGACTGTCTGTCCATTAAGACTAGTCCTTGGAAGATCCGTCTGTCGGTCTGCGTAGTCAAAGTTAGTCTGGACTAAGTAGATTACTCTAGATTTGAAAACAAAGTCGAGTAAGTGTCGAGTCCCTAATAATTAGACTAGTTAGACTAAATCTGTCTATCTGTCCATTAAGACTAGTCCTTGGAAGATCTGTCTGTCGGTCTGTGAAGTCAAAGTTAGTCTAGACTAAGGAGATTAGTCTAGATTTGAAGACAAAGTCGAGTAAGTGTCGAGTCCTTAATAACTAGACTAGTTAGACTAAATCTGTCTCTCTGTCGATTTAAACTAGTTCTTGGAAGATCTGTCTATCGGTCTGCGAAGTCAAAGTTAGTCTAGACTAAGAAGATTAGTCTAGATTTGAAGACAAAGTCGAGTAAGTGTCGAGTCCTTAATAACTAGACTAGTTAGACTAAATCTGACTATCTGCCTATTAAGACTAGTCCTTGGAAGATCTGTCTATCGGTCTGTGAAGTCAAAGTTAATCTGGACTAAGTAGATTAGTCTAGATTTGAAGACAAAGTCGAGTAAGTGTCGAGTCCCTAATAATTAGACTAGTTAGACTAAATCTGTCTATCTGTCCATTAAGACTAGTCCTTGGAAGATCTGTCTGTCGGTCTGTGAAGCCAAAGTTAGTCTAGACTAAGGAGATTAGTCTAGATTTGAAGACAAAGTCGAGTAAGTGTCGAGTCCTTAATAACTAGACTAGTTAGACTAAATCTGTCTCTCTGTCCATTTAAACTAGTTCTTGGAAGATCTGTCTATCGGTCTGCGAAGTCAAAGTTAGTCTAGACTAAGAAGATTAGTCTAGATTTGAACACAAAGTCGTGTAAGTGTCGAGTCCTTAATAACTAGACTAGTTAGACTAAATCTGACTATCTGCCTATTAAGACTAGTCCTTGGAAGATCTGTCTATCGGTCTGTGAAGTCAAAGTTAGTCTGGACTAAGTAGATTAGTCTAGATTTGAAGACAAAGTCGAGTAAGTGTCGTAACTAGACCAGTTAGACTAAATCTGTATGTCTGTCCATTAAGACTAGATCTGTCTGTCGATCTATGAACTCCAAGTTAGTCTAGAAAAACTAATAATTGGACGATAGCCTTTTACCGTCTAAATATTAAATCTACGATTAAAAAACTTCAGTTGAAACGCAATGCTTGCCCTGCAAACTTGGCTGAAGCTCTTGTGCGTTTGTCGTTGGATTTGTGAAGTTTCCAGCGAGCAATTTGACGAAGTTTCGTGGGAGACTTCGCGACAGCGCAACAAAAACTTCGAGGTTGAAGTCAAAAACCGCGCGAATCTCGCGATTTCCGCGTGTCTGGCGCAAATCCCCGATGAAGTTATCGCCGAAACCGACAACATCTACCTCGTCGATTTGCACGCGAAAAACTTCAAATTACCCCACGTCCTCATCAAAAACTTCAAAACAAATGTCAGATCTGAAGATTTGCGTGGTGGAAATTTGCCAAAACTTCGCAGAAATAAACGCGGAAATAGACAAGAAAATGGAGGTTTGCGGTCAGCAAACCTTAAAATGAACGTTGAAAACCTTGGTATGGATAATGGAAACCTTGATATAAACACTGGCCTTGATATGGATAGTGGAAACCTTGGTATAGACAGTGGAAACCTAGATATAGATAGTAGAAACCTTGGTATGGACAGTGGAAGCCTTGATATGGATAGTGGGAACCCTGGTATGGACAGACTAAACCTTGAAATAGATGGTGGCAACCATGGTATGGACAGTAGAAACCTTGATATGGATAGAGGAAGCCTTGATATGGATAGAGGGAACCTTGGTATGGACAGAGTAAACCTTGATATGAATAGTGGAAACCTTGAATTGGATAGTGAAAACCTTGGTATGGATAGTGGAAGCCTTTATATGGATAATGGAAACCTTGGTATGGACAGTGTAAACATTCATATAGATAGTGAGAACTTTGATATAGATAGTGGAAGCCCTGATATGGATAGTGGAAACCTTGGTATGGACAGAGTAAACCTTGAAATAGATGGTGGAAACCATGGTATGGACAGTAGAAACCTTGATATGGATAGAGGAAGTCTTGATATGGATAGTTGGAACCTTGGTATGGACAGAGTAAACCTTGATATGGATAGTGGAAACTTTGAATTGGATAGTAAAAACCTTGGTATGGATAGTGGAACCCTTTATATGGATAATGGAAACCTTGGTATGGACAACGTAAACCTTGATATGGATAGTGAGAACCTTGATATAGATAGTGGAAGCCCTGATATGGATAGTGGAAACCTTGGTATGGACTGTGTAAACCTTGAAATAGATGGTAGAAATCATGGTATGGACAGTAGAAATCTTGATATGGATAGAGGAAGCCTTGATATGGATAGTGGGAACCTTGGTATGAAAAGAGTAAACCTTGGTATGGATAGTGGAAACCTTGAACTGGATAGTGAAACCCTTGGTATGAATCGTGAAAGCTTTGATATCGATAAAGAAAACATTGGATTGGATATTGTAAACCTTGATATGGATAGTGAGAACCTTGATATAGATAGCGAAAGCCCTGATATGGATAGTGGAAACCTTGGTATGGACAGTGTAAACCTTGAAATGGATAGTGGAAACCATGGTATGGACAGTGGATACATTGATATGGATAGTGGAAACCATGATATGGACAGTGGAAACCTTGATGTAGATAGAGGAAGCCTTGATAAGGATATTGGGAACCTTGGTATGGACAGACTAAACCTTGATATGGATGGTGAAAACCTTGAAATAGATAGTGAAAACATTGGTATGGATAGTAGAAGCCTTTATATGGATAATGGAAACCTTGGTATGGACAGTGTAAATCTTGATATGGAAAGTGAGAACCTTGATATAGATAGTGAAAGCCATGATATGGATAGTGGAAACCTTGGTAGAGACAGTGTAAACCTTGAAATAGATAGTGGAAACGATGGTATGGACAGTGGAAACCTTGATATGGATAGAAGAAGAATTAATATGGATAGTGGGAATCTTGGTACGGACAGAGTAAACGTTGATATGATTAGTGATAACCTTGAAATGGGTAATGAAAACCTTGGTATGGATAGTGGAAGCCTTGACATGGATAATGGAAACCTTGGTATGGAGAGTGTAAACCTTCAAGTGGATAGTGGAAACCATGTTATGGACAGTGGAAACCTTGATATGGATATAGGAAACCTTGATATGGATCCAAACCTTGAAATGCTAGAAACAAGTGATGAAAACCTTGAAATAAATGCGAAACAAAACGTCAAAAACCTTAAAATTACTTCGCGTATTAAACGCAAACTTGTTAAACTTCAAGGTTCAGAATTGACGAATCCAAGCGAAAAAGGGTTTAGGTGTTATAAGACCCTAGACGCTAGCGTCAAACCTCTCTTAGCCGCGACGATAATCGCGAAAACCAACGATCCCCGAGCCTTTTTCGCCTGGGTCTCCCGCCAAGCCTTCTTCAATTCCCGCGCTAAATTCATAATCTTCACCAAATCAAACCTCGAAGAAACCTTCAAACAAGGTTTAAAACACAAGATTTATAACATCTTAGTCGGAAAAATCGCGGAAAAATTGGAGATTTATGAGAATTTCCCGTATAAACACGAGGATTTCAACAATGGGAACGTTGAGGTTTCAAAGTTTGACACCTGTCAGAGCGTGAGGTTTAACCAGAAGCTGCCAAAGTTTTGGCGGAATTCCACCGTGAAGTTAGCAGCATTGGGGATTTTGCCCTACGTGGTGGATTATGAAAACTGGGTAGGTTTGGAGCTGAGTTTGCTGCGGATCGTTCAAGGGGCGTTAGGTTTTAAGGTTGCGAGGTTACAGCACGGCGTTCAGTCTTGGGGAGAGAAGACGGAGGAAGGTTGGGATAAGGTGCTTGGTCTGTTAGAACGAGGCGAAGCTGACGTTGCAATTGGACACTTCTCACTAACGGAGCAGAACGTGGACGAGTTCGACTTCAGCTTCCCGTACCTGATTGATGAGATGGTGTGGGTTGTGCCAAAAGCCGTGGCGTATCCAACGAGTTTTGGCTTTAACAGGATCTCGAAATCGGCCTTTTGGAACGTTAGTTTATCAGTTGGTTTGTTGTATTCTATGCTTTACTACGCCTTCCTCAAACTGTTCAGGGGTAAGGAAGCTTTATGGACCAGCTTATCAATCTTCTGCAATTTAACTTTTGGTATTACCACTAATACCTTGCCTAGGAAAACGGAATTGAGGTTGTTGGTAGCGAGTTATTTGCTCTTCAATTACGTGCTTCAAAGTATTTTGCAGGGGCAGCTTTACACAGCGATCATAGCGCCAAAATTTGAACCACAGATCAGCAACAGCAGAGAATTGATCAACTCCAAGCTACAGTTTGGATACCTGCACCAGCCCTTTAAGGATCCCATCAACGAGGAAGAGATGTACTTCGAAGCCAACGCCATCAAATATCGCGTTGGTAATGACTGCTTAAATCGCACGGCCTTCCACAAGAACTTCGCCATGCTACTCCCCAAGAAATACGCAACCTATCAAATCTCCAACAAATTCCTAGACGGAAATGGCAAGCCACTGCTCTACATCTTCAAGGATCCGCTCGTCCTCGACTTCGTCTCCGTCTTCCTCCAACGAGGACATCCCATCTCCCCAGCCTACAACCGCATCCTCCTCCACCTCACCGCCGGCGGCTTCAACCTCTTATTCGAAAAACAGCTCAACTTCCTATCAAACCTCAAAACCTTCCACCTGCTCTCACGACCTTCCACCTCCAAATCCCTCAAGCTCCAACAGCTCAACAGCATCTTCTGCCTCTTATTCCTCCTGCTCGGCTTCACCGTCGCGGTTTGTTACTTGGAGAACTTCTGGTTTTATCGGCGGAGGGGCGTGAGGTTTTGGTTCTGGAGGGTTGGAACGACGGCGGATGAGGTCAAGGTGCTAGGTATTAAAGCCTTCCTGCCCAACTTTGAGAGGTTCAAGAGGAGGAAGACCAAGAAGTTTTGGAAGAGGAAGAATTGATTGGACAATTGAAATAAGAACTTTTTTCTCATTTGATTAACTATTTATTACATAGATTTAGCTCGCGGTGCACACTCAGCGTCCAAATCTGTTTTTTATTTTCATTTTTTTAGACATAATCTTGTCTAAATAATAAAAATATATTCTGTCTATACAAATATATAGTGGTCTTCTTCACATCAAGTTGTCTAAAACCAAAGCTTTCCAGCTCAAAAGCTTCCGATTTGTTGCGGCGACGAACACCAACGATTATTGTCTTAAATTAGCAGTCTAGACACAGATCCGGATTGTCTAAAACCGTCAGAATTAGTCTGTCCGTAATTTGCTAGTCTGAAGCCGTCAGGGTAAGTCCGTCTGTCTGTAATCTCAGGATGTAATGGAATGCAAAGATCAAAGTGGTTCCACAAGGAACGGCAATAGCACCAACATTGCCTAAATATTACCAAATGCCTCCGCCTGTCCGTAATCTCAAGGTGTAATGGAGTGGAACGATCAAGTAGGTTCCACAAGGAACGGTAATAGTACCAACATTGCCTAGATCTTACTAAATACGTCTGTCTGTAATCTCAAGATGTAATAGAAAGATCAACGTTGTTCCATAAGAAACAATAATAGCACCAACGTTGTCTAGATTTTGCCAAATCTATTCGGCTGTCTGTAGTCTCATGATGTAATGGAATGGAAAGATTCCACAAGGAGCGGTAAGAACACCAACATTTCCTAGATTTTACCAAATGCCTCCACCTGTCTGTAATCTCAAGATGTAATGGATTGGAAAGATCAAGGTGGTTCCACAAGGAACGGTAATAGCACCAGCATTGCCTGGATCTTACTGAATACGTCTGTCTGTTATCTCAAGATGTAATGGAATGGATAGATTAAGGTTATACCACAGGTATCGATACTAGCACCATCATTGCCTAGATTTTGTCCGTCTGTCGGTAATTTGCAAACTAGTCAGGTCGTGTCTGTCTAGACTGCAGATGGTAAGCCTAGGCTGTGCGTTTCGAGTGCTACAGTGCCTAAAACCCGCACAGCCTAGGCTCATGTCTGAAAACAAATGAACAAACAAAACGGCTTTAATACAAAATTTTTGTTACACATGAAACAAAAGAAAGCTAGACTCATGTTGCCTTGCACAGCAGGCTCTTGTTTCTCTCCCATTGCCTGCTCCAGGCAATTCTTCTACTTTCAAAGCTAGAGTCAGGTTGTAAGCCTAGGCTGTGCTTTTCGAGTGCTACAGTGCCTAAAACCCGCACAGCCTAGGCTCATGCCTGAAAACAAATGTACAAACAAAACGACTTTAATACAAAAATTTTGTTACAAATGAAACAAAAGAAAGCTAAACTCATGTTGCCTTGCACAGCAGGCTTTTGTTTCTCTCTCATTGCCTACACCAGGCGATTCTTCCTCTTTCAAAGCTAGACTCAGGTTCTACTAAACAGCAGGCGTTTGTTTTTCTTTCATTGCCTACTTCAGGCAATTTTCTCAAGAATGGACTAACGTTGCCTTAGGCAGCAGGCTTTTGTTTCTCTCTCATTGCCTACTTCAGGTAATTGTTCCTCTCTCCAGAATTGACTAACGTTGCCTTAGGCAGCAGGCTTTTGTTTTTCTCTTGTTGCCTACTTCAGGCAATTGTTTCTCAAGAATGGACTAACGTTGCCTTAGGCAGCAGGTTTGTATTTCTCTCTCATTGCCTACTTCAAGCAATTGTTCATCCCTCAAGAATTGACTAACGTTGCCTTGGGCAGCAGGCTTTTGTTTTTTTTATTGCCTACTTCAGGCAATTGTTTCTCTCTCAAGAATTGACTAACGTTGCCTTAGGCAACAGGCTTTTGTTTCTCACTGCCTACTCCCCAGACAGTTCTTCTACACAAAATAGATTAACGTTGCCTTAGACACCAGGCTGTCGTTTCTGTCTCACTGCCTACTACAACAAACTTTTCCTTGTCTCACCCACTGCCTACTCCAGCTTCTCTCTCTCTCTCGCCGTTTGCCTAGTCTAGGCAATTAATATTCAATAATAACAATAAATACAAGACAAAAGGAATATTAAAAACTTAATTAGAATTTGTTTTCAACCCAAAGACTTTCAGATAATCTAGATAAGCCTAGATAACTTGTCTAGATAGTTCTAGATAACATGTCTTGCTAATCTATCAAAATTAGATTGATCTATATAGACCAGACTAGTATATTTTTTATAGTCTACTCTATATAGACTACTCTATAGTCTTATATAGCCTTCACTAGGCTAAGCTATAGAGACCAGATTAGACTAGGCTAATCTATATAGACTAAATCTTTGAGTAATCTATATAGACTAGTCTAAATTAATTTTTACAAACTAGACTAGGCTAATTTGCATAGTCTAATCTATATAGACAAGATTAGACTAATCTATATAGACTAACCTATAGAATAAATCTATCTAGTCTAATCTATATCCACAAGATTAGACTAATCTATATAGACTAAGTTATAGACTAAATCTATCTAGTCTAATATAGACAAGATTAGATTAATCTATATAGACTAAATCTATCTAGTCTAATCAATATAGACAAGTTTAGACTAATCTATATACACTAAGTTAGACTAATCCAAATATACTAAATCTATCTAGTCTAATCCATATAGACTAAGCTATAGACTAAATCTATCTAGTCTAATCTATATAGACCAGAATAGAGTAATCTATATAGACTAAGCTATAGACTAAATCTATCTAGTCCAATATAGACAAGATTAGACTAATCCACATAGACTAAATCTATCTAGTCTAATCTATATAGACAAGATTAGACTTATCTATATAGACTAAATCTATCTAGTCTAATCAATATACACAATATTAGACTAATCTATATAGACTAAGCTATAGACTGAATCTATCTAGTCTAATCCATATAGACAAGATTAGACTAATCTATATAGACTAAGCTATAGACTAAATCTATCTAGTCTAATCTATATAGACAAGATTAGAGTAATCTATATAGACTAAGCTATAGACTAAATCTATCTAGTCCAATATAGACAAGATTAGACTAATCTATATAGACTAAATCTATCTAGTCTAATCAATATAGACAAGATTAGACTAATCTATATAGACTAAATCTGTCTAGTCTAATCTATATAGACAAGATAAGACTAATCTATATAGACTGAGCTATAGACTAAATCTATTTAGTCTAATCTATATGGACAAGATTAGACTAATCTATGTAGACTAAGCTATAGACTAAATCTATCAAGTCTAACCTATATAGACAAGATTAGACTAATCTATACAGACTAAATCTATGTAGTCTAATCTATATAGACAAGATTAGACTAATCTATATAGACTAAGCTATAGACTAAATCTTACTAGTCTAATCTATTTAGACAAGATTAGACTAATCTGTATAGTTTAAATCTGTCTAGTCTAATCTATATAGACAAGATTAGACTAATCTATATAGACTAAGCTATAGACTAAATCTATCTAGTCTAATCTATATGGACAAGATTAGACTAATCTATGTAGACTAAGCTATAGACTAAATCTATCAAGTCTAATCTATATAGACAAGATTAGACTAATCTATACAGACTAAATCTATGTAGTCTAATCTATATAGACAAGATTAGACTAATCTATATAGACTAAGCTATAGACTAAATCTATCTAGTCTAATCTATATAGACAAGATTAGACTAATCTATATAGACTAAATCTGTCTAGTCTAATCTATATAGACAAGATTAGACTAATCTATATAGACTAAGCTATAGACTAAATTTATCTAGTCTAATCTATATAGACAAGATTAGACTAATCTATATAGACTAAACTATAGACTAAATCTATCTAGTCTAATCCATACAGACACGATTAGACTAATCTATATAGACTAAATCTATCTACTCTAACCTATATAGACAAGATTGGACTAATCTATATAGACTAAGCTATATTCTAAAATCTTTCTAGTCGAATCTATAGAGACAAGATTAGACTAATCTATATAGACTAAATCCATCTAGTCTAACCTATATAGACAAGATTAAACTAATCTATATAGACTAAGCAATAGACTAAATCTATCTAGTCGAATCTATATAGACATGATTAGACTAATCTATATAGACTAAATCCATCTAGCATAATCTATATAGACAAGATTAGACTAATCTATATAGACTAAATCAATCTTGTCGAATCTATATAAACAAGATTAGACTTATCTATATAGACTAAATCTATCTAGTCTAATCTATACAGACAAGATCAGACTAATCTATATAGACTAAGCTATAGACTAAATCTATGTAGTCTAATTTATATAGACAAGATTAGACTAATCTATGTAGACTAAGCTATAGACTAAATCTATCTAGTCTAATCTATATAGACAAGATTAGACTAATCTATATAGACTAAATCTATGTAGTCTAATCTATATAGACAAGATTAGACTAATCTATATAGACTAAGCTATAGACTAAATATATCTAGTCTAATCTATATAGACAAGATTAGACTAATCTATATAGACTAAATCTATCTAGTCTAATCCATATGGACAAGAATAGACTAATCTATATAGACTAAATCTATCTAGTCTAATCTATATAGACTAGATTAGACCTATCTATATAGACTAAGCTATAGACTAAATCTATATAGTCTAATCTAAATAGACAAGATAAGACTAATCTATATAGACTAAGCTATATACTAAATCTATCTAGACTAATCTATAGAGACAAGATTAGACTAATTTATACAGACTAAATCTATCTAGTCTAATCTATATAGACAAGACTAGACCAATCTATATAGACTAAATCTATCTAGTCTAATCTAAATAGACAAAATTAGACTAATCTATATAGACTAAGCTATAGACTAAATCTTTGAGTAATCTATATAGACTAGTCTAAATGAATTAACACAAACTAGACTAGACGTATTTTCATAATCTTGACTAGTGTAGTCTATATAGACAACATTGTACTAATCTATATAGACTAAACTAATCTCGTCCAAAGGGGAAAATCTTTGAGTTTTTTAAAACAAAGTTAAATAAAATCTAGATCACAATACGCACTATACAATATTTTACAATTTGCAAAAAAAATTGCGAAACTTTGCAAAAAAAAAATTGCAAAAATTTTCTCCTCGATGAGAAAAGAGCTCCGATGGAATGCAAAAGTTTCTTCTGGCTTATTTTGTGCAAATCAAAAGTTTCTGGTGAAAACTGGACAAGGTTTACCGTCTTCGAAGCACCTAGGTGGTCTAAATAATCAGTCTAAATTATCCAAATTAGTCTTAAAACCTTCTCTAACATCTAACCTTCAGTTTGAAACAAGATTTGCACGATCCCCTTAACAAACAAGAAACACAGCTAGTCTAAACCTCTAATTTAGACGCCAAGGTGGTGCAAACCTTTAACCAAACTAGTCCAAATCAATCAACAAAAATTCCTTAATCTTAAACCTACCTAATCCTTCACTTCCAAACCTTCTTCCTGTTCTTTCAGAAGAAGAAGAAGAAAGTTTGATGCATCAAATCCACCTAGGTGGTCGAAAATCAACGTCCAATTACTCAAAATTAATCAACTAATCAACTAATTTGGACCAAGAGAACCTTGTCAAACTTTCACCAAAAAGCCTCCTTAACCTAGTTATTGTCACAGACTTTTCATAGCTTTCGACCCAAACCGCTTCACTCCTCCGGATTCAAAATGTTCAAAATACTGACGTACGACCCGACCAGGAAGCCCAAGATACCGAAGATCATGATCCCGATGTCCTTCCACAGCACCCAATTGTTCTTCCCCAGGCGGTCGGGCCAAAACGTTATGATTTCAATGAGCGGGGGGAAGATCAGCGCCAAGGCTGACGAGCTGAAGGCTCCTACTAGCGAGATGACGGCTCCCAGGTTGGGGATGGCCGCGGCCAACGCGAACGTGGCGATGACCAAACTCGTCCGGGTGATGTACTCGCCGTACAAAATGGCTTTATCGGTGTGCAGGCGCTTCTTGATTATCGGCCAGACGATGTTCATGGGGACGTAGAACTGCAGGCAGTAGGAGAGGAAGATCGCGACGGCCATCATTAATCTCACCGATTGTGCCAATCTGAAACATATTTGAGGAATTAGAAGCTTTGGGCTAGATTTTGTAAGCACCTGGGTGAGTTTGAAGCTTTGGGCTAGATTTTGTGAGCACCTAGGTGAGCTTGAAGCTTTGGGCTAGGTTTTGTGAGCACCTAGGTGAGGTTTGATAAGCATAGCTTGTCCTAAGAAGTTGGAATAACATGCTAAGATACGTTTTGGAAGGCTATTTGAAGAACTAACAGGAGAAGTTTGAAGAAGATGGATTTCTGAACGATTAAAGACAAGTTCAAGTTGTTTTCAAAGTAATTTCGACCTTAACAGTTTTTCCAACAAATTTGATTTTTTGCAAACCTTGTTACTTCTCTTACATTTCATTTGCTGGTAAGAGGAGAGTCACACTGCCTAGCCTAGCCTTGTCGCCGTACTTGAGGTAGCCAAAGAAGCCAACAGCTGTGTACAAGCAGGCAACAATCACCATGCCTGTGTTAAGGACGCCGTTCCATCCGCCGAAATCCTGAGGAGTTTTCATGTTGTTTTCCAAAGGCAAAACCTAGGAAAAAGAAACAGTTGGTAGCACCTAGGTCGTGGAAAAACATGGAAAGCGTCTTACCACTCCAATTCCTTCGAAGGCGTAAATGGCCGTTCCAAAGTATAACGGAAGCTGGCTCCAGCTGGAGAAGGCGTTGACGGTTGAGGTGTCTGGTAAGCCTTGCAACATGTAGAAGAAGGTGATTACCAAGCCGCTGGTGGTCAAAATCGAAGCAAATAGTGACGCCGGCGTCAAATACTTAAGCTTCTTCACCCAGTTCAGCAGCACCATCGGCACCAGAAGCATCACCAGATACCAAACGACGCTCACGTCGAAGAAGTAGTGCTTGATCACGTCGTGGAGATTGGCAGCGACGAACACAAAGTATACACAGCAGAAGCCCAGCTGGGTGATGCACAAAAAGACGTTGATCAAGGTCCTGAAATTTGAGTTTGTGATGGGTTTTGGTTTAAATTTGTTGCACCTGACTTACCTGACCAAGTTTGAGTACTTTTGTAGGGGTTTGGGACCGGTCAGGAAGGCGTTTTCGACGACGGAAGAGAAGTCCAGAGACTGCCGCCCGATCCTCCTGCACAGCTCGTGGGCGCAATTCACCAGGATGTGCATGCAGTGGGTGCACACTACGCCCATGAACAACGTTCCGAAGAAACCGACCGCCAGTCCGGCGTTGCGGAACGCGTCCGGCATCGCCAAGATCCCGGTGCCGATGTTCCCCTTCAGCAGATGGATCATCGTGTCCAAATTGGACGTCGGCGATTCCAAGTCTCTGTTCAGCACGGGATCGGTCTCCTTGGTCATTTGCTCGGTCGGGTCTTGCAGGTTGAGGATGGTGTTTGGAGGCGTAGCGGCGGCGGTGACGCCTCCATCATCGCTGGCGTCCGTTTCCAGCAGCAGCGGCTGACGCTCGTCTCGCATCTTTCCACGCGGACGATTCACTTCACCAGTCTCCTACAAACACCCAAGAAAATTTGATGAGAAATTTCATCAACTTGCTCATTGATGTAACACGGCATTAAAGTTAAACAAACAACCCCATGGCGCTACAGCCCAGGACGGGCCTTCCCTTCTTCACACACCCTATATTAAGGTTATTAGCCGGCATTTAGGATAGGCTAGGAAATTTGATGAGAAATTTCATCCATTGTTGGCAAAGGACCGTATGTGTTTCTAAAAAGGCTTGTAGAGTGGTTATTACCATCGCGATGTTAAAAATTCCAACGGATTTAGCAATTTGGTTTTTTTTCTACAAGATGGCGGCTTTGGTGTTTCCGGTTTCGGTTTATTTCCGGTTGAAATTTAGTTTTGTTTGTCGGAAAACCGCAATGTGACATTTTGGAGTCGGTCTCGACACTGAAATTTTAACCGGTTTTGGATTCCTCACTCATTCCCTATAACATTCCGTTTTTGTTTTGTTTCCGGTTTCGGTTTATTTCCGGTGCAAATTAGCATTCCTTCCGAGAATTCAACAAGACGCAGCAACTTTAATCCTACTCCGATTTCAAAAATTCCAACGGATACTGAAAGATAACAGCGTCGGCTTTAAACCGTTATCGGTGTATATCAAGTTGCCTAAGTACGAACACAGATATCAAACGATTTCTCATTACACGCGTTTGTTAAAGTTTGAGAAGGTGCTGCGACGTGTCCGTCGAAGATAACCCGTCGAACTTTCTTTTGATGGATTGGGCGAAGCCTCCCGAACGTGCTGATGTCAAACTTATCGAAAGATTCGCGTTTATAAAGGAGATATAAGCCAATTAAGTCGGGTCAAAAATTGTAATCATTTATCAAGACATTTATAGACTATAGCGAAAACTTCCATGGAAACTTTTCTGTCGAAATTGTGCTCGCGAAAATATTTACAATAACTCGAATTACGACGCCAACTTCAGAAAACTCTTATCAACATCAATTTCCAGAAACAATTGCTCAAGGAACGAAAAAAGTGTGGACGATAGCCTTACACCAAAAGAAACCTTAGTCCAAGCCTAATAAAACAAGCCTAGACGATAGCCTTAATTCAAACTAGTTTAAGAAATATTAAGCTTTAAAGACAAGTCCAATTTTAGAGTAAAAAACTATATAGACAAAGTTTAAGAATTAAATATCTCAGTTAAAAACCACTTTGTGGTCGATAGCCCCATACCTTAATAATCTCCATACCTTGGCTTTTAAACCTTTATCAATCGCTATGCTTAATCCCGAGTATTAACGAAACTATGAAGCTTTAATGCCAACGCGATTTTTTCTGAAAAGTTGGCTAAATTTAAACCTAAAAATCTCAGGTTGGATAGCCATTATGTCCGATAGCCTTACATCGCAAGAAACCTCAAGCTTTAAGCTTTGGAACAATAGCGGTCGATAGCCTTAATTCGTTTTTTTTCTCGAAAATATTACCGATTAACCGCAAACAGAATTTAACCAGAATCACACTCAAATTGCTCCGACTAAATCAACCCGGATGGTCGATAGCCTTATGTTTATAAAAACCACAAAGCCTAGTCTTTAAAATTCCATTAGTTATTAACCTTAATCCCTAAGACTAACTAAGTTATGAAGCTCTAAACTTCACGCGGTTCGTTAGATTTGCAAATGGAATTGAATAAATTTATCTTAGATTTCTGGAATTCAAAGAATTAAGTGGCCGATAGCCTTATATTCATAGAAACCTCAAACCTTGATTTTTAAAACTCGACTAGTCAATAGCCTTAATCCCTAGGCTATGCTTTAATCTCGACGCGATTCCTTAAACTTGCAAAATGGTTGCGAACCAAAACCTACATATCTGAGGCTTGGATTAGCTTATGGCCGATAGCCTTATGCTTCTAAAAACGTCAAATATGAATCTTTAAATCTCCATTAGTTAGTAGCCTTAATCCCTTATATTAACTAACCTATGAAGCTCTAATCCCAACGCGATTCTATTAATATTCAAAATGATTGAAAACTAAAACCTAAGTATTACAAGTTTGGATTACGTTATGGTCGATAGCCTTAGATTTATAAAAACCTCAAACCTCATTCCTTAAAACTATATTAGTCAAT
Source organism: Phosphuga atrata (assembly GCA_944588485.1). NCBI lineage: Eukaryota > Metazoa > Arthropoda > Insecta > Coleoptera > Silphidae > Phosphuga > Phosphuga atrata. The sequence continues at coordinate 9,756,162 of OX155908.1, read as the reverse complement.
AGCCTTAATCCCTAATATTAACTAAGCTATGAAGCTTTAATCCAAACGCGATTCTATTGACATTCAAAACCATTGAAAACTAAAACCTAAATATTACAAGTTTAGATTATGCCATAGTCGATAGACTTGTATTTATAAAAACCTCAAACCCCAGTCTTTAAAACTCTATTAGTCAATAGCCTTAATCCCCAGCATTAACTAAGCTATGAAGCTCTAATCCCAACGCGATTCTATTGATATTCAAAATGATTCAAAACAAAAACCTAAATATTACAAGTTTGGAATATGTTATGGTCGATAGCCTTATATTTATGAAAACCTCAAACCCCAGTCTTTAAAACTCTATTAGCTAAAAGCCTTAATCCGTAGTATTAACTAAGCTATGAAGCTTTAATCCCAGCGTGATTCCTTAAATTTTGCAAATAGTTTTCAAACCTTAATATCTCAGGTTTAAAATAAATTATGGCCAATAGCCTTATATTTATAAAAACCTTAAGCCCTAACCTTTTTGGCCCTAATTGGTAGCCTTAATCCTTGGCATTAACTAAGCTACGGAGCCTTAATCACAAAATCAGATTTTTTAAACTTGCAAATTGGTTGGCAACATAAACCTAAATATCTCAGGGATGAATTAATCTACGGGCGATAGTCTTATGTTCCTAAAACCGCCAAACCTAATCCTTTAAAACTGTGCTAGGCGCTAGTCTTAATCCCTAGGATTAACGAAGCAATGAAGTCTTAAACTCAACGCCACTTTTTAAATTTTTAAAATTTGTTGCGAACTAAAACCTGTATATCTCAGGTTTGTATTGGGTTACGGTCGATAGCCTTATACGGTTTATTTAAGCAAATAATGGTGCATAAGTACCCACAGGACGATAGCCTTTGTGATGTTTATTAATGGAGTTATTAAGGTTTGAATTTTGTTGGATATTTAATTAGTCTGATAAGGGGATTAAGCGGTTATTTGGGGATTAGTTTTGATGATAAAGAGATTATTTGAGGATTAGTTGATATGATAATCGTTGGGTTATTGAGGGTATTAAGGGTGATTTAGGTAAGTGAGTGTTTAGGTAAGTATCCTAGTATCAACTAACTAGTATATAGGTATTAGACTAAGTTTTGAGGTGGGGATTAGTCGGATTTAGTTGTGTTCTTTAGCTTGTTGGTATTAGACTAAGTTTTAAGGTTGGGACTAGTCGGTTTTTGTTGATCCTTGCCGATCTTTTTGTGAGGTCGTTGATTTGTTGACAAATTTCGCCACGAAATTTTGTTTTTTCAAAGACGTCAATTATTTATAGATTTTATCGGAATTTGCAAAAATTTTGCAAGAAATTTGTTGCGAAATTGATAAAATTTAACAACAAAAATGTGTTGCATCACAAAACATGCATTACACAAGAACTAGTTAATCTAGGTCAACAGGATTAGCTTAAATATGTAACTTACTAAACTAGTTAACTAAAACTAAACTTAATCTAGCCGGAAATTAACTAGTTCTAGCTGAAATTTAACTTTAAAACACCGTTAAACTCGAAATTGAAACGTAGTTAGTCTAGTTAACTTCCAATATTTCATAAACCAATTGGACTAGACTAACGAAACTTAGTTTATTTGATACCTAGTTAAATCAGCTATCAACAAATAATTTAGTTTATACCTAATCCGTATTAGTTTCTGAGATATTAAGTGTTAAAAATTGGTTAGCTTTATGGAAATCAAGAAAAGTTAGGTCTAGTTATCTTCAAATATCTAGTTAAGTAAATGGATTACACCTACGAAGCTTAGTCATATTTGTAGCTAGTTAAACTAGCTACCAATAACTAATTTAGTTTTAACCCAATCCTTATTAGTTTCTGAGATATTAAGTTTTAAAATTTGGTCGGTTTCGTAGAAATCAAGAAAAGTGAGGTCTAGTTATTTTCAAATATCTAGTTAAGTAATTGGACTAGACTAACAAAACTTCGTCAAATTTGTGGCTAGTTAAACTAGCTAACAATAACTAATTTAGTTTTTACCTAATCCTTATCAGTTTCTGAGATATTAAGGGTGGAAATTTATTCAGTTTTTGTGAGGATCCAAAGAATTTGGGTCGGAGTTTTCTTGAAATAACTAGAATAACTACTGGACTAGACTAACAAAACTCACTCTGTTTTATAGCTGGTTAAACTAGTCAACTAGTCTAGTTCGTTAGTCTAGTTAACTTCTATTATCTCCTAAACCAATTGGACTAGACTAACGAAACTAAGTCTATTTGATACTTAGTTAAATCAGCTATCAATGACTAATTTAGTTTTTACCTAATCCCTATTAGTTTCTGGAATATTAAGTGTTAAAAATTGATCAGTTTTATGGAAATCAAAAAAAGTTAGGTCTAGTTATCTTCAAATATCTAGTTAAGTAATTGGACTAGGCTAACGAAGCTTAGTCAAATATGTAGCTAGTTCAACTAGCTACCAACATCTAATTTAGTTTTTGTCTAATCCTTATTAGTTTCTGAGATATTAAGTGTTACAATTTGGTCAGTTTTGTGGAAATCAAGAAAAGTTAGGTCTAGTTATCTTCAAATATCTAGTTAACTAATTGGACTAGACTAAAGAAGCTTAATCAAATTTGTAGCTAGTTAAACTAGCTACCAAGAACTAATTTAGTTTTAACCTAATCCTTATTAGTTTCTGAGATATTAAGGTTGGAAGTTTAGTCAATTTTTGTGAAAATCCAAAGAATTTTGGTCCTAGTTTTCTTGAAATAACTAGATTAACTATTGGACTAGACTAACGAACTTCTCTTTGTTTTATAGCTGGTTACACTAGTCAACTAGTCTAGTTTGCTAGTCTAGTTAACTTCTAGTATCTCCTAAACCAATTGGACTAGTCTAACGAAACTAAATCTATTTGATACTTAGTTAAATCAGCTATCAATAACTAATTTAGTTTTTACCTAATCCCTATTAGTTTCTGGGATATTAAGTGTTAAAAATTGATCAGTTTTATGGAAAATCAAGAAAAGTTAGGTCTAGTTAACTTCAAATCTCTAGTTAAGTAATTAGACTAGACTAACACAGGTTAGTCAAATTTGTAGTTAGTTAAACTAGCTATCAATAACTAATTTAGTTTTTAACTAATCTTTATTATTTTCTGAGATATTAAGTGTTAAAATTTGGTCAGTTTTGTGGAAATCAAGAAAAGTTAGGTCTAGTTACATTCAAATATCTAGTTAAGTAATTGGACTAGAATAACGAAGCTTAGTCAAATTTATAGCTAGTTGAATTAGCTATCAACAACTAATTTAGTTTTTACCTAATCCTTATCAGTTTCTGAGATATTAAGGGTTGAAATTTAGTCAGTTATTGTGAGGATCCAAAGAATTTGGGTCCTAGTTTTCTTGAAATAACTAGAATAACTATTGGACTAGACTAACGAAACTCACTATGTTTTATAGCTGGTTAAACCAGTCAACTAATCTAGTTCGTTAGTCTAGTTAACTTCTAATATCTCCTAAACCAATTGGACTAGACTAACGAAACTTAGTCTATTTGATACCCAGTTAAATCAGCTATCAATAACTAATTTAGTTTTTGTTTAATCCTTATTAGTTTCTGAGATATTAAGTGTTAAAATTTGGTCAGTTTTATGGAAATCAAGAAAAGATAGGTCTAGTTATCTTCGAATATCTAGTTAAGTAATTGGACTAGGCTAACGAAGCTTAGTCAAATATGTAGCTAGTTTAACAAGCTACCAACATCTAATTTAGTTTTTGCCTAATCCTTATTAGTTTCTGAGATATTAAGTGTTAAAATTTGGTCAGTTTTGTGGAAATCAAGAAAAGTTAGGTCTAGTTATCTTCAAATATCTAGTTAAGTAATTGGACTAGACTAACGAAGCTTAGTCAAATTTATAGCTAGTTGAATTAGCTATAAATAACTAATTTAGTTTTTACCTAATCCTTATCAGTTTCTGAGATATTAAGGGTAGAAATTTAGTCAGTTTTGGTAAAATTCACAAGAATTTGGGTCCTAGTTTTGATATAATAACTAGAATAACCATTGAACTAGACTAACGAAACTCACTCTGTTTTATAGCTAATTAAACTAGTCAACTAGTCTAGTTTCTTAGTCTAGTTAACTTCTAATATCTCCTAAACCAATTTGACTAAACTAACAAAACTTAGTCCATTTGATACCTAGTTAAATCAGCTATCAATAACTAATTTAGTTTTTACCTAATCCATACTACTTTCTCAGATATTAAGTGTTAAAATTTGGTCAGTTTTGTGGAAATCAAGAAAAGTTAGGTCTAGTTATCTTTAAATATCTAGTTAATTATTTGAACTAGACTAACGAGGCTTAGTCATATTTGTAGCTAGTTAAACTAGCTACCAAAAACTAATTTAGTTTTGACCTAATCCTTATTAGTTTCGGAGATATTAAGTGTTAAAATTTGGTCAGTTTTGTGGAAATCAAGAAAAGTTAGGTCTAGTTATCTTCAAATATCTAGTTCAGTATTTGGACTAGACTAACGAAGCTTAGTAAAATTTCTAGCTAGTTACACTAGCTACCAATATCTAATTTAGTTTTTACCCAATCCTTATTAGTTTCTGAGATATAAGGGCTGGAAATTTAGTCAGTTTTTGTGAGGATCCAAAGAATTTGGGTCCTAGTTTTCTTGAAATAACTAGAACAACTATTGGACTAGACTAACGAAACTCACTCTGTTTTATAGCTGGTCAAACTAGTTAACTAGTCTAGTTTGTTAGTCTAGTTAACTTCCAATATCTCCAAAACCAATTGGACTAGACTAACGAAACTTAGTCTATTTGATACCTAGTTAAATCAGCTATCAATAACAAATTTAGGTTTAACCTAATCCTTATTAGTTTCTGAGATATTAAGTGTTAAAATTTCGTCAGTTTTATGGAAATCAAGAAAAGTTAGGTCTAGTTATCTTGAAATATCTAGTTAAGTAATTGAACTAGACAAAAGAAGTTTAGTCAAATTTGTAGCTAGTTAAACTAGGTACCAATAACTGATTTAGTTTTTACCTAGTCTTTATTAGTTTCTGAGATATTAAGGTTGGAAATTGAGTCAGTTTTTGTGAGGATCCAAAAAAACTGGGTCGGAGTTTTCTAGAAATAACTAGAATAACTATTGGACTAGACTAACGAAATTCACTTTGTTTTATAGCTGTTTAAACTATTCAACTAGTCTAGTTTGTTAGTCTAGTTAACTTCTAATATCTCCTAAACCAATTGGACTAGACTATGAAAACTTAGTCTATGTGATACCTATTTAAATCAGCTATCAACGACTAATTTAGTTTTTACCTAATCCTTAGTAGTTTCTGAGATATTAAGTGTTAAAATTTGGTCAGTTTTATGGAAATCAAGAAAAGTTAGGTCTAGTTATCTTCAAATATCTGGTTAAGCAATTGGACTAGACTAACGAAGCTTAGTCAAATTTGTAGCTAGTTGAACTAGCTACCAAAAAATAATTTAGTTTTTACCTAATCCTTCTGAGTTTATGAGATATTAAGTGTTAAAATTTGGTCAGTTTTATGGAAATCAAGAAAAGATCTGGTCTAGTTATCTTCAAATATCAAGCTAAGTAATTGGACTAGACTAACGAAGCTTAGTAAAATTTGTAGCTAGTTAAACTAGCTACCAATAACTAATTTAGTTTTAAACTAATCCTTATTAGTTTCTGAGATATTAAGTCTTAAAATTTGGTCAGTTTTGTTGAAATCAAGAAAAGTTAGGTCTAGTTATCTTCAAATATCTAGTTAAGTAATTAGACTAGACTAACGATGCTTAGTAAACTTTGTAGTTAGTTAAACTAGCTACCAATAACTAATTTAGTTTTTACCTAATCCTTATTACTTTCTGAGATATTAAATGTGGAAACTTAGTCAATTTTTGCGAAAATCACAAGAATTTTGGTACGAGTTTTCTTGAAATAACTAGAATAACTATTGGACTAGACTAGCGAAACGCAGTTTGTTTTATAGCTAGTGAAAGTAGTCAACGAGAGTTAGTTTACATTTAGTCTAATCCTTATAGATTTGGGAAATATCGCTGATTGAATTTGGTAAGAAATTTTAGATTCATTTCGCAAGAAAATGAACCTGAAAGTTGGTTTAGTTTTCTTGAAATATTTAGTGGAACTAGTTGGGTTATCGCCTAGAATTAAGGCGCTTTGTAGCTAATAGACCTAGCTACAAGAAACTAGTTTGAATCGAGGCTAAAGCTCACTATTAACCGAGTTATTAAGCTTTGAACCACGTTGTAACTAACTTGAATTTAGCTAGAATGACACAAAGTAGGTTTAGTTACTTTGCAATAACTAAGGAACTAGTTAAGTTATGTCATTGAAACCAAAACTAGTTTGTAACTACTGAAATTAGCAAATTATTCCGACTTTAATCCCGGACTAAACCCGCCTAGTTCAGGAACTATCGAGCTTTATAGTCGAATAAATTGCTAAATAAGCTAAAAATCTTAAGTCTACTAAACTTACGATAACTTGATAACTAGTTAAGCTACTAATCCCAAATTTGGAACTAAATAAGACAACTAATCACTTAACCCCTTTCCATTGTAGTTTAATAAAATAACTCACGCTTACTGCCCGCTAAAACCTGTTAATATTCCAAACTTGTTCATTCGGTTTAAACCTAATTAGACTAAAGGGAATCTCCATTTACACGCAGCCTTAGTCTGCACTAAGGGACGTTAGTGAAACTAAACACAGTTGTAGTTGCAACCGTCGCGGACTATACACTAATACCAGTTAATATGTACAGTTGAGATAAGATTAGATAAGGCTGTTATCGATTCTAATTGGTCTCACAAACTTGTTTAAACTGCTCAAACTAAGTTCCTAGCGCTCAAGTAAGAACCTAGTCCAATAGACTTAATAGTTATAATAGTCTTGTCGTTTGAAGAGACTTAGCACTTATACAGGTTTTAGTGTTTCGAATTTGAAAAATTGAAAGAGTAGCGTTGAGATTAAGGCTGCATTGCTTCGTTAATACTAGGGTTTAAGACTATTGCCTAGCACAGATTTAAAGGATAAGGTTTGGCGATTTTAGGAAAATAAGGCTATCGGGGATAGCTTAAATCAGTCCTAAGATATTTGGATTTAAGTTCACAACCAATTTGCAAATTCAAAAAATCAAATGTTGTGATTAAGGCTCCGTAGCTTAGTTTCCACAAGGGATTAAGGCTACCAATTCATGAAGTTTTAAAGGCTAGGACTTAAGGCTTTTATAAATATAAGGCTATTGACCGTAATTTTTTCCAAACCTGATGTATTTAGCTTTGCAAACAATTTGCAAAATTTATAGAATCGCGTTGGGATTAATGCTTCATAGCTTAGTTAATACTAGGGATTAAGGCTATTGACTAATAGAGTTTTAAAGATTGGGGTTTGAAGTTTTCATAAATATAAGACTATCGACCATAACATAATCCAAACTTGTAATATTTAGGTTTTAGTTTTCAATCATTTTGAATATCAATAGAACCGGGATGGGTTTAGAGCTGCATAGCTTAATTAATACTAGGGATTAAGGCTATTGACTAATAGAGTTTTAAAGACTGGGGTTCGAGGTTTTTATAAATATAAGCCTATCGACCATAACATAATCCAAACTTGTAATATTTAGGTTTTAGTTTTCATTCTTTTTCAATATCAATAGAACCGGGTTGGGATTAGAGCTTCATAGCTTAGTTTATACTAGGGATTAAAGCTATTGACTAATAGAGTTTTAAAGACTGGTTTTTGAGGTTTTTATAAATATAAGGCTATCGACCATAACATAATCCAAACTTGTAATATTTCGCTTTTAGTTTTCAATCATTTTGAATATCAATAGAATCGCGTTGGGATTAGATCTTCATAGCTTAGTTAGTACTAGGGATTAAGGCTATTGACTAATAGAGTTTTAAAGACTGGAGTTTGAGGTTTTTATAAATATAAGGCTATCGACCATAACATAATCAAAACTTGTAATATTGAGGTTTAAGTTTTCAATCATTTTGCATATCAATAGAATCGCGTTGGGATTAGAGCTTCATAGCTTAGTTAATACTAGGGATTAAGGCTACTAAGTAATGGAATTTTAAAGATTCCTGTTTGACGTTTTTAGAAACATAAGGCTATCGGCCATAATCTAATCCAAACCTCAGATATATAGGTTTTAGTTCGCAATCATTTTGCAAGTTTAAAGAATCGCGTCGAGATTAAAGCTTAGCCTAGGGATTAAGGCTATTGACTAGTCGAGTTTTAAAAACTAAGGTTTGAGGTTTCTAAGAATATAAGGCTATCGACCACTTCATTCTTTTAATCCCAGAAATCTAAGTTAGATTTTTGATAAATTTATTCAATTCCATTTCCAAACCTAACGTTAGGATTAGTGCTTCATAACTTAGTTACTCTTAGGGATTAACATTAATAACTAGTGCAATTTTAAAGACTAGGCTTTGAGATTTTTATAAACATAAGGCTATCGACCATCCGGTTGATTTAGTGGGAGCAATTTCAGTTTGATTCTGTATAGATAGTGTTAAATTCGGTTTGTGGTTAATCGGTAATATTTTCGGAAATAAAACGAATTAAGGCTATCGACCGCTATTGTTCCAAAGCTTAAAGTTTGAAGTTTCTTGCGATGTAAGGCTATCGGACATAATAGCTACTCAACCTGAGATTTTTAGGTTTAAGTTTAGTCAACTTTTCAGCAAAAATCGCATTGGCATTAAAGCTTCATAGTTTTGTTAATACTCGGGATTAAGCATAGCGATTAGTGAAGGTTTAAAGGCCAAGGTGTGGAAACTTTTAAGATATAAGGCTATCGACAACAAAGTAGTTTTTAACTGAGATATTTAATCCTTAAATTTTGTCTATATATTTTCTTACTTTAAAATTGGACTTGTCTTTAAAGCTTAATATTTCGTAAACCAGTTGGAATTAAGGCTATCGGCTAGGCTTGTTTTGTTAGGCTTGGACTAAGGTTTCTTTTGTTGTAAGGTTATCGTCCACGCGCTTTTCATTCCTTAAGCAATCGTTTCTGGAAATTGGTGTTGATAAAAATTTGCAGAAGATGGCAATGTAAATCGTAAATATTTTCGCGTTGCGAATAAGAGCACAATTCCGAAGATTTCGACAGAAAAGTTTCCCTAGAAGTTTTCGCCTCCAATTAATTGCACGTCTATAAATGTTTTGATAAATGATTACAATTTTAGACCCGACTTAATTGGCCATATCTCGTTTATAAACGCGAATCTTTCAATAAGTTTGACATCAGCACGTTCGAGAGCCTTCGCCCAATCCAGCAAAACAAAGTTCGACGGGTTATCTTCTATTGACACGTCGCAGCACCTTCCCAAACTTTAGCAAACGCGTTTGTGAGAAATCGTTTAAAATCTATTATTAGTGCTTAGGCAACTGGAAATACATTTATAACGACTTAAAGCCGATTCTGTTATCTTTCAGAATCCGTTGGAGTTTTTGAAATCGGAGTAGGATTAAGGTTGTTGCGTCTTGCTGAATTCGGGTTGGATTTTGGGAAGAAATGCTAATTTTCAGCGGAAGTAAACCAAAACCGGAAACAAAACACAAACGGAATATTATAAGAAATGAGTAAGGCATCCAAAACCTGTTAAAATTTCAGTGTCTAGACGATATTAGAGAACTAAATAAGACTTAAATAACTCACGTTTGGATTATGGCCGATAGCCTTATATTTTTTAAAACCTCAAATCTAAATCTGTTAAACTCAATTAAACAATAGCCTTAATCCCCAGTATTAACCCAGTATTAAATGCCAACGCGGTTTTATAAATTTTTTAAAAGTTTGCGAACTAATACCTAAATATCTCAGGTTTTGGGTTAGATTATGGCCGATAGCCTTATGTTCCTAAAAACGGCAAACCACAGTCTTTAAAATCCCATAAGTCAACTGCCCTAATCCCTAGTATAAATTAAGCTATGAAGTCTTAATCCCGATGCGATTTTATAAATTTTTCAAATTTAAAACTTAAACTGATAAGACTAAGTTTATTTCGGGTCTAAGCGTAAGTCTATTAAGACTGCAACATTGCTCAAGTTAGTCGCATTGCAAGATTATGTTTTGAACTCCAGCTTATTCTGGATTAACTTTTGTTAGGCCAGGGCAATTGGTGGATTAGTGATTGCGTTCGTGCGATGCTCTACGTGTTATCTCTAATACATAGCCTAACTGGTATCAGGCTTCCTGTTTGCGTAAGACACTTCCTGGTGAAGCTAAATATTGCGACAAAGAAAACAAAGGAAAACAGTCTACTATTCTCTGTGTAGTCTTATCGGTCAAATCCTGTCTGTCTAGTCTCGTCCATCTAGACTATTCTGTCTAGTCTTGTCCGTCTCGTTTGTCCAGTCTAGTCTGTTTAATCTTGCTGGTCTAGTCTGTCTAGTCTCTCTAATCTTGTCTATCTAGTCTTGTCTGTCTAGGCTTGTCTGTCTAGACTAGTCTAGTCTGTCTAAACTTGTCTGTCTAGATTTATCTGTCTAGTCTTGTCTGTCTAGACTTGTCCAGTCTGTCTTGTCTAGTCTGTATAATCTTGTCTGTCTAGTATTGCCTGTCTAGTCTTGTCTATCTCGTCTTGTCTGTCTAGATTAGTCTATCTAGTCTTGTCTGTTTAGTATTGTGTGTCTAGTGTTGTCTGTCTAGTCTTGTCGGTCTAGTCTTGTCTGTCTAGTCATGTCTCTCGAGTCTTGCCTATCTAGTTTTGTCTGTCTAGTCTGTCTGGTCTGTCTGGTATGTCTGGTCCGTCTGGTCTGTCTGGTCCGTCTGGTCTGTCCGGTCTGTCGGGTCTGTCCGGTCTGTCTGGTCTGTCTGGTCTGTCCGGTCTGTCCGGTCTGTCTGGTCTGTCCGGTCTGTCCGGTCTGTCTGGTCTGTCTGGTCTGTCTGGTCTGTCTGGTCCGTTTGGTCCGTCTGGCCCGTCTGGTCCGTCTGGTCCGTCTGGTCCGTCTGGTCCGTCTGGTCTGTCTGGTCTGTCTGGTCCGTCTGGTCTGTCTGGTCTGTCTGGTCCGTTTGGTCCGTCTGGTCGGTCTGGTCCGTCTGGTCGGTCTGGTCTGTCTGGTCTGTCTGGTCTGTCTGGTCTGTCTGGTCTGTCTGGTCTGTCTGGTCTGTCCGGTCTGTCCAGTCTGTCCGGTCTGTCTGGTCTGTCTGGTCTGGCTGGTCTGTCTGGTCTGTCTGGTCTGTCTGGTCTGTCTGGTCTGTCTGGTCTGTCTGGTCTGTCTGGTCTGTCTGGTCTGTCTGGTCTGTCCGGTCTGTCTGGTCTGTCTGGTCTGTCCGGTCTGTCCCGTCTGTCCGGTCTGTCTGGTCTGTCTGGTCTGTCTGGTCTGTCTGGTCTGTCTGGTCTGTCTAGTCCGTCTGGTCCGTCTGGTCTGTCTGGTCTGTCTGGTCTGTCTGGTCTGTTTGGTCTGTCTGGTCTGTCTGGTCGGTCTGGTCTGTCTGGTCTGTCTGGTCCGTTTGGTCCGTCTGGTCGGTCTGGTCGGTCTGGTCTGTTTGGTCTGTCTGGTCTGTCTGGTCCGTTTGGTCCGTCTGGTCCGTCTGGTCTGTCTGGTCTGTCTGGTCTGTCTGGTCTGTCTGGTCTGTCTGGTCTGTCTGGTCTGTCTGGTCTGTCTGGTCTGTCTGGTCTGTCTGGTCTGTCTGGTCTGTCTGGTCTGTCTGGTCTGTCTGGTCTGTCTGGTCTGTCTGGTCTGTCTGGTCTGTCTGGTCTGTCTGGTCTGTCTGGTCTGTCTGGTCTGTCTGGTCTGTCTGGTCTGTCTGGTCTGTCTGGTCGGTCTGGTCTGTCTGGTCTGTCTGGTCTGTCTGGTCCGTTTGGTCCGTCTGGTCGGTCTGGTCTGTCCGGTCTGTCTGGTCTGCCTGGTCTGTCTGGTCTGTCTGGTCCGTCTGGTCTGTCTGGTCCGTCTGGTCCGTCTGGTCTGTCTGGTCTGTCTGGTCCGTCTGGTCCGTCTGGTCCGTCTGGTCCGTCTGGTACATCTGGTACGTCTGGTCTGTCTGGTCTGTCTGGTCTGTCTGGTCTGTCTGGTCTGTTTGGTCTGTCTAGTCTTGTCTGTCTCATATGGCAGGGGGGCTTTGTCACCAAAGCTGGTAAGAACGGGGTGCCATAGGACTCAACAAAAAATAGATTGGGAGACATGAGGAGCCAATCCATAGAGGAGGCTAAAAAAACGCAAATTGGCGGATAGACTTTCCACGGATAACACTATTAAGCCTTACAAGGAAACGGGATGCACGATTGTCTTCACCATCGTAGAGACCATGGGGGCTCTTCCCAAACAAGTGGAGGACCTGGAAGAAGCCATCGTGGCTACCCCAAGAACCAAAAGGGAAGTTAGGGAGATAGCAACAACAGTCAAGAAGTCAGTGAACGTCTTCTTGCGCTTCGGTCGTTAGCTAGTTGGAGCAGCATCGCTTCGAGCCTGTCCCAATCTAGCTAACCTTCGTCGTCGAAGTCCAAACATGGGATGAGAACATGGAGAAAGTGAACCTACGTGTAAAGACCTGCAACGCCAGCATTCAAACAAATACCACCGAGGACGAAGGCAAAATACAAGAATTGTGTGACCAAATATCAAACGGCAGGACATTCGATGAGTTCGTCGAGATTGCAGAGGAAGAATGGCCGCGCGAAACGTTACAAAAGTGAAGGAGGGCCATGGACATGCGCTGGCGACAACCTCGGAATGGAACATTGTGTGGTGCTTCGAGGAAAGCATGTTCTTGGGATTTTATGTCCCCATTTTCGTCTGGTATGTTGGTATGTTGGCATGATGGTATGTTTAAAATATACCACTCTACCAACCTTTGGTGCCTGCCTCCGCGTTTCCTCGGGCCTTGCATAAGCCTTTGTTAGTGCCCTTGGCACCAGGGAGTCCACCTGACCAGGGAGTGCCAAGACACTAACAATGGCCTATGCAAGTCAGGAGGAAACGCGGAGGCAGGCACCAAAGGTTGGTAAAAAAGCTGTGCGCTCTCATTACAATGGTTTTCAATGGCGCCAGATGGACTCAAATAATGAATAGCCTGACAGCAAAAGGAACATCCCCCTGCTTAACGAGAATGATAAGAAGCTATCTTAGTTGCAGGAGTCTAATACTGCAATTTGGACGGCAGACTGAAGTGCGTGAAGTTAATAGTGGTGTTCCACAGGGATCGATACTGGGTCTTACCCTGTGGAACGTATTATACGATGGGGTCTTAAAAATAAAACTTCCATTGGGAGCAACGACTATTGGATTTGCTGACGAACTAGCTGTGGTAGTAAGATCTAAGACAGAACAGGGGCTGATGGTAACGGTTAACCATGCAATGAATAAAATCTGCAATTTAGTCTGTCTAGTCTTGTCTGTCTAATCTGTCTAGCCTAGTCTTATCTGTCAAGTCTTGTCTGTCTAGTCTTGTCTGTCTAGTCTTGTCTGTCAAGTCTTGTCTGTCTAGTCTTGTCTGTCTAGTCTTGTCTGTCTAGTCTTGTCTGTCTAGTCTTGTCTGTCTAGTCTTGTCTGTCTAGTCTTGTCTGTCTAGTCTTGTCTGTCTAGTCTTGTCTGTCTAGTCTTGTCTGTCTAGTCTTGTCTGTCTAGTCTTGTCTGTCTAGTCTTGTCTGTCTAGTCTTGTCTGTCTAGTCTTGTCTGCCTAGTCTTGTCTGTCTAGTCTTGTCTGTCTAGTCTTGTCTGTCTAGTCTTGTCTGTCTAGTCTTGTCTGTCTAGTCTTGTCTGTCTAGTCTTGTCTGTCTAGTCTTGTCTGTCTAGTCTTGTCTGTCTAGTCTTGTCTGTCTAGTCTTGTCTGTCTAGTCTTGTCTGTCTAGTCTTGTCTGTCTAGTCTTGTCTGTCTAGTCTTGTCTGTCTAGTCTTGTCTGTCTAGTCTTGTCTGTCTAGTCTTGTCTGTCTAGTCTTGTCTGTCTAGTCTTGTCTGTCTAGTCTTGTCTGTCTAGTCTTGTCTGTCTAGTCTTGTCTGTCTAGTCTTGTCTGTCTAGTCTTGTCTGTCTAGTCTTGTCTGTCTAGTCTTGTCTGTCTAGTCTTGTCTGTCTAGTCTTGTCTGTCTAGTCTTGTCTGTCTAGTCTTGTCTGTCTAGTCTTGTCTGTCTAGTCTTGTCTGTCTAGTCTTGTCTGTCTAGTCTTGTCTGTCTAGTCTTGTCAGTCTAGTCTTGTCTGTCTAGTCTTGTCTGTCTAGTCTTGTCTGTCTAGTCTTGTCTGTCTAGTCTTGTCTGTCTAGTCTTGTCTGTCTAGTCTTGTCTGTCTAGTCTTGTCTGTCTAGTCTTGTCTGTCTAGTCTTGTCTGTCTAGTCTTGTCTGTCTAGTCTTGTCTGTCTAGTCTTGTCTGTCTAGTCTTGTCTGTCTAGTCTTGTCTGTCTAGTCTTGTCTGTCTAGTCTTGTCTGTCTAGTCTTGTCTGTCTAGTCTTGTCTGTCTAGTCTTGTCTGTCTAGTCTTGTCTGTCTAGTCTTGTCTGTCTAGTCTTGTCTGTCTAGTCTTGTCTGTCTAGTCTTGTCTGTCTAGTCTTGTCTGTCTAGTCTTGTCTGTCTAGTCTTGTCTGTCTAGTCTTGTCTGTCTAGTCTTGTCTGTCTAGTCTTGTCTGTCTAGTCTTGTCTGTCTAGTCTTGTCTGTCTAGTCTTGTCTGTCTAGTCTTGTCTGTCTAGTCTTGTCTGTCTAGTCTTGTCTGTCTAGTCTTGTCTGTCTAGTCTTGTCTGTCTAGTCTTGTCTGTCTAGTCTTGTCTGTCTAGCCTTGTCTGTCTAGTCGACAACTCAGTTTAATCTAGTTTTGTGCAAACTTACCAACGATTATTATAATAAAAAAGTAGTTTATATATAATGAATATGTATCCGCACTAAACGTGTTAGTTAACTAAACTGTGGGTGTTTTTAGATAAAAAGTGTTCAAGGTTTTCTCTATTTCAATTATCACATAAATTATTCAATAAATCACTAAATCGTACCGATTTATTATTAAACCAAGCAAACTGGTTTGAACGTTGCAGATTAACCGGATTCGTTTGAATAAAAAACACTGGCTAGATAAAATTAGACAGATAAGACAAGACAGACAAGACTAGACAGACAAGAATAGACAAGACTAGACAGACAAGAATAGACAGACTAGACTAGACAGACAACACTATACAAACAAAACTAGACCGACAAGACTAGACAGACAAGACTAGACAGACAAGACTACACAGACAAGACTAGACAAACAAGTTGTGGAAGATTTCCAAAATTAGGTTCCGAAGTTTCTTGGAAATATCTCAACGAGTAAGCGGACTAGAAACACTAGACTTAGTCCGTTTCATAGCTAGTTAAACTAGTTAACTATGTTGGAAGCTATCGCGAATATGTTTTTGTTTTGTCTTAGTCGATGGGTTGGATTTGAATAGAATTAGATATTTTTGCTTTAACTTAGATCTATTTAGGTATACTGTTGCTGTTGGATTTGAACTGACCGCTTTTCGTGTGTCCTGTGTTGGTTTGGCGGTCTTGAGCTCTCGCCCAGCTGTGCCGCCGGCTTGTGGTTTGTTTTTCGTTGTGTTTTGTTTTTTAGTCTGTTGTTGTTTGTCTTTCATTTTTTTTTCCTCCTTGGTTTTCTTCGGTGGCTTTACTTGACTACAGCTGGGTCCTGTTGAATTGGTGGGGTTGTCGGCTTTCTTGGTTGGTTCTTCTGTGTTTGATCTTCTGCGGTTGTTCTCCAGTGGCCTGCGGTCCTGATGTGCTTGGTCTTCTCCAGTTTGTTTTTTTTCTTGATTTGATGGTTTCCTCTTCCTCTTGGTCGGGTTTACGCTTGGTGGCGGCTTCGGTGGGGCTGTGTGTGTCCATCGGTGTGACTCTTCTCCATGGGGAGGCTTCAGTTGCTCTTTTGGGGTCTGCTTCATCTGTTCTCTCGGGGGCTTCAGTTGTTCTCTTGGCGGCGGTTTCAGTTGTTCTCTTTTGGGTGGCTTCAGTTGTACAGTTTGTACGTACCGGGGCGGCATCGGTAGTTTTCCTTGGGGCGGCTTCGGTTATTTTTTCGGCAGCGGCTTCGTTTGTCTTCGCGGGGGCGGCTTCAGTTGTCTTCTCGGGGGCGGCTTCGGTTGTCTTTTCGGCGGCGATTTCCTGGGGTTTCTCGTTGACAATTTGGGTCTTTCTCCTTTTCATTATGTAATTCATCATTTGGACGAGGACCCTGGTAGTCCGACCCCGTCCAGGGTGTCCAGGTAGTCGAGGTCGAGATACTTTGCTGCGGCGGCTTCGTCGGAATAAACGTGTTCATCTTGCAGCTGCGGAGGAACGTGACAGCTTTTTTGCATGGGATCCTTGCATGGGAGACTGTTCCTGGCGGTCTTGGGCGTGTGCCCGTCCTTCCGCCGCCTTTTGTTTTGGTTCTTTTTTTTTTACAGCTTTTAACATCATTTCTTCTTATTTATATTCACACCCCCGAGTACCTGCTTTTATAAAGATCTGAAGGGTGGAAGGTTTACATTTCTCACTATTGCTACAGTTATACAAAGTTTAGAAAGCTCGGGCTTTACAACAACTAAATCTAGTTTCACTTTTGTCTAATCCGCATTAGTTGAGGAGATATTAAGGTTTGAATCTTGTTTAGCTTTGGGGCGAGTTGTGCAAGATTACCAAAATTTATTTTCGAAGTTTCTTGGAAATATCTCAACGAGTCAGCGGACTAGACTAACTAGACAGAGACCGTTTCACAGCTAGTTCAACTAGTTATTGAAATCTAGTTTTACATTTGTCTAATTCACATTGGTTTAGGAGATATTAAGGTTTAAATCTTGCTTAGTTTTGGAGCGAATTCTGCAAGATTTCCAAAATTTGGTTTCGAAGTTTCTTTGAAATATCTCAACGAGTAAGCGGACTAGAATCACTAGACTTAGTCCGTTTAATAGCTAGTTAAACTAGTTAACGAAATCGAGTTTCACCATTGTCTAATCCGCATTAGTTTAGAAGATATTAAGGTTTCAATCTTGCTTAGCTTAGGAGCAAGTTGTGCAAGATTTCCAAAATTTGGTTTCGAAGTTTCTTGGAAATATCTCCACGAGTTAGCGGACTACACTAACTAGACTTAGTTCGTTTCATAGCTAGTTAAACTAGTTAACAAAATCTAGTTCCACCTTTGTCTAATCCGCATTAGTTTAGCAGATATCAAGGTTTCAATCTTGCTTAGCTTAGGAGCAAGTTGTGCAAGATTTCCAAAATTTGGTTTCGAAAGTTTGTTGGAAATATCTCAACGAGTAAGCGGACTAGACTAACTAGACTCAGTCCGTTTAATAGCTAGTTAAACTAGTTAACGAAATCCTGTTTCACCTTTATCTAATCCGCATTAGTTTAAGAGATATTAAGGTTTGAATCTTGTTTAGCTTTGGAGCAAGTTATGCGAGATTTTCAAAATTTAGTTTCGAAGTTTCTTGGAAATATCTCAATAAGTCAGCGCACTAGACTAACTAGACTTAGTCCGTTTCATAGCTAGTTAAACTAGTTATCGAAATCTAGTTCCACCTTTGTATAATACTGATTAGTTTAGGAGATATTAAGCTTTGAATATTGCTTAGCTTTGGAGCGAGTTGTGCAAGATTTCCAAAATTTGGTTTCGAAGTTTCTTGGAAATATCTCAACGAGTTAGCGGACTACACTAACTAGACTTAGTTCGTTTCATAGCTAGTTAAACTAGTTAACGAAATCTAGTTTCACCTTTGTCTAATCCGCATTAGTTTGGGAGATATTAAGGTTTAAATCTTGCTTAGCTTTGGAGCAAGTTGTGCAAGATTTCCAAAATTTGGTTTCAAAGTTTCTTGGAAATATCTCAACGAGTTAGCGGACTAGACTAACTAGACTTAGTCCGTTTAATAGCTAGTCAAACTATTTAACAAAATCTAGTTCCACCTTTGTCCAATCTGCATTAGTTTAGAAGATATTAAGGTTTGAATCTTGCTTAGCTTTGGAGTAAGTTGTGCAAGATTTCAAAAATTTTGTTTCGAAGCGTCTTAGAAATATTTCGAGGAGTCAGCGGACTAGACTAACTAGACAGAGACCGTTTCACAGCTAGTTAAACTAGTTAATGAAATCCAGTTTTACCTTTGTCTAATCCACATTGGTTTAGGAGATATTAAGGTTTGAATCTTGTTTAGCTTTGGAGCGAATTGTGCAAGATTGCCAACATTTGGTTTCGAAGTTTCTTTGAAATATCTCAACGAGTAAGCGGACTAGAATCACTAGACTTAGTCCGTTTAATAGCTAGTCAAACTATTTAACGAAATCTAGTTTCACCTTTGTCTAATCCACATTAGTTTAGGAGACATTAAGGTTTGAATCTTGCCTAGCTTTGGAGCGAGTTATACAAGATGCGAGACAAGACTAAACAGACAAGACTAGACAGACAAGACTAAACAGACAAGACTAGACAGACAAGACTAGACAGACAAGACTAGACAGACAAGACTAGACAGACAAGACTAGACAGACAAGACTAGACAGACAAGACTAGACAGACAAGACTAGACAGACAAGACTAGACAGACAAGACTAGACAGACAAGACTAGACAGACAAGACTAGACAGACAAGACTAGACAGACAAGACTAGACAGACAAGACTAGACAGACAAGACTAGACAGACAAGACTAGACAGACAAGACTAGACAGACAAGACTAGACAGACAAGACTAGACAGACAAGACTAGACAGACAAGACTAGACAGACAAGACTAGACAGACAAGACTAGACAGACAAGACTAGACAGACAAGACTAGACAGACAAGACTAGACAGACAAGACTAGACAGACAAGACTAGACAGACAAGACTAGACAGACAAGACTAGACAGACAAGACTAGACAGACAAGACTAGACAGACAAGACTAGACAGACAAGACTAGACAGACAAGACTAGACAGACAAGACTAGACAGACAAGACTAGACAGACAAGACTAGACAGACAAGACTAGACAGACAAGACTAGACAGACAAGACTAGACAGACAAGACTAGACAGACAAGACTAGACAGACAAGACTAGACAGACAAGACTAGACAGACAAGACTAGACAGACAAGACTAGACAGACAAGACTAGACAGACAAGACTAGACAGACAAGACTAGACAGACAAGACTAGACAGACAAGACTAGACAGACAAGACTAGACAGACAAGACTAGACAGACAAGACTAGACAGACAAGACTAGACAGACAAGACTAGACAGACAAGACTAGACAGACAAGACTAGACAGACAAGACTAGACAGACAAGACTAGACAGACAAGACTAGACAGACAAGACTAGACAGACAAGACTAGACAGACAAGACTAGACAGACAAGACTAGACAGACAAGACTAGACAGACAAGACTAGACAGACAAGACTAGACAGACAAGACTAGACAGACAAGACTAGACAGACAAGACTAGACAGACAAGACTAGACAGACAAGACTAGACAGACAAGACTAGACAGACAAGACTAGACAGACAAGACTAGACAGACAAGACTAGACAGACAAGACTAGACAGACAAGACTAGACAGACAAGACTAGACAGACAAGACTAGACAGACAAGACTAGACAGACAAGACTAGACAGACAAGACTAGACAGACAAGACTAGACAGACAAGACTAGACAGACAAGACTAGACAGACAAGACTAGACAGACAAGACTAGACAGACAAGACTAGACAGACAAGACTAGACAGACAAGACTAGACAGACAAGACTAGACAGACAAGACTAGACAGACAAGACTAGACAGACAAGACTAGACAGACAAGACTAGACAGACAAGACTAGACAGACAAGACTAGACAGACAAGACTAGACAGACAAGACTAGACAGACAAGACTAGACAGACAAGACTAGACAGACAAGACTAGACAGACAAGACTAGACAGACAAGACTAGACAGACAAGACTAGACAGACAAGACTAGACAGACAAGACTAGACAGACAAGACTAGACAGACAAGACTAGACAGACAAGACTAGACAGACAAGACTAGACAGACAAGACTAGACAGACAAGACTAGACAGACAAGACTAGACAGACAAGACTAGACAGACAAGACTAGACAGACAAGACTAGACAGACAAGACTAGACAGACAAGACTAGACAGACAAGACTAGACAGACAAGACTAGACAGACAAGACTAGACAGACAAGACTAGACAGACAAGACTAGACAGACAAGACTAGACAGACAAGACTAGACAGACAAGACTAGACAGACAAGACTAGACAGACAAGACTAGACAGACAAGACTAGACAGACAAGACTAGACAGACAAGACTAGACAGACAAGACTAGACAGACAAGACTAGACAGACAAGACTAGACAGACAAGACTAGACAGACAAGACTAGACAGACAAGACTAGACAGACAAGACTAGACAGACAAGACTAGACAGACAAGACTAGACAGACAAGACTAGACAGACAAGACTAGACAGACAAGACTAGACAGACAAGACTAGACAGACAAGACTAGACAGACAAGACTAGACAGACAAGACTAGACAGACAAGACTAGACAGACAAGACTAGACAGACAAGACTAGACAGACAAGACTAGACAGACAAGACTAGACAGACAAGACTAGACAGACAAGACTAGACAGACAAGACTAGACAGACAAGACTAGACAGACAAGACTAGACAGACAAGACTAGACAGACAAGACTAGACAGACAAGACTAGACAGACAAGACTAGACAGACAAGACTAGACAGACAAGACTAGACAGACAAGACTAGACAGACAAGACTAGACAGACAAGACTAGACAGACAAGACTAGACAGACAAGACTAGACAGACAAGACTAGACAGACAAGACTAGACCGACAAGACCAGACAGACAAGTGTAGACAAACAAGACTAAGCGACTAGATAGACAAGGCTAAACTTGCATTTGAATTTTAACTTTCACTTTGTATTCAAGGTTGAATGGCAAAGAAACTTGTGCCAAATCGATGCTAAATATAAATTTGCAATTTCGCAGAAACAAAATAAACAAGACTAGACAAGACTATCCAAAACTAGACAATTCTAGTTAATCATAACACAAGACAAGGCAAGACAAACTAAACTGGTATAGACAAACCTAGACAAGATTAGACGAAACTAAGCAAAACCAGTCATGTCTATGGAAATTTACATAAGACTAGACAAGTCTATTTAGGACTAAACAAAACTAGACTGGTCCAGACAAGACTACACTAATCTAGACAAAACTAGATTTGTTTAGACAAATCTAAAGCTAAGACTAGACACTCTTAGCTAAGCCTAGATAAGTTTAGCTAAGAGTAGACAAAGTTTTAAGACAATTGTAAACAAGACTAGATTAATCTAATTAACAAAATTTTTGTAAAAACTAGTCTAGAGTAGTTTAGATAAGATTAGATTAGTCTAAACGGAAGTATATTAGTTTGTTTGGTTGGAATTAGTAAACTTAATAGATGATAATTGACTTACATTAGAACATTTTATGCTGCCGTATGTCTTACTCATGTTAGTTGGCGAAAGGCGCTGAGCGCGCTTAATAGAAACAAAGTGGGGAAAAAAATCGGCAATAAACACAAACTGTCTTTGTCACACTCGCACTGCACCCGCACAATTGTTTAAATTAGAGGAGGACGGAGAGCGAACGTTTTCGAATCAAGGTTGAATTTAGTTTACTAATTGGATTCTTTCCGGTGTGGAATTTCAACGAATCGTGTCGTCGTTTTTCAAAAAATTTACAAAAAAAAAATCAAATTTTTTGGGAAAATTTCGATTTTTTGTTTGTTTGCTAATTTCCAATTGGTTTCTCCACTTTTCTTTCCTTCTCTCTTTGTCTCAATAAAACCAAATAGATCGACTCGTCGCGCGTCTCTGCCGCCCGCAGACGGACAGACGTACAGTTTTAACGGACTCAGCTCCCCCTCCAAGTCCATCAACACTTCTAAACCGCGCACGAACCAACTAGACTAGCTCAAACCGTCCCATTGTTCCACTCAATTGGATCAAATCATCTATTTAGACTCATTCAAAACAATAGAAAGTCTTGAGATTACAAACAAGACGTAAAATGTTTGGTTTTATATTACAGACAAGACGTGTCACTAATCTGCCAATTATAGACAAATTAGTAGAATTGGTCAAAATTACTTCTTCTTCATTTACAATTAAATTATGCAGGAATCAAATAAATTAAGTTAGACTGCACTAGCTGGTTTAGTTTTCAAGTTATGACTTGTTAAACCAGTTGCACAGACAAGACTTGTTACACACAAACACAAACTAACCAAGATACAAACCTCAATACCTCCTAAACTAACACGGATTAGACAAAGGTGAAAGTAGGGTTCGTTAACTAGTTCAACTAGCTATGAAACAGACTAAGTCTTGTTTGTCTAGTCCGCTGACTCGCCGAGATATTTCAAAGAAACTTCGAAACCAAATTTTGGAGATCTTGCACAACTCGCTCCAAAGCTAAGCATTCAAACCTTAATATCTCCTAAACTAATGAGGATTAGACAAAGGTGAAACTAGATTTCGTTAACTAGTTTAACTAGCTATAAAACGGACTCAGTTTAGTTAGTCTAGTCCGCTGACTCGTTGAGATATTTCCAAGAAACTTGGAAACCAAATTTTGGAAGTCTTGCACAACTTGCTCCAAAACTAAGCATTCAAACCTTAATAACTCATAAACTAATACGGATTAGGCAAATGTGAAACTAGATTTCGTTAAGTAGTTCAACTAGCTATGAAACGGACTAAGTCTTGTTATTCTAGTCCGCTTACTCGTTGAGATATTTCCAAGAAAATTCAAAACCAAATTTTGGAAATCTTGCACGACTCGCTCCAAAGCTAAGCAAGATTCAAACCTTAATATCTCCTAAACTAATGCGGATTAGACAACGGTGAAACTGGATTTCGTTAGGTAGTTTAACTAGCTATGAAACGGACTAAGTCTAGTTAGTCTAGTCCGCATACTCGTTGAGATATTTCGAAAAAACTTCGAAACCAAATTTTGGAAATCTTGCAAAACTTGCTCCAAAGATAAGCATTCAAAC
The DNA here is from genome assembly GCA_944588485.1 of Phosphuga atrata. Classification (NCBI taxonomy): domain Eukaryota; kingdom Metazoa; phylum Arthropoda; class Insecta; order Coleoptera; family Silphidae; genus Phosphuga; species Phosphuga atrata. The sequence goes on along the minus strand of OX155908.1, from coordinate 9,733,091 downwards.
CTTAATATCTCCTAAACTAATGCGGATTAGACAAAGGTGAAACTAGGTTTCGTTAAGTAGTTTAACTAGCTATGAGAAGACTAAGTCTTGTTAGTTTAGTCCGCTTACTCGTTGAGATATTTCCAAGAAACTTCGAAACCAAATTTTGGAAATCTTGCATTACTTGCTTCAAAGCTAAGCAAGATTCAAACCTTAATATCTCCTAAACTAATGCGGATTAGACTAAGGTGAAACTAGATTTCGTTAACTAGTTCAACTAGCTATGAAACGGACTTAGTCTTGTTCGTCTAGTCAGCTTACTCTTTGAGATATTTCCAAGAAACTTGGAAAACAAATTTTGGAAATCTTGCACAACTTGCTCCAAAGCTAAACAAGATTCATGTCTTAATATCTCCTAAACTAATGCGGATTAGACTAAGGTAAAACTAGATTTCGTTAACTAGTTCAATTAGCTATGAAACGGACTTAGTCTTGTTCATCTAGTCAGCTTACTCTTTGAGATATTTCCAAGAAACTTGGAAAACAAATTTTGGAAATCTTGCACAACTTGCTCCAAAGCTAAACAAGATTCAAGTCTTAATATCTCCTAAACTAATGCGGATTAGACTAAGGTGAAACTAGATTTCGTTAACTAGTTCAATTAGCTATGAAACGGACTTAGTCTTGTTCGTCTAGTCAGCTTACTCTTTGAGATATTTCCAAGAAACTTGGAAAACAAATTTTGGAAATCTTGCACAACTTGCTCCAAAGCTAAACAAGATTCAAGTCTTAATATCTCCTAAACTAATGCGGATTAGACTAAGGTGAAACTAGATTTCGTTGACTAGTTTAACTAGTTATAAAACGGACTAAGTCTAGTTAGTCTAGTCCGGTTACTCGTTGAGATATTTCCAAGAAATTTCGAAACCAAATTTTGGAAATCTTGCACAACTTGCTCCAAAGCTAAGCATTCAAACCTTAATATCTCCTAAACTAATGCGGATTAGACAAAGACGCAACTAGGTTTCGTTAACTAGTTTAACTAGCTATAAAACGGACTCAGTTTAATTAGTCTAGTCCGCTGACTCGTTGAGATATTTCCAAGAAACTTCGCAACCAAATTTTGGAAATCTTGCACAACTTGATCCAAAGCTAATCAATATTAAAACCTTAATATCTCCTAAACTAATGCGGATTAGACAAAGGTGAAACTAGGTTTCGTTAACTAGTTCAACTAGCTATAAAACGCACTGATTCTTGTTAGCCTAGTCCGCTTACTCGTTGAGATATTCAAGGAAACTTCGGAACCAAATTTTGGAAATCTTGCCCAACTTGCTCCAAAGCTAAGCATTTAAACCATAATATCTCCTAAACTAATGAGGATTAGACACAGGTGAAACTAGATTTCATTAACTAGTTTAACTGTCTATGAAACGGACTAAGTCTTGTTAGTCTAGTCAGCTGACTAGTTGAGATATTTCCAAGAAACTTCGAAAACAAATTTTGGAAATCTTCGACAACTTTCTCTAAAGCTAACCAAGATTCTAACTTTAATATCTCCTAAACTAATAAGAATTAGACAAAAACAAAAGCAGATATAATTAGCTAGTCTAACTAGCTACAAGTTGCATTTAGTTTGGTTAATCTAGTCCGGATAGTTGACTAGATATTTGAGCTAAACTAAAATGTTTTCTGCTATTTGTTGACCAACACAACATCACTGATAAGGGACGTTTATTGGCCGTCGATGGCAGTAAATCACTGATAAGCGCGAAGAAAAACATTCAGTCTACAACATTGATGTAGCATTCCGCGACTGGAATCTAGATTAACGCAATAATCCTTGTCTTACATTTCACACTGCAGCTTATCAAACATATTAAAGTCTATTTATATAAAAAAATAACTCGTTACTCGTCTATTCATCCCCTAGTTTGACTAGTCTAGTCCACATTGTCCAATCTAGTTCACATTGTCTAGTCTGGTCCCTATTGCCCAATCTAGTTCATATTGTCTAGTCTAGTCAACGTTGTGTAATCTATTTTACATTGTCAAGTCTAATGCACATTGTCTAATGTAATTCAAATTGTCTAGTCTAGTCCACATTGTCTAATCTCTTCCATATCGTCTAAGTCTAGTCTACGTTGTTTAATCTAGTCCACATTATCTAGTCTAGTTCGCATTGCCCAGTTTAGTTCATATTGTCTAGTCTAGTCCACGTTATCTAATCTATTTTACATTGTCTAGTTTAGTCTACATTGTCTAGTCTAGTCCACATTATCTAATCTATTTCATATCGTCTAAGTCTAGTCTACGTTGTTTAATCTAGTCCACATTGTCTAGACTAGTCCGCATTGCCCAGTCTAGTTCATATTGTCTAGTCTAGTCCACATTGTCTAATCTATTTTACATTCTCCAGTCTAGTTCACATTGTCTAATCTAGTTCACATTGTCTAGTCTAGTCCACGTTGTCTAATCTATTTTACATTGTCCAGTCTAGTCCACATTGTCTAATCTAGTTCACATTGTCTAGTCTAGTCCACATTGTCTAATCTAGTTCACATTGTCTAGTCTAGTCCACGTTGTTTAATCTATTTTACATTATCCAGTCTAGTCCAGATTGTCTAATCTAGTTCACATTGTCTAGTCTAGTCCACATTATCTAATCTATTTCATATCCTCTAGGTCGACACTACGTTGTTTAATCTAGTCCACATTGTCTAGGCTAGTCCGCATTACCCAGTCTAGTTCATATTGTCTAATCTAGTTCACATTGTCTAGTCTAGTCCACATTGTTTAATCTAGTACACATTGTCTAGTCTAGTCCACATTGTTTAATCTAGTTCACATTGTCTAGTCTAGTCCACATTGTTTAATCTAGTTCACATTGTCTAGTTTAGTCCACGTTGTCTAATCTATTTTACATTATCCAGTCAAGTCCAGATTGTCTAATCTAGTTCACATTGTCTAGTCTAGTCCACATTATCTAATCTATTTCATATCGTCTAGGTCGACACTACGTTGTTTAATCTAGTCCACATTGTCTAGGCTAGTCCGCATTGCCCAGTCTAGTTCATATTGTCTAATCTAGTTCACATTGTCTAGTCTAGTCCACATTGTTTAATCTAGTACACATTGTCTAGTCTAGTCCACATTGTTTAATCTAGTTCACATTGTCTAGTCTAGTCCACATTGTTTAATCTAGTACACATTGTCTAGTCTAGTCCACATTGTTTAATCTAGTTCACATTGTCTAGTCTAGTCCACATTGTTTAATCTAGTTCACATTGTCTAGTTTAGTCCACGTTGTCTAATCTATTTTACATTATCCAGTCAAGTCCAGATTGTCTAATCTAGTTCACATTGTCTAGTCTAGTCCACATTATCTAATCTATTTCATATCGTCTAGGTCGACACTACGTTGTTTAATCTAGTCCACATTGTCTAGGCTAGTCCGCATTGCCCAGTCTAGTTCATATTGTCTAATCTAGTTCACATTGTCTAGTCTAGTCCACATTGTTTAATCTAGTACACATTGTCTAGTCTAGTCCACATTGTTTAATCTAGTACACATTGTCTAGTCTAGTCCGCATTGCCCAGTCTAGTTCATATTGTCTAATCTAGTTCACATTGTCTAGTCTAGTCCACATTGTTTAATCTAGTCCACATTGTCTAGGCTAGTCCGCATTGCCCAGTCTAGTTCATATTGTCTAATCTAGTTCACATTGTCTAGTCTAGTCCACATTGTTTAATCTAGTCCACATTGTCTAGGCTAGTCCGCATTGCCCAGTCTAGTTCATATTGTCTAATCTAGTTCACATTGTCTAGTCTAGTCCACATTGTTTAATCTAGTACACATTGTCTAGTCTAGTCCACATTGTTTAATCTAGTTCACATTGTCTAGTCTAGTCCACATTGTCTAGTCTAGTCCACATTGTCTAATTTAGTTCACATTGTCTAGTCTAGTTCACATTGTTTAATCTAGTTCACATTGTCTAGTCTAGTCCACGTTGTCTAATCTATTTTACATTATCCAGTCTAGTCCAGATTGTCTAATCTAGTTCACATTGTCTAGTCTAGTCCACATTATCTAATCTATTTCATATCGTCTAGGTCGACACTACGTTATTTAATCTAGTCCACATTGTCTAGACTAGTCCGCATTGCCCAGTCTAGTTCATATTGTCTAGTCTAATCCACATTGTATAATCTATTTTACATTGTCCAGTCTAGTCCACATTGTCTAATCTAGTTCACATTGTCTAGTCCAGTCCACATTATCTAATCTATTTCATATCGTCTAGGTCGACACTACGTTGTTTAATCTAGTCCACATTGTCTAGGCTAGTCCGCATTGCCCAGTCTAGTTCATATTGTCTAATCTAGTTCACATTGTCTAGTCTAGTCCACATTGTTTAATCTAGTACACATTGTCTAGTCTAGTCCACATTGTTTAATTTAGTTCACATTGTCTAGTCTAGTCCACATTGTCTAGTCTAGTCCACATTGTCTAATCTAGTTCACATTGTCTAGTCTAGTCCACATTGTTTAATCTAGTTCACATTGTCTAGTCTAGTCCACGTTGTCTAATCTATTTTACATTATCCAGTCTAGTCCAGATTGTCTAATCTAGTTCACATTGTCTAGTCTAGTCCACATTATCTAATCTATTTCATATCGTCTAGGTCGACACTACGTTATTTAATCTAGTCCACATTGTCTAGACTAGTCCGCATTGCCCAGTCTAGTTCATATTGTCTAGTCTAATCCACATTGTATAATCTATTTTACATTGTCCAGTCTAGTCCACATTGTCTAATCTAGTTCACATTGTCTAGTCCAGTCCACATTATCTAATCTATTTCATATCGTCTAGGTCGACACTACGTTGTTTAATCTAGTCCACATTGTCTAGGCTAGTCCGCATTGCCCAGTCTAGTTCATATTGTCTAATCTAGTTCACATTGTCTAGTCTAGTCCACATTGTTTAATCTAGTACACATTGTCTAGTCTAGTCCACATTGTTTAATTTAGTTCACATTGTCTAGTCTAGTCCACATTGTCTAGTCTAGTCGACATTGTCTAATCTAGTTCACATTGTCTAGTCTAGTCCACATTGTTTAATCTAGTTCACATTGGCTAGTCTAGTCCACGTTGTCTAATCTATTTTACATTATCCAGTCTAGTCCAGATTGTCTAATCTAGTTCACATTGTCTAGTCTAGTCCACATTATCTAATCTATTTCATATCGTCTAGGTCGACACTACGTTGTTTAATCTAGTCCACATTGTCTAGGCTAGTCCGCATTGCCCAGTCTAGTTCATATTGTCTAGTCTAATCCACATTGTATAATATATTTTACATTGTCCAGTCTAGTCCACATTGCCTAATCAAGTTCACATTGTCTAGTCTAGTTCACATTGTCTAACCTATTCCACATCGTCTAAGTCTAATCTACGTTGTTTAATCTAGTCCACATTGTCTAGTCTAGTCAGCATTGTCTAATCTATTCCATATCGTCTAAGTCTAGTCTACGTTGTTTAATCTAGTCCACATTGTCTAGACTAGTCCGCATTGCCCAGTCTAGTTCATATTGTCTAGTCTAGTCCACGTTGTCTAATCTATTTTACATTGTCATGTCTAGTCCACTTTGTCTAATTTAGTTCACATTGTCTAGTCTATTCTATATCGTCTAGTTTTGTTAACTAACTGGAATTTCGCGGAAATTTGCATAGAAAATTTGAAGATAATTTTATAATCTTTAAGATGTTTGCAAAATATTTTACGAATTTTATGCCTGAAACTCGCCAAATTTGATATTGCCAAACCCGAAATATAACTTGTAAGTAGGTTGAGTTTGTCGAATAATATTTAGTAAACTAATTGGAATTTCGCGAAAATTTTCAAACAAAACATGCAGATAATTTCATAATCTACAAAATGCTTGCAAAATATTTTGCTAATTTTGCTTAATTTCAGCTAAAAACCGGAATTTGTTGCTTGAAAATTTGTCGAGTTTGTCGAATGACATTCAAGACTGGAAACGTTCGTCGCTTGATATTTAGTTAACTAACTGGAATTTCGCGAAAATTTTCAAACAAAATTTGAAGACAATTTTATAATCTTTAAGATATGAGCAAAATATTTTGCGAATTTTATGCCTGAAACTCGTGAAATTTGATATTGCCAAACACGAAATATAACTTGTAAATAGGTTGAGTTTGTTGAATAATATTTAGTAAACTAATTGGAATTTCGCAAAAATTTTCAAACAAAACTTGCAGATAATTTCATAATCTGCAAAATGCTTGCTAAATATTTCGCAAATTTTCTTTAATTCCAGCAGAAAGCGGCAAAAATTGCAACGTTTTGAGATACTTTGATCGCTAGATTGGTTATCTAGAGAGTGATTTGTGTTTTGGTCAAGTTATCTAGATTGCTGGATTGTGTGTAGATGGTTTTATATTCTATATAGATACTGTCTAGCTAATGGGTTTAAGGTGTCTATTAACGTGTCCGATTGAGGAATTGTTCCAAGTTTGCTCGTCTTATCGCCGTTCAAACACGAACGGAAAGTTTCGGAACGTTTCCATTGAACGAGTCCGGTCAATATTTGGTCTTGCAGCCTTTCAAGCTCCGCCGGTTAACCGATCGATTGCTTTTATCTCGATCATAGCAGACACAGAAATCCTCGGCAACTCCCGAGGTCATTAAACTCAAACTTGGATTCAGACCAGAGACAAATATATTCTATCAATCTATATCAGACTTCGATTAACTCGAGATCTGCACTAACTAGTACAAGTTAAACTATATAGACGCATAGATAACTCAATTATCCGTAATCTAGTGCGAATCGCGAGAATCTAGCTGGAGGATTAGTGGAGATATTTAGTTTTGAAATTCATCAAACAAGTAGCTTTAGCTAGACCTGAACGAATCCTAAGCCTGGATTAAAATCTATATATATGATATGAATCCTAAGCATAGAGACGTAATCTTAGTTTTAAATTAAAGCTTAATAAACCAGGTTTAATATTGTGTAAAGTATAAGGCTATCGTCCATCTGCTTCCTTAAAAGATTTTGATGTACAAGAAACTTAGCTGGATTAGTCTAGTCCTGCACTAATTTCCATATAGATTACGACTGGATTAAGCTAGGTACTTGGTCTTGGTCTTGAATGGGAGCTAAATGAAATGATTTGCGGAGATAAAAAACAAGTCGATTAGAAATCGATGATTGAACGATTTGCTTGTACGGCTTGGCCAAGTCGTTCCGGGCTACTTACACTGCTAAGACTTCTCCAAACATTGTGATAATGAGACTACAAGACTTTGTTGGCATTAGGGAAACTAGACTAGGACAACATCCAATTTGTCCTGCTGCGTGTCGATCAACCAGCAGAGTTTTAACTATGTCAGTGCAGATAAGACCGGCGTTTTGACACCAAACTGTCCGTGGAAACGTTCGATAACAACCCGAACTTGCCGGATTGTCGCCCCTTCTCGCAATTATTTGTTAACCGGGCATTTGCCGACCGCTATCGCGCTCTTTTTGACCTATTACCACCGCAAACATCATCACAACTCGTGCCCGGGTTATTCAGCTTTAACTTAAGACTAGGATTAACTCTGTATCTTAATCCAGTCTAAATCTATGTGGAAACTTATGCAAGACTAATCTAAAAATATTTTGCAAATATCTTAAAGATTGTAAAATTATCTTCAAATTTTGTTTGAAAATTTTCGCGAAATTCCAGTTAGTTAACTAAATATCAAGCGATGAACGTTTCTAGTCGTGAATATTATTCGACAAACTCGACAAACTTTCAAGCAACAAATTCCGGTTTTTGGCTAAAATTAAAGAAAATCCGCGAAATATTTTGCAAGCATTTTGTAGATTATGAAATTATCTGCAAGTTTTGTTTGAAAATTTTCCCGAAATTGCAATTAGTTTACTAAATATTATTCGACAAAATCAACCTACTTACAAGTTATATTTCGGGTTTGGCAATATCAAATTTCGAGAGTTTCAGGCATAAAGTCGCAAAATGTTTTGCAAACATCTTAAAGATTATAAAATTGTCTTCAAATTTTGTTTAAAAATTTTCACGAAATTCCAGTTAGTTAACAAAATATCAAGCGATGAACGTTTCCAGTCTTGAATATCATTCGACAAACTCGACAAACTTTCAAGCAACAAATTCCAGTTTTCAGCTGAAATTAAAGAAAATTCGCGAAATATTTTGCAAGCGTTTTGTAGATTATGAAATTATCTGAAAGTTTTCTTTGAAAATTTTCCCGAAATTCCAATTAGTTTACTAAATATTATTCGACAAACTCAACCCACTTACAAGTTATATTTCGGGTTTGGCAATATCAAATTTCGCGAGTTTCAGGCATAAAATTCGCAAAATATTTTGCAAACATCTTAAAGATTATAAAATTGTCTTCAAACTTTGTTTGCAAATTTTCGCGAAATTCCAGTTAGTTAACTAAATATCAAGCAACAAACGTTTCCAGTCTTGAATATCATTCGACAAACTCGACAAACTCTCAAGCAACAAATTCCGGATTTCAGCTGAAATTTAAGAAAATTAGCAAAATATTTTGCCAACATTTTGTAGATTATGAAATTATCTGCAAATTTTGTTTGAAAATTTTCGCGAAATTCCAATTAGTTTACTAAATATTATTCAACAAACTCAACCTACTTACAAGTTATATTTCGGGTTTGGCAATATCAAATTTCGCGAGTTTCAGGCAGAAAATTCGCAAAATATTTTGCAAACATCTTAAAGATTATAAAATTATCTCCAAATTTTGTTTGAAAATTTTCGCGAAATTCCAATTAGTTTACTAAATATTATTCAACAAACTAAACCAACTTACAAGTTATATTTCGGGTTTGGCAATATCAAATTTCGCGAGTTTCACGCACAAAATTCGCAAAATAGTTTGCAAATATTTTAAAGATTATAAAATTATCTCCAAATTTTGTTTGAAAAGTTTCGCGAAATTCCAATTAGTTAACTAAATATCAAGCGACGAACGTTTCCAGTCTTCAATATCATTCGACAAACTTTCAAGCAACAAATTCCGGTTCTCAGCTGAAATTAAAGAAAATTCGCGAAATATTTTGCAAGCGTTTTGTAGATTATGAAATTATCTGCAAGTTTTGTTTAAAAATTTTCCCGAAATTCCAATTAGTTTACTAAATAATATTCAACAAACTCAAACTACTTGCAAGTTATATTTCGGGTTTGGTAATATCAAATTTCGCGAGTTTCAGGCATAAAATTCGCAAAATATTTTGCAAACATCTTAAAGATTATAAAATTGTCTTCAAACTTTGTTTGCAAATTTTCGCGAAATTCCTGTTAGTTAACTAAATATCAAGCGATGAACGTTTCCAGTCGTGAATATTATTCGACAAACTCAGCGAACTTTCAAACAACAAATTCCGGTTTTCAGCTGAAATTATAGAAAATTAGCAAAATATTTTGAAAGCGTTTTGTAGATTATGAAATTGTCTGCAAGTTTTGTTTGAAAATTTTCGCGAAATTCAAATTAGTTTACTAAATATTATTCGACAAACTCAACCTACTTACAAGTTATATTTCGGGTTCGGCAATATCAAATTTCGCGAGCTTCAGGCATAAAATTCGCAAAATATTTTGCAAACATCTTAAAGATTATAAAATTGTCTTCAAACTTTGTTTGCAAATTATCGCGAAATTACAGTTATTTAACTAAATATCAAGCGATGAACGTTTCCAATCTTAAATATTATTCGACAAACTCGACAAACTTTCAAGCAACAAATTCTGGTTTTTAGCTGAAATTAAGGAAACTTAGCGAAATATTTTGCAAGCGTTTTGTAGATTATGAAATTATCTGCAGGTTTTATTTGAAAATTTTTGCAAAATTCCAATTAGTTTACTAAATATTATTCAACAAACTCAACCCACTTACAAGTGATATTGCGGGTTTGGCAATATCAAATTTCGCGAGTTTCACGCATAAAATTCGCAAAATATTTTGCAAGCATCTTAAAGATTATGAAATTATCTTCAAATTTTGTTTGAAAATTTTCGCGAAATTCCAGTTAGTTAACTAAATATCAAGCGATGAACGTTTCCAGTCTTGAATAACATTCGACAAACTCGACAAACTTTCAAGCAACAAATTCCAGTTTTCAGCTGAAATTAAAGAAAATTCGCGAAATATTTTGCAAGCGTTTTGTAGATTATGAAATTATCTGCAAGTTTTGTTTGAAAAATTTCGCAAAATTCCAATTAGTTTACTAAATATTATTCAACAAACTCAACCTACTTACAAGTTATATTTAGAGTTTGGCAATATCAAATTTCGCGAGTTTCATGCATAAAATGCGCAAAATATTTTGCAAGCATCTTAAAGATTATAAAATTATCTCCAAATTTTGTTTGAAAATTTTTGCGAAAATCCAATTAGTTTACTAAATATTATTCAACAAACTCAACCTACTTACAAGTTATATTTCACGTTTGGCAATATCAAATTTCGCGAGTTTCAGGCATAAAATTCGCAAAATATTTTGCAAACATCTTAAAGATTATAAAATTATAATCTAAATCTAAATTCCAGTTAGTTAACCATATATCAAGCGATGAACGTTTCCAGTCTTGAATATCATTCGACAAACTCGATAAACTTTCAAGCAACAAATTCCGGTTTTCAGCTGAAATTAAAGAAAATTAGCGAAATATTTTGCAAGCTTTTTGTAGATTATGAAATTATCTGCAAGTTTTGTTTGAAAATTTTCGCGAAATTCCAATTAGTTTACTAAATATTATTCGACAAACTCAACCCACTTACAAGTTATTTTTCGGGTTTGGTAATTTCAAATTTCGCGAGTTTCACGCATAAAATTCGCAAAATATTTTGCAAACATCTTAAAGATTATGAAATTATCTCCATATTTTGTTTGAAAATTTTCGCGAAATTCCAGTTAGTTAACTAAATATGAAGCGACGAACGTTTCCAGTCTTGAATATCAATCGACAAACTCGACAAACCTTCAAGCAACAAATTCCAGTTTTCAGCTGAAATTAAAGAAAATTCGCGAAATATTTTGCAAGCGTTTTGTAGATTATGAAATTATCTGGAAGTTTTGTTTGCAAATTTACGCGAAATTCCAATTAGTTTACTAAATATTATTCAACAAACTCAACCTACTTACAAGTTATATTTCGGGTTTGGAAATATCATATTTTGCGAATTTCAGGCATAAAATTCGCAAAATATTTTGCAAACATTTTAAAGATTATAAAATTAGCTCCAAATTTTGTTTGAAAATTTTTGCGAAATTCCAGTTAGTTAACTAAATATCAAGCGATGAACGTTTCCAGTCTTGAATATCACTCGACAAACTCGACAAACTTTCAAGCAACAAATTCCAGTTTTCAGCTGAAATTAAAGCAAATTAGTGAAAAATTTCGCAAGCATTTTGTAGGTTATGAAATTATCTGCAAGTTTTGTTTGAAAATTTTTTCGAAATTCCAACTAGTTTACTAAATATTATTCGATAAACTTTACCTACTTACAAGTTATATTTCGGGTTTGGCAATATCAAATTTCGCGAGTCTCCGGCATAAAATTCACAAAATATTTTGCAAACCTCTTAAAGATTATAAAATTATCTTCAAATTTTGATTGAAAATTTTTGTGAAATTCCAGTTAGTTAACTAAATATAAAGCGATGAACGTTTCCAGTCTTGAACATCATTCGACGAACTCGACAAACTTCCAAGCAACAAATTCCGGTTCTCAGCTGAAATTAAAGAAAATTCGCGAAATATTTTGCAAGCGTTTTGTAGATTATGAAATTATCTGCAAGTTTTGTTTGAAAATTTTTGCGAAAATCCGATTAGTTTACTAAACATTATTCGATAAACTCAACCTACTTACAAGTTATATTTCAGGTTTAGCAATATCTAATTTTGCGAGTTTCAGGCATAAAATTCGCAAAATATTTTGCAAATATCTTAAAGAATATAAAATTATCTTCAAATTTTGTTTGAAAATTCTCGCGAAATTCCAGTTAGTTAACTAAATAGAAAGCGAAGAACATTTCCAGTCTTGAATATTATTCGACAAACTCGACAAACTTTCAAGCAACAAATTCCAGTTTTCAGCTGAAATTAAAGAAAATTCGCTAAATATTTTGCAAGCGTTTTGTAGATTATGAAATTATCTGCAAGTTTTGTTTGAAAATTTTTGCGAAAATCCAATTAGTTTACTAAACATTATTCGATAAACTCAACCTACTTACAAGTTATATTTCAGGTTTGGCAATATCTAATTTTGCGAGTTTCATGCATAAAATGCGCAAAATATTTTGCAAACATCTTAAATATTATAAAATTGTCTTCAAATTTTGTTTAAAAATTTTCGCGAAATTCCAGTTAGTTAACTAAATATCAAGCGATGAACGTTTCCAGTCTTCAATATCATTCGACAAACTCGACAAAGTTTCAAGCAATAAATTCAGGTTTTCAGCAGAAATTAAAGAAAATTAGCGAAATATTTTGCAAGCTTTTTGTAGATTATGAAATTATCTGCAAGTTTTGTTTGAAAATTTTCGCGAAATTCCGATTAGTTTACTAAATATTATTCAACAAACTCAACCTACTTACAAGTTATATTTCGGGTTTGGCAATATCAAATTTCGCGAGTTTCAGGCATAAAATTTGCAAAATATTTTGCAAAGATCTTAAAGATTATAAAATTAGCTTCAAATTTTGTTTGAAAATTTTCGCGAAATTCCAGTTAGTTAACTAAATATCCAGCGACGAACGTTCCAGTCTTGAACATCATTCGAAAAACTCGACGAACTTTCAAACAACAAATTGCGGGTTTCAGCTGAAATTAAAGAAAATTCGCGAAATATTTTGCAAGCATTTTGTAGATTATGAAATTATCTGCAAATTTTGTTCGAAGATATTCAACAAACTCAACCTACTTACAAGTTGTATTTCGCGTTTGGTAATATCATATTTCGTAAGTTCAGGCAGTTTAGGCATAAAATTCGCAAAATATTTTGCAAACATTTTAAAGATTATAAAATTATCTCCAAATTTTGTTTGAAATTTTTTGCGAAATTCCAGTTAGTTAACTAAATATCAAGCGACGAACGTTTCCAGTCTTTAATATTATTCGACAAACTTTCAAGCAACAAATTCCGGTTTTCACCTGAAACTAAAGAAAATTAGCGAAATATTTTGCGAACATTTTGTAGATTATGAAATTATCTGCAAGTTTTGTTTGAAAATTTTCGCGATATTTCAATTAGTTTACTAAATATTATTCAAAAAACTCAACCTACTTACAAGTTACATTTCGTGTTTGGCAATATCAAATTTCGCGAGTTTCAGGCATGAAATTCGCAAAATATTTTGCACACATCTTAAAGATTATAAAATTATCTTCAAATTTTGTTTGAAAATTTTCGCGAAATTCCAGTTAGTTAACCAAATATCAAGCGATCAACGTTTCCAGTCTTGAATATCATTCGACAAACTCGACAAACTTTCAAGCAGCAAATTCCGCTTTTCAGCTGAAATTAAAGAAAATTAGCGAAATATTTTGCGAACATTTTGTAGATTATGAAATTATCTGAAAGTTTTGTTTGAAAATTTTTGCGAAATTCCAATTAGTTTACTAAATATTATTCGACAAACTCAACCTGCTTACAAGTTATATTTCGGGTTTGGAAATATCAAATTTCGCGAGTTTCAGGCATAAAATTCGCCAAATATTTTGCAAATATCTTAAAGATTATAAAATTGTCTTCTAATTTTGTTTGAAAATTTTTGCGAAATTTCAGTTAGTTAACTAAATATCAAGCGATGAACGTTTCCAGTCTTGAACATCATTCGACAAACTCGACAAACTATTAAACAACAAATTCCAGTTTTCAGCTGAAATTAAAGAAAATTCGCAAAATATTTTGCAAGCATTTTGTAGATTATGAAATTATCTGAAAGTTTTGTTTGAAAATTTTCGCGAAATTCCAATTAGTTTACTAAATATAATTCGATAAACTCAACCTACTTACAAGTTGTATTTTGGGTTTGTCAATATCAAATTTCGCGTGTTTCAGGCATAAAATTCGCAAGATATTTTGCAAATATCTTAAAGATTATAAAATTATCTCCAAATTTTGTTTGAAAATTTTCGCGAAATTCCAGTTAGTTAACTAAATATCAAGCGATGAACGTTTGCAGTCTTGAATATCATTGGACAAACAAGACACACTTTCAAGCAACAAATTCCGTTTTTTTGCTGAAATTAAAGAAAATTCGCGAAATATTTTGCAAGCGTTTTGTAAATTATGAAATTATCTGAAAGTTTTGTTTGAAAATTTTTGCGAAATTCCAATTAGTTTACTAAATATTATTCGATAAACTCAACCCACTTACAAGTTATATTTCGGGTTTGGTAATATCAAATTTCGCGAGTTTCAGGCAAAAAATTCGCCAAATATTTTGCAAACATCTTAAAGATTATAAAATTGTCTTCAAATTTTGTTTGAAAATTTTCGTGAAATTCCAGTTAGTTAACTAAATATCAAGCGATGAACGTTTCCAATCTTGAATATCATTCCATAAACTCGACAAACTTTCAAGCAACAAATTCCAGTTTTCAGCTGAAATTAAAAAAAATTAGCGAAATATTTTGCAAGCATTTTGTAGATTATGAAATTAAATTAAATTTTCGCGATATTTCAATTAGTTTACTAAATATTATTCAACAAACTCAACCTACTTACAAGTTATATTTCGGGTTTGGCAATACCAAATTTCGCGAGTTTCAGGCATGGAATTCGCAAAATATTTTGCAAACATCTTAAAGATTATGAAATTATCTCCAAATTTTGTTTGAAAATTTTCGCGAAATTCCAGTTAGTTAACTAAATATGAAGCGACGAACGTTTCCAGTCTTGAATATCAATCGACAAACTCGACAAAACTTCAAGCAACAAATTTCAGTTTTCAGCTGAAATTAAAGAAAATTCGCGAAATATTTTGCAAGCGTTTTGTAGATTATGAAATTATCTGCAAGTTTTGTTTGCAAATTTTTGCGAAATTCCAATTAGTTTACTAAATATTATTCTATAAACTCAACCCACTTACAAGTGATATTTCGGGTTTGGCAATATCAAATTTCGCGAATTTCAGGCATAAAATTCGCAAAATATTTTGCACACATCTTAAATATTATAAAATTGTCTTCAAATTTTGTTTGAAAGTTTTCGCGAAATTCAAGTTAGTTAACTAAATATCAAGCGACGAACGTTCCAGCCTTGAATATCATTCGAAAAACTTGACGAACTTTCAAACAACAAATTGCGGTTTTCAGCTGAAATTAAAGAAAATTCGCGAAAAATTTTGCAAGCATTTTGTAGATTATGAAATTATCTGCAAGTTTTGCTTGAAAACTTTCGCAAAATTCCAGCTAGTTTACTAAATATTATTCAACAAACGCTACTTGCTTACAAGTTATATTTCGGATTTGGCAATATCAAATTTCGCGAGTTTCAGGCACAAAATTCGCAAAATATTTTGCACACATCTTTAAGATTATGAAATTATCTTCAAATTTTGTTTGAAAATTTTCCCGAAATTCAAGTTAGTTAACTAAATATCAAGCGACGAACGTTTCCAGTCTTGAATATCATTCGACAAACTCGACAAACTTTCAAGCAGCAAATTCCGGTTTTTAGCTGAAATTAAAGAAAATTAGCGAAATATTTTGCAAGCATTTTGTAGATTATGAAATTATCTGCAAGTTTTATTTGAAAATTTTTGCGAAATTCCAATTAGTTTACTAAATATTATTCAACAAACTCAACCCACTTACAAGTGATATTGCGGGTTTGGCAATATCAAATTTCGCGAGTTTCACGCATAAAATTCGGAAAATATTTTGCAAACATCTTAAAGATTATGAAATTATCTCCAAATTTTGTTTGAAAAATTTCGCGAAATTCCAGTTAGTTAACTAAATATCAAGCGACGAACGTTTCCTGTCTTGAATATCAATCGACAAACTCGACAAACCTTCAAGCAACAAATTCCAGTTTTCAGCTGAAATTAAAGAAAATTCGCGAAATCTTTTGCAAACATTTTGTAGATTATGAAATTATCTGCAAGTTTTGTCTGAAAATTTTTGCGAAATTCCAATTAGTTTACTAAATATTATTCGATAAACTCAACCTACTTATAAGTTATATTTCGGGTTTGGCAATATCAAATTTCGCGAGTTTCAGTCATAAAATTCGCAAAATATTTTGCAAGCTATTTGTAGATTATGAAATTATCTTCAAATTTTGTTTGAAATTTTTCGCGTAATTCCAGTTAGTTAACTAAATATCAAGCGACGAACGTTTCCAATCTTGAATATTATTCGACAAACTCGACAAACTTTCAAGCAACAAATTCCAGTTTTCAGCTGAAATTAAAGAAAATTCGCTAAATATTTTACAAGCGTTTTGTAGATTATGAAATTGTCTGCAAGTTTTGTTTGAAAATTTTTGCGAAAATCCAATTAGTTTACTAAATATTATTCAACAAACTCAACCTACTTACAAGTTATATTTCAGGTTTGGCAATATCAAATTTCGCGAGCTTCAGGCATAAAATTCGCAAAATATTTTGTAAACATCTTAAAGATTATAAAATTGTCTTCAAATTTTGTTTGAAAATTTTCGCGAAATTCCAGTTAGTTAACTAAATATCAAGCGATGAACGTTTCCAGTCGTGAATATTATTCGACAAACTCAACGAACTTTCAAACAACAAATTCCGGTTTTCAGCTGAAATTATAGAAAATTAGCAAAATATTTTGCAAGCGTTTTGTAGATTATGAAATTGTCTGCAAGTTTTGTTTGAAAATTTTCGCAAAATTCCAATTAGTTTACTAAATATTATTCAACAAACTCAACCTATTTAAAAGTTATATTTCGGGTTTGGCAATATCAAATTTCGCGGGTTTCATGCATAAAATTCGCAAAATATTTTGCAAACATCTTAAAGATTATAAAATTATCTTCAAATTTTGTTAAAATATTTTCCCGAAATTCCAGTTAGTTAACTAAATATCAAGCGATGAACCTTTCCAGTCTTGAATATCATTCGACAAAATCGACAAACTTTCAAACAACAAAAATTAGCGCAATATTTTGCAGGCATTTTGTAGATTATGAAATTATCTGCAAGTTTTGTTTGAAAATTTTCGCGAAATTCCAATTAGTTTACTAAATATTATTCAAGAAACTCAACCTACTTACAAGTTATATTTCGGGTTTGGCAATTTCAAATTTCGCGAGTTTCAGGCATAAATTTCGCAAAATATTTTGCACACATCTTAAAGATTATGAAATTATCTTCAAATTTTGTTTGAAAATTTTCGCGAAATTCCAGTTAGTTAACTAAATATCAAACGACGAAAGTTTCCAGTCTTGAATATCATTCGACAAACTCGACAAACCTTCAAGCAACAAATTCCAGTTTTCAGCTGAAATTAAAGAAAATTCGCGAAATATTTTGCAAGCGTTTTGTAGAATATGAAATTATCTGCAAGTTTTGTTTGAAAATATTGGCGAAATTCTAATTAGTTTCCTAAATATTATTCAATAAACTCAACGTACTTACAAGTCATATTTCGGGTTTGGCAATATCAAATTTCGCGAGTTTCAGGCATAAAATTCGCAAAATATTTTGCAAACTTCTTAAAGATTATGAAATTATCTTCAAATTTTGTTTGAAAATTTTTGCGAAATTCCAGTTAGTTAACAAAATATCAAGCGATGAACGTTTTCAGTATTCAATATCATTCGACAAACTCGACAAAGTTTCAAGCAATAAATTCAGGTTTTCAGCTGAAATTAAAGAAAATTAGCGAAATATTTTGCAAGGTTTTTGTAGATTATGAAATTATCTTCAAATTTTGTTTGCAAGTTTTCGCGAAATTTCTGTTAGTTAACTAAATATCAAGCGACGATCGTTTCCAGCCTTCAATATCAATCGACAAACCCGACAAACTTTCAAACAACAAATTCCGGGTTTTAGCTGAAATTAAAGAAAATTCGTAAAATATTTTGCAAATATTTTGTAGTTTATTAAATTATTTGCAAGTTTTGTTTGCAAATTTACGCGAAATTCCCATTAGTTTACTAAATATTATTCAACAAACTCAACTAACTTACAAGTTATATTTCGGGTTTGGCAATATCAAATTTCGCGAGTTTCAGGCATAAAATTTGCAAAATATTTCGCAAACATCTTAAAGATTGTAAAATTATCTTCAAATTTAGTTGGAAAATTTTCGCGAAATTCCAATTAGTTAACTAAATATCAAGCGACGAACGTTTCCAGTCTTGAATATCATTTGACAAACTCGACAAACTTTCAAGCAGCAAATTCCGGTTTTCACCTGAAATTAAAGAAAATTCGCGAAATATTTTGCAAGCGTCTTGTAGATTATGAAATTATCTTCAAATTTTGTTTGCAAGTTTTCGCGAAATTCCTATTAGTTAACTAAATATCAAGCGACGATCGTTTCCAGCCTTCAATATCAATCGACAAACCCGACAAACTTTCAAACAACAAATTCCGGTTTTTAGCTGAAATTAAAAAAAATTTGCAAAATATTTTGCAAGCGTTTTGTAGATTATGAAATTTTCTGCAAGGTTTGTTTGAAAATTTTTGCGAAAATCGAATTAGTTTACTAAATATTATTCAACAAACTCAACCTACTTACAAGTGATATTTCTGGTTTGGCAATAATAAATTTCCCGAGTTTCAGGCATAAAATTCGCAAAATATTTTGCAAACATCTTAAAGATTATAAAATTATCTTCAAATTTTGTTTAAAAATTTTCGCGAAATTCCAGTTAGTTAACTAAATATCAAGCGATGAACGTTTCCAATCTTGAATATCATTCCACAAACTCGACAAACTTTCAAGCAACAAATTCCAGTTTTAAGCTGAAATTAAAAAAAATTAGCGAAATATTTTGAATGCATTTTGTAGATTATGAAATTATCTACAAGTTTTGTTTGAAAATTTTCGCGAAATTCCAATTAGTTTACTAAATATTATGCAATAAACTCAACCTACTTACAAGTTATATTTCGGGTTTGGCAATATCAAATTTCGCGAGTTTCACGCATAAAATTCGCAAAATATTTTGCAAACATCATAAAGATTATGAAATTATCTGCAAATTTTGTTGGAAAATTTTCGCAAAATTCCAATTAGTTTACTAGATATTATTCGATAAACTCAACCAACTTACAAGTTGTATTTCGGGTTTGGTAATATCAATTTTTGCTAGTTTCAGGCATTAAATTCGCAAAATATTTTGCAAAGATCTTAAAGATTATAAAATTGCCTTCAAATTTTGTTTGAAAATTTTCGCCAAATTCCAGTTAGTTAACTAAATATCAAGCGACGAACGTTTCCTGTCTTGAATATCATTCGACAAACCCGACAAACTTTCAAGCAACAAATTCCGGTTTTCAGCTGAAATTAAAGAAAATTAGCAAAATATTTTGCAAGCGTTTTGTAGACTATGAAATTATCTGCAAGTTTTGTTTGAAAATTTTTGCGAAAATCCAATTAATTTACTAAATATTATTCAACAAACTCAACCTACTTACAAGTGATATTTCTGGTTTGGCAATATTAAATTTCGCGAGTTTCAGGCATAAAATTCGCAAAATATTTTGCAAATATCTTAAAGATTATAAAATTGTCTTCAAACTTTGCTTGAAAATTTTTGCGAAATTCCAGTTAGTTAACTAAATATCAAGCGATGAACGTTTCCAGTCGTGAATATTATTCGACAAACTCGACAAACTTTCAAGCAACAAATTCTGGTTTTTAGCTGAAATTAAAGAAAATTAGCGAAATATTTTGCAAGCGTTTTGTAGATTATGAAATTATCTGCAGGTTTTATTTGAAATATTTTGCAAAATTCCAATTAGTTTACTAAATATTATTCAACAAACTCAACCCACTTACAAGTGATATTGCAGGTTTGGCAATATCAAATTTCGCGAGTTTCACGCATAAAATTCGCAAAATATTTTGCAAGCATCTTAAAGATTATGAAATTATCTTCAAATTTTGTTTGAAAATTTTCGCGAAATTCCAGTTAGTTAACTAAATATCAAGCGATGAACGTTTCCAGTCTTGAATAACATTCGACAAACTCGACAAACTTTCAAGCAACAAATTCCAGTTTTCAGCTGAAATTAAAGAAAATTCGCGAAATATTTTGCAAGCGTTTTGTAGATTATGAAATTATCTGCAAGTTTTGTTTGAAAATTTTTGCGAAATTCCAATTAGTTTACTAAATATTATTCTATAAACTCAACCCACTTACAAGTGATATTTCGGGTTTGGCAATATCAAATTTCGCGAATTTCAGGCATAAAATTCGCAAAATATTTTGCACACATCTTAAAGATTATAAAATTGTCTTCAAATTTTGTTTGAAAGTTTTCGCGAAATTCAAGTTAGTTAACTAAATATCAAGCGACGAACGTTCCAGCCTTGAATATCATTCGAAAAACTCGACGAACTTTCAAACAACAAATTGCGGTTTTCAGCTGAAATTAAAAAAAATTCGCGAAAAATTTTGCAAGCATTTTGTAGATTATGAAATTATCTGCAAGTTTTGCTTGAAAACTTTCGCAAAATTCCAGCTAGTTTACTAAATATTATTCAACAAACTCTACTTGCTTACAAGTTATATTTCGGGTTTGGCAATATCAAATTTCGCGAGTTTCAGGCACAAAATTCGCAAAATATTTTGCACACATCTTTAAGATTATGAAATTATCTTCAAATTTTGTTTGAAAATTTTCGCGAAATTCAAGTTAGTTAACTAAATATCAAGCGACGAACGTTTCCTGTCTTGAATATCAATCGACAAACTCGACAAACCTTCAAGCAACAAATTCCAGTTTTCAGCTGAAATTAAAGAAAATTCGCGAAATATTTTGCAAGCGTTTTGTAGATTATGAAATTATCTGCAAGTTTTGTCTGAAAATTTTTGCGAAATTCCTATTAGTTTACTAAATATTATTCGATAAACTCAACCTACTTATAAGTTATATTTCGGGTTTGGCAATTACAAATTTCGCGAGTTTCAGTCATAAAATTCGCAAAATATTTTGCAAGCTATTTGTAGATTATGAAATTATCTTCAAATTTTGTTTGAAATTTTTCGCGTAATTCCAGTTAGTTAACTAAATATCAAGCGACGAACGTTTCCAGTCTTGAATATTATTCGACAAACTCAACGAACTTTCAAACAACAAATTCCAGTTTTTAGCTGAAATTAAAGAAAATTCGCTAAATATTTTACAAGCGTTTTGTAGATTATGAAATTATCTGCAAGTTTTGTTTGAAATTTTTTGCGAAAGTCCAGTTAGTTAACTAAATATCAAGCGATGAACGTTTCCAGTCGTGAATATTATTCGACAAACTCAACGAACTTTCAAACAACAAATTGCGGTTTTCAGCTGAAATTAAAGAAAATTCGCGAAATATTTTGCAAGCATTTTGTAGATTATGAAATTATCTGCAAGTTTTGCTTGAAAACTTTCGCAAAATTCCAGCTAGTTTACTAAATATTATTCAACAAACTCTACTTGCTTACAAGTTATATTTCGGGTTTGGCAATATCAAATTTCGCGAGTTTCAGAGATAAAATTCGCAAAATATTTTGCAAAACATCTTAAAGATTATAAAATTGTCTTCAAATTTTGTTTGAAAATTTTCGCGAAATTCCAGTTAGTTAACTAAATATCAAGCGACGAACGTTTCCTGTCTTGAATATCAATCGACAAACTCGACAAACCTTCAAGCAACAAATTCCAGTTTTCAGCTGAAATTAAAGAAAATTCGCGAAATCTTTTGCAAACATTTTGTAGATTATGAAATTATCTGCAAGTTTTGTCTGAAAATTTTTGCGAAATTCCAATTAGTTTACTAAATATTATTCGATAAACTCAACCTACTTATAAGTTATATTTCGGGTTTGGCAATATCAAATTTCGCGAGTTTCAGTCATAAAATTCGCAAAATATTTTGCAAGCTATTTGTAGATTATGAAATTATCTTCAAATTTTGTTTGAAATTTTTCGCGTAATTCCAGTTAGTTAACTAAATATCAAGCGACGAACGTTTCCAATCTTGAATATTATTCGACAAACTCGACAAACTTTCAAGCAACAAATTCCAGTTTTCAGCTGAAATTAAACAAATTTAGCGAAATATTTTGCAAGCGTTTTGTAGATTATAAAATTATCTGCAAGTTTTGTTTGAAAATTTTTGCGAAATTCCAATTAGTTTACTAAATATTATTCAACAAACTCAACCTACTTACAAGTTATATTTCAGGTTTGGCAATATCAAATTTCGCGAGTTTCTGGCATAAAATTCGCAAAATATTTTGCAAACATCTTAAAGATTATAAAATTGTTTTCAAATTTTGTTTGAAAATTTTCGCGAAATTCCAGTTAGTTAATTAAATATCAAGCGACGAACGTTTCCAGTCGTGAATTTCATTCGACAAACTCGACAAACCTTCAAGCAACAAATTCCAGTTTTCAGCTGAAATTAAAGAAAATTCGCGAAATATTTTGCAAGCGCTTTGTAGATTATGAAATTATCTGCAAGTTTTGTTTGAAAATTTTCGCGAAATTCCAATTAGTTTACTAAATATTATGCAACAAACTCAACCTACTTACAAGTTATATTTCGGGTTTGGAAATTCAAATTTCGCGAGTTTCAGGCATAAAATTCGCAAAATATTTTGCAAACATCTTAAAGATTATAAAATTATCTTCTAATTTTGTTCGCAAATTTTCGCGAAATTCCAGTTAGTTAACTAAATATCAAGCGACGAAAGTTTCCAGTCTTGAATATCATTCGACAAACTCGATAAACTTTCAAGCAACAATTTCAGGTATTCAGCTGAAATTAACAAAAATTCGCGAAATATTTTGCAAGCATTTTATAGATTATGAAATTATCTGCAAGTTTTGTTTGAAAATTTTCGCGAAATTCCAATTAGTTTACTAAATATTATTCGCTAAACTCAACCTACTTAGAAGTTATATTTCGGGTTCGGCAATATCAAATTTCGCGAGCTTCAGGCATAAAATTCGCAAAATATTTTGCAAACATCTTAAAGATTATGAAATTATCTCCAAATTTTGTTTGAAATTTTTCGCGAAATTACAGTTAGTTGACTAAATATGAAGCGACGAACGTTTCCAGTCTTGAATATCAATCGACAAACTCGACAAACCTTCAAGCAACAAATTCCAGTTTTCAGCTGAAATTAAAGAAAATTAGCGAAATATTTTGCAAGCCTTTTGTAGATTATAAAATTATCTGCAAGTTTTGTTTGAAAATTTTCGCGAAATTCCAATTAGTTTACTAAATATTATGCAACAAACTTAACCTACTTACAAGTTATATTTCGGGTTTGGCAATATCAAATTTCGCGAGTTTCACGCATAAAATTCGCAAAATATTTTGCAAACATCTTAAAGATTATAAAATTGTTTTCAAATTTTGTTTGAAAATTTTCGCGAAATTCCAGTTAGTTAACTAAATATCAAGCGACGAACGTTTCCAGTCGTGAATTTCATTCGACAAACTCGACAAACTTTCAAGCAACAAATTCCGGTTTTCGCCTGAAACTAAAGAAAATTAGCGAAATATTTTGCGAACATTTTGTAGATTATGAAATTATCTGCAAGTTTTGTTGGAAAATTTTCGCGAAATTCCAATTAGTTTACTAAATATTAATCAACAAACTCAACCTACTTACAAGTTATATTTCGGGTTTGGCAATATCAAATTTCGCGAGTCTCCGGAATAAAATTCGCAAAATATTTTGCAAACCTCTTAAAGATTATAAAATCGTCTTCAAATTTTGTTTGAAAATTTTCGCGAAATTCCAGTTAGTTAACTAAATATCAAGCGAATAAATCAATTTCAAAATCTTCCAACACGTTTATCACGTTATCTATATAGATAACGGTACTTATTCCTTAAACATAAATAACTAAAGTATCTTTGACACCTGCTAACTGCACCAAGTTATCTATATGTTTGAAAAAGTTATAGCAATTTAAAAAAACAATATTAAAGACCTCAAAGTTTTAGTATCTATATCTTGGCTAATATTCCACCTGGATAAAACAAGGTAACACCAAATTATAGATAATTTAATTATCTACCAGACACACTTAAACATATTTCAGTATC
Organism: Phosphuga atrata; assembly: GCA_944588485.1. Lineage (NCBI taxonomy): Eukaryota > Metazoa > Arthropoda > Insecta > Coleoptera > Silphidae > Phosphuga > Phosphuga atrata. The sequence continues at coordinate 9,708,769 of OX155908.1, read as the reverse complement.
TATATAGATAACTACGTTATAGACTGGTTTCTGATAGCCTACAGCAACTTAAATTTTGAACTAACAACTTGAATGTTTTAGTATCTATACCTCGGGTAATACTCCATCTAGATAACTAGAAATGAAGCAAATTATAGATAATTTAAATATCTACGAGATACAGTGTGTTTTATTAATGTATCTATATAGATAACAAAGTTATGGACTGATTTCTGATCCTCTAGATAATAGCAATTTAAAAAACCAATACTAAAAACCTCATAGTTTTAGTATCTATATCTTGGCTAATATTCCACCTAGACAAATCAAGATAACACCAAATTATAAATAATTTAATTATCTACCAGATAAACTTAAATATATTTCAATATTTATATAGATAACAACGTTATAAACTGATTTCTGATAGCCTACAGCAACTTAAATTTTGTACTCACAACTTGAAAGTTTTAGTATCTATACCTCGGCTAATACTCGATATAGATAATTAAAAATACACAAAATTATATATAATTTCAATATCTACCAGATACAGTTTATTTTATTAACGTATCTATATAGATAACAAAGTTATGGACTGATTTCTGATCGTCTAGATAACTAGATAACTTGCGGACTTATCGCGGATAGCGTTGGTGTTTATGCAAGCTTGTTGTCTAATTGCTAATTAGTCAACTTGTCCGGTGCAGATTGAGCTGTTGCCAGCTCAAAATGTAGCAGAAATCGCGATTACGTAACAGATAAACGTTGGTGTTTTGTTTGTATTTTTTGCGAGATAATTTTCGCAAATATTTGGCCTTGACCCCGCGGTCACATTATTATTTTGAGCGGTTTTGCAAAAGGCTATCGTCCAACAAACATCTCAATGAGACAGTCTGACAGGGTTAAATCTAGTCTTGCACTAACTCCCTCATAGATTAAGACTGGATTAAGCTGCAGACTTAATCTTAGTCTTAAATTAAAGCTAAATAAACTAGCTTTAATGTCATGTCAATTATAAGGCTATCGTCCATCTGTTTCCCTAACAATTAACGCCATTTTTGGGAAAAGATTATGATAAACAGTAAATATTCTTAGACTGGCCTAGTCTTCCACTAATTTCCACGTAGACTCAGACTGGATTAAGCCACAGGCTTAATCTTAGTCTTAAATTAAAGCGAAATAAACCAGCTTTAATACGCTGTAAATTATAAGGCTATCGTCCATTTTTATCCCAACTAATCGGCGTCATTTTTGTACAAAGATTTTGGTTAACAAAAAAACATTTTTAGATTAGCCTAGTCTTCTACTAATTTTCACATAGACTTAGACTGGATTAAGCCACAGACCTAATCTTAGTCTTAAATTAAAGCTAAATAAGCTAGCTTTAATATCACGTAAATTACAAGGCTATCGTCCATCTTTTCGCCTAGTAATTAACGTTATTTTTGGGCAAAGATTATGTTGTTGATAAACAGAAAACATTCTTAGATTGGACTAGTCTTCCATTAATTTGCATATAGACTCAGACTGGATTAAGCCATAGACTTAATCTTAGTCTTAAATTAAAGCGAAATAAACTAGCTTTAATATCACGTAAATTACAAGGCTATCGTCCATCTTGTCGCCTAGTAATTAACGTTATTTTTGGGCAAAGATTATGTTGATGATAAACAGAAAACATTCTTAGCCTGGCCTAGTCTTCCACTAATTTCCACATAGACTTAGACTGAATTAAGCCACAGGCTTAATATTAGTCTTAAATTAAAGCTAAATAAACTAGCTTTAATATCCTGTGAATTATAAGGCTATCGTCCTCTCGCATCCCAACTAATCGGTCATTTTTGTGCAAAGATTTTGGTAAACAAAAAAACATTTTTAGATTAGCCTAGTCTTCTACTAATTTTCACATAGACTTAGACTGGATTAAGCCACAGACCTAATCTTAGCCTTAAATTAAAGCTAAATAAGCTAGCTTTAATATCACGTAAATTACAAGGCTATCGTCCATCTTTTCGCCTAGTAATTAACGTCATTTTTGGGCAAAGATTATGTTGTTGATAAACAGAAAACATTCTTAGACTGGCCTAGTCTTCCACTAATTTCCACATAGACTCACACTGGATTGAGCCACAGGCTTAACTTTAGTCTTAAATTAAAGCTAAATAAACTAGCTTTAATATCCTGTGAATTATAAGGCTATGGTCCACTCGCATCCCAACTAATCGGACATTTTTGTGCAAAGATTTTGGTAAACAAAAAAACATTTTTAGATTAGCCTAGTCTTCTACTAGTCTTCCACATAGACTCAGACTGGATTAAACCACAGGCTTAATCTTAGTCTTAAATTAAAGCTAAATAAACTAGCTTTAATATCCTGCAAATTATAAGGCTATCATCCATTTGCATCCCAACTAATCGGCGTCATTTTTGTGCAAAGATTTTTATAAACAAAAAAGCATTTTCAGATTAGTCTTGCACTAATTTCCACTTAGATTTAGAGAAGATTAAGTTAAAGGCTAAGTCTTAAATTAAAGCTTAATCATCCAGTTTTAATATCCTGTAAATTATAAGGCTATCGTCCCATTTCTTAAGCCGCAATATTTGGGCAAACATTTTGATTCATCTTGCATTAGGTTATCATCTTGAAACAATCTTGCATTAGGTTAGTCTTGCAGTAATTTCCTTGTAGATTAAGATTGGGTTAAGCTGGAGACTTGACCCTAGTCCGAATAACCTAGTTTAGATATTCCGAGTGGTGCAAGGCTATCGTGCACGGGGTTTCTTAACGTTATCGTTAACGGTTGTTGTTGTTGTGCAAGTGAGATGATTGTGTAAGTGGAAAGGAATTTCGTTGTTATTGATGGTGTTTTATGAGAAAATGCTCTCTGTTTACTAATACTAATTATATAAACAGAGAGTGTAGATAGTGGTGTGTTTGTTTAACCTTACGCACATGCCGCACATGCAGCAGACGGAAAGTTACAAGGCGAGCTGGAATTTTTTGGAGGGAGGTTTCGGGGAATTGGGGGAGGTTCGGTGGGGTGGGGTTACGGGGTTGTAGGCTAAGGTTTTTGGAAGGGTTTGGTGGTTGGATGGTGGAAATCGGTCGTTTGGTTTGGATGTTATGAGGTTGTAAAGTTTGGGAATTCGCATTCGATTTTTGTTAAATTTGGGCAAATTTGCAGATTTTTTTTGTGGCGAATTTTAAGTAGTTAGACTTTGCCAAATTTGCATAAGTTTTGTTGGAAAGATCATATTTTGAACAATTGAAAGGATTTTTGTTTTTTGCACTATTTGAAAATTTGTCCAAAAATTTGCATTTCAAAAACATTTCGCGAAAACGATTTAAGAAAAATTTGCGAAAATTTGCAAAATTATTAAGAAAGTTTCAAGTTTTGCAACTACGAAAATTTTGAAAAAATCCGTCGATTTGTCTGTCTGTTGCAAGACTTTGAAAATTAGCAAAATTTAAACTTTAGACAAATTTTGTTTTTGAATTTTCTAAATTTGGCATGCGTGCAATTTTTGAACTACAATCTGCAAAATTTAGCAAATTAACAAGAAATGTTAAAAATTTAATAAACAGACAAGTTGTTCAAAATTAGTCAGAATTGAAATTTTGCAAAAAAATATAATTTTCAAAATTTAATTTTGCCATTAAATTTTTGGGCTGGAATTTTCAAAAATTGCAAAATTATTAAGAAAACTTCAAAATTTTATACACTGAAGAGATTTTCAAAATCCGTCCATCCGTCTGCATGCAATTAAGCTAAAACTTTGAAAATTTGCAAAAAAAAAATATTTTTTCAAAATTTAAATTTGCCATTAAATTTTCAAGCTGGAATTTTCAAAATTTGCAAAGTCATTTAGAAACAATTACCGCGAATTTCACTGATTAATCACGTCTATTCCAAACAAAAAACTTGGTAATTACAAGCAAAATTATCGCAAAATTAGTCTTGATTTCCGGTTAAGATATCTTGAGAAGTAACTATCGCAGCGACTTCCGGTTTTCATTTCCTGTTTTAGCACGGTTTAAACTTGCGAATTCTATCCAGGAAGTTGGTTTTGCGACCGGAAATTACCGCGAATTTGCCCGAATAATCTCGTCTATTCGAAACAAAAAACATGGAAATTACAAACAAAATTTGCTCAAAATTAGTCTTGGTTTCAGGTTAAGATATCTTGAGAAGTAATTATCACAGCGACTTCCGGTTTTCATTTCCTGTTTCAGCACAGTTTAAACTTGCGAATTCTTTCCAGGAAGTTGGTTTTGCGACCGGAAATTACAGCGAATTTGCCCGATTAATCTCGTTTATTCCATACAAAAAACTTGGAAGTTACAAAACAAAATTTGCTCAAAATTAGTCTTGGTTTCAGGTTAAGATATCTTGGGAAGTAATTATCGCAGCGACTTCCGGTTTTCATTTCCTGATTCAGCACAGTTTAAAATTGCGAATTCTATCCAAGAAGTTGGTTGTGCGACCGGAAATTACCAAGAATTTGCCCGATTAATCTCGTATACTCCAAACAAAAAAACCTGGAAATTGCAAACAAAATTTGCTCAAAATTAGTCTTGATTTCCGCTTAAGATATCTTGAGAAGTAATTATCGCAGCGACTTCCGGTTTTCATTTCCTGTTTCAGCACAGTTTAAACTTGCGAATTCTTTCCAGGAAGTTGGGTTTGCGACCGGAAATTACTGCGAAATTGCCAGATTAATCGCGTCGATTCCAAACAAAAAAACTTGGAAATTACAAACAAAATTTGCTCAAAATTAGTCGTGGTTTCAGGTCAAGATAACTTTGGAAGTAATTATCGCAGCGACTTCCGGTTTTCATTTCCTGTTTCAGCACAGTTTAAACTTGCGAATTGCATCCAGGAAATTGGTTTTGCGACCGGAAATTACCGTGAATTTCACCGATTAATCGCGTCTATTCCCAACAAAAAACTTGGAAATTACAAACAAAATTTGCTCAAAATTAGTCTTGGTTTCAGGTTAAGATATCTTGAGAAGTAATTATCGCTGCGACTTCCGGTTTTCTTTTCCTGTTTCAGCACAGATTAAACTTGGGAATTCTATCCAGGAAGATGGTTTTGCGACCGGAAATTACAGCGAATTTGCCAGATTAATCTCGTCCATTCCAAACAAAAAACCTGGAAGTTACAAAACAAAATTTGCTCAAAATTAGTTTTGGTTTCAGGTTAAGATATCTTGGGAACTAATTATCGCAGCGACTTCCGATTTCCAACTCCTGTTTCAGCACAGTTTAAACTTGCGAATTGTATCCAGGAAGTTGGTTTTGGGACCGGAAATTACCGCGAATTTGCCAAATTAATCTCGTCTATTCGAAACAAAAAACTTGTAAATTACAAACAAAATTTGCTCAAAATTAGTCTTGGTTTCAGGTTAAGATATCTTGAGAAGTAATTATCACAGCGACTTCCGGTTTTCATTTCCTGTTTCAGCACAGTTTAAACTTGCGAACTGTATCCAGGAAGTTGGTTTTGCGACCGGAAATTACCGCTAATTTCACCGTTTATTCGCGTCTATTCCAAACAAGAAACTTGAAAATTACATACAAAATTTGCTCAAAATTTGTCTTGGTTTCAGGTTAAGATATCTGGGGAAGTAATTTTTGCAGCGACTTCCGGTTTTCATTTCCTGTTTCAGCACAGATTAACCTTGGGAATTCTATCCAGGAAGTTGGTTTTGCGACCGGAAATTACCGCGAATTTGCCCGATTAATATCGTCTATTCCAAACAAAAAACTTGGAAATTACAAACAAAATTTGCTCAAAATTAGTCTTTGTTTCAGGTTAATATATCTTAGGAAGTAATTATCGCAGCGACTTCCGGTTTTAATTTCCTGTTTCAGCATGGTTTAAGCTTGCGAATTCTATCCAGGAAGTTGGTTTTGCGACCGGAAATTACGGCGAATTTCACCGATTAATCGCGTTTATTCCAAACAAGAACCTTGAAAATTACAAACAAACTTAGTCTTGATTTCCGGTTAAGATATCTTTAGAAGTAATTATTGCAGCGACTTCCGGTTTTCATTTCTTGTTTCAGCACAGTTTAAACTTGCGAAATCTATCCAGGAAGTTGGTTTTGCGACAGGAAATTATCGCTAATTTTACCGATTAATCGCGTCTATTCCAAACAAGAAATTTGAAAATTACATTCAAACTTCATCTTGATTTCCGGTTAAGATATTTTTAGAAGTAATTATTGCAGCGACTTTCGGTTTTCATTTCCTGTTTCAGCACAGTTTAAACTTGCGAAATATATCCAGGAAGTTGGTTTTGCGACCGGAAATTACCGCGAATTTGCCCGATTAATCTCGTCTATTCCAAAGAAAAAACTTGGAAATTACAAACAAAATTTGCTCAAAATTAGTCTTGGTTTCAGGTTAAGATATCTTGAGAAATAATTATCACAGCGACTTCCGGTTTTCATTTCCTGTTTCAGTACAGTTTAAACTTGCGAATTGTATCCAGGAAGTTGGTTTTGCGACCGGAAATTACCGCGAATTTGCCCGATTAATATCGTCTATTCCAAACAAAAAATTTGGAAATTACAAACAAAATTTGCTCAAAATTAGTCTTGGTTTCAGGTTAATATATCTTGGGAAGTAATTATCGCAGCGACTTCCGGTTTCAATTTTCTGTTTCAGCATGGTTTAAGCTTGCGAATTCTATCCAGGAAGTTGGTTTTGCGACCGGAAATTACCGCGAATTTCACCGATTAATCGCGTTTATTCCAAACAAGAACCTTGAAAATTACAAACAAACTTAGTCTTGATTTCCGGTTAAGATATCTTTAGAAGTAACTATCGCAGTGACTTCCGGTTTTCATTTCCTGTTTCAGCACAGTTTAAACTTGCGAATTGTATCCAGGAAGTTGGTTTTGCGGCCGGAAATTACCGCGAATTTGCCAGATTAATCTCGTCTATTCCAATAAAAAACTTGGAAATTACAAACAAAATTTGCTCACAATTAGTCTTGGTTTCAGGTTAAGATAACTTGGGAAGTAATTATCGCAGCGACTTCCGGTTTTCATTTCCTGTTTCAGCACAGTTTACACTTGCGAATTCTATCCAGGAAGTTGGTTTTGCGACCGGAAATTACCGCGAATTTCAACGATTAATCGCGTCTATTCCAAACAAAAAATTTGGAAATTACAAACAAAATTTGCTCAAAATTAGTCTTGGTTTCCCGTTAAGATATTTTGTGAAGTAATTTTTGCAGCGACTTCCGGTTTTCAATTCCTGTTTCAGCACAGTTTAAACTTGCGAATTGAATCCAGGAAGTTGGTTTTGCGACCGGAAATTACCGCGAATTTGCCCGATTAATCTCGTCTATTCCAAACAAAAAACTTGGAAATTACAAACAAAATTTGCTTAAAATTAGTCTTGGTTTCCGCTTAAGATATCTTGAGAAGTAATTATCGCAGCGACTTCCGGTTTTCATTTCCTGTTTCAGCACGGTTTAAAATTGAGAATTCTGTACAGGAAGTTGGTTTTGCAACCGGAAATTACCGAGAAATTCACCGATTAAGCACGTCTATTCCTAATGAAAAACTTGGAAATTACAAACTAAATTTGGTCAAAATTAGATTTCGTTTCCGGTTAAGATATCTTGGGAAGTAATTATCGCAGCACCTTACGGTTTTCATTTCCTGTTTCAGCACGGCTTAAACTTGCGAATTCTATCCAGGAAGTTGGTTTTTCGAACGGAAATTACTGCGAATTTGCCCGATTAATCTCGCCTATTCCAAACAAAAAACTTGGAAATTACAAACAAAATTTACTCAAAATTAGTCTTGGTTTCAGGTTAAGATATCTTGAGAAGTAATTATCGCAGCGACTTCCGGAATTCATATCCTGTTTCAGCACAGTTTAAACTTGCGAATTCTATCCAGGAAGTTAGTTTTGCGAACGGAAATTACCGCGAAATTCACCGATTAATCAAGTCTATTCCTAATGAAATACTTGTAAATTACAAACAAAATTTGCTCAAAATAAGTCTTGGTTTCAGGTTAAGATATCTTGGGAAGTAATTATCACAGCGACTTCCGGTTTTCATTTCCTGTTTCAGCAGAGTTTAAACTTGCGAATTGCATCCAGGAAGTTGGTTTTGCGGCCGGAAATTATCGCGAATTTCACCGATTAAACCCGTCGATTCCAAACAAAAAACTTGGAAATTACAAAACAAAATTTGCTCAAAATTAGTCTTGGTTTCAGGTTAAGATATCTTGGGAAGTAATTATCGCAGCGACTTCCGGGTTTCATTTCCTGTTTCAGCACAGTTTAAGCTTGCGAATTGAATCCAGGAAGTTGGTTTTGCGACCGTATATTACAGCGAATTTGCCCGATTAATCTCGAAAAACTTGGAAATTATAAACTTTGAAAATTTGCAAAAAAATGTAATTTTTTCAAAAATTAAATTTTTCATTATATTTTAAAGCTGGGATTTTCAAAATTTGCAAAATTATTAAGAAAACTTCAAAATTTTATAAACTAAAGAGATTTTCCAAATCTGTCCATCCGTCTGTATGTAATTAAGCTAGAACTTTGAAAATTTGCAAAAAAAAGTAATTTTTTCAAAATTTAAGTTTGCCATTAAATTTTCAAGCTGGAATTTTCAAAATTTACAAAATAATTTAGAAAACTTCAAAATTTTATAAACTAAAGAGATTTCCAAAATCTGTCCATCCGTCTGTATGTAATTAAACTACAACTTTGAAAATTTGCAAAAAATATAATTTTTTTCAAAATTTAAATTTGCCATTAAATTTTCAAGCTGGAATTTTCAAAAATTGCAAAATTATTTAGAAAGCTTCCAAATTTTATAAACTTAAGAGATTTTCAAAATCCGTCTATCCGTCTATCCGTCTGTATGTAATTAAGCTAGAACTTTGAAAATTTGCAAAAAAAAGAAATTTTTTCAAAATTTAAATTTACCATGAATTTTTCAAGCTGGAAATTTCAAACTTTGCAAAAAATATTTAGAAAACTTTAAAATTTGATAAACAGTAGAGGTTTTCAAAATCTGTCCATCCGTCTGTATGTAATTAAGCCACTAATTTGAAAATTAGCAAAAAAATGTATTTTTTTTTAAATTTAAAATTGCCACTAAATTTTCAAGCTGAAATTTTTTAAATTTGCAAAATTATTCAGAAAACTGCAAAATTTAATAAACTAAAGAGATTTTCTAAATCCGTATGTAATTAAGCGACAACTATGAAAATTTGCAAAAAAAAGTAATTTTTTCAAAATTTAAATTTGCCATTAAATTTTCGAGTTGGAATTTTCAAAAAATTTAGAATTATTATAATTATTATAATTATATATATTATTCTGGAAACTTCAAAATTTCATAAACTGAAGAAGTTTTCAAAATCCATCCATCCGTCTGTATGTAATTAACCTACAACTTTGAAAATTTGCAAAAAATGTATTTTTTTCAAAATTTTAATTTGCCCTTAAATTTTCAAGCTGGAATTTTCAAAATTTCCAAAAATATTCTGGAAACTTAAAAATTTAAAAAACTCCAGAGATTTTCAAAATTTGTCTATCCGTCTGTCTGTGATTGAATTAAACAACTTAGCACATGTGTCTGTCGGTCTGTCTGTCCCAAATTTGTCTATTAATCTGTCCACAAAAAAATGTCGGTCTGTCAGTCTGTCCCAAAAACTCTTACACATGCAAATTTGTCTGTCTGTTCCCAAAAATTGCACGTGCTAATTACTCTGTTGGTCAATTTGTTCCAAAGTTGTACGTGATTCTGTCTGTTCCAAAAAATTGCACGTGCAAATTTGTCTGTCAGTCTGTCTGAACCGAAAACAAAAATGAATGTGCAAATAAGTCTGTCGGTCTGTCTATACTTATAAAAAGACAGATGCAAATTTATCTGTCGGTCTGTCTGTCCCAAAAAATGTTACACATTCAAATTTGTCTCTCTGTATCCAAAAATTGCACGTGCAAAATGTTCTATCACTCAGTCTGTTCAAACTTTATCTGTCATTCTAGTGGTTTATAAAGAAATAGCACGTGCAAATTTGTCTGTCAGTCTGTCTGTACCGAAAACAAAAATGCATTTGCAAATAGGTCTGTCCGTCTGTCTATACTAAATAAAGACAAATGCAAATTTGTCTGTCTGTCCCAAAAAATCTTACACATGCAAACTTGTCTGTCTGTTCCCAAATATTGCACGTTCTAATTGTTCTGTCGGTCAGTCTGTTCCAAATTTGTCCGTGATTCTGTTTGTTCCAAAAAATAGCACGTGCAGATTTGTCTGTCAGTCTGTCTGTACCGAAAACAAAAATGCACTTGCAAATAAGTCTGTCGGACTGTCTATACTAAATATAGACAAATGCAAATTTGTCTGTCTGTTCCAAAAATTTGCACGTGCTAATTGTTATGTCAGTCATTCTGTTCCAAATTTATCATTCTGTCATTCTGTCGGTTCAAAAAAAAGATAGCACGTGCAAATTTGTCTGTCAGTCTGACTATATCGAAACAAAAATTGTACGTGCAATAAGTCTGTCAGTCTGTCTGTCCCAAAAAATCTTAAACATGCCAATTTGTTTGTCTCCTCGCAAAAATTGCACGTGCAAATTGTTCTGTCGGTCAGTCTGTTCCAAATTTGTACGTGGTTCTGTCTGTTCCAAAAAATAGCACGTGAAAATTTGTCTGTCAGTCTGTCTGTACCGAAAACAAAAATGCACGTGCAATGGCGGTTCAATCTGGCGGTTCAAAAGAAAATAGCACGTGCAAATTTGTCAGTCTGTCTGCAAATTTGTCTGATGTACCGAAAAAAAATTGCACGTGCAATAAGTCTGTCGGTCTGTCTATACTAAAAAAAAAACAGTTGCAAATTTGTCTGTAGGTCTGTCTGTCCCAAAAGACTAAGTGTTTGTCTTTTCGCAAAAATTGCACGAGCAAATTGTTCTGTCGATCAGTCTCTTCCAAATTTGTACGTGATTCTGTCTGTTCCAAAAAATAGCACGTGCAAATTTGTCTGTCAGCCTGACTGTACCGAAAACAAAAATGCACGTGCAAATAAATCTGTCAGTCTGTCTATACCAGGGGTCGGCAAAGTGTAGCTCGCGAGCCACATGTGGCTCTTTTGGTGTGAGATTATGGCTCTTCAGAAACATATCGAAACGAAAAATTCACAAAAAACAACCCCAAATAACCTGCCCCTTTTCGGAAGTCTTAGGACCGCCGGCGCCGCCAACAAGTTCACAACAATAAACAATAAACCAGATATTGTGAATAAAATCAAAAGCTTACCATTGCATGCCAAAACTACAACAGATAGGACAAATAAAAGGTCATCAGTCAAAAGTTAAATGCATGCCAACAAGTTGAGGACGTTAAATTAGCATCAGTCATATCAATAGCGGCCGATGAATCTTGTGACATAAATGATACGGCACAAGTTGTCCATTTTGCTCGCCATATATCATCAGTTGGTTCCAAAGACGAGGAGAAGATGTAGACAATGCAGCGAACGAATGTCTGAATAAAAACCACATCAAACAGATGAAGCTAAAAGTATGGTGGGCAATAAAAGAGGATTTGTTACAATATTAAAGCAAAAAATTGATCACGACGTGTTATCTTTCCATTGCATAATTCATAAGAAAGCACTTTGCGGACAAACATTTCCAGAAGATATGGGTAAAGTTATGATGAGTTATGGCAAAGTTATGGATGATGGCGCCTCCCCATAAACCCGGGGCTGGGTACGGGATATTGATAATTGTAAGTTCTGAATATAAAGGAATGATAATATAATTCACTGTCATTTTGACAGTTTTTATCAGCTATCGTCATTTTGGACAGTAATAGGCATTTTTGATAGTTATTATCAATTTTGACAGTTATTACAATGCTATTTGACATTTATAAACTATTTTTACCACTTTTGACAGATTTAAATTATAAATGTAGCTTTAATGATTAATAATAACTGATTAGACAAATATACATAAATCCAAAGATGCAAAGAATGTTGTTGCCATTTATGACAAGTTTTAGGAATATAAGTTTTCGATGAACTTAACTTAACGGGACGTGACGTATAACTTAAACACGTTCTTTTATATGCGGCTAATTACAATTGCTTTCACATAATTGCTTATACATATCACAACTTAACGTAACGTAAAAGCTGCCAAAGTTCAAACTTCGCTTCCCGTTACGTTAGCTGATTCACATGACTCTTTTTGCCAATCAACGCACGAACGCCCATGAACGAATTCAAGAGTGAAATTGTTAATGTGTTGTGATTGGTGGTATTGTGTTGTGATTTATATTGTGCAATAGCCAGCAACTACAAAAACAGAAAAAAAAAATAAAATGTCGATGAACCTTTCACAAACATAACGTCAGTTAAATTCACGCCAAATCAGTTTACGTCGCGTCGCGTCCCGTTACGTTAAGTTCATCGTAAACCCGGCATATAAAGGAATGATAATGTCATTTTTGACAGTTATTATCAGCTATTATCATTTTTATAGTAATAGCCATTTTGAACGGTTAATAAAATTTTTGACAATTATGAACTACATTACTGTTATTAGCACTTTAGACAGATTACAATAATAAATGTAGCGGCAGGCCCCGCTAGCCAGACCAGGGGGGTCGCGCAGGGGGGTCATTCAGGGGGGTCGCGCAGGATAAGGCCCGGCTGGCAAACGCCACCACAACTATATGGCCAGTCCGACGCTGGATTTGGTAGTCAAAACCAGCAATGATATTATAGCAAAGGCGCTTAATCACCGCCAATTATAAAGAAAATTCAAAAATATGACTTTAAGAAAAAAATTATCCGTGGCTCTTGATCCGGTTTAAAATCATTTTAAATAAAAAATTGGCTCTTAAGTTTATAGAGTTTGCCGACCCCTGGTCTATACAAAAAAAAGACACATGCAAATTTGTCTGTCAGTCTGTCTGTACCGAAAACAAAAATGCACGTGCAAATAAGTCTGTCGATCTGTCTATACTAAAAAAAAGACACATGCAAATTTGTCTGTCGGTCTGTCTGTCCCAAAAAATCTTACACATGCAAATTTGTCTGTCTTTTCCTAAAAATTTGCACGTGCTAATTGTTCTGTCGGTCAGTCTGTTCCAAATTTATCTGTCATTCTGTCGGGTAACCCCTTGACATACAACGACGTCTCTAAGACTTCATGTATATGTGATAAGATCACATGTATATGATCACGTCAACGCGAATTTTCGAATGTCAAGGGTTTAAAAAGAAACAGTCAGTTCTGTCGGTCAGTCTGTTCCAAACTTGTACGTGATTCTGTCTGTTTAAAAAAACAGCACGTGCAAATTTGTCTGTCAGTCTGTCTGTAACGAAAAGAATAATGCACGTGCAAATAAGTCTGTCGGTCTGTCTATACTAAAAAAAAAACAGTTGCAAATTTGTATGTCGGTCTGTCTGTCCCAAAAAAATCTTACATATTCCAAGTTGTTTGTCTCTTCACAAAAATTGCAAGTGCAAATTATTCTGTCGTACACTCTGTTCCAAAGTTATATGTCGTTCTGTCTGTTTTGTTTGAATAAAAAGTCTTTCTGCATCTACCAAAAAAATTCACATGCAAATTTGTCTGTCGGTCTGTCTATTCCAAAAAAACTTACACATGCAAATCTATCTGTTCGTCTACACCAAATCTTTCAGTCTATCTATAAAATTTCGTACATGCAAAAATTCCACATAAAGCGCCCATATTTACGTTTTGTATGACATTCAACGGTGTGTTCTCATTCATTTTCCGCAAGAAATTCGCCTGCAAAAAAACACAATCGATTACGGCCCTGACCTTCAATTTAACTAACGACGACGTGAGAAACAAACGCAGTAAAAACAATTGAAATGTGATCGGGGGGAGGATCCCCAAAAGTTAAAAAACACGAAGGGGTAATTTTAGTAAAAACGTTTTTGTTTATTTTTCTGGGACACTTACGCATAATTTTCGCAAATATTAGGGGTGGCGATTTCGCGATTCGCACAGACAAACAGACGGGGGCGACTGTCGCCAGGATTGCCAATAGATTTTTCGTGAACTCGTGACCTAGATTTGGGGATGTGCAGGGGGGGGAACGAGAGAATTTCCCGGTGCGTGTGGAAAACTCCTGGGTGGAAACATTGTTGCTAAATCTAGGGTTTTTTTAATTCAATTTGTGGGGGATTTACGATAGTCAGATTTTTCAAAATTTGCAAAAACGTTCAGAAAAGAATAAATTTTGTATAAATTAAAGAATTTTTGGTTTTGGTCTTTCTGTTCGTCTCTTATAAAGCCGTATGGTCGAACCAATTTTTTTAAATTTAAACCGGATGTTTGCTAAATTCAAACAAATTTTCAAATTTAGTTTCTGGAGGATTGCGGGTAGTCAGACTTTCCAAAATTTACAAAATCGTTCAGAAAAGAACAAATTTTATGTAAACTGAAGAATTTTTGGTTTTGGTCTGTCCGTTTGTCTGTTACAAAGCCGCAAAGTCGAACCAATTTGTTTAAATTCAAACCGGATTTTTGCTGTATTCAAACAATAATTCAGCCGCGAGTAGTATGTAGTCTTCATTTATCTGATCAAGACCACATACGCACGGCGCAGCCGCGCGTAGTATGTGGTCTTCATTTATCTGATTAAGACCGCATACGCGCCGCGCTGCCTTTATCTATCTTATAGAGACCACATACGCGCGGCACAGCCGCGCGTAGTATGTGGTCTTCATATATCTGATCAAGACCATATACGCACGGCGCAGTAGCGTAGTAGTATGTGGTCTTCACGGTCTGATTGAGACCACATACGCGCCGCGCGTATACGCCACATACGCGCCGCGCGTATACGCCACATACGCGCCAGCGCCACGCTGCCTTCATTTTTCTGATCAAGACCACATACGCGTGGCGCAGCCGCGCGTAGTATGTGGTCTTCATTTATCTGATCAAGACCACATACGCACGGCGCAGCCGCGCGTAGTATGTGGTCTTCATTTATCTGATCAAGACCACATACGCGTGGCGCAGCCGAGCGTAGTATGTGGTCTTCATTTATCCGATCAAGACCACATACGAACGGCGCAGCCGCGCGTAGTATGTGGTCTTCATTTTTCTGATTAAGACCGCATACGCGCCGCGCTGCCTTCATTTATCTGATCAAGACCACATACGCGCGGCGCTGCCTTTATTTATTTGATCAAGACCACATACGCGTGGCGCAGCCGCGCGTAGTATGTGGTCTTCATTTATCTGATCAAGACCACATACGCATGGCGCAGCCGCGCGTAGTATGTGGTCTTCATTTATCTGATCAAGACCACATACGCACGGCGCAGCCGCGCGTAGTATGTGGTCTTTATTTATCTGATCAAGACCACATACGCATGGCGCAGCCGCGCGTAGTATGTGGTCTTCATTTATCTGATCAAGACCACATACGCATGGCGCAGCCGCGCGTAGTATGTGGTCTTCATTTATCTGATCAAGACCACATACGCATGGCGCAGCCGCGCGTAGAATGTGGTCTTCATTTATCTGATCAAGACCACATACGCGTGGCGCAGCCGAGCGTAGTATGTGGTCTTCATTTATCTGATCAAGACCACATACGAACGGCGCAGCAGCGCGTAGTATGTGGTCTTCATTTTTCGTAGATTGTGGTCTTCATTGATCTGATGAAGACCACATACGCGCGGCGCTGCTTTCATTTATCTGATCAAGACCACATACGCGCACAGCTGCGATGATTTTAAAATATTTGGTTCTATTTTGCGGCTGAAGGATTTTGGTTTTGTTATCTGATTAAGACCAAATACGCGCGGCAGCGCCGCGCGCGCATATGTGGCCTTAATCAGAAAAATGAAGACCAATTTGGATGTTTGCTATATTTAAACTAATTTTCAAATTTAGTTTGTGGAGGATTGATGGTACTCAGACTTTCCAAAATTTGCAAAAACGTTCATAAAAGAACAAAGTTTGCATAAACTGAAGAAATTTTGGTTTTGGTCTGTCTGCTCGTCTGTTACAAAGCCGCAAAGTCGAACCAAATTTTTTAAATTTAGTTGATGAGGATGGAATGTGTAGAGAATTTAGAGGTGCACGCCACTGGTGACGATGTAAGAACTAAATGGTATTTTATTTGGCAATTTTTCTCCCGCTTGGCGGTATACAACCCTGTATGGAAAATTTAAAGGTGCATGCCACTGGCGTTTTCATCGCCACCTGATACGGCATATGGTAGACTGTAGTTCATTATTAATAAACCGTTTTATTTTTAAAGTTCCGTTGTTATCAACAACGAACCCTTTTAGTTTCGATATGTCCGTCCGTCCGTCCGTCCGCAGTTTATCTCAGAGACTTTTAGAAATATAAAGCTGAAATTTGGCATGGATATACAGATTAGTCACGCCGACAAAGTGGTAAAATAAAATCTTGAAAACAAATTTTGTTTAAGGTACCTCCTTTACCCTAAAGAAGTGGTTACGTTTATCTTTTCTCGTCTACCCCATGGTGTAGGGAATCGTTGCATAGGTCTTTCAAAAATATTACCGGTTTGTAAAAATAATATTTCTATTAAGAGATCCGTTTGTGAAATATTAAGCTTTAAAGTGCTAATTTTTGTTAGAGTCAAGTGTCCCCCCTCCCCACTCCCAGCTAAATGGCTGTTTCTGGATATGTGAAAAAATTCACAATAGTAGCATATATAACGAATTTAAAAGTAAAAGTATCACGGATAACTAGGCTTTATTAGTTTACGAGTAATAGTCAATCAACTTATAAAATGTAACAAATCGAGCGGCAGCCGCGTCATTTAAACAATATATTATTGGTTATGTTAAACGTCAAACTCGACAACATCAATATCAGCTGATTAAGTTATTGGTTATGAAATTTTATAGACATTTGAGTCTTAAGTCATAAGAGTAAGAAAGGTATCTACGGAACCCTACATTGCGCGTGGTTTTTTTACGACACGCACTTAGCCGTTTTTTAAATTTCACGCAATCTGATCTTGATTTATCTCTTCAAGACTACATACGCGCGGCGCTGCCGCGCGTAGTATGTGATCTTCATTTATCTGATTAAGAACAACACATACGCGCGGCGCTGCCGAGCGTAGTATGTGGTCCAATTTGATTAAGACGCTGCCGCGCGTGTGTGGTCACAAAATGGTCACAATTTGGAACAAATTTTGGTCACGAACACAAAATTTGTTCTTTTCCGAACGTTTTTGAAAATGTTGACTACCTCTGACTACCCTCAATCCGCCACAAACTAAATTTCAAAAGTTGTTTGAATTCAGCAAAAATCCGTTTAGAGTTAAAAAAATTTGGTTCGAATTTGCGGCTTTGTAACAGACAGAGCAAAACCAAAAATTCTTCAGTTTACACGAAATTTATTTTCTAAACGTTTTTTGCAAATTTTCGAAAGTCTGACTACTCTCAATCCGTCACAAACTAAATTTCAAAAGTTGTTTGAATTTAGCAAAAATCCGTTTAGAGTTTAAAAAAATTTGTTCGAATTTGCGGCTTTGTAACAGACGAACGGAGAGACCAGAACCAAAAATTCTTCAGTTTATACAAAATTTGTTATTTTCTAAACTTTCTTGCACATTATGGAAAGTCTGACTACCCTCAATCCGCCAAAAACTAAATTTGAAAATTTGTTTGAATTTAGCAAAAATCCGGTTTCAATTTAAAAAATTTGGTTCGAATTTACGGCTTTGTAAAAGAAGAACGGACAGACCAAAACCAAAAATTCTTCATTTTATACAAAATTTGTTCTTTTTTGAACGTTTTTGCAAATTTTGGGAAGTCTTGCTCTTTTTCTGATCAAGACCACATACGCGCGGCAGCGCCGCGCGTATGTTGATCTTCATTTATCTGATTAACACCACATACGCGCGGCGCTGCCGCGCGTAGTATGTGGTCTTCATTTATCTGATCAAGACCACATACGCGCGGCGCTGCCGCGTGTAGTATGTGGTATTCATTTATCTGATCAAGATCACATATGCGCGGCGCTGCGGCGCGTAGTATATGGTCTTCATTAATCTGACAACACAATATGGAACAAATTTTGGTCACGAACACAAAATTTGTTCTTTTCTAAACGTTTTTGAAAATTTTGACTACCATTGACTAAAGTCTGACTACAAACTGAATTTAAAAATTTATTTGAATTTAGCAAAAATCCAGTTTAAATTTAAAAAACTTGGCTCGACTTTGCGGCTTTGTAACAGACGAACGGACTGACCAAAATCAAAAATTCTTAAGTTCATACAAAATTTCTTCTTTTCTGAACGTTTTTGCAAATTTTGGAAAGTCTGACTACCCTCACTCCGTCACAAACTAAATTTGAAAATTCGTTTAAATATATCAAAAATCCGGTTTGAATTAAAAAAATTTGGTTCGACTTTGCGGCTTTGTAAGAGACGAACGGACTGACCAAAATCAAAAATTCTTCAGTTTATACAAAATTTGTTCTTTTCTGAACGTTTTTGCAAATTTTGGAAAGTCTAACTACCCTCACTCCGTCACAAACTAAATTTGAAAATTCGTTTAAATATATCAAAAATCCGGTTTGAATTAAAAAAAATTGGTTCGACTTTGCGGCTTTGTAAGAGACGAACGGACTGACCAAAATCAAAAATTCTTAAGTTCATACAAAATTTGTTCTTTTCTGAACGTTTTTGCAAATTTTGGAAAGTCTGACTACCCTCACTCCGTCACAAACTAAATTTGAAAATTCGTTTAAATATAGCAAAAATCCGGTTTGAATTAAAAAAATTTGGTTCGACTTTGCGGCTTTGTAAGAGACGAACGGACTGACCAAAATCAAAAATTCTTAAGTTCATACAAAATTTGTTCTTTTCTGAACGTTTTTGCAAATTTTGGAAAGTCTGACTACCCTCAATCCGTCACAAACTAAATTTGAAAATTCGTTTAAATATATCAAAAATCCGGTTTGAATTAAAAAAATTTGGTTCGACTTTGCGGCTTTGTAAGAGACGAACGGACTGACCAAAATCAAAAATTCTTAAGTTCATACAAAATTTGTTCTTTTCTGAACGTTTTTGCAAATTTTGGAAAGTCTGACTACCCTCACTCCGTCACAAACTAAATTTGAAAATTCGTTTAAATATAGCAAAAATCCGGTTTGAATTAAAAAAATTTGGTTCGACTTTGCGGCTTTGTAAGAGACGAACGGACTGACCAAAATCAAAAATTCTGAAGTTCATACAAAATTTGTTCTTTTCTGAACGTTTTTGCAAATTTTGGAAAGT
Source organism: Phosphuga atrata (assembly GCA_944588485.1). Lineage (NCBI taxonomy): Eukaryota > Metazoa > Arthropoda > Insecta > Coleoptera > Silphidae > Phosphuga > Phosphuga atrata. The sequence continues at coordinate 9,689,475 of OX155908.1, read as the reverse complement.
CTGACTACTCTCAATCCGTCCACAAACTGAATTTAAAAATTTGTTTGAATTTAGCAAAAATCCGGTTTGAATTACAAAAAAAAATTGTCCGAATTTGCGGCTTTGTAACAGACGAACGCACAGACCAAAACTAAAAATTTGCCTATAAGTTTGGGTTTAGCGAAAATTTAAGGAATTTTGCAAAAATTCTGCTCAAATCTCAAAGTTTAACCGTGTTTTGTTTGCAAAAGTTAAACCTAAAGGTAAATTTCCAAACAAAGCGGCTTTGGCGACACTAACGCAGCGTCAATGCCGCCGTGACATAGCGATAGTATTATGCATTGCGCATAGCTGATTACGCTGAGCGCGTCAATGTCGCTGCACTCGAATGGCGCCTCATACATTTCCATGGTACATAATACTATCGCCATGTCGCGGCGGCTTTGACGCTGCGTTAGTGTCGCCAGAGCCGCTTTGTTCGGAAGTCAAACTTTAAAAAACATTTCGCCAAATTCTGGTTTGTCAAAATTTTGCAAAATTTCCTCCTAGTCGAGGTACTGCAAAAAATGTTTTAGAAAATCTGTCTGTGCTCAAATCACAAATTGCTTGCAAAAGTTAAACCAAATTTTGGTCTTAAATTTGTGCAAAATTTCGTCCGTGCAAAAAAAAACTGCAAAACAACCCAAAGAATTTTTTATTAATTATTATACAAAAGAAAACGGTGATTTTCCTCCGGTTTTTCCTGCAGGCCAACCTGGAAAACTCCAACAATCCAAGCGAAAACTCCTCGGAAAATTCGCCAAGAAATCCGATGCTAAAACGCAACAGTTTCCGCACAAAACAACAGAAAATTCGCGGGCAAAAAAAAAACTATAAACAAAGATATTATTTACACAAGAAAAAACAAAGAAAATTTCGAGACGAAAACTTTCTCCCGAACACAAATTTACACTTTTCGCAAAAAAAATGTTCTTGCCAAAATCGCAAAACTTTCATTTTGCACACCAAAAATCCATTCAACCGGCCGAATTGTTTCGCCTACCCAATGTTATATTGTTTGGTGTAAACATATTTCTATATTCATTTCTAAAACAAAAGAAATGACACAATTAGATATACTAGATTTCCCTGTCTAATCTCGTCTGTCTAGTCTGGCTTGTCTTGTCCGTCTTGTCCGGACTGGAGGGTCCACTTGCTAAGGTAAGGTGCTAAGATAGACTAAGCATGAGGTGCTTACTACGACCCCAAAAAAAAGTCTTGCCTCTCTTGTCAAATTACAAAAAAAAAAAAAAAAAAACTTGTCTGTCAGCCTTGTCTCTCTCTCTAACCTTGTCTGTCCGATCTGTATAGCCTAGTATTGTCCATCCAAAATTGCAGCTGTTGATCAAAATTGCAACTTTTGATCAAAATTGCCGCTGTTGATCAAAATTGCAACTTTTGGTCAAAATTGCCGCTGTTGATCAAAATTGCAACTTTTGATCAAAATTGCCGCTGTTGATCAAAATTGCAACTTTTGATCAAAATTGCCGCTGTTGATCAAAATTGCAACTTTTGATCAAAATTGCCGCTGTTGATCAAAATTGCAACTTTTGATCAAAATTGCCGCTGTTGATCAAAATTGCAACTTTTGATCAAAATTGCAACCAAAAAAAGTCTTGCCTCTCTTGTCAAATTACTAAAAAAAAAAAAACCTTGTCTGACAGTGTCAGCCTTGTCTCTCTAACCTTGTCTGTCCGCTCTGTATAGCCTAGTATTGTCCATCCAGTCTTGTCATATCTCTAGTCTTATCCATCTATTCCAGCCTTATCCGGCCCTTGTCTAGTCCTGTCCATCTAGTAGACTAGTCTAGTCTTATCTTAATACTGACCGAATATTGATAGGCAAAACTGAAACATCGAGCTTGAACCTCATGGTGGCTATCAGACAGAGAGTTTTGAGGGTTGGCCGGAAGTCGAGGACATACATGTCGCTGTGGTCCTTCAGCTTGTTGTCCGGCATGTCGCCCCGATAGATCGGACTGAAAATCGGACTGGAACAAGAGACTGGGCGGTCAAAATTTGCAAATAACTTGGGTTTAGGTTGAGGTGCAGAGGCGCGGCTGGATTCAGGACGAAAGAATCTGTGGGAAGACATTGAGGAAAGCTTGCTGGAAATAAAAGGAATTGTTGATGGATAAATATCTTGAGATGTGGTCGAGGTTTCCTGTACCTAAGCTTTCGGCACCATTGGATTCAGTAGGAAAAAATCTGTGGGAAAACGGAAAACTCGCTGAATATTAGTAGAAATTGAAGAAAATGACCGACAACGTAAATTGTAGACGAGGCATGGAGGAGCTTTTGGCACCATTGGATTCAAAAGGAAATAAAACATCAAACGAATTGAGGAAATCTTGGCCAAATGGCCTTGGCTTGCTGAATATCGAAGGAAATGCGTTAACCTAGGTGTTGGTCAAAATTGCAGTTGTTGATCAAAATTTTAGCCGTTGATCAAAATTGCAACTATTGATCAAAATTGCAGCTGTTGATCAACATTGTAGCTGTTGATCAAAATTGCAACTATTGATCAAAATTGCAGCTTTTGATCAAAATTGCAGCCGTTGATCAAAATTGCAACTTTTGATCAAAATTGCAGCTTTTGATCAAAATTGTCGCCATTGATCAAAATTGCAACTTTTGATCAAAATTGCCGCTGTTAATCAAAATTGCAACTATTGATTAAAATTGCCGCTGTTCATCAAAATTGCAACTTTTGATCAAAATTGCCGCTGTTGATCAAAATTACAACTTTTGATCAAAATTGCCGCTGTTGATCAAAATTGCAACTTTTGATCAAAATTGCAGCTTTTGACCAAAATTGTCGCCATTGATCAAAATTGCAACTTTTGATCAAAATTGCCGCTGTTCATCAAAATTACAACTTTTGATCAAAATTGCCGCTGCTGATCAAAATAGCAACTATTGATCAAAATTGCAGCTTTTGATCAAAATTGAAGCCGTTGAACAAAATTGCAACTTTTGATCAAAATTGCCGCTGTTGATCAAAATTGCAACTTTTGATCGAAATTGCAACTGTTGATCGAAATTGCAGCCGTTGATGAAAATTGCAACTTTTCATCAAAATTGCCGCTGTTGATCAAAATTGCAACTTTTGATCAAAATTGCCGCTGTTGATCAAAATTGCAACTATTGATCAAAATTGCCGCTGTTCATCAAAATTGCAACTTTTGATCAAAATTGCCGCTGTTCATCAAAATTGCAACTTTTGATCAAAATTGCAGCTTTTGATCAAAATTTCCGCTGTTGATCAAAATTGCAACTTTTAATCTAAATGGCCGCTGTTGATCAAAATTGTAACTTTTGATCAAAATTGCAACTTTTGATCAAAATTGTAGCCGTTGATGAAAATTGCAACTTTTGATCAAAATTGTAACTTTTGATCAAAATTGCCGCTGTTGATCAAAATTGCAACTTTTGATCAAAATAGCCGCTGTTGATCAAAATTGCAACTTTTGATCAAAATTGCCGCTGTTGATCACAATTGCAACCATTGATCAAAATTGCAGCTTTTGATCAAAATTGTAGCCGTTAATCAAAATTGCAACTTTTGATCAAAATTGCCGCTGTTGATCAAAATTGCAACTTTTGATCAAAATTGCCGCTGTTGATCACAATTGCAACTATTGATCAAAATTGCAGCTTTTGATCAAAATTGTAGCCGTTGATCAAAATTGAAACTTTTGATCAAAATTGCCACTGTTGATCAAAATTGCAACATTTGATCAAAATTGCCGCTGTTGATCAAAATTGCAACTTTTGATCAAAATTGCAGCTTTTGATCAAAATTGTAGCCGTTGATCAAAATTGTAACTTTTGATCAAAATTGCCGCTGTTGATCAAAATTGCAACATTTGATCAAAATTGCCACTGTTGATCAAAATTGCAACATTTGATCAAAATTGCCGCTGTTGATCAAAATTGCAACTTTTGATCAAAATTGCAGCTTTTGATCAAAATTGTAGCCGTTGATCAAAATTGAAACTTTTGATCAAAATTGCCACTGTTGATCAAAATTGCAACATTTGATCAAAATTGCCACTGTTGATCAAAATTGCAACATTTGATCAAAATTGCCGCTGTTGATCAAAATTGCAACTTTTGATCAAAATTGCAGCTTTTGATCAAAATTATAGCCGTTGATCAAAATTGCAACTTTTGATCAAAATTGCCGCTGTTGATCAAAATTGCAACATTTGATCAAAATTGCCGCTGTTGATCAAAATTGCAACTTTTGATCAAAATTGCAGCTTTTGATCAAAATTGTAGCCGTTGATCAAAATTGTAACTTTTGATCAAAATTGCCGCTGTTGATCAAAATTGCAACATTTGATCAAAATTGCCGCTGTTGATTAAAATTGCAACTTTTGATCAAAATTGCCGCTGTTGATCAAAATTGCATATATTGATTAAAATTGCAGCATGTGATGAAAATTGCAACTATTGATCAAAATTACAGTTGCTGGTTTACCTCGTTCCGCCAAAGAGGAAGACGCGGTCTTCAACCAGCACGCAGGCCTGTCTTCGTCTTTGGCACGGGGGCGGGTTGTTGGCCCTCATCAACCTCCACTCGGACAGCTTCGGATCGAACTGGTACATGTCGTTGAAGTGCTGCCCTACGATGGCGTTGTACCCCCCGAAAATGAACATCTTACCACGGTAAACGACTGAAAGAATTAAGGATGATTTATCAACCACAGACATTTTGAGAAAAATTTGGCAAGGTCTAAGCTTAATAACTGGGAAACGGCCGCAGTTATCTTATCAACTTGCGCTTTTCAAATTTGGATTCTCAAACCTTCAAGTCACAAAATAACACCTTCATCAAAGCTATGGTCCATATAGATCGTCTATAATCCGAGCCTAAACCAGGCTAAGAGTTTTCAAAATTTTGCAAAAATTTCCGGAAGCTGTAACTTGAAAACAAACGTTCGAATTAACTTCCGGTTTTTAAATCCGTATTTCCAAAACTAAAATCTACCAAAAAAACACTTTCGCCAAGGCTATCGTCCAGTTAGTTCGTCTATACGCTTAGTCTAATTTTACAATTTCCGGAAGCTGTAACTCGCAAGCTAAAAAGCACATCAACTTCCTGTTCTTAATTTTGGATTCCTAAACCTTCATCCCGCAAAATAACATCTTCATCAAAGCTATCGTCCTTATAGATCGTCTATAATCCGAGCCAAAACTAGGCTAAGAGTTTTCAAAATTTTGCAAAAATTTCCGGAAGCTGTAACTTGGAAACTAACGTTCGAAACAACTTCCGGTTTTCAAATCCGTATTACCAAAACTCCAATCTACCAAAAAACACTTTTACCAAGGCTATCGTCCATTTAGTTCGTCTATACACTCAGTCTAAATTAAACACAACTTCCGGAAGCTGTAACTCGCAAACTAAAAATCGCAACTACTTCCTGTTCTTAAATTTGGATTCGCAAACCTTCAATTCACAAAATAACACCTTCATCAAAGCTATCGTCCTTATAGATCGTCTATAATCCGAGCCTAAACTAGACAAAGAGTTTTCAAAATTTTGCAAAAATTTCCGGAAGCTGAAACTTGTAAACTAAAGTTCGAAGTAACTTCCGGTTTTCAAAACCGTATTCCCAAAACTTCAATCTACCAAAAAACAGTTTCACCAAGGCTATCGTCCATTTAGTTCGTCTACACACCCAGTCTAAATTTACAACTTCCGGAAGCTGTAACTCGCAAACTAAAATTCGCATCAACTTCCTGTTCTCAAATTTGGATTCGCAAACTTTCAATCCACAAAATAACGCCTTCATTAAGGCTATCGTTCTTATCGATCATCTATAATCCGAGCCTAAACTAGACTAAGGGTTTTAAAAATTTTGCAAAAAATTCCGGAAACTGTAACTTGGAAACTAACGTTCGAATCAACTTCCGGTTTCCAAATCCGTATTTCCAAAACTCTAATCTACCTAAAAAAACACTTTCACTAAGGCTATCGTCCATTTAGTTCGTCTATACACCCAGTCTAAATTTACAACTTCCGGAAGCTGTAACTCGCAAACTAAAATGCGCATCAACTTTTTGTTCTCAAATTTGGATTCACAAACCTTCAATTCACAAAACGACACCTTCATCAAAGCTATCGTCCTTATAGATCGTCTAGAATCTGAGCTAAAACTAGGCTAAGAGTTTTCAACATTTTGCAAAAATTTCAGGAAGCTGTAACTTGGAAACTAACGTTCCAATCAACTTCCGGTTTTCAAATCCATATTCCCAAAACTCCACTCTACCAAAAAACAATTTCACCAAGGCTATCGTGCATTTAGTTCGTCTATACACCCAGTCTAAATTTACAACTTCCGGAAGCTGTACTCACAAACTAAAAATCGCATCAACTTCCTGTTGGCAAATTTGGATTCGCAAACCTTCAATCTACAAAATAACACCTTCAACAAAGCAATCGTCCTTATAGATCGTCTATAATCCGAGCCTAAACTAGACTATGAGTCTTAAAAATTTTGCAAAAATTTCCGGAAGCTGTAACTTAGAAACTTAAGTTCGAATCAACTTCCGGTTTTCAAAGCCGTATTCCCAAAACTCCAATCTATCAAAAAACACTTTCAACAAGGCTATCGTCCATTTAGTTTGTCTATACACCCAGTCTTAATTTACAACTTCTGGAAGCTGTAACTCGCAAACTAAAAATCGCATCAACTTCTTGTTCTGCAATTTGGATTCGCAAACCTTCAATGCACAAGATAACACCTTCATCAAAGCTATCGTCCTTATAGATCGTCTATAATCCGAGCCTAAACTAGGCTAAGAGTTTTCAAAATTTTTGCAATAATTACCGGAAGCTGTAACTTAGAAACTGACGTTCGTATTAACTTCCGGTTTTCAAATCTGTATTTCCAAAACTCTAATCTACCAAAAAAAACAGTTTCACTAAGGCTATCGTCCATTTAGTTCGTTTATACGCCCCGTCCAAATTTACAACTTCCGGAAACTGTGACTCGCAAATTGAAAATCGCATCAACTTCCTGTTTTCAAATTTGGATTTGCAAACCTTCAATCCACAAAATAACGTCTTCATCAAGGCTATCATCCTTACAGATTGTCTATAATCCGAGCCTAAACTAGGCTAAGAGTTTTCAAAATTCCGTTTGCAAAAACTTCCGGAAGCTGTAACTTGGAAACTAACGTTCGAATTAACTTTCGGTTTTTAAATCCGTAGTCCCAAAACTCCAATCTACAAAAAAAACACTTTCGCCAAGGCTATCGTCCATACAGTACGGCTACGAATTCAGTCTAAACATACAACTTCCGGAAACTGTAACTAGTAAAACCCAACCTCCCGTTTCCAAATGTGCACTTCCACCAAGGCTATCGAACCTAAAACGTCTTAAAATTTGATCAAAAACATAATTTACATGCGGAATGGCTTCTTCTTCCGACCGGCAGGTCCCCGACCGTTTCCGGTCTGTGCCATTGGTGGTGGAGCAAGTCCAAATACCAGAGATCTGAAGAATACTTCTCGTTTCCGGGCAAGTACATCCCGTTTTGGGCGGCCGTCCCCCGCCCCCCGAACAGGAACATCTTGTTGTCCAGACAGACGGCGGTGTGGAAATCACGCAGCGACGGCTCATCCCCTAGAACGATACCAAGATTGGTTAGTGTATTGTTGTAGAGGAGAGATTGAGGAAGAATTTGGTGTGAGGATGGTTAGTCTAGGGCAGGTATTAAGGAAATTATTGGGGAATAAAGGTTTAATTGGGGATTAATTCTTCTTCTTCTTTTTCGTCTTCTTCCTAAAGTTGGGTAAAGATCAAATCTCTTACAAACAAAAGAAAAACTGTGCTTTAAAGAAAAATAAATTGGTTAAATAACGTTGTCTAACTGGTCTAATCCGCTGTCTAATTCTAACGGTATATTATTGTTTTTTAGAAACTTGGTCCAAAATTTAGACAACCTTGGATTCGGAAGAGACTGAGGAATGAAGGACTCACCATTTGGGACGATGTGTGACCAATGCATCTTATCCAAATCCAATATATAAACGCTTTTGGCGAAGGCTAAGGACTCCTCCTCGTACCCGCCGAAGATGATCATCTTGTTCCTCCAGACGCAGGCGCTGTGGCCGTCGCGGGCGTAGGGTATGTCGCCGGTGCAGCTGGGAGCCGTCCAGCAGTGCCAAACCGTGTCGAAGCAGAAGAGCACCGAGCACGAGGTCCTGTCGTTCTTGCCGCCCCAGACGTAGATCTTGTCCTCGTAGAGGACGGCGGTGTGGCCGTACCGCTTGAAGGGCAGAATGTCGTCGTTCTCGAAGTACGGCAGGTCGCTGACGGGGTGCTTCGTCCAGCGGAACGTCTTCGTGTTGAGGACGTGCACGTCCATGGACACGTACTCGCGCACGCTCTCTCCGGAGCAATATCCTCCGAAGGTGTAGATCTTCTGTCCGATGGACACCGCAGCGTGGTTCACCCGCTTTGGGCCTCCTTCTATATGAGTGATCCAATGCATCATTCACCTAAAACCAAACAAAAGATAAGCTCGAGCTTTGGAAGAAGACCGTGGAAGAACTTTAGGTGCAGTTGCCAGTTACAGTTTCCGGAAGTTGTATGTTTAAACTGACTTTGTAGCCGAACTGTAGGAAGCTTGAGCTTTGGAAGAAGACCGTGGAAGAAATGGAGGTTGTGGGAGAAAGCAGATACCGAATTTGGATTCTACGGTAAAAATCCTTCAGGAAAACTTGATAGAAACTTTTCTCAAGTCTTTGAAAGGAGATTGTGGGAGAACTGGAGGTGGTGGTAGGAAGCGGTTGCTGGATTTGGATTCTGCAGAAAAATTCCTACAGGAAACCTCAATGGAAAACCTTAATTTTTCTATTTAATAGTTTGGGTTCCCTCAAGGTTCAAACTCAGGACCGAGTTTCGAACGCGATTGCTTGAAAACCGGAAGCGGTAGCAAAATTTTGATCGCAGATTCAGATTCTGCGGGAAATTCTGCACGAAACAAAAACAAATCGATCCGGAAAACCCAAACGGAAAACACTGTTGATAATCGTTTTGTTAAAAGATCAAACAACGTTTTAATAACACCAACAAGGCTATAGCCCCGGTAGGATGAGAAAACTGGATTCTACGGTAAAAATCTTTCGGGAAAACTTGATGGAAAGTTTTCTCATCTCAACTAGAAGATAACTTCCTGTCTTTGGAAGAAGATTGTGGGAGAACTGGAGGTGGTGGTAGGAAGCGGTTGCTGGATTTGGATTCTGCAGAGAAATTCCTACAGGAAACCTCAATGGAAAACCTTAATTTTTCTATTTAATAGTTTGGGTTCCCTCAAGGTTCAAACTCAGGACCGAGTTTCGAACGCGATTGCTTGAAAACCGGAAGCGGTAGCAAAATTTTGATCGCAGATTTGGATTCTGCGGGAAATTCCGCACGAAACAAAAACAAATCGATCCGGAAAACACCGATGAAAATAGTTTTGTTAAAAGATCAAACAACGTTTTAATAACACCAACAAGGCTATAGCCCCGGTAGGATGAGAAAACTGGATTCTACGGTAAAAATCTTTCAGGAAAACTTGATGGAAAGTTTTCTCATCTCAACTAGAAGATAACTTCCTGTCTTTGGAAGAAGATTGTGGGAGAACTGGAGGTGGTGGTAGAAAGCGGTTGCTGGATTTGGATTCTGCAGAAAAAATTCTACAGGAAACTTCGATGGAAAACCTTGATTTTTCTATTTAATAATTTGGGTTCCCTCCTCAAGGTTCAAACTCAGGACCGAGTTTGGAACGCGATTGCTTGAAAACCGGAAGCGGTAGCAAAATTTTGATCGCAGATTTAGATTCTGCGAGAAATTCCGCACGAGACAAAAACAGATCGATCCGGAAAACACCGTTGAAAATCGTTTTGTGAAGAGATCAAACAACATTTTAACAACACCAACAAGGCTATAGCCATGATAGGTTGAGAAAACTGCATTCTACTGTAAAAATCCTTCAGGAAAACTTGATGGAAAGTTTTCTCATCGCTACTAGAAGATAACTATCCTGTCCTTGGAAGAAGATTCTGGGAGAACTGGAGGTGTTGGTAGGAAGCGGTTGCTGAAATTGGATTCTGCAGAAAAAATCCTACAGGAAACTTCAATGGAAAACCTTGATTTTTCTATTTAATAATTTGGGTTCCCTCAAGGTTCAAACTCAGGACCGAGTTTCGAACGCGATTGCTTGAAAACCGGAAGCGGTAGCAAAATTTTGATCGCAGATTTAGATTCTGCGGTAAATTCTGCACGAAACAAAAACAAATCGATCCGGAAAACCCGACCGGAAAACACCGTTGAAAATCGTTTTGTTAAAAGATCTAACAACGTTTTAATAACACCAACAAGGCTATAGCCCCGGTAGGATGAGAAAACTGGATTCTACGGTAAACATCCTTCAGGAAAACTTGATGGAAAGTTTTCTCATCTCAACTAGAAGATAACTTCCAGTCTTTGGAAGAAGATTCTGGCAGAACTGGAGGTGGTGGTAGGAAGCAGTTGCTGGATTTGGATTCTCCAGAACAAATCCTACAGGAAACCTCAGTGGAAAAACCTTGATATCTCTATTTAATAATTTGGGTTCCCTCAAGGTTCATACTCAGGACAGAGTTTGGAACCCGATTGCTTGAAAACCGGAAGCGGTAGAAAAATTTTGATCGCAGATATAGATTCTGCGGGAAATTCTGCACGAAACAAAAACAAATCGATCCGGAAAACCCGACCGGAAAACACTGTTGATAATCGTTTTGTTAAAGATCAAACAACGTTTTAACAACACCAATAAGGCTGTAGCCCCGATAGGACGAGAAAACTGCATTCTACTGTAAAAATCCTTCAGGAAAACTTGATGGAAAGTTTTCTCATCGCTACTAGAAGATAACTATCCTGTCCTTGGAAGAAGATTCTGGGAGAACTGGAGGTGTTGGTAGGAAGCGGTTGCTGAAATTGGATTCTGCAGAAAAAATCCTACAGGAAACTTCAATGGAAAACCTTGATTTTTCTATTTAATAATTTGGGTTCCCTCAAGGTTCAAACTCAGGACCGAGTTTGGAACGCGATTGCTTCAAAACCGGAAGCGGTAGCAAAATTTTGATCGCAGATTTATTCTGCGAGAAATTCCGCACAAGACAAAAACAGATCGATCCGGAAAACACCGTTGAAAATCGTTTTGTGAAGAGATCAAACAACGTTTTAACAACACCAACAAGGCTATAGCCCCGATAGGATGAGAAAACTGTATTCTACTGTAAAAATCCTTCAGGAAAACTTGATGGAAAGTTATCTCATCTCAACTAGAAGACTACTTCCTGTTTTTGGAAGAAGATTCTGGGAGAACTAGAGGTGTTGGTAGAAAGCGGTTGCAGGATTTAAATTCTGCAGAAAAAACCCTACAGGAAACTTCGATGGAAAACCTTGATTTTTCAATTTAATAATTTTGGTTCCCTCAAGGTTCAAACTCAGGACAGAGTTTGGAACGCGATTGCTTGAAAACCGGAAGCGGTAGAAAATTTTGATCGCAGATTTAGATTTTGCGGGAAATTCTGCAATAAACAAAAACAAATCGATCAGGAAAACCCGACCGGAAAACACCGTTGATAATCGTTTTGTTAAAAGATCAAACAACGATCTTTTGGGCCACCTTCTATATGAGTGATCCTATCTCCATCATTAACCTAAAACAAAAACAAGAAAAGCTCGAGCTTTGGAAGAAGACCGTGAAAGAACTGGAGGTGGAGTTGCTAGTCACAGTTTCCGGAAGTTGTATATTGACTGATTTTGTAGCCGAACTGTATGGGCTATAGAATTGGTGAAAGTGGGTTTTGTAGATTGGAGTTTTGGAAATGCAGATTTGAAAACCGGAAGTTAATACGAACGTTAGTTTCCAAGTTACAGCTTCCGGAAATTTTTGCAAAATTTTGAAAACTCTTTGTCTAGATTAGACTCGAATTATAGCCGATCTATAAGGACGATAGCTTTGATGAAAGTGTTATTTTGTGGATTGAAGGTTCAGGAATCCAAATTTGAGGACAGGAAATTGATGCGATTTTTAGTTTGCGAGTTACAGCTTCCGGAAGTTGTAAATTTAGACTGGGTGTATAGACAAACTAAATGGACGATAGCCTTGGTGAAAGTGTTTTTTGTTAGATTGGAATTTTGGGAATACGGATTTGAAAACCGGAATTTGATTCGAACTTTAGTTTCCAAGTCACAGCTTCCGGAAATTTTTGCAAAATTTTGTAAACTCTTTGTTAAGTTTAGACTCGGATTATAGGCGATCTATTAGGACGATAGCTTTGATGAAGGTGTTATTTTGTAGATTGAAGGTGTGGGAATCCAAATTTGAGAACAGGAAGTTGATGCGATTTTTAGTTTGCGAGTTACAGCTTCCGGAAGTTGTAAATTTAGACTGGGTGTAAAGACGAACTAAATGAACGATAGCCTTGGTGAAAGTGTTTTTTTGGTAGATTGGAGTTTTGGGAATACGGATTTTAAAACCGGAAGTTGATTCAAGCCGGAAGTTCAATAGGTATAAGTCATAAGATTTTTAATAACACCAACAAGGCTATAGCCCAGATAACAATCGCGAAATTTTCTTGATAGTTTCTTACAGGAAGATCTGCCGTTTATGAAACCGGAAGTCGCCATAACACATACTTTTCGAGATATTTGTCCTGGAAGCCCAGTTGAGACTTTTAATAAACATCAATAAGGCTATAGTTCGGATAAAAATCACGAAACTTTGTTGACAGTTTCTTATAGGAAAAGGGAAGCTGATTAAGAATCCGGAAGCCGGAAGTTGCTACGCCTCACACTTCTAGAGATATTGGAGCTGGAAGTCGAGTGAAGATTCTTTTAAGTAAAGATCAGACAATGTTTGAATAAACATCAATAAGGCTATAGTCCGGATGCAAATCACGAAATTGTGTTGATAGTTTCTTATAGGAAAAAGTCTATTGATTAAGAATCCGGAAGCCGGAAGTTGCCACGCCTCACACTTCTGGAGATATTCGAGCTGGAGGTCGAGTGAAGATTCTTTTTAGTAAAGATCAGGCAATGTTTGAATACACATCAATAAGGCTATAGTCCGGATGCAAATCACGAAATTTTGTTGATAGTTTCTTATAGGAAAAAGTCTGTTGATTAAGAATCCGGAAACCGGAAGTTTCCACGACTCATAATTCCGGAGATATTCTAGCTGGAAGCCGAGTGAAGATTGTTTTTAGTAAAGATCAAGCAATGTTTTAATAAACATCCATAAGGCTATAATCCTATGAAAATCACGAAACTTTATTGATAGTTTCTTATAGGAAAAAGTCTGTTGATTAAGAATCCGGAAGCCGGAAGTTGCCACGACTCATACTTCTGGAGATATTCGAGCTGGAAGCCGAGATAACATTCTTTTTAGTAAAGATCAAGCAGTGTTTTAATAAACATCGATAAGGCTATAGTCCGGATAAAAATCGCGAAACTTTGTTGATAGCCTCTTACGGTAAAAAGTCTGCTGATTGAGAATCCGGAAACCGGATTACGCCACGATTCGTACATCGCGCGATATTCGACCTGGAGGCTGCGTTACGTAACGCGGTCTTGGTCGCCGTTCACTTCCGACCGCGTTTGCAATTTCTCCGCCCATTTTTATTGCTCGGAACGAGAATCTCGCGCCCGGAAATCGGCGAGATCACCACGCGCCAAGACATCGCTTCCTCGACATTGCATAACAAAGCATTAACAGCATTGCATAATTTTAGTGAGAGATTCGAGTTAAACTCGCAACTGCGCCGCGGGCGATAGCTTTGTCGAAATAGTTCACGGATAAATTAATAGATTTTTCCGTGTGGAAACCGAATTTGGAAACCGGAAGTTGATGGAATTAATAGTTTTTGAGTTACAGCTTGCGGAAAATTAGTCTTGCGAATCAAAGATTTAACAGCACAAATTTTACAGGAGAACTTTGACTCGATGCCGCGCCGTAGACGATAGCCTTATCGAAACAATTATCGGGTAAATTGATAGATTCTACCGTATGGAATCCGAATTTGGAAACCGGAAGTTGATGGAATTAATAGTTTTTGGGTTACAGCTTCCGGAAAATTAATTTTGCGAATCAAAGAATTAACAGCACAAATTTTACACGAGGACTTTGACTCGATGCCACACCATAGACGATAACCTTATCGAAACAGTTATCGCATAAATCGATAGATTTTTCCGTGTGAAATCCGAATTTGGAAACCGGAAGTTGTTTTGATTAATAGTTTTTGAGTTACAGCTTCCGGAAAATTAGTCTTGCGAATCAAAGAATTAAGAGCATAAATTTTACACGAAAACTTTGACTCGATGCCGCGCCTTGGACGGTATCCTTATCGAAACAGTTATCTGTTGAATCGACAGATCTTTCCGTATAGAATCTAAATTTGGAAACCGGAAGTTGTTTGGATTAATAGTTTTTCAGTTACAGCTTCCGGAAAATTAGTCTTGCGATTCAAAGTATTAACAGCACAAATTTTACACGAGAACTTTGACTCGATGCCGCGCCTTGGACGGTATCCTTATCGAAACAGTTATCTGTTGAATCGACAGATCTTTCCGTATAGAATCTAAAATTGGAAACCGGAAGTTGTTTGGATTAATAGTTTTTGAGTTACAGCTTCCGGAAAATTAGTCTTGCGAATCAAAGAATTAAAAGCACAAATTTTTCACGAGAACTTTGACTCGATGCCGCGCCCTGGACGATATAGTCTTATCGAAACAGTTATCGGTTGCATCGACAGATTTTTCCGTGTGGTATCTGAATTTGGAAACCGGAAGTTGTTTGGATTAATAATTTTTGAGTTACAGCTTCCGGAAAACTAGTCTTGCGAATTAATTATGTCGACGATTTTTGCGAGTTTCTAAACGGACGATAGCCTTGTGGTGAGATTTTAAAAAGTGTTTTCCGGTTATATTTTAAAATTGCAAAAATATTGGCAAGAATATAACAAAAATCACAGGGAATTTAATTATTGTTATTTAGTTTTTCGCGAATATTTCGCCTAATTTGTGCAACAAGAAAACAATTTTGGTGTCAAAATCTTCAGAAAACTGCAAAGAATTTGGAAATTTTAGCAAAAGTTGCAGAAAAATGGTAAAATTTCGTGAAATCAAAACGTAAACACAAAGATGCAAATTTGTTTTTTTTAAGATAACTTAGCTAATTTTGGCGAAAACAAAACAAATTTGGTGTTGAAATGCTCAAAAATTAGCAAGGAATAGCAAAATTAAGTTGTAATGGCGAAAAAATTGGCAAAAAAACAAAGAAATTCAAGGCAAACTAACAATGTTTTGGAAATCTTGTAAATATTCAAGTTTTGTTTTGTGCGAATATTTTGTTCAATTTGCGCAACAGGAAAACAATTTTGGTGTCAAAATCTTCAGAAAACTGCAAAGAATAGCAAAGAGCAGCGTATGTGCTGCCGCGCGTATGTGTTCTAATCAGATAAATGAAGACCACATACTACGCGCGGCAGCGCCGTGCGTATGTGGTCTTGATCAGATAAATGAAGACCACATACTATGCGCGTATGTGGTCTTAATCAGATAAATGAAAACCACATATTACGCGCGGTAGCGCCGCGCGTATGTGGTCGCAATTGGTTCCAAAAAAAAAGGGTTCGACTTTACGGCTTTGTAACAGACGAACGGACAGACCAAAGACAAAAATTCTTAAGTTTGTACAAAATTTGTTCTTTTCTGAACATTTTTGGAAATTTTGGAAAGTCTGACTACCCTCAATCCGCCACAAACTAAATTTGAAAATTTGTTCGAATATAGCAAACATATAGTGACATTTGTCACAGTGACATTGGTATTTATTACAGTGACATTGGCATTTGTTACAGTGTCAGTAACATTTGTCATAGTGACATTGGCATTTGTTACAGTGACATAGGCATTTGTTACAGTGACATTGGCATTTGTTACAGTGACATTGGCATTTGTTACAGTCACATTGGCATTTGTTACAGTGACATTTGTCACAGTGACATTGGCATTCATTACAGTGACAGTGACACTGGGATTTGTTACAGTGACAGTGACATTTGTCACAGTGACATTGGCATTTGTTACAATGACAGTCACGTTGGCATTTGTTACAGTGACATTGGAATTTGTTACACTGACAGTGACATTGGCATTTATTACAGTGATAGTGACATTTGTGACATTGGCATTTGTTACAGTGACATTGACATTTGTTACAGTAACAGTGACATATGTCACAGTGGCAAATGGCTAATCTGTCACAGTAACAGTGATATTTGTCCAATATCAATAAGATTGGTTACAGCATCAATAACTTTTTTCACAGTGACATTTGTGACATTAGTCACAGTGACATTTGTGATTGTGACGGTGACATTTGCCACAATGCAAATGCCTAATCTGTCTCAGATCTGTCAAACATGAGGTGACAAACTTAAGCCTATTCTTAAGTGTGGTCTTAATAAGACCAAAACAAAAATTAGCAAAGAATAGCAAAATTGAGTGGAAATTTCGAAAAAATTGACAAAAAAAAAACAAAGAAATTCAAAGGTAAACCAACAAAGTTTTGGAAATCTTGTAAATATTCAAGTTTTGTTTTGTGCAAATATTTTGCGCAATTTGCGCAACAGGAAAACAATTTTGGTATCAAAATCTTCAGAAAACTGCAAAGAATTTGGAAATATAAACAAAAGTTGCAGAAAAATGGCAAAATGTTATGAAATCAAAACGTAAACACAAAGTTGCAAATTTGTTTTAAAACAATTTAGCCAATTTTGGCGAAAACAAAACAAATTTGGTCTTGAAATGTTCAAAAATTAGCAAGGAAAATTGGCCAAAAATAAAGCAAAGACATTCAAAGGCAAACCAACAATGTTTTGGAAATCTTGTAAATATTCAAGTTTAATTTTGTGCGAATATTTTGTCCAATTTTCGCAACAGAAAAACAATTTTGGTGTCAAAATCTTCAGAAAACTGCAAAGAATTTGAAAATATAAGCAAAAGTTGCAATAAAAACGGTAAAATTTTGTGTAATCAAAACGTAAACACAAAGTTGCAGTTTTGTTTTTGTTTTAAAACAAATTAGCCAAATATTGCGAAAACAAAACAAATTAGGTCATGAAATGTTGAAAAATTAGCAAATAATAGCAAAATTGAGGTAAAATTGCAAAAAACAAAGAAATTCAAAGATAAAACAACAATCTTTTGGAAATCTTGTAAATATTCAAGTTTTGTTTTGTGCGAATATTTTGCCCAATTTGCGCAACAGGAAAACATTTTTGGTATCAAAATCTTCAGAAAACTGCAAAGATTTTGGAAATATATGCAAAAGTTGTAAAAAAGTTGTAACATTTTGTGAAATCAAAACGTAAACACAAAGTTGTAAATTTGTTTTTGACTTAAGACAACTAAGCCAATTTTGGCGAAAACAAAACGTCTTAATAAGAAAAATTAAAACCAAATACTACGCGCGGCAACGCCACGCGTATGTGGTTTTGATCAGATAAATTAACACCACATTCTACGCGCGGCAGCGTAAAATGAAGATAAATGAAGACCACATCCTATGCGCGTATGTGGTCTTAATCAGAAAAATGAAAACCACATACTACGCGCGGCAGCGCCGCGCGTATGTTGTTTTAATCAGATAAATGAAAACCACATACTACGCGCGGCTGCGCCGCGCGTATGTGGTCTTAATCAGATAAATGAAGTACATACTATGTATATTTCCACATACTATGCGCGTAGGTGGTCTTAATCAGATAAATGAAAACCACCGCGCATATGTGGTCGAAATTGGTTAAAAAAAAATTGGTTCGACTTTTCGGCTTTGTAACAGACGAACGGACGGACCAAAAACAAAAATTCTTAAGTTTGTACAAAATTTGTTCTTTTCTGAACATTTTTGGAAATTTTGGAAAGTCTGACTACCCTCAATCCGCCACAAACTAAATTTGAAAATTTGTTTGAATATAGCAAACATATAGTGACATTTGTCACAGTGACATTGGCATTTGTTACAGTGACATAGGCATTTGTTACAGTGACATTTGTTACAGTGACATTGGCATTTATTACAGTGACACTGGGATTTGTTACAGTGACGTGACATTTGTCACAGTGACATTGGCATTTGTTACAATGACAATCACGTTGGCATTTGTTAGTGACATTGGCATTAGTTACACTGACAGTGACATTGAGTACAGTGATAGTGACATGTGTGACATTGGCATTTGTTACAGTGACATTTGTCACAGTGACATTTGTTACAGTGACATTGACATTTGTTACAGTAACAGTGACATATGTCACAGTGGCAAATGCCTAATATGTCACAGTAACAGTGATATTTGTCCAATATCAATAAGATTTGTTACAGTATCAATAACTTTTTTGACATTTGTGACATTTGTCACAGTGACATTTTTGATTGTGACATTTGCCACAATGACAAATGCCTAATCTGTCTCAGATCTGTCAATGAGGTGACAAACTTAAGCCTATTTTTAAGTGTGGTCTTAATAAGACCAAAACAAAACAAATTTGGTCTTGAAATGTTCAAAAATTAGCAAAGAATAGCAAAATTGAGTTGAAGTTGCGAAAAAATTGGCAACAAAAAAACAAAGAAATTCAAAGGTAAACTAACAATGCTTTGGAAATCTTGTAAATATTCAAGTTTTGTTTTGTGCGAATATTTTGCGTAATTTGAGCAACAGGAAAACGATTTTGGTGTCGAAATCTTCAGGAAACTGCAAAGAATTTGAAAATATAAGTAAAAGTTGTAAAAAAACGGTAAAATTTTGTGTAATCAAAACGTAAACACAAAGTTGCAATTTTGTTTTTGTTTTAATCAAAAAAACAAAGTTGCAAATTTTTAAGACAAATTAGCCAATTTTGGTGGAAACATAACAAATTTGGTCTTGAAATGTGAAAAAATTGACAAGGAATAGCAAAATTAAGTTGAAATTGCGAAAAAATTGGCCAAACAAAAAACAAAGAAATTCAAAGGCAAACCAATAATATTTTGGAAATCTTGTAAATATACAAGTTTTGTTTTGTGCGAATATTTTGCCGAATTTGCGCAACAGGAAAATAATTTTGGTGTCGAAATCTTCAGAAAACTGCAAAGAATTTGGAAATATAAACAAAAGTTGCAGAAAATTGGTAAAATTTCGTGAAATCAAAACATAAATACAAAGATGCAAATTTGTTTTTTTAAGATAACTTAGCCAATTCTGGCAAAAACAAAGCAAATTTGGTCTTGAAATGTTCAAAAATTGGCAAAGAATAGCAAACTTAAGTTGAAATTCCGAAAAAATTATCCAAAAAAAGAACAAAGAAATTGAAAGGCAAAGCAACAATGTTTGTGAAATCTTGTAAATATTCAAGTTTTGTTTTGTGCAAATATTTTGCCGAATTTGCGCAACAGGAAAATAATTTTGGTGTCAAAATCTTCAGAAAACTGCAAAGAATTTGGAAATATTTGCAAAAAATGCAGAAAAATGATAAAATTTTGTGAAATCAAAATGTAAACACAAAGTTGTAAATTTGTTTTTGATTTAAGACAACTAAGCCAATTTTGGCGAAAACAAAACGTATGTGTGCCGCGCGTATGTGTTCTAATCAGATAAATGAAGACCACATACTACGCGCGGCAGTGCCGCGCGTATTTGGTCTTGATCAGATAAATGAAGACCACATACTATGCGCGTATGTGGTCTTAATCAGAAAAATGAAAACCACATACTACGCGCGGCAGCGCCGCGCGTATGTGGTCTTGATCAGATAAATGAAGACCAAATACTATGTGCGTATGTGGTCTTAATCAGATAAAAAAAAACCACATACTACGCGCGGCAGCGCCGCGCGTATGTGGTCTTTATCAGATAAATGAATACCACATACTATGCGCGTATGAGGTTACGTACTGCCACGCATATGTGTTCTAATCAGATAAATGAAGACCACATACTATGCGCGTATGAGGTTTTAATCAGATAAATGAAAACCACATACTACGCGCGGCAGCGCCGCGCGTATGTGGTCTTAATCAAATAAATGAAGACCACATACTATGCGCGTATGTGGTCTTAATCAGATAAATGAAAACCACATATTACGCGCGGCAGCGCCGTGTGTATGTTGTCTTGCTCAGATAAATGAAAAGCACATACTACGCGCGGCAGCGCCGCGCGTCTGTGGTCTTGCTCAGATAAATGAAGACCACATACTATGCGCGTATGAGGTTTTAATCAGATAAATGAAAACCACATACTACGCGCGGCAGCGCCGCGCGTATGTGGTCTTGCTCAGATAAATGAAGACCACATACTATGCGCGTATGTGGTCTTAATCAGATAAATGAAAACCACATAATACGCGCGGCAGCGCCGCGCGTATGTGGTCGAAATTGGTTCAAAAAAAATTGGTTCGAATTTGCTTCCTTGTAACAGACGAACGGACAGACCAAAAACAAAAATTCAAAAAGTTTGTACAAAATTTGTTCTTTTCTGCATATTTTTGGAAATTTTGGAAAGTCTAACTACCCTCAATCCGCCACAAACTAAATTTGAAAATTTGTTTGAATATAGCAAACATATAGTGACATTTGTCACAGTGACATTGGTATTTATTACAGTGACATTGGCATTTGTTACAGTGACATAGGCATTTGTTACAGTGACATTGGCATTTATTACAGTGACAGTGACACTGGGATTTGTTACAGTGACAGTGACATTTGGCACAGTGACATTGGCATTTGTTACAATGACAGTCACGTTGGCATTTGTTACAGTGACATTGGCATTTGTTACACTGACCACAGTGACATTGGCATTTAGTACAGTGATAGTGACATGTGTGACATTGGCATTTGTTACAGTGGCATTAACATTTGTTACAGTGACATTTGTCACAGTGACATTGGCATTTGTTACAGTGACATTGACATTTGTTACAGTAACAGTGACATATGTCACAGTGGCAAATGCCTAATCTGTCACAGTAACAGTGATATTAGTCACAGAATCAGTGAAATTTTGCACAGTGGCAAAGGCCTAATATGTCACAGTAACAGCGATATTTGTCCAATATCAATAAAATTTGTTACAGTATCAATAACTTTTTTCACAGTGACATTTGTGATTGTGACGGTGACATTTGCCACAACGACAAATGCCTAATCTGTCTCAGATCTGTCAATGAGGTGACAAACTTAATCCTATTCTTAAGTGTGGTCTTAATAAGACCAAAACAAAACAAAATTGGTCTTGAATTGTTCAAAAATTAGCAAAGAATAGCAAAATTAAGCAGAAATTGCGAAAAAATTGGCAAAAAAAACAAAGAAATTCAAAGGTAAACCAACAATGTTTTGGAAATATTGTAAATATTCAAGTTTTGTTTTGTGCGAATATTTTGCGCAATTTGAGCAACAGCAAAACAATTTTGGTGTCAAAATCTTCAGAAAACTGCAAAGAATTTGGAAATATAAGCAAAAGTTGCAGAAAAATGGTGACATTTTGCGAAATCAAAACGTAAACACAAAGTTGCAAATTCGTTTTTGATTTAAGACAACTAAGCCAATTTTGGCGAAAACAAAACGTCTTAATAAGATAAATGAAAACCACATTCTACGCGAGGCAGCGCCGCGCGTATGTGTTCTAATCAGATAAATGAAGACTACATACTACGCGCGGCGGAGCCGCGAGTATGTGGTGTTGATCAGATAAATGAAGACCACATACTATGCGCGTATGTAGTCTTAATCAGATAAATGAAAACCATATATTACGCGCTGCAGCGCCGCGCGTATGTGGAATTGATCAGATAAATGAAGACCACATACTATGCGCGTATGTGGTATAACCAGATAAATGAAAACCACATACAACGCGCGTCAATGCCGCGTGTATGTGGTCGAAATTGGTTTAAAAACAAATTGGTTTGACTTTGCGGCTTTGTAACAGACGAACGGACAGACCAAAAACAAAAATTCTTAAGTTTGTACAAAATTTGTTCTTTTCTGAACATTTTTGGAAATTTTGGAAAGTCTGACTACCCTTAATCCGCCACAAACTAAATTTGAAAATTTGTTTGAATATAGCAAACATATAGTGACATTTGTCACAGTGATATTGGTATTTATTACAGTGACATTGGCATTTGTTACAGTGTCAGTAACATTTGTCACAGTGACATTGGCATTTGTTACAGTGACATTGGTATTTGTTACAGTGAAAGTGACCATGTGTCACAGTGACATTGGCATTTATTACAGTGACACTGGGATTTGTTACAGTGACAGTGACATTTGTCACAGTCACATTGGCATTTGTTACAATGACAGTCACATTGGCATTTGTTACAGTGACATTGGCATTTGTTACACTGACAGTGGTATTGGCATTTATTGCAGTGATAGTGACATGTGTGACATTGGCATTTGTTACAGTGACATTTGTCACAGTGACATTGGCATTTGTTACAGTAACATTGACATTTGTTACAGTAACAGTGACATATGTCACAGTGGCAAATGCCTAATCTTTCACAGTAACAGTGATATTTGTCCAATATCAATAAGATTTGTTACAGTATCAATAACTTTTTTCACAGTGACATTTGTCACAGTGACATTTGTGATTGTGACGGTGACATTTGCCACAATGACAAATGCCTAATCTGTCTCAAATCTGTCAATGAGGTGACAAACTTAAAGCCTACTCTTAAGTGTGGTCTTAATACGACCAAAACAAAACAAATTTAGTCTTGAAATGTTCAAAAATTAGCAAAGAATAGCAAAATTAAGATGAAATTGCGAAAAAATTGACCAAAACCAAAAACAAAGATATTCAAAGGCAAACCAACAATGTTTTGAAAATATTGTAAAAATTCAAGTTTTGTTTTGTGCGAATATTTCGCGCAATTTGCGCAACAGGAAAACAATTTTGGTGTCAAAATCTTCAGAAAACTGCAAAGAATTTGAAAATATATGCAAAAGTTGCAAAAAATGATACAATTTTGCGAAAACAAAACATAAACACAAAGTTGCAAATTTGTTTTTTTTTAAGATAACTTAGCCAATTTTGGCGAAAACAAAACAAATTTGGTCTTGAAATGTTCAAAAATTAGCAAAGAATAGCAAAATTATGTTGAAATTCCGAAAAAATTGGCCAACAAAAAAACAAAGAAATTCAAAGGCAAACCAGCAATGTTTTGGAAATCTTGTAAATATTCAAGTTTTGTTTTGTGCGAATATTTTGCCCAATTTGCGCAACAGGAAACCAATATTGGTGTCGAAATCTTCAGAAAACTGCAAAGAATTTGTAAATATAAGCAAAAGTAGCAAAAAAATGGTAAAATTTTGTAAAATCAAAACATAAACACAAAGATGCAAATTTGTTTTTTTAAGATAACTTAGCCAATTTTGGCAAAAGCAAAACAAATTTGGTCTTGAAATGTTCAAAAAGTAGCAAAGAATAGCAAAATTAAGTTGAAATTGCAAAAAACCAGCAATGTTTTGGAAATCTTGTAAATATTCCAGATTTGTTTTGTGCGAATATTTTGCCCAATTTGCGCAAAAGGAAAACAATTTTTGGTGTCAAAATCTTCAGAAAACTGCAAATAAATTGAAAATATAAGCAGAAGTTGCAGAAAAATGGTAAAATCTTGTGAAATCTAAACGTAAACACAAAGTTGCAAATTTGTTTTTTTTTTAAGAAAACAACTAATTTTAGCAAAAACAAAACAAATTTGATTTTGAAATTTTCAAAAATTAACAAAGAATAGAAAATTGAGTTTAAAAATGTTTAAAACAAAACTTGTATTGTTCCCTTACTCAACTTAAGTCACTAAACTAAGACTAAGCCTACTTAAATCGAACAAACGATGTTAATCCAAGACTTAAAGTTTTAAAATCGTATAGTAGGCTGTCAAGACAAACACACTCGGTTGAAACTCGCGCTGGTACTGGTCTCAGCTGGCCGTGGCCGAGTGCCGAGTGCACAAGTTCACGCGGGGGACCAATTTATTGGAGGTTATGCAGCACTCACCCAGTGAAACAAGCAGCTTCCAGCTTCAAACCCTGACGATCTTCCTCACAAACATCACAGCAAAACGCCAGAAGAAAAGCACAGAAAACTGACAGACAGAACCAAACACTCCGTTGTTTGGCGAACATTGACGGACGAACAGATGTTCGCACGGGATCAAAACAGACGCACGCAGCGCTTGCGCTCTCGCCGAATCTTTAAATGCAACACAACTCGATTGTGTTCTCCACACAAAACTGCATTCACGTTTTGCACCCCGTTTATTCGATTCGCGAATTCGCATTTGCATCGTCTTTTGGAGGACCTCCGTTCCACTTTCGGCGAAGGTCCCCACGAGGGCACGAGAGCCTTCGACCGCTATTTCTGTGCTTCCCGTTCGAATCGATTTGCATTTCGGCCGCCAGCTACCTATTACACAACCGCCCATTCCAAATCTCACAAAACAACATAAACAGAAACTTTCCCGTGTGATATAACACCAATTCTTGATCTACCACTAATTACCTCACAGATGCAAACTGGATTACCTAACATACCAAATCTTAATTCATTCTTAATCAATTTCACGAGTAATTAAAGGCTATCGTCCATAAAATTAATAACAATTACTAAATCTTGATTTTCCGCTAATTCCCTCACAGATTCAAAGTCCAAACAAATATCCAACTCTTAGTCTTGCATTAATTCTCTCATAGATTCGATCTAGATGAAGTTGCAGACTTAATCCTAGTATTAAATTAAAGCTAAATAACAGAGTTTTAAAACTCCGAGAATTACAAGGCTATCGCCCAACAATTTCTCTGCAATTCGTGTCAATTTTTGTGGAAGATTTTGAAAAACAAGATAAATTGGCAGTCTTGCGCTAATCCCTTTGTAGATTAAAACTTGATTAAGTTGTAGACTTAATCTTCGTCTTAAATTAAAGCTAAATAACAGAGTTTTAATACTCCGGGCATTACAAGGCTATCGGACAACAATTTCTCTGCAATTCGTGGCAATTTTTGCGGAAGATTTTGAAAAACAAGATGAATTGGTAGTCTTGCGCTAATCCCTTTGTAGATTAAGACTGGATTAAGTTGTAGACTTAATCTTAGTCTTAAATTAAAGCTAAATAACCGAGTTTTAATACTCCGGGCATTACAAGGCTATCGTCCAATAATTTCTCTGCAATTCGTGTCGTGAAAATTTTGAAAACAAGATAATTTGGTAGTCTTGCGCTAATCCCTTTGTAGATTAAGACTGGATTAAGTTGAAAACCTAATCTTCGTCTTAAATTAAAGCTAAATAACAGAGTTTTAATACTCCGGGCATTACAAGGCTATCGGACAACAATTTCTCTGCAATTCGTGGCAATTTTTGCGGAAGATTTTGAAAAACAAGATAAATTGGTAGTCTTGTGCTAATCCCTTTGTAGATTAAGACTGGATTAAGTTGCAGACTTAATCTTAGTCTTAAATTAAAGCTAAATAACCGAGTTTTAATACTCCGGGCATTACAAGGCTATCGTCCAATAATTTCTCTGCAATTCGTGTCGTGAAAATTTTGAAAACAAGATAATTTGGTAGTCTTGCGCTAATCCCTTTGTAGATTAAGACTGGATTAAGTTGAAAACCTAATCTTCGTCTTAAATTAAAGCTAAATAACAGAGTTTTAATACTCCGGGCATTACAAGGCTATCGGACAACAATTTCTCTGCAATTCGTGGCAATTTTTGCGGAAGATTTTGAAAAACAAGATAAATTGGTAGTCTTGTGCTAATCCCTTTGTAGATTAAGACTGGATTAAGTTGCAGACTTAATCTTAGTCTTAAATTAAAGCTAAATAACCGAGTTTTAATACTCCGGGCATTACAAGGCTATCGTCCAATAATTTCTCTGCAATTCGTGTCGTGAAAATTTTGAAAACAAGATAATTTGGTAGTCTTGCGCTAATCCCTTTGTAGATTAAGACTGGATTAAGTTGAAAACCTAATCTTCGTCTTAAATTAAAGCTAAATAACAGAGTTTTAATACTCCGGGCATTACAAGGCTATCGTCCAACAATTTCTCTGCAATTCGTGGCAATTTTTGCGGAAGATTTTGAAAAACAAGATAAATTGGTAGTCTTGTGCTAATCCTTTTGTAGGTTAAGACTGGATTAAGTTGCAGGCTTAATCTTAGCCTTAAATTAAAGCTAAATAACAGAGTTTTAATATTCCGGGCAATAAAATGCTATCGTCCGACAAACTCTCTGCAATTCGTGTCGTGAAAATTTTGAAAAACAAAATAAATTGGTAGTCTTGCGATAATCCCTTTGTAGATTAAGACTGGATTAAGTTGCCGAGCTAATTTTAGTCTTAAATTAAAGCTAAATAACCGAGTTTTAATAATCCGGGCATCAAAAGGCTATCGCCCCGCAATTTCTCAGCAATTCGCGTCACTTTTTGTGAAAGATTTTGAAAAACAAGATAAATTGGTAGTCTTGCGTTAATCCCTTTGTAGATTAAGACTGGATTAAGTTTCAGACTTAATCTTAGTCTTAAATTTAAGCTAAATAACAGAGTTTTAATACTCTGGGCATTATAAGGCAATAGCTTGCCAATTTCTCTGCAATTCGTGTCAATTTTTGTGGAAAATTTTGAAAAACAAGATAAATTGGTAGTCTTGCGCTGATTCCTTTGTAGATTAAGACTGGATTAAGTTTCAGACTTAATCTTAGTCTTAAATTAAAGCTAAATAACTGAGTTTTAACACTCGGGGCATAACAAGGCTATCGTCCAACAATTTCTCTGCAATTCGTGCCAATTTTTGTGGAAGATTTTGAAAAACAAGATAAATTGGTAGTCTTGCGCTAATCCCTTTGTAGATTAAGACTGGATTAAGTTGCAGACTTAATCTTAGTCTTAAATTAAAGCTAAATAACAGAGTTTTAATACTCCGGGCATTATACTCCAGCATAATACTCCAGCACAAGGCCTTCGAACAACAATTTCTCTGCAATCATCAATTTTTGTGGTGGATTTTGAAAACAAGATAAATTGATAGTCTTGCGCTAATCCCCTTGTAGATTAAGACTATATTAAGTTGCGGACTTAATCTTAGTCTTAAATTAAAGGCTATCGCCCAACAATTTCTCTACAATTCGTGTCAATTTTTGTGGAAAAAACTAAACCGTGCGAAAACTAATTTGAAAACTTTTGGAAATTGCCAGAGCTACAAAGAGCTTCTCATATACATGACACTTAGCTACGCGACGTAAAGCGACATCGCCTGTCAAATAATGATAACATTGTTTTAAATGTGCACGTTCTCACTATGGCTACGCGACGAGCCCATTAAAAAAAATGTAATCATTACTTGACAGGCAATGTCGCGCGACGTCGCGTAGCTGAGTGTCGGGCATATGGGAACCGAGCCAGAGGAATTGCCAGAGCTACAAAGAAAATTAGTTTTGTTTTCAGTTTTTCGGCCTTTCTCATATACGCGACCCTCAGCTACGCGACGTCACGCGACATCGCCTGTCAAATAATGATAACATTGTTTTAAATGGGCACGTTCTCACTATGGCTACGCGACGAGCCCATTAAAAAAATGTAATCATTACTTGACAGGCAATGTCGCGCGACGTCGCGTAGCTGAGTGCCGGGCACATGGGAATCGAGCCAGAGGAATTGCCAGAGCTACAAAGAAAATTAGTTTTGTTTTCAGTTTTTCGGCCGATTCTCATATACGCGACCCTCAGCTACGCGACGTCACGCGACATCGCCTGTCAAATAATGATAACATTGTTTAAAATTCTCACTATGGCTACGCGACGAGCCCATAAAAAAAAATGTAATCATTACTTGACAGGCAATGTCGCGCGACGTCGCGTAGCTGAGTGTCGGGCATATGGGAACCGAGCCTGAATAATTGCCAGGGCTACAAAGAAAATTAGTTTTGTTTTCAGTTTTTCAGCCGATTCTCATATACGCGACCCTCAGCTACGCGACGTCACGCGACATCGCCTGTCAAATTATGATAACATTGTTTAAAATGGGCACGTTCTCACTATGGCTACGCGACGAGCCCATTAAAAAAAATGTAATCATTACTTGACAGGCAATGTCGCGCGACGTCGCGAAGCTGAGTGTCGGGTATATGGGAATCGAGCCAAAGGAATTGCCAGAGCTACAAAGAAAATTAGTTTTGTTTTCAGTTTTTCAGCCGATTCTCATATACGCGACCCTCAGCTACGCGACGTTACGCGACATCGCCCGTCAAATTATGATAACATTGTTTAAAATGGACACGTTCTCACTATGACTACGTGACGAGCCCATTAAAAAAAATGTAATCATTACTTGACAGGCAATGTCGCGCGACGTCGCGTAGCTGAGTGCCGGGCATATGGGAATCGAGCCAGAGGAATTGCCAGAGCTACAAAGAAAATTAGTTTTGTTTTCTGTTTTTCAGCCGATTCTCATATACGCGACGTCACGGGACATCGCCTGTCAAATAATGATAACATTGTTTTAAATGTGCACGTTCTCACTATGGCTACGCGAGGAGCCCATTAAAAAAAATGTAATCATTACTTGACAGGCAATGTCGCGCGACGTCGCGTAGCTGAGTGCCGGGCATATGGGAATCGAGCCAGAGGAATTGCCAGGGCTACAAAGAAAATTAGTTTTGTTTTCAGTTTTTCAGCCGATTCTCATATACGCAACACTCAGCTACGCGACGTCACTCGTCATCGCCTGTCAAATAATGATAACATTGTTTAAAATGGGCACGTTCTCACTATGGCTACGCTACGTGCCCATTTAAAACAATGTTATCATTATTTGGCAGGCGATGTCGCGTGACGTCGCGTAGCTGAGTGATGTGTCAATGAGTGATAATTAGGTTAGGGTACAGGGGGTTGGGAATGAAGCGCGCTTCATTCCTAACATCCCGTAACCTAACCTAATGCTAACCTAACCTAATGCTAACCCAACTAACCCAATGAGATTAAAGCTGAAGAGAAGAATAAAAAGTGGACGTAAAGTGGACGGAGTGAACGGAAAGCGGACGGAGTGGACGGAGAGTGGACGGAATGTGGATGGAAAGTTGACGGAAAGTGGATGGAGTGGACGGAAAGTGGACGGAGTTTAGCGTGGGGTTACATAGACCTCACACCCTGTTTAGCGTGGGGCTACATAGACCTCACATCCTGTTTAGCGTGGGGTTACATAGACCTCACACCCTGTTTAGCGTGGGGTTACATAAACCTCACACCCTGTTTAGCGTGGGGCTACCTAGACCTCACATCCTGTTTAGCGTGGGGTGACATAGACCTCCCACCCTGTTTAGCGTGGGGTTACATAAACCTCACATCCTGTTTAGCGTGGGGCAACATAGACCTCACATCCTGTTTAGCGTGGGGTTACATAGACCTCACACCCTGTTTAGCGTTGGGTTACATAGACCTCACACCCTGTTTAGCGTGGGGCTACATAGACCTCACATCCTGTTTAGCGTGGGGTTACATAGACCTCACACCCTGTTTAGCATGGGGTTACATAAACTTCACACCCTGTTTAGCGTGGGGTTACATAGACCTCACACCATGTTTAGCGTGGGTTTACATAGGCCTCACACCCTGTTTAGCGTGATGAAAAGTGGATGCAAGTAGATGAAAAGTGGATTGAAGTGGATGCAAGTATGACTTAATGGAAGAAAGCAGTTTGGATAAAAGTGTAGCTGAAGATATTGAAGCAGGTGTACTCAAAGATCATGATATATACAATGACTTAATGGTGGGAATAAAAGAAAACGTCTCAATCTTAGCTGACTCTTTTAAAGAGTTGTTAAATTACCTGGATTTATTGGAACATCGATTTGATATTAGTAATTCTCAAACACCCAAACAGCATATACCCCCGCAGGATTTCCAAGAAATTGCATTAATAAGAGAGAAGAAGACGAAGAAAGTGTTTTCACCGACTATGATTTCGAAGGGAGCTTACCTTACCTCAATGAGAAAATTGCAAGCGGGAAGTCGTTAATAGATCCGTTTATTGAACGGAATGATCCTAACGAATAACAACTGATTTAGCTCGGTAACTCTCAGCTCGGAATGTTTATTAAATTAAACGGAAAAACAATCCTAAGAAATTGATTAGATCGCGCTTCATAATTTATTATTTTATTCGCTCGCGCACCGCTGATAAGATAGCATGAGTTGTTATGACTGATAAACATCCGGCTATTGCACTATCAGTAGGCGATAAACATTGCACCTTATCGCCTACTGATAAATCAAAATATGTGTATTAAAATAAACACACAATTTCTAAGAAATTAATTAGACCGACATAATTTATTAGTCCCACGCTGTATGTAGCTGATAAGCAAAAAATCTGTTATCAGTTGTACATCTTCAAATCTCACGCATGCGCAGATCTAAAAGTGGGGTCAAGGCCAAAGGTCAGATCAAGGCCAGGGACAAAAGTCAGGGTCAAAAGTCAGGGTTAAGGTTAGGGTCGAGGTTAGGTTAGGTTAGGGTCAAGTTAACGTTAGGTTAATACACATATTTTGATTTATCAGTAGGCGATTAGGCGCAACCAAATGTTTATCAGTCATAACAACTCATGCTATGTCAAGGTCAGAGGTGGTCAGAGGCGGAGGTGGGTCTAGAACATATCATCTTTCCCTACTTTAAAACTGGATTAGGTTGCAGACTTAATCTTACTCTTAAATTAAAGCTAAATAACAGAGTTTTAATACTCCGGGCATTACAAGGCTATCGCCCAATAATTTCTCTGCAATTCGTGTCAATTTTTGAAAAACAAGATAAATTGGTGGTCTAGCGCTAATCCCTTTGTAGATTAAGACCGGATTAAGTTTCAGACTTAATCTTAGTCATAAATTAAAGCGAAATAACAGAGTTTTAATACTCGGGGCATTACAAGGCTATCGCCCAACAATTTCGGTGCAATTCGTGTCAATTTTGGTGGACAATTTTGAAAAACAAAATAAATGGATAGTCTTGCGTTAATCCCTTTGTAGATTAAGACTGGAATAAGTTACAGACTTAATCTCAGTCTTAAATTAAAGCGAAATAACAGAGTTTTAATACTCGGGGCATTACAAGGCAATTGCCCAGCAATTTCGGTGCAATACGTGTCAATTTTTGTGGAAGATTTTAAAAAACAAGATAAATTGGTAGTTTTGCTCAAATCCCTTTGTAGATTAAAACTGGATTAAGTTGCAGACTTAATCTTAGTCTTAAATTGTAGCTAAATAACTGAGTTTTTATATTTTGTAAACTGTAAGGCTATCGAACAACTGGTTTTTTTACAATTTCTCTTCAAAAATTGATGTTAGAAAAGGTTTTTTTTAAGTTGGGATTTTCGAAAAATACAATTTTTGAGTTTTTTTTTTTTTTTGCGGAAATTTTTGAACGTGAAATCCGTTCTATCTGAGTGTGAGTTTGGAAAATCCAGAAATTTCCTCTTTACTAGAAAAGTAGTTTAACTAAAGATTAGTTAACCTAGAACTCGAACCATAGGAAATCTTGAAAATTTTCCAAAAATTTTGAAAAAAATTTAACAAAACCCCAAAAAAATTAACAAAATGTTGAAAAAAATTAACAAAATGTTGAAAAATATTAACAAAATGTTAAAAAAAATTAACAAAATGTCGAAAAAAATTAACAGAATTAAAAAAAAAGAGTTTGCAGAAATCTATTCTAACTACAAATCTAGTTAACGTAGATAACTGAAAATTTGCGAAAATATAGTAAACTAGATTAGTTATAATAAGCTACAGCTGATTTTAGCTAGTTTTCACAAATTCCATCAAAAAATTTCAAAAAACGGGCTTAATTAATTTGTTTTCGCTAATAACTAGAAAACTAGTGCAGCTAAACCAACAAAACTTTACCCAAACATAGCTTACAACATAATCAAGTTGTTAGTAGTAAATTAATTAACATTGAACTTAGTTAAATAGCCGAAATTAGCCAAAAATCAATTACATTGTGCAAGATAAGTTGCCTAAATGCAAGGGGCGAAGCCTAGATAGACAAGACTGAAAAGATACAAATAATTGTCAAACTTTATGGAGATAACTTTATATTCTGTTCTGTAACAAAAGTTGCCTAAATTTGTGGGGTAAAAGTAAATTTATAACGAGTTGCCTAAATTATAAAAATTAGCAACTTTTTAAAAAGGCTATAGCACACGGTATAGACAGTCAAAATTTGAAAAACCTGTTTAGAAACATTCAAGACAGATTTTGTAAAAAAAGGTTGTTTTAAAAACTTGGCGAGGATTTTCCGGTTGTAGCGCAAAAACAGGAAGCGCGAAGGACAAATTTAGGAACCGGAAATTACAATTAGTCTATTTTTGAGCGTGAAATCTGATCCATCCGTCTGTTTGAGTGTGATTTTGGAAAATCGGGAAATTTCCTCAAAATGGATTAGTTCACTTGTAGATTAAGACTTTGCAGTTGCAGACTTTTTCTTAGTCTTAAATTAAAGCGAAATAACAGAGTTTTAATACTCGGGGCATTACAAGGCTATCGCCCAACAATTTAGGTGCAATTCGTGTTAATTTTTCTGGAAGATTTTGAAAGACAAGATAAATTGTTAGTCTTGCGCTAATCCCTTTGTAGATTAAGACTGGATTAAGTTGCAGACTTAATCTTAGTCTTAAATGGAAGCTGAATAACTGAGTTTTGATATTCTGTAAACTGTAACGCTATTGACCAACTGGTTCTTATACAATTTCTCTTCAAAAATTGATGTTGGAAGAGGTTTTTTTAAGTTGGGATTTTCGAAAAATACAATTTTTGAAAGTTTTTATTTTTGAGCGTGAAATCTGTTCCGTTTGAGTGTGACTTTGGAAAATCCAGAAATTTCCTCATTACTAGAAAAGTAGTTAAACTAGGGATTAGTTAACCGAGTAATCTAGAGGTCGAATCATAGGAAATCTAGAAAATTTTCCAAAATTTTGAAAAAAATTTGAAAAACCTTAAAAAAATTTACAAACTGTCGAATAAAATTAACAAAATATTGAAAAAAATTAACAAAATGTCGAAAAAAATGAACAAAATGTCGAAAAAAATTTACAGAATTTCGAAAAAAATAAGAGTTTGCAAAAATCTCTTCTAACTACAAATCTAGTTAACATAGATAACTGAAAATTTTCTAAAAAATAGTAAACTAGATTAGTTACAATAAGCTACAGCTGACTTTAGCTAATTTTCACAAATTCCATCAAAAAATTTCAAGAAACGGGATTAATTCATTTTTGCAAAATTGTTTTCGCTAATAACTAGAAAACTAGTGCAGCTAAACCAACAAAACTTTACCCTAACATAGCCAACAACATAATCAAGTTATTAATAGTGAATTAATTAACATTGAACTTAGTTAATTAGCCGAAATTAGCTAAAAATCAATTTCATTATGCAAGATAAGTTGCCTAAATGTAAGGGGCGAAACCTAGATAGACAAAACTGGACAGATAAAAATAATTATCAAATTTTATGTAGAGAACTTTCTATTCTGTTCTGTAACAAAAGTTGCCTATATCTGTGGGAGAAAAGCATGGATGTATGATACTATAAATATATAATCCCTTTTAAGATTAAGGCTAGATTAAGTTACAGACTTAATCTAAGTCATAAATTGAAGCTAAATAACTGAGTTTTGATATTTTGTAAACTGTAAGGCTATCGACCAACTGGTTCTTCTACATTTTCTGTTCAAAAATTGGTGTCAGAAAAGTATTTTACAGTTCCAAAAATAAAATTTTTGACATTTTTTTTTTAATTTCTGGATATGACTTAATTGACACATGTCATTAGAAGTAGAGCAATATTTTATCCATAAGTGTTCAATCCGCGTATGTTCCGTGATGTTTCATATTTGTCTCTTAAAACTGATTTTATCAATTTGTAATATATATTATTAAGCTCATTTGTGATTTTGGCATTGCTAATTCGGAAAGCCTAAAAGCCTATTCCCATGCTTCAGTGCTACATCCGTGAATTTCACAGCTGATCAATGTTAATTCATATCATTTGATATGAC
The DNA here is from genome assembly GCA_944588485.1 of Phosphuga atrata. NCBI lineage: Eukaryota > Metazoa > Arthropoda > Insecta > Coleoptera > Silphidae > Phosphuga > Phosphuga atrata. The sequence goes on along the minus strand of OX155908.1, from coordinate 9,655,302 downwards.
TTAATTCGCACATTTCATAAGAAGTAGAGCCATATTTTATCCATCAGTGTTCAATCCGCGTTTGTTCCGTGATGTTTCATATTTGTCTCTTAAAACTGATTTTATCAATTTTTAATATATATTATTAAGCTCATTTGTGATTTTGGCATTGCTAATTCGGAAAGCCTAAAAGCCTATTCCCATGCTTCAGTGCTACATCCGTGAATTTCACAGCTGCTCAATGTTAATTCATATCATTTGATATGATTTAATTGGCACATTTCATAAGAAGTAGAGCCATATTTTATCCATCAGTGTTCAATCCGCATTTGTTCCTTGATGTTTCATATTTGTCTCTTAAAACTGATTTTATCAATTTTTAATATATATTATTAAGCTCATTTTTGATTTTGGCATTGCTAATTCATCATATCTGTAAAAGGGGAGGCGTGAAGGCCTATTCCCATGCGTCAGCGCTACATCCGTGAATTTCCCAGCTCCTCAATGTTAATTCATATCATTTGATATGACTTAATTGGCACATTCCATTAGAAGTAGAGCCATATTTTATCCATCAGTGTTCAATCCGCATTTGTTCCGTGATGTTTCATATTTATCTCTTAAAACTGATTTTATCAATTTGTAATATATATTATTAAGCTCAAGTGTGATTTTGGCATTGGTAATACATTTTATCTGTAAAATGGGAGGCGTAAAGGCCTATTCCCATGCGTCAGTGCTACATCCGTGAATTTCTCAGCCCCTTAATGTTAATTCATATCATTTAATATGACTTAATTGACACATCTCATTAGAAGTAGTTATATAGTAGTATCTCATATTTTATCCATCAGTGTTCAATCCGCGTTTGTTCCGTGATGTTTCATATTTGTCTCTTAACACTGATTTGATTGACTTAATTGGCACATTTCATAAGAAGTAGAGCCATATTTTATCCATCAGTGTTCAATCCGCATTTGTTCTGTGATGTTTCATATTTGTCTCTTAAAACTGATTTTATCAATTTTTAATATATATTAATAAGCTCATTTTTGATTTTGGCATTGCTAATTCATCATATCTGTAAAAGGGGAGGCGTGAAGGCCTATTCCCATGCGTCAGTGCTACATCCGTGAATTTCCCAGCTCCCCAATGTTAATTCATATCATTTGATATGACTTAATTGGCACATTCCATTAGAAGTAGAGCCATATTTTATCCATCAGTGTTCAATCCGCATTTGTTCCGTGATGTTTCATATTTATCTCTTAAAACTGATTTTATCAATTTGTAATATATATTATTAAGCTCAAGTGTGATTTTGGCATTGGTAATACATTTTATCTGTAAAATGGGAGGCGTAAAGGCCTATTCCCATGCGTCAGTGCTACATCCGTGAATTTCCCAGCCCCTCAATATTAATTCATATCATTTAATATGACTTAATTGACACATCTCATTAGAAGTAGTTATATAGTAGTATCTCATATTTTATCCATCAGTGTTCAATCCGCGTTTGTTCCGTGATGTTTCATATTTCTCTCTTAAAACTGATTTTATCAATTTGTAATATATATTATTAAGCTCATTTGTGATTTTGGCATTGCTAATTCGGAAAGCCTAAAAGCCTATTCCCATGCTTCAGTGCTACATCCGTGAATTTCACAGCTGCTCAATGTTAATTCATATCATTTGATATGAGTTAATTGGCACATTTCATAAGAAGTAGAGCCATATTTTATCCATCAGTGTTCAATCCGCATTTGTTCCGTGATGTTTCATATTTGTCTCTTAAAACTGATTTTATCAATTTTTAATATATATTATTAAGCTCATTTGTGATTTTGGCATTGCTAATTCGGAAAGCCTAAAAGCCTATTCCCATGCTTCAGTGCTACATCCGTGAATTTCACAGCTGCTCAATGTTAATTCATATCATTTAATATGACTTAATTGGCACATTTCATAAGAAGTAGAGCCATATTTTATCCATCAGTGTTCAATCCGCATTTGTTCCGTGATGTTTTATATTTGTCTCTTGAAACTGATTTTATCAATTTTTAATATATATTATTAAACTCGTTTTTGATTTTGGCATTGCTAATTCATCATATCTGTAAAAGGGGAGGCGTGAAGGCCTATTCCCATGCGTCAGTGCTACATCCGTGAATTTCCCAGCTCCTCAATGTTAATTCATATCATTTGATATGACTTAATTGGCACATTCCATTAGAAGTAGAGCCATATTTTATCCATCAGTGTTCAATCCGCATTTGTTCCGTGATGTTTCATATTTATCTCTTAAAACTGATTTTATCAATTTCTAATATATATTATTAAGCTCAAGTGTGATTTTGGCATTGGTAATACATTTTATCTGTAAAATGGGAGGCGTAAAGGCCTATTCCCATGCGTCAGTGCTACATCCGTGAATTTCCCAGCCCCTCAATGTTAATTCATATCATTTAATATGACTTAATTGACACATCTCATTAGAAGTAGTTATATAGTAGTATATAGTAGTATCTCATATTTTATCCATCAGTGTTCAATCCGCGTTTGTTCCGTGATGTTTCATATTTCTCTCTTAAAACTGATTTTATCAATTTGTAATATATATTATTAAGCTCATTTGTGATTTTGGCATTGCTAATTCGGAAAGCCTAAAAGCCTATTCCCCTGCTTCAGTGCTACATCCGTGAATTTCACAGCTGCTCAATGTTAATTCATATCATTTGATATGACTTAATTGGCACATTTCATAAGAAGTAGAGCCATATTTTATCCATCAGTGTTCAATCCGCATTTGTTCCGTGATGTTTCATATTTGTCTCTTAAAACTGATTTTATCAATTTTTAATATATATTATTAAGCTCATTTGTGATTTTTGCATTGCTAATTCGGAAAGCCTAAAAGCCTATTCCCATGCTTCAGAGCTACATCCGTGAATTTCCGTGATTTTATCAATTTTGAATATATATTATTAAGCTCAATTGTGATTTTGGCATTGCTAATTCATCATATCTGTAAAAGGGGAGGCGTGAAGGCCTATTCCAATGCGTCAGTGCTACATCCGTGAATTTCCCAGCTCCTCAATGTTAATTCATATCATTTGATATGACTTAATTGGCACATTTCATAAGAAGTAGAGCCATATTTTATCCATCAGTGTTCAATCCGCATTTGTTCCGTGATGTTTCATATTTGTCTCTTAAAACTGATTTTATCAATTTTTAATATATATTATTAAACTCAAGTGTGATTTTGGCATTGGTAATACATTTTATCTGTAAAATGGGAGGCGTAAAGGCCTATTCCCATGCGTCAGTGCTACATCCGTGAATTTCCCAGCTCCTCAATGTTAATTCATATCATTTGATATGACTTAATTGGCACATTCCATTAGAAGTAGAGCCAAATTTTATCATCAGTGTTCAATCCGCGTTTGTTCCGTGATGTTTCATATTTGTCTCTTAAAACTGATTTTATCAATTTTTAATATATATTATGAAGCTCAAGTGTGATTTTGGCATTGATAATACATTTTATCTGTAAAATGGGAGGCTTAAAGGCCTATTCCCATGCGTCAGTGCTACATCCGTGAATTTTCTTACTATCTTTTTTACCATTGTGTTCATTGACTTGTTTGATGCAAGCTGAAATTTGATCAAATGCAAATCTATCTAACTAACTAAACATTGGAGAAGAAGAAGCTTGGCTAATAATCTTAACATCAGAAATAGATATAAACTTATTAAGCCGGAATATATAAATATATTCAATCTGTTCGTAGCTCTATAATATTATAGATAACAGAACCCATTTTGAAATAACTACTTCCCTGGCTGATACCACGCAGGATATTGAATTATACAACCGACATTTGCATGTTATTACCTGCCTCTGTACATATTCATGTCACTAAACGAGTACTAGATAAATAACATTGTTTTTCAAGATATTTTCTTCTATTTAAATTAAGTGAAAAGCCATCTGCAGATGCGTTTCGAGATTTATCCCTCATCAGTACAGCTTTGCTGTTATGAATTCTTCATCCATACCTGATATCAAAATTTTCTGAATTAATTTGCATTTAGGTGGCGACTCGCTCTATACTGAGTTCATCCATGACTATGTAATTGCTGATAAATTTCAGGACATACAAAGTGCAAAACCCAACTGTCTTATTGTTTTTACAATTCGCTCTGTTTTGCTGCTCTTAATTTGACAAGGGCGTCGGATTAAAGAGGGGCCGGATTACCGCTAGTTTACTGTATTTAGTTAGACAGACTATTAATTTTAAGACATTAGAATAGACATTAATAACTTGAAATATCGATGAACTTTTTGAGTTCGGTTCTTGAATTCTAAAAACTTGTTGAGTTTTGACTTGAGTTTGCGGTTGATATATTCATACTAGAACTTGAAAATGAAGTGTAATGATATAGTTCTCTTATTTTGAGTCGTTAAACTATTTTAACGACGAAAGTACACTTGCGTTCATTGACTTGTTTGATGCAATCTGTGGAGCAGTTACGATGACTTTGTCAGCATCGTCTTGATATATCATTGGAGAAGAAGCTTGACTTATAATCTTAACATCAGAAAAAGATAAAAAGTTATTAAAGCGAAATGTAGCCGGAATATATAAATATATTCAATCTGTTCGTAGCTCTATAAAATTAATTCTCATTTAGGCTACAAAACAAATCCCGTGTTGAAACAACTACTTCCCTGGCTAATACCAAGTGGGGTATTGAATTGTACAATCGACATTTGCATGTTATTACCAGCCCCAGTACATTTTCATGTCACTAAACGAGTACTAGATAAATAACATTGTTTTTTAAGATCGTTCCTTTCTATTTAAATTAAGTGAATAGCCATCTGCAGACGTGTTTCGAAATTTATCTTTCATCAGTGCAGCTTTGCTGTTTTGAATTCCTCTTCATCCATACCAGATGTCAAAAGTTTCCGAAGTAATTTGAATTTAAGTGGCGACTTGAACTCTATACTGAGTTCATCCATGACTATGTAATTGCCGATCTCAATGAGTGCTGTAATCGCTCCTTCACACACTCGTATTATAAACTACTATTTTGGTCCTTTTTTTATAAAATACCTGCAATACCTTGTTCTTCGTAGATCAAGTAATTATAATGTATGATACTCGTGTGCACAAAAGCCCTCCTTCACACACTCGTATAATATTTTGGGTCATATTTTTACACGCGTCAGTGCTACAACCGTGGCACTTGCAAACGCCTTAGTGTTATTTCACATTATTTTATGACTTAATTGACACATCTCATTAGAAACAGAGCTATATTTTATCTATCAGTGTTCAATCCGCGTTTGTTCCGTGATGTTTCATATTTGTCTCTTAAAACTGATTTTATCAATTTGTAATATATATTATTAAGCTCAATTGTGATTTTGGCACTGGTAATACATCTTGTCTGTAAATGGGGAGGCGGAAAGGCCTATTTACATGCGTCAGTGCTACATCCGTCAATTTACCAACGCCCAATGTTAATTAATATCATTTGGTATGACTTAATTGATACATCTCATTAGTAACAGAGCCGTATTTTACCATCAGTGTTCAAAAGTTTCAGTGTTCATCAGTGTTTGTTCCGTCCGTCTGTTGGTGTGTGTGATTTTGGAAAATCCGGAAATTTCCTCTAATAACTAGAAAAGTAGTTAAACTAGGGATTAGTTACCAAGTAATCTAGAGCTCGAATCATAGGAAACCTTGAAAATTTTGAAAAAAATTTAACGAAACCCCAAAAAAATAACAAAATGTCAAAAAAAAGTTACCAAAATGTCAAAAAAAATTAACAAAATGTCAACTAAAATTAACAAAATGCCGAAAAAAATTAAAAGAATTTCGAAAAAAAAGAGTGCATAAATCTATTCTAACTACAAATCTACCGTAGATAACTGAAAATTTGCAAAAATATTATAAACTAGATTAGTTACAATAAACTACAGCTGATTTTAGCTAGTTTTCGCAAATTCGATCAAACAATTTCAAAAAACGGGATTAATTAATTTTTGCAAAATTGTTTTCGCTAATAACTTGAAAACTAGCGCAGCTAAACCAACAAAACTTTACACAAACATAGCCAACAACATAATCAAGTTATTAATAGTAAATTAATTAACATTGAACTTAGTTAATTGGCCGACATTAGCCAAAAACCAATTACATTATGCAAGATAAGTTGTCTAAATGAAAGGGGCGGAACCTAGATAGACAAGACTGTACAGATAAAAATAATTGTCAAATTTTATGTAGAGAACTTTATATTCTATTCTGTAACAAAAGTTGCCCACACTTGTGGGGTAAAAGTAAATTCTAAAGAGTTGCCTGAATTATAAAAATTCGCAACTTTTTAAAAAGGCTATAGCACTCGCTACAGACAGACAAAATTTGAAAAATCTGTTTAGAAACATTCAAGACAGATTTTGCAAAAAAAAGTTGTTTTAAAAATTTGGCGAGGATTTTCCGGTTGTAGCGCAAAAACAGGAAGCGCAAAGGACAAATTTAGGAACCGGAAATGACGTTAATTAAACTAAAATAGACGATAATTAGTCTATTTTTGAGCGTGAAATCTGATCCGTCCGTCTGTTTGAGTGTGATTTTGGAAAATCCGGTAATTTCCTCATTACTAGAAAAGTAGTTAAACTAGGGATTAGTTAACAAAGTAATCTAGAGCTAGAATCATAGGAAATCTTGAAAATTTTCCAAAATTTTGAAAAAAAATTAACAAAACCCTGAAAAAAATTAACAGAATTTTGATAAAAAAAGAGTTTGCAAAAATCAGTTCTAACTACAAATCTAGTTAAGGTAGTTAACTGAAAATTTGGTAAAATATAGTAAACTAGATTAGTTACAATAAGCTACAGATTTTACTAACTGATTTTAGCTAGTTTTCACAAATTCCGTCCAAAAAATTAAAAAAACAGGATACATTAATTTTTGCAAAATTGTTTTCGCAAATAACTAGGAAACTAGTGAAGCTAAACCAACAAAACTTTACCCAAACATAGCCAAAAACATAATCAGGTTTTTAATGGTAAATTAGTTAACATTGAACTTAGTTATTTAGCCGAAATTAGCCAAAAAACAATTACATTGTGCAAGATAAGTTGCCTAAATGCAAGGGGCGAAACCTAGATAGACAAGACTGGACAGATAAAAATAATTGTCAAATCTTATGTAGATAACTTTCTATTCTGTTCTGTAACAAAAGTTTCCTATATTTGTGGGATAAATGTATGATACTAGTATTTATACGTTAATAGATAAAAGTGAAGTTGTAACGAAAGTTGCCTAAATTATAAAAATTAGTTACTTTTTAAAAAGGATCAGTCCGTCTGTTTGAGTGTGATTTTGGAAAATCCGGAAATTTCCTCATTACTAGAAAAGTAGTTAAACTAGGGATTAGTAACCAAGCAATCTAGAGCTCGAATCATAGGAAATCTTTAAAAATTCCCAAAATTTTGAAAAAAATTGAACAAAACACTAAAAAAAAAAAACAAAAAAAAAGTGCAAAAATCTATTCTAACCACAAATTTTGTTAAGGTAGATAACTGAAAATTTGCTAAAATATAGTAAACTAGATTAGTTACAATAAGCTACAGTTGATTTTAGCTAGTTTTTATAAATTCAGCCCAAAACGGTAAAGTTAATTTTGCAAAATTATTTTCGCTTATAACTAGAAAACTAGTGCAGCTAAACCAACAAAATTTTACCCAAACATAGCCAACAACATAATCAAGTTATTAATAGTAAATTAGTTAACATTTAACTTAGATAATTAACTGAAATTAACCAAAAACCAATTACATTATGCAAGATAAGTTGCCTAAATTTGAGGGACGAAACGGAACTATACTCAATTTTTTTAAGAATGCAGTAACTAGAAACCTGATTTACACTATGACAAATGTTCAATCTAGTTAAAAAATTTGGCGCTAAATTCAAATATAGTTATTTGAATATAAAATTGCTAGTTTATTAATGGTTTCATTAAATATCTTATTATTATTATAGATGAAATACTCCAAATGGCAACAATAGTAATAAAATACAAACAAATAAATGGAGAAAAACGCAAAAAATCTAAATGATACAAACAGATCAGATGATAATTGTGAATTGACATGTCAACCATTGACAACTAACAGCTGCAAATGTATGTGAAAAGAAAGAGAGAAAAGAGGTTGAGATGGAGAAGTAAATATCGTCAATGTGAACTTCTCCTCGATTTAAGCCAATCAGAGAAAAGGGTCAAATAAGCCCTATCTTCCCTGTACTGCATTCTTAAAAAAATGGACTATAGACGGAATAAACTTTCAACTTTTCAAAACTTGACATACAACGCTAGATGGATAAGGTTAGACGAACAAGACTAGATGGCATATACAAGACTAAATTGATAATAATAATTGTCCAATTTTATGCAGAGAAACATAGACGTATGAATATGTCTCTATGAATAATATTCATACGTCAATGTGGAAAACGTATTTCTGTAACAAAAGCTGCCAACATTCATGGGGGTAAGTATAATCGTAGCGTAAGTTGCCAAGTTATAAGATTTGGCAACTTTTCTAAAAGGCTATAGGACACGATACATACAACACTAGAATAATCTGTTAACAAACATTCAAGACAGATTTTGCAACGAAAAAAAACTTGGGCTATTAATTAAATTTGGGGAGGATTTTCCGAAGCGTTGGGAATTTGCAAAGGACATATTCGGGAACCGGAAATGACAATTAGTCCATTTCAACTAATTCCGGGTTGCATAAAACACAATTTCCTGCTTCTTTTTTATATATAAAACATTCGATAGCTATCACAGTGTTATCTACATCTAGATAACGCTACGCGCAGATTCAACAGATAATACTAGATAACGACTAATAAACGGCACATTTAGTCTATACAATAAAAAGATAAATGTCTAAAGACTAGACAATTAAACAATACACTTAATAAACGTAGTCTAAAACTAGACTAAGCAGTCTAAGTCTAGAGTAAGTAGTCAAAGCATAGACTAGACTAAGTAGCTTAGGCGACAAAGTAGTCTAAGAATTGACGAAATAGTCTAAGTATAAATGAAGTAGTCCAAGTAATGAACAACTAATCAGTGTAGACTAAGTAGTCAAAGTTTAGACTAAGTACTGAAAGTTTCGACTAAGTAGTCTAGGTTTAGATTTAGTAGTCTAAATGAGTAAAAATATGGGAATGAATTAGTCTGGAAATAAAGACTAGTCCAGCACAGTTACACTTACTCTGTAGTCTAACAGTCAGACTTAATCCCTAGTCCAACAGTAAGACTTAATCTCTAGTCCAACAGTAAGACTTAATCTCTAGTCTAATAGTCAGACTTAATCTCTAATCCAACAATAAGTCTTAATCTGTAGTCTAACAGACAGACTAAATCTCTAGTCCAACAGTAAGTCTTAATCTGTAGTCTAATAGTCCGACTTAATCTCCAATCCAACAGTAAGTCTTAATCTGTAGTCTAACAGTCAGACTTAATCCCTAGTCCAACAGTAAGACTCAATTTCTAGTCAGTCAAACTTAATCTCTAGTCCAACAGTGTCTTAATCTGTAGTCTAACAGACAGACTTAATCTCTAGTCCAACAGTAAGTCTTAATCTGTAGTCTAACAGTCAGACTTAATCCATAATCCAACAGTAAGTCTTAATTTGTAGTCTAACAGACAGACTTAATCTCAAGTCCAACAGTAAGTCTTAATCTGTAGTCTAACAGACAGACTTAATCTCTAGTCCAACAGTAAGACTCAATTTCTAGTCAGTCAAACTTAATCTCTAGTCCAACAGTAAGTCTTAATCTGTAGTCTAACAGACAGACTTAATCTCTAGTCCAACAGTAAGTCTTAATCTGTAGTCTAACAGTGAGACTTAATCCATAATCCAACAGTAAGTCTTAATCTGTAGTCTAACAATCAGACGTAATCTATAATCCAACAGTAAGTCTTAATCTGTAGTCTAACAGACAGACTTAATCTCTAGTCCAACAGTAAGTCTTAATCTGTAGTCTAACAGTCAGACTTTCCAACAGTAAGACTTAATCTCTAGTCTAACAGTCAGACTTAATCTCTAGTCCAACAGTAAGTCTTAATCCCTAGTCCAACAGTAAGACTTTATCTCTAGTCTAACAGTCAGACTTAATCTGTGGTCCAACAGTAAGTCTTAATCTGTAGTCTAACAGTCAGACCTAATCTCTAGTCTAACAGTTAGACTTAATCTCTAGATTTAATTTAGTTTGGTATGGTTTGAGAGTGTGCCTTAACCTAGTTAGACTTGATCTAATTAAGCTGAAAAAAATCATAATTTAAGATTAGTCTGAAATCTTCAGACAAACGGCGACTCGAAGAGACAATGAACACATTTTGTGATTGGTTCTTGATGACATCTATATGTATATACTTATCTAGACACAGTGGGAGGGTGTGTGAGAGAGAGAGTAAATAAAAATATCACACAGTTTGCTAAATCAACTTGACGATCAGCAGGCTGAGGGTCGAGCCTAAGCCTAGGCCTAGGCCCATGAAGACCGTCATCATCGACGAGGCCGTTTCTCGCTCGTGCTGCTCCACAACCCTAAAAAACAGAAAATTATGGATCACAGATATTGCTCGGATTAGGTTTAGGTTTGTCACAAATCAGGATTAAGCTCCGGTTTATCACAAATTAGGCATAAGATAGGCACGAAACCGGATTTGTCACGAATTGGGCTCAAATAAGGTTTGTCACAGATTTGGCTTAAGTTAGGACCGAAACAGGATTTGTTAAGAATTAGACTCAGGTTTGTCACAGATTAGGCTTAAGTTAGGCACGAAACAGGATTTGTCATGAATTAGGCTCAGGTTTATCACAGATTAGGCTTAAGTTAGGCACGAAACAGGATTTGTCACGAACTGGGTTCGAATTAGGTTTGTCACAGATTAGGCTTAAGTTAGGCACGAAACATGATTTGTTACGAATTAGGCTCAGGTTTGTCACAGATTAGGCTTAAGTTAGGCACGAAACAGGATTTGTCACGAACTGGGTTCGAATTAGGTTTGTCACAGATTAGCCTTAAGTTAGGCACGAAACAGGATTTGTCATGAATTAGGCTCAGGTTTATCACAAATTAGGCTTAAGTTAGGCACGAAACAGGATTTGTCACGAACTGGGCTCGAATTAGGTTTGTCACAGATTAGACTTAAGTTAGGCACGAAACAGGATTTGACTAGAATCAGGCTCAGGTTTGTCACGTATTGGATTTAAATTGGTTTCAAATAGGGATTGTCACTAATTAGACAGACAGATTAGGCATTTGTCATTGTGGCAAATATCACTGTCACAAATGTCACTCTCACTGCGAAAAAAGTTATTGATACTGTCACAAATGTTATTGATACTTGGACAAATATCACTGTTACTAAGCCAGATTAGGCCTCTGCCACTGTGAAAAATTTCACTGATTCTGTGACAAATATCACTGTCACTGTAACAAATGCAAATGTCATTGTGACAAATGTCACTGTCACTGTAATAAATGTTAATGTCACTGTGACAAATGTCACTGTAACAAATGCCAATGCTACTGTAACTAATGTCAATGTCACTGTAACAAATGCCAATGTCACTGTTACTGTAATAAATGTCACTGTCACTGTAACAAATGTCAATGTCACTGTCGCTGTAACAAATGTCAATGTCACTGTAACAAATGCCAATGCCACTGTGACAAATGTCACTGTCACTGTAATAAATGCCAATGTCACTGTCGCTGTAATAAATACCAATGTCACTGTCACTAACAAATACCAATGTCACTATGACAAAAGTCACTTTCGCTGTAATAAATGCCAATGTCACTGTAACAAATGCCAATGTCACTGTGACAAATGTCACTGTCACTGTAATAAATGCCAATGTCACTGTGACAAATGCCAATGTCACTGTATTAAATGCCAAAGTCACTTTGACAAATATCACTGTCACTGTAATAAATGCCAATGTCACTGTAACAAATGCCAATGTCACTGTAACAAAGCCAATGTCCTGTAACAAATGCCAATGTCACTGTAACAAATGCCAATATCACTCTGACAAATGTCACTGTCACTGTAACAAATGCCAATGTCACTCTGATAAATGTCACTGTCACTGTAACAAATGCCAATGTCACTCTGACAAATGGCACTGTCACTGTAACAAATGCCAATGTCACTCTGACAAATGTCACTGTCACTGTAACAAATGCCAATGTCACTGTAACAAATGTCACTGTCACTCTGACAAATATCACTGTAATAAATGCTAATGTCACTATAACAAATGCCAATGTGACTGTGACAAATGTCAGTGTGATTACGACAAATGTCACTGTCACTCTGACAAATATCACTGTAATAAATGCTAATGTCACTATAACAAATGCCAATGTGACTGTGACAAATGTCAGTGTGATTGCGACAAATGTCACTGTCACTGTAACAAATTCTAATGTCACTATAACAAATGCCAATGTGACTGTGACAAATGTCAGTGTGATTGCGACAAATGTCACTGTCATTGTAACAATTGTTGTTGTTTACCTTGGGGCGCATATGACGGCCAGATTGGCCAGATAACCGTTGGTGAGTGAGAAGAGCACCAGGATGATTATGTAGTAGTGGTCCTTGGTGATCAGAACCGGAATGCCTGAATGCCTGGGTTGCGCGTTGCAGACGAGCAGCAGCGGCACGAAGACCAATCGCAGCAGGTTTAAGGCTATGATACAACGACCTCGCCTGGGCTGCAACAGATTACTTAGATTAGGATGCACGGGTCTCAACCAGATTAGTCTAGATGATTATAGACGGAGTTAATATGTATAACCTAGATTAATTCTCTAGATAAACTAATCTTTAATTGCCTAGATAAACTAGTCATGGGTCATGTCTAGATTTAGACACTTAGACCATTATTTCTTTAATAGATTATTAGAACTAGAGAGCTTATTTAGAACTATATAGAGTATCTTCAACTAACTAGATTATCTACAACTAGATACAAGCGTAACAAAATGATCGAGTCTTGTTTGGATTATCTAGAGTTAATAAGATTATCTAGTCTAGTCTATCTAGAACAAGATCATCCAGTCTTGTCCGGATTATCTGGGACAAATAAGATTCAAAATATTATCGAGCCTTGCCTGGATTATCTAGAGCTAAGAAATTTATCTAGTCTAGTCTGGTTTATCTAGAAATAATAAGATTATCTAGTCTTGTCTGGATTTTCTGGAACAAATAAGATTAACAAGATTATCTAGACTTGTATGGATCATCTAGAGCTAACAAAATATGTAGTCTACGTCTGGTTTATCTGGAAGTAACAAGATTATCTAGTCTTGTCTGAATTATCCGGAACAAATAAGATTAACAAGATTATCTAGACTTGTATGGATTATCTAGAGCTAACAAGATATCTAATCTAATCTGGTTCATTTTGAAATAATAAGATTATCTAGTCTTGTCTTGATTATCTGGAACAAATAAAATTAACAAGATTATCTAGTCTTGTCTGGATTATTTTGAGCTAACAAAATATCTAGTCTACGTCTGGTTTATCTAGAAGTAACAAGATTATCTAGTTTTGTTTTGATTATCTGCAACAAATAAGATTAACAAGAGTATCTGGACTTGTCTGTATTATCTAGAGCTAGCAAGATATCTAGTCTAGTCTGGTTTATCTAGAAGTAAGAAGATTATCTAGTTTTGTCTTGATTATCTGAAACAAATAAGATTAACCAGATTATCTAGTCTTGTCTGGATTATCTACAGCTAGCAAGATATCGTCTAGTCTACTCTATCTAGAAGTAATAAGATTATCTAGTCTTGTCTGGATTATCTAGAGGAAACAAGATATCTAGTCTAGTCTGGTTTATCTAGAAGTACCAAGATTATCTACTTTTGTTCTGATTATCTGGAACAAATAAGATTAACTAGATTATCTAGTATTGTCTGGACTATCTAGAGCTAACAAGATATCTAGTCTAGTCTGCTCTATCTAGAAATAATAACATTATCTAGTCTTGTCTAGATTATCTGGAACAAATAAGGTTAACAAGATTATCTAGACTTGTCTGGATTATCTAGAGCTAACAAGATATCTAGTCTATTCTGCTCTATCTAGAAGTAATAACATTATCTAGTCTTGTCTAGATTATCTGGAACAAATAAGGTTAACAAGATTATCTAGACTTGTCTGAATTATCTAGAGCTAACAAGATAATCTAGTCTGGTTTATCTAGAGATAACAAGATAATCTAGTCTTGTATGAATTATCTGAAACAAATAAGATTAACAAGATCATCTAGCCTTGTCTGGATTATCTAGAGCTAACAAGATATCTAGTCTAGTCTGGTTTATCTAGAAGTAACAAGATTATCTACTCTTGTTTGGATTATCTGGAACAAATAGGATTAACAAGATTATCTAGAATTGTCTGGATTATCTAGAGCTAACAAGATATCTAGTCTAGTCTGGTTTATCTAGAAGTAACAAAATTATTTAGTCTGGTCTTGATTATCTGGAACAAATAAGATTAACAAGATTATCTAGTCTTGTCTGGATTATCTAGAGCTAAGAAAATATCTAGTTTAGTCTGATCTATCTAGAATTAACAAGATTATCTAGTCTTCTCTTGATTATCTGTAACAAAGAAGATTAACAAGATTATCTAGTTTTGTCTGGATTATCTAGAGCTAACAAGATATCTAGTCCGGCACATCTGGTACATCTAGAAGTAATAGGATTATCTAGTCTTGTTTAGATTATCTGGACAAATAAGATTAAACAGATTATCTAGTCTTGTCTGGATTATCTAGAGTTAACAAAATATCTAGTCTAGTCTGGTTTATCTAGAAGTAACAAGACTATCTAGTCTTGTCTGAATTATCTGCAACAAATAAGATTAACAAGATTATCTAGACTTGTCTGGATTATCTAGGGCTAACAAGATATTTTGTCTAGTCTGGTTTATCTAGTAGTAAGAAGATTATCTAGCCTTGTCTGAATTATCTGAAACAAATAAGATTAACAAGATTATCTAGTCTTGGCAGGATTATCTAAAGCTAACAAGATATCTAGTCTAGTCTGGTCTATCTACAAGTAATAAGATTATCTAGTCTTGTCTGGATTATTTGGAACAAATAAGATTAACAAGATTATCTAGACTTGTCTGGATTATCTAGGGCTAACAAGATATTTAGTCTAGTCTGGTTTATCTAGAAGTAAGAAGATTATCTAGTCTTGTCTGAATTATCTGGAACAAACAAGATTTACAAGATTATCTAGTCTTGGCCGGATTATCTAGAGCTAACAAGATATCTAGCCTAGTCTGGTCTATCTAGAAGTAATAAGATTATCTAGTCTTGTCTGGATTATCTAGAACAAAAAAGATTAACAAGATTATCTAGAGTTGTCTGGTTTATCTAGGGCTAACAAGATATTTAGTCTAGTCTGGTTTATCTAGAAGTAAGAAGATTATCTAGTCTTGCCTGAATTATCTGGAACAAATAAGATTAACAAGATTATCTAGTTTTGTCTGGATTATCTAGAGCTAACAAGATATCTAGTCCGGCACATCTGGTACATCTAGAAGTAATAGGATTATCTAGTCTTGTTTAGATTATCTGGACAAATAAGATTAAACAGATTATCTAGTCTTGTCTGGATTATCTAGAGTTAACAAAATATCTAGTCTAGTCTGGTTTATCTAGAAGTAACAAGACTATCTAGTCTTGTCTGAATTATCTGCAACAAATAAGATTAACAAGATTATCTAGACTTGTCTGGATTATCTAGGGCTAACAAGATATTTTGTCTAGTCTGGTTTATCTAGTAGTAAGAAGATTATCTAGCCTTGTCTGAATTATCTGAAACAAATAAGATTAACAAGATTATCTAGTCTTGGCAGGATTATCTAAAGCTAACAAGATATCTAGTCTAGTCTGGTCTATCTACAAGTAATAAGATTATCTAGTCTTGTCTGGATTATCTAGTCTTGTCTGAATTATCTGGAAAAAATAAGATTAACAAGATTATCTAGTCTTGGCAGGATTATCTAAAGCTAACAAGATATCTAGTCTAGTCTGGTCTATCTACAAGTAATAAGATTATCTAGTCTTGTCTGGATTATCTGGAACAAATAAGATTAACAAGATTATCTAGACTTGTCTGGATTATCTAGGGCTAACAAGATATTTAGTCTAGTCTGGTTTATCTATAAGTAAGAAGATTATCTAGTCTTGTCTGAATTATCTGGAACAAACAAGATTTACAAGATTATCTAGTCTTGGCCGGATTATCTAGAGCTAACAAGATATCTAGCCTAGTCTGGTCTATCTAGAAGTAATAAGATTATCTAGTCTTGTCTGGATTATCTAGAACAAAAAAGATTAACAAGATTATCTAGAGTTGTCTGGTTTATCTAGGGCTAACAAGATATTTAGTCTAGTCTGGTTTATCTAGAAGTAAGAAGATTATCTAGTCTTGTCTGAATTATCTGGAAAAAATAAGATTAACAAGATTATCTAGTCTTGGCCGGATTATCTAGAGCTAACAAGATATCTAGTCTAGTCTGGTCTATCTAGAAGTAATAAGATTATCTAGTCTTGTCTGGATTATCTGGAACAAATAAGATTAACAAGATTATCTAGACTTGTCTGGATTATCTAGGGCTAACAAGATATTTAGTCTAGTCTGGTTTATCTAGAAGTAAGAAGATTATCTAGTCTTGTCTGAATTATCTGGAAAAAATAAGATTAACAAGATTATCTAGTCTTGGCCGGATTATCTAGAGCTAACAAGATATCTAGTCTAGTCTGGTCCATCTAGAAGTAATAAGATTATCTAGTCTTGTCTGGATTATGTGGAACAAATAAGATTAACAAGATTATCTAGACTTGTCTGGATTATCTAGAACAAAAAAGATTAACAAGATTATCTAGAGTTGTCTGGTTTATCTAGGGCTAACAAGATATTTAGTCTAGTCTGGTTTATCTAGAAGTAAGAAGATTATCTAGTCTTGTCTGAATTATCTGGAAAAAATAAGATTAACAAGATTATCTAGTCTTGGCCGGATTATCTAGAGCTAACAAGATATCTAGTCTAGTCTGGTCTATCTAGAAGTAATAAGATTATCTAGTCTTGTCTGGATTATCTGGAACAAATAAGATTAACAAGATTATCTAGACTTGTCTGGATTATCTAGGGCTAACAAGATATTTTGTCTAGTCTGGTTTATCTAGTAGTAAGAAGATTATCTAGCCTTGTCTGAATTATCTGAAACAAATAAGATTAACAAGATTATCTAGTCTTGGCAGGATTATCTAAAGCTAACAAGATATCTAGTCTAGTCTGGTCTATCTACAAGTAATAAGATTATCTAGTCTTGTCTGGATTATCTAGTCTTGTCTGAATTATCTGGAAAAAATAAGATTAACAAGATTATCTAGTCTTGGCAGGATTATCTAAAGCTAACAAGATATCTAGTCTAGTCTGGTCTATCTACAAGTAATAAGATTATCTAGTCTTGTCTGGATTATCTGGAACAAATAAGATTAACAAGATTATCTAGACTTGTCTGGATTATCTAGGGCTAACAAGATATTTAGTCTAGTCTGGTTTATCTATAAGTAAGAAGATTATCTAGTCTTGTCTGAATTATCTGGAACAAACAAGATTTACAAGATTATCTAGTCTTGGCCGGATTATCTAGAGCTAACAAGATATCTAGCCTAGTCTGGTCTATCTAGAAGTAATAAGATTATCTAGTCTTGTCTGGATTATCTAGAACAAAAAAGATTAACAAGATTATCTAGAGTTGTCTGGTTTATCTAGGGCTAACAAGATATTTAGTCTAGTCTGGTTTATCTAGAAGTAAGAAGATTATCTAGTCTTGTCTGAATTATCTGGAAAAAATAAGATTAACAAGATTATCTAGTCTTGGCCGGATTATCTAGAGCTAACAAGATATCTAGTCTAGTCTGGTCTATCTAGAAGTAATAAGATTATCTAGTCTTGTCTGGATTATCTGGAACAAATAAGATTAACAAGATTATCTAGACTTGTCTGGATTATCTAGGGCTAACAAGATATTTAGTCTAGTCTGGTTTATCTAGAAGTAAGAAGATTATCTAGTCTTGTCTGAATTATCTGGAAAAAATAAGATTAACAAGATTATCTAGTCTTGGCCGGATTATCTAGAGCTAACAAGATATCTAGTCTAGTCTGGTCCATCTAGAAGTAATAAGATTATCTAGTCTTGTCTGGATTATGTGGAACAAATAAGATTAACAAGATTATCTAGACTTGTCTGGATTATCTAGAACAAAAAAGATTAACAAGATTATCTAGAGTTGTCTGGTTTATCTAGGGCTAACAAGATATTTAGTCTAGTCTGGTTTATCTAGAAGTAAGAAGATTATCTAGTCTTGTCTGAATTATCTGGAAAAAATAAGATTAACAAGATTATCTAGTCTTGGCCGGATTATCTAGAGCTAACAAGATATCTAGTCTAGTCTGGTCCATCTAGAAGTAATAAGATTATCTAGTCTTGTCTGGATTATGTGGAACAAATAAGATTAACAAGATTATCTAGTCTTGTCTGGATTATCTAGAACAAAAAAGATTAACAAGATTATCTAGAGTTGTCTGGTTTATCTAGGGCTAACAAGATATTTAGTCTAGTCTGGTTTATCTAGAAGTAAGAAGATTATCTAGTCTTGTCTGAATTATCTGGAAAAAATAAGATTAACAAGATTATCTAGTCTTGGCCGGATTATCTAGAGCTAACAAGATATCTAGTCTAGTCTGGTCTATCTAGAAGTAATAAGATTATCTAGTCTTGTCTGGATTATCTGGAACAAATAAGATTAACAAGATTATCTAGACTTGTCTGGATTATCTAGGGCTAACAAGATATTTAGTCTAGTCTGGTTTATCTAGAAGTAAGAAGATTATCTAGTCTTGTCTGAATTATCTGGAAAAAATAAGATTAACAAGATTATCTAGTCTTGGCCGGATTATCTAGAGCTAACAAGATATCTAGTCTAGTCTGGTCCATCTAGAAGTAATAAGATTATCTAGTCTTGTCTGGATTATGTGGAACAAATAAGATTAACAAGATTATCTAGACTTGTCTGGATTATATAGAGCTAACAAGATATATAGTTTAGTCTGGTTTATCTAGAATTATAAAATTATGTAGTCTTGTCTTGATTATCTGGAACAAATAAGATTAACAACATTATCTAGTCTTGTCTGGATTATCTAGAGCTAACAAGATATTTAGTCTACGTCTGGTTTATCTAGAAGTAACAAGACTATCTAGTCTTGTCTTGATTATCTGGAATAAATAAGATTCACAAAATTATCTAGTCCTGTCTGGATTATCTAGAGCTAACAAGATGTCTAGTCTAGTCTGGATTATATAGAAGTAACTAGATTATCTAGCCTTGTCTTGATTATCTTGAAGAAATATGTTTAACAAGATAATCTAGTCTTGTCTGGATTATCTAGATCTAGCAAGATATCTAGTCTGGTCTATCTAGAAACAAAAAGATTATCTAGTCTTGTCTGGATTATCTGGAACAAATAAGATCAACAAGATTATCTAGTTTTGTCTGGATTATGTAGAGCTAATAAGATATCTAGTCTAGTATGGTTTATCTAGAAGTAACAAGATTATCTAGCCTTATCTCGATTATATGGAACAAATAAGATCAACAAGATAATCTAGTCTTGTCTTGATTATCTAGAACTAGCACCTTATCTAGTTTAGTCTGGTCTATCTAGATGCAATAAGATTATCTACTCTTGTCTGGATTATCTGGAACAAATAATATCAACAAGATTATCTAGTCTTGTCTGGATTATCTAGAGCTAACAAGATATCTTGTTTAGTCTGGTTTATATAGAAGTAACTAGATTATCCAGTCTTATCTGGATTATCTAGAGCTAGCAAGATATCTAGTCTAGTCTGGTCTATCTAGAAGCAATACGATTATCTAACCTTGTCTGGATTATCTGGAACAACTAAGATTAACAAGATTATCTAGTCTTCTCTGGATTATCTAGAGCTAACAAGATATATAGTCTAGTCTGGTTTATCTAGAAGTAACAAGCTAATCTAGTCTTGTCTGGATTATCTAGAGCCAACAAGATATCTAGTCTAGTATGGTTTATCTAGAAGTAACAAGATTATCTTTTCTTGTCTTGATTATCTGGAACAAATAATATTAACAAGATTATCTAGTCTTGTCTGGATTATCTAGAGCTAACAAGATATCTAATCTAGTTTAGTATATATAGAAGTAATAAGATTATCTAGTCTATCTAGATTATCTAGATCTAACAAGATATCTAGTCTAGTCTGGTTTATCTAGAAGAAACAATATTATATAGGTTTGTCTGGATTATTTGGAACAGCTAAGATTAACAAGATTATCTAGTCTTATCTGGATTATTTAGAGCTAACAGGAAATCTAGTCTAGTCTGGTTTATCTAGAAGTAACAAGATTATCTAGTCTTGTCTTGATTATCTGAAACAAATAAGATTAACAAAATTATCTAGTTCTGTCTGGATTATCTATAGCAAACAAGATATCTAGTCTCGTCTGGTTTATCTAGAAGAAACAAAATTATCTAGTCTTGTCTGAATTATCTGGAACAAATAGTATTAACAAGATTATGTAGTCTTGTCTGGATTATCTAGAGCTAACAAGATATCTAGTCTAGTTTATCTAGAAGCAACAAGATTATCTAGCATAGTCTGGATTATCTAATAAGATTATATAGTCTAATCCAGTTTTAAATATCTAGACTAGCTTAGTTTTGTCTTGGTTAATTGTGCTTATCTAGTTTATCTATAATTTGTTTTTCTTACTCTTTGGACGAGGCCTGCTAGGAGCCTGCCTAGATAATCTCCAGTGCTGAACAATAGATAGGCGACTATGGGGACGAAGTAGATATCTGGAAATATAATGCAAACATTTTTGCAAAATTCTGTAAAATTACCATTGTTAACTTTTGCAAATGTTTGAATAGAAAGTTGAAACTTTGCAGATTTGTTGCTAACAATGAAACTAAGAGTTGTTGCAAATTTCATTAATTTATGCCAATTTGCAAACATTCTAGACTCGCCAAGTTTTCAAGTTTCTTGAGATTTGTTAAATTTAATTCGCTAACTTTTGCAAATATTTGCCTAGAAAGTTGAAACTTTGCACATTTGTTTCTAACAATGAAACTAAGAAACTTTGCAAATTTCATTAAATTATGACAATTTGCAAACATTCTAGACTTGCTAAGTTTTCAAGTTTCTTGAGATTTGCAAAATTTAATTCGCTAACTTTTGCAAATATTTGCCTAGAAAGCTGAAACTTTGCAAATTTGTTGCTAGCAATGAAACTAAGAGACGTTGCAAATTTCATGAAATTATACCAATTTGCAAAAAATATACGAACAAATTCCTAGTATTTCTATAAATGTTTCAGTATTTTAACGATAATTTATGAATGCGAAATGATTTTCGCAAAATGGTTTTGTGGTTCGTGCGCAAAAATCCGAAAACCAATTTGAGAAATTGCGAAAATTGCAAAAACTACAAACTGAAAACCAATAATAAAAATAAATTTCAGATTTTTAGATTTCGCGACAACTTTTGAACGCGCAAAGATTTTCGCTAAATTTTTTCATCACCGCAAACTTTCCAAAAAGTTCCATCAGACACGAAATAAGCAATTACACAATGTTATTATTAGGAAAACAGTTTCTCTGCTGGAATTCTTTCAGCAGAATACTCACTGCTCCATGCGCTTCCGCTTGGCTTATCCTCCGACTCGATCAACACTGAAACCCCTGGGTAAATGGACAGCGTGATCAGAAACACGAGGAACACTCCGACGCCGTAGCTCCAGATCTTCCTGAAGATGGCGGCGTAGGAGACGATCCTCGGCCGCACCATCTCGCTCTGGAACTCGTTCACGTCCAGCCCCATCTTCTCGGAGGTGTGGAACTTGAAGAACACCGTTCTGGAGAGGACGACGTACGAGACGAGCGACAAGACGATCATCAAGTTGCCCACCATGAAATAGACGAAGGCGCTGAACTGCGAGGAGACGCCCACGGCCAAGGCGACGATCTGCGCCACGGCGGCGAAGATGCCTCCAAGCGCCTGTCCCCCCACCGTCGCTGTTATATACCTAGGCGAGAACTTGCCGATAACTCCGAAGAGACTTCCAGATAAAATCGCACTGAAAACTAACAAAGAAATCGGACACATTAGGACCAGACAAACGCCGGATTATAAGAAAGAGTGGTGGAATAGCGCGAGAGAATTACTGGACGTGTCGTCCGATTAACCAACGGCCGAATTACCGAGATTATACTGTAGATTTTCAGACAAAATTTTGAAAAGCGATGGAATTTTTCCAAAATTCTTTTAGAAAAATAAAGGTCGATTTCCATATGCGCGACACTCAGCTACGCGACGTCGTGCGACATCGCCTGTCAAATAATGATTAGATTGTTTTAAATGGTCACGTTCTCACTATGGCTACGCGACGTGCCCATTTAAAAAAATGTAATTATTAGTTGAAATTAAAGATTGTTTTAAATGGGCACGTCGCGTAGCCATAGTGAGAACGTGACCATTTAAAACAATGTATTCATTATTTGACAGGGGATGTCGCGTGACGTCGCGTACCTGAGAATCGGCCTTAATTCTGTTCATATTTAACATGCACATCAATTTCTGCACATTTAACATGAGCCTCGAAGAGTGTTACAACGTTTTGTGGAGATCATTAAGAAATCGTCACCTTAAAGGTCGATTCCCATATGCCCGACAGTCAGCTACGCGACGTCGGGTGACATTGCCTGTCAAATAATGATTACATTTTTTTTAATGAGCTCGTCGCGTAGCCATAATGAGAACGTGCCCATTTGAAACAATGTAATCATTACTTGACAGGCGATGTCGCGTAGCTGAGTGTCGCGTATATGAGAATCGGCTTTAATACTGAAAACTTGAGAAAATTAAGAAACTAGTTTTCATTTTTCCATCGATAATTTACGAAAGCGACGAGATTTTTTCAAATTTCTTTCGGGAGAATAGACCTGCAAGGTTCCCGTGCGAAAACTCGAAAACAAATTTGGAAACTTCTGGAAATTGCCAGAGCTACAAAGAAAATTAGTTCTGTTTTCAGTTTTTCAGCGATTAAGGTCGATTCTCATATACGCGACGTCACGCGACATCGCTTGTCAAATAATGATAACATTGTTTTAAATGGGCACGTTCTCACTATGGCTACGTGACGTGCCCATTTAAAACAATGTTATTATTATTTGACAGGCGAAGTCGCGCGACGTCGCGTAGCTGAATGTCGGGCATATGGGAATCGATCATATGGTACAGGCAGAAGGAGATTTACAGCGGCTAGGAATGGCCGCTTTGTTGTGTCTACATCATTAAAAAATTGTCACCTTAAAGGTCGATTTCCATATGCACGACACTCAGCTACGCGACGTCGCGCAACATTGCCTGTTAAATAATGATTACATTTTTTTAGTGGGCTCGTCGCGTAGCGCAAGTGAGAACGTGCCCATTTAAAACAATGTAATCATTATGTGACAGACGATGTCGCGTGACGTCGCGTAGCTGAGTGTCGCGTATACGAGAATCGACCTAAATCCTGAAAACTGAGAAAATTTAGAAAATAGTTTTGATTTTTCCATCGATAATTTATTAGCGCGACGAGATTTTTTCAAAATTCTTTCGGGAGAATAGTCCTGCGAGATTCTCGTGCGAAAACTCGAAAAGAAATTTGAAAACCTTTGGAAATTGTCAGAGCTGCAAAGAAAATTAGGTTTTTTTGTTTTCAGTTTTTCAGCGATTAAGGCCGATTCTCATATACGCGACATTCAGCTACGCGACATCGCCCGTCAAATAATGATAACATAGTTTTAAATGGGCACGTTCTCACTATGGCTACGCGACGAGCCCATTAAAAAAATGTAATCATTATTTGGCCGGCAATGTCGCGCGACGTCGCGTAGCTGTGTGTCGGGCAAATGGGAAACGATCACATGGTACAGGCAGAAGGAGATTTACAACGGCTAGGAATGACCGCTTTGTTGTGTCTACATCATTAAGAAATCGTCACCTTAAAGGTCGATTCCCTAATGCGCGATACTCAACTACGCGACGTCGCGCGACATTGAGTGTCAAATAATGATTACATTTTTTTTAATGGGCTCGTTGCGTAGCTGTCGCATACCCATAGTGAAGACGTGCCCATTTAAAACAATGTAATCATTATTTGACAGACGATGTCGCGTGACGTCGCGTAGCTGAGTGTCGCGTATATGAGAATCGGCCTTAATCCTGAAATTACTGAGAAAATTAAGACAATAGTTTTCATTTTTCCATCGATAATTTACGAACGCGACGAGATTTTTTTTCAAAATTCTTTCGGGAGATTGGTTCTGCAAGGTTCTCGTGCGAAAACTCGAAAACAAATTTGAAAACTTTTGGAAATTGCCAGAGCTACAAAGAAAATTAGTTTTGTTTTCAGTTTTTCAGCGATTAAGGCCGATTCTCATATACGCGACACTCAGCTACGCGACGTCACGCTACATCGTCTGTCAAATAATGATTAAATTGTTTTAAATGGGCACGTTCTCACTATGGCTACGCGACGAGCCCATTAAAAAAATGTAATCATTATTTGACAGGCAATGTCGCAAGACGTCGCGTAGCAGAGTGTCGGGCATATGGGAATCGATCATATGGTACAGGCAGAAGCATATTTACAACGGCTAGGAATGACCGCTTTGTTGTGCCTACATCATTAAGAAAGCGTCACCTTAAAGGTCGATTCCCATATGCCCGACACTCAGCTACGCGACGTCGCGCGACATTGCCTGTCAAATAATGATTACATTCTTTTGATGGGCCCGTCGCGTAGCCATAGTGAGAACGTGCCCATTTAAAACAATGTAATCATTATTTGACAGACGATGTCGCGTGACGTCGCGTAGCTGAGTGTCGCGTATATGAGAATCGGCCTTAATCCTGAAATCACTGAGAAAATTAAGAAAATAGTTTTCATTTTTCCATCGATAATTTATGAACGCGACGAGATTTTTTCAAATTTCTTTCGTGAGAATAGACCTGCAAGGTTCCCGTGCGAAAACTCGAAAACAAATTTGGAAACTTCTGGAAATTGCCAGAGCTACAAAGAAAATTAGTTCTGTTTTCAGTTTTTCAGCGATTAAGGGCGATTCTCATATACGCGACAGACAGCTACGCGACGTCGCCTGTCACGCGACATCGCCTGACTAATGATAACATTGTTTTAAATGGGCACGTCTCACTATGGCTAAGCGACGAGCCCATTAAAAAAAATGTAATGATTATTTGACAGGCAATGTCGCGCGACGTCGCGTAGCTGAGTGTCGGGCAAATGGGAATCGATCATATGGTACAGGCAGAACGAGATTTACAACGACTAGGAATGACCGCTTTGTTGTGTCTACATCATTAAGAAATCGTCACCTTAAAGGTCGATTCCCATATGCGCGACACTCAGCTACGCGACGTCGCGCGACATTGAGTGTCAAATAATGATTACATTTTTTTTAATGGGCTCGTCGCCGCGTAGCTGTCGAATAGCCATAGTGAGGACTTGCCCATTTAAAACAATGTAATCATTATTTGACAGGCGATGTCGCGTGACGTCGCTGAGTGTCGCGTATATGAGAATCGGCGTAAATCCTGAAAACTGAGAAAATTAAGAAAATAGTTGTCATTTTTCCATCGATAATTTACGAACGCGACGAGATTTTTTCAAAATTTTTTCGGGAGAATAGTCCTGCAAGATTCCCGTGTGAAAACTCGAAAACAAATTTGAAAACTTTTGGAAATTGCCAGAGCTACAAAGAAAATTAGTTATGTTTTCAGTTTCTCAGCGATTAAGGCCGATTATCATATACGCGACAATCAGCTACGCGACGTCACGCCTGTCAAATAATGCTAACATTGTTTTAAATGGCCACGTTTTCACTATGGCTACGAGACGAGCCCATTAAAAAAATGTAATCCGTATTTGACAGGCAATGTCGAACGACGTCGCGTAGTTGAGTGTCGGGCATATGGGAATCGATCATATGGTACAGGCAGAAGGAGATTTACAACGGCTAGGAATGACCGCTTTGTTGTGTCTACATCATTAAGAAATCGTCACCTTAAAGGTTGATTCCCATATGCCCGACACTCAGCTACGCGACGTCGCGCGACATTTCCTGTCAAATAATGATTACATTTTTTTTAATGGGCTTGTCGCATAGTGAGAACGTGCACATTTAAAACAATGTAATCATTATTTGACACACGATGTCGCGTGACGTCGCGTAGCTGAGTGTGGCGTAAATGAGAATCGGCCTTAATCCTGAAATCTGAGAAAATTTAATGGGCTCGTCGCGTAGCTGCTGCGTAGCTATAGTGAGAACGTGCCCATTTAAAACAAGGTAATCATTATTTGACAGACGATGTCGCGTGACGTCGCGTAGCTGGGTGTCGCGTATATGAGAATCGGCCTTAATCCTGAAAACTGAGAAAATTAAGAAAGTAGTTTTCATTTTTCCATCGATAATTTACGAACGCGACGAGATTTTTGCAAAATTCTTTCGGGAGAATAGTCCTGCGAGATTCCCGTGCGAAAACTCGAAAACAAATTTGAACACTTTTGGAAATTGCCAGAGTTACAAAGAAAATTAGTTTTGTTTTCAGTTTTTCAGCGATTAATCCCGATTCCCATATACGCGACACTCAGCTACGCGACGTCACGCGACATCGCCTGTCAAATAATTATAACATTGTTTTAAATGGGCCCGTTCTCACTATAGCTACACGACGAGCCCATTTAAAACAATGGTATCATTATTTGACAGGCGATGTCGCACGACGTCGCGTAGCTGTGTCGCATATATGGGAATCGACCTTTACTCGGGAACGCGGCGAGATTTTCGCGAAATTCTTTCAGCGACAACTTCTGTTAATATTATTTTTGCGTAAGTAAACTCACCGTTTAGCAACACGACCGTGGACAGGGTCAGCGCGAAAAATGTCTCCTGCCCTGAAACAATCCAAAATCAAAGCTTTTTGCGGAAACCTCGGCCGAAAATCGCTCACATCCGTCCGTGTCGATCCTGACGAAGACCGTGGTCAGCACGAACAGGATCAGCATCATCACCAGCGAGCCCAAAATCCGCACTTGCAACGCAATTCTGCAAAACAAAGATTGTTTACGCAAAAGTTGCGCGAATTTCGGCGCATTTTACTTGTGATTCAAGGCAGTGTTGAGCGTCAGAAAGGCTATGTTAGGCACCGAGGAGGCCACACTCAGGTAGGACGTGAACTCTGCCTGGAGCTGCGTCCGTTTCCCGTCGTTCTTCGTCAAATCGGTGAAATTCTTGGTCACGTCGCGAAATTTGTACAACCAATACTGCAACAATAATTATAATACAGTCTCAGGTGGTGGTGAAAGAAGTCCTCTCCATAAGCACCAATACGCTTATCAGCCAGTAGACGCTCTACACGAGATAACGACCACATTGGAAGCCGCACTGGAAGAAATTGCAGTAGGTATCTTTATAGATATAGAGGCAGCGTTTGACTGTTTATCAATACAACATAACCCGTTTATCAATAAAGAATGCTCCACATTGCCATGGTGAAGGAGCTTGACTGTCTTAGTGACCCTAAGAGCTAAGTCGGCGGTAGCACAGCTACTGGTGGTGCTACTCCTGTGCCGAACAGATCAAAGGTGAAAGATCAGACTAAGAGAAGAGATCAGACTAAGAACACACCCTACCCGGCTGTAGTGTCGTGGCCAAGGGTTAACGACGCCGGAGCAGTTTATATTTTAGTAATATCTGTTCCGATATACTGGGCTCTCTGCTGTCAGCTGACCTTGTCCTGCGAGCAGTGAGTCTGGGGACCTAGGCTTAACCGCCCGTAATGGTGGAACAGCCTATGCCGATAGCTGCATGGCCACGGGAAAGCGGTGGTCAATAGTAGGTCGAACTCAGGAAAATGGCAAACTCCTGTTTCAATCAGCCTTCTGTAGTAAAGCAGGGCTCTGCTGTGACTGTTTATTTCCCTAGCTTCTCATGGGACCAAAAATGGAAACAACGAAAAAAAAAATTTAAAGGATCGGGTGTCTCCTCAAGCTCTCCCAAACCAGAGGCAGAAGACCTTGCCAACAGCGCAGAAATGCCTATGGTAGGCGCGGGGGTGCAAACAAAGGAGATAGAACTCCTATTGAGCAGCGACCAGGAACTCGCTGACAATCTTAAGGGTCTAAAAACAAGACCCAAAAAAGCAGCGGATGAGCGGAACTGCCAGAAAAAAAAAGTTCCTAATCAGAGCGGGCTTAACGGAGGAAGAGGCTAGGGATAAGGCATTAGTGCCTATCAATCCCAAATCCTCAGAATCCAATAGGCATCAGCGTTCTGATGGGAGCAGTCCTGAAAAGAGCCTAAGCAAGGCAGTGCCTATGACTCAGCAAGCGGAGGCAAAGAAGGTAACTGAAAGGCGCAAGATGCCTACATTATGCGCCAGTACAGCTACCTACAGTCAACTGGTCAACTCCATAAAGGTAGGAATTACCTGTAAAGGCTACCCTGAAAGCCTTATGACGGAGGACCAAATCAAAGTGGTCCAGAAAGTCATCCTGGATGCTATTGTAAATGTGGAGAGGAGAGCTTTTAATCCTGCTTTCTTGCGCACCAGCATCCAGGATGATTAGCACTGACTTGTGCGAACCAAGAGACTGCTGAATGGAAAAAGGGTCTTGAGGCCCAACTCCAACCATGGGAGGGAGCTGATCTGAAAATTGTTGAAGTGGCAAAAATGCCACGCGACGAAATCTTTATCGGCTACTTCCCAAATAGCATAGAGGATAACAAAAAAACTTACATCATCGGCGGTGATGAAGAAGTTCCAGGGCATTAGAGTGGTCATGCCGAGCAGGTAGAATATGAGATAGGCGAGATGGTAGCGGTCCTTGGGCTCCGGGGGCTTGAAGAGGGGCTTGCTGTCCCGCACGACCACACTCTCCTGGTAGCTCTGCGTCCTCAGGTCGACGTTTTCTTCCTCGGAGTCGGACTCCTGCAACAGGGGCCTGGTGTTGATGGAATAGTCCATGCTGGCGGAGTCAAATCGCGAACGCGTCAGCGGGGTTTTAACAAACTTCGTCTTTTGTGCATGTCTTTGTCTTACAATTAAACAAACTTTGACGTCAGTCAGAACCAGGGACACGATATCTAAATATCTAACACAACACACACATTGTCCGTCAGCTGAGCTTTGTTTGATAGGGTTACCAACGTTAGAAAAACTAATAAATTTGGGGGGAAAACAGACGCACCAACTTAAAATGTTTGGAATTTGATAGACTACAATCACTTCAATCTACATATATTATTACTTTATCTCTAAATATTATTAATCTACATAGATATATTATCTCTCTAAACTACTTTCTAGCTTTAATAAACAATTTATTTGCGTAGTCTGTTACTTTGGTATTCTTAGTTTGTCTAATCAAGACTAGATTTATCTATTCTAGTCTTGATTAATCTACCCTAGTCCAATCTAGATTTGTTTAAACTAATCTATTCTCCTCTAGAAGATTAGGTCTGCTCTTGTCTAGTCTATTCTTTGTCTAGTGGACTAAACTGTACTGATCGAGGACGAGTTATTTTTTGAGATTATGTAACATGTAGGAAGTGAAACTTGTTTGTTTAGTGTGGATCAAGTACTGGGGTCAAGGATTTGCTTGATAATAAAAATTAATGATTATGTTCTATTTTTAGAAAAGGAAACAAAGCAAATTTGTTTTGGATGACTAGGAGATGATATTTGGATGACTAGGATGACAAGACTAGACAGAGAAGACTAAACGGACTAGATTAGACAGACAAGGCTAGACACACAAGACTAGACACTCAAGATTAGACAGACAAGACTAGATAGACAAGACTAGACAGACAAGACAAGACAGACAAGGCTAGACAGACAAGACTTGACAGATGAAAACGGAGTTATCGAAACAAAGGATCGTTTCGTCCACCAAATGGTCACGAGAAAATCGGCGATGGAAGAAGCTGATACCAGAGATCTCTTCACCTGTCTCGAAAAACTAAGGCAGATTTGCGAAATAAATGGCAGAAATAAATTGGCTATACACCGCCCGAGGAAAATAGACTGGCCCACGACAAAAAAGCAATAGAGTTCGTATTCTGCAAGACCGAGATAGAAATCAGGGTTTGCTGTCCAAACGAAGCGCCAACCGATGCAGAGAAGAAACAGCGCAGACCCAAAAACACTTGGGCGGAAGTCACAAAAACAGAATTACCGGAAGAACCAGTACAGAAGACCCAAGAGAAAAGAAAGTATAGAAACACAGAAGCCATCACAGTCAAAGCGGAAGGAAGCACCTACCCGGAACTACTAAAAATGGTAAGGGCGCAGATAGACCTTAAAGAGACTGGAGCTACTATCGCTAGAGCCAGAAGGGCAAAAACAGGTGATCTCCTGCTCGAGGTGAAGAGAGACAAGGCACAGGAGTTATGTTTATAAAGAATAAGTGCCCCAAGGCGGATGTACGCCTAAAAGTGGACGAAACACTATTCCATATAGAGGGAATGGATGCACTCACTCCGCAAGAGGAAATCGTACAGGCAGTCAGAAGCAAGATACGCAACTCAAAATGCGATGTAAAAATCAGAAATCTAAGACAGTCTGGCCGCAACCATTTCACTTCCCAGGACACTTGCAAGCACCCTGAAATCAAATGATGCAATCATTATAGGCATGGTGGAATGCAAGGTATAGGAAAGAATAAATCTGACTAAATGTCACAGATGCTGGCTAATGGGACACGTGACAAAGCATTGCAGCGGCCCGGACAGGCAGAAATTATGCTTCCGCTGCGGAAAAGAAGGCCACACAGCCCAGGATTGCAAAGCAGAGGAATACTGCCCCATCTGCGAACTAACAGGACACAGGGCGGACTCAGGAGCATGTCCAGCATACAAAAAGGCATTGTCGGAGGCAAGATTTTAAAAAAACAAAAATGCTCCAAATAATACGATGCGATTAACTTGATGCGATGTCATGCAGCACATGACCTTCTGGAAGCGGCTGTCGCAGATACAGGAATAGACTTATTAATAATCAGCGAACCTAACAAAAGGAGGGCAATATCAGGAGGATGGTACAAAGACGACAAAACCGACGCAGCTATTTTAATAAATAACACCAACGTCACAGTCAGAGACAGTCGAACCGGCACAGGATACGTATGGGTAGAGCTACAACAAATAGTTGTGTATAGCTGTTATTACTCCCCGAATGACAGCATCCAACAGCTATAATCCTCTTTATATGAACTGAAAGATAGCATAAGAGGACAAGCAAAGTCAGCAGTCATCACAGGTGACTTTAACGCTAAGTCCCCATAGTGGGGATGCAGCAAAATGGACGCCAGGGGCGATTTGGTTATGGATTGGCTGTCTGAACTGGACCTAAATATTATAAATAAAGGAAAAACTCCGACGTTTACCAGAAGAGAGTCTTCGTCGATCATAGACCTCACAATCACAACCGCGAATCTAACAGGAAAAGTGAACGACTGGCAGGTTTTGGACAGGGTGACCATGAGTGACCATATGTACCTCCGATACCACATTGAGGTGGGCTTAGCCGACAGAACTCCCCAGCCCAGGAACTGTATTGGCTGGTCGACCAAGCATATGGATCAAGAAAAACTCGCAAGAGCAATCCAAATGGAAGCAACTGACTCCGCAGAGCGATCACCAGAGGAACTTATAGCTGTACTTAAAAAAGCATGCAGAGCCACCCTCAAACCCAAACAAAAATTCCGCAAGAGACGTCATGTATACTGGTGGAGCGATGAAATCTTCCAACTTCAAACAAAATGAATTTCAGCCAGGCGAACTTACCAGCGATCAGCAAAAAGAAATGATATCGACAACACTACACAAGGCAGGGACGCATACATGTTATCAAGAAGAAACCTGAAAGTGGCCATAAACATATCTAAAAGTGCAATGAAGTAGAATATAGAATAAATTAGACGACAACCCATGGGAAGATGCATATGAAATCGCTACACGGGAACTGAAACTGAGACACTCAAACCTTCAAATAACAATGGAAAAGGTGAAGGATGTTGCGGATATACTCTCCCCATCTCACGAAAACTCGACATGTGAAATTCCAGAGGTAAGAGAGATTGTTAAGTTCTCCACAGACGAGCTTCAATACGCCAGCAACAAACTACGCAACGGCTGAGCACCAGGCCCAGACGGGTTACCACCAGAAGTTATCAAAATCGCGGCAAATACCTGCCCAGACTTTATTCTTGATGTATATAATAAAATAATGGAAGATGGAACCTTTCCTACCATATGGAAGAAAGCCAAACTAGTACTTCTCCGAAAAGGAGACAAGCCTATCCAGGAGGCCTCGTCGTATTGGCCAATATGCCTACTCGACGGATCAGGCAAGCTACTTGAGCAGCTGATCCTAATCAGGATTAAAAAAGAACTCTCCAGAACAACAAACCTTTCCCATAAGCAATTGGATTTCGCAAAGGACCATCTACGGTGGATGTAATTACCACGGTCATAAAAATTGCTACAGAGGCAGCAGCCGGTACGAGAAGGACACGAAATATGAGCGCACTAATCACGCTGGATGTGAAAAACGCGTTCAATTCTGCTGTCTGGCAAAACGCGCTGGAGGAGATAGCAGAAAGAGGCTTCCCTCCGTACCTGTCAAGACTGCTGCATAGCTACCTAAGTGAACGCAGAATAATAATGGAAGCAAGAGGAAAATCTGCGGAGCGCGAGGTAACTAGTGGTGTTCCACAGGGCTCCATTTTAGGATCTACCTTGTGGAATATCCTATATGACGGTGTTCTCAGGCTGAAATTGCCGGAGGGAGTAAAGATGGTTGGCTTTGCCGACGACCTGGCTCTTGTTGTAACGGGTAAAAACGAAAGAGGATTGATGCTAAGGGCCAAAAAAGCCATAGAACTGGTGGACTCGTGGTTACAAGAAAAACAGCTGAAGCTAGCGCCAGAAAAGACCGAAGCGGTGCTGCTTACCGGAGGAAGACACATAGATCCAATTATATTCAAAGTGAAAAATGCGCCAGTTACACCTAAAGATTCGATTAAATACCTAGGAGTTACCATCGAAAAAAAAATTCATTTAATAAACACGTCAAACGCTGGGGGTCCAAGAAGCAGCAAGAGAAAACTAGTAAAGTAGATATGCTCGGTCGCAATTCAGCAATGCTGTATGGGGCCCCTGTGTAGGAAAAGGCGATGAAGAAGGCAAGCATAAGGCAGAAACTTGCCACGGTACAAAGAAAAATGGTTCTACGGGTGTGCAGTGCGTACAGGACGGTGTCGAGAGACGCCGTTCTCGTGATCGCGGGCATATCGCCCATAGAGTTCAAGGCCGAGGAAAGGACCTACCTGTATAACGCTAAAAAACAGGGGGACGAGAGAAACATGATGGAACAGAGAAAGAAAGCCAAGTGCCAGATGCTCGAAAAGTGGCAAAGACACTGGAACACTTCTAACAAAGGTCAGTGGACCAGACAGCTAATCCCAGATCTGCTGCCATGGGTGACACGAAAACACGGAGAGGTGGGTTATCATCTCACTCAGGCGCTGGCTGGGCATGGGTGCTTCAAAGAGTACTTACATAAAATCGGCAGGGCCCCAGACAGTCGTTGTGATTACTGCGGCCTTACGGACAGTGCTCTACACACAGTATTCGTTTGCGAGAGATGAACGACAGAGAGACACGTATGGAAAACCAAAACAAATGAAAAACTTCAAACAACTACAATGACTGACGTATGCTCAGGTGCGAAGAAGCCTGGCTTACCACAGAAACCATGATTACAAACATCCTAACCAAAAAGGAAAGAGACAAATTAGACAGAAAGAAAAACAGAACCAAGGGAGATGCATAGAACATACAGAACACCTGAACCATTAATCACATTGCGTGGATGGGGGATGTAAGGCTACCCATAGTTCTAACCAGTCGAAACAGAGAATGTGATATGCCACAATCCTGAAGTAATGCGAAGAGCGGTTCCGGGATGTGCGGGCTCTCCAGGGGGTCCACTTGCTCAAGTTAACCGAAAGGTGCTTGCTACGTCCCCATAAACAAATCAAAAAGACAAGACTAGACAGACAAGACTAGACAAGACTAGACAAGACTAGACAGACTAGACAGACAAGACTAGACAAGCAAAACCAGACAGACAAGACAAGACAGACAAGACTCGACAGACAAGACTAGACAGACAAGACTAGACAGACAAGACTAGACAGACAAGACTAGACAGACAAGACTAGACAGACAAGACTAGACAGACAAGACTAGACAGACAAGACTAGACAGACAAGACTAGACAGACAAGACTAGACAGACAAGACTAGACAGACAAGACTAGACAGACAAGACTAGACAGACAAGACTAGACAGACAAGACTAGACAGACAAGACTAGACAGACAAGACTAGACAGACAAGACTAGACAGACAAGACTAGACAGACAAGACTAGACAGACAAGACTAGACAGACAAGACTAGACAGACAAGACTAGACAGACAAGACTAGACAGACAAGACTAGACAGACAAGACTAGACAGACAAGACTAGACAGACAAGACTAGACAGACAAGACTAGACAGACAAGACTAGACAGACAAGACTAGACAGACAAGACTAGACAGACAAGACTAGACAGACAAGACTAGACAGACAAGACTAGACAGACAAGACTAGACAGACAAGACTAGACAGACAAGACTAGACAGACAAGACTAGACAGACAAGACTAGACAGACAAGACTAGACAGACAAGACTAGACAGACAAGACTAGACAGACAAGACTAGACAGACAAGACTAGACAGACAAGACTAGACAGACAAGACTAGACAGACAAGACTAGACAGACAAGACTAGACAGACAAGACTAGACAGACAAGACTAGACAGACAAGACTAGACAGACAAGACTAGACAGACAAGACTAGACAGACAAGACTAGACAGACAAGACTAGACAGACAAGACTAGACAGACAAGACTAGACAGACAAGACTAGACAGACAAGACTAGACAGACAAGACTAGACAGACAAGACTAGACAGACAAGACTAGACAGACAAGACTAGACAGACAAGACTAGACAGACAAGACTAGACAGACAAGACTAGACAGACAAGACTAGACAGACAAGACTAGACAGACAAGACTAGACAGACAAGACTAGACAGACAAGACTAGACAGACAAGACTAGACAGACAAGACTAGACAGACAAGACTAGACAGACAAGACTAGACAGACAAGACTAGACAGACAAGACTAGACAGACAAGACTAGACAGACAAGACTAGACAGACAAGACTAGACAGACAAGACTAGACAGACAAGACTAGACAGACAAGACTAGACAGACAAGACTAGACAGACAAGACTAGACAGACAAGACTAGACAGACAAGACTAGACAGACAAGACTAGACAGACAAGACTAGACAGACAAGACTAGACAGACAAGACTAGACAGACAAGACTAGACAGACAAGACTAGACAGACAAGACTAGACAGACAAGACTAGACAGACAAGACTAGACAGACAAGACTAGACAGACAAGACTAGACAGACAAGACTAGACAGACAAGACTAGACAGACAAGACTAGACAGACAAGACTAGACAGACAAGACTAGACAGACAAGACTAGACAGACAAGACTAGACAGACAAGACTAGACAGACAAGACTAGACAGACAAGACTAGACAGACAAGACTAGACAGACAAGACTAGACAGACAAGACTAGACAGACAAGACTAGACAGACAAGACTAGACAGACAAGACTAGACAGACAAGACTAGACAGACAAGACTAGACAGACAAGACTAGACAGACAAGACTAGACAGACAAGACTAGACAGACAAGACTAGACAGACAAGACTAGACAGACAAGACTAGACAGACAAGACTAGACAGACAAGACTAGACAGACAAGACTAGACAGACAAGACTAGACAGACAAGACTAGACAGACAAGACTAGACAGACAAGACTAGACAGACAAGACTAGACAGACAAGACTAGACAGACAAGACTAGACAGACAAGACTAGACAGACAAGACTAGACAGACAAGACTAGACAGACAAGACTAGACAGACAAGACTAGACAGACAAGACTAGACAGACAAGACTAGACAGACAAGACTAGACAGACAAGACTAGACAGACAAGACTAGACAGACAAGACTAGACAGACAAGACTAGACAGACAAGACTAGACAGACAAGACTAGACAGACAAGACTAGACAGACAAGACTAGACAGACAAGACTAGACAGACAAGACTAGACAGACAAGACTAGACAGACAAGACTAGACAGACAAGACTAGACAGACAAGACTAGACAGACAAGACTAGACAGACAAGACTAGACAGACAAGACTAGACAGACAAGACTAGACAGACAAGACTAGACAGACAAGACTAGACAGACAAGACTAGACAGACAAGACTAGACAGACAAGACTAGACAGACAAGACTAGACAGACAAGACTAGACAGACAAGACTAGACAGACAAGACTAGACAGACAAGACTAGACAGACAAGACTAGACAGACAAGACTAGACAGACAAGACTAGACAGACAAGACTAGACAGACAAGACTAGACAGACAAAATTAGACAGACAAGACTAGACAGACAAGACTAGACAGACAAGACTAGACAGACAAGACTAGACAGACAAGACTAGACAGACAAGACTAGACAGACAAGACTGGACAGACAAGACTAGATAGACAAGACTAGACAGGCAAGACTAGACAGACAAGACTAGACAGACAAGACTAGACAAACAAGACTAGACAGACAAGATTAGTCAGACAAGACTAGAAAGACAAGACTAGACAAACAAGACGTATAGTGTTTTCTTAATACAAGATAACTCGTTTATAAATAAATCTCGTGTTAGTCCTGTCCTTAACCTTAACCCCGGAAATGCGCAAGCCGTCCGACACACTGCGGCGAAACGTCCGCGGCGGCGCAGTGCGCCGCTGAAAAAACCGCCCCCCAGCCGGCCATCGATTCCGCAAACGAGAAAACGCAACGCCGACACACAAACGCACGTAAACCGATCGGATTTCCTCAGGCGGCCGAGACGCTTCTCCGCAGACGGGGCTCCTCGCGCGTCTCACTTTCCGCGGGGGCTGGTAGGCCGGCAGCAGGACGCTTTGCAAGGTGTACCCGAGTCCGGGCTCGGCCCGCAGCGTCTGGGCCCTGCCGCAGACGTCCTGCAGCATGGTGGCCGACACCGACCATCCTGCCGCCTCCGTCACCAGAGACTCCAACCTCACCGAAGCCGACATCACAGACCGCACGCAAAAAAGCATCTTTGACGTCGTCAAAAGTGGGTGAGTATCTATATAGATTACATCTTATCTCTTCCTTTGTTTAAAACTTATCTATCTAATCTTGTATTTCAAGACATGATTGTTTAGTCTAATCTAGTCTGTTTAGTCTTGTCTGTCTAGTCTTGTTTGTCTAGTCTTGTCTGTCTAGTCTTGTCTGTCTAGTCTTGTTTGTCTAGTTTTGTCTGTCTAGTCTTGTGTGTCTAATCTTGTCTGTCTAGTCTTGTCTGTCTAGTCTTGTCTGTCTAGTCTTGTCTGTCTAGTCTTGTCTGTCTAGTCTTGCCTGTCTAGTCTTGTCTGTCTAGTCTTGTCTGTCTAGTCTTGTCTGTCTAGTCTTGTCTGTCTAGTCTTGTCTGTCTAGTCTTGTCTGTCTAGTCTTGTCTGTCTAGTCTTGTCTGTCTAGTCTTGTCTGTCTAGTCTTGTCTGTCTAGTCTTGTCTGTCTAGTCTTGTCTGTCTAGTCTTGTCTGTCTAGTCTTGTCTGTCTAGTCTTGTCTGTCTAGTCTTGTCTGTCTAGTCTTGTCTGTCTAGTCTTGTCTGTCTAGTCTTGTCTGTCTAGTCTTGTCTGTCTAGTCTTGTCTGTCTAGTCTTGTCTGTCTAGTCTTGTCTGTCTAGTCTTGTCTGTCTAGTCTTGTCTGTCTAGTCTTGTCTGTCTAGTCTTGTCTGTCTAGTCTTGTCTGTCTAGTCTTGTCTGTCTAGTCTTGTCTGTCTAGTCTTGTCTGTCTAGTCTTGTCTGTCTAGTCTTGTCTGTCTAGTCTTGTCTGTCTAGTCTTGTCTGTCTAGTCTTGTCTGTCTAGTCTTGTCTGTCTAGTCTTGTCTGTCTAGTCTTGTCTGTCTAGTCTTGTCTGTCTAGTCTTGTCTGTCTAGTCTTGTCTGTCTAGTCTTGCCTGTCTAGTCTTGTCTGTCTAGTCTTGTCTGTCTAGTCTTGTCTGTCTAGTTTTGTCTGTCTAGTCTTGTCTGTCTAGTCTTGTCTGTCTAGTCTTGTCTGTCTAGTCTTGTCTGTCTAGTCTTGTCTGTCTAGTCTTGTCTGTCTAGTCTTGTCTTGTCTGTCTAGTCTTGTCTGTCTAGTCTTGTCTGTCTAGTCTTGTCTGTCTAGTCTTGTCTGTCTAGTCTTGTCTGTCTAGTCTTGTCTGTCTAGTCTTGTCTGTCTAGTCTTGCCTGTCTAGTCTTGTCTGTCTAGTCTTGTCTGTCTAGTCTTGTCTGTCTAGTCTTGTCTGTCTAGTCTTGTCTGTCTAGTCTTGTCTGTCTAGTCTTGTCTGTCTAGTCTTGTCTGTCTTGTCTTGTCTGTCTAGTCTTGTCTGTCTAGTCTTGTCTGTCTAGTCTTGTCTGTCTAGTCTTGTCTGTCTAGTCTTGTCTGTCTAGTCTTGTCTGTCTAGTCTTGTCTGTCTAGTCTTGTCTGTCTAGTCTTGTCTGTCTAGTCTTGTCTGTCTAGTCTTGCCTGTCTAGTCTTGTCTGTCTAGTCTTGTCTGTCTAGTCTTGTCTGTCTAGTCTTGTCTGTCTAGTCTTGTCTGTCTAGTCTTGTCTGTCTAGTCTTGTCTGTCTAGTCTTGTCTGTCTAGTCTTGTCTGTCTAGTCTTGTCTGTCTAGTCTTGTCTGTCTAGTCTTGTCTGTCTAGTCTTGCCTGTCTAGTCTTGTCTGTCTAGTCTTGTCTGTCTAGTCTTGTCTGTCTAGTTTTGTCTGTCTAGTCTTGTCTGTCTAGTCTTGTCTGTCTAGTCTTGTCTGTCTAGTCTTGTCTGTCTAGTCTTGTCTGTCTAGTCTTGTCTGTCTAGTCTTGTCTGTCTAGTCTTGTCTGTCTAGTCTTGCCTGTCTAGTCTTGTCTGTCTAGTCTTGCCTGTCTAGTCTTGTCTGTCTAGTCTTGTCTGTCTAGTCTTGTCTGTCTAGTCTTGTCTGTCTAGTCTTGTCTGTCTAGTCTTGTCTGTCTAGTCTTGTCTGTCTAGTCTTGTCTGTCTAGTCTTGTCTGTCTAGTCTTGTCTGTCTAGTCTTGTCTGTCTAGTCTTGTCTGTCTAGTCTTGTCTGTCTAGTCTTGCCTGTCTAGTCTTGTCTGTCTAGTCTTGTCTGTCTAGTCTTGTCTGTCTAGTTTTGTCTGTCTAGTCTTGTCTGTCTAGTCTTGTCTGTCTAGTCTTGTCTGTCTAGTCTTGTCTGTCTAGTCTTGTCTGTCTAGTCTTGTCTGTCTAGTCTTGTCTGTCTAGTCTTGTCTGTCTAGTCTTGTCTGTCTAGTCTTGTCTGTCTAGTCTTGTCTGTCTAGTCTTGTCTGTCTAGTCTTGTCTGTCTAGTCTTGTCTGTCTAGTCTTGTCTGTCTAGTCTTGTCTGTCTAGTCTTGTCTGTCTAGTCTTGTCTGTCTAGTCTTGTCTGTCTAGTCTTGTCTGTCTAGTCTTGTCTGTCTAGTCTTGCCTGTCTAGTCTTGTCTGTCTAGTCTTGTCTGTCTAGTCTTGTCTGTCTAGTTTTGTCTGTCTAGTCTTGTCTGTCTAGTCTTGTCTGTCTAGTCTTGTCTGTCTAGTCTTGTCTGTCTAGTCTTGTCTGTCTAGTCTTGTCTGTCTAGTCTTGTCTGTCTAGTCTTGTCTGTCTAGTCTTGTCTGTCTAGTCTTGTCTGTCTAGTCTTGTCTGTCTAGTCTTGTCTGTCTAGTCTTGTCTGTCTAGTCTTGTCTGTCTAGTCTTGTCTGTCTAGTCTTGTCTGTCTAGTCTTGTCTGTCTAGTCTTGTCTGTCTAGTCTTGTCTGTCTAGTCTTGTCTGTTTAGTCTTGTCTGTCTAGTCTTGTCTGTCTAGTCTTGTCTGTCTAGTCTTGTCTGTCTAGTCTTGTCTGTCTAGTCTTGCCTGTCTAGTCTTGTCTGTCTAGTCTTGTCTGTCTAGTCTTGTCTGTCTAGTCTTGTCTGTCTAGTCTTGTCTGTCTAGTCTTGTCTGTCTAGTTTTGTCTGTCTAGTCTTGTCTGTCTAATCTTGTCCGTCTAGTCTTGTCTGTCTAGTCTTGTCTGTCTAGTCTTGTCTGTCTAGTCTTGTCTGTCTAGTCTAGTCTGTCTAGTCTAGTCTTGTCTCTCTAGTCTTGTCTGTCTAGTCTTGTCTGTCTAGTCTTGTCTGTCTAGTCTTATCTATCTAGCCTTGTCTGTCTGGCCGTGTCAATCAAATAATGTCTTTGTCTACATTCTAGACAATTAATAAATGCAAAAACTTACAACAGGGTGATATATTTCACGTAACAAAATCACACAGAAAACGCAAATTTAATTCAACAGATCAGACAAGTTGTCCAAAGTCCATGCAAGAAATCAGCAGTTTTTAGACAAAATCCTTTACCTTTCGCGCCTCCTCCTCCTCCACCTCCCCCTCCTCCGTCATTCTGCTATCTAGTTGTCCTCCTTGTCCTTCTCCCCCTTGCCGCCCTTCCCTTTGCCTAAAACAAACAATGTCTAGACATCCAACTCATTACAACCTTCAACTTCTCACCTTTCTTCTTATGCTTCAACTTCTTCAAATCCTCCCTATTCTTCAAAAACAGAACAACATTATGTTAAACAAATCTAGATAAATTATCTATTAGCTAGATACCTAGATAATCTGGCTAGTTACTACACAAACTATCTACTTTATAAACGATCAACTTTCTCATATATTTATCCAATTGCTTTATTTAGTTTCTAGACAAACTATGTAGTCTATAGATAACTTATCTAGTTTATAAACTATAAATCTATCTAATTG
The DNA here is from genome assembly GCA_944588485.1 of Phosphuga atrata. Classification (NCBI taxonomy): domain Eukaryota; kingdom Metazoa; phylum Arthropoda; class Insecta; order Coleoptera; family Silphidae; genus Phosphuga; species Phosphuga atrata. The sequence continues at coordinate 9,613,976 of OX155908.1, read as the reverse complement.
ATTCACCTAGTTTCTAGATAAACTATGTAGTCTATAGATAACTTATCTAGTTTACAGACAAACTGTAAATCTATCAAATTGGTTTATCTAGTTTCTAGACAAACTATGCAGTCTATAGATAACTTATCTAGTTTATAAATCTATCTAATTTATTCACCTAGTTTCTAGACAAACTATATAGTCTATAGATAACGTATCTAGTTTATAGATAAACTGTAAATATTTCCAATTGGTTCATCTAGTTTTTAGACAAACTATGTAGTCTATAGAAAACTTATCTAGTTTATAAACTATAAATCTATCTAATTCATTCACCTAGTTTCTAGATAAACTATGTAGTCTATAGATAACTTATCTAGTTTATAGACAAACTATAAATCTTTCCAATTGATTCATCTAGTTTCTAGACAAACTATGTAGTCTATAGATAACTTATCTAGTTTATAAATCTGTCAAATTTATTCACCTAGTTTCTAGACAAACTATGTAGTCTATAGATAACTTATCTAGTTTATAGACAAACTATAAATCTTTCCAATTGATACATCTAGTTTCTAGACGAACTATGTAGTCTATAGATAACTTATCTAGTTTATAAATCTGTCTAATTGATTCACCTAGTTTCTAGACAAACTATATAGTCTATAGATAACTTATCTAGTTTATAGACAAAATTTAAAGACAAATGATGTAGTATATAGATAAGTTATCTATTGTGTAGATAACTTGTCTGGTGGTTCTTACTTTCTTGTGGAAATATTCTCCTTCGTGCGCGGCCTGTTTGTCTTTCATGGGGTCCTCGTATTTGGAGCCGAAGAGCCGGATGAAATGGACGTTGTTGTAGAGGTTGATTTTGAAGAGATGGATGTAGAGACTCATGTCGCGGGTCGGGGAACGCGTTTGGGTTGTAGTGGACTGTCGGTTTGGAATTTTCGTGCGGCCGAGTTTGTGGAATTACGGTTTTCACTTGGAGGAATTTTGAAGGTTCTGGACGGTCAGTGTCAGAAAGTGTCAGTGGATGCAAAGCGCGCTACGATTTTTGTTTTGTTTGGATGAGTGAGTGAGTGTGTCTTTAAATGGAAGGGTTTTGTATCAAAGGGACAAAAGATATTCGAATCACAAAGGGACCAAAAAATTCGGGACCCAATTCGAAAGGGACCAAAGGGACCAAAGGTATATCAACAGGCAAATCTAACAATGAAGAAGTTTGTGCATTGTGCAAATTTTAAATGGTCGTAGCTTTGAAATTCGCACAGATTTTTTTGCAAACTTTATGGAAATAAGTTCCAAATTTATTGGAGAATCTTCATCTGGAAGTACATTTACTGAAACTTTGATGCAACTCAAGATATTTGGTAAACACCAAGATGCAAATCCAAAAACTAAGAAGTTTGTTCTTCAAATTTGTGCGGATTTCAAATCGTCGCAACTTTGTTATTCGCACAGATTTATCTGCAAATCTTTTGCAAATTTGTTCTAAATTTAATGTAGAATCTTCATCTGAAAGAATATTTGCTGCAAGTTTAAACCAAAATCTAAAAACCAAGAAGCTTGTTCTTGAAATTTGTGCGTAATTCAAATGTTCCTAACTTTGTTATTCGCACAGATTTTTTTGCAAACTTTTTGGAAATTAGTTCCAAATTTAATGAAGAATCTTCATCTGAAAGCACATTTACTGAAAATTTGATGCAACTCAAGATATTTAGTAAACACCAAGATCCAAATCCAAAAACTGAGAGGTTTGTTCTACAAATTTGCGCGGATTTCAAATCGTTGCAACTTTGTTATTCGCACAGATTTATTTGCTAATTTTCCGCAAATTTGTTCTAAATTTAATGTAGAATCTTCATCTGAAAGAATATTTGCTGAAAGTTTACTGCAACTAAAGATATTTGATAAAAACCTACAGACAAATCTAAAAACTAAGAAGCTTGTTCTTGAAATTGGTGCGAATTTCAAATGCTCCCAACTTTGTTATTCGCACAGATTTGTTTGCAAACCTTTTGGAAATTAGTTCCAAATTTAATGAAGAATCTTCCCCTGAAAGTACCTTTACTGAAAATTTGATGCAACTCAAGATATGTGGTAAACCCCAAGATCCAAATCCAAAAACTAAGAAGTTTGTTCTTCAAATTTTTGCAGATTTCAAATCGTCGCAACTTTGTTATTCGCACAGATTTATTTGCAAATCTTTTGCAAATTTGTTCTAAATTTAATGTAGAATCTTCATCTGAAAGAATATTTGCTGAAAGTTTTCTGCAACTACAGTTATTTGATAAATACCAACAGACAAATCTAAAAACGAAAAAGTTTGTTCTTGAAATTTGTGCGAATTTCAAATGTTCCCAACTTTGTTATTCGCACAGATTTTTTTGCAAACTTTTTGGAAATTAGTTCCAAATTTAATTAGGAATCTTCATCTGATAGTACATTTACTGAAAATTTGATTCAACTCAAGATATATGGTAAACACCAAAATCCAAATCCAAAAACTAAGAAGTTTGTTCTTCAAATTTGTGCGGATTTCAAATCGCCGCAACTTTGTTATTCGCACAGATTTATTTGCAAATTTTTCGCAAATTTGTTCAAAATTTAATGCAGAATCTTCACCTGAAAGAATATTTGCTGAAAGTTTTCTGCAACTAAAGTTATTTGATAAATACCAACAGACAAATCTAAAAACCTAGAAGCTTGTTATTGAAATTTGTGCGAATTTCAAATGTTCCTAAATTTGTTATTCGCACAGATTTTTTCACAAATTTTTTGCAAATTAGTTCCAAATTTAATGAGAAATTTTTATCTGAAAGCACATTTACTGAAAATTTGACGACTCAAGATATTTGGTAAACACCAAGATCCAAATCCAAAAACTAAGATGTTTGATCTTCAAAATTGTGCGGATTTCAAATCATCACAACTTTATTATTCGCAAAGATTTATTTGCAACTCTTCTGCAAATTTGTTCTAAATTTAATGCAGAATCTTTGCCTGCAAGAATATTTGCTGAAAGTTTTCGGCAACTAAAGATATTTGATAAATACCAGCAGACAAATCGAAAAACTAAGAAACTTGTTCTTGAAATTTGTGCGAATTTCAAATGTTCCTAACTTTGTTATTCGCACAGATTTTTTTGCAAACTTTTTGGAAATTAGTTCCAAATTTAATGAAGAATCTTCATCTGAAAGCACATTTACTGAAAACTTTATGCAAGTCAAGATATTTGGTAAACACCAAGATCCAAATCCAAAAACTAAGAAGTTTGTTCTTCAAATTTGTGCGGATTTCAAATCGTCACAACTTTGTTATTCGCACAGATTTATTTGCAAATCTTTTGCAAATTTGTTCTAAATTTAATGTAGAATCTTCAACTGAAAGAATTTTTGCTGAAAGTTTGCTGCAACTAAAGTTATTTGATAAATACCAACAGACAAATCTAAAAACTACGAAGTTTGTTCTTGAAATTTGTGCGAATTTCAAATGTTCCCAACTTTGTTATTCGCACAGATTTTTTTGCAAACCTTTTGGAAATTAGTTCCAAATTTAATGAAGAATCTTCACCTGAAAGCACATTTACTGAAAATTTGATGCAACTCAATATATTTGGTAAACACCAAGATACAAACCCAAAAACTGAGAAGTTTGTTCTTCAAATTTGTGCGGATTTCAAATCGTCGCAACTTTGTTATTCGCACAGATTTATTTGCAAATCTTTTGCAAATTTATTCTAAATTTAATGTAGAATCTTCATCTGAAAGAATATTTGCTGAAAGCTTTCTGCAACTAAAGATATTTGATAAATACCAACAGACAAATCTAAAAACAAAGAAGCTTGGTCTTGAAATTTGTGCGAATTTCAAATGTTCGTAACTTTGATATTCGCACAAATTTTTTTGCAAACTTTTTGGAAATTAGGTCCAAAATTAATGCAGAATCCTTATCTAAAAGTAAATTTACTGAAAACTTGATGCAAGTCAAGATATTTGGTAAACACGAAGATCCAAATCCAAAAACTAAGAACTTTGTTATTCGCACAGATTTATTTGCAAATCTTTTGCAAATTTGTTCTAAATTTAATGTAGAATCTTCACCTGAAAGAATATTTGCTGAAAGTTTACTGCAACTAAAGATATTTGATAAATACCTACAGACAAATCGAAAAACTAAGAAGCTTGTTCTTGAAATTTGTGCCAATTTCAAATGTTCCTAACTTCTTTATTCGCATAGATTTTTTTGCAATTTTTTTGCAAATCAGTTTCAAATTTAATGAGGAATCTTCATCTTGAAGCACATTTTCTGAAAATTTGATGCTACTCAAGATATTTGGTAAACACCAAGATCCAAATCCAAACACAAAGATGTTTCATCTTCAAATTTGTGCGGATTTCATATCGTCACAACTTTGTTATTCGCACAGATTTATTGGCAAATTTTTCGCAAATTTGTTCTAAATTTATTGCAGAATCTTCACCTGAAAGAATATTTGCTAAAAGTTTTCTGCAACTAAAGATATTTGATAAATACCAACAGACAAATCTTAAAACGAAGAAGCTTGTTCTTGAAATTTGTGCGAATTTCAAATGTTGCTCACTTTGTTATTCGCACATATTTTTTTGCAAACTTTCTGGAAATTAGTTCCAAATTTAATGAAGAATCTTCTTCTGAAAGTACATTTACTGAAAAGTTGATGCAACTCAAGATATTTGGTAAACACCAAGATCCAAATCCAAAAATTGAGAAGCTTTTTCTTCAAATTTGTGCGGATTTCAAATCGTCGCAACTTTGTTAATAGCACAGATTTATTTGCAAATCTTTCGCAAATTTGTTCCAAATTTAATGTAGAATCTTAGAAGAAGTATTTTCTTCAAATTTGTGCGGATATCAAATCGTCGCAATTTTGTTTTTCGCAAAGATTTATTTGCAAATCTTTTGTAAATTTGTTCGAAATTTAATGTGGAATCTTCATCTGAAAGAATTTTTGCTGAAAGTTCTTCGCAACTAAAGATATTTGATAAATACCAACACACAAATACAAAAACCAAGAAGCTTGTTCTTGAAATTTGTGCGAATTTCAAATGTTCCCAACTTTGTTATTCGCACAGATTTTTTTGCAAACTTTTTGGAAATTAGTTCCAAATTTAATGCAGAAGCTTCATCTAAAAGTACATTTACTGAAAATTTGTTGCAACTCAAGATATTTGGTAAACACCAAGATCCAAATTCAAAATCTATGAAGCTTGTTCTTCAAATTTGTGCGGATTTCAAATCGTCGCAACTTTGTTATTCGCACAGATTTATTTGCAAATCTTTTGCAAATTTGTTCTAAATTTAATGCAGAATCATCATCTGAAAGAATATTTGCTGAAAGTTTTCTGAAACTAAAGATATTTGTTTAATATCAACAGACGAATCTAAAAACCAAGAAGTTTGTTCTTGAAATTTTTGCGAATTTCAAATGTTCCTAACTTTGTTATTCGCACAGATTTTTTTGCAAACTTTTTAGAAATTAGTTCCAAATTTAATGCAGAATCTTCATCTGTAAGTACATTTACTGCAAATTTGATGCAACTCAAGATATTTGGTAAACACCAAGATCCAAATCCAAAAACTAAGAAGTTTGATCTTCAAATTTGTGCGGATTTCAAATCGTCGCAACTTTGTTATTCGCACAGATTTATTTGCAAATCTTTTGCAAATTTGTTCTAAATTTAATGTAGAATCTTTATCTGAAAGAATATTTGCTGAATCTTTTCTGCAACTAAAGATATTTGATAAATACCTACAGACAAATCTAAAAACGAAGAAGCTTGTTCTTGAAATTTGGGCGAATTTCAAATGTTCCCAACTTTGTTATTCGCACAGATTTTTTTGCAAGCCTTTTAGAAATTAGTTCCAAATTTAATGAAGAATCTTCATCTAAAAGCAAATTTACTGAAAATTTGATGCAACTCAAGATATTTGGTAAATACCAAGATCCAAATCCAAAAAGTAATAAGTTTGTTCTTCAAATTTTTGCGGATTTCAAATCGTCGCAACTTTGTTATTCGAGCACATTTATTTGCAAATCATTTGCAAATTTGTTCTAAATTTAATGTAGAATCTTTATCTGAAAGAATATTTGCTGAAAATTTTCTGCAACTAAAGATATTTGATAAATACTATCAGACAAATCTAAAAATGAAGAGGCTTGTTCTTGAAATGTGTGCGAATTTCAAATGCTCCTAACTTTGTTATTCGCTCAGATTTTTTTGCAAACTTTTTGGAAATTACTTCCAAATTTAATGAAGAATCTTCTTCTGAAAGTATATTTACTGAAAAGTTGATGCAACTCAAGATATTTGGTAAATACCAAGATTCAAATCCAAAAACTAAAACGTTTGTTCTTCAAATTTTTGCGAATTTTAAATCGTCGCAACTTTGTTATTCGCACAGATTTATTTGCAAATCTTTCGCAAATTTGTTCTAAATTTAATGCAGAATCTTCATCCGAAAGAATATTTGCTGAAAGTTTTCTGCAACTAAAGATATTTGATAAATACCAACAGACAAATCTAAAAACCAAGAAGCTTGTTCTTGAAATTTGTGCGAATTTCAAATGTTCCCAACTTTATTATTCGCACAGATTTGTTTGCAAATCTTTTGCAGATTTGTTCTAAATTTAATGCAGAATCTTCATCTGAAAGAACGTTTGCTGAAAGTTTTCTGCAACTAAAGATATTTGATAAATACCAACAGACAAATCTAAAAACCAAGAAGCTTGTTCGTGAAAATTGTGCGAATTTCAAATGTTCCTAACTTTGTTATTCGCACAGATTTTTTTGCAAACTTTTTGGAAATTAGTTCCAAATTTAATGCAGAAGCTTCATCTAAAAGTACATTTACTGAAAATTTGTTGCAACTCAAGATATTTGGTAAACACCAAGATCCAAATCCAAAATCTATGAAGCTTGTTCTTCAAATTTGTGCGGATTTCAAATCATCGCAACTTTGTTATTCGCACAGATTTATTTGCAAATCTTTCGCAAGTTTGTTCTAAATTTAATGCAGAATCTTCATCTGAAAGAATATTTGCTGAAAGTTTTCTGCAACTAAAGATATTTGTTTAATATCAACAGACGAATCTAAAAACCAAGAAGTTTGTTCTTGAAATTTGTGCGAATTTCAAATGTTGCTAACTTTGTTATTCGCACAGATTTTTTTGCAAACTTTCTGGAAATAAGTTCCAAATTTAATGAAGAATCTTCTTCTGAAAGTACATTTACTGAAAAGTTGATGCAACTCATGATATTTGGTAAACACCAAGATTCAAATCCAAAAACTAAGAAGTTTGTTCTTCAAATTTGTGCGGATTTTATATCGTCGCAACTTTGTTATTCGCACAGAATTATTTGCAATTTTTTCGCAAATTTGTTCTAAATTTTATGTAGAATCTTTATCTGAAAGAATAATTACTGTAAGTTTTCTGTAACTTAAGATATTTGATAAAAACCAACACACAAATCTAAAAACAAAGAAGCTTGTTCTTGATATTTGTGTGAATTTCAAACGTTCCTAACTTTGTTATTCGCACAGATTTTTTTGCACACTTTTTGGAATTTAGTTCCAAATTTAATGCAGAATCTTCATCTGGAAGCACATTTACTAAAAATTTGATGCAACTCAAGATATTTGGTAAACACCAAGAATCAAATCCAAAAACTAAGAAGTTTTTTCTTCAAATATGTGCGGATTTCAAATCGTCGCAACTTTGTTATTCGCAAAGATTTATTTGCAAATCTTTTGCAAATTTGTTCGAAATCTAATGTGGAATCTTCATCTGAAAGAATATTTGCTGAAAGTTGTTCGCAACTAAAGATATTTGATAAAAACCAACACACAAATCCAAAAACCAAGAAGCTTGTTCTTGAAATTTGTGCGAATTTCAAATGTTCTAAACTTTGTTATTAGCACAGATTTTTTTGCAAACTTTTTGGAAATTAGTTCCAAATTTAATGAAGAATCTTCCCCTGAAAGTACATTTACTGAAAATTTGATGCAACTCAAGATATGTGGTAAACACCAAGATGCAAATCCAAAAACTAAGAAGTTTGTGCTTCAAATTTTTGCGGATTTCAAATCGTCGCAACTTTGTTATTCGCACAGATTTATTTGCAAATCTTTTGCAAATTTGTTCTGAATTTAATGCAGAATCTCCATCTGAAAGAATATTTGCTGAAAGTTTTCTGCAACTAAAGATATTTGATAAATACCTACAGACAAATCTAAAAACTAAGAAGCTTGTTATTGAAATTTGTGCGAATTTCAAATGTTCCTAACTTTGTTATTCGCACAGAGTTTTTCGCAAATTTTTTGCAAATTAGTTCCAAATTTAATGAGAAATTTTAATCTGAAAGCACATTTACTGAAAATTTGATGCAACTCAAGATATTTGGTAAACACCAATATCCAAATCCAAAAACTAAGAAGTTTGTTCTTCAAATTTTTGCGGATTTCAAATCGTCGCAACTTTGTTATTCGCACAGATTTATTTGCAAATCTTTTGCAAATTTGTTCTAAATTTAATGCAGATTCTCCATCTGAAAGAATATTTGCTGAAAGTTTTCTGCAACTAAAGATATTTGATAAATACCTACAGACAAATCTAAAAACTAAGAAGCTTGTTCTTAAAATTTGTGCGAATTTCAAATGTTCTAAACTTTGTTATTAGCACAGATTTTTTTGCAAACTTTTTGGAAATTAGTTCTAAATTTAATGAAGAATCTTAATCTGAAAGCACATTTACTGAAGATTTGATGCAAGTTAAGATATATGGTAAACACCAAGAGCCAAATCCAAAAACTGAGAAGTTTGTTCTTCAAATTTGTGCGGATTTCAAATCGTCGCAACTTTGTTATTTGCACAGATTTATTTGCAAATCTTTTGCAAATTTGTTCTAAATTTAATGTGGAATCTTCATCTGAAAGAATATTTGCTGAAAGTTTTTTGCAACTAAAGATATTCAAATCGTCGCAACTTTCTTATTCGCACAGATTTATTTGCAAATCTTTTGCAAATTTGTTCTAAATTTAATGTAGAATCTTCATCTGAAAGAATATTTGCTGAAAGTTTTCTGCAACTAAAGATATTTGATAAATACCAACAGACAAATCTAAAAACTAAGAAGCTTGTTCTTGAAATTTGTGCGAATTTTAAATGTTCCCAACTTTGTTATTCGCACAGATTTTTTTGCAAGCTTTTTGGAAATTAGTTCCAAATTTAATGAAGAATCTTCTTCTGAAAGTATATTTACTGAAAAGTTGATGCAACTCAAGATATTTGGTAAACACCAAGATCCAAATCCAAAAACTGAGAAGTTTGTTCTTCAAATTTGTGCGGAATTCCAATCGCCGCAACTTTGTTATTCGCGCAGATTTATTTGCAAATCTTTCGCAAATTTGTTCTAAATTTAATGCAGAATCTTCATCCGAAAGAATATTTGCTGAAAGTTTTCTGCAACTAAAGATATTTGATAAATACCAACAGACAAATCTAAAAACCAAGAAGCTTGTTCTTTAAATTTGTGCAAATTTCAAATGTTCCTAACTTTGTTATTCGCAAAGATTTTTTTGCAAACTTTTTGAAAATCAGTTCCAAATTTAATGCAGAATCTTCATTTGAAAGTACATTATCTGAAAATTTGATGCAACTCAAGATATTTGGTAAACACCAAGATCCAAATCCAAAAACTAAGAAGTTTGTTATTAAAATTTTTGCGGATTTCAAATCGTCACAACCTTGTTATTCGCACAGATTTATTTGCAAATCTTTTGCAAATTTGTTCTAAATTTAATGCAGAATCTTTATCTGAAAAAATATTTGCTGAAAGTTTTCTGCAACTAGAGATATTTGATAAATACCAACAGACAAATCTAAAAACAAAGAAGTTTGTTCTTCAAATTTCAAATGGTCGTAACTTTGTTGTTCGCACATTTGGGAGCTTCAACTAAAAATATCTTTGTCCAAACTTTGCTGAGACCAAAATTATTCAAGAAAAACCTAAATTTGACAAAAAACCTCAAACCTAAGCTATTGCCCAAAAAACCTTTTGCAGTTCCAACGACCCATAAAAGCCTAGTATAATTTATTTAATACAGTCCAATTTTCAGGGAAGTCTCCGATATTGAGGACCTGGTCGAGAAGCTAGGGACCCAGATTCTGAGGGCTCGCGACGAATGGGGCTACACGCCGGCCCACTGGGCCGCCCTCGACGGCAATGTGGAGATCATGCGATACCTAGTGGACCGCGGCGCTCCCATCGACCTGTCCTGTCTTGGGACCCAAGGCCCCAGACCCATCCACTGGGCCTGCAGGAAAGGGCATGCCGCCGTGGTGCAGGTCCTTCTCCAGGCCGGCGTGGCCGTCAACGCCGCGGATTTTAAGGGATTAACACCCTTGATGACGGCTTCCATGTTCGGAAGGACGGCGACTGCGGCGTTCCTTCTAGGCATGGGAGCTATGAACCACCTGGTGGACATCAACGGCGACACGGCGCTACATTGGGCGGCGTATAAAGGCCACGCGGATCTAATCCGGCTGCTGATGTATTCAGGAGCTGACTTACAACAACCGGACCATTTCGGGTCTACACCACTGCATTTGGCTTGTTTGTCTGGTAGCGTCGCTTGCGTCAAAATTCTTTGCGAAAAAGTAAGTCTAACAATTTTGAGTAAATTTTTTTGCAATATGAGCATTGGTTCCGAAGAAAAACCTAATGGAGAATTATGCCAAAAACGTTTTGTTTTGATTGGTTGTAATTTCGCCATTTTGCAAAATTTTGCAACAAATTTTTCGCAAATAAGTTCAAAATTTATTAAACATTTCAGATCTAATATAAAATTTGCCGATAGCCTTTGTAGTTTTTGAATCATCTTTGAATATTTCGAAAATTTAAAAATGTTTGCAAATTTGTTACAATTTCAAACGGTCATAACTGTTTTTTTTGCAAATATTTTTGCACAGCCTTTTGGGAAATTTCTTCTAAATTTAATTGCCAATCTAAAACTGAAAGAAGTTTCGCTGAAGCTTTGCTGAAACCGTAGTTATATCAAAAATACCAATACCGAAATTTATTGGAATTTCAAACGGTCATAACTTGATTTTTTGCAAAGATTTTTGCACAGATCTTTCGGGAAATTTCTTCGAAATTTAATTGCGAATCTTAGTCTGAAAGAAGTTTCGCTTAAACTTTGCTGAAACCGAAGATATATCAAGAATACCATCACCCAAAATCATCAAACCTTGTTCCTCAAATTTGACCAAACTTCAAACGGTCACACCATTTTGCAAAATTTAGCAAAAAAAATTTTGGGAAATAAGTTCAAAATTTGTTAAACATTTCAGATTTAATATAAAATTTGCCGATAGCCTTTGCAGTTTTTGTATCATCTTTGAATATTTCGAACATTTAAAAATGTTTGCAAATTTATTGGAATTTCAAACGGTCATAACTTGTGTTTTTGCAAAGATTTTTGCACAGATCTTTCGGGAAATATCTTTGAAATTTAATTACGAATCTTACACTGAAAGAAGTATCGCTGAAGCTTTGCTGAAACCGAAGATATATAAAAAATACCATCATCCCAGTCTAAAATCAATAAATCCTGTTCGTCAAATCTGAACAAACTTCAAACGGTCACAACTTTGTTATCCGCAAATATTTTCTTGCAGAATTTTCGCAAAATTGTTCAAAATTAAAGCAAAAATCCTCGCCTGAAACAAATTCAGTCAAAACTTTGCTAATACCAAAGATATCTCCAACTTTCAAACTCTTACATCTTCGCAACTTTCAAAGTTTTTTGCACAAATTTCGCACCAATCTCATCTAAATCATTCCAGGTCTTCATTTCCACCACACAATCTCCATCACATCATCTTCAAATTCTAATAATCTTCGCCCTTCCCAGTTTTCTGAAAACCTTCTACAGCTTTTCTGCTTCCAGAGCAACATCGACCTGGAGCCTCTGGACAAGAACGACAAGACCCCGCTAATGTTGGCCCAGAGCCACCGCCACGGCGACATCGTCCAAGTCCTCCAGTCGGAGAAGAAGCGTCGCAGCAGCTGGTTTCCGCCCATCAACGAGGTCTGGGGCTTGATCTTCGGCAAGGCCGGCAACTCGAAGGCTCCTCTGATCTTCTTCATGGCCTCGGTCCTCCTCTGGGGTTACCCCATGTACATCATAAGAGTAAATAGAAGAGATTTTTTTTCTACAGTTTTGACATTGCAAAATTGCAATTTTTTTTTGGGGAGTGGTACAAAGTTTTGTTAGGAATTTGGAACTGGTTGCGTTTTGGCGATAGCCTTTTTGGTTCTTGAGTTCTGGTTGATATTGTAGAGTTCAGTCGAGTTGAAGTTTGAAGGTACACAACATTTCTACCTTCAAACTTCAACTCGACTGAACTTCACAATATCTATCACAACCCAAGAACCAAGAAGGCTATCGCCAGAACGCAACCAATCCCAAATTCCTCCAATCCAAAATTTTGGGGGAATCCTGGAAATTGCACAAATAAATTTTGCATGAAGGCAGATTTGCGAATTTTTTTTTTACCAAAGTTAATTGCAATTTTGCCTAAACCTAGGTGGTGCCAGTAACCTGGAACATTCTTCGTGGTTCCCACTACTGCTTCATCTACTGGAACGTGGTGATGTGGGTGTGCTGGGTGATAGCGAACAGAAAGGACCCGGGCTACGTGCCCATGTCGTCGGAGTCGTACTACAGGGCCATCAAGCAGATCCCTTACTTCGACAAGTGGAAGAAGAGGAACGCCATCTTGAACCGGCTGTGCCACACCTGCCGATGCCTGCGCCCGCTGCGGGCCAAACACTGCAGGATATGCAACCGGTGCGTCTCCTACTTCGACCACCACTGTCCCTTCATCTACAACTGCATAGGGCTCAGGAACAGGACGTGGTTCTTCCTCTTCGTGATGAGCGTCGCCGTCAACTGTTCGATTACCATTTATTTCGCTACTTACTGCATCGCTATAGAAGGCTTTGGTATCATGTACGTGCTGGGCCTGATCGAGGCTTTCGTTTTCTCCGGCCTTGGCTGGATTCTCACCTGCACCTCGGTAAGTTATCAAGCACCTTGAAGCTTAAACAATTGGAATCCCAAGAAAATTTTCTATGAGTTAAGAAAATTTGCTGAAAGAAATTATCATTGTAGTACACAAGATAACCAGTTGGACGATAGCCTTGTTATTTTCAGATTTAGATTCAGAATTTCAAATTCTATCAGAAAATATATAATTTTTTGTAAATAAGGCTATCGTCCATGAGTTATCGCTCAAAAACTGCTTGGAAATTTGGAATTGTTGTTTAATTTTCAAATTAAGATATTTTTGGAAGTAATAAGGCTATCGCCAATTTTTTTTTCCGAGTTGCTTTCGCCAACTCAAAACTCGTTTGTTTCTTGCAAATTTGCTAAAATATTCGCAAAACTCTGCCAATTCGAAGCAAAAAACTAAAAAATGTAGATTTACGTGTAGTCAAATTCAGTTGTTGATAACTTTGGAATGAATAAGGCTATCGTCCAAAGTTAAACGGAACAGCATTCCGTAATCAAAACTCAATAGCTATTTGCAAAAGTTCGCTAAATCAAGGCCATCGTCCAAGAGTTATGACTAAAAAACCAAACATGCAATGATTCTGAGGTATTGAAAATTCCGTTTTGGAGTTTCTAGCTTCACATTGAGATATCTTCGGAAGCAACAAGGCTATCGTCCGAATTCTATCACGTATAGCTTAAGCAACTCAAAAATTAATAGATTTTTGCTACTTCGCAAAAATATTTGCTAAATTGTCTTAGTTACGCCAAAAAAACTAACATTATTATTTTTCAACTTGTTCATTTTCGAATCAAGATATTTCTGAAACTAATAAAGCTATCGTCCAAAGCTTGGCGAATTAACATTCCGCAATCAAAACTCTATAAGAATTTCCAAAATTTCGCGTAATAAAGGCTATGGTCCAAGAGTTATAGTTAAAAAACCAAACAGGCAATGTTTCTGACGTTTTCGAAAACTTTGTTTTGAGTTTCCATTTTCACATTAAAATATCTTTGGAAGTAATAAGGCTATCGTCAATTTTTTTTTCAGAGTTGCTTTCGACAACTTAAAACTCGTTTAGTTCTGGTAAATTTGCTAAAATATTCGCAAAATTCTGCCAGTTCTAAGCAAAAAACTAAAAAATCTAGATTTTCGCGTAGTCAAGTTCAGTTGCTGATAACTTTGGAATTAAAAAGGCTATCGTCCAAAGTTAAACGTGGTAGCATTCCGCAATCAAAACTCAATAGCTATTTGCAAAATTTCGCTGCATCAAGGCTATCGTCCAAGAGTTATGACTAAAAAACTAAACATGCAATATTTTCGAGGTTTTGAAAATTTCGTTTTGGAGTTTTTATCTTCACATTGAGATATCTTTGGAAGCAAAAAGGCTACCGTCCGAATTCTATCATATATTGTTTAGGCAACTCAAAAATTAATAGATTTGTGCTATTTTGCAAAAATATTTGCAAAATTGTGTTAGTTACGCCCAAAAAACTAACATTATTATTTTTTAACTTGCTCTTTTTCGAATCGAGATATATTTGAAACTAATAAGGCTATCGTCCAAAACTTGGCGAATTAACATTCCGCAATGAAAACTCTATAAGAATTTGCAAAATTTCGCGGAATCAATGCTATGGTCCAAGAGTTATTGTTTAAAAAACAAACAGGCAATATTTCTGACGTTTTTGAAAATTTTGTTTTGAGTTTCTATTTTCACATTGAGATATCTTTGGAAGAAATAAGGCTATCGTCCATTTTTTTTTCACAAGTAGTTTGAGAATCTCAAAAATTAAAAAGTTTTAGCTAATTTGCGAAAATTGTTGCAAAAATGTATTAGTAACGTCCAAAAAACGAGCCTTTCATATTTTTGCAATTAGTTGTTTTCAAATCAAGATAACTTTGCAAGAAATAAGGCTATCGTCCAGAACTAAACGCATTTATGTTTTTTAATTAAAATTTAACCAAATTTAGCAAACGTTAAGTTAATCAAGGCTATCGTCCAAGAGTTACAGGGCAAAAATCAAAGCTAATAAATTTTCCAAACAAATTAAATTTCATGCTGGTAGTAGCAATATAAAAATTGTTATATTTCTGGAACAAAAAAGGCTATCGACCAAAACTTTAAAGAAGTAAGTTTGGTAGTTCATAGGATTTCAACCAGGCGCAATTTGTTTAAAATCAAAAACCAAATTTGCAAGTTGCGCGCCAAAAACTAAAATATAAACTAGGCAACTAAAACACAAGATATCTTTGAAACGCATAAGGCTACCAGCATCCCGTTTAGCGCACTAGAAGCAGAAACTCAATATCTTTCCAAAATTGATAACTTTTTGGTATATAAGGCTACACTGCGTGAGTTATTAACGTTTTTTTAACTTGTTTCATAGGTGCTTCATGCTTGTATGAACTTGACGACGAACGAGATGTTCAACTACAAGCGTTACACATATCTGCGTGACAAGCGAGGTCGGTACTTCAATCCGTTCTCGCGCGGGCCCATCTTGAACCTGATCGAGTTCTTCTTCTGCACGCCGGAGGAGTTCGACGACGACTACTACGAGTTCATTTGATACAAGAGGCAGCCGCCGGCCACTAACTGATGAAGAAGTGCTTCATCGCAAGGAACAAAGATTTTTTTATATGAATATATATTATATATTTGCAATTTCGCGCGATTGTGTGTTCATTATTACTAAGATTCAATAAAGATATTTTCACTCAACTTGCAAACTGTATATCTCACAAACCGATAAGGCTATCGACCTGCAATTAATAAATTTGCATTCTGGTGTTTATCCTGGATTAAATAGCGTGTAAGTTGTTGAAATCAAGGCTATCGTCCTTTAGTTGTTCATTAAAATCTAAACAAGGTTTTTATTGTGTGGATTGGTAAGGTTTTTTTAGAAATTCTATCTTCACACTGAGATATTTTGGGAACTAATAATGCTATCGTCCAAGTTTTGGCAAAATTAAATTCAGTTTTTTAAAAGCTAGTAGTTTTGGGTCAATTTGTGCGTGGTTTTGTAATATTTTAGGAGATCTACATAGAAATTTGAAATTTTCCATTTTTGAAGTCTGTCACGTTTGAGGGACAATAACTTCCGAAAAAATAAGGCTATCGGCCTGGGGTTTTCAAATTCGCATTTTGTGATTCATGCTTAATAAATTTCTGTAAAAATTTGGCAAATAAAGGCTATCGTCCCAAGATTATCAGTCAAAATTTTCACAGCCTCATTTTTTTTTAAAAATTGAAATTTGTTTTTGGAAGTTCTATCTTCACATTGAGATGTTTTGAGAACCAATAAGGCTATAGCCCAAAATCTTACAGATTTAAACTCAGAAACTCAAGAAGTATTATTTTGGCTAAAATTACACTTGTTTTTCCAAAATTTCGAAAGTTTTAGCAAGGAATTTGAAATTATTGATTTTTTAAGTCCAACAGGTTTAACTTCTAACAACTTGAGAACCGATAAGGCTATCGACCGAAAAAATACAGATTTACATTCTGCAAATTTAGGTTAATAAATACTTGTTATAGTTTGTAAATTCAAGGCTATAGTCCAAGAGTTATCAGTCAAAATCTGTACTAACTTTTTGTTGACATAAACTGATATTAAATGTTTCAAGTCCTATCTTCACATTGATATAGATTGGGAACCAATAAGGCTATCGTCAAGATTCTTACAAATCTAGATTCAGCAATGCAAAAGCTACCAATTTTAACTAAAATGATACTTGTTTTTAAAGAAAATTTCGAAAGCTCTACATAAGAATCTGATTTTTTTTATTTTTAAGTTCAACAAGTTTAACTTCTAATAACTCTCGAACAGATAAGGTTATCGACCTAAAATTTACAAAGTTACAATAAGCGAATTAAGCTCAATAAATATTTGTCAAAGTTTGCAAACGCAAGGCTATCGTCCAAGAGTTATAAGCCAAAATCTGAACAAACTTATTTTTTACATAAGCTGACATTTGCTTTTTCAAGTAGTATCTTCACATTGAGATATCTTGAGAAGCAATAAGGCTATCGTCCAAATTCTTGCAAATTTAGATTCAGCAACGCAAGAAGTAATAACTGTCTCTAAAATTAGACTTGTTTCAACAAAATATTCAAAGTTCTACACAGGAATTTGAATTTTTTGATTTGACAAGTCCATAAAGTTTGACTTCTAATAACTTGACAACAAATAAAGCTATCGGCCTGGAATTTACAAATTTGGAATTAGTGATTTAAGCCGAATAAATATTTGTCAAGGTTTGTAACCTCAAGCCTATCGAGCATGAGTTATCCGCCAAAATCTAAACCAACTCATTGTTTCGCTGATTCCTTGTGAATTCCTATCTTCACAAAGCGATATTTCGGGAACCACTAAGGCTATCATCAAAATGTTTGCAAATTTGGATTTAGCTACTAAATGTTTTTGTTCATTATTAGTTAGAATTATTAAAAATATTTGCACTCAATTTGCAAACTTGTATATCTCACAAACCAATAAGGCTATCGAGCTGCAATTACTAAATTTACATTATGTTGTTTATTGTGGATTAAATAGAGTGTAACTTGTTGAAATCGAGGCTATCGTCCTTTAGTTGACCGTCAAAATCTAAACAAGCTTTTTATTATGTGGATTGTTAAGGTTTTTTTAGAAATTCTATCTTCACACTGAGATATTTTGGGAACTAATAATGCTATCGTTCCAGTTTTGGCAAAATTAAATTCAGTGTTTGAAAAGCTATTAGTTTTGGGTCAATTTGCGCGTGGTTTTGCAATATTTTTGGAGATCTACATAGAAATTTGAAATTTTCCATTTTTTAAGTCCGTCAAGTTTAACGGACAATAACTTTCGAACAAATAAGGCTATCGGCCTAAGGTTTTCAAATTCAAATTTTGTGATTCATGCTTAATAAATTTCTGTAAAAATTTGCTAAATAAAGGCTATCGTCCCAAGATTATCAGTCAAAATTTTCACTGCCTCATTTTTTTCAAAAATTGAAATTTGCTTTTGGAAGTTCAATCTTCACATTGAGATGTTTTGAGAACCAAGAAGGCTATCGTTCAAAATCTTACAGATTTAGATTCAGCAACTCAAGAAGTATTAATTATGGCTAAAATTATACTTGCTTTATCAAAATTTCGAAAGTTTTAGCAAGGAATTTGAAATTATTTATTTTTTAAATCCATCAAGTTCGACTTCTAACAACTTGAAAACCGATAAGGCTATCGACCGAAAAAAATACAGATTTGGATTCTGCGCATTTAGCTTAATAAATATTTGTTACAGTTTATAAATTCAAGGCTATAGACCAGGAGTTATCAGTCAAAATCTGTACTAACTTATTGTTGACATAAACTGACATTTACTGTTTTAAGTCCTATCTTCACATTGAGATAGATTGAGAACCAATAAGGCTATCGTCCAAATTCTGACAAATTTAGATTCAGCAATGCAAAAGCTATAAATTTGAACCAAAATGGTTTTTGTTTTTACAAAATTTAGAAAGCTTTACCTAGTAATTTGAATTTTTTGATTTTTAAGTTCAGCAAGTTTAACTTCTAATAACTCGAGAACAGATAAGGCTATCGACCTAAAATTTACAAAGTTACAATTAGCGAATTAAGCTCAATAAATATTTGTCAAAGTTTGCAAACGCAAGGCTATCGTCCAAGAGTTATAAGCCAAAATCTGAACAAACTTATTTTTTACATAAGCTGACATTTGCTGTTTCAAGTCGTATCTTCACATTGAGATATCTTGAGAAGCAATAAGGCTATCGTCCAAATTCTTGCAAATTTAGATTCAGCAACTCGACAAGTAATAACTGTCGCTAAAATTAAACTTGTTTCAACTAAATATTGAAAGTTCTACACAGGAATTTGAATTTTTTGATTTAACAAGTCCGTAAAGTTTGGCTTCTAATAACCTGACAACAAATAAAGCTATCGGCCTGGAATTTACAAATTTGGATTCAGTGATTTAAGCCGAATATATATTTGTCAAAGTTTGTAAACTCAAGTCTATCGACCACGAGTTATCAGCGAAAATCTAAACCAACTCATTGTTTCGCTGATTCTTTGTGAATTCCTATCTTCACAAAGCGATATCTCGGGAACCACAAACGCTATCGTCAAAATGTTTGCAAATTTGGATGTAGTTACTAAAAGTGTTAGTTCATTATTAATAAGAATCAATAAAAATATTTTCGCTTAATTTTCAAACTTGAATATCTCACAAACCAATAAGGCTATCGACCTGCAATTACTAAATTTACATTCTGTTGTATATTGTGGATTAAATAGAGTGTAACTTGTTGAAATCGAGGCTATCGTCCTTTAGTTGTCCATCAAAATCTAAACAAACTTTTTATTATGTGGATTGTTAAGGTTTTTTTTAGAAATCCTATCTTCACACTGAGATATTTTGGGAACTAATAATGCTATCGTTCCAGTTTTGGCAAAATTAAATTCAGTGTTTGAAAAGCTAGTAGTTTTGGGTCAATTTGCGCGTGGTTTTGCAATATTTTTGGAGATCTACATAGAAATTTGAAATTTTCCATTTTTTAAGTCCGTCAAGTTTAAAGGACAATAACTTCCGAACAAATAAGGCTATCGGCCTGGGGTTTTCAAATTCGCATTTTGTGATTGATGCTTAATAAATGTCTGTAAAAATTTGCTAAATAAAGGCTATCGTCCCAAGATTATCAGTCAAAATTTTCACAGCCTCATTTTTTTCAAAACTTGAAATTTGCTTTTGGAAGGTCTATCTTCACATTGAGATGTTTTGAGAACCAATAAGGCTATCGCCCAAAATCTTACAGATTTACACTCAGAAACTCAAGAAGTATTAATTTTGGCTAAAATTACACTTGTTTTGCCAAAATTTCGAAAGTTTTAGCAAGGAATTTGAAATTATTGATTTTTTAAGTCCGACAAGTTTGACTTCTAACAACTTGAGAACCGATAAGGCTATCGACCGAAAAAATACAGATTTACATTCTGCAAATTTAGGTTAATAAATACTTGTTATAGTTTGTAAATTCAAGGCTATAGACCAAGAGTTATCAGTCAAAATCTGTACTAACTTATTGTTGACATAAACTGACATTTACTGTTTCAAGTCCTATCTTCACATTGAGATAGATTGAGAACCAATAAGGCTTTTGTCCAAATTCTGACAAATTTAGATTCAGCAATGCAAAAGCTATAAATTTTAACCAAAATGATTTTTGTTTTTACAAAATTTCGAAAGCTCTACATAGTAATTTGAATTTTTTGATTTTTAATTTCAGCAAGTTTAACTTCTAATAACTCGAGAACAGATAAGGCTATCGACCTAAAATTTACAAAGTTACAATAAGCGAACTAAGCTCAATAAATATTTGTCAAAGTTAGCAAACGCAAGGCTATCGTTCAAGAGTTATCATCCAAAATCTGAACAAACTTATTTTTTACATAAGCTGACATTTGCTTTTTCAAGTCGTATCTTCACAGTAAGATATCTTGAGAAGCAATAAGGCTATCGTCCAAATTCCTGCGAATTTAGATTCAGCAATTCAAGAAGTAATAACTGCCGCTAAACTCAGACTTGTTTCAACAAAATATTCAAAGTTCTGCACAGGAATTTGAATTTTTTTATTTGACAAGTCCATAAAGTTTGACTTCTAATAACTTGACAACAAATACAGCTATCGGCCTGGAATTTACAAATTTGGATTCAGTGATTTAAGCCGAATAAATATTTGTCAAAGTTTGCAAACTCAAGTCTATCGATCATGAGTTATCAGCCAAAATCTAAACCAACTCATTGTTTCGCTGATTCTTTGTGAATTCCTATCTTCACAAAGCGATATCTCGGGAACCACAAAGGCTATCGTCGAAATGTTTGCAAATTTGGATTTAGCTAATATAAGTATATCGTTGACTGTATATTTAAATCCCTTTTGTGTTGGTTTTGATACGAAAAACACATGTTTTTCTTATGCAATTTAGATAAGAACTAACTACGAGTAAATAATATTTAAAATAGCATCAAAATATTGCAATAACAAGCTGATAAAACCTTTAAAAAATGTGTGGTATATAAAGTTTCGCGTATCGGCAAATGTA
This sequence comes from Phosphuga atrata, assembly GCA_944588485.1. Taxonomy (NCBI): domain Eukaryota; kingdom Metazoa; phylum Arthropoda; class Insecta; order Coleoptera; family Silphidae; genus Phosphuga; species Phosphuga atrata. The sequence continues at coordinate 9,592,783 of OX155908.1, read as the reverse complement.
GCAAATTTGCACTGAACTATAAACATGGACGAGCCGTTTCTCTATTCGCAAATTAACGAATTTCAGAAGCTCGACGTTAAAAAATTCTTGCAAAACCATTTAAGTTTGCGAAATTTCAACGAGAATTCGCAAATTTTGGACATTGGAAGTGGAGATGGAGCAGTTACGCGGATGCTGGGTAAGTTTCTGGGGGAGAATTTCGCGAATTTGATCGCGATCGACAGCTCGCAGAAAATGGTGGAATTCGCAAGGGAGTCAAACGGGGAGGAGAGGGTGGAATTTCGCATGGGGGATGTAACCGTGGAGGAAGATTTGGCGCAGTTTTTTGGGCAGATTGATGCGGTTTTCTCGTTTTTCTGTTTGCACTGGGTGCAGGATCAGAGGTGAGTTTGCTAAAATATTATCTTCACACGGCTGAAACTCGCGAAATTTTCGGAATATTGTTGCGAAAATTTTCAGGGTTTGTAAATTGAAGCTTCTTGAATAACTTCGCGAAATTGCAAATTTGTAAGTTCGTGTGTTTATTAATTACAGCCAAAAATCAATTTCTGAAAATTCTTGCAAAAGCTTGGATTGATCTTTTTGTTATTGAAAGCCGAAAATCGCGAAATTTTCGAAATATTTTCGCAGTTTCAAGTTTTGCCAATTTAACTGTTTTTAATGGTTTCGCGAATTTGCAACTTTCTAAGTCTGTCTGTCTGTCAGCTATAACTAAATCTCTGCCAAATTTTCAGAACGGCTTGGAAGAACATTTGGAAGTTGCTGAAACCGTCTGGACAAGTTTTTGCAATTTTCATAGCAGATAGTATCGTCTACGAAGTGTACGAAATCCAGGCAAAAAACTCAAAATGGTCGAAATATATGAACAAAATTGCCGATTATGCGTACCCATACCGATGTTTCGAAAATCCCGCAAAAAAATTGCAAAACCTGCTGGAGAATTGCGGATTTTCAGTGGAAATTTGCAGAGTTGTCGATCGCAAATACATCTTTGAAATTGAAGATGACGTAAACAGTGAGAAAATGCGAGATTTGTGCGATTTTTTCATTTTCGCAAAATTTGTTTTTTCTTGCAGAATTCATTCAGGCCGTGAGTCCTTTTATGAAGGAGATTCCAAAACATTTGCACGACGAATATCTGCAGGATTTCAGGGATATTTTGCGAAATTTGCGAATCGGCGCCGATGAATTTGACGGAACTGAGTTGCTTTATCAAAATTTGGAAGTGATTGCGACTAAATTATAAAGCAACAATTAAATTTGTACATAAGCTCACATCTGTTTTTACTAATCCAATCTTCACTTTGAGATATCTTCAGAACCAATAAGGCTACCATACAAATTCTTGCAAATTTAGATTCAGCAACTCAAAAGCTATGAACTTTAACTAAAACCATACTTGTATCCAGAAAATTTCAAAAGCTCTACATAAGAAACTTAATTTTTAGATTTTTTAAGTTCAGCAAGTTTGATTTCTAATATCTTCAGAACAAATAAGGCTATCAACCTGTGATTTACAAATTTGCATTCTGTGATGTAAGCTTAATAAACGTGTGTCGAAGTTTAATATCTTAAGGCTATCGTACAAGAGTTATCAGTCATAACCTGAACTATTTCATTTTTTACTTAAACTGACTTTTACTTTATACAAGTCCTTTCTTCACAATGAGATATCATGAGAAGCAATAAGGCTATCGACAAAATTCTTGCAAATTCAAATTCAGCAACTAAAATGCTATCCATTTGAACTAAAATTGTACCTAACTTTACATAATTTCGAAAGTTCTACATAGGAATTCGATTTTTTTGATTTTTTTAATCCAGCAAGTTTGACTTCTAATAACTTGAAAACCAATAAGTCTATCGACCTGTAATTTACAAATTTGCATTCTGTGATGTAGGCCTAATAAACGTGTATCAAAGTTTGAAATCTCAAGGCTATCGTACAACAGTTATCAGTCAAAATCTGAACTATTTCATTTTTTACTTAAATTGACTTTTACTTTTACAAGTATTTTCTTCACAAGGAGATATCATGAGAAGCAATAAGGCTATTGACAAAATTCTTGCAAATTAGAATTCAGCAACTCAAATGCCATCAATTTTAACAAAAATTATATTTGTCCTTACAAAATTTTGAAAGTTCTACATAGGAATCCGATTTTTTTGATATTTGAAATCCAGCAAATTTGGCTTCTAATAACTTGAAAACAAATAAGGCTATCGACCTGTGATTCACAAATTTGCATTATGTAGTGTAGACTTAATAAACGTGCATCAAAGTTTGAAATCTCAAGGCTATCGTACAAGAGTTATCCGTCAAAATCTGAACTATTTCATTTTTTACTTAAACTGACTTTTACTTTTACAAGTCCTTTCTTCACAATGAGATATCATGAGAAGCAATAAGGCTATCGACAAAATTCTTGCAAATTCGAATTCAGCAACTCAAACGCTATCAGTTTTAACTAAAATTATACTTGACTTCACATAATTTCAAAAGTTCTACATAGGAATTCGATTTTTTTGATTTTTTTAATCCAGCAAGTTTGACTACTAATAACTTGAAAACAAATAAGGCTATCGACCTGTGATTCACAAATTTGCATTCTGTGGTGTAGACTTAATAAACGTGTGTCAAAGCTTGAAATCTCAAGGCTATCGTACAAGAGTTATCAGTCAAAATCTGAACTACTTCATTTTTTACTTAAACTGACTTTTACTTTTACAAGTCCTTTCTTCACAATGAGATATCATGAGAAGCAATAAGGCTATCGACAAAATTCTTGCAAATTCGAATTTAGCAACTCAAATGCTATCAATTTCAACTAAAATTATGCTTGTCTTTACAAAATTTAGAAAGTTCTACATAGGAATCCGATTTTTCTGATTTTTTAAATCCAGCAAATTTGGTTTCTAATAACTTGAAAACAGATAAGGCTACCGACCTGTGATTCACAAATTTGCATTCTGTGGTGTAGACTTAATAAACGTGCTTCAAAGATTGAAATCTCAAGGCTATCGTACAAGAATTATCAGTCAAAATCTGAACTATTTCATTTTTTACTTAAACTGACTTTTACTTTTACAAGTCCTTTCTTCACATTGAGATATCATGACAAGCAATAAAGCTTTCGACAAAATTCTTGCAAATTCGAATTCAGCAACTCAAATGCTATCAATTTTAATAAAAATTATACTTGACTTTACAAAATTTTGAAAGTTCTACATAGGAATTCGATTTTTTTGATTTTTTAAATCCAGCAAGTTTGACTTCTAATAACTTGAAAACCAATAAGTCTATCGACCTGTGCTTTACAAATTTGCATTCTGTGATGTAGGCCTAATAAACGTGTATCAAAGTTTGAAATTTCAAGGCTATCGTACAACAGTTATCAGTCAAAATCTGAACTATTTCATTTTTTACTTCAATTGACTTTTACTTTTACAAGTCCTATCTTCACCTTCAGATATCATGAGAAGCAATAAGGCTATTGACAAAATTCTTGCAAATTCGAATTCAACAACTCAAATACTATCAATTTTAACTAAAATTATACTTGTTTTTATAAAATTTCGAAAGTTCTACATAGGAATCCGAATTTTTTGATTTTTTAAATCCAGCAAGTTTGACTTCTAATAACTTGAAAACCAATAAGCCTATCGACCTGTGATTTACAAATTTGCATTCTGTGATGTAGGCTTAATAAACTTGTATCAAAGTTTGAAATCTCAAGGCTATCGTACAAGAGTTATCAGTCAAAACCTGAACTATTTCATTTTTTACTTAAACTGACTTTTACTTTTACAAGTCCTATCTTCACTTTCAAATATCATGAGAAGCAATAAGGCTATTGACAAAATTCTTGCAAATTCGAATTCAGCAACTCAAATACTATCAATTTTACCTAAAATTATACTTGTCTATAGAAAATTTTGAAAGTTCTACATTGGAATCCGAATTTTTTGATCTTTTAAATCCAGCAAGTTTGACTTCTAATAATTTGAAAACAAATAAGGCTATCGACCTGTAATTTACAAATTTGCATTCTGTGATGTAGGCTTAATAAACGTGTATCAAAGTTTGAAATCTGAAGGCTATCGTACTACAGTTATCAGTCAAAACCTGAACTATTTCATTTTTTACTTAAACTGACTTTTAGTTTTAGAAGTCCTTTCTTCACATTGAGATATCATAAAAAGCAATAAGGCTATTGATAAAATTCTTGCAAATTAGAATTCAGCAACTCAAATGCTATCAATGTCAACTAAAATTATGCTTGTCTTTACATAATTTCGAAAGTTCTACATAGGAATCCAATTTTTTTGATTTTTTTAATCCAGCAAGTTTGACTTCTAATAACTTGAAAACAAATAAGGCTATCGACCTGTGATTCATAAATTTGCATTCTGTAATGTAGGTTTAATAAACGCGTGTAAAAGTTTGAAATCTCAAGGCTATCGTGCAAGAATTATCAGTGAAAATCAAAACTATATCTTATTTAATATTTTTTACTTAAACTGACTTTTTCTTTTACAAGTCCTATCTTCACCTTCAGATATCATGAGAAGCAATAAGGCTATTGACAAAATTCTTGCAAATTCGAATTCAGCAACTCTACTACTTTGTAGTCATTATACTTGTCTTTACAATATTTCGAAAGTTCTACATAGGAATCCAATTTTTTTGATTTTTTAAATCCAGCAAGTTAGACATCTAATAACTTGAAAACAAATAAGGCTATCGACCTGCGATTTACAAATCTGCATTCTGTAATGCAGGTTTAATAAACGTGTATCAAAGTTTTAAATCTCAAGGCTATGGTACAAGAGTTATCAGTCAAAATCTGAACTATTTCATTTTTTGCTTAAACTGACTTTTACTTTTACAAGATCTTTCTTCACATTGAGATATCATGAGAACCAATAAGGCTATCGACAAAATTCTTGCAAATTCGAATTCAGCAACTCAAATGCTATCAATTTTAACAAAAATTATACTTGACTTTACAAAATTTTCAAAGTTCTAAATAGGAATCCGATTTTTTTGATTTTTTAAATCCAGCAAGTTTGACTTCTAATAACTTGAAAACCAATAAGTCTATCGACCTGTGCTTTACAAATTTGCATTCTGTGATGTAGGCCTAATAAACGTGTATCAAAGTTTGAAATCTCAAGTCTATCGTACAACAGTTATCAGTCAAAATCTAAACTATTTAATTTTTTACTTAAACTGACTTTTACTTTTACAACTCCTTTCTTCACAATGAGATATCATGAGAAGCAATAAGGCTATCGACAAAATTCTTGCAAATTCGAAATCAGCAACTCAAATACTATCAATTTTAATTAAAATTATACTTGTATTCACAAAATTTCGAAAGTTCTTCATAGGAATCCGATTTTTGTGATTTTTTAAATCCAGCAAGTTTAACTTCTAATAACTTGAAAACAAATAAGTCTATCGACCTGTGATTTACAAACTTTCACTCTGTGATGTAGACTTAATAAACGTGTGTCAAATTTTTAAATCTGAAGGCTATCGTACAAGAATTATCAGACAAAATCTGAACTATTTCATTTTTTGCTTAAACAGACTTTTACTTTTTCAAGTCCTTTCTTCACATTGAGATATCATGAGAAGCAATAACGCTATCAACAAAATTCTTGCAAATTCGAATTCAGAAACTCAAATGCTATCAATTTTACCTAAACTTATACTTATCTTTACCGAATTTCGAAAATTCTACATATGAATTAGATTTTTTTGATTTTTTTAATCCAGCAAGTTTGACAACTAATAACTTGAAAACAAGTAAGGCTATCGACCTGTGATTCACAAATTTGTATTCTGTGGTGTAGACTTAATAAACGTGCATCAAAGTTTGAAATCTCAAGGCTATCGTACAAGAGTTATCAGTCAAAATCTGAACTACTTCATTTTTTACTTAAACTGACTTTTACTTTTACAAGTACTTTCTTCACAATGAGATATCACGAGAACCAATAAGGCTATCGACAAAATTCTTGCAAATTCGAATTCAGCAACTCAAATGCTATCAATTTTAACTAAAATTAAACTTGTCTTTACAAAATTTTGAAAGTTCTACATAGGAATCCAATTTTTTTTATTTTTTAAATCCAGCAAGTTTGACTTCTAATAACTTGAAAACCAATAAGTCTATCGACCTGTGATTTACAAATTTGCATTCTGTGATGCAGGCCTAATAAACGTGTATCAAAGTTTGAAATCTCAAGGCTATCGTACAAGAGTTATCAGTCAAAATCTGAACAATCTCATTTTTTACTTAAGCTAACATTTACTTTTACAAGTCCTTTCTTCACATTGAGATATCATGAGAAGCAATAAGGTTATTGACATAATTCTTGCAAATTCGAATTCAGCAACTCAAATACTATCAATTTTACCTAAACTTATGCTTGTCTTTACCAAATTTCGAAAGTTCTACATAGGAATTCGATTTTTTTGATTTTTGAAATCCAGCAAGTTTGACTTCTAATAACTTGAAACCAAATAAGGCTATCGAACTGTGATTTATAAATTTGCATTCTGTACTGTAGGTTTAATAAACGTGTATCAAAGTTTGAAATCTCAAGGCTATCGTACAAGAATTATCAGTCAAAATCAAAACTATTTCATTTTATAATTAAACTGACTTTTACTTTTACAAGTCCTATCTTCACCTTCAGATATCATGAGAAGCAATAAGGCTATTGACAAAATTCTTGCAAATTCGAATTCAGCAACTCCAATACTATCAATTTTACCTAAAATTATACTTGTTATTAGAAAATTTTGAAAGTTTTACATTGGAATCCGAATTTTTTGATCTTTTAAATCCAGCAAGTTTGACTTTTAATAACTTGAAAACAAATATGTCTATAGACCTGTGATTTACAAATTTGCATTTTGTGATGTAGGCTTAATAAACTTGCATCACAGTTTGAAATTTCAAGGCTATCGTACAACAGTTATCCGTCAAAATCTGAACTATTTAATTTTTTACTTAAACTGACTTTTAGTTTTACAAGTCCTTTCTTCACAATGAGATATCATGAGAAGCAATAAGGCTATCGACAAAATTCTTGCAAATTCGAATTCAGCAACTCAAATGCTATCAACTTCAACTAAAATTATATTTGACTTTACAAAATTTCGAAAGTTCTACATAGAAATCCGATTTTTTTGATTTTTTAAATCCAACAAGTTTGACTTCTAATAACTTGAAAACTAATAAGTGTAACGACCTGTGATTTACAAATTTGCATGCTGTGGCGTAGGCTTAATAAACGTGTCTCAAAGTTTGAAATCTCAAGGCTATCGTACAAGAGTTATCAGCCAAAATCTAAACCAACTCATTGTTTTGCTGATTATGTGAATTCTTATCTTCACAAAGCGATATCTCGGGAACCGAAAGCCACTAAAAAGATGTCCAAATCTCGTTTGGTTTTGTTTATTTTTTTGTAGAAAAAACATGTTTTTATGTAATTTACAATTTAGATAAGAACGAATGTCGAGTAAATATCGTAAAAAACGCGCAAGAATTGCGCAATTACAAGCAGATAAAACCACCAGGAAATTAAATAAATTGGCTGTATATCAGGTTTGGCGTATTAGAGATTTGGAAAATTTGCACCGAACAACAAGCATGGACGATCCCTTGGTGTATTCGCAATTCAACGAACTTCCGAAACTCGACGTTATAAATTTCTTGCAAAACCACTTAAATTTGCGAAATTTCAAGGAGGATTCGCAAATCTTGGATATTGGATGTGGAGATGGATCGGCTACGAGGATGCTGAGTAAGTTTTTGGGGACGAATTTCGCGAGTTTGACCGCGATCGATAGATCGCAGAAAATGGTGGAATTCGCAAAGGGGTCCAACGGTGAAAACCGGGTAGAATTTCGCACGGGAGATGTAACCGTGGAAGAAGATTTGGCGCCGTTTTTTGGGCAAATTGATGGGGTCTTCTCGTTTTATTGCTTGAACTGGGTGCAGGATCAGAGGTGAGTTTCCAAAAATCTTAATTGGCTGAAAGTCGCGAAATTTCGGAATATTTTCGAGAAAGTTTTCAGGGTTTGCGAATTGAAGCTTCTTGGGTAATTTCGCAAAATTGCAAAGTTATAAGTTAGCGCGTTTATTAATTATGCCCAGTGAGTTTGCAAAAAATCTTAATTGACTTTGACACGGCTGAAACTCGCGAAACTTTCGGAATATTTTCGCAAAAGTGTCCAGGATTTGTGAATTGAAGCTCCTTGTGTAACTTCGCAAAATTGCATAGTTTTAAGCTCGCGCGTTTATTAATTACGCCCAGTGAGTTTGCACAAATCTTAATTGACTTTGACACGGCTGAAACTCGCGAAATTTTCGGAATATTTTCGCGAAAGTTTTCAGGATTTGTGAATTGAAGCTCCTTGTCTAATTTCGCGAAATTGCATAGTTTTAAGTTCGCGCGTTTGTTAATTAAGCCCAGTGAGTTTGCAAAAATCTTAATTGACTTTGACACGGCTGAAACTCGCGAAATTTTCGGAATATTTTCGCGAAAGTTTTCAGGATTTGCGAATTGAAGCTTCTTGGGTAATTTCGCGAAATTGCAAAGTTATAAGTTCGCGCGCTTATTAATTATGCCCAGTGAGTTTGCAAAAATCTTAATTGACTTTGACACGGCTGAAACTCGCGAAATTTTCGGAATATTTTCGCGAAAGTTTTCAGGATTTGCGAATTGAAGCTTCTTGGGTGATTTCGCGAAATTGCAAATTTATAAGTTCGCGCGTTTATTAATTAAGCCCAGTGAGTTTGCAAAAATCTTAATTGACTTTGACACGGCTGAAACTCGCGAAATTTTCGGAATATTTTCGCGAAAGTTTTCAGGATTTGCGAATTGAAGCTTCTTGGGTAATTTCGCGAAATTGCAAAGTTATAACTTCGCGCGTTTATTAATTAAGCCCAGTGAGTTTGCAAAAATCTTAATTGACTTTGACACGGCTGAAACTCGCGAAATTTTCGGAATATTTTCGCGAAAGTTTTCAGGATTTGCGAATTGAAGCTTCTTGGGTAATTTCGCGAAATTGCAAATTTATAAGTTCGCGCGTTTATTAATTAAGCCCAGTGAGTTTGCAAAAATCTTAATTGACTTTGACACGGCTGAAACTCGCGAAATTTTCGGAATATTTTCGCGAAAGTTTTCAGGATTTGCGAATTGAAGCTTCTTGGGTAATTTCGCGAAATTGCAAAGTTATAACTTCGCGCGTTTATTAATTAAGCCCAGTGAGTTTGCAAAAATCTTAATTGACTTTGACACGGCTGAAACTCGCGAAATTTTTGGAATATTTTCGCGAAAGTTTTCAGGATTTGTGAATTGAAGCTTCTTGGGTAATTTCGCGAAATTGCAAAGTTATAAGTTCTCGCGTTTATTAATTACGCCCAGTGAGTTTGCAAAAATCTTAATTGACTTTGACACGGCTGAAACTCGTGAAATTTTCGGAATATTTTCGCGAAGGCTTTCAAGATTGGTGAATTGAAGATTCTTGGGTAATTTCGCGAAATTGCAAAGTTATAAGTTCGCGCGTTTATTAATTACGCCCAGTGAGTTTGCAAAAATCTTAATTGACTTTGACACGGCTGAAACTCGCGAAATTTGCGGATTTTTTTCGTGAAAGTTTTCAGGATTTGCGAATTGAAGCTTCTTGGGTAATTTCGCGAAATTGCAAAGTTATAAGTTCTCGCGTTTATTAATTAAGCCCTGTGAGTTTGCAAAAATCTTAATTGACTTTGACACGGCTGAAACTCGCGAAATTTTCGGAATATTTTCGCGAAGGCTTTCAAGATTGGTGAATTGAAGATTCTTGGGTAATTTCGCGAAATTGCAAAGTTATAACTTCGCGCGTTTATTAATTAAGCCCAGTGAGTTTGCAAAAATCTTAATTGACTTTGACACGGCTGAAACTCGCGAAATTTTCGGAATATTTTCGCGAAAGTTTTCAGGATTTGCGAATTGAAGCTTCTTGAGTAATTTCGCGAAATTGCAAAGTAATAAGTTGACGCGTTTATTAATTAAGCCCAGTGAGTTTGCAAAAATCTTAATTGACTTTGACACGGTTGAAACTCGCGAAATGTTCAGAATATTTTGGCGAAAGTTTTCAGGATTTGTGATTTGAAGCTTCTTGGGTAATTTCGCGAAATTGCAAAGTTATAAGTTCGCGCGTTTATAAATTATGCCCAGCGAATTTGCAAAAATTTCAATTGACTTTGACACGGCTGAAACTCGCGAAATTTTTGGAATATTTTCGCGAAAGTTTTCAGGATTTGCGAATTGAAGCTTCTTGGGTAATTTCGCGAAATTGCAAAGTTATAACTTCGCGCGTTTATTAATTAAGCCCAGTGAGTTTGCAAAAATCTTAATTGACTTTGACACGGCTGAAACTCGCGAAATTTTTGGAATATTTTCGCGAAAGTTTTCAGGATTTGCGAATTGAAGCTTCTTGGGTAATTTCGCGAAATTGCAAAGTTATAACTTCGCGCGTTTATTAATTAAGCCTAGTGAGTTTGCAAAAATCTTAATTGACTTTGACTCGGCTGAAACTCGCGAAATTTTCGGAATATTTTCGCGAAAGTTTTCAGGATTTGCGAATTGAAGCTTCTTGGGTAATTTCGCGAAATTGCAAAGTTATAAGTTCGCGCGTTTATTAATTACGCCCAGTGAGTTTGCAAAAATCTTAATTGACTTTAACTCGGCTGAAACTCGCGAAATTTTCGGAATATTTTCGCGAAAGTTTTCAGGATTTGCGAATTGAAGCTTCTTGGGTAATTTCGCGAAATTGCAAAGTTATAAGTTCGCGCGTTTATTAATTATGCCCAGTGAGTTTGCAAAAATCTTAATTGACTTTGACTCGGCTGAAACTCGCGAAATTTTTGGAATATTTTCGCGAAAGTTTTCAGGATTTCCGAATTGAAGCTTCTTGGTTAATTTCGCGAAATTGCAAATTTATAACTTCGCGCGTTTATTAATTAAGCCCAGTGAGTTTGCAAAAATCTTAATTGACTTTGACACGGCTGAAACTCGCGAAATTTTCGGAATATTTTCGCGAAAGTTTTCAGGATTTGCGAATTGAAGCTTCTTGGGTAATTTCGCGAAATTGCAAATTTATAACTTCGCGCGTTTATTAATTAAGCCCAGTGAGTTTGCAAAAATCTTAATTGACTTTGACACGGCTGAAACTCGCGAAATTTTTGGAATATTTTCGCGAAAGTTTTCAGGATTTGCGAATTGAAGCTTCTTGGGTAATTTTGCGAAATTGCAAAGTTATAAGTTCGCGCGTTTGTTAATTAAGCCCAGTGAGTTTGCGAAAATCTTATTTGACTTTGACACGGCTAAAACTCGCCAAATTTTCGGAATATTTTCGCGAAAGTTTTCAGGATTTGTGAATTGAAGCTTCTTGGGTAATTTCGCGAAATTGCAAAGTTATAAGTTCGCGCGCTTATTAATTATGCCCAGTGAGTTTGCAAAAATCTTAATTGACTTTGACACGGCTGAAACTCGCGAAATTTTCGGAATATTTTTGCGAAAGTTTTCAGGATTTGCGAATTGAAGCTTCTTGGGTAATTTCGCGAAATTGCAAAGTTATAAGTTCGCGCGTTTATTAATTAAGCCCAGTGAGTTTGCAAAAATCTTAATTGACCTTGACACGGCTGAAACTCGCCAAATTTTCGGAATATTTTCGCGAAAGTTTTCAGGATTTGCGAATTGAAGCTTCTTGGGTAATTTCGCGAAATTGCAAAGTTATAAGTTCGCGCGTTTATTAATTAAGCCCAGTGAGTTTGCAAAAATCTTAATTGACCTTGACACGGCTGAAACTCGCCAAATTTTCGGAATATTTTCGCGAAAGTTTTCAGGATTTGCGAATTGAAGCTTCTTGGGTAATTTCGCGAAATTGCAAAGTTATAAGTTCTCGCGTTTATTAATTAAGCCCAGTGAGTTTGCAAAAATCTTAATTGACTTTGACACGGCTGAAACTCGCGAAATTTTCGGAATATTTTCGCGAAAGTTTTCAGGATTTGCGAATTGAAGCTTCTTGGGTAATTTCGCGAAATTGCAAATTTATAACTTCGCGCGTTTATTAATTAAGCCCAGTGAGTTTGCAAAAATCTTAATTGACTTTGACACGGCTGAAACTCGCGAAATTTTTGGAATATTTTCGCGAAAGTTTTCAGGATTTGCGAATTGAAGCTTCTTGGGTAATTTTGCGAAATTGCAAAGTTATAAGTTCGCGCGTTTGTTAATTAAGCCCAGTGAGTTTGCAAAAATCTTATTTGACTTTGACACGGCTAAAACTCGCCAAATTTTCGGAATATTTTCGCGAAAGTTTTCAGGATTTGTGAACTGAAGCTTCTTGAGTAATTTCGCGAAATTGCAAAGTTATAAGTTCGCGCGTTTATTAATTAAGCCCAGTGAGTTTGCAAAAATCTTAATTGACTTTGACACGGCTGAAACTCGCGAAATTTTCGGAATATTTTTGCGAAAGTTTTCAGGATTTGCGAATTGAAGCTTCTTGGGTAATTTCGCGAAATTGCAAAGTTATAAGTTCGCGCGCTTATTAATTATGCCCAGTGAGTTTGCAAAAATCTTAATTGACTTTGACACGGCTGAAACTCGCGAAATTTTCGGAATATTTTTGCGAAAGTTTTCAGGATTTGCGAATTGAAGCTTCTTGGGTAATTTCGCGAAATTGCAAAGTTATAAGTTCGCGCGTTTATTAATTAAGCCCAGTGAGTTTGCAAAAATCTTAATTGACCTTGACACGGCTGAAACTCGCCAAATTTTCGGAATATTTTTGCGAAAGTTTTCAGGATTTGCGAATTGAAGCTTCTTGGGTAATTTCGCGAAATTGCAAAGTTATAAGTTCGCGCGTTTATTAATTAAGCCCAGTGAGTTTGCAAAAATCTTAATTGACCTTGACACGGCTGAAACTCGCCAAATTTTCGGAATATTTTCGCGAAAGTTTTCAGGATTTGCGAATTGAAGCTTCTTGGGTAATTTCGCGAAATTGCAAAGTTATAAGTTCGCGCGTTTATTAATTAAGCCCAGTGAGTTTGCAAAAATCTTAATTGACCTTGACACGGCTGAAACTCGCCAAATTTTCGGAATATTTTCGCGAAAGTTTTCAGGATTTGCGAATTGAAGCTTCTTGGGTAATTTCGCGAAATTGCAAAGTTATAAGTTCGCGCGTTTATTAATTAAGCCCAGTGAGTTTGCAAAAATCTTAATTGACCTTGACACGGCTGAAACTCGCCAAATTTTCGGAATATTTTTGCGAAAGTTTTCAGGATTTGCGAATTGAAGCTTCTTGGGTAATTTCGCGAAATTGCAAAGTTATAAGTTCGCGCGTTTATTAATTAAGCCCAGTGAGTTTGCAAAAATCTTAATTGACCTTGACACGGCTGAAACTCGCCAAATTTTCGGAATATTTTCGCGAAAGTTTTCAGGATTTGCGAATTGAAGCTTCTTGGGTAATTTCGCGAAATTGCAAAGTTATAAGTTCGCGCGTTTATTAATTAAGCCCAGTGAGTTTGCAAAAATCTTAATTGACCTTGACACGGCTGAAACTCGCCAAATTTTCGGAATATTTTCGCGAAAGTTTTCAGGATTTGCGAATTGAAGCTTCTTGGGTAATTTCGCGAAATTGCAAAGTTATAAGTTCGCGCGTTTATTAATTAAGCCCAGTGAGTTTGCAAAAATCTTAATTGACTTTGACACGGCTGAAACTCGCCAAATTTTCGGAATATTTTCGCGAAAGTTTTCAGGATTTGCGAATTGAAGCTTCTTGGGTAATTTCGCGAAATTGCAAAGTTATAACTTCGCGCGTTTATTAATTAAGCCCAGTGAGTTTGCAAAAATCTTAATTGACTTTGACACGGCTGAAACTCGCGAAATTTTTGGAATATTTTCGCGAAAGTTTTCAGGATTTGTGAATTGAAGCTTCTTGGGTAATTTCGCGAAATTGCAAAGTTATAAGTTCTCGCGTTTATTAATTACGCCCAGTGAGTTTGCAAAAATCTCAATTGACTTTGACACGGCTGAAACTCGTGAAATTTTCGGAATATTTTCGCGAAGGCTTTCAAGATTGGTGAATTGAAGATTCTTGGGTAATTTCGCGAAATTGCAAAGTTATAAGTTCGCGCGTTTATTAATTACGCCCAGTGAGTTTGCAAAAATCTTAATTGACTTTGACACGGCTGAAACTCGCGAAATTTGCGGATTTTTTTCGTGAAAGTTTTCAGGATTTGCGAATTGAAGCTTCTTGGGTAATTTCGCGAAATTGCAAAGTTATAAGTTCTCGCGTTTATTAATTAAGCCCAGTGAGTTTGCAAAAATCTTAATTGACTTTGACACGGCTGAAACTCGCGAAATTTTCGGAATATTTTCGCGAAGGCTTTCAAGATTGGTGAATTGAAGATTCTTGGGTAATTTCGCGAAATTGCAAAGTTATAACTTCGCGCGTTTATTAATTAAGCCCAGTTAGTTTGCAAAAATCTTAATTGACCTTGACACGGCTGAAACTCGCGAAATTTTCGGAATATTTTCGCAAAAGTTTTCAGGATTTGCGAATTGAAGCTTCCTGAGCAATTTCGCGAAATTGCAAAGTTATAAGTTCTCGCGTTTATTAATTATGCCCAGTGAGTTTGCAAACATCTTAATTGACTTTGACTCGGCTGAAACTCGCGAAATTTTCGGAATATTTTCACGAAAGTTTTCAGGATTTGCGAATTGAAGCTTCTTGGGTAATTTCGCGAAATTGCAAAGTTATAAGTTCTCGCGTTTATTAATTAAGCCCAGTGAGTTTGCAAAAATCTTAATTGACTTTGACACGGCTGAAACTCGCGAAATTTTCGGAATATTTTCGCGAAGGCTTTCAAGATTGGTGAATTGAAGATTCTTGGGTAATTTCGCGAAATTGCAAAGTTATAACTTCGCGCGTTTATTAATTAAGCCCAGTGAGTTTGCAAAAATCTTAATTGACTTTGACACGGTTGAAACTCGCGAAATTTTCGGAATATTTTCGCGAAAGTTTTCAGGATTTGTGAATTGATGCTTCTTGGGTAATTTCGCAAAATTGCAAAGATATAAGTTCCCGCGTTTATTAATTATGCCCAGTGAGTTTGCAAAAATCTTAATTGACTTTGACACGGCTGAAACTCGCGAAATTTTCGGAATATTTTTGCGAAAGTTTTCAGGATTTGCGAATTAAAGCTTCTTGGGTAATTTCACAAAATTGCAAAGTTATAAGTTCGCGCGTTTATTAATTAAGCCCAGTGAGTTTGCAAAAATCTTAATTGACTTTGACACGGCTGAAACTCGCGAAATTTATGGAATATTTTCGCGAAACTTTTCAGCATTCGTGAATTGAAGCTTCTTGGGTAATTTCGCGAAATTGCAAAGTTATAACTTCGCGCGTTTATTAATTAAGCCCAGTGAGTTTGCAAAAATCTTAATTGACTTTGACACGGTTGAAACTCGCGAAATTTTCGGAATATTTTCGCGAAAGTTTTCAGGATTTGTGAATTGAAGCTTCTTGGGTAATTTCGCAAAATTGCAAAGATATAAGTTCCCGCGTTTATTAATTATGCCCAGTGAGTTTGCAAAAATCTTAAATGACTTTGACACGGCTGAAACTCGTAAAATTTTCGGAATATTTTCGCGAAAGTTTTCAGGATTTGCGAATTGAAGCTTCTTGGGTAATTTCGTGAAATTGCAAAGTTATAAGTTCGCGTGTTTGTTAATTAAGCCCAGTGAGTTTCCCAAATCTTAATTGACTTTGACACGGCTGAAACTCGCGAAATTTCCGAAATATTTTCGCGAAAGTTTTCAGGATTTGCGAATTGAAGCTTCTTGGGTAATTTCGCGAAATTGCAAAGTTATAAGTTCGCGCGTTTGTTAATTAAGCCCAGTGAGTTTGCAAAAATCTTAATTGACTTTGACACGGCTGAAACTCGCGAAATTTTCGGAATATTTTCGCAAAAGTTTTCAGGATTTGCGAATTGAAGCTTCCTGAGCAATTTCGCGAAATTGCAAAGTTATAAGTTCGCGCGTTTATTAATTAAGTCCAGTGAGTTTGCAAAAATCTTAATTGACTTTAACACGGCTGAAACTCGCGAAATTTTCGGAATATTTTCGCGAAAGTTTTCAGGATTTGTTAATTGAAGCTTCTTGGGTAATTTCGCGAAATTGCAAAGTTATAAGATCGCGCGTTTATTAATTAAGCCCAGTGAGTTTGCAAAAATCTTAATTTACCTTGACACGGCTGAAACCCGCGAAATTTTCGGAATATTCTCGCGAAAGTTTTCAGGATTTGCGAATTGAAGCTTCTTGGGTAATTTCGCGAAATTGCAAAGTTATAAGTTCGCGCGTTTATTAAATAAGCCCAGTGAGTTTGCAAAAATCTTAATTGACCTTGACACGGCTGAAACTCGCGAAATTTTCGGAATATTTTCGCGAAAGTTTTCAGGGTTTGCGAATTGAAACTTCTTGGGTAACATCGCGAAATTGCAAAGTTATAAGTTCTCGCGTTTATTAATTATGCCCAGTGAGTTTGCAAAAATCTTAATTGACCTTGACACGGCTGAAACTCGCGAAATTTTCGGAATATTTTCGCGAAAGTTTTCAGGATTTGCGAATTGAAGCTTCTTGGGTAATTTCGCGAAATTGCAAAGTTATAAGTTCGCGCGTTTATTAATTAAGCCCAGTGAGTTTGCAAAAATCTTAATTTACCTTGACACGGCTGAAACTCGAGAAATTTTCGGAATATTCTCGCGAAAGTTTTCAGGATTTGCGAATTGAAGCTTCTTGGGTAATTTCGCGAAATTGCAAAGTTATAACTTCGCGCGTTTATTAATTAAGCCCAGTGAGTTTGCAAAAATCTTAATTGACTTTGACACGGCTGAAACTCGCGAAATTTTTGGAATATTTTCGCGAAAGTTTTCAGGATTTGTGAATTGAAGCTTCTTGGGTAATTTCGCGAAATTGCAAAGTTATAAGTTCTCGCGTTTATTAATTACGCCCAGTGAGTTTGCAAAAATCTTAATTGACTTTGACACGGCTGAAACTCGTGAAATTTTCGGAATATTTTCGCGAAGGCTTTCAAGATTGGTGAATTGAAGATTCTTGGGTAATTTCGCGAAATTGCAAAGTTATAAGTTCGCGCGTTTATTAATTACGCCCAGTGAGTTTGCAAAAATCTTAATTGACTTTGACACGGCTGAAACTCGCGAAATTTGCGGATTTTTTTCGTGAAAGTTTTCAGGATTTGCGAATTGAAGCTTCTTGGGTAATTTCGCGAAATTGCAAAGTTATAAGTTCTCGCGTTTATTAATTAAGCCCAGTGAGTTTGCAAAAATCTTAATTGACTTTGACACGGCTGAAACTCGCGAAATTTTCGGAATATTTTCGCGAAGGCTTTCAAGATTGGTGAATTGAAGATTCTTGGGTAATTTCGCGAAATTGCAAAGTTATAACTTCGCGCGTTTATTAATTAAGCCCAGTTAGTTTGCAAAAATCTTAATTGACCTTGACACGGCTGAAACTCGCGAAATTTTCGGAATATTTTCGCAAAAGTTTTCAGGATTTGCGAATTGAAGCTTTCTGAGCAATTTCGCGAAATTGCAAAGTTATAAGTTCTCGCGTTTATTAATTATGCCCAGTGAGTTTGCAAACATCTTAATTGACTTTGACTCGGCTGAAACTCGCGAAATTTTCGGAATATTTTCACGAAAGTTTTCAGGATTTGCGAATTGAAGCTTCTTGGGTAATTTCGCGAAATTGCAAAGTTATAAGTTCGCGCGTTTATTAATTAAGCCCAGTGAGTTTGCAAAAATCTTAATTTACCTTGACACGGCTGAAACTCGCGAAATTTTCGGAATATTTTCGCGAAAGTTTTCAGGATTTGCGAATTGAAGCTTCTTGGGTAATTTAGCGAAATTGCAAAGTTATAAGTTCGCGCGTTTATTAATTATGCCCAGTGAGTTTGCAAAAATCTTAATTGACTTTGACTCGGCTGAAACTCGCGAAAATTTCGGAATATTTTCGCGAAAGTTTTCAGGATTTGTGAATTGAAGCTTCTTGGGTAATTTCGCGAAATTGCAAAGTTATAAGTTCGCGCGTTTATTAATTATGCCCAGTGAGTTTGCAAAAATCTTAATTGACTTTGACACGGCTGAAACTCGCGAAATTTTCGGAATATTCTCGCGAAAGTTTTCAGGATTTGCGAATTGAAGCTTCTTGGGTAATTTCGCGAAATTGCAAAGTTATAAGTTCGCGCGTTTATTAATTAAGCCCAGTGAGTTTGCAAACATCTTAATTGACTTTGACACGGCTGAAACTCGCGAAATTTTTGGAATATTTTCGCGAAAGTTTTCAGGATTTGCGAATTGAATCTTCTTGGGTAATTTCGTAAAATTGTAAAGTTATAAGTTCGCGCGTTTATTAATTAAGCCCAGTGAGTTTGCAAAAATCTTAATTGACTTTGACAAGGCTGAAACTCGCGAAGTTTTCGGAATATTTTCGCGAAAGTTTTCAGGATTTGCGAATTGAAGCTTCTTGGGTAATTTCGCGAAATTGCAAAGTTATAAGTTCGCGTGTTTATTAATTAAGCCCAGTGAGTTTGCAAAAATCTTAATTGACTTTGACACGGCTGAAACTCGCGAAATTTTCGGAATATTTTCGCGAAAGTTTTCAGGATTTGCGAATTGAAGCTTCTTGGGTAATTTAGCGAAATTGCAAAGTTATAAGTTCGCGCGTTTATTAATTATGCCCAGTGAGTTTGCAAAAATCTTAATTGACTTTGACTCGGCTGAAACTCGCGAAAATTTCGGAATATTTTCGCGAAAGTTTTCAGGATTTGTGAATTGAAGCTTCTTGGGTAATTTCGCGAAATTGCAAAGTTATAAGTTCGCGCGTTTATTAATTAAGCCCAGTGAGTTTGCAAACATCTTAATTGACTTTGACACGGCTGAAACTCGCGAAATTTTTGGAATATTTTCGCGAAAGTTTTCAGGATTTGCGAATTGAAGCTCCCTGAGCAATTTCGCGAAATTGCAAAGTTATCAAGTTCGCGCGTTTATTAATAATGCCCAGTGAGTTTGCAAAAATCTTAATTGACTTTGAAACGGCTGAAACTCGAGAAATTTTCGGAATTTTTTCGCGAAAGTTTCCAGGATTTGCGAATTGAAGCTTCTTGGGTAATCTCGCGAAATTGCAAAGTTATAAATTCGCGCGTTTATTAATTATGCACAAAAACGAATTCAGTTTCTAAAAATTGTTCGAAAAGCTTAGATTGATTTTTGAGTATCATTCGCGAAATTTTCAAAATATTTTCTTAACGTTTTCGCAATTAAACTTTTTTAAACGATTTCGCGACTTTGAAACTTGTCAGTTTGTCAGCTATGACCAAAGCTTTGCCAATTTTCAGGTTGGCTTGGAAGAACATTTGGAAGTTGCTGAAACCGTCTGGACAAGTTTTTGCACTTTTCCTAGCAGACAGCCTCTTCTACGAAGTGTACGAAATCCAGGCAAAAAGCCCAAAATGGTCGAAATATATGGATAAAATTGGCGATTATATCTGCCCATATCGATATTTAGAAAATCCAGCGAAAGATTTGCAAAACCTACTGGAAGATTGTGGATTTTCGGTGGAGATTTGCAGAGTTGTCGATCGCAAATACGTCTTTGAAACCGGAGATGCTCTAAACCGTAAGAAAATGCGAGAGTTTTTGTTCGCAAAATTTTATTTGTTGTTGTTGCAGAATTCATTCGGGCTGTGAGTCCGTTCATGAAGGAGATTCCTGAAGATTTGCACGGCGAATATCTGCAGGATTTCAGGGAGATTTTCGCAAATTTGCAAAACGGCGGCGGTCAATTCGAAGGGATTGAGAAGCCCTATCAAAATTTGCAAGTGGTTGCGACTAAATTATAATAAATATTAAATTTAAGAAATTTGCAAATCGACAGCGATCAATTTGTGCGGATTGGGAGGATTTTTTTTGCAAAAAAAAAAAATCCTCCCTTGCAAAATCGCTTCCCTTCATCATCCCTTGCAAACTTAAAATAAAAAGTTAAAATAGATAATAAATTTGCAAAACTTCTTCTTATCAGTCTGTTCTCATCCACTCCTAAATGTAGGCCTCTTCCATATTTTTCCATTCCTGTCTGTCCATAGCAGCCCTGGTCCAGTTTTTTTTTGCTGGGAAAAAGTGGATTAGGGCTGCTATGGACAGGCAAGATTGGAAAAATGTGGAAGAGGCCTACAGTCAGGAGTGGATGAGAATAGGCTGATAAGAAGTAGGAGAGTCTCAACAGAGAATTGCATGGAAAATTTAGGAATTTGGTAAAATTAATTTTTTTTTGCAAATTGGAAGAATCAGTCTAAATTTGCAAAACTTCTTAGTTAAAGACTAAATAGATATATAGATTTGTAAATTTTCATTTGTTTAGATAAAAAATTACGAATTTTATAAATTAAAGAAATTTCATTTTAAGGCAAAAATTCTGCAACTTTGTAACTTTTTTGGAAATCAACAGAATGAGTTTCAAAAGTATGCAACTGCATCGACAAAAAGTTGCCAATTTTATACATCTCAATTTTTTTTCGGCAAAATTGCAAAAAATTGTCTACTTATATTGTATTATTTTGTATTAAAATATTTCTTAATAAATAATAAATTAAATCCATTAATTACAGAGAAAACACCAGGGCTAACACTAGGCCTTAGCATCTTCTATAACAGTCTCTTATAACTTAACCATGTCCAACTTAGTCAATATATGGAAAGACAGACAAATAACAAAAAATACAAAAGTGTCCCTGGTTATAACATTAGTGTTCTCTATATTCGCATACGGCTCATGGACAATCAAGTCCTCCGACAGAAAACGCGGAGTTGCATTTGAGATGTGGTGCTGGAGGAGAATGCTCCGGATACCTTGGACGGTACTGAGAACTAATGCATCGATAATAAATGAAATAGGAATTCAAGACCGATTGTGCACAATATGTCGAAGACGCATCCTAAGATACTTTGGACATGTAACCAGAAGAGCTCAAGACAACTTGGAGAAGTTGCGGGAAAATTGAGGGAAAAAGAGCACGAGGCAAATCCCAATCAGGCAAATCAAGAACATAAAGGCACAACCCTTGCAAACCAACTGAGTTGAGAGGGAGAAGATTTCAATCAATGGAAACAACTAAGCAATCAGTGTACATAACCTTGGTGTCACGACTCTTCAGACATGAAGACAAGATTAAGAAGAAGATAACTAAACCAACATGACAAATCGTAAATAATGATAATCTTTATTGCCACCAACAGTAATAAATGGCTACCGACTACAAGGTCTTCCTGCCAGGGAGCATAATTCGTTTCTTCTTCTTCTTGTTTTGAATAGGCCTAGTTTGGACAAGGCTTGTTTAACTGTTGGGCTTTGATCCTTACCCAGTATTGTCGCATCTTCGACCGGTGTAACTCCTTTCTCTCTTCTGTCCAGGGGCTACCTTTCCTTCGGGGTTTTTCCTGAAATCCACGGACTTCCTTGAGGGTGCGTCTCGTCATCATCATCAATGGCGCTACAGCCCGAGTCGGGCCTTGGCCTCCTGAATGCTCCGTCTCCAGTTTTCTCGGTCCAATGACCGCGTCCTCCACGTTGCAAATTTCAGAAGCGATCTGCTGTCTTCGTCAATGGAATCCTCCCAGCGTTTTCTTGGTTTTCCGACTGGTCTTTTTCCGTCCGCTTTTCCTTTTTGTACTCGCTTGGGTATTCTTCCGTCTTCCATTCGCTGTACATGACCAGCCCACTGTAGCTTTCGGAGTTTGATGAGAGTGGAGACTTCTGGGTCCTCAAAAATAGCATACAATTCCTTATTGTACCGAATTCGCCATGCGCCTTGTTCTCTCACCGGTCCGAGGATTCGTCGCAATACCTTTCTTTCAAAAGCATTGAAAGCATTGACCATTTTTTCTGATGCCTGTATAAAGGTCCACGTTTCACTGCCATAGCAGAGTACAGGTCTTATTATTGTTTTGTAGATTCGCAGCTTCGTTTTTCTGTGCACGTCTTTACATTTGATTATAGGAAGTACCGAATAATATGTCTTGTTTGCTATCATTATGCGTCTTTTTATTTCGTTGATTTCATTGCCGTCTTTGGAGAGATTGGCTCCCAGATATATGAAATTGTCCACATTTTCTATGTTATAGTTTGCTATCGTTAGATTTTGTCTGATTGGCGTGTTTCTTCGTGATTGTACCATAACTTTCGTTTTGTTTTCATTCATGCGTAACCCTACTTCTAGTGCTGCCGTGTCAAGATTAACGAATACTTCCTTGGCGTCTAGTTTTGAGCGCGCCATTATGTTTATGTCATCTGCGTAAGCTACTATTTGGGTTGATTTAAATAATAGCGTCCCTCTGGTGTCAACAGGGAGTTTTCGTACGACATATTCCAAAGCCAGATTAAACAGTGTGGGTGCAAGGCCATCTCCTTGCTTCAGCCCTGAGAGCGTTAGGAAGCTTGTTGTCAGCTCGTTCTGGATTCTTACTTGGCATGTTGAGTTGGTCATTGTAAGCCTTGTCAGTCGAACGAGTTTCGCTGGTATTCCCAGTTCCAGCATTATCGTGTACAGTACACTTCTGTCGATACTGTCATAAGCTTGTTTAAAATCTACGAATATTTGGTGCACATCGATGTTATATTCCCAGCATTTCTCTAGCACCTGCTTTACTGAGAAAATTTGATCCGTAGTTGATCGTCCGGCTCTGAATCCTCCTTGGTATTCTCCAATTATATTTTCGGCATAGGGTTTAATTCGAGACTCAATGATCTTCGTCAAGATTTTATAGCATGTGCACAGCAATGAAATCCCTCTATAGTTTTCGCAGCACAGTTTGTCACCCTTTTTGTATATCGGACATATAATGCTTTTTCGCCAACCGTCAGGTAGTGTTTCCTGTGTCCATATTTGTAGCAGCAAGGTGTGAATTTTTGTAGCTACGCATTCACCACCACTCTTCAGGAGTTCGGCTGGAATGTCGTCTATGCCCGGCGCCTTGTTGTTTTTTAATTTGCTGAGGGCATCTTTTACTTCTTCTACTGTAGGGAGGCTCACTATATTTTCGTCAGTGGCTGCCTCGGTCAAGTTGTCAGTTACGGTAGTGGACGGTGGTGAATTCGGGTTAAGCAACTGTTGGAAATATTGCCCCCATCTCGTCTTTATCTCCTCTGTGCTGCTGATAATGCCTCCTGCAGCGTCCTTGCATAGGCTCGTACTTGGTTGAAACCCTCGTTTTTGGTTTTTAGCTATTGCATATGCCGCTTTTGTGTTATTTGACTTAAAATGTTCGTCCATTTTGCATAGCTCGTCATTCAGGTACTTTCTTTTCTTCTTTCTACAAATTTTGTTTGCAGATCGTCTGAGTTCGTCAAATATGTCTCTCTTGGCTCTTGTCGGTCGTTCGGTGAATTGTTTGTAAGCTACATTCTTTTTGTCTATTGCATCTCGGCATTCATCATCGAACCAATCGTTTTTCTTTCGCCGGGGCTGGTGGCCTATAACCTCCTCTGCGACAGACTTAATGCCATTTTTGATGGAGAGCCATAACTGCTCTATTGGCAATTCGTGATGGTTGGGTATTTGGTCAAAATGTCTGTTTAAAGCTGATGCGTATGCGCCTGCGGTTGACTCGTCTTTCAGCTTCTCGATGTCGAATTTGAGTGTCGGTTGGAATTTTGCAGGTCTTCTGTTTGCGATTCGACACCGGAATAAGGCTTTGACCAAATAGTGGTCAGAGTCGCAGTTAGCCCCTCTGTAGGTTCTTACATCTAAGAGGCTGGAGGCTGCCCTTTTATCAATAAGAACGTGGTCTATCTGGTTATACGTCCTTCCATCAGGTGACGCCCAGGTTCTTTTGTGAATGCTTCGATGCGGGAAGCACGTTGAGCTTACTATTACGTTTCTACTGCAGGCGAAATCAACTAGACGTTGGCCGTTGTCATTGTTAATGTCGTGGAGACTGTGCCCTCCGGTTGTTCCTCTTTGTGTCTCCTCCTTCCCAACCTTCGCGTTGAAGTCACCTAGTATGATCTTGATGTCATTTGAGGGCAATGAGTCATAAATTGATTCAAGATGACTATAGAACTCGTCCTTAGTGGCCTCGTCCTTATCCTCCGTTGGGGCGTGAACATTAATGAGCCAGATGTTGAAAAATGTTGTCTTTATGCGAAGTGCACACAATCTTTCGTTAATGGGTTTGAAGTTGGTAATATGCTGTCTAAAAGCTTTGCTGACGACAAAAGCTACTCCAAACTCACGGCTTCCCGATAGTTTTCCACTTTTAAATATTGTGTGCGACCTCATGTCGGTTATCTCGCTGCCAAGCCATTTAGTTTCCTGGAGTGCAATAACATCAATGTTAAATTTATCAACTTGTTCTAGGAGTGATTTTAGAGCTCCAGGTTTGAACAAGGATCGTACATTCCAGGTTCCGAAAGAGTGATCAAATTTCCGTTTGCCAGGTCGTTTCCGTTGAATCTGTCCAATCCGAGGCGAAGCGTCAGGTTCCTTAACAAGTTTTTCTTTTTCCGGGAATAGGTTGTTAGCCCATCGCCCAACCCCCAATCTGGAGGCTCAGGTCTGTGTACTCAACCGCACAGACACGGCTTGACAATTTTCAGCTGGATGGGATATGTTGGAGTTCTCACAGCTATGCCGCGAGTCCAACTCTATCCGTCCTTAGCCTACTTCCTGAGACGCACTGGTGTTTCTGGCCATTCAGGGTGTCTACCCTCCTCCTTTCGCAAACCGGGCTTGGGACGGTCTATGGCGGAGTTGAGGGTGCGTCTCACACACTGTCTATTTTGGAGATCTGTTATTCCCAGTTCTTTATATCCTTCTCGGTTTCTGTCAACCAAGTGGTACGAACCTTCTTGTTTAACCAGAAGGTGGACAGACGGTTGGTTAGTCGGTTAATCTTGCAACGTGGCCACAGAAAGCTACCCTTCTTTTCCTTGCACAGTCAGAGAGCATCTCAATATGTTCGTAGAGCTCCGAGTTATGCCGCCTTCGGCATTTCTCATTTCGAGGATCATCCTCTCTCTGATTTCCAATTTCTCTACCGGATCTCTTCGGTTAAAGGAAAGACACTCTATGGTATACAGGGCTTCTGGTCGTAAGACTGATGTGTAGTGATTAAGTTTCAAGTTGCGTGACAAACATTTCTTGTTGTAAGTGTTCTTAGTCAGTCGATAGGCTAGTTCTAACTTGTTGACTCTCTTGGATTATGATGCTCTTTCTGATAAGTTGCGTTCAATCCATTCGCCGAGATACTTAAATTTCTCCCCTGGCTGCGATCGCCCATACTAAATGGCGAAATGAGGTCAAATGACGGCCGGCGCAAGTGGTGTAGTGGTGGTTCTCAGTCCTCTTGATGTTTTCCTGTTCTAGTAACATCTCTCTGTTTGCGTCTCTAATGTTGGTGAAGAATTCTGTTTTCTCCAGCGACACTTGAAGACCCACTTTGGCAGCCAGTTTTTTGAGGCAATACATGCATCCACGCAACGTGAGTTGTTGCTGTTGCACTGTTGCAGTCTATCAAACAAAAAAATAAAAATACGACACGAGTAATGTTTTAGAAGGCAAATCTTCTAATAAATATTTATTTGAAGGTTATCACACGACTACATGCATTTTGTGGGAAGAGTCTCCCCTGGCTGCGATCGCCCATACTAAATGGCGAAATGAGGTCAAATGACGGCCGGCGCAAGTGGTGTAGTGGTGACGCTCGTGGCCTCATGTTAGAGCGCTATCTAACAAGTATAGAGGTCCCGAGTTATATCCCCAGTGCCGGCCGCATTTGTACCAGAAGACAAATGTGCAAAATTAAAATTAGCGCAATTTATAATAACAACTAGGTTTCTGGGCCTATAAGTGAATGTGAATGCAAAATACAATAGGCCACAAGTAGGCCGCAGTGTTTGAAGGGTTAATACCCGGCATCCACATTGGATCAAACTTAAAAGAAAGAGGTCAAATGACCCTTGGCGGTAGATAAGTACAACTACATACATTTCTTGGCAAATGGCAAACAAAATAAGGTGTGAATACACGTATATTTAAGGAAAAGTCGTGAATTGATTTGACGATACAATGAAGTTGACTACATTAATTTTTAAACTAAAGTTTAAAAACGGTCATTTGACCCGTCGCGGTAGTAATAGTGTTAAATTTCCTATGATTTCGCTTAAAATACTCGTTTTTTTTTTTTAATATCAAAATGAAACCGCTTATTGGAAGACCCTTAATTATACAATAAAGAAAAGAGGAAAGAACCTTGTGGAAGACCTTGAAGAGGAGTAATTATTTGTGGGGTAAATTAATGGTTAATTCTAATAAGACGGATTCTACTTTGGAGGAAATTCTTGATTAAATGGAGTAGGTAAGGAGAGATTTCTAGGAGGTAGGTACATTTTATAAAGCAGTCCAAACACTGTCGAAAGCTTTATCAATGTTAAGAAAAGGTCATTTTTAGGCGAAATCATAGGAAGTTTAATTAATCATAGTAAGCATCCGTGGTGGTCTGAAGATTGTAACAATGCAATAACCCAAAGACAGACAGCCTGGATGAAGTGGAATTCTAAAAAGATCAAGGAAAATTATCATAATTTATTGGAACAAATAAAGCTAAGCTTATAGCCAAAATAATTCGAGGAACCAAACGTACCTTCACACAAAACCGACTAACCCAAATCAAAGAGAACTTTGCTAAGAATATAGTTCCACACGGGCAGTCAAAGCGGGCGGACGTGCGAACAAATACAGGTAACTCTGCACTAATTTGTAAATGAATAAATCATAATAAATAAGTTAAATGGCAAGAAACCTTAGGTCTAACGTTTCTTAAGTCGCAGGGTTCGATAAAGCCATATCGTTCCTTGCAGGCGAGTAGTCTAAAAAGTTAAATGCGGGGATTGTTAAACAAGAAATGTCATTACTTACTGCACGTTTTTAAGAAAATGTGATAAAACTCACTTCACAAATCAAGTCACTTTCTGAAGAAAATACAAAATTGCAACAGTTATTTTTGTTTTTACATTAATTAGCAGTTAATTTGTTACAATACGCGGGCGTCGCGAACAAAGAATCTTTACCAATTTCACAAACACCGAATCTCACGCATCGAGAAAAGTACAGCGATAAGACAGGTAGAGAACATCCTCAAGGCGAAACCAATTCCGATAAAGTTCACGAAGACGGTAAAAACAGCGATAGTGAAAAAGACTCCGATACGGAAACAAATATAAATAGAAACAGAAACGCAAAGGAAAAGGAATAAGAAAAGTAGGAAGCCTGAGGTTATTCACGGATTTAGAAACATTAGGGCAGCTAACAGGTATGCACACTTGCATGTTTATAAACTCGCTAATGATGTAAATGAAACTGAGGTCGTAGGGTTTCTACAAGGCAAAAATATAACATCTGTAACATGTAAGAAATTAGACGTTCAGAGGAATACTCGTCCTTCAGAATATCCGCTCCTTTTGAATTCCTCGAGGAGCTACAAAAACCCGAAAGATTAGGCAACATTATATAAGATTATACAAGAGTAAACGACACAAAACATAGCTTATATAGTCTCGTCTAGTCTCATCCAAATATACATATTTTGTCTGATCTTATCTAGTTTTGTCTGGTTTGGCCTAGTCAGAAAATCTAAAAACCCACCAGCCAAACCTCCAACTCCAGCCAGACAAAGCACAGGAGATAAAGCTTAGCTTATATAGTCGCCTCTAGTCTCATCCAAATATACATATTTTGTCTGATCTTATCTAGTTTTGTCTGGTTTGGCCTAGTCAGAAAATCTAAAAACCCACCAGCCAAACCTCCAACTCCAGCCAGACAAAGCACAGGAGATAAAGCTTAACTTATATAGTCGCCTCTAGTCTCATCCAAATATACATATTTTGTCTGATTTTGTCTAGTTTTGTCTGGTTTGGTCCTGTCTGGTCTTAGATGCGTG
Organism: Phosphuga atrata; assembly: GCA_944588485.1. Taxonomy (NCBI): domain Eukaryota; kingdom Metazoa; phylum Arthropoda; class Insecta; order Coleoptera; family Silphidae; genus Phosphuga; species Phosphuga atrata. The sequence goes on along the minus strand of OX155908.1, from coordinate 9,564,704 downwards.
CAGGATTTCCGTCAGAAATCTAAAAACCCACCAGCCAAACCTCCAACTCCAGCCAGACAAAGCACATGAGATAATATACGCGCCCCTCGCGATCCACGATAAAGTGAGGTCGAAACCGACATGGTGATGACAACCGACAGTAACAGATACAGAACAATTCCCACAAACGGAAATGAGAAATGCTTGCAACCATCTCCGTGCCGATAGAGCACCAGGACCTGACGGATTACCCGCTAAAATTATAAAAAGCACAATCCAACTTCATCAGCCAACTCCAATTCTACTGGGCAAAAATCTAATACCACAACATCAATTCGGATTCAGGACATAACATGGAACGGTAGAGCAAATCCATAGAATCGTTAGAAAGATTAGTGAGGACTTTGAAGCCAAGATAGTGCTTGTGCAATATATAGAGCTAGATACTGCTCTATATATTGCACAAGCGTTTGACAAGGTGTGGCATACTGGACTGTTATACAAGATCATCAGACAGCAACTTCCACATCACTTGTATGAAATACTTAAAGTGATCGATATTTTGCAGTCAAATACAAGGACGAGGTAAGTGATCTAAAATTAGTTCAAGCCGGTGTACTACAGGGAAGTATACTAGGCCCAGTACTCTACCTTCTAAACACCGCAGATCTGCCCACCACAGCCCACACTCATAACAGCAACATTTGCAGATGACACAGCGATAATGGCATCCTATTCAGATCCAGTCGTGGCAGCAAAACGAATCCAACGTGGATCTCGTCCACCGTGCATCCTGCAGATCCACGGCTCGATGGACGGGATCAAGCGGTAGGTCCAGCGACCGTTACTTGATTTGTTCCATCTTTCCTGCCACTGCGTTACGGTGATCGTTGCCTCCTCCGTGGTTGTCGGCCTCCGTCTGTGGGGGATCGTCCTGGGCCGGCCCCTTCTTCTTTTTATATTGTCGCATGCGCTCTTTTGCTAGCAGGTCTATTGGCGGCAGGCCAGCGATGACCTGTGCTGCATCTGCGGATACAGTGTCAACCGTCTAAAAACCCACCAGCCAAATCTCCAACTCCAGCCAGACAAAGCACAGGAGACAATAAGGGCGCCCCTCGCGACCCACCATCAAGTGAGGTGGAAACAACCGACAGTAACAGATACAGAACAATTCCCACAAACGGAAATGAGAAATGCTTGCAACCATCTCCGTGTCGATAGAGCACGGATTACCTGCCGAGATTATAAAAAGGACAATCCAACTTCATCAGCTAACTCCGATTCTACTGGACAAAAATCTAATCCCACATCAATTCGGATTCAGGCAACAACATGGAACGGTAGAGCAAATCGTTAGAAAAATTAGTGAGGACTTTAAAGCGGAGAGATACTGCTCAGAAGTATTTCTAGATATTGCACAAGCGTTTGACAAGGTGAGGCATACTGGAATGTTATACAAGATCAGACAGCAACTTCCACATCACTTGTATGAAATACTTAAGTGATCGATATTTTGCAGTCAAATACAAGGACGAGGTAAGCGATCTAAAATTAGTTCAAGCCGGTGTACCTCAAGGAAGTGTACTAGGCCCAGTATTCTACATTCTATACACCGCAGATCTGCCCACCACAGCCCACACCCTAACAGCAACATATGCAGATGACACAGCGATAATGGCATCCCATTCAGATCCAGTCGTGACAGCAAAACGAATCCACCGTGCATCCTGCAGATCCACGGCTCGATGGACGGGATAGTTTCAGCGACCGTTACTGGATTTGTTCCATCTTTCCTGCCACTGCGTTAGGGTGATCGCCCTCTCGGTCTGTGCTCGATCGTTGTTGGCCTCCGTCTGTTGGGGATCGTCCCGGGCCCGGCCCCTTCTTCTTTTTATATTGTCGCATGCGCTCTTTTGCTAGCAGGTCTATTGGCAGCAATGACCTGTGCTGCATCTGCGGATACAGTCCGTACAGTAGACGCATGCGATCCTCAGTGCACTCGTCCTGTGTGCGGGGGCTATTAGCCTTAGGTATGCGGAAACCTCCGTCATTTCTGCCTAGGTCGGCACCGAATACAGCAATATCGAGGTGCTAACGCAGGCGAGCACCCTTCTCCTGGCACCGCGCAAACCTCCAATGTTGGGCAGTATCCTGGAGATAGCTGAGGCAGTTGTAGTGGCTTTGTTTCCTGCGTATCTGAGGTGCTCCATGAATTTGAGCCTCTGGTCCAGCATCACCCCCAGGTACTTGATGACAGGTTTGCTCCTGATGGTGCATCCCCTGTAGATTAGTACCATTGAAGTCCTGACCTTTTTGCCAGTGAAAAACACTGCCTCAGTCTTCTGTACGGCCAGGGAGAGCCCATCTGACTTCATCCATTCCCAGATAATCTCCATAGCTTCCCCGAACACTGCAGCGATGGCGTCACAGTTGGTGCTGGATATGAGAACCGCCACGTACGCTACCAGTCGACAGTCCCCTGGCAAGGACAGGTTCAGTAGTCCGTTATACAGGGCGTTCCATAAGTCCGGGCCAAGAACCGACCCCTGAGGATCGTCTGCAGTGATGCTGAACTCTGTGATTCCAGTCGTCGTCTCCGCGAACAAAACTACCCCGTCGTCACTGGGGTAGTTCAGGATGATGCTTCGATTTGAAGTCCCGGCAGAGGGCCTCACAGATCTTGTCCCATCTTGCAGAGTTACAAGCTTTTCTCATATCCAGTGCAACCATGAGACAAAGTCTCATCCTCCTAAGTGGTCTGCAAATGTGGCTGGTGACCAAGCGCTTCACCTCTTCTACCGCATCCGTAGACGACCTCGCAGGTCTGAAACCGAACTGGTTGTCCGTCAATTGGTGATCCACGCAGCCGCAAAGGAGCTCCTGGACGATCGTCTGCAGGATATTGCACGCCGTCTCAAGCATACACAGTGGGCGATACGAGGATGGTTATTTTTAAAGGATCAGAACTAGGCGTTTCCTTGTTGGCGTTCCTTGATGGCGTTATTTTCAGTTTTAGGCGTTAAAGTCACCAGAGACAGTCGGCCTCTCCCGAAGACTGAGGCAGTGATTTTCACTGGCAGAAAGGTTAGGACCTCAATGGCACTAACCTACCGGGGATGCACCATAGTCGCATGTCGTACACCCTGGTGAAGATCGTGGGGGCAGCTTTGACGGCCGCTCTCAAAGTTAGGTTTGGGATGCCGTCCAGACCGGATGCTTTCCTCGTGCCAAAACGCAGACATGCGTCTAGGACATTACTCCGTGTGACCGGGGGGATGTCGCGCGGGTCGACGTTCTCCGTTTGTCTTCATTGGCCCAATTCCGAGGAAGAGATGTTTGACGATGGACTCTACCTGGGCCTCGTCTATCTTAGGCTGGCTCACCACCATCTTCTTGTAAGCTTTCCCCAATGGGTCCGCGTCCAGTTCATCGCAAAGTTCCCTCCAGCAAGTGATAGCTGCGGCAGTTGTAGTGGCTTTGTTTCCTGCGTATCTGAGGTGCTCCTTGCAGTTGAGCCTCTGGTCCAGCATCACTCCCAGATACTTGATGGCAGGTTTGCTTCTGATGGTGCATCCCCGGTAGGTTAGTACCATTAAGGTCCTAACCTTGCTGCCAGTGAAAATCACTGCCTCAGTCTTCTGTACGGCCAGGGAGAGGCCGACTGACTCCATCCTCGCTGATTTCCTTGCACAGGGACAGCCTGACAGAGGCGTATTGCAGTCGGAGCTCTCCGGCAGCATCCGGAGCTCTCTTTTTTGCCCTGGTGAATTGGCGTCGGAGTGAGAGGCATCGTTTCCGCAGTTCTGAAATGGTGTCGCTTCACCAGCACACGGATTGCTGGTACGCATGGAGGCGTCGCACGCTCTGGTAACTCAATTTATCGCCTGGCTGGCTGGGGGAGGTAGTATCGAGCTGCCTCAGCCCCAGTGCATCAATAAATGTGCTTTCCTGGAAATCACGGGCATTCCAGCGGGGGGGAGCCAAGCCTGTGTTCGCAGGTAAGCGAACTCTTTTGGTAAGCCTCTTGAAGGGGCGCACTACGAAAAAGATCGCCAGATGGTCGCTAGCAGTGTACCCCTGTCCTACTCTCCAGTTCCCGCCCCCCTTGTATAGAATGGAGGTGACAAAGGTAAGTTCCACGATGGACCCCACACCCTTCCCAGTGAACGGTGGGACGTTTCCTTCGTTGGCAAGCGCAACGTCGAGCGCCGCAAGCGCATCCATAAGGGCTCTCCCTCGGGGGTTGGTGGATTTGGAGCCCCACTCTGTCGCCCAGGCGTTAAAGTCACCGGCGATTACAAGTGGGCTCAGCGTGCGGGCCTCCCTCACCAGGCCAGTGAGTACATCCTCTAAGAGATTAAGGGACTCATTGGGTGAGAAGTAACAGCTGAAGATGTGCCAATTTCTTCGTGGACATCCGGCGCCTGGAGGGAGTAGCGCCGAAGGGCGTTTTCCGTGGTCTTATCCAAGACTATATAAGCCAAGTCTAGTCCTATCTTATCTTGTTTCGTCTTGGCGTGTATTGTCTGATCTTGTCTCGTCTTGTCTGGTCTTATCTCGTCTTGTTTAGTCTTGTCTGGTCTTTTCTGGTCTTGTCTGGTCTAGTCTATTCTTGAACAGTCTTGTCTGGTCTTGTCTGGTCTTGTCTGGTCTTATTTGGTCTCGTCTGGTCTTGTCTGGTCTTGCCTGTAATATCCAAGATTATCGAATACACTATAGAAAGCAGACTCTCGTCATTTCTGTTTAAATACAATATCAATCCAAGACAAGAACATGGTTTCTGTATGAACAAATCCACAATGACGGCTATACCAGAAGAATACGGAATAATAATTGAGTAAAACTAATAATGATAATGCAGTAACTTGTCCGGTATGGCATACGAAGCAAAACTGGGAGGTGGTTTAAATCCTACCTATCTAATAGAAAACAATTTGTAAGGGCGGGGCAAATGAATTCCAACACTATTTCAACTTATGTGGTAGCCCCACAGGGAACTGTGTTAGCACCCATCCAGGATTACTCTCTATGCCGATGATACCAGTGTGATGAGGCAACTTTCTAGACAACATGTAGCATGCGGCATTGACGCATGCTACACAAGTCTTTCCATTGAAGGAACACGGTGCCACAAGAAACATGTCCATTTGTGGCATACTTACTTACTTACTTTCCGTGTCCGGCTCATACGACATCTTTCCCAAAAATAGCGGCTGCAATAGCCTTGTCGTTACATAAAATTAAGTTTTCGTGCGTGCATCCTTCTTCCAGTTGTGGGCAGACCAGTATGTGGTTCATATCCTGGGGCTGGCCACACGCACACAGCACATCGTCGTTCTCAGACATTCCCCAACTTAACAGATTTGTCCCTCACCTTGCCACTCCTGTCCTGAGCCGATTTAGGGGTTTCCATACCGCGAAAAGAAGGTGTTTGCCTGGGGTCATTTCTTTTTTTGGGGATTCCCGAGTAGTTAGCTGTAGGGTCCACTGTTATTTTCTATGGACCCCTCGAGTGTGTGTGATCTTGCTGTGAAGCTCTTCTTAATCTTAGGCATCGACCGGCTGGCTAGTGTTGGTGCAGAGGATGGCGAGCATCGGTTTCCTGTTTCGTCCTTTGAGCATCCGTGGCGACGGCTCTTCGCACAAATTGGGGCCCCACGCCAATAAGTGGGTACAAACTATTAACTGGAGTTGGCTTTAGGAAGCCTGTCTCGTTGATAGCGACGTCCACATGTTTCGCGTGAGCTGAAGCTGCCCAAACCGGTGCGGCGTATTCCGCAGTGGACACACAGAGCGCTAAAGCCGAGCTTCTGAGCGTTTCTGGTTGAGCTCCCCATGCTGTGCCTATTTGTGTCATGCTACGTGTCGAGTGTTGTTGCCGGCACGGCAAACCCGAAAGATTAGGCATCAATAAATCTAACAGAGAAATTACCAACCGATTGGAAATCGGCTCTGATCCATCCGCTTCACAAAACGGGAGATTTTACTGATCGTATCAACTTATGAGGTTTGGGATAAACTATTTACTAACACACTAACGTTCCACAATAACCACATATTATACACTGCCGAGCTTAAAATTAGGGTAATTCCGTAATTGAACCCCTTGACATACAATGAGGTCTCTGAGACGTCATGTAATTAACTCTTAACATATTTGTGATAAGATCACACGTAAATGCGCATTTTATTTGTATGTCAAGGGGTTAAAGTTATTTACAATTTTTGGTTGTAACAGTTTACTAACTGATTGGCAAAAAAAAAAAAAAAAAAAAAAGCACGATAGATCGCGAAATTGGTCGCAGTGCAGAAAGGCTTTGCAGCCAAACACACCCCACAACAAAAAAAACTGATTGCCTGAAAAAAAAAGTTTTTATTCTTTAACTTCAAAAAAACAACCATTTTTTTTCGAGCAATCAGTAACTATTACAACCGAAAAAACACGTATAAAACTAAGAATTTCTAAAATTGCGGGGTGACCCTAATTTTATGCTCAGCAGGGGAGTGTTTCATTAATAGATGACACATAACTAACATCCCAACACAGCGTATATCACGTCTCAATTCAATTTAAATATTAGTTTATAACACAAGAGCTATTGCGCGTGAGTTGCGAAATTTTTAATCCCAATTCCAAGTTTCCGCAAGAATTTGGAAATCACCTAATGGATATTTCACGACGGGGTTTCTTTCTATAATCCCGTGGACAATTTAAAAATTTCATAATGCATATTCCATGAACGGATTATAGAAACAATACCACACCGACGATCCTTTATATATGGAACGAGATATAAATACGATTAACCCCGAAAAACGAATCAGTTCACAAGATCGATACCACCAGAACAAGAACATCAACTTAGTAAGTTACAGCTCCGCCAATTCATTTATTGCAGTTTGTCATTTGTTATATTTCTAAAATCTCGTCTTGAACGAATGAGCACAATTTCGCTCTCGTGAGGAATTGATAATTTACCGCCCTAGTTGCATAATTTACTATTTTCGTGCGCACAATTTCGTTCTTGTGAGCAATTGATAATTTACCGACCTAGTTACACAATTTACTATTTTCGTGTGCACAATTTCGCTCACGTGAGCGATTGATAATTTACCGCCGCAGTTGCATAGTTTACCAGTTTGTGCGCACAATTTCGTTCTCGTGAGCAATTGATAATTTACCGCCCTAGTTGTATAATTTACCATTTTCGTGCGCACAATTTTGTTCTCATGAACAATTTATAATTTACTACCCTAGTTGCACAATTTACTATTTCCGTATTTTCGTGCGAACAATTTCGCTCTCGTGAGCAATTGATAATTTACCGCCCTGGTTGCACAATTTACTATTTCCGTATTTTGGTGCGCACCATTTCGCTCTCGTGAGTAATTGATAATTTACCGCCCTAATTGCACAATTTACTATTTTCGTGCGCACAATTTCGCTCAAGTGAGCAATTGATAATTTACCGCCCTAGTTGCATAATTTACTATTTTAGTGCGCACAATTTCGTTCTTGTGAGCAATTGATAATTTACCGACCTAGTTGCACAATTTACTATTTTCGTAGTTTGGTGCGCACAATTTCGCTCTCGTGCGCAATTGATTATTTACCGCCCTAGTTACACAATTTACTATTTTCGTGTGCACAATTTCGCTCACGTGAGCGATTGATAATTTACCGCCGCAGTTGCATAATTTACCAGTTTGTGCGCACAATTTCGTTCTCGTGAGCAATTTATAATTTACCGCCCTAGTTGCATAATTTACCATTTTCGTGCGTACAATTTCGTTCTCGTGAAGAATTTATAATTTACTACCCTAGTTGCACAATTTACTATTTCCGTATTTTCGTGCGCACAATTTCGCTCTCGTGAGCAATTGATAATTTACCGCCCTGGTTGCACAATTTACTATTTCCGTATTTTGGTGCGCAACATTTCGCTCTCGTGAGTAATTGATAATTTACCGCGCTAGTTGCACAATTTACTATTTTCGTGCGCACAATTTCGCTCAAGTGAGCAATTGATAATTTACCGCCGCAGTTGCATAATTTACCAGTTTGTGCGCACAATTTCGCTCTCGTGAGCAATTGATAATTTACCGCCCTAGTTGCATAATTTACCATTTTCGTGCGCACAATTTTGTTCTCGTGAACAATTTAAAATTTACTACCCTAGTTGCACAATTTACTATTTCCGTATTTTCGTGCGCACAATTTCGCTCTCGTGAGTAATTGATAATTTACCGCCCTAGTTGCACAATTTACTATTTTCGTGCGCACAATTTCGCTCAAGTGAGCAATTGATAATTTACCGCCCAAGTTGCATAATTTACCATTTTCGTGCGGACAATTTTGTTCTCGTGAACAATTTATAATTTACTACCCTAGTTGCACAATTTACTATTACCGTATTTTCGTGCGCACAATTTCGCTCTCGTGAGCAATTGATAATTTACCGCCCTGGTTGCACAATTTACTATTTCCGTATTTTGGTGCGCACCATTTCGCTCTCGTGAGTAATTGATAATTTACCGCCCTAGTTGCACAATTTACTATTTTCGTGCGCACAATTTCGCTCAAGTGAGCAATTGATAATTTATCGCCACAGTTGCATAATTTGCCATTTTCGTGCGCACAATTTCGTTCTTGTGGGCAATTGATAATTTACCGACCTAGTTGCACAATTTACTATTTCCGCAGTTTCGCGCGCACAATTTCGTTCTCCTGAGCAATTGATAATTTACCGCCCTAGTTGCATAATTTACCATTTTCATGTACAAAATTTCGTTCTCGTGAGCAATTGATAATTTACCGCCCTAGTTGCACAATTTACTATTTTCGTGTGCACAATTTCGCTCACGTGAGCAATTGTTAATTTACCGGCCTAATTGCACAATTTACTATTTTCGTGTGCACAATTTCGCTCTCGTGAGCTATTGATAATTTATCGCCCTAGTTGCATAATTTACTATTTCCGTATTTTCGTGCGCACAATTTCGCTCTCGTGAGCCAATTGATAATTTACCACCCTAGTTGCATAATTTACTATTTCCGTATTAGAAAATTCTTAAATTTGCAGCGAACAACAAGCATGGATCCGTTGGTGTATTCGCAAATCAACGAACTTCAGACGAACGACGTCAAAAATTTCTTGCAAAATCATCTAAGTTTGCGAAATTTCGACGAGAACTCGCAAATCTTGGACGTTGGAAGTGGAGATGGATCGAATACCAGGATGCTGTGTAAGATTCTGGGGGCGAATTTGATCGCGATCGACAGCTCGCAGGAAATGGTGGAATTCGCACGGCGGTCGAACGGGGAGGCACAGGTGGAATTTCGCACGGGAGATATAACCGTCGAGGAAGATTTGACGCCGTTTTTTGGGCAAATCGACGCGGTCTTTACGTTTTTTTGCCTAAACTGGGTGCAGGATCAGAGGTGAGTTTCCAAAAATCTTAATTATACAAATTCACTAATGAATGTTTGCTACCACATGACTCACATGTGTGTATTAGGTTTTCCATTGTTCGTAAGCCGGTCCACTGTCCTATGTAACGCAGACACGACACCTTCTTCCTTCCCTCTATCTTCCCCTTGATGATCAATTGGTACTTCGTATTTCGTATGTGACCTAGACATACGGTTTTTCTTTTTTTGATCATTAGCGAATAATGCACGTTCTTCGTTTTTTCTTCGAATGGTCTATACAAAGCCATCAGTCGTGTAGGTGAGGTTGACTTTTCGGGAGGTTTCACTTCTTGCCTTCGCCCCTTACAACCCGTTGATCTTCACATGGCTGAAAAATGTTCAGAATTGTCCCCGCGATGCAGAGACACCCCCGCGATGCAGAGCCAGTCTTTAAATCTTCTCAAGCTGCATCCTCGTAGAGACCAGCTTGGTTCTACTTTCCCACGCAACTGCCCCCTAAGTGATCGCAGGTCTCACTATCATGATGTACGTCCATCGCAAGATTGTGGGGTTTTCCCTACCAGCTTTCTGCTTACCATTAGAGCGCGTTTGACTTTTCCTAACACTTCTTGAGCGTGCCTGTTTCATAAAAGTTTGCCATCTAATATTAAAACCATCTCCTCTTTATTTCTCTCCTGTAGTGTTCCCGCTTTTCAGCCTTACGTCCTACAGGTTTTGGTCCTAATATCCTTTTCTCAGGTGCCGCCTCTTTCTCTGCTCTGTTCTTCTAATCGCATCTTTTGCCTTTTTCCGCATCACTCGTGCAGGTAATTTTTGGAGAGGCTACACTTCTTGCCTTCGCCCCTTACAACCCGTTGATCTTCACATGGCTGACACTCGCGAAAATTTTGCGAAAATTTGTAAATTGCATCTTCTTGAGTAATCTCGCGAAATTGCAAATTTATAAGTTAGTACGTTTATTAAACATGCCCAAAAACGAATTAGTCAGTTTCTAATTAATCTTCGAACGGCTTAGATCGATCTTTGAGCATCAGAAAGCTGAAACTCGCGAAATTTTCAAGTTTTGTCAATTAAACCTCTTTGAAGGATTTAGCGAATTTGCATCTTTCTAAGTCTATCTATCTGTCAGCTATAATCAAAACTTTGCAAATTTTCAGGTTGGCTTGGAAGAATATTTGGAACTTGCTGAAACCGTCCGGACAAGTTTTTGCACTTTTGCTAGCCGACAGTCTCTTCTACGATGTGTACGATATCCAGGCCAGAAACCCAAAATGGTCGAAATATTTGAATAAAATGAGAAATTATGTCTCCCCATACCGATATATCGAGAATCCCGCGAAAACATTGCGAAACCTATTGGAAGATTGCGGATTTTCGGTGGAAATTTGCAAGATTGTGGACCGTAAATACGTCTTTAAAACTGGAGATGCTCTAAACCGTACGAAAATGTGAGATGATTTTTTGTGTGCAAAATTGTATTTGTTTTCGTTGTTGCAGAATTCAATCGGGCGTTTATGAAAGAGATTCCTGAACATTTGCACGGCGAATATCTGCAGGATTTCAGGGAGATTTTCGGAAAGTTGCAAATCGGCGGCGGTCAATTTGACGGGTTTGAGAAGCGTTATCAAAATCTGCAAGTGGTCGCGACTAAGTTATAATAGATATTAAATGTAAGAAATTTGCAAATCGGCAGCGATCAATTTTTGTGTGTTGCAAAATTGCAAAAAAATGTTTTTATTACAAATGTATTATATTTTTTATAAATTTTATTTTATTAAATTAAGGACAGGTAGGGCCTTAGAATCTTTTAAAATAGTCTTTTATAACTTAATTAACATGACAAATAGTATTTACACGCTAAAGTTCCACAAGAACCACACATTATATTAAGAGCTGACACATAACTGACATCCCTTCAAACAGCAACACAGCAAATGTCATTCCAATTAAATCTAAATAGTAGTTTATGATACAAGTGTGTGAAGAAGAGCTTTTGTGCATGAGTTGCAAAGTTTTATATTAATCGCAATTAATGCACAAAAGCTTCTCACACACGTGTATCATATATTGAAGCATGTTAACACTATTACATAAGTGAACATTGCCATCGCCCGTTCCGGTCTTACTTTGCCTATTCGTTCCTTGCTGAACCTTACAATCGCCTTCTCCACGACAAGGTGCAACAGAGTCAGATTCATTGCTGCTGTCGGGAACGACCCCATTGCCCCCGCGATACAGAGACACGCCAGTCAAAAATTCTCGAATTTGTTAAAACTTTCTGAAAACTGTAAGAAACTTTTGAAATTTGTTCAAAATTCTGGATATTTGAGAAAAATTTCGGAAAATTAAAAAAAAAAATCTGAATTTAAAAATTTCTGTAAACTAAAAAAAATCTGAAATTTGTGAAAAATACTGACATTTGTTAAAAATTTCCTGAAATTGTAAAAAAAAATCTGGCATTTGTAAAAAAATTCTGAAATTTGTGAAAAAAAATCTGGGATTTGTAAAATATTTCTAAAATTTATTTTTTTTATAAAAAATTTCGGAAGCTGTAAAATTTTTTTTTGGAAATTGAAAAAAAAATTTGTATTTGAAAAAATATCGGAAATTAGTTAAAAACTTCCGGAAATTGCTAAAAAAAATTGTGGAATTTGTAAAAAATTTCACGAATCTGTTAAGATTTACAGATTTCTCAAATTTGCAAAAAATCTAGAATCTGTTAAAAAATTCTTGAATTTGTGGAAAAAAAATTAAATTCGTTAAAATTTTTTGATATTTGTAAGAAAAATTCTGGAAATTGTGATTTTTTTTTTGAAATTGTTAAAAATTTCTCGAATTTGTAACAAAAATTTTAGGATTTGTTAAAAAATTTGGAAAAAAAAGTTTATTTAAGAAATTGAAAAAAAATTCTAAAATTTGTGAAATAATATCTGAAAATAGTTACAAATTTCCGGAAATTGTAAAAAACATTCTGGAATTTGTACAAAAATTCTGAAATTTATGGAAAAAAATTTCTCGAATTTGTTAAAAATTTCTGGAAATCGTAAGAAATTTTTGAACTTAGTTAAAAATTTTGGATATTTGTGAAAACTTTCCGAAAATTAAAAAAAAATTCTCGAATTTGTTAAAAAATTCTGAAATTTATGGAAAAAAATTCTCGAATTTGTTAAAACTTTCCGAAAATTGTAAGAAACTTTTGAAATATGTTAAAAATTCTGGATATTTGAGAAAAATTTCGGAAAATTAAAAAAAAAAATCTGAATTTAAAAATTTCTGTAAACTAAAAAAAATTTGAAATTTGTGAAAAAATACTGACATTTGTTAAAAATTTCGTGAAATTGTAAAAAGAAATCTGGAATTTGTAAAAAAAGTTCTGGAATTTGTAAAAAAAATTCTGAAATTTGTGAAAAAAAATCTGGGATTTGTAAAATATTTCTAAAATTTATTTTTTTTATAAAAAATTTCGGAAGCTGTAAAATTTTTTTTTTTGGAAATTGAAAAAATATCTGAAATTAGTTAAAAACTTCCGGAAATTTCTAAAAAAATTGTGGAATTTGTAAAAAATTTCACGAATCTGTTAAGATTTACAGATTTCTCAAATTTGCAAAAAAATCTAGAATTTGTTAAAAAATTCTTGAATTTGTGGAAAAAAAAAATTAAATTCGTTAAAAATTTTTTTGATATTTGTAAGAAAAATTCTGGAAATTGTGATTTTTTTTTAAAATTGTTAAAAATTTCTCGAATTTGTAAAAAAAAATTAGAATTTGTTAAAAAATTCTTGCATTTAAAAAAAAAATTGAAATTCGTTAAAACTCTTAATATTTGTAATGTTGTGATCTCGCGATTTTGGTTTCAAAGAATTTCAGTTTCTCACGAGTCGGCAAAGAAAACTAAGTGGACACCCGATTAGTTTTTGTTTATTTAGGACCATTAGTCTGCTTTATCTAAATCATGCGGGCAGGCGCTCGAACTTAGGGATCGTGCCGAGACGCCGAGAGGATTTTGTTTTATGAGTTTTGGAAATTTTCCATAAAGATTAGGGGAGGACTCACACCAAGACCGAGGTGATGAGGTAGAGGGGAAGTTAAAAAGGGGCAGTGAGAATTGAGCTAGCAAGAGAGTAATTTGAGTTTTGAAGACGAACCTCCGTATTTTCGTTGAAGTAAATTCCGGGTTTCGACCATAAGTTTCGTAGAATTAAGTGTATTGTTTATTATTTACAAGTTAGTTAGTAATTATTGTAATAAGTTAGCGATTAGTTGTACATATTGTAAGATATTATCAGATAAGTAGTATTTAATTACATATAAAGGACATATTTGCGTGTAATTAATTCATCCATTGTCCTGATCCTGGAGCAGCACCATACCAAATTACCAGTTCGCAACAGAGATACTATATTTTTGGTGGCAGCGGTAGAATCCAGAAGAATCCGAAATTGGTGGAATTCCTCGGAATTCAAAATCGGTTGGATCCAGAAAGTATCCAAAAAGGAATTGGAAATTTGGTTGCCTTTGGTCGCAGCGAGTTCCGTCTCAGTCTACGTCAAATGCAGTGAATCTACGAGTGTCGTTTCGCCGTACATCACGCAGCTCCACAATAGGACAATTCGGTTCATTAGATACAAACTACGTCTGAGATTTCGTAAAAAACTGTAAGTATATCTTTGTTTCATACGCAAAATATTTCGCATAATTGTTGACGAATTGCAAGTTATAATAAAAATGGCTCTTATGACGTTAGATGTAGCAAGGAGATATATCAAGGAGTACGATGGACAGGCGGGTAAAGTGCAAGATTTCATAGAATCGTGCGATTTGGCGATGGATGCTGTAGCTTTAGACGCCCAAGATATATTATTTAAGATAATAAAAACATCTAAATTAATAGGTAGGGCTAGAGATTTGACTAGGTACGGGGATTTTTCGACATGGGGCGAATTAAGGGACCATTTATTGGACAGATTTTTAGAAAAACGTTCAATTTCCTGTTGTCAAATGGAGTTACACTCAACTTACCAATATAATGGTGAAGGTGTAAGACTATGCTAATAGAATTGAGAAACGTTTGTCGAATTTGATTGACGCGTCTGTGGTTGGCAAGACTTTAGCAATAGCTAAAGAGATCAACGATATTTACGATATTCAAGCATTAAATGTATTTTTGCAAGGCTTGTCGGATTCTTTAAAAATTATAGTAAAGGCACAAAGACCAAATTCGTTAAAGGAGGCGGTTGAGCTTGCCCGATCGGAAGAGTGTCAGTTAAATAGTGCATTTAGTAGAATAGACATAAAACGTGGGGTAAAATCTTGCGATGTTTGCACTAAGAGCGGTCATTTAGGGAAGGATTGTCACTTAAGAAAAAGAAACAGCGAACCACCTCAAAATTACAATACCGTTCGAATAAAAGGTGAAGGTTCAGAATACGGCGCACAGATATCCCAAAATTCCCGAGCTATTTCCCCGATTATATGTTTTTATTGTAAGAAACCGGGTCATAGAATTTCCGAGTGTAGGAGAAGAATTTACAACGAACAAAACCGGCAGACAAATGTAAGCGAAGTAAACCAACAATTTACTAAAGAGCGTCATTCGTATAACATTGCTAGTGGTTCGGGAAACGCACCGGGTCCGACAGTAAGTTCCGTGTCGTCGGACCGAGCAATTTAAGCCCGGAACATGTTCAAAAAAATAAAATCGAAAATAAATTTAGTGAATTGTCGGTATATGTTTCCAAGAGCATTAACGGAGCAGGTTTAAAAAATGTACATTTACCGTTACAAATTTCGAAACAAGGTTTTGCAACATTTCTGTTAGATACGGGAGCCGACATAAGCATTATTAAATTAGGAATTTTAAGGAATGAATTAAATTGGGATAGTGGCAGGAAAACGAAAATTCGGGGCATTACAAATGGTTTTGTGGAAACATTAGGAGCCATATTCGAGAAATTAGAGGACAAAAATCAATTATTCCACGTCGTTTCAAACGATTTCCCTATATGTTTCGATGGTATTTTGGGAAGTGATTTTTTTGAGTTATTTAATGTTAATTTGGATTTCGGAAAGAAACGAATGCTTTTCGGAGAAAAGTGTTTGAGTTTTAATGAAAATTTAGATATAAGGGACACTAATTACTTGACGTCTCCGCGTCAAGGTCGCATTGTTGAAACTGAGGTCGGTTTAGATAATTTAGAAGGAAACGTATTAAACATACCTCCTCGGAGTGAAAATATATTTCAAATTTCGTGCAGGGTAGACAACCCTGATTCATTCGTCTATATTTGTGAAGGTCGCCAAATCAGCGACAATATTTTTATTACTAACTCAATTTCGTATGTTAGAGAAAATAAATGTTTCGTGGGAATTCTGAATACGTCAGAAGATTCGGTCAATGTCAGTCTCGAGCCAATAGATTTAGTATCAATTAAGTCAGATAGTTTCGATTCAGTTATTTATAATTGTAATGACGTAGGATTCGATCAGTTTCGAAATAGAAGCGAATTATTAAGTGAATCGATAAAACTCGATCATTTGAATGTAGAGGAACAGAAGGCTATCGGTGAATTGATTTACAGATATTCTGATATTTTCCATCTCGATGGAGAAAAGCTGACTTGCACCGATGCAGTTAAGCATAAAATTCCATTAATCGGTGATTCACCTCCCATTCATATTAGGCAGTATAGGTTACCAGAAAGTCAAAAGAGTGAGGTACAGAGGCAGATCAGATTGATAAAATGTTGGATGATAATATCATTGTAGAGAGCGACAGCGCTTATAACGCCCCATTATTAGTGGTACCCAAGAAAGCAGGTGCGGACGGTAAACTTAATTGGCGCGTTGTTGTAGATTTTAGGAGGCTAAACGAGTCTACAGTAGGATTTTCGTACCCAATATTAGCGACATTTTAGACAAACTAGGGAATTCCAAGTATTATTCAAAGTTAGATCTATCGAACGCGTACCATCAGATAGAAATGCATCCGGATGACAGGCATAAAACGGCATTTTCACATCAATTTGCTCACTATGAATTTAAAAGAATGCCTTTCGGTCTAAAATCAGCTGGAGCATCATTTCAACGCCTTATGAATAGCGTGTTGTCGGGAATACAGGGAATTCGCGCATTTGTTTACCTGGATGATATTATAGTATTTTCAAATAATTTGCGTACTCATTGTGAAAAATTGCAAGAAATTTTTGAAAGATTACGAACTTTTAACCTAAAATTAAGTCCGGAAAAATGCGAATTTCTAAATAAAGAGATTGTATACCTAGGTCACAAAATTACTGATGAAGGAATTTTGCCTGACGAAGATAAAATCTTAGCGGTAAAAAATTTTCCTGTACCAACATGTCAGAAACAAGTAAAGTCGTTTTTAGGTTTGGCTTCGTACTATAGACGATTTATTAAGGATTTTTCAAAGGTTGTTTCCCCGATAAATAACTTGTTAAAAAAGGATGTGCATTTTCAATGGTCGCAACGTTGCCAAATTGCATTTGATGAATTAAAACATTTATTAACTAATTCGCCAATTTTGATTTATCCTGATTTTTCAAAACCGTTCATATTAACGACCGATCCTTCAGATTATGCTATCGGTAGTGTTTTGTCGCAGGGTAAGATAGGTCAGGATCTGCCCGTCGCTTACGCATCAAGATCCCTCAATAAGGCCGAAAGAAATTACAGCACATGCGAAAAGGAATTATTGTCCATTGTTTGGTCTTGCAATTATTTTAGACCGTATTTGTTTGGCAACAAATTTTTCGTTCACAGTGACAATAAGGCATTAGTTTACCTAAAAAATATTAAGTCCCCAAATTCCCGTTTAACTCGAATGAGACTCAAATTGGAAGAATTCGATTTCGAAGTTAGTTACAAGCCCGGCAAATTCAATAAAAACGCGGACGCTTTAAGTAGAATAGATTGGGATCAAACAATTATCAGAGAACCCAGTTGTAGTATTAATTTGACAAATAAAGTAATTAACGATTACGACATTTTTTGCAAGTATTTAGAAGGTAATGTGATTATACCCGACGGCGGTATTCAAGAATGCCAAGATTCACTTCTAGATGATTTGCCTGCTAACGCAAATTTTTGTTTAGAATTCGACGAAATCGCGAGATCACAACAGTAACAAAAATTCTGGAAATTGTGAAAAATTTCTTGAAATTGTTAAAAATTTCTCGAATTTGTAAAAAATATTCTAGAATTTGTTAAAAAATTCTTGAATTGGTGAAAAAAAAAATTTAAATTCGTTAAAAAATTTTGAAATTTGTAAGAAAAAATTCGGCAAATTGTGGAAAATTTCTTGAATTTGTTAAAAATATCTGGAAACCAAAAGAATTCTACAATTTTTAATTCCGGTAACTTTGACTTCTAATAACTTCAGCACAGATAGGGCTATCGACCTGAAATTAGCAAATTTGCACTCAGTGATTTAAGCTTAAAAGATATTCGTTAAAGATTGTAACCTCAAGACTAGCGACCGTGAGTCAACACTCAAAATCTAAACCAACTCATTGTATTGTTGATCCTTTGCGAATTCTTATCTTCACAAAGAGATATCTCGGGAACCAAGAAGACTATCGTCAAATTGTTTGCAAATTTGGATATAGCTTCTAATTGGACGATTCCGATATCCCTATATTAATCTCATTTTGCTTTTATTTGATTTCAGTGGAAAAACAAAATGTAATTTTGATAAGAACGAAGCGCCTGTCAATATCATACAAAAAGAGCAAGAATAGCAAGCTGATAGACGCTTAGAAAATGTCATATATAAGGTTTTCCGTGTTGGAAAATTGATAAATTTGCACCGAACAACAAGCATGGACGATCCGTTGGTGTATTCGCAAATCAACGAACTTCAGAAGGTAGACGTCAAAACTTTCTTGCAAAACCATGTACATTTGCGAAATTTCAACGGGAATTCGCAAATTTTAGACGTTGGAAGTGGAGATGGAGCTGTTACGCGGATGCTGAGTAAGTTTTTGGGGGCGAATTTCGCGAATTTGATCGCGATCGACAGCTCGCAGAAAATGGTGGAATTCGCAAGGGGGATGAACGTGGAGGAACGGGTGGAATTTCGCACGGGAGATGTAACTATGGAGGAAGATTTGGCGCAGTTTTTTGGGCAAATTGATGGAGTTTTCTCGTTCTTTTGCTTGCATTGGGTGCAGGATCAAAGGTGAGTTCGCAAAAATCCTGATGGTTCTCCGAAAGGCTGAAACTAATATTTTTTCGAAAATTGTAAAGATTTATAAATTTGATTTTCGCAAAATTACAAGTTCGGCTGTTTATTAATTATACCCAAAAATGAATTGGTCAATGTCTAAAGATTCTTCTAAAGGCTTGGATTGATCCTTGAGCTGCACAACGCTAAAACATGCAAAATTTTCAACATTTTTTAATTTAAACATTTTTTAATGATTTCGCGAATTTACAATTTTGTAAGTCTGTAACCAAAATTTTGCTAATTTTCAGAACGGCTTGGAAGAACATTTTGAAGGTGCTGAAACCATCTGGACAAGTTTTTGCAATATCTGTAGTAGATACTGCTATGTACGAAGTTTTCGAAATCCAGGCGAAAAACCCGAAATGGTCAAAATATTTTAATAAAATTGGCGCTTACGTGTCTTTTTATCGAAATTTGGAAAATCCCGCGAAAAATTTGCAAAACCTGCTGGAGGACTGTGAATTTTCGGTGGAACTATGCAGAACTGTCGATCGCAAATACATCTTCCAAACCGAAGATTCTCTATACAGTGAGGAAAATACGAGATTTGTGCAAATTTTTTGTTTGCAAAATTTTTTCGTTTTGTTGCAGATTTCATTCTGGCTGTGGGTGCGTTTATTAAGGAGATTCCCGAAAATTTGCAGGCCGAATATCTGCAGGATTTCAGGGACATTTTACGAAATTTGCAAATCGGCGGCGATCAATTTGTGGGGATTGAGAAGCCCTATCAAATTTTGCAAGTGATTGCAACCAAGTTATTATAAATATTAATTTTGCGAAATTTGCAAATCGACAGCGACTAATTTGTTGGAATTGAGAAAAGTTTTCAAAATTTGCAACTACACTCAAGACTATAACTTTAGCACCAGTTGAATTTTGCCTATATCTATATTTTCCACAGGATTAAGTATTTGCAAAGATTAGAATAAAGCAAAAACAGCAAATCTGAAGTAATGTAAGGAATTTAAAACTAAAATTGTCTAATTTTCCTTAGTTTTAAAAGAACGAATTTTTAGCGTGTGCTATAGCACCGATCAAAAATAATTTTTATCTACTCACACACTAAAATGAACACATTAATAAATACATTATTGTATGTGAAGGATGCCATTATTATAATCGTGTTTAAAGTATCTAAATCGTGCGTAAAAGTCCAATTTAAATCAAATGGAGTTTCATTATCAAACGATTTCTGTTTGTTGTTACTATGACAACGACTTGCGTCACTAAACAAAAAACATAGACGTAGTGAAAATAAATTTTCTGACGTAAATTAAAATTAAAACTTTGCAAATTCGGACTCATTCTGTTGATTTCCAAAAACATTTCAAAGTTGTAATTTTTTTATATTTTGCATTAAAATGAAATTTTTATATTTATAAAATTCGCAATTTTTAGTCTAAACAAATGAAAATTTGCAAATTTAGTATTAAACTAAGAATTTTTTGCAAATTTGGACTAATTTTAATGATTTGCAATAAATTTCCAGATTTTTCAAAATTAGCAATTTTGCTAAATGACATTTTGAGAGTTATAACATTGGTATCTTGTTGTTTAAACAGTTGACACTTTCCAAATTTAAACTCAATCTATTGATTCCTAAAAAAGTTACAAAGTTGCAAAACTTTTAAATTTATAAAATTCGCAATTTTTTGTCTAAACAAATGAAAATTTGGAAATATAGAATTTAGTATTAAACTGAGAAATTTTGCAAATTTGAACTCATTTTATTGATTTGCAATACAGTTATAGATTTTTCAAAATTTGCAATATTGCTAAATGACATTTTGAGAGTTATAACATTGGCATCTTGTTGTCTAAACAGTTGACACTTTGCAAATTTAAACTCAATCTATTGATTCCTAAAAAAGTTACAAAGTTGCAAAACTTTTAATTTTGTCTTGAAATTTAATTTTTAAATTTATAAAATTCGCAATTTTATGTCTAAACAAATGAAAATTTGCAAATATAGAAATTAGTATTAAACTAAGAAATTTTGCAAATTTGGACACATTTTGTTGATTTGCAATACAGTTATAGATTTAGCAAAATTTGAAATTTTGCTAAATGACGTTTTGAGAGTTATAACATTGGCATTTTGTTGTCTAAACATTTGACACTGCAAATTTAAACTCAATCTGTTGATTCTTAAAAAAAGTTACAAAGTTGCAATTTTGCTTTAAAATTAAATTTTTAAATTTATAAAATTCGCATTTTTTTGTCAAAACAAATGAAAATTTGCAAATCACGAATTAAGTGTTACACTGAGAAATTTTGCAAATTTGGACTAATTTTATTGATTTGCAATAAAGTTCCAGATTTTTCAAAATTAGCAATTTTACTAAAATTTAGCAAAATTGCAAATTTTGCAAAATTTCTCAAAATCTCATTTAATGAGATTTTGAGATTTATAACATTGGAATTTTTTGTTTAAACAATTGACACTGCAAATTTAAACTCAATATGTTGATTCCTAAGAAAGTTACAGAGTTGCATTTTTTTTTAATTCCCGTAAGTTTGACTTCTAATAGCTTCAGCACAGATAGGGCTATCGTCCTGAAATTAACAAATCTGCATCCAGTGATTTCACCTGTTCAGAATAGGAAAGAGGCAAAATACCACGTGTTGGTACTGCGCCGAAGAAAGGCGGTGCCTGAGAACACACTTTGTTCCTCTGTCCCAGATGGGACGCAGAAAGTCAACGCGTACCGCTGGTGTCCGGCATTGTCTTCACAAGCGGAAACATCGTAGGCACCAACATGCTGAGGAACATAGTGTCCCAGAAAAGCGAGAGAAGAAAGAGAAATGCTAAGCAGATGAAAAAACTCTGACAAAATGACAAAACTAGGGCGGCAGTAAGCCGTCCGGGGCTGCCCTCCCTGAAGGAATGCGCGAGCGATACCGAGGTCTTATCTTAACGTCTATCTTTGTTATGTTATGTAGTGCAGATAATCTAGTTTACATAGAGTTGTTTAAAAGTTGGTTGTATGAAGCTCAAGTGGCTATTGATGTGGAAAGTCTATTGATTGTTATTGTGTTTGGATGTAATTAGACGTGAAGTGTAGATGGTATCTACACGCCAACCACTAAATATAAGAACCACTAAATATAAGACGCCCTTAATGCCAAAAGTTGGTCAGTTTTCGAAAATCGTCTATTAGCAAAACGAGATTTTTTGTTGTTGTTGAGAATTTGCAAAACGCGAGAATTTGCAACCGGAAATGGCGAAGAAAGTGGCTTAAAAGGATTGGGTGTAAGAAGAAGCGACAGAAAGAAGGAAGATTGGGAAAGGTCAAGGAAAAGGTTGAGACAAATTTTTGGAAATTGTTCAAAAATTTCTGGAATTAGTTCAAAATTTCTGTCATTTGTTAGAAATTTCTGGAAATTGTAAAAAATTCTTGAATTTATTAAAAAAAAAATTGAAACTAAAAAATAATCCTGTGATTATGAAAAATTTTGTTGAATTTTTTAAAAAATGTAAATTGATAAATTTTTTTTATAATTTGTAACAAATTTAAGAAATTTGTAAAAAAATTCTTGAAATTGTTAAAAAAAATCTGGAAATTGTAAAAAATTTCTGTAATTTGTAAACAATTTGTTGAATTTTGGGAAAAAAATTGGGATTTGTAAAAAAAAAGTTAGATAGTTGTTTAAACTAACTGGACTTTCTAAAAAAATTCTGATATGAAATCTGATGTGAAAAATTATCTGAAAATTGTTAAAAATTTCCGGAATTTGTAAAACAAATTATGGAATTTGTAAAAAAAATTCTGTAATTTATGGAAAAAAATTCTCGAGCTTGTAAAAATTTTCTGGAAATTGTAAGAAACTTTTGAAATTTGTTAAAAATTCTGGATATTTGTAAAAAATTCCCAAAATTAAAAAGAAATTCTGGAATTTGTTAAAAATTTCTAGCACGTGTTAACAATTTCTGGAATTTCTAAGAAATTTGTTTAAAAAAATCTAATAAACTAAAAAAAATCTGAAATTTGTGAAAAAATAACTGACATTTTAAATGAGATGTTATGGTCCGAACCAAATTTATAACAGAATTGAAATATATAATATAATATATAATATCGTAGTGATAAACTCCTATTTTCAATTCAAACTGACATTTGTTACAAATTTACTGAAACTGTAAAAAAATTCTGGAATTTGTAAAAAAATTTCTCGAATTTGTAAAAAAAATCTGAAATTTGTAAAAAAAATTCTGGGAATTGTAAAATCATTTTAAAATTTATTTTTTATCAAATTTTCGGAAGTTGTAAAAAATTTTTTTCGAAATTGTAAAAAAATTCATGAATTTATTAAAAAAAAATTTTAAACTGTAAAGAAATTCTGGGATTTGTAAAACATTTGTTGAATTTGTTAAAAAATTTTATAAATTGTTAAAAAAAATTGGAATTTGTAAAAAAAATCAGAAATTAGTAAAAAAATTCTTGAAATTGTTAGAAAATTTCTGGAAATTGTAAAAAATTTCTGAAATTTGTTTAATTTTGGGAAAAATTTTGGGATTTGTAAAAAAAGTTAGAAATTTGTTAAAACTTTCTGGACATTCTAAAAAAATTCTGATATTTGTGAAAAATTATCTGAAAATTCTTAAAAATTTCAGGAATTTGTAATAAAAATAATGGAATTTGTAAAAAAATTCTGAAATTTATGGAAAAATTTCTCGAGTTTGTTAAAAATTTCTGGAAATTGTAAGAAACTTTGGAAATTTGTTAAAAATTCTGGATATTTGTGAAAAATTTCCGAAAATTAAAAAAAAAAATCTGGAATTTGTTAAAAATTTCTCGCATTTGTTAACAGTTTCTGGAATTTGTAAGAAATTTGTTTAAAAATTTCTGTAAACTAAAAAAATCTGAAATTTGTGAAAAAATAACTGACATTTGTTAAAAATTTACTGAAACTGTAAAAAAAAAAATCTGGAATTTGTAAAAAACTTTCTGGAATTTGTAAAAAAAAATTGAAATTTGTGAAAAAAATTCTGGGATTTGTAAAATAATTTTAAAATTTAGTTTTTATAAAAATTTTCGGAAGTTTTTAGAAATTTTATTGAAAAATTTTGGAAGTTGTAAAAAAATTCTAAAATTTGTGAAAAAATATTTAAAATAAGTTAAAAATTTTCGGAAATTTAAAAAAAAATTCTGGTATTTGTAAAAAAATTCTGGAATTTGTAAAAAATTTCACGAATTTGTAAAAAATTTCTCGAAATTGCAAAAAAATCTAGAATTTGTTAAAAAATTCTTGAATTTGTAAAAAAAAATTTTGAATTTTGTTAAAACTTTTAATATTTGTAAAAAAAATTCTGGAAATTGTGAAAAATTTCTTGAAATTGTTAAAAATTTCTCGAATTTGTAAAAAAAATTCTAGAATTTGTTAAAAAATTCTTAAATTTGTGAAAAAAAATTTAAATTCGTTAAAATTTTTTGATATTTGTAAGAAAAATTCTGGAAATTGTGAAAAATTTCTCGAATTTGTTAAAAAAAATTAGAAATTGCTAATAAATTTTTGAATATGTGGAAAAAAAAATTTGAAATTCAATAAAATTTTTTGATATTTGTAAGAAAATTTTGGAAATTGTAAAAAAATTCGTGAAATTGTTAAAAATTTCTCGAATTTGTAAAAAAAAATTAGAAATCGTCAATAAATTCTTGAAAATGTGGAAAAAAAATTTGAAATTCAATAAAAATCTTTGATATTTGTAAGAAAATTCTGGAATTTGTAAAAAAAATCTGAAATTTGTGAAAAAAATTCTGGGAATTGTAAAATAATTTTAAAATTTATTTTTTATCAAAATTTCGGAAGTTGTAAAAAAATTTTTTGGAAATTGTAAAAAAATTCTTGAATTTATTAAAAAAAAAATTTAAACTGTAAAGAAATTCTGGGATTTGTAAAAAATCTGTTGAATTTGTTAAAATTTTTTATAAATTGTTAAAAAAAATTGGAATTTGTAAAAAAAATCAGAAATTAGTAAAAAAATTCTTGAAATTGTTAAAAAATTTCTGGAAATTGTAAAAAATTTCTGAAATTTGTTGAATTTTGGGAAAAATTTTGGGATTTGTAAAAAACTTAGAATTTTGTTAAAACTTTCTGGACATTCTAAAAAAATTCTGATATTTGTGAAAAATTATCTGAAAATTGTTAAAAATTTCCGGAATTTGTAAAAAAAATTATGGAATTTGTAAAAAAATTCTGAAATTTATGGAAAAAATTTCTCGAGTTTGTTAAAAATTTCTGGAAATTGTAAGAAACTTTTAAAATTTGTTAAAAATTCTGGATATTTTTGAAAAATTTCCGAAAATAAAAAAAAAATTCTGGAATTTGTTAAAAATGTCTCGCGCATTTGTTAACAATTTCTGGAATTTGTAAGAAATTTGTTTAAAAAATTCTAATAAACTGAAAAAAATCTGAAATTTGTGAAAAAATAACTGACATTTGTTAAAAATGTACTGAAACTGTAAAAAAAATTCTGGAATTTGTAAAAAAAAATCTGGAATTTGTAAAAAAAATCTGAAATTTGTGTAACAAATTTTGGGATTTTGTAAAAAATTTCACGAATTTGTTAAAAATTTCTCGGAAATTTGTTAAAAAATTTGGTAAAAAATTCTTGAATTTGTAAAAAAAATAATTGAAATTCGTTAAAACTTTTAATATTTGTAAGAAAAATTCTGGAAATTGTGAAGAATTTCTTGAAATTGCTAAAAATTTATCGAATTTGTAAGAAAAATTCTAGAATTTTGGTTAAAAATACTTGAATTTGTGAAAAAAAAATTAAATTCGTTAATTTTTTTTTTATATTTGTAAGAAAAATTCTGGAAATTGTGAATTTTTTTTTGAAATTGTTAAAAATTTCTCTAATTTGTAAAAAAAAAATTAGTATTTGTTAATACATTCTTGAATTTGTGGAAAAAAAAATTTGAAATTCGTTAAATTTTTTTATATTTGTAAGAAAAAATTCTGCAAATTGTGAAAAATTTCTTGAATTTATTAAAAATTTCTGGAAACTTCCCACCATAAAAATCTTAAGAAAACGATGGACGAACTTCAAGCACTCACGGACAGCACCCTAATCTGTTTTAACCTCTGGCGACTTACTGCAAACCCTTCCCAATGCCAACTCCTCATACCTAATCACAGAATTTCCCCCAATTCCCCACACATCCAACTAGATAAGATTGACGTGACACCGACAACTCATATAAAATACCTAGGCATGACATTCGACAACAAACTAAAATTCAACACTGACGCAAAAATACGGAAGACCAAAACTGTACAAAGAAGTAAACATTTCCGCTGCTTGACACAAGGAGACCAAGGTATCTCTATTTCAACGGCTGCCAAGATTTACAAATCCATTTGCAGACCTATCCTCGACTACGGACACATACTACTGACTACCACTAACAGAAAAACATAGAAAATACTAGAAACGGCAGAACGAACATCCCTACGCATCATTTCCAAACTAAGACACCCCAAAAACATCCTCCAGATACAGACTCACCCAAATCCCGAGACTTTTCGACAGACGCAAACGACTGCTGACCAAATAGAGAGCGACTAACTCTCACTGGACCATCACAAAGCCCCTATGTATCAGACGTGACTCTACCAAACCCTCCAGTAGACACCCACTCAAAACACTCCAAGAAACAATATACGACTTAAGACTAAACCCTCCATAATATGTAAATTCAGCATTTTGTATAAATTTATTTTAAACATTAAAATGTAAACTCCTGGGCGGATAGACCTAGTGGTCTATAGCCTTTTATAAACGTTTGTTTTCAATAAACATTTCTTCTGGGATTTGTAAAAAATTTGTTGACTGTTAAAAATTTTTATAAATTGTTAAAAAATTCTGAAATTTGTAAAAAAAATGCCAATTTTATAACTGTCAAAATCTCATTTAGCAAAATTGCAAATTATGAAAAATCTGTAACTTTATAGCAAATTAATAAAATGAGTCCAAATTTGCAAAATTTCTTAGTTTAATACTAAATTCTAGATTTGCAAATTTTCATTTGTTTAGACAATAAAATTGCGAAATTTATAAATTTAATTTTAAGGCAAACTTTAAAATTTTGCAACTTTGTAACTTTTTTTTAGGCATCAACAGATTTAATTTAAATTTGCAAAGTGTCAACTGTTTAAACTAAAAAATGCCAATTTTATAACTCTCGAAATGTCATTTAGCAAAACTGCAACTTTTGAAAACCTGTAACTTTCTTGCAAATTAATCAAATGTGTCTAAATTTGCAAAATTTCTTAGTTTAATAATGTATTCTAGATTTGCAAATTTTCATTTGTTTAGACAAAAAAATGTGAATTTTATAAATTTAAAAATTAATAAATTATAAA
This sequence comes from Phosphuga atrata, assembly GCA_944588485.1. Taxonomy (NCBI): domain Eukaryota; kingdom Metazoa; phylum Arthropoda; class Insecta; order Coleoptera; family Silphidae; genus Phosphuga; species Phosphuga atrata. The sequence continues at coordinate 9,537,679 of OX155908.1, read as the reverse complement.
TAAAAAAATATAAATAAATTAAATTTCAGAAATTTGTAAAAAAATTCTTGAATTTGTTAAAAAAAATCTGAAAATTGTAAAAAGTTTCTGTAATTTGTAAAAAAATTGTTGAATTTTGGAAAAAAAATTGGAATTTGTAAAAAAAAATTAGAAATTTTATAAAAATTTCTGGACTTTCTAAAAAAAATCTGATATTAGTGAAAAATCTATATTCGATATTTGTGAAGTATCTGAAAATTGTTAAAAATGTACGGAATTTTAAAAAAAAAAATATGGAATTTCTAAAAACAAATTAGAAATTTGTTAAAAATTTCTGGATTTTCTAAAAAAATTCTGATCTTTGTGAAAAAATATCGTTAAAAATTTTCGGAATTTGTAAAAAAATTTCTCGAATTTGTTAAAAATTTCTGGAAATTGTAAGAAACTTTTGAAATTTGTAAAAAATTCTGGATATTAGTGAAAAATTTCCGAAAATTAAAAAAAAATTCAGGAATTTAAAATTTCTAGCATTTGTGAACAATTTCTGGAATATGTAAGAAATTTGTTTAAAAAATCTAATAAACTGAAAAAATCTGAAATTTGTGAAAAAATAACTGAAATTTGTTAGAAATCTACTGAAACTGTTAAAAAAAATGTGGAATTTGTAAAAAAAATCTGAAATTTGTGAAAAAAATTCTGAGATTTGTAAAATAATTTTTAAAATTTATTTTTTTATAAAAATTTACGGAAGTTGTAAAAAAAAATTTTGGAGATTGTAAAAAAAATTTTGACATTCGTTATAACTTTCAATATTTGTAAGAAAAATTCTGCACATTGTGAAAAATTTCTTGAAATTGTTAAAAATTTCTCGAATTTGTAACAAAAATTTTAGGATTTGTTAAAAAATTCTTGAATTTGTGAAAAAAATAATTTTGAAATTTGTTAAAACTTTTAATTTTTGTAAGAAAAATTAAATTATTATTTGTAAGAAAAAACAGACTCACTCTGTTGATTTCCAAAATGTTATAAAGTTGCAAATTTTTTTATTTTGCATTAAAATGAGATTTTTAAATTTATAAAATTCGCAATTTAACTGAAACTGAATTTGCAAAGTTTCAACTGTTTAGACAAAAATTGCCAATTTTATAAATCTCAAAATTTCAACAAAATTGCGAATTTAAAAAAAATATAGCTTTGTTGCAAATCAATAAAAAAAATATAGATTTGCAAATTTTCAATTTTCTATACACAAAAAAATTGCAAATTATAGAAATCAAAAATTTTCAATAAAATTGCGAATAAATAGCCTGTATATTTTAAATGTATCAACAGAATGAGTCGAAATTTGCAAAATTTATTAGCTTAAGAATAAGCAATGAATTTGCAAAAATTGCGCGCAAATGTAATTTTTTTTTAAATTTTGGCCAGCTTTTTGGGAATTCAGATCACTTTGGTGCGGCCAAAATTTTAAAAATCCTGGCAAAAATTTTGCAAACAATGTTGGACGTTTTTGGATTGGTTGGTGATACCTGCAAAAACAATAAATTTGCGAAAAAATAAAATTCGCAAACTTTTCCATGCAAAACAAAAACACGTAAAAATTTATTACAGAAAAAAAAAATAAACAAAAGAATAAATAAAATTTGTACTGAAAAGTCCGAAACAAAAATAAACAAAACACAACCTAAAACCTAAAAACAATTTGCAAAATTTTGCAATTTTCTAAACTATAAAACAAGTTAAAAAAAAAACAAAATACCAACTCCCAAAAACAAAATACACCAACCAACCCAAAGCCACCTAAGTCATCCGACTTAATCTAAGTCTAACAGCAATTCTAAGTCTAATATAAATTATTATTAGTTCATAGATTTATTGTTTCGCAGACTTATTATTTCAAAGACTTATTAGTTCATATACTTATTAGTTCATTAACTTATTAGTTCATAGACTTATTTGTTCATAGACTTATTAGTTCATGAACTTATTAGTTCATAGACTTATTAGTTCATGAACTTATTAGTTCATAGACTTATTAGTTCAAAGACTTATTAGTTCAAAGACTTATTAGTTCATTAACTTATTAGTTCATAGACTTATTAGTTCATAGACTTATTAGTTCATAGACTTATTAGTTCATAGACTTATTAGTTCATAGACTTATTAGTTCATGAACTTATTAGTTCATAGACTTATTAGTTCAAAGACTTATTAGTTCATAGACTTATTAGTTCATAGACTTATTAGTTCATAGACTTATTAGTTTATAGACTTATTAGTTCATAGACTTATTAGTTCATAGACTTATTAGTTCATTAACTTATTAGTTCATAGACTTATTAGTTCATAGACTTATTAGTTCATAGACTTATTACTTCATAGACTTATTAGTTCATACACTTATTAGTTCATAGACTTATAAGTTCATAGACTTATTAGTTCATAGACTTATTAGTTCATGAACTTATTAGTTCATGGACTTATTAGTTCAAGGACTTATTAGTTCATAGACTTATTAGATCATTAACTTATTAGTTCGTAGACTTATTAGTTCATAGACTTATTAGTTCATGAACTTATTAGTTCATGGACTTATTAGTTCAAAGACTTATTAGTTCATAGACTTATTAGATCATTAACTTATTAGTTCATAGACTTATTAGTTCATAGACTTATTAGTTCATAGATTTATTAGTTCATAGACTTATTAGTTCATAGACTTATTAGTTCATGAACTTATTAGTTCATAGATTTATTAGTTCATGAACTTATTAGTTCATAGACTTATTAGTTCAAAGACTTATTAGTTCATAGACTTATTAGTTCATTAACTTATTAGTTCATAGACTTATTAGTTCATAGACTTATTAGTTCATAGACTTATTACTTCATAGACTTATTAGTTCATACACTTATTAGTTCATAGACTTATAAGTTCATAGACTTATTAGTTCATAGACTTATTAGTTCATGAACTTATTAGTTCATGGACTTATTAGTTCAAAGACTTATTAGTTCATAGACTTATTAGTTCATTAACTTATTAGTTCATAGACTTATTAGTTCATAGACTTATTAGTTCATAGACTTATTACTTCATAGACTTATTAGTTCATACACTTATTAGTTCATAGACTTATAAGTTCATAGACTTATTAGTTCATAGACTTATTAGTTCATGAACTTATTAGTTCATGGACTTATTAGTTCAAAGACTTATTAGTTCATAGACTAATTAGTTCATTAACTTATTAGTTCATAGACTTATTAGTTCATAGACTTACTAGTTCATAGACTTATTAGTTCATAGATTTATTAGTTCATAGACTTATTAGTTCATAGACTTACTAGTTCTTAAACTTATTAGTTTATAATTCAAAAGTTCATAGATTTGTTAGTTCAAGAGTTATTAGTCTAAATAATTCTTAGACTTGTTAGTCAAATCAGACTAATTTAGTGGACTAATAAGAGCGCCTATTACTACTAAATCTAGTTAAACCTACTTAGATTCAAATCCAATTAGACTTAAGATTTACAAGAAGTTTTATCCAAGTAGACTTAAGTTCAATTAGTCTAGTCCAAGTCCAATCCGACTTGAATCTAATTCAGCTTAAGTTAAATTAGTCTTGTCTAATTAGACTTAAGTCCAATTAGTCTTGTCTCAATAGACTTAAGTTCAATTAGTCTTGTCTAATTAGACTTAAGTCCAATTAGTCTTGTCTCAATAGACTTAAGTTCAATTAGTCTTGTCTAATTAGACTTAAGTCCAATTAGTTTGATCCAATTCGAAATTTTCCATCGAGTTTGACTGACAATAACGTGAGAACAAATAAGGCTATCAACCCGACGTTTACAAATTCACATTTAGTGATTCCAATTTAATAAATGTATGTAAAAATTTGCAATACCAAGGCTATCCTCCAAGAATTATCAATCAAAATCTGAACAAACTCAATTTCAACCTGAATTGATACTAGCTTTTGGAATAAATAATTTCACATGAATCTATCTTGAGAAGCAATGAGGCTATCGTCCAAATTCTTGCAAATTTAGATTTAGCAACTCAAAAACTGTTATTTCAGTCTAAAATTATATTTAGTTTTGCAAAGTTTCCAAAGCTCTGCTTAAGAATGTCAAATTTTCATTTTTTAAGTCCATCAAGTTTTACTGACAATAACGTAAGAACCAATAAGGCTATTAACGTAAAATTTACAAATTCACATCCAGTGATTCAAACTTAATAAATGGATGTGAAAATATGCATTACCAAGGCTATCGTCCAAGAGTTATCAATCAAAATATGAACAAACTCAATTTCAACCTGAATTAATACTAGCATTTGGAATTAACTATTTCACATTAATATATCTTGAGAACCAATAAGGCTATCGTCCAAATTCTTACAAATTTAGATTAAGCAACTCAAAAACTGTTATCTTAGACTAAAATTATACTTCGTTTTGCAAAGTTTCCAAAGTTCTGCATAAGAATGTCAAATTTTCTATATTTTAAGTCCATCAAGTTTGACAGACAATAACGTAAGAACAAATAAGGCTATTAACGTAAAGTTAACAAAGTCACATCTAGTTATTCAAATTTAATAAATGTATGTAAAAATTTGCAATACCTAGGCTATCGTCCAAGAGTTATTAATCAAAATCTGAACAAACTCAATTTCAAACTGAATTGAAACTAGCTTTTGGAATTAATAATTTCACATTAATATATCTTGAGAACCAATGAGGCTATCGTCCAAATTCTTGTAAATTTAGATTTAGCAACTCAAAAGCTGTTATTCTAGGCTAAAATTATACATAGTTTTGCAAAGTTTTTAAAGTTTTACTTAAAAATGTCAAATTTACCATTTTTTAAGTCCACCAAGTTTGACTGACCATAACGTAAGAACAAATAAGGCTATTAAAGTAAAGTTTACAAATTCACATCTAGAGATTCATACTTAATAAATGTATGTAAAAATTTGCAATACCAAGGCTATCGTCCAAGAGGTATCAATCAAAATCTGAACAAACCCAATTTCAACCTGAATTGATACTAGCATTTAGAATTAACAATTTCACATTAATATATCTTGAGTACCAATAAGGCTATCGTCCAAATTCTTACAAATTTAGATTAAGCAACTCAAAAACTGTTATTTTAGAATAAAATTATACTTAGTTTTGCAAAGTTTCTAAAGTTCTGCTTAAAAATGTCAAATTTTCTATATTTTAAGTCCATCAAGTTTGACTGACAATAACGTAAGAACAAATAAGGCTATTAACGTAAAGTTAACAAAGTCAAATCTACTTATTCAAATTTAATAAATGCATGTAAAAATTTGCAATACCAAGGCTATCGTCCAAGAGTAATCAATCAAAATCTGAACAAACTCAATTTCTACCTGGATTGAAACTAGCGTTTGGAATTAATAATTTCACATTCATATATCTTGAGAACCAATAAGGCTATTGTCCAAATTCTTGCAAATTTAGATTTAGCAACTCAAAAACTGTTATTTTTACTAAAATTTTACTTAGTTTTGCAAAGTTTCCAAAGTTCTGCTTAAGAATGTTAAATTTTCCATTTTTTAAGTCAATCAAGTTTGACTGACAATAACGTAAGAACAAATAAGGCTATTAACTTAAAGTTTACAAATTCACATCCAGTGATTCAAACTGAATAAATTTCTGCAAAAAATTGCAACACAAAGGCTATCGTCCAAGAGTTATCAATCAAAATCTGATCAAACTCAATTTCAACCTGAATTGATACTAGCATTTGGAATTAATAATTTCACATTAATATATCTTGAGAACCGAAGAGGCTATCGTCCAAATTCTTGCAAATTTAGATTTAGCAACTCAAAAACTGTTATTTAAGACTAAAATTTTACTTAGTTTTGCAAATTTTCCAAAGTTCTGCTTAAGAAAGTCAATTTTCCATTTTTTAAGTCCATCAAGTTTGTCTGACAATAACGTAAGAAGAAATAAGGCTATTAACGTATAGTTTACAAATTCACATCTAGTGGTTCAATCTTAATAAATTTATGTGAAAATTTGCAAAACCGAGGCTATCGTCCAAGAATTATCAATCAAAATCTGAACCAACTCATTTTCAACCTGAATTGATACTAGCTTTTGGAATTAATAATTTCACATTAATATATTTTGAGAACCAATAAGGCTATCGTCCAAATTCTTACAAATTTAGATTAAGCAACTCAAAAACTGTTATTTTAGACTAAAATTATACTTAGTTTTGCAAAGTTTCTAAAGTTCTGCTTAAAATTGTCAAATTTTCTATATTTTAAGTCCATCAAGTTTGACTGACAATAACGTAAGAACAAATAAGGCTATTAACGTAAAGTTAACAAAGGCAAATCTACTTATTCAAATTTAATAAATGCATGTAAAAATTTGCAATACCAAGGCTATCGTCCAAGAGTAATCAGTCAAAATCTGAACAAACTCAATTTCAACCTGGATTGAAACTAGCGTTTGGAATAAATAATTTCAAATTCATATATCTTGAGAACCAATAAGGCTATTGTCTATATTCTTGCAAATTTAGATTTAGCAACTCAAAAACTGTTATTTTTACTAAAATTATACTTAGTTTTGCAAAGTTTCCAAAGTTCTGCTTAAGAATGTTAAATTTTCCATTTTTTAAGTCAATCAAGTTTGACTGACAATAACGTAAGAACAAATAAGGCTATTAACTTAAAGTTTACAAATTCACATCCAGTGATTCAAACTGAATAAATTTCTGCAAAAAAATGCAACACAAAGGCTATCGTCCAAGAGTTATCAATCAAAATCTGATCAAACTCAATTTCAACCTGAATTGATACTAGCATTTGGAATTAATAATTTCACATTAATATATCTTGAGAACCGAAGAGGCTATCGTCCAAATTCTTGCAAATTTAGATTAAGCAACTCAAAAACTGTAATTTAAGACTAAAATTTTACTTAGTTTTGCAAAGTTTCCAAAGATCTGCTTAAGAAAGTCAATTTTCCATTTTTTAAGTCCATCAAGTTTGACTGACAATAACGTAAGAAGAAATAAGGCTATTAACGTATTGTTTACAAATTCACATCTAGTGGTTCAATCTTAATAAATTTATGTGAAAATTTGCAATACCAAGGCTATCGTCCAAGAGTTATCAATCAAAATCTGAACCAACTCATTTTCAACCTGAATTAATACTAGCTTTTGGAATTAATAATTTCACATTAATATATTTTGAGAACCAATGAGGCTATCGTCCAAATTCTTTCAGATTTAGATTTATCAACGCAAAAACTATTATTTCCGACTAAAATTATACTTAGTTTCGCAATACTTCGAAAGTTCTGCTTAGTAATATAAAATTTTTCATTTTTTAAGTCCATCAAGTTTGACTGACCATAACTTGAGTACAAATAAGGCTATCATTCACAGCATTTACGGATTCACATTTAATGATTCAAATTCAATAAATTTCTGCAAAAAGTTGCTATATCAAGGCTATCGTGCAAGAGTGATCAGTCGAAATCTGAACAAACTATTTTTTTACAAAAATTGACATTCACTTTCGGAAGCACTAACTTGAGATACCTTTCAAACCAACAAGACTATGGTTCAAATTCTTACAAATTTAGATTCAAAAAGTCAGTAGCTTTTAACCTATCATCTCAAAATTTCTAAAGTTCCATTTAGAAATTTGAAATTTGCCAATTTTTTAACACGTCAAGTTTCGCGCCCTATATCTTGCACACTAATAAGGCTATCGACCATGCATTTACAAATCCACATTCTGTGATTTAACCTTAATAAACACCTGTAAAAAATTGCATAATCAAGGCTATCGTCCATGAATTATCAGTCAAAATCTCATCGAACGCTCAGATTGACACGTGTTTTTAGAAATACTAAGTTTACATTGAGATATCTTGAGAATGGATAAGGCTATCGTCCAAATTCTTGCAAATTTAAACTCAGCAACTTGACTTATCCAGTTCATACCTGAATATAATTAGATTTAAGTCCAATTAGTCTTGTCAAAATGGACTTAAGTCTATTTGGACAAGGCTAATTAGACTTAAGTCCATTTTGACAAGACTAATTGGACTTAAAAATCTAATTATATTTAAGTTATTTGGACTAATTAGACTTAAATTCAAGTCCAACTTAGACTTAAGTTTAATCAGATTCGCCTAATACGATCTATTTCTAATTAGACTTTAATTAGATGTAACTAGACTATATTGTAACTAGCTACCCTAAAAACTAAGTCTAATTAGAGCTAGTTAACCAAGTTATGAGAGATTAAAGGCGAAGGATTTAGTTTAAGCTAATTGTGAAGTCCATCGAGTCAAGTCGTAATTAAGGCTGAATCACTGAGGATTAAGTTTGTCTTGTCTAAGTACTGTGAGGTTTAGTACGGTTTAAGTCTAAATGTTGAGTGTACTAGCTGAGGACACTACGATCAAGTCTAGACCATCTAGAATGTTTGGATTACGTTCGGAATCGAAGTCCAAACTGTGGCAGTTAGGATTTGGGCTTGCTGGCCATCACGACGAAGAGCTTGTAGGGGACGTTGATGACTTCCTCATTGTTGTTGTTGTTGTTGTTCGGTTGGATGTAGTTCAAGTTCCGGACTTCCTTGGTGAAGTCCTCCAAGTATTCGGCGTGTAAATCGTCCGGGATGTTGCCTATGAACGGGCTGATCGCCGCCACGGACTCTACAAAGAAAACCGCCCGAAAAACACGTCGAAATATCAAAGAAACTAATGAAATTGACATGTGTCAAATTTGACACTTGTCAGATTTGACGTAGAAAAAAAATAATAAACTGCAGCGATTGTCAAAACTTGTCAGATGGTTAATAATTCTTGTCAGGTAGTTGTCAGATTGAAGAAAACTTGACAGGTGGTTGTCAAAACGTGTCAGGTGGTTAATAATTCTTGTCAGGTAATTGTCAAAACTAGTCAGGTCGAAATTTGTCAGGTTATCTGAACTAGTCAGGTGGTCGTCAAATCATGTCAGGTAGCTGTCAAATCTTGATAGATTGAAGAAAGCTTGGCAAGAGGTTGTCAAAACGTTTCAAGTAATAGTCAAAAGTTGTCAAAACGAATGAGAAGGTTGTCAAATCTAGTCAGGTGGTTGTCAAATCTTGACAGTTTAAAGAAAACTTGACAGGTGGTTGTCAAAACTTGTCAGGTAATTGTCAAAACTTGTCAGGTAGTTTTGAAAACTAGTCAGGTGGTTGTAGAAATTTGTCAGGTAGTTATCTAAACTAGTCAGGTGGTTGTCAAATCATGTCAGGTAGCTGTCAAATCTTGATAGATTGAGGAAAGCTTGGCAAGAGTTTGTCAAAACTTATCAGGTAATAGTCAAAAGTTGTCAAAACCATTCAGATGGTTGTCAAATCTTGTCAGGTGGTTGTCGAATCTTGACAGATTGAAGAAAACTTGACAGGTGGTAGTCAAAACTTGTCAGGTAGTTGTTAAAACTTGTTAGGTACTAATCAAAACTTGTCAGATACTTATAATCTCCTAATGAAATTGACATATGTCAGATTTGACGTAGCAAAAAAATGAAAGGTCGGTAAGCCTCAGCGATTGTCAAAACTTGTCAGGTGGTTAATAATTCTTGTCAGGTAGTTGTCAAACCTTGATGGATTGAAGAAAACTTGGCTGGTGGTTGTCAAAACTAGTCAGGCGTTTGTCGAAATTATCTGAACTTGTGAGGTGGTTGTCAAATCATGTCAGGTAGCTGTCAAATCTTGATAGATTGAAGAAGCTTGGCAAAAGGTTGTTAAATCTTGTCAGGTGGTTGTCAAAACTAGTCAGGTAGTTGTTAAAACTTGTTAGGTACTCGTCAAAACTTGTCAAGTAGTTATTAAAACTTGTTAGGTACTCGTCAAAACTTGTCAGGTAGTTGACAAAACTTGTTAGGTACTTGTCAAAACTTCTCAGGTAATTGTTAAAACTTGTTAGGTACTTGTCAAAACTAGTAAGGTGGTTGTCGAAATTTGTCAGGTAGTTACCTAAACTAGTCAGGTGGTTGTCAAATCATGTCAGATAGCTGTCAAATCTTGATAGATTAAAGAAAGCTTGGCAAGAGGTTTTCAAAACATATCAGGTAATAGTCAAAAGTTGTCAAAACCATTCAGATGGTTGCCAAATCTTGTCAGTTGGTTGTCGAATCTTGACAGATTGAAGAAAACTTGACAGGCGGTTGTCAAAACTTGTCAGGTAGTTGTCAAAACTAGTCAGGTGGTTGCCAAAATTTGTCAGGTAGTTATATAAACTAGTCAGGTGGTTGTCAAATCATGTCAGGTAGCTGTCAAATTTTGATAGGTTGAAGAAAGCTTGGCAAGAGGTTATCAAAACTTGTCAGGTAATAACCAAAAGTTGTCTAAACTAATCAGATGCTCGTCAAATCATGTCAGGTGATTGTCAAATCTTGACAGATTGAAGAATACTTGACAGGTGGTTGTCAAAATTTGTCAGGTAGTTGTTAAAACTTGTTAGGTACTTATCAAAACTTGTCAGATAGTTATAATCTCGTAATGAAATTGACATATGTCAGATTTGAAACTTTGATTTGATTTGACACGTCAAAAAAAATGAAAGGTCGGTAAACCTCAGCGATTGTCAAAACTTGTCAGGTGGTTAATAATTCTTGTCAGGTAGTTGTCAAACCTTGACAGAATGAAGAAAACTTGACAGGTGGTTGTCAGAACTTGTCAGGTGGTTGAAAAAACTTGTCACATAATTGTCAAAATATGACAAACATTGACAGTCATTTCTCTTACTTTGGAGAACGATGAGGTTGTTATAGACGTATTTGCGTTCGAGGACTTTGCAGAGATGGACAGAGAACCCGACGTCGACGAGGAGCTGCTCGAAGGTCTTCTCGGGGTTGCCGCAGTTCTGGTACGGCGAGATGTAGTTCTTGCTGTCGTTCATGTACTCGGTCCATTTGGCGTGCTGGGAGAGGTTCTCGTAGATGCGGAAGATCGGGTTGCTGGCCAGGAAGGTGATCAGGATGTCGCCGCCCGGCTTCAGCAGCTGGTACACGTTCTGCATGGCCTGTCTACAAAACTGAGGTTAAATTTTGAAGGTTTTATTTTGACAGGTGTTGGTCAAAATTTGACAAACCTGTCAACAAAATTGAGGTTAGATTTTTTTTGTAAAAATTTGACAAATGTTGGTCAAAATTTGAACCTTTTTACAAATTTGAGGTTAGATTTTTTTGGTCAAAATTTGCCAGATGTTGGGCAAAATATTGGAAGCTCTGCCTAGAAATTTGAGATTATTTATATCAGTGCATCAAATTTGACTGACGATAACATGAGAACAAATAAGGCTATCGTCCATATATTAGCAAATTTACGTTCTGCGATTTAAACTTAATAGATATTTGCAAAAACTTGCAAAATTAAGGCTATAGTTCATAAGTTATAAGTCAAAATCTTAAGCAACTCATTTCTCGTATCAAGTGCGGTTTGATTAACTTCACATTGAGATATCTTGAGAATCAATAAGGCTATCGTCTAAATGCGTGCAGATTTAGATTCGCAAACACAAAAACTGTTATTCTAGACTAAAATTGTACTTAGTTTTGCAAACTTTCCAAAGTTCTGCTTAAGAATGTTAAATTTTCTATTTTTGAAGTCCATCAAGTTTGACTGCCAATAGCGTAAGAACAAATAAGGCTATTAACGTAAAGTTTACAAATTCACATGTCGTGATTCAATCTTAATAAATATATGTAAAAATTTGCAATACCAAGGCTAACGTCCAAGAGTTATCAATCAAAATCTGAACAAACTCATTTTCAACCTGAATTGATACTAGCTTTAGGAATTAATAATTTCACATTAATATATCTTCAGAACCAATGAGGCTATCGTACAAATTCTTCCAAATTTAGATTTAGTAACTCAAAAACTGTTATATTGGACTAAAATTATACTTAGTTTTGCAAACTTTCCAAAGTTCTGCTTAAGAATGTCAAATTTTCCATTTTTGAAGTCCATCAAGTTTGACTGACAATAATGTAAGAACAAATAAGGCTATTAACGAAAAGTTTACAAATTCACATCTAGTGATTTAATCTTGATAAATTTATGTGAAAATTTGGAATACCAAGGCTATCGTCCAAGAGTTATCGATCAAAATCTGAACAAACTCATTTTCAACCTGAATTGATACTAGCTTTTGGAATTAATAATTTCACATTAATATAGCTTGAGAACCAATGAGGCTATCGTCCAAATTCTTACAAACTTAGATTTAGCAACTCAAAAACTGTTATTTTAGACTAAAATTATACTTAGTTTTGCAAAGGTTCTAAAGTTCTGCTTAAAAATGTTAAATTTTCCATTTTTTAAGTCCATCAAGTTTGACTGACAATAACGTAAGAACAAATAAGGCTATTAACGTAAGGTTTGCAAATTCACATCTAGCGATTCAAACTTAATAAATTTATGTGGAAATTTGCAATACCAAGGCTATCGTCCAAGAGTTATCAATCAAAATCTGAACAAACTCAATTTCAACCTGAATTGATACTAGCTTTTGGAATTAATAATTTCACGTTGATATATCTTGAGAACCAATGAGACTATCGTCCAAATTCTTGCAAATTTAGATTTAGCAACTCAAAAACTATTGTTTTAGACTAAAATTAAACTTAGTTTTGCAAAGTTTCCAAAGTTCTGCTTAAGAATCTCAAATTTTCTATTTTTGAAGTCCATTAAGTTTGACTGACAATAACGTAAGAACAAATAAGGCTATCAACGAAAAGTTTGCAAAGTCACATCTAATGATTGAAACTTAATAAATGTGAGTAAGAATTATCAATACCAAGGCTATCGTCTAAGAGTTATTACTCAAAATCTGAACAAACTCATTTTCAACCTGAATTGATACAAGCTTTTGGAATTAATAATTTCACATAAATATATCTTCAGAACCGATGAGGCTATCGTCCAAATTCTTGCAAATTTAGATTTAGCAACTCAAAATCTGTTATTTTAGACTAAAATTATGCTTAGTTTTGCAAAGTTTCTAAAGTTCTGCTTAAGAATGTTACGTTTCCATTTTTGAAGTCCATCCAGTTTGACTGACAATAACGTAAGAACAAATAAGGCTATTAACGTGAAGTTTACAAATTCAAATCTAGTCATTCAATCTTAATAAATGTATGTAAAAATTAGCAATACCAAGGCTATCGTTCAAGAGTTATCAATCAAAATCTGAACAAACTCAATTTCAACCTGAATTGATTCTAGCTTTTGGAATTAATAATTTCACATTAATATATCTTGAGAAACAATGAGGCTATCGTCCAAATTCTTGCAAATTTAGATTTAGCAACCCAAACACTGTTATCTTAGACTAAAACTGGACTTAGTGTTGCAAAGTTTCCAAAGTTCTGCTTAAGAATGTTAAATTTTCCATTTTTGAAGTCCATCAAGTTTGACTGACAATAACGTACGAACAAATAAGGCTATTAACGTAAAGTTTACAAATACACATCTGGTGATTCAAGCTTAATACATGTATGTAAAAATTAGCAATACCAAGGCTATCGTCCAAGAGTGATCAAACAAAATCTGAACAAACTCAATTTCAACCTGCATTGATACTAGCTTTTGGAATTCATAATTTCATATTAATATATCTAGAGAAGCAATAAGGCTATCGTCCAAATTCTTGCAAATTTAGATTTAGCAACTCAAATACTGTTATTTTAGGATAAAATTATCCTTAGTTTTGCAAAATTTTGCAAGTTCTATGTAAAAATTTGAAATTCCATTTTTAACTTTGTTTGCTGTAACATTGGAACAAATAAGGCTATCAACCTGAAGTGTGCAAAAATTTGCATAGTGTATTAAAAAAAAACTAATAAACATTTGTAAATGTTTTTAAAATGAAGGCTATAGTCCAAATCAACAAGAGCTTGTCTATCTCAACTGTCTAGTCTAGTCTGTTTTGTCTGTCTAGTCTAGTCTGACTGGTTTGTCTAGTCTGTCTAGTCTGTCTAGTCTGTCTAGTCTGTCTAGTCTGTCTAGTCTGTCTAATCTGTCTAGTCTGTCTAGTCTGTCTAGTCTGTCTAGTCTGTCTAGTCTGTCTAGTCTGTCTAGTCTGTCTAGTCTGTCTAGTCTGTCTAGTCTGTCTAGTCTGTCTAGTCTGTCTAGTCTGTCTAGTCTGTCTAGTCTGTCTAGTCTGTCTAGTCTGTCTAGTCTGTCTAGTCTGTCTAGTCTGTCTAGTCTGTCTAGTCTGTCTAGTCTGTCTAGTCTGTCTAGTCTGTCTAGTCTGTCTAGTCTGTCTAGTCTGTCTAGTCTGTCTAGTCTGTCCAGTCTGTCTAGTCTGTCTAGTCTATCTAGTCAATCTAGTCTATCTAGTCTATATAGTCTATCTAGTCTATCTAGTGTATCTAGTCTATCTAGTCTATCTAGTATATCTAGTCTATCTAGATTAGTTAGTCTATCTAGATTAGTTAGTCTATCTAGTATATCTAGTCTATTTAGTCTATCTAGTGTATCTAGTCTATCTAGTCTATCTAGCCTATCTAGTCTATTTAGTCTATTTTGTCTATCTAGTCTATCTAGTGCATCTAGTCTATCAAGTCTATATAGTCCATCTAGTCTATCTAGTTAATCTAGTCTATCTAGTCTATCTAGTATATCTAGTCTATCTAGTCTATCTAGTCTATCTAGTCTATCTAGTCTATTTAGTCTATCTAGTCTATCTAGTCTATCTAGTCTATCTAGTCTATCTAGTCTATCTAGTCTATCTAGTATATCTAGTCTATCTAGTCTATCTAGTCTATCTAGTCTATCTAGTCTATCTAGTCTATCTAGTCTATCTAGTCTATCTAGTCTATCTAGTCTATCTAGTCTATCTAGTCTATCTAGTCTATCTTGTCTATCTAGTCTATCTAGTCTATCTAGTCTATCTAGCCTATCTAGTCTATTTAGTCTATTTAGTCTATCTAGTCTATCTAGTCTATTTAGTCTATCTAGTCTATCAAGTATATCTAGTCTATCTAGTTTATCTAGTCCGCCTGGCCCCCTAGTCCGTCTAGTCTGTCTAGTCTATCTAGTCTCTCTAGTCTGTCTAGTCTAGACAACAGGAAATCCAAAATTTACCTTTGATCTTGAATCCAGTGTAGACAATAAAAGGAGAAGATGTGATTGAATTCTTCCTCCAGGTCGAGAAGGACCTCTTTGGCGGAGATGTCGACGGCGATGAAGTCCACGCGGGCGTTATCGTTTTGGGAGCGGGCGAACTCGACCATTTGTTCGGAGAGGTCGGCGCCCATGAGTTTCTTGAAGTTGGTGGGCAGCATCGGCAGCAGGAGCTTGGTGGTGACGTCGCCGGCGCCGCAGCCGATGTCGAGAATGGAGTCGTTCTCGGCCCAGTTGATGAGTCGGAAGTAGTTGTCGAGTATGTAGGCGGCGTCGGTTTTCTGCAGGCCGTTGTATTTGGAGTAGAGCAGGGGTTTGTTCATTGTCGCGAATTTTTCTTGCGGGTGTTTTGTTGGTGGCGCGTCTTATCGATACTGTCGGATTTTCGATCCGCCGCGGCTTTTTATATAATTTTCTGGTGGGGAGGAAGAAAAGGCTGAACCAGAATTTTTTTTTTCGTTTCTTTTTTTCTCTGGTTTCTTCCTCCTCTGCTGCTTCTTATTCTTCTTGTCCAAATTTGATGACCTTTCTTCACGACCATTTTTCTACGCCTTCCACTTCTCTTTAATTAAATATTTTCGGTTTTATAGGTTTCTTTGTTCTAATTTACAAACTTTCTAATTCCTATATTTTTTTCTTCCTTTTGACACATACAGAATCTTCAAAAATTTCAAACATTTTTTTGATACAACAGACAGACAAACTTACTTCAATTTATAAATCTCGCGAAAATCTCGCGCGTTTCAGTTTCGTCAATCCAATCAAATTTTTAGCAAAAATCTAAAAAAATCCCAGACAACTCACAGACAGACAAACTTACAAAGTTGCGATTTCGCGAAATTATCCCAGAAGCTTCAATTTATAAATCCTGCAAATTTCGCGAAAATATTCTGAAAATTTCGCGAGTTTCAGCTTTGTAAAACTAATCAAAGTTTTTGGCAAGAATCTTGAAAAAACGACTAATTTATTTTTGGTCGCAGCTGACAGACAGACAAACTTACAAAGTTGCGATTTTGCGAAATTATTCGAGAAGCTTCAATTTATAAAACCTGCAAGTTTCGCGAAATAATTCTGAAAATTTCGCGAGTTTCAGCTTTGTAAAACCAATCAAAGTTTTGGGCAAGAATCTTGAAAAAACGACTAATTTATTTTAGGTCACAGCTAACACACAGACAAACTTACAAAGTTGTGATTTCGCGAAAATATTCAAGAAGCTTCAATTTATAAATCCTGCAAATTTCGCGAAAATATTCTGAAAGTTTCGCGAGTTTCAGCTTTGTAAAACCAATCAAAGTTTAGGGCAAGAATCTTGAAGAAACGACTAATTTATTTTAGGTCACAGCTAACACACAGACGAACTTACAAAGTTGCGATTTCCCGAAATTATTCAAGAAGCTTCAATTTATAAATCCTGCAAATTTCGCGCAAATATTCTGAAAATTTCACGAGTTTCAGCTTCGTAAAACCAATCAAAATTTTGGGCAAGAATCTTGAAAAAACGACTAATTTATTTTAGGTCACAACTAACAGACAGACGAACTTACAAACTTGCGATTTCGCGAAATTATTCAAAAAGCTTTAATTTATAAATTCTGCAAATTTCGCGAAAATATTTTAAAAATTTCGCGAGTTTCAGCTTTGTAAAACCAATCCAAATTTTGGGCAAGAATCTTGAAAAAGCGACTAATTTAATTTTGGTCGCAGCTAACAGACAGACGAACTTACAAAGTTGCGATTTCGCGAAATTATTCAAGAAGCTTCAATTTATAAATCCTGCAAATTTCGCAAAAATATTCTGAAAATTTCGCGAGTTTCAGCTTTGTAAAACCAATCAAATTTTTGGCAAGAATCTTAAAAAAACGACTAATTTATTTTAGGTCACAGCTAACACACAGACGAACTTACAAAGTTGCGATTTCGCGAAATTATTCAAGAAGCTTCAATTTATAAATCCTGCAAATTTCGCGCAAATATTCTGAAAATTTCGCGAGTTTCAGCTTCGTAAAACCAATCAAAATTTTGGGCAAGAATCTTGAAAAAACGACTAATTTATTTTAGGTCACAACTAACAGACAGACGAACTTACAAAGTTGCGATTTCGCGAAATTATTCAAGAAGCTTCAATTTATAAATCCTACAAATTTCGCGAAAATATTCTGCAAATTTCGCGAGTTACAGCTTTGTAAAACCAATCAAAGTTTTTGACAAGAATCTTGATAAAACGACTAATTTATTTTAGGTCACAGCTAACAGACAGACGAACTTGCAAAGTTGCGATTTTGCGAAATTATTCAAGAAGCTTCGATTTATAAATCCTGCAAATTTCGCGAAAATATTCTGCAAATTTCGAGAGTTTCAGCTTTGTAAAATCATTCAAAGTTTTGGGCAAGAATCTTGAAAAAGGGACTAATTTATTTTAGTTCACAGCTGACAGACAGACGAACCTACAAAGTTGCGATTTCACGAAATTATTCAAGAAGCTTCAATTTATAAATCCTGCAAATTTCGCGAAAATATTCTGAAAATTTCGCGAGTTTTAGCTTTGTAAAACCAATCAAAGTTTTGGGCAAAAATCTTGAAAAAACGACTCATTTATTTTTGTCGCAGCTAACAGACAGACGAACTTACAAAGTTGCGATTTCACGAACTTGTTCAAGAAGCTTCAATTTATAAATCCTGCAAATTTCGCAAAAATATTCTGCAAATTTCGCGAGTTACAGCTTTGTAAAACCAATCAAAGTTTTTGACAAGAATCTTGATAAAACGACTAATTTATTTTAGGTCACAGCTAACAGACAGACGAACTTGCAAAGTTGCGATTTTGCGAAATTATTCAAGAAGCTTCGATTTATAAATCCTGCAAATTTCGCGAAAATATTCTGCAAATTTCGAGAGTTTCAGCTTTGTAAAATCATTCAAAGTTTTGGGCAAGAATCTTGAAAAAGGGACTAATTTATTTTAGTTCACAGCTGACAGACAGACGAACCTACAAAGTTGCGATTTCACGAAATTATTCAAGAAGCTTCAATTTATAAATCCTGCAAATTTCGCGAAAATATTCTGAAAATTTCGCGAGTTTTAGCTTTGTAAAACCAATCAAAGTTTTGGGCAAAAATCTTGAAAAAACGACTCATTTATTTTTGTCGCAGCTAACAGACAGACGAACTTACAAAGTTGCGATTTCACGAACTTGTTCAAGAAGCTTCAATTTATAAATCCTGCAAATTTCGCAAAAATATTCTGCAAATTTCGCGAGTTTAAGCTTTGTAAAACCAATCAATGTTTAGGGCAAGAATCTTGTAAAAAACGACTAATTTATTTTAGGTCACAGCTAACACACAGACGAACTTACAAAGTTGCGATTTCGTGAAATTATTCAAGAAGCTTCAATTTATAAATCCTGCAAATTTCGCAAAAATATTCTGAAAATTTCGCGAGTTTCGGCTTTGTAAAATCAATCAAAATTTTGGACAAGAATCTTGAAAAAACGACTAATTTATTTTTGGTCACAGTTGACAGACAGACGAACTTACAAAGTTGCGATTTCGCGAAATTATTCAAGAAGCTTCAATTTATAAATCCTGCAAATTTCGCAAAAATATTCTGAAAATTTCGCGAGTTTCGGCTTTGTAAAATCAATCAAAATTTTGGACAAGAATCTTGAAAAAACGACTAATTTATTTTTGGTCACAGTTGACAGACAGACGAACTTACAAAGTTGCGATTTTGCGAAATTATTCGAGAAGCTTCAATTTTTAAATCCTGCAAATTTCGCGAAAATATTCTGAAAATTTCGCGAGTTTCAGCTTTGTAAAACCAATCAAAGTTTTGGGCAAAAATCTTGAAAAAACGACTAATTTATTTTTGGTCGCAGCTAACAGACAGACGAACTTACAAAGTTGCGATTTCGCGAAATTATTAAAGAAGCTTCAATTTATAAATCCTGCAAATTTCGCGAAAATATTCTGAAAATTTTGCGAATTTCAGCTTTGTAAAACCAATCAAAGTTTCAGGCAAAAATCTAAAAAAACGACTAATTTATTTTAGGTCACAGCTAACAGACAGACGAACTTACAAAGTTGCGATTTCGCGAAATTATTCAAGAAGCTTCAATTTTTAAATTCTGCAAATTTCGCGAAAATATTCTGAAAATTTCGCGAGTTTCAGCTTTGTAAAACCAATCAAAGTTTTGGGCAAAAATCTTGAAAAAACGACTAATTTATTTTTGGTCGCAGCTAACAGACAGACGAACTTACAAAGTTGCGATTTCGCGAAATTATTAAAGAAGCTTCAATTTATAAATCCTGCAAATTTCGCGAAAATATTCTGAAAATTTTGCGAATTTCAGCTTTGTAAACCAATCAAAGTTTTTGGCAAGAATTCTAAAAAATCGACTAATTTATTTTAGGTCGCAGCTAACAGACAGACGAACTTACAAAGTTGCGATTTCGTGAAATTATTCAAGAAGCTTCAATTTATAAATCCTGCAAATTTCGCAAAAATATTCTGAAAATTTCGCGAGTTTCAGCTTCGTAAAACCAATCAAAATTTTGGGCAAGAATCTTGAAAAAACGACTAATTTATTTTAGGTCACAACTAACAGACAGACGAACTTACAAAGTTGCGATTTCGCGAAATTATTCAAGAAGCTTCAATTTATAAATCCTACAAATTTCGCGAAAATATTCTGCAAATTTCGCGAGTTACAGCTTTGTAAAACCAATCAAAGTTTTTGACAAGAATCTTGATAAAACGACTAATTTATTTTAGGTCACAGCTAACAGACAGACGAACTTGCAAAGTTGCGATTTTGCGAAATTATTCAAGAAGCTTCGATTTATAAATCCTGCAAATTTCGCGAAAATATTCTGCAAATTTCGAGAGTTTCAGCTTTGTAAAATCATTCAAAGTTTTGGGCAAGAATCTTGAAAAAGGGACTAATTTATTTTAGTTCACAGCTGACAGACAGACGAACCTACAAAGTTGCGATTTCACGAAATTATTCAAGAAGCTTCAATTTATAAATCCTGCAAATTTCGCGAAAATATTCTGAAAATTTCGCGAGTTTTAGCTTTGTAAAACCAATCAAAGTTTTGGGCAAAAATCTTGAAAAAACGACTCATTTATTTTTGTCGCAGCTAACAGACAGACGAACTTACAAAGTTGCGATTTCACGAACTTGTTCAAGAAGCTTCAATTTATAAATCCTGCAAATTTCGCAAAAATATTCTGCAAATTTCGCGAGTTACAGCTTTGTAAAACCAATCAAAGTTTTTGACAAGAATCTTGATAAAACGACTAATTTATTTTAGGTCACAGCTAACAGACAGACGAACTTGCAAAGTTGCGATTTTGCGAAATTATTCAAGAAGCTTCGATTTATAAATCCTGCAAATTTCGCGAAAATATTCTGCAAATTTCGAGAGTTTCAGCTTTGTAAAATCATTCAAAGTTTTGGGCAAGAATCTTGAAAAAGGGACTAATTTATTTTAGTTCACAGCTGACAGACAGACGAACCTACAAAGTTGCGATTTCACGAAATTATTCAAGAAGCTTCAATTTATAAATCCTGCAAATTTCGCGAAAATATTCTGAAAATTTCGCGAGTTTTAGCTTTGTAAAACCAATCAAAGTTTTGGGCAAAAATCTTGAAAAAACGACTCATTTATTTTTGTCGCAGCTAACAGACAGACGAACTTACAAAGTTGCGATTTCACGAACTTGTTCAAGAAGCTTCAATTTATAAATCCTGCAAATTTCGCAAAAATATTCTGCAAATTTCGCGAGTTTAAGCTTTGTAAAACCAATCAATGTTTAGGGCAAGAATCTTGTAAAAAACGACTAATTTATTTTAGGTCACAGCTAACACACAGACGAACTTACAAAGTTGCGATTTCGTGAAATTATTCAAGAAGCTTCAATTTATAAATCCTGCAAATTTCGCAAAAATATTCTGAAAATTTCGCGAGTTTCGGCTTTGTAAAATCAATCAAAATTTTGGACAAGAATCTTGAAAAAACGACTAATTTATTTTTGGTCACAGTTGACAGACAGACGAACTTACAAAGTTGCGATTTCGCGAAATTATTCAAGAAGCTTCAATTTATAAATCCTGCAAATTTCGCAAAAATATTCTGAAAATTTCGCGAGTTTCGGCTTTGTAAAATCAATCAAAATTTTGGATAAGAATCTTGAAAAAACGACTAATTTATTTTTGGTCACAGTTGACAGACAGACGAACTTACAAAGTTGCGATTTTGCGAAATTATTCGAGAAGCTTCAATTTTTAAATCCTGCAAATTTCGCGAAAATATTCTAAAAATTTCGCGAGTTTCAGCTTTGTAAAACCAATCAAAGTTTTGGGCAAAAATCTTGAAAAAACGACTAATTTATTTTTGGTCGCAGCTAACAGACAGACGAACTTACAAAGTTGCGATTTCGCGAAATTATTAAAGAAGCTTCAATTTATAAATCCTGCAAATTTCGCGAAAATATTCTGAAAATTTTGCGAATTTCAGCTTTGTAAAACCAATCAAAGTTTCAGGCAAAAATCTAAAAAAACGACTAATTTATTTTAGGTCACAGCTAACAGACAGACGAACTTACAAAGTTGCGATTTCGCGAAATTATTCAAGAAGCTTCAATTTTTAAATTCTGCAAATTTCGCGAAAATATTCTGAAAATTTCGCGAGTTTCAGCTTTGTAAAACCAATCAAAGTTTTGGGCAAAAATCTTGAAAAAACGACTAATTTATTTTTGGTCGCAGCTAACAGACAGACGAACTTACAAAGTTGCGATTTCGCGAAATTATTAAAGAAGCTTCAATTTATAAATCCTGCAAATTTCGCGAAAATATTCTGAAAATTTTGCGAATTTCAGCTTTGTAAACCAATCAAAGTTTTTGGCAAGAATTCTAAAAAATCGACTAATTTATTTTAGGTCGCAGCTAACAGACAGACGAACTTACAAAGTTGCGATTTCGTGAAATTATTCAAGAAGCTTCAATTTATAAATCCTGCAAATTTCGCAAAAATATTCTGAAAATTTCGCGAGTTTCGGCTTTGTAAAATCAATCAAAATTTTGGACAAGAATCTTGAAAAAACGACTAATTTATTTTTGGTCACAGTTGACAGACAGACGAACTTACAAAGTTGCGATTTTGCGAAATTATTCGAGAAGCTTCAATTTTTAAATCCTGCAAATTTCGCGAAAATATTCTGAAAATTTCGCGAGTTTCAGCTTTGTAAAACCAATCAAAGTTTTGGGCAAAAATCTTGAAAAAACGACTAATTTATTTTTGGTCGCAGCTAACAGACAGACGAACTTACAAAGTTGCGATTTCGCGAAATTATTAAAGAAGCTTCAATTTATAAATCCTGCAAATTTCGCGAAAATATTCTGAAAATTTTGCGAATTTCAGCTTTGTAAACCAATCAAAGTTTTTGGCAAGAATTCTAAAAAATCGACTAATTTATTTTAGGTCGCAGCTAACAGACAGACGAACTTACAAAGTTGCGATTTCGCAAAATTATTCAAGAAGCTTCAATTTATAAATCCTGCAAATTTCGCGAAAATATTCTGAAAATTTCGCGAGTTTCAGCTTTGTAAATCCAATCAAAGTTTAGTGCAAAAATCTTAAAAAAACGACTAATTTATTTTAGTTCGCAGCTAACAGACAGACGATCTTACAAAGTTGCGATCTCGCGAAATTATTCAAGAAGCTTCAGTTTATAAATCCTGCAAATTTCGCGAAAATATTCTGAAAATTTCGCGAGTTTCAGCTTTGTAAAACCAATCAAAGTTTAGGGCAAGAATCTTGAAGAAACGACTAATTTATTTTAGGTCACAGCTAACAGACAGACGAACTTACAAAGTTGCGATTTCGCGAAATTATTCAAGAAGCTTCAATTTATAAATCCTGCAAATTTCGCGAAAATATTTTGAAACTTTCGCGAGTTTCTACTTTGTAAAACCAATCAAAGTTTTGGGTAAGAATCTTGAAAAAACGACCAATTTATTTTAGGTCATACCTAACAGACAGATGAACTTACAAAGTTGCGATTTCGCGAAATTATTCAAGAAGCTTCAATTTATAAATCCTGCAAATTTCGCGAAAATATTCTGAAAATTTCGCGAGTTTCAGCTTTGTAAAACCAATCAAAGTTTTGGGCAAAAATCTTGAAAAAACGACTAATTTATTTCAGGTCACAGCTAACAGACAGACGAACTTACAAAGTTGTGATTTCGCGAAATTATTCAAGAAGCTTCAATTTATAAATCCTGCAAATTTCGCGAAAATATTCTGAAAATTTCGCGAGTTTCAGCTTTGTAAAACCAATCAAAGTTTAGGACAAAAATCTTGAAGAAACGACTAATTTATTTTTGGTCGCAGCTAACAGACAGACGAACTTACAAAGTTGCGATTTCGCAAAATTATTCAAGAAGCTTCAATTTATAAATGCTGCAAATTTCGCGAAAATATTCTGAAAATTTCGCGAGTTTAAGCTTTGTAAAACCAATCAATGTTTTGGGCAAGAATCTTGAAAAAAACGACTAATTTATTTTAGGTCACAGCTAACAGACAGACGAACTTACAAAGTTGCGATTTCTCGAAATTATTCAAGAAGCTTCAATTTATAAATCGTGCAAATTTCGCCAAAATATTCAGAAAATTTTTGCGAATTTCAGCTTTGTAAACCAATCAAAGTTTTTGGCAAGAATCTTAAAAAATCGACAAATTTATTTTAGGTCGCAGCTAACAGACAGACGAACTTACAAAGTTGCGATTTCGCGAAATTATTCGAGAAGCTTCAATTTATAAATCCTGTAAGTTTCGCGAAATTATTCTGAAAATTTCGCGAGTTTCAGCTTTGTAAAACCAATCAAAGTTTCAGGCAAAAATCTAAAAAAACGACTAATTTATTTTAGGTCACAGCTAACAGACAGACGAACTTACAAAGTTGCGATTTCGTGAAATTATTCGAGAAGCTTCAATTTATAAATCCTGCAAATTTCGCGAAAATATTCTGAAAATTTCGCGAGTTTAAGCTTTGTAAAACCAATCAATGTTTTGGGCAAGAATCTTGAAAAAAACGACTAATTTATTTTAGGTCACAGCTAACAGACAGACAAACTTACAAAGTTGCGATTTCGCGAAATTATTCGAGTAGCTTCAATTTATAAATCCTGCAAATTTCGCGAAAATATTCTGAAATTTGAACGAGTTTAAGCTCTCTGAAATAAAACCACATTTGTACAAAATCAAAGATTTTGTTTTTGATCGCAACTGACAGACAGACGAACAAAGTTGCAATTTCGCAAAATCCTGAAAAGTTCGCGAGCTTCAGGCTTAGAACCCCCCCCGACAAATGCTCCGTCCAACACAAATCGAAATTTCTAAACGCAAGTTCGTTGAACTTGCCCAAGTTTCGGTTGCATTTGAAGGATGAAGAAATTTCTCCTTCGCTTCGACGTCTCCTTCTGCCTCCTCTTCTTTCTTTCATAATTTATCTTTCAGATAAATTTCAAACAAATTATAGAAACAATCTCCATAAATTACTCTTGCACAACAAGAGAAAGTTTCTCAAATTACTAAACCGATAGACCGACAAATCTAAACTAGATTCCGCAAAGATACACAAACTTAGACGATCTAGAGAGTCTAGACTAGTTTGCGAACAGATTTTCAAAAAATAGATAGATTTAGCAAAAGATTGGGGTTTTAGACAATGTATCTAGATTATTTAGCAAGACGAACAGATTTTCGAATATCCAGACTGTCTGGACGGATTCAGCAAAGATTTCGCTGATTTTGCCGAATCCGACTAGTTCTGCGGATTATGCAGATTTCGCGTCAGCGCCGAGAATAGATTCATTAATAAATTCTATTTACTAGCAAGGTAATAGTAACGAAACGAAAGCCATCTCTAGGTCTCGATCTGACCTCGAATTCTATTCACAAAGTCTCTATGAAATATTTATAGAAAAACTCGCATTACAATAAGAATGACGCCTAGGACATCAAAGGTTAGAGATTAGATTAGATAGACAGGATTAGGCAACGGAATAGACTAAAGATAAGTCTTGCAGTCTTGCCTGACTAGTCTAGTTCGCTTGTTTACTTCAATGTTATGTTGTAAATATTTTAGGTTACAATATTTTACATAATTGTCAATATTTTTGACATTATTTGACATAATTGTCACAGTTGTCAATATTTGACATATATTTCAATTTTAATTGAAAGTTGTCCAAATTTCAATCATATGTCTAGTCTGCCCTTGTCTGCCTAGTCTTGTCCGTGTAGTCTTGTTTGTCTAGTCTTGCATGTCTAGTCTTGTCTATATAGTCTTGTCTATCTAGTATTGTCTGTCTAGACTTGTCTATTTAGTCTTGTCTGTCTAGTCTTGTCTGTCTAGTCTTGTCTGTCTAGTCTTGTCTGTCTAGTCTTGTCTGTCTAGTCTTGTCTGTCTAGCCTTGTCTGTCAAGTCTTGTCTGTCTAGTCTTGTCTGTATAGTCTTGTCTGTCTAGTCTTGTCTGTCTAGTCTTGTCTGTCTAGTCTTGTCTGTCTAGTCTTGTCTGTCTAGTCTTGTCTGTCTAGTCTTGTCTGTCTAGTCTTGTCTGTCTAGTCTTGTCTATCTAGTCTTGTCTGTCTAGTCTTGTCTGTCTAGTCTCGTCTGACTAGTCTTGTCTGTCTAGTCTTGTCTGTCTAGTCTTGTCTGTCTAGTCTTGTCTGTATAGTCTTGTCTGTCTAGTCTTGTCTGTCTAGTCTTGTCTGTCTAGTCTTGTCTGTATAGTCTTGTCTGTCTAGTCTGGTCTGTCTAGTCTTGTCTGTCTAGTCTTGTCTGTCTAGTCTTGTCTGTCTAGTCTTGTCTGTCTAGTCTTGTCTGTCTAGCCTTGTCTGTCTAGTCTTGTCTGTCAAGTCTTGTCTGTCTAGTCTTGTCTGTATAGTCTTGTCTGTCTAGTCTTGTCTGTCTAGTCTTGTCTGTCTAGTCTTGTCTGTCTAGTCTTGTCTGTCTAGTCTTGTCTGTCTAGCCTTGTCTGTCTAGTCTTGTCTGTCAAGTCTTGTCTGTCTAGTCTTGTCTGTATAGTCTTGTCTGTCTAGTCTTGTCTGTCTAGTCTTGTCTGTCTAGTCTTGTCTGTCTAGTCTTGTCTGTCTAGTCTTGTCTGTCTAGTCTTGTCTGTCTAGTCTTGTCCCTCTAGTCTTGTCTGTCTAGTCTTGTCTGTCTAGTCTTGTCTGTCTAGTCTTGTCTGTCTAGTCTTGTCTGTCTAGTCTTGTCTGTCTAGTCTTGTCTGTCTAGTCTTGTCTGTCTAGTCTTGTCTGTCTAGTCTTGTCTGTCTAGTCTTGTCTGTCTAGTCTTGTCTGTCTAGTCTTGTCTGTCTAGTCTTGTCTGTCTAGTCTTGTCTGTCTAGTCTTGTCTGTCTAGTCTTGTCTGTCTAGTCTGTCTAGTCTTGTCTGTCTAGTCTTGTCTGTCTAGTCTTGTCTGTCTAGTCTTGTCTGTCTAGTCTCGTCTGACTAGTCTTGTCTGTCTAGTCTTGTCTGTCTAGTCTTGTCTGTCTAGTCTTGTCTGTCTAGTCTTGTCTGCCTAGTCTTGTCTGTCTACACTTGTCTGTCTAGTCTTGTCTGTCTAGTCTTGTCTGTCTAGTCTCGTCTGACTAGTCTTGTCTGTCTAGTCTTGTCTGTCTAGTCTTGTCTGTCTAGTCTTGTCTGTCTAGTCTTGTTTGTCTAGTCTTGTCTGTCTAGTCTTGTCTGTCTAGTCTTGTCTGTCTAGTCTTGTCTGTCTAGTCTTGTCTGTCTAGTCTTGTCTGTCTAGTCTTGTCTGTCTAGTCTTGTCTGTCTAGTCTTGTCTGTCTAGTCTTGTCTGTCTAGTCTTGTCTGTCTAGTCTTGTCTGTCTAGTCTTGTCTGTCTAGTCTTGTCTGTCTAGTCTTGTCTGTCTAGTCTTGTCTGTCTAGTCTTGTCTGTCTAGTCTTGTCTGTCTAGTCTTGTCTGTCTAGTCTTGTCTGTCTAGTCTTGTCTGTCTAGTCTTGTCTGTCTAGTCTTGTCTGTCTAGTCTTGTCTGTCTAGTCTTGTCTGTCTAGTCTTGTCTGTCTAGTCTTGTCTGTCTAGTCTTGTCTGTCTAGTCTTGTCTGTCTAGTCTTGTCTATCTAGTCTTGTCTGTCTAGTCTTGTCTGTCTAGTCTTGTCTGTCTAGTCTTGTCTGTCTAGTCTTGTCTGTCTAGTCTTGTCTGTCTAGTCTTGTCTGTCTAGTCTTGTCTGTCTAGTCTTGTCTGTCTAGTCTTGTCTGTCTAGTCTTGTCTGTCTAGTCTTGTCTGTCTAGTCTTGTCTGTCTAGTCTTGTCTGTCTAGTCTTGTCTGTCTAGTCTTGTCTGTCTAGTCTTGTCTGTCTAGTCTTGTCTGTCTAGTCTTGTCTATCTAGTCCTGTCTGTCTGGTCTTGTCGGTCTGGTCTTGTCTGTCTGGTTCTGTCTGTCTAGTCTTGTAATAGCTCGAAAAGCGTCAAAAATTCGACAATATATCTATTTTATTGGTCAAGAATTGTCAAAATTAGACATATACTCAATTGAATTGATCGTAAGTTGTCAAAGCTTGACATATACTCAATTTCATTGGTCGCTGGATGTCAAAGCTTGACATACACTTAACTTCAATGGTCGCAAGTTGTCATAGCTTGACATATACTCAATTTCATTGGTCATAGGTTGTCAAAGCTTGACACATACTCAATTTCATTGATCGTAGGTCGTCATAGCTTGACATATACTCAATTTTATTGGTCGTAGGTTGTCAAAACTTAACATATACTTAATTTCATTGGTCGTAGGTTGTCAAAGCTTGACATATACTCAATTTCATTGGTCGTAGGTTGTCAAAGCTTGACGTATACTCCATATCATTGGACGTAGGTTGTCAAAGCTTTACATATACTTTATTTCATTAGTAGTAGGTTGTCAAAGCTTGACATATAATCAATTTCATTGGTCATAGGTTGTCAAAGTTTGACACATACTCAATTTCATTGATCGTAGGTTGTCAAAGCTTTACATATACTCTATTTCATTAGTCGTAGGTTGTCAAAGCTTGACATATAATCAATTTCATTGGTCATAGGTTGTCAAAGCTTGACACATACTCAATTTCATTGAGCGTAGGTTGTCAAAGCTTGACAAATACTCAAAATCATTGGTCGTATGTTGTCAAAGCTTGACATATATTTAATTTCAATGGTCCTAGGTTGTCAAAACTTGACATATACTTAATTTCAATGGTCGCAGGTTGTCAAAGCTTGACATATACTCAAAATCATTGGTCGTACGTTGTCGAAGCTTCACATATATTTAATTTCAATGGTCGTGGGTTGTCAAAGCTTGACGTATACTCAATATCATTGGACGTAAATTGTCAAAGCTTGACATATACTCTATTTCATTAGTCGTAGGTTGTCAAAGCTTGACAAATACTCAATTTCATTGGTCATAGGTTGTCAAAGCTTGACAAATACTCAATTTCATTGGTCGTAGGTTGTCAAAGCTTTACATATACATAATTTCATTGGTCGTAGGTTGTCAAAACTAGACATATTCTCAATTTCATTGGTCGTAAGTTGTCAAAGCTTGACATATTCTCAATTTCATTGGTCAAAGGTTGTCAAAGCATGACATATACTCAATATCATTGGTCTTAGGTTGTCAAAGCTTGACATATACTCAATTTCATTGGTCGTTGGTTGTCAAAACTTGACATATACTCAATTTCATTGGACGTAGGTTGTCAAAGCATGACATAAACTCAATTTCACTGGTCGTGTGTTGTCAAAGCTTGACATATATTCAATTTAATTGGACGTAGATTGTCAAAGCTTGACATATACTCAATATAATTAGTCGTAGGTTGTCAAAGCTTGATATATACTCAATTTCATTGGTCGGAGTTTGTCATAGTTTGACATATACTCAATTTCATTGGTCACAGGTTGTCAAAGCTTGACATATACTCAATATCATTGGTCGTAGGTTGTCAAAGCTTGACATATACTCAATTTCAATGGTCGTAGGTTGTCAAAACTTAACAAATACTCAATTGCATTGGTCGTAGGTTGTCAAATCTTGCAATATACTCAATTTCATTGGTCGTAGGTTGTCAAAACTTAACAAACACCCAATTTCATTGGTCGTAGGTTGTCAAAGCTTAACATATAGTCAATTCCATGGGTCCTGGGTTATGAAAGCTTAACATATACTCAATTTCATTTCTCGTAGGTTATGAAAGCTTGACATATACTCAATTTCATTGGCCGTAGGTTGTCATAGCTTGACATATACTCAATTTCATTGGTCGTAGGTTGTCAAAACTTGACATATACTCAATTTCATTGGTCGTGGGTTGTCAAAGCTTGACATATACTAAATGCCATTGGTCGTAGTTTGTCAAAGCTTGACATATACTCATTTTCATAGGTCGTAGGTTGTCAAAGCTTGACATATACACAATTTCATTTTTCGTAGGTTATCATAGCTTGACATAGCACTCAATTTCATTGGTCGTAGGTTGTCAAAGCTTGACATATACTCAATTACATTGGTCATAAGTTGTCAAAGTTTGACATATATTCAATTTCATTGGTCGCAGGTTGTTAAAGTTTGCAGCCAGGGTCGAAGCTGCAGAAAAAACCATTCATAGTTGGAGGGAAAGGAACGAATTGAAAATAGCTCCAGAGAAGTCCGAGGTCATCGCACTAATAGGCTGCAAGAGAATAGGTACCACAACTGTTAACATCCTAGGCAGGTTGTTAGCAGCAAACCGACAATATTGACCAACATTGCCCAATATTGACCAACATTAGCCAATATTGACCAATATGGTCCATATTGACCAACGGCTATCCTGGAGTAGACACATCCAAAACACGGCTATGAAAGCCGAACGCACTGAAGCAGCAGTCCGCAAACTAATGCCTAGACTAGAGGGCCCTGTTACTAAAACTAAAAGGCTACTAAGCAAAGTCGTAAACTCCCCTCCCCTACGCCGCACCGGGGTGAATGGTCTAAAAGCAGCTTCTAACAGGAGTATATTGATGAGAATACAACTCCCCATGCTCATAGGCATATGCTGTACCTACCGCACAGTGTTCAACAAAGAGGGAACAAAGAGGGTAGGACCTCAAACAGAAACCAACTCATGAGCAAATGGCAGCGACGTTGGACCAAGGAAGGTTTGGAACCGAACCCTTATCCCGCAAATTGACTCATGTTATAGCACGGTCAACATCTAACTCACACAAATACTAAGCGACATACAAAATACTAAAAGAATAGACCTTTTTACGGTTAGTTAAGCGCATGCGCATCCGCTTAGTCTAAAAGGCGGGAATATGAAACTTTCGGGCACATTTTGTTATTTTCACAGGTTAAGCGTCAAAAAAGTGCCCGAAAACATGGCGGAGATTGACGCGTGCGCAAAAAATTTTAAACTATGAAAGATCTATTGGCAAAATAGAAAGCGAGAGCTGCCGATACTGCCTAGCAACGGATACTGCTGAAGACACTAGCAATGGGCTGACATCAGGCCCGTAGCAGAACAGGAGCTAAGAGAACTCTCTCAGGTCGATTTCCACATGCGCGACATTCAGCTACGCGAAGTCGTGCGACATCGTCTGTCAAATAATGATTACATTGTTTTAAGAGAGGCACGTTCTCACTATTGTCTTTCCGTCCAAATTTCAAAAAACGAAACAAAAACCTGTCTTGTCTCTTTTATTTTGTCTGTGTGGTCTTATCTCCCTTCTCTTGACTGTCCAAGCTAGTCTTGTCTGTCTAGTATTGTCTGTCTAGTCTTGTCTGTCTAGTCTGGTCTGTCTAGTCTTGTCTGTCTAGTCTGTCTAGTCTTGTCTGTCTAGTCTTGTCTGTCTTGTCTTCTCTGTCTAGTCTTGTCTATCTATTCTTGTCTGTCTAGTCTTGTCTGTTTAATTTTGTGTGTGAGGTAATTATTAAGTAAATCTACAGTAAGAAAGCTAAAGTTGTAACCGAGAGCGGTGGATCGCACGCGAAGAATTCCAAAAAGATAAAAAGAAGAACCCGGAGCCCTGACCAGACACAATTAGGTTCCTCGACTTTACCAAAAAATCCGTCGCCTTTTTGCTCGTTTCCCCGTGAATTTATTTTCGAGGACCGGCCGTTTCGGCGGTGCGAGGGAGCGCGCGGCAGCGCGCGGGAGTTTGTTGACCGGGCCGGCGAGGGGCCCCAGGAGACGCGAGACCTCTCGCTGCCTCGATTCGGGTTCCTTAAACATTTTAATGTTGTAGTGGTCAGTTTGAAACTCGTCATCTCGAGCTCGCGCCTCGTCCGGCGCACGGCCACCGGCCCGCGCTCTCACTCTCGCCCAATCTGTTCATCTGGCTCCGCTCATTCATTACCGCCGTCGTTATGCGCTAAATGTTTGTTATTTTTCGCGAAACTCGCACGCCGATAACAAACACATTCGCAATGTCAATGCCGACTCATTATTGAACGGAAGGAAGGTTTAAGTATTCAGACGGCACAGACAACACTCGATAAACAAGACTTGAAACAAATATACATTAAGAAGAGAAAAATACACAAAATAAGATTAGACTAAACAGACAAGATTAGACGGACAAGACTAGACAGAGAAGACTAGACAGACAAGACTAGACAGACAAGACTAGACAGACAAGACTAGACAGACAAGACTAGACAGACTAGACAGACAAGACTAGACAGACAAGACTAGGCAGACAAGACTAGACAGACAAGACTAGACAGACAAGACTAGACAGACAAGACTAGACAGACAAGACTAGACAGACAAGACTAGACAGACAAGACTAGACAGACAAGACTAGACAGACAAGACTAGACAGACAAGACTAGACAGACAAGACTAGACAGACAAGACTAGACAGACAAGACTAGACAGACATGACTAGACAGACAGGACTAGACAGACAAGACTAGACAGACAAGACTAGACAGACAAGACTAGACAGACAAGACTAGACAGACAAGACTAGACAGACAAGACTAGACAGACAAGACTAGACAGACAAGACTAGACAGACAAGACTAGACAGACAAGACTAGACAGACAAGACTAGACAGACAAGACTAGACAGACAAGACTAGACAGACAAGACTAGACAGACAAGACTAGACAGACAAGACTAGACAGACAAGACTAGACAGACAAGACTAGACAGACAAGACTAGACAGACAAGACTAGACAGACAAGACTAGACAGACAAGACTAGACAGACAAGACTAGACAGACAAGACTAGACAGACAAGACTAGACAGACAAGACTAGACAGACAAGACTAGACAGACAAGACTAGACAGACAAGACTAGACAGACAAGACTAGACAGACAAGACTAGACAGACAAGACTAGACAGACAAGACTAGACAGACAAGACTAGACAGACAAGACTAGACAGACAAGACTAGACAGACAAGACTAGACAGACAAGACTAGACAGACAAGACGAGACAGACAAGACTAGACAGACAAGACTAGACAGACAATACTAGACAGACAAGACTAGACAGACAAGACTAGACAGACAAGACTAGACAGACAAGACTAGACAGACAAGACTAGACAGACAAGACTAGACAGACAAGACTAGACAGACAAGACTAGACAGACAAGACTAGACAGACAAGACTAGACAGACAAGACTAGACAGACAAGACTAGACAGACAAGACTAGACAGACAAGACTAGACAGACAAGACTAGAGAGACAAGACTAGACAAACAAGACTAGACGGACAAGACTAGACAGACAAGACTAGACATACAAGACTAGGCAGACAAGACTAGACAGACAAGACTAGACAGTCAAGACTAGACAGACAAGACTAGACAGACAAGACTAGACAGACAAGACTAGACAGACAAGACTAGACAGACAAGACTAGACAGACAAGACTAGACAGACAAGACTAGACAGACAAGACTAGAGAGACAAGACTAGACAAACAAGACTAGACGGACAAGACTAGACAGACAAGACTAGACAGACAAGACTAGACAGACAAGACTAGACAGACAAGACTAGACAGACAAGACTAGACAGACAAGACTAGACAGACAAGACTAGAGAGACAAGACTAGACAAACAAGACTAGACGGACAAGACTAGACAGACAAGACTAGACATACAAGACTAGGCAGACAAGACTAGACAGACAAGACTAGACAGACAAGACTAGACAGACAAGACTAGACAGACAAGACTAGACAGACAAGACTAGACAGACAAGACTAGACAAACAAGACTAGACAGACAAGACTAGACAGACAAGACTAGACAGACAAGACTAGACAGCCAAGACTAGACAGACAAGACTAGACAGACAAGACTAGACAGACAAGACTAGACAGACAAGACTAGACAGACAAGACTAGACAGACAAGACTAGACAGACAAGACTAGACAGAAAAGACTAGACAGACAAGACTAGACAGACAAGAGTACCAAACTCTTGGCACATACAAGACTAGACGGACAAGACTAGACAGAAAAGGCTAGACAGACAAGACTAGACAGACAAGACTAGACAGACAAGACTAGAGAGACAAGACTAGACAAACAAGACTAGACAGACAAGACTAGACAGACAAGACTAGACTGGCAAGACTAGACAGACAAGACTAGACAGACAAGACTAGACAGGCAAGACTAGACAGACAAGACTAGACAGACAAGACTAGACAGACAAGACCAGACAGACAAGAGTAGACAGACAAGACCTAGATAGACAAGATAAATGAGAAAAGACTGGTTTTTGTTTCGTTTCTTGAAATTTGGACGAAAAGACAATAAGAAAAAACAATGCGATCTAGTAGGTAGTTTATAGAAAGGGTCAAGTTGGCCGCGTAAACAGGTGCTATGGATGGGCAAGTCGTCCCATGCTGGGATAGGTCAGTTCGTCAAACAAAAGATTCTAATTCCAGTCAACAAACAAGTTTTCTTAATCGTCTATGAGGTAATTCATGAGATTGTATGAATTCGTGAGCGAATTATTGGCACTCTAATGGAGATTTAGTGGCAAAGATTTTTTGAGGAAATGTTGCTGAAATGCGAAATTCGTTAGCGAAAGTTTGGCACTGTAGTGGAAATTTTGTTGACAAAGGATTGATTTTGCTGAATTGCGAATTTCGCGAGAGAATGTTTGGCACTCTAGTACACTCTAGTTGTCTTTTGCTAGATTTCGAAATTTTCTAAATTCGCGAGTGAAATTTTGGCGCTCTGGTGGAGATTGAGTGATAAATGTTGACAAATATTGAGGAAGAAAATTTTGCTAGATTACGAATTTTTCTAAATTTGCGAGCAAAATTTTGGCACCCTTGTGCAGATTTAGTGACAAATATTGAAGGAGAAAATTTTGCTAGATTACGAAATTCTCTAAATTCGCGAGCAAAATTTTGGCATTCTTGTGCAGATTT
This sequence comes from Phosphuga atrata, assembly GCA_944588485.1. Classification (NCBI taxonomy): domain Eukaryota; kingdom Metazoa; phylum Arthropoda; class Insecta; order Coleoptera; family Silphidae; genus Phosphuga; species Phosphuga atrata. Next base: position 9,503,044 of record OX155908.1, on the reverse strand, counting down.
AGCGACAAATACTGTAGGAGAAAATTTTGCTAGATTACAAAATTCTCTAAATTCGCGAGCGAAAGGGAGAAAATTTTGCTGAATTAGGAAATTCTCTAAATTCGCGAGCGATATTTGGCACTCTTGTGCAGATTTAGTGACAAATATTGAGGGAGAAAATTTTGCTAAATTAGGAAATTCCATAAATTCGCGAGCGTAATTTTGGCACTATTATGCAGATTTAGTGACAAATGTTGAGGGAGAAAATTTTTCTAGATTACGATATTCTATAAATTCGCGAGCGAAAGGGAGAAAATTTTGCTGAATTAGGAAATTCTCTAAATTCGCGAGCGAAATTTTGGCGCTCTTGTTTAGATTTAGTGACAAATCTTGACAAAGATTGAGCGAGAAAATTTGGCAAAAGCAGAAATTTTCTAAATTCGCGAGGGAAATTTTTGCGCTCTAGTGGAGATTGAGTTAGAAAGTTTGAGTAAGAAAATTTTGCTGAATTGCAAAATTGTCTAAATTGGTGAGCGAAATTTTGAGACCCTATTGGAGATTTAACGACAAATATTGAGGGAGAAAATTTTGCTGAATTTGAAAAAATTCAATAATCGCAAACCATCAAAATAAAGTCTAAGTTAAAAGTCTAAGTCTGTCTAGTCTAAGTTAAAAGAGACAGAGAGAACAAAAACTACACTGGGCTATTCCTCTGTTTACGTCCCCTGTTCCTCCCATCCTTTTATCCTTTCCATACCGAACCACTACCACTCCTCATTCATGCATTCTGTCGAAAATCCTTTTGAATTTCATTCAAACAATCTCTACCGCAACGCCACACTACAAATCCAACTGCACGAACCATCCGAAAAAGTGAGAACCAGTAGAGGTGTACGACAGGGATATCATTTATCGCCCAAACTATTTACCCTGGTCTTGGCTGATGCACTAAAAACAATTGATTTCAGTAACCAAGGTATTAACATAACGGGAGAGAAACTCAGCCGACTAAAGGCCGATTCTCATATACGCGACACTCAGCTACGCGACATCGCCTGTCATGATCTCATTTGGCACTCTCTCACTCACTCTCGTTCTCACCATGGCTTCGCGACAGCTACGCGACGTACTCATTTAAAACAATGTAATAATTATTTGACCGGCGATGTCGCACGACGTCGCGAAGCTGAGTGTCGCGCATATGGGAATTGACCTTATTGTTTGCCGACGATATAGCACTGATAGCCAGCAACAAGGAAGAACTCATCACACTCATCCACGATATCTACAAAGCCACGAAACGGATAGGATTGGAAATTAACTTTGGAAAAACCAAGTAGATGAAGTCAGATAGATAAGATGAAGAACAAATTACCATTGAAGGCAACTTAATTGAGAAAGTACAAACATATAAGTATCTTGGGCAAACACTAACAATAGGTAAGGAAAATAGAAAACTAGGAGGATCAGACAAACCTGAGCGGTCTGCAGCAAGATAAAAGATATACTAGCGATGGACATCCCCTCGAGTTAAAAAGCGCCCCATAGAATCAGTGCGTACTACCGGTGATCACGCAAACCTGAGCAATTACCGAAACAATAATGGAAAAGCTAAAGGTCAATCAAAGAGCAATCGAAAGACGCATACTAGGAATATCAGATCTAGGATCAGAGAGAAGACAAAAGTAAGGGATGTAACAAATGAAATACTACAGCAGAAATGGAGTTGGGCCGGCCATGTCGTAAGAAATGAAGGCAAATGGAGCGGCAAAATCATATGGAGACCATGGAACAACAGAAGTAAGCGTAGGAAGACCAAAAATGCGAACGACGACTTTAAACGAACGAAAGACATTTACAGAAAAATCATAAGATGGAGACCATGAAATAACAGAAGAAGCGTAGGAAGACCACAGATGCGATGGAACGACGACCTGAAACGAACGGAAGGCATTAACTGGTACCAAGCGGCCCAGAACAGGAAAAGAAAAATCATAAGATGGAGACCATGGAACAACAGAAGAAGCGTAGGTAGACCTCAGATGCGATGGAACGACGACCTGAAGGCATTAACTGGTAGCAAGCGGCCCAGAACAGGAACAGAAAAATCATAAGATGGACACCATGGAACAACAGAAAAGGCGTAGGCAGACCACATATGCGATGAAACGACGACGTGAATCGAACGGAAGGCATTAACTGGTACCAAGTAGCCCAGAACAGGACTACGTTGAAGAGCAAAAAGGAGGCTTCAAAAAAAGTATCCCATTGGGATATTTTTCAAAAAATCAATTGTTTAAGTCTTATTTTAGGATATGGTTTCGTAGAACGATGTTATATCGCTGTGATATTTTCAACAGTGTAGCAGTTTACCGTCTTATTTTAAGATGTTTTCGTAGTGTTTTTATATCGCTGTGATATTTTCAAAACAGTTTATCCTATTTCGATATTTCCGAGGTGTTAAGGTCGATTTCCATATGCGCGACACTCAGCTACGCGACGTCGTGAGACATCCCCTGTCAAATAATGATTATTTGACAGGCACGTAGCGTAGCTGTCGCGTAGCCATAGTGAGAACGTGCCCATTTAAAACTATGCAATCATTATTTGACAGGCGATGTCGCGTAGTGTCGCGTATATGAACATCGGTCTTTAATTTAATTTACATCCCCTAGCCAGACAAACTAAGTTAATCTAGTTGTCTTGTCTAGACTACTCTAAAACCTTTAAATAATTCAACGACAGGCAGATTAAGTTAGTCTAGTTCCCTTGTCTTAGTCTACACTACTCTTAATATTTAAAATAAATTAACAACAAACAAAGTTAGTCTAGTTGCCTTGTCTTAGTTTAAACTCTAAATATTTTAAATATAGTAACGATAGACAAACTAAATTAGTCTAGTTCCCTTGTCTTAGTCTAAACTCTAAATATTTTAAATATTGTAACGATAGACAAACTAAGTTAGTCTAGTTCCCATGTCTTAGTCTAGACTACTCTATATAGTTTAAATTATTTAACGAGAGACAAAGTAAGTTAGTCTAGTTCCCTTGTCTTCGTCTAGACTAAACTAGATACTCTAAATAATTTTACAACAGACAGACTAAGTTAGTTTAGTTCCCTTGTCCTAGTCCAAACTAGTCTAAATACTTTAAACAATTCAACAACAGGGAGACTAATTTGACGTAGTTCCCTTATTCTAGGCTAAATCTATTCTAGACTAAAATCCTAATAGGTAAATCTTAATAGGGTAGCCTTAATAGAGAAACCTTAATAGGTAAACGTTAACAGAGAAACCTTAATAGACAAACCTTAATAAGTTTACGTCAGATCGACTGCGCTAGTATAGTTTCCTTGTCAAAGTCTAGACTAATTTAAATGCTGTAAACAATTTCACAACAGACGGACTAAGTTAGCCTAGTTCCCTTGTCCTAAGCTAGACTACTTTAAATCCTTTAATTAAATTAACGACAGACAGACTAAATTAGTCTAATTCTCTTGTCCTAGTCTAGATTAGTCAAAATAGTCTGAATTAATAACTTAACGACAGACAAAGTTAGTCTAGTTCTAGACTAGATTAATCTTATTAATCTAAACTAATGTTGATAGATTAGCGAATGGCAAAAACTTCAAGTCAAAAGTCTTGTCTATTTTAGACAATCAGAAGATTGACATTGATAACTGTCAGAGAAACCCATGTCATAATGACATCAAGAATAGTCTTGAGACAATGTCATGATGAGAGACTAGACAAGACTAGTCATCATGACATTGTCAAGACAATTCATGATGACAGATAAATCATGGTAGATAATGTCACAATGAGGCACTAGATAGGTCTAGACATATGTGACGGATAGACATACCAGACTAATCCCGACCGAATGCTATTAGACAAACCTGAATAGACTAGTCTTAATATACCTAGCCTTTATAGATTAACCTTAATAGACTCGCCTTAATAGACTGGCGTTAATAGACTAGCCCTAATAGACTAACCTTAATAGACTAACCTTAATAGACTAGCTTTAATTCAGAAACCTTAATAGGTAAACTCTAACAGATAAACCTTAATAGACAAACCGTAATATACAAAGCTTAATAGGTAAACGTTAAAAAACTGTAAAAGAGAAACCTTAATAGGGAAACCGTAATAACCGTAATAGATATACATTAATAGACAAACTGTAATAGAGAAACCTAAATAGGTAAACCTTAAAAGACAAACCGTAATAGACCAACCTTAATAGGTAAACCTTAATAGATAAACTGTAATAGAGAAACCTCAATAGGTAAACCCTAACGGATATACCTTAATAGACAAACCTTAATAGGTAAACCTTAATAGACCTAAATCTAACCTAACCTAACCTTAAAATAGAAACCTTAATAGGGAAACCTTAACAGATAAACCTTAATAGACAAACTGTAATAGACAAACCTTAACAGGTAAACCTTAATAGACAAACTGTCATAGGGAAACCTTAATAGGCAAACCTTAATAGATAAACCGTAATAGACAAATCCTAATAGGTAAACCTTAATAGGCTAGCCTTAATAGAGAAACCTTAAAAGGCAAACCTTAACAGTCAAACCTTAATAGACACACCGTAATAGACAAACCTTAATTGGTAAACCGTAATAGACATACTGTAATAGAGAAACCTTAATAGGGAAACCGTAATAACCGTAATAAAGAAACCTTAATAGACAAGCCGTAATAAACAAACCTTAATAGGTAAACCTTAATAGATAAACTGTAATAGAGGAACCTCAATGAGTAAACCTTAACGGATAAACCTTAATAGACAAACCGTAATAGACAAACCTTAATAAGTAAACCTTAATAGACTAGCCTTAAAAGAGAAACCTTAACAGATAAACCTTAATAGACAAACCGTAATAGACATACCTTAATAAGTAAACCTGAATAGACAAACTGTCATAGGGAAACCTTAATAGATATACCGTAATAAACAAATCCTAATAGGTAATCCTTAATAGGCTAGCCTTAATAGAGAAACCTTAATAGGTAAACCTTGACAGACAAACCTTAATAGACACACCGTAATAGACAAACCTTAATTGGTAAACCTTAATAGACATACTGTAATAGAGAAACCTTAATAGGGAAACCGTAATAACCGTAATAGACAAACCTTAATAGACAAACTGCAATAGAGAAACCTTAATAGGGAAACCTTACTAGATAAACTGTAATAGAGAAACCTCAATAGGTAAACCTTAACGGATAAACTTTAATAGACAAACCGTAATAGACAAACCTTAACAGGTAAACCTTAATAGACAAACTGTCATAGGGAAACCTTAATAGGTAAACCTAATAGATAAACTGTAATAAACAAATCCTAATAGGTAAACCTTAATAGGCTAGCCTTAATAGAGAAACCTTATTAGGTAAACCTTAACAGACAAACCTTAATAGACATACCGTAATAGACAAACCTTAATTGGTAAACCTTAATAGACATACTGCAATAGAGAAACCTTAATAGGGAAACCGTAATAACCGTAATAGACAAACCTTAATAGACAAACTGTAATAGAGAAACCTTAATAGGGAAACCTTAAAAGATAAACTGTAATAGAGAAACCTCAATAGGTAAACCTTAATGGATAAACCTTAATAGACAAACCGTAATAGACAAACCTTAATAGGTAAACCTTAATAGAATAGCCTTAAAAGAGAAACTTTAATAGTGAAACCTTAATAGACAAACCGTAATAGACAAACCCTAATAGACAAACTGTAATAGAGAAACCTTAATAGGGAAACGTTAACAAATAACCCTTAATAGACAAACCGTAATAAGCAAACCTTAATAGGTAAACCTTAATAGAAAAACTGTAATAGATAAACCTCAATAGGTAAACCTTAACGGATAAACCTTAATAGACGAACTGTAATAGACAATAAAAAACCTTAATAGGTAAACCTTAATAGACTAGCCTTAAAAAAAACCTTAATAGGGAAACCTTAACAGATAAACCTTAATAGGTAAACCTTAATAGACAAACTGTCATAGGGAAACCTTAATAGGTAAACCTTAACAGATAAACCGTATAGATAAACCGTAATAAACAAACCCTAATAGATAAACCTTAATAGGCTAGCCTTAATAGAAAAACCTTAATAGGTAAACCCAGATAAACCTTAATAGACAAACCGTAATAAATAAACCTTAAAAGACGAATCGTAATAGACAATCCTTAACAGGTAAACCTTAATAGACAAAGCGTAATAGAGAAACCTTAATAGGTAAACCTTAACAGGAGCCTTAATAGACAAACCGTAATAGACAAATCTTAATAGGTAAACCTTAATAAACAAACTGTGATAGAGAAACCATAATAGGGGAAACCCTGCTTCCGCAAATTCCCTGATGCCCTGCTTCCGCAAATAATCGGCTAAGATATCGCCGCTTGGGACGATGATGGTCATCATGAGGTGAGGTAGTGCACCCAAGATTGCATTCTCAAAAGATTTGCACAATAAAGGTCGATTCCCAAATGCGCGACACTCGGCTACGCGACGTCATGCGACATCGCCTGTCAAATAATGATTACATTGTTTTAAATGGGCACGTTCTCACTATGGCTACGCGACGTGCCCATTTATAACAATGCAATCATTATTTGACAGGCGATGTCGCGTGACGTCGCGTAGCTGTGTCGCGTACATGACAATCTGCTTTTATGTGATGTGATATTTTCGACGTGTATTTTGTCAATCCACTAGATGCGATAGTTTCGTAGTCACGCATTGTTAAGTCTTAGAACTAAATGTTTCAAGGCCCTATGACATAACAACGCGAGACTACTAAACTGTCGCATCTAGTGGATTGAAAAAATACGTCGAAAATATCACAGCAGCAAAACACCTCGAAAATATCGAAATAGGATAATATCACATCCTAATTATTATCATCACATATTTTAGGATGTAATGTTTATGTAGCTTGTTGAGGCCGATTCTCATATACGCGACACTCAGCTACGCGACATCGCCTGTCAAATAATGATAACATTGTTTTATGTAAAACGTTACGCGACGAGCCCATTTAAAACAATATAATCATTATATAACAGGCGATGTCGCACGACGTCGCGTAGCTGAGTGTCGCGCATATGGGAATCGACCTTTAAGGCCAATTCTCATATACGCGACTCTCAGCTACGCGACGTCGCGCGACATTGCCTGTCAAATAATGGTTACATTGTTTTAAATGGGCACGTTCTCACTTGCGCTATGCGATGTGCCCATTTAAAACAATGTAATCATTATTTGACAGGCGATGTCGCGTAGCTGAGTGTCGCGCATATGGGAATCGACCTCTATTCTCGTGGTGCATTTTAATGTCGCTGTGTATTTTCCACCCACTGTTTAGTCGCGCGTTGAAATGTCCAAAAATTAACGAATATTCAACAAAAAATTGTGCGATTTTTCTTGCAAAAAAAAAAACAATTTCATAAAATCTGCAATAATTGTCTTGTGACAAAATATATTTTAACAAAAAAATTTTAATTATCAACAATATTATTCTGTAAACAATAATTTCGCAATTTCGCCATTGAAATCAGCAAAATTAAGAATTTTTATTGCAAATCCATGAGCAACCGAAAAAAGGTCAAGATTTGAAAGTCAAGATTTTTAATTAAAATTCCAGTTAGAGTGCAAAAGTTTGGCAATATTCATAGCGAGAATTGTTCTTATAATTTTCGCATTTCAACAATTAATTTTTTTTGCAAAAAAATCGCGGAACGGTTACGCAAACGGAAACTTGGATGTTTATTATATTTGCTAGGAAATTTACAATTTTATTGCGGAAAAAACAATACCGAAATCTGTGATAGCAATAAATTCGCGCACTAAATCGCCTTGTTTACGTTTATAAATTTCATATAATTAGCGCAACTAAAAATAGTTTATGTTTATTGTTTATATGTAATAGTTTATATGTTATTTGAGCAAAAGAATTATTTGCAAAATTAATGAAAAAGAAAATTTGGAATTCGAAAATTCCATGAAATCCTAAAAAAAATGTGCGAAAATATTTGCAAGATATTTAAGTTCTATAACAAGTTTTGCTAAAAAAAGAAAGATTTTGCAAATTTAAAGCTGGAAATTTCGAAATTTTTGGTTGAAAATTTCAATTAATCAAATAAAAATTGCAACATCTTTCAAAAAAGAAATTTTTTAACAAAATCATTTAACCCTTTGAGGCACGGAACTTTGGACAATTTTTAATGTCCCACTATGCATTAAAGGTGGGACACTTTTAATACCTAGTTATCTTTCGCAAGTCAAGTTTTTGAGTTTTTCTAAAGATTGATTTTACCAATTTAAAGTTGAAAATTAGAAACAAATTGAAAATTTTGGAGTTTCTAAAGAAAATTTTGCAAACTTAACCCTTTCGCTGCTATGGACTGAAGTTGTTGCAACTTGAAGTTGTCTCAATACGAAGCCGCATCATGGAGTTGTCGCAACATGAAGTTGTTTCAACATAAAGTTGTCGCAACATGTAGTTATTTCAACGTGAATTTGAAGATGAAATTAGGATTCGAAGTGAAAAAAATCTCTTCTCGTAGTTGAAACTATAGTCCATTTTTTTTAAGAATGCAGTACAGGGAAGCTAGGGCTTATTTGACCTTGTTCTCTGATTGGCTTAAATCGAGGAGAAGTTCACACCGACGATATTTACTCCTCCATCTCATCCTCTTTTCTCTTTCTTTTCACATACATTCGCAGCTGTCAATAGCTGCCGTGTAAATTCACAATTGTCATCTGATCTGTTCGTATCATTTAGATTTTTTGCGTTTTCTCTATTTATATGTTAGTATTTTATTACCATTGTTGCCATTTGGTGTATTTAATCTGTATTTTTCAATTCAAACAATAGTAGTATTCGTTCTGTAATTTTATCTCATTAAAGAAAGTGTGCACCGTTCTGTAATTTTCATTTTTATACTACCATGGCAGATAACGAGGTGCCCAGTACTTAAAAAGGAAAAATCCGAAGGAAAAACTTTTAAAAAGTGGACAGCATTTATTTGGTCCATAAAAGTAAGGGAGCAACAAAAATTCAAGCTGTGGCACTCACTGCAGCAGCTGTTGCTCAATTTCTATAATTTTTAAAATAAGTAACTATATTTGAATTTAGCGCCAAATTTTGTAACTAGATTGATACTTTATCATAGTGTAAATAAGGTTTCTAGTTACTGCATTTTTTTAAAAATGGACTATAGATAGATTGTTTCGATGAATTCGCTTCGACATGAAGTTTTTGCAACATGAAGTTGTCGCAATACGAAGTCGCAACATGAATTTGCCGCAACACGAATTTGTTTCAGACAAGACTAGATAGCCAAGTTTAGACGGACAAGACTAGGACATACCACACTAGGACAGACAGGACTGGGATATACAAGACTAGGACAGACAAGATTAGGATAGACAAGAATAAGTTATACAAGACTAGAACAGACAAGACTAGTACAGACAAGACTGATATATACACGAATAGGACATATAAGACTGGGACAGACAAAACTAAGACAAGACTGGAACAGACAAGACGAGGTTATACAAGACTAGGACGGACAAGACTGGGAAACACAAGACTAGGACAGACAAGACTAGGACCGTGTGTCCACTCAAATCAACGAAAAACAAAATTTGCTTCAAATAGATTTTGGTTTTTGAAAATTGGACAATTTTTGCAAAATATTTTGAGTTTTCGTCCAATTTTTACATAAAACAAAGATATTTTGCAGTGTTTTGGGTTTTTGAGATTTTGGCAATCTTTGCAAATTATTTTGACGTTTTCGTCCAATTTTGACTAATACTAAAGTATTTCGCAAATTTTGTCCACTCAAATCAACGAAAAAACAAAATTTGCTTCACATAGATTTTGGTTTTTGAAATTTTAACAATTTTTGCAAATTATTTGAACGTTTTCGACCAATTTTAACATAAAACAAAAGTATTTTGCAGTTTGTCCACTAAAATCAACAAAAAAAACAAAATTTGTTTCAAATAGATTTTGTTTTGAAAATTTGGCAATAATTGCAATTTATTTTGACAATTTTTGCAAATTATTTTGACGTTTTCGGCCAATTTTCACATAAAACAAAAGTACATATTTCGCAGATTGTCCACTCAAATCAACAAAAAAACAAAATTGGCTTCAAATAGTGTTGGTTTTTGAAAATGTGTGCAAATTATTTTGACGTTTTCGTCCAATTTTGACAAAAAAAAGTATTTTGCAAAGTTTGTCCACTCAAATTAACAAAAAACAACATTTGCTTCAAATAGAGATTTTGGTTTTTGAAAATCTGACAATTTTTTGCAAATTATTTTGACTTTTTCGTCCAATTTTTACATAAAACAAAGGCATTTTGCAGTGTGTGCACTAAAATCAACAAAAAGACAAAATTTGCTTGGAATAGAAATTATGGTTTTTGAAATTTTGGCAATCTTTGCAAATAATTTTGACGTTTTCGTCCAATTTTGGCTAAAACAAAAGCATTTCGCAAAATTTGTCCACTCAAATCAACGAAACAACAAAATTTGCTTCAAATAGATGTTGGTTTTTGAAATATTGACAATTTTTGCAAATTATTTGGATGTTTTCGAACAATTTTAACATAAAACAAGTATTTTGCAGTTTGTCCACTCAAATCAACAAAAAAAGAACAAAATTTACTTCAAATAGATTTTGGTTTTTGAAAATTTGGCAATAATTCCAATTTATTTTGACAATTTTTGCAAATTATTTTGACGTTTTCGTCCAATTTTCACATAAAACAAAAGTATTTCGCAAAGTTTGTCCACTCAAATCAACAAAAAAAAACAAAATTTGCTTCAAATAGATTTTGGTTTTTGAAAATTTGGCAATAATTCCAATTTATTTTAACAATTTTTGCAAATTATTTTGACGTTTTCGTCCAATTTTCACATAAAACAAAAGTATTTCGCAAAGTTTGTCCACTCAAATCAACAAAAAAAAACAAAATTTGCTTCAAATAGATTTTGGTTTTTGAAAATTTGGCAATAATTCCAATTTATTTTGACAATTTTTGCAAATTATTTTGACGTTTTCGTCCAATTTTCACATAAAACAAAAGTATTTCGCAAAGTTTGTCCACTCAAATCAACAAAAAAAACAAAATTTGCTTCAAATAGATTTTGGTTTTTGAAAATTTGGCAATAATTCCAATTTATTTTGACAATTTTTGCAAATTATTTTGACGTTTTCGTCCAATTTTCACATAAAACAAAAGTATTTCGCAAAGTTTGTCCACTCAAATCAACAAAAAAAACAAAATTTGCTTCAAATAGATTTTGGTTTTTGAAAATTTGGCAATAATTCCAATTTATTTTGACAATTTTTGCAAATTATTTTGACGTTTTCGTCCAATTTTCACATAAAACAAAAGTATTTCGCAAAGTTTGTCCACTCAAATCAACAAAAAAAACAAAATTTGCTTCAAATAGATTTTGGTTTTTGAAAATTTGGCAATAATTCCAATTTATTTTAACAATTTTTGCAAATTATTTTGACGTTTTCGTCCAATTTTCACATAAAACAAAAGTATTTCGCAAAGTTTGTCCACTCAAATCAACAAAAAAAAACAAAATTTGCTTCAAATAGATTTTGGTTTTTGAAAATTTGGCAATAATTCCAATTTATTTTAACAATTTTTGCAAATTATTTTGACGTTTTCGTCCAATTTTCACATAAAACAAAAGTATTTCGCAAAGTTTGTCCACTCAAATCAACAAAAAAAACAAAATTTGCTTCAAATAGATTTTGGTTTTTGAAAATTTGGCAATAATTCCAATTTATTTTGACAATTTTTGCAAATTATTTTGACGTTTTCGTCCAATTTTCACATAAAACAAAAGTATTTCGCAAAGTTTGTCCACTCAAATCAACAAAAAAAACAAAATTTGCTTCAAATAGATTTTGGTTTTTGAAAATTTGGCAATAATTCCAATTTATTTTGACAATTTTTGCAAATTATTTTGACGTTTTCGTCCAATTTTCACATAAAACAAAAGTATTTCGCAAAGTTTGTCCACTCAAATCAACAAAAAAAACAAAATTTGCGCTTCAAATAGATTTTGGTTTTTGAAAATTTGGCAATAATTCCAATTTATTTTAACAATTTTTGCAAATTATTTTGACGTTTTCGTCCAATTTTCACATAAAACAAAAGTATTTCGCAAAGTTTGTCCACTCAAATCAACAAAAAAAAACAAAATTTGCTTCAAATAGATTTTGGTTTTTGAAAATTTGGCAATAATTCCAATTTATTTTGACAATTTTTGCAAATTATTTTGACGTTTTCGTCCAATTTTCACATAAAACAAAAGTATTTCGCAAAGTTTGTCCACTCAAATCAACAAAAAAAAAACAAAATTTGCTTCAAATAGATTTTGGTTTTTGAAAATTTGGCAATAATTCCAATTTATTTTGACAATTTTTGCAAATTATTTTGACGTTTTCGTCCAATTTTCACATAAAACAAAAGTATTTCGCAAAGTTTGTCCACTCAAATCAACAAAAAAAACAAAACTTGCTTCAAATAGTTTTGGTTTTTGAAAATTTGTGCAAATTATTTTGACGTTTTCCTCCAATTTTGACATAAAACAAAAGTATTTTACAAAGTTTGTCCACTCAAATCAACAAAAAACAAAAAGCTTGAAATAGATTTTGGTTTTCGAAAATCTGACAGTTTTTGCTAATTATTTTGACGTTTTCGTCCAAAATTGACACAAAACAAATATTTTGCAATTTGTCCACTCAAACCAACAAAAAAAGAAAATTTGCTTCGTATAGATTTTGGTTATTGAAAATTTGGCAATAATTGCAAATATAAATATATATATATATATATATATATATACATATATATATATATATATTTTATTTTGCAAAAATTGTCCAATTTTCAAAAACCAAAATCTATTTGAAGCAAATTTTGTTTTTCGTTGATTTGAGTGGACACACGGTCCTAGTCTTGTGTTTCCCAGTCTTGTCCGTCCTAGTCTTGTATAACCTCGTCTTGTCTGTTCCAGTCTTGTCTTAGTTTTGTCTGTCTCAGTCTTATATGTCCTATTCGTGTATATATCAGTCTTGTCTGTACTAGTCTTGTCTGTTCTAGTCTTGTATATCTTATTCTTGTCTATCCTAATCTTGTCTGTCCTAGTCTTGAATATCCCAGTCCTGTCTGTCCTAGTGTAGTATGTCCTAGTCTTGTCCGTCTAAACTTGGCTATCTAGTCTTGTCTGAAAAAATTCGTGTTGCGGCAAATGCATGTTGCGACTTATTGCGACAACTTCATGTTGCAAAAACTTCATGTCGACGCGACTCCATCGAAAGAATCTATATATAGTCCATTTTTTTAAAAATGCAGTAACTAGAAACCTTATTTACACTATGATAAAGTATCAATCTAGTTACAAAATTTGGCGCTAAATTCAAATATAGTTACTTATTTTAAAAATTATAGAAATTGAGCAACAGCTGCTGCAGTGAGTGCCACAGCTTGAGTTTTTGTTGCTCCCTTACTTGTATGGACCAAATAAATGCTGTAGGTCATTTGTCCACTTTTTAAAAGTTTTTCCTTCGGATTTTTCCTTTTTAAGTACTGGGCACCTCGTTATCTGCCATGGTAGTATAAAAATGAAAATTACAGAACGGTGCATACTTTCTTTAATGAGATAAAATAACAGAACGAATACTACTATTGTTTGAATTGAAAAATACAGATTAAATACACCAAATGGCAACAATGGTAATAAAATACTAACATATAAATAGAGAAAACGCAAAAAATCTAAATGATACGAACAGATCAGATGACAATTGTTAATTTACACGGCAGCTATTGACAACTGCAAATGTATGTGAAAAGAAAGATGAGATGGAGAAGTAAATATCGTCGGTGTGAACTTCTCCTCGATTTAAGCCAATCAGAGAACAAGGTCAAATAAGCCCTATCTTCCCTGTACTGCATTCTTAAAAAAATGGACTATAGTTTCAACTACCAGAAGAGATTTTTTTCACCGCGAATCCTAATTTCATCTTTAAATTCAAGTTGAAATAACTACATGTTGAAACAACTTCATGATGCGACAACTCCATGGTGCGGCTTCGTATTGAGACAACTTCAAGTTGCAACAACTTCAGTCCATAGCAGCGAAAGGGTTAAGTTTGCAAAATTTTGACATAAAACAAAAGTATTTTGCAGTTTGTCCACTCAAATCAACAAAAAACAAAATTTGCTTGCAATAGATTTTGGTTTTTGAAAAGCTGACAGTTTTTGCAAATTATTTTGACGTTTTCGTCCAAAATTGACACAAAACAAAAATATTTTGCAATTTGTCCACTCAAACCAACAAAAAAAGAAAATTTGCTTCGTATAGATTTTGGTTATTGAAAATATGACAATAATTGCAAATATAAATATATATATATATTTATTTATATATATATATATATTTATTTATATATATATATGTATATATATGTTGTATTGTTTCTTCGGTGATTCCGCGTTGATGCTGAGGGTTGGCTCTGAAAAGAACCGGATTCTCGACGTTTCGGCGAACTAACATTCGCCATTCTCAAGAGATATATGCGTCTGTACGGGTCAACCGTTAGACGCATACTTATGCGTATGTGTTACATGCAGTATGTGTCTAACGTCTTTTCAGAGCCAACCCTCAGCATCAACGCGGAATCCCCGAGAAAACAATACAACACAGGCATCTATCCACGAAAACCTCAAATACAAGATATATATATATATATATGTTATAAAAGTTTTCCGCACGGGCTATAATGCAATGTTCAGAATATTGAGTACACAATCACATCAGTTCAAAAAGTAATTCGCAGCGAAAGGGTTAAAGCCAATAATAAAAATCTCTAAATCGTTTGCAAATTTTGTGCAAGAAAACAAAATTGTTGCGAATTTTAACGATAAAAGAATATTCAGGAAATAATGTTTTGCAAACCTAAACCTCAATGTTTATAAAATTAAAAATTTAATACAACAATTAAATTACAAATTTAAACCTGAAACGATTGTTTTAACAAATTTGAATCCGAAAATAATGTTTTTTTTTCAATTCAAAATAATGTCTCACAAGTTTAAACCTGAATTAATTTAGCGTATGGCACAACATACGGTAAATTTATAAAATTGTGAATTTTTCAGGTTTTAATTTTATAAATTTAAAACTGAAAATAACGTGTAACCTGAAAAGAATGACTGAAGAATGATGAATCGAAGTTTGAACCTGAAAATAAAATGTTTGCAATAGATCCTTGTACGGTTAGTAAAGCGCATCCGCTAAGTTTAAAAGGCGGGAATATGAAAGTTTCGGGCACATTTAGTTATGTCAAAAAGTTCGGGCACTTTTTGTCGTATAACATGACGGAAATTGACACATGCGCACAAAAAATTTTAAACTATGAAAACGTCTATTATAAATCTGAAAAGAAAGTTTTCACAAATTAAAACCTGAAAGGGATGTTCATACAAATATGAACTTGTAAAGCAGAGTTTTGCAAATTTAAACCTGAAGTGAAACATTTTGCAAATTTAAAGATCTTAAAACTATATTATTACTAAATTGAAAGGCAAGAAAATTCGTAAACTTTATTTTACAATTTTGCAGCGAAAAGCTGTTGAAGTTTTCTATCAATTTTTTGCCCACAAAATTTGAGACTTAATCCTTGCAAAACAATCGTGACGAAGATTTCTGCGAAATAGTAGATACCTGCAATATTTAAAGATTGCTGCAATCCGTAAAGATTTCTGCACAAACAGCACAAGTTTTTCTGAGCTTATCCAAACTCTTGTCGAAATCTTTCTTGACTTGAAGTTTCGTGAAGTCTAAATCTACAACAGAAACGCAAAAAGAAACATCGAAAAAAATTAAGGATTTTCTCGGATCTTCGAGAAAATTTTTCCCATCTACAAACCATGGGCGTAGCGAAGGGGTGGTATTGGGGGTTCAAACCACCCCGAAATAAGCAAATATTATATTGATATAAAGAGAGTCGAGGAGAGGCGACTCTCTTCAAGTGAACATAGTAATATGGTTGATGGTGAAACATAACCATTGTGTGTCAGTTTTAGAAAGTAAATTAGCGCATTTCTGCCATTTCTGTTACCCCCCGAAACTAAACCACCGCTACGCCCGTGCTACAAAATTTCGAAGTTGAAGATTGCAAAATTTCCGATGCTGTTTTCTTGATGATTTGCGAAAATTCGCGAAGTTTCCTTGCATAAATTCGCCAGCCTTCCCGGAAAGTTCTTTTAGCGCCGCTGTTTTCTTAATGACTTGTGCTAATTCTCGATGTTTCCTTGCATAAATTCGCCAGCCTTCCCCGAAAGTTCCTTTTGCGCTGTTGTTTTCTTAATGATTTGAACAAATTTGTCGTTTCCTTGCAGAAATTCGGGAAGATCTTCGTAGCCTTCCCGGTATGTTCTCAAAGTTTAAATCTGCGGAAATACAAAGGCAAAATATGCAAAAATTTCTGGAAGAAAAGCTGCACAAATTTTCTCCTCTCAAAGATTTCTCTATACAGAAGCAGGAAATTGCAAATATTCTTCGGAACATTTTTGCTTCCTTGATTTGTTCTTGAAGTTTCTTAAAGTTTAAATCTGCAACAGAAACATAAAGACAATTCAAAATTTTCTTGTAGAAAAATTGCAAAAACTTTCTTTCTTGGAAGATTTCTACATCTAGAAGCTGAAGATTGCAAATTTTCTTCCGCTATTTCAGATTACACATTTTAAGATGAAACAAATAGCAGAGGAAAATTAATCTCCATGAAAAAATCTCCATGAATTGTTCTTGTTCAAGTTCACTAAAATTTTAACCTGCAATAGAAACAAAAACAAAGGCATAAGTTTCCTTGCATAAATTTGCCTGCCTTCCCCGAAAGTTCTTTTTGCGCCGCCGTTTTCTTAATGATTTGTGCTAATTCTCGATGTTTCCTTGCATAAATTCGCCAGCCTTCTTTTTTGCTTTTTTTCTTAATGATTTGTTCAAATTCTAGTTTCATTGCAGAAATTCGCGAAGGTATTTTGTAGCCTTCCCTGTATGTTCTCGAAGTTTAAATCAGCAGAAACACAAAATATACAAAAATTTCAGAATTTTCTGGGAGAAAAGCTGCAAAAATTTTCTTCTCTTAAAGATTTCTCTATCCAGAAGCTGCTTCTTCTGATTCCTATCCGTTCCGGATGTTGACTACCATATTGACTGTGTTGTTGCTATCATTGCAGCTCGTACAAGGGCGTAGCCAGCTAGGGACAGGGGTGGGCAGCTGGAAATTAAAAAAAAAATATTTAAAGATTATCTTGAAGAGAAGCTATAAAGATTGCCTCTTATTGAAGATATCTCGATTTTAAAAATGTCCTTTCTGGAAGATTTCTGCGTCTAGAAGCTGAAGATAACAAATTTCTCTCTACTATTTTTTTGAAGATCTATACAAATCCTTAAGGTTCCCTTGTAGACACTCGCGAGATCTGCCTTGGCTCCTTGAATTGTTTTTGAAGTTCACTAAAATTTAAATCTGCAAGAGAAACACAAACACAGACAAAACATGCAAAATTATGTAAATAGGATATAAGGAAAATTATCTAAGATCATGGATTATCTAAATTAAAAATTTCCTCCAAACTTCAACCTCCAAGTTTGTGCAAGTTTTTCGCCAATTTTCAACTTTGTATTATCTTTTGTTTTTTGTAAATTCCAAATTTACAAATCTTTGTCCCAAAAAACGTAAACTCGGTCGAATTTCTGTGGTGGATTTTTCGAATTTCATTTTCAAAATTTTTGAGTCGAGACAGACGGATGGGCGGTTTTGGTTGAAACTTTTTGCGTTTTACAGTTTAGACTATAAGTCCAGGAATTTGCAAAATTCTGACTCGACTAGTTTAGTCAGAACAGAGGGATTAGTGAAAGGTTACTAATTTAAGTCCAAGAGTAAGTCTTTAATTAGTTACAGACAAACGGACTTGCGAAGAGAAGCCGCAAAAATTGAAGATGTCTCGATTTTAGAAGCTGAAGATTGCGGTAGATGAAGCTTGCGCAAATCCTAAAGATCTGTGCAAATTCTCGAAGATTACTGCAGAAAGTCCCCAAGATCTTTGTCCACCTTCCCGATTTCTTCTTGAAGTTTTCGAAGTTTAAATCTGTAACAAAAACATGAACAAAGACAAAATATGCACAAAATGGGAAAAGAACTTTCTTGCAGAAAAATCGTAGATATTTGTCATGAGAATCATTGCAACTAGAAGCTTGCCTGAAGTTGAAGACTCTTTGTTTGAAGATCTGTGAAAAGTCGTCAAGACATCTGCACAAATTTCTCTCTTAGCTCTCCATGTCTGTTTTTCAAGATTTCTTATGTTTAAATCTCTAAAACTGCTAAAATTAATAAATACCTTAAGATACCTTGAATGCCTTAAAACGTCCACGTAAATACTGCATTTATTGACATCACCGCGGCCTATGACACAGTCTGGAGAGATGGCCTACTTTATAAATTCCTCCGAGTGACCCCCGATAAAAGGCTGGCCCGGCTCCTGAACAGCATGCTGTGTGACAGATCACTACGGGTGGAAATGGGTGACTTATCCAGCAAGGTGTGAAGACTGCAAAATGTCCTACCACAGGGATCTGTACTGGCTCCTGTGCTATTTAACCTATACACATCTGATATGCCAGAAACAATATAAAAAAAGATAGAATTGGTAAAACCATCCTACGTTATAGATAATCATAAAAACTTAAAACAAACGGAACACAGCCTGAATATATAAATATATTCAGACTTTCCGGAGCTCTATAACAATTATTGTCTTTTAGGACTACCAGGTAGTTTATGACTTAGGACTTGGTAGTCCTAAAAAGACTCAATAATTGTTATAGAGCTCCGGAAAGGCTGAATATATTTATATATTCAGGCTGTGTTCCGTTTGTAATATAAAAAAAGTTCTTATACGCAGACGAGCTGGCATTAGCAGTCAGACGAAAGACAATTGGAAGCACAGAACTAATTTTAATCATCGACCTCAAAGTCCTTGGAAAATACTACCGAAGATGGGGGCTAACACCTAACCCAAGTAAAACCGAATGCACTTGCTTCCACTTGAACAAAAAACTCGCCAACCAACAACTTACGATACACTTTAATGATGTGCAGATTACAAATAATCCCACGTCAAAGTACCTGGGAATTACCATCGGTAGAACTTTGACGTACAAGGAATACCTAGATGATATAGCAGACCAAATCCGAACAAGATATTTTACAGAACCTCTTTGGCACGGCGTGGGGTGCGTCGGCTACTACCCTTCGATGTTCGGCTTTGGGTCTCGTCTATAGTGCGGCAGAGTAAGTACTGCGGCTGAATAGCCACATCACATCGCTAAGATTGACACCCAACTTAATAATACAATGCGAATCATCACGGGATGCGTTAGGTCAACACTTGTCAAGATAACTGAATGTGCTTGTTATTATTAAATTATATTAAAAAAAAAACTTGTTTGTCTACTCTTGTCTGTCTGGTCTCGTCTGCCTAGTATTGTCTCTCTAGTCTTGTCCGTCTAGTCTAGTCTGTCTAGTCTTGTCTGTCTAGTCTTGTCTGTCTAGTTTTGTATAGTCTTGTCTGTCTAGTCTTATCTGTCTAGTCTTGTCTGCCTAGTCTTGTCTGTCTAGTCTATCTAGTCTTGTCTGTCTAGTCTTGTCTGCATAGCATTGTCTGTCTAGTCTTGTCTGTCTACTCTTGTCTGTTTAGTCTTGTCTGTCTAGTCTTGTCTTGTCTAGTCTTGTCTGTCTAGTCTGTTTAGCCTGTCTAGTCTTGTTTGTCTAGTCTTGCCTGTCTAGTCTTGTCTGTCTAGTCTTGCCTGTCTAGTCTTGTCTGTCCAGTCTTGTCTGTCTAGTCTTGTCTGTCTAGTGTTGTCTGTCTAGTCTTGTCCGTCTAGTCTTGTCTGTCTAGTCTTGTCTGCCTAGTCTTGTGTGTCTAGTCTTGTCTGTCTAGTCTTGGATAGAGTATGGTTCCAGATGTATGAGGACACGTTGAAGCTCCTTCTTGAAATCATTACTTTTCTTAATTTGTTTTAAATATTTGGGCAAGCCATTGAATAAGTCAATATTGCTGTATGGGGGCATCTTCTGTGACATGGTTAACTTGTGAAGCGGCTTTTTATAATTATAACCTTTACTTCGGGTATCCCTCGTGTGTTTAAATGTGTATTCTTCAAACAGGTGTTTGTTGTTACATAAGAATAATACTGACTCGTAGACATACCTGCCCGTAACCGTTAATATTTTAGCGGATTTGAATACTCCTCTACATGACTCAGAATATTCTAGATTATAGATAATGCGTATTGCCGCTTTTTGAATCTTGAACACATCGTTGATTGTTGTGCCACGGCCCCAGAACATTATACCAAATCTTAGGTGGCTGTGGAGATTTGCGAAATAAACCATTTTTAAAATGTTGTGATTTAAATATCGTTTGAGGGTTCTAAGGGCATATACAGCCTTACTTAGTTTTTTTGTTAGGTTGGAAACGTGGGATGTCCAGTCGAGCGTATCATCTACATATAATCCTAGGAGTCTTGCTTCATGTTGAATATTTAACGTGTTATCCTCTAGTGCAATTTCGGGGGTGTATCTTTTCTTATCTCTGTTTGTTTTAAATAGTATTAAGTTTGTCTTGTTTTGGTTTAGGAGTAATCTATTTTCGTTGAACCAAGTTGTTAATGAACTAAAAATTGATTTAATGTTGGGTTCGATGTCTTCTGCTGTTATATTTACCGACATTAGGCTAGTGTCATCCGCATAAATGATCATTTTCGTAATATTGTTGAGGGGCACATCTGGTAGATCGTTTATATATAGTGTGAACAGTAGGGGTCCAAGGGTGCTGCCCTGTGGTATTTCCATATTGATCGTAGATGGACATGATATTTCCTTGCCGTTTGGTGTATATATTTCTACTATCTGTTTCCTATTTTACAGGTAAGAGGAAATCAAATTTAATGCTGTCCCTCTAATTCCGTATTTTCCTAATTTTGTTAGTAAGATTGGATGGTCCACGGTATCAAAGGCCTTAGATAAGTCTAAGAGTATCCCGCACGGTATATAGTCGCCTTCAATTTTCTGTAATGCTTCTTTAATAAATTCAAAACATGCTGTATCCGTATAACGTCCTTTTAAGAATCCATGCTGGTGGTTGTTTATTATATTGTGTTTATTTGTAAAATCGATGATTCTTTTACAGATTAATTTTTCTAATATTATCGAAAAGGATGATTGGATACAAATTGGTCGGAAATTTTCCAGTTTATCTCTATCCCCTTTTTTATGAACTGGTATCAATTTTGAGAACTTTAATGATTCAGGAAAAATGCCTTCCTTGAAGGAGTTGTTAATAATTAGTACCAGTAGTTCAATAATGTCGGGTGCAACCAGTTTTATTAATGCCCTAGGTATCTCATCCACTCCAGTACTTTGTTTTTCAGATTTTTAAAAACGTAACTAAGTTCTTCTTGAGTGGTTGGATAGAGAAATATTGTTTCTCTGTTGATAATTAAATTGTCCTTAAATATTTTATTTTGTAGATGAGCAGTCATTATCTTCGGTTGTTCGGAGAAAAAAATATTAATGGCATTGGGGTTATGATTTGGTCCAAAATTGGGCGGTGTGGCTGTCTTCTCTTTAAGTTGCGAAATTTATGCTACGCCTTCCACGTTGCGTTTACTATATTTCCACTCTCCATGATATTGTATTCATAGTAACTCTTTTTGTCTTGACGTAATAGTCTCTTATATCGTCGGAGAAGTCCATGATAGTGAAACCAGCGATGACTTAGCGGGCAGTTGCGTGGAGAAGTAGAACCAAGCTAGGCTAGTAGCAGCTTGAGAAAATTCAAAGACTGGCATGTGTCTGCATAAGGAGGGCGATGGGGTCATGACTGCCCGATAGCGGCAAAGAATGGAACTGCTGCTGGGTCTGACTCCGTTCTACCTTGTGGTGGAGGGGATCGACGATTGTAAGGTTCAGCAACTAAGGAGTAGGCGGATGTAAAACAATCACGAGCAGACCCGTGTCTGCTGCGTGGCTGTTCCGGTGAGCAGATTCGCTGCCAAGATCTACTGGCTGGAAGTACCAAAAGCCGAAATGGTTTATCTCGAAATACCATTAGAAAAACTATACAGCAATGTGTAGCAGTAAAGCCGATTGGAGCGACGAATCCTCAGCATAAGACCTTGAGCAAAGTGCCATACAGGTTGCGTTTCAGGGCTGTATTCGTTTGTGATTGTATACCATATAATTCGATGCGTTCGCATATTTTCAAGCGAGTTATTGGAGAAGATCTTTTTCTTTTTTTGTGTATTCTTTACTCTTATTACCGGAAAACACTGATTGAAATGATTTTGAAAAGTTTGTATGAAACCATTCCATTGTTTGTCTATCTCGGAGCTGTGATATTTCCTCCCAAACTTCATTTTGTATAGTTTCTTTAAAATCCCTCAAGTGTTCTTCCGTATAAGTTCTAAGTGTTCTATAAGTAGGTTGGATTTTTTCAGTTTCAAAGATTATGTATTGTGCAAGATGGTCGGATATCAAATAGTTTAAAGATTGAGTTGTATATTAGTCTTGTCTGTCTAGTCTTGTCTGACTAGTCTTGTCTGTCTAGTCTTGTCTGTCTAGTCTTGTCTGTCTAGTCTTGTCTGTCTAGTCTTGTCTGCCTAGTCTTGTTTGTCCAGTCTTGTCTGTCTAGTCTTGTCTGTCTAGTCTTGTCTGTATAGTCTTGTCTGTCTTGTCTTGTCTGTCTAGTCTTGTCTGTCTAGTCTTGTCTGTCTAGTCTTGTCTGCCTAGTCTTGTCTGTCTAGTCTTGTCTGTCTAGTCTTGTCTGTCTAGTCCTGTCTGTTTGGTCTTGTATGTCTAGTCTTCTCTACCTAGTCTTGTTTGACTAGTCTTGTCTGTCTAGTCTATCTAGTCTTCTCTGTCTAGTTTTGTCAGTCTAGTTTTGTCTGTCTAGTCTTGTCTATCTAGCCTGCTTTGTTTAGTCTCGTCTGTTGTCACGTCAGTCAAAGTTTCTCTGCTATTTCTAATAATTTATCTGTCTGTACACCAAATAACCCCAACTAATACCAGAATGTTAGAATTTGTGAAAACTTTGTCGAATTTGCTTTGCAGAAAACAATTTTGGTCTCGAAATGTTAACGTTTGGTTGCGCGCACAAAAATACGTTCGCAAATTTGGAGAAAACCTCGAAACATGGGTTAAAACCCATGCGAAAGATCGTCTTGCTTTCGATATTACTATCAACTGGATGATTTAAATATTTCGAAAAGAAAATCATAACTTGCCATGAAAACAAGCGAGGCGATACGTCACAAATACGACAAAAAACTTGTGCGAGTTAGTAGACAAAATGCATTTATGGGTTGCGGCAAAAATCCAAAAGCGCCGACAAAACTAATTTGCGTGAGAGGAAACCGGCAAGTTTAGCTTTATTCTGTTATAAATAGCAACGTGCAAAACGCAAAATTTCCCAAAGAAAATCGAAAAAGAAAAACTCACCTGACAGCAGTTACAAGCTCCCCCATCCGTCGACAAGAAAGGAAGTTACTTACTGCCAACATTCAAACAAAAAAATTATCAACTTGATTTGTTTTTTAAATAAACTAATTCCAACAAATTTCAAATAAATAAAACGATTAGCTCAACATCCATCACATCTCTGTCTATTTCTGTTAATATCTTATATTAACAAAATAAAAATATGTTAATATATATAATATATTCCTAATTCAGATTGCGTCAAAAACAGTCGCTTGCTAAAGGGGTTGCCTATACTACAACTTTTTCAACATATTGTAGTATCTCCGTTTGGGTATTGTTTAACTGATAAATATCTCAATATATTGTCTAAATAATAAAAATCTTCGACAAGATATTGTCTTAATAATAAATATCCCAATTAGAATAATGTCGAAAGAATAAAAATCTTTATGGTATTGTCTAAACGAATATATTGTCTAGATAATAAAAATCTTCGGCAAAATATTGTCCAAATAATAAATATCCCAGTTAGAATAATGTCTAAACAATAAAAATCTGTGTTCTGCTATTGTCTAAACGATAAATATTTCCGTCAATATATTGTCTAGATAATAAATGTCTCGGTAAAGATATTGTCTTAATAAACATCTCAGTTAGGTTATTGTCTAAACAATAAAAATATATTGTCTAAATAATAAATAACAAGGTGAAGATACTCTCTAAATAATAATTATCCCACTTAGGATATTGTCTAAACAATAAAAATCTGTGTTATGGTATTGCCTAAACGAAAAATATTTCCGTCAACATATTGTCTAGTTAATAAATGCCTCTTGAAAGATATTGTCTTAATAATAAACATCTCAGTTAGATTATTGTCTAAACAATAAAAATATATTATCTAAATAACAAATAACTCGGTGAAGATACTCTCTAAATAATATTTATCCCACTTAGGATATTGTCTAAACAATAAAAATCTGTGTTATGGTATTGCCTAAACGAAAAATATTTCCGTCAATATATTGTCTAGATTCTAGCTAATAAATGCCTCTGTAAAGATATTGTCTCAATAATAAACATCTCAGTTAGTCTATTGTCTAAACAATAAAAATATATTGTCTAAATAATAAATAACTTTTTGAAAATATTCTCTAATATATAATAATAATTATCCCAGTTAGATTATTGCCTAAACAATAAAAATCTGAGTTAGGGTATTGTCTAAACGATACATATATATATATATATATATATATATATATATATATATATATATATATATATATATATATATATGTATATATATATATATATATATATATATATATATATAATTAAGAAGTTGTCTAAATGATAAATATTTCAGTCAAGATAATGTCTAAATAATATATAGCTCCGACAATTTTATACACTCTTAGTATTATTTAGACAAAGTTTAGGCTCTTACTATTTTTTAGACAATGTTTCTTAGTCTTAGGATTATTTAGGCAAGGTTAATTTAGTTTTAGTAATATTTAGACGAAGTCTAGATTCTTAGTATAATTAAGACAATGTCTAGACTTTTAGTCTAAGTATAATTTAAACAAAGTCTGGACTCTTAGACTTTGTAATATTTAAAAAAAAGTTAGACTTTTAATATTATTTAGACAATGTCTCGAGTCTTAGTCTTACAATTAGTTTTATTTAAGCAAAGTCTGGACTTTTAGTCTTAGTAATATTTAGACAAAGTTTCGATTCTTTGTATTACTTAGACAGTGTCTCGACTCTTAGTCTTACAATTAGTATGATTTAAGCTAAGACCATTTCAGAAGCTCTCGACTCTTAGTCTTTGTATTATTTAGACAAAACCTAGTCTTAGTAATATTTAGACAAAGTTTAAACTATAAGTATTCTTTGGACAATATTTAGATGCATAGTCTTACAATGAGTATTATTTAGGCAAAGTTTGGACTCTTTCTCTTAGTAATTTTTAGACAACGTTTAAACTATACGTAATCTTTAGGCAATGTCTAGACTCCCAGTCTTAGTCTGATTTAGACTAGGACTATTTTAGAAAGTCTGAACTGTTGTCTGTCTAGTCATGTCTGTGTAATCTTGTCGATCTAATCTTGTCTGCTGGTCTTGTCTGCCTAGACAAATCAAATCAAATCAAATCATTTATTTATCTTGTGATGTACAGTATACAAATAAGGTAAGTCATATCTAGTCGTGTCTGTATGGTCATGTCTGTCTAGTCTTGTCTGCCTAGTCTTGTCTGTCTAGTCATGTCTGTCTAGTCTTGTCGATCTAATCTTGTCTGTCTGGTCTTGTCTGCCTAGTCTTGTCTGTATGGTCATGTCTGTCTATTCTTGTCTGTCTAGTCTTGTCTGTCTAGTCTTATCTGTCTAGTCTTTATATCTAGTCTTGTCTGTCTAGTCTTGTCTGTCTAGTCTTATCTGTCTAGTCTTTATATCTAGTCTTGTCTGTCTAGTCTTGTCTATCAACTCTTGTCTGTCTACTCTTGTCTGTCTAGTTTTGTCTGTCTAGTCTTGTCCGTCTAATCTTGTTTGACTAGTCTTGCCTGTCTAGTCTTGTCTGTCTAGTCTTGTACGTCTAGTCCTGTCTGTCTAGTCTTGTCTATCTACTCTTGTCTGTCTAGTCTTGTCTGTCTAGTCTTATCTGTAGTTTTGTCTGTCCAGTCTTGTCTGTCTAGTCATGTCTGTCTAGTCTTGTCTGTCTAGTGTTGTCTGTCTAGTCTTGTTTAGTCTCGTCTGTCTAATCATGTCTGTCTAGTCTTGTCTAGTCTTGTCAAGACTTTTCTAGTCTTGTCTAGTCTTATCTAGTCTTGTCTAGTCTCGTCCAGTCTTGTCTGGCCTTGTCTAGTCTTGTATAGTCTTGTCTAGTCTAGTGTGTCTAGTATTGTCTTCCTAGTCTTGTCTGTCTAGTCTTGTCTGGTCTTGTCTGTCTAGTCTTGTCTGTCTAGCCTTGTTTGTCTAGTCTTGTCTGTCTAGTCTTGTCTGTCTAGTCTTGTCTGTCTAGTCTTGTCTGTCTAGTCTTGTCTGTCTAGTCTTGTCTGTTTAGTCTTGTCTGGTCTTGTCTGTCTAGCGTTGTCTGTCTAGTCTTGTCTGTCTAGTCTTGTCTGTCTAGTCTTGTCTGTCTAGTCTTGTCTGTCTAGTCTTGTCTGTCCAGTCTATCTTGTCTGTCTAGTCTTGTCTTTCTAGTCTTGTCTGTCTAGTCTTGTCTGTCTTGTCTTGTTTGTCTAGTCTTGTCTGTCTAGTCTTGTCGGTCTAGTCTTGTCTGTCTAGTCTTGTCTGTCTAGTCTTGTCTGTCTAGTCTTGTCTGTCTAGTCTTGTCTGTCTAGTCTTGTCTGTCTAGTCTTGTCTGTCTAGTCTTGTCTGTCTAGTCTTGTCTGTCTAGTCTTGTCTGTTTAGTATTGTCTGGTCTTGTCTGTGTAGCGTTGTCTGTCTAGTCTTGTCTGTCTAGTCTTGTCTGTCTAGTCTTGTCTGTCTAGTCTTGTCTGTCTAGTCTTGTCTGTCCAGTCTATCTTGTCTGTCTAGTCTTGTCTTTCTAGTCTTGTCTGTCTAGTCTTGTTTGTCTAGTCTTGTCTGTCTAGTCTTGTCGGTCTAGTCTTGTCTGTCTAGTCTTGTCTGTCTAGTCTTGTCCGTCTAGTCTTGTCTGTTTAGTCTTGTCTGTCTAGCGTTGTCTGTCTAGTCTTGTCTGTCTACTCTTGTCTGTCTAGTATTGTCTGTCTAGTATTGTCTGTCTAGTCTTGTCTGTCTAGTCTTGTCTGTCTTCTCTTGTCTGTCTAGTCTTGTCTGTCTAGTCTTGTCTGTCTACTCTTGTCTGTCTAGTCTTGTCTGTGTCTAGTCTTGTTTGTCTAGTCTTGTCTGTCCAGTCGTGTCTGTCTAGTCTTAGCATAATTATAAAACAATTACCATAATGTTGGCAAAGTTTTAACAGCAGTATAGCATATTTTATATCAGTCCTGTTGGCAACAGTGTATGAGAACAAGCGAGGCGGCTCCGTCACAAACACGACAAAAACCTGTGCGAGTTTTTGAGAAAATGAATTTATTTATTGCGGAAAAAATCGAAAAGCGCCGGCAAAACTAATTAGTGCGAGACGAAACCGGCAAGTCTAACTTAGTTCTGTGATAAATTGCAGCGTGCAAAACGCGAAATTTCCCAAAGAAAATCGAAAAAGAAAAACTCACCTGACAGCAACTACAAGCTCACCCAGTCGTCGACACGAAAGAGGAAGTTATGTATTGCCAACATTCAAACAAGAAAAAATCAACCTTGTTCGTTCTTTAAATAAAGAAATTCCAACAAATTTCAAATAAATAAAACGTTGAGATGTCTGCTCGTTTAATAAGCTTCACACCTCTGTATATATCTGTTAATTATCTTTAATATAAATTAATTCTTAAATGGGATTGTGACAAAAACATGCTATAGGGGTTGCCTGTTCTACATTTTGTCTCTATGAATGTTCTTTATAAAATTGTTGTTTTATCTGTCTAGTCTAGTCTTATCTGTTTAATCTTATCTGCCTAGTCCTGTTTGTCTTATCTATCTACTGCTGTTGGTCTTGACTGTCTAGTCCTGTCTGTCTATTCTCATCTGTCTGGTTTTGTCTCTCTCGTCTTGTCTATCTAGTCTAGTATGTCTACTCTTATCTATCTAGATCCTATCTATCTAGCCTATCTAGTCTTATCTGTTTTTATAGATTATTCGTAGATTATCTAGTTTTTTGAGTTATAGAATACAACATTCGCTTGCTAAAGGAGTTGCCTAACTTACAATTTTTTCTAATTGGATGTTCTTTATAAAATTGTTGCCTTATCTGTGAAGTCTAGTCTGTCTAGTCTTGTCTGTCTAGTCTTATCTGTCTAGTCCTATTTGCTTTATCTGTCTACTTCTGTTAGTCTTGACTGTCTAGTCCTGTCTGTCTAATCTCGTCTGTCTGTTCTTGTCTGTCTCGTCTTGTTTATCTAGTCCTGTATGTCTACTCTAATCTATCCAGTTCCTTTTTGTCTAGTCTATCTAGTCTTTTCTGTCTTTACAGACTGTCCGTAGATTATCTAGTTTTTGAGTTATAGGGTAGAACATTCAGTTGCTAAAGGAGTTGCCTAGGTAACAATTTTTTCTCTTTTAATGTTCTTTATAAAATTGTTGTCTTATCTGTCTAGTCTATTCTGTCTAGTCTTGTCTGTCTAGTCTTATCTGTCAAATCCTGTTTGCCTTATCTGTCAACTTTTGTTGGTCTTGACTGCCTAGTCCTGTCTGTCTAGTCTCGTCTGTCTGGTCTGTCTCGTCTAATCTATATGGTCTTGTATGTCTACTCTTGTCTATCTAGTTCCTGTCTGTCTAGTCTATCTAGTATTATCTGTCTTTGTAGATAGTTCGTAGATTATCTAGTTTTTGAGTTATAGACTAGAACTTAGTATTGAAACTAAGCCGTTCCTGTGCATAATAGACACAGTTTTAAAAACCTGCAAAACATGCAGTTGGAATAATTTTGCCCCGATTTTAATTTCCATCTTAGATTTCACAAAGAATTTAGCGATTTAATGAAATTTTTATTATTTCAAAATTCAAGAATTCACCTACGTGCTTCAGTCTGATTCTTTCTATCCAACACAAGTATCGTGTGACGTGCTTCGTAGCTCAGAGTTGTGGTGAGCTTCAGGTGAGTCGCAGAGCTCGCGTCGCTCCGTTCAAATTCAGTGATAACTTCGGGTTTTTGCAACCGATAGTGTTGTGAGAGGTGTCAAAATGGGGAGAAATTTTTGGGGAACGCGTGGCGCTAATAGGTTTTTCGGGGGGATTTTTCGACAAAGCTGTGGGATTTAAGGAATTTTCGACGAAATTTTTCAAACCTGTGGAAACAAAATGGCCGGAGAGGTGACAGATGACAAGAACGCCACCTGGAGAAAATGTAAGTTACTAGAATTTGTTTCAATTCTATGCAGAATGACAGGAGTTTAGACCAGTGGTGTGCAAACTGTGGATTCCGATCCCAGATGCATAACTTTTTTGCGTCCTCGAATTCAAACAAAATTTAAGGCTTTTCGTCTGTAAGTATCAGGTAGCAGTAAAATGCTGAAATTTAAAACACGTCTGCAATGTCTAAACGTCTAATAAAATTAAAGAGTTAATTTTAAATAGTAGCATTTGTATCTTTTCTTCAAAGATTATAATTTCTTGGAAAATATTGTATAGATATCGTCAACAAAGTTAACATCATTTGTATACTATATGTTGTACTACTACTATTTAATATTATCAAAGCTTCAAACTCAACAAGATATAAATAAAGAGTTAATTGTTTTAGCCTTAACTATATGAAACGATATGTTAAATTATTTGTCTAAAACTAATTTGTTATTGTCACATAAAACAAATTACAAAATTAGTTTTATTCAAATAATTTAGTCTATTAAAATATCTTAATCATGGTATTTTTTAATTAAAAGCTTGGAAAATGATATAAGTTACTTCTATGTCTTATCTTACCTTCTATTTTCTGAATACTTATGTTTCGTTTGTCTGGCATAAACGCTGTAGTCTAGTCATATACTTCTAGTCTTGTCTTGCCAACCTAGTCTTGACTCGCTTTATAGTCTACCTATCTTTGTCGCGTCTATTTTTCTTCTCGAGCCTCGTCCAACTACTTCCGTTTTTTCTGCCTAGTCTTGTCTCCTCTCGCTAGTCTTGCCTTAATTATCTAGACATATCTAAACATGCATGTCTAACTTTGTCTGTTCGAGAAGCGTTGTGTGAGCCGTTCGCTACGTCAAAGCAAGTAACAGGAACGGTCAAAACATAAAATGACAGGCGCTGAAGGCCAAAAAGATGTATTAGGAAGACTTGAATTTTAAATTATTATTTCCTAAAAGTAGGGATTTGAATGTTTTTAATAAAGTGGTTTGGGGGAAGCTCTCACTCGACATATAGTATGCTCAACCATGGTAGCGCATTATTTGTATTCGTTTCGGGTGGGCAGGACTAAACAGATAAAACTAAACAAACAAGACTAGATAGACAAGACTAGACAGACAAGACTAGACAGACAAGACTAGACAGACAAGACTAGACAGACAAGACTAGACAGACAAGACTAGACAGACAAGACTAGACAGACAAGACTAGACAGACAAGACTAGACAGACAAGACTAGACAGACAAGACTAGACAGACAAGACTAGACAGACAAGACTAGACAGACAAGACTAGACAGACAAGACTAGACAGACAAGACTAGACAGACAAGACTAGACAGACAAGACTAGACAGACAAGACTAGACAGACAAGACTAGACAGACAAGACTAGACAGACAAGACTAGACAGACAAGACTAGACAGACAAGACTAGACAGACAAGACTAGACAGACAAGACTAGACAGACAAGACTAGACAGACAAGACTAGACAGACAAGACTAGACAGACAAGACTAGACAGACAAGACTAGACAGACAAGACTAGACAGACAAGACTAGACAGACAAGACTAGACAGACAAGACTAGACAGACAAGACTAGACAGACAAGACTAGACAGACAAGACTAGACAGACAAGACTAGACAGACAAGACTAGACAGACAAGACTAGACAGACAAGACTAGACAGACAAGACTAGACAGACAAGACTAGACAGACAAGACTAGACAGACAAGACTAGACAGACAAGACTAGACAGACAAGACTAGACAGACAAGACTAGACAGACAAGACTAGACAGACAAGACTAGACAGACAAGACTAGACAGACAAGACTAGACAGACAAGACTAGACAGACAAGACTAGACAGACAAGACTAGACAGACAAGACTAGACAGACAAGACTAGACAGACAAGACTAGACAGACAAGACTAGACAGACAAGACTAGACAGACAAGACTAGACAGACAAGACTAGACAGACAAGACTAGACAGACAAGACTAGACAGACAAGACTAGACAGACAAGACTAGACAGACAAGACTAGACAGACAAGACTAGACAGACAAGACTAGACAGACAAGACTAGACAGACAAGACTAGACAGACAAGACTAGACAGACAAGACTAGACAGACAAGACTAGACAGACAAGACTAGACAGACAAGACTAGACAGACAAGACTAGACAGACAAGACTAGACAGACAAGACTAGACAGACAAGACTAGACAGACAAGACTAGACAGACAAGACTAGACAGACAAGACTAGACAGACAAGACTAGACAGACAAGACTAGACAGACAAGACTAGACAGACAAGACTAGACAGACAAGACTAGACAGACAAGACTAGACAGACAAGACTAGACAGACAAGACTAGACAGACAAGACTAGACAGACAAGACTAGACAGACAAGACTAGACAGACAAGACTAGACAGACAAGACTAGACAGACAAGACTAGACAGACAAGACTAGACAGACAAGACTAGACAGACAAGACTAGACAGACAAGACTAGACAGACAAGACTAGACAGACAAGACTAGACAGACAAGACTAGACAGACAAGACTAGACAGACAAGACTAGACAGACAAGACTAGACAGACAAGACTAGACAGACAAGACTAGACAGACAAGACTAGACAGACAAGACTAGACAGACAAGACTAGACAGACAAGACTAGACAGACAAGACTAGACAGACAAGACTAGACAGACAAGACTAGACAGACAAGACTAGACAGACAAGACTAGACAGACAAGACTAGACAGACAAGACTAGACAGACAAGACTAGACAGACAAGACTAGACAGACAAGACTAGACAGACAAGACTAGACAGACAAGACTAGACAGACAAGACTAGACAGACAAGACTAGACAGACAAGACTAGACAGACAAGACTAGACAGACAAGACTAGACAGACAAGACTAGACAGACAAGACTAGACAGACAAGACTAGACAGACAAGACTAGACAGACAAGACTAGACAGACAAGACTAGACAGACAAGACTAGACAGACAAGACTAGACAGACAAGACTAGACAGACAAGACTAGACAGACAAGACTAGACAGACAAGACTAGACAGACAAGACTAGACAGACAAGACTAGACAGACAAGACTAGACAGACAAGACTAGACAGACAAGACTAGACAGACAAGACTAGACAGACAAGACTAGACAGACAAGACTAGACAGACAAGACTAGACAGACAAGACTAGACAGACAAGACTAGACAGACAAGACTAGACAGACAAGACTAGACAGACAAGACTAGACAGACAAGACTAGACAGACAAGACTAGACAGACAAGACTAGACAGACAAGACTAGACAGACAAGACTAGACAGACAAGACTAGACAGACAAGACTAGACAGACAAGACTAGACAGACAAAACTAGACAGACAAGACTAGACAGACAAGACTAGACAGACAAGACTAGACAGACAAGACTAGACAGACAAGACTAGACAGACAAGACTAGACAGACAAGACTAGACAGACAAGACTAGACAGACAAGACTAGACAGACAAGACTAGACAGACAAGACTAGACAGACAAGACTAGACAGACAAGACTAGACAGACAAAACTAGACAGACAAGACTAGACAGACAAGACTAGACAGACAAGACTAGACAGACAAGACTAGACAGACAAGACTAGACAGACAAGACTAGACAGACAAGACTAGACAGACAAGACTAGACAGACAAGACTAGACAGACAAGACTAGACAGACAAGACTAGACAGCCAAGACTAGACAGACAAGACTAGACAGACAAGACTAGACAGACAAGACTAAGCAGACAAGACTAGACAGCCAAGACTAGACAGACAAGACTAGACAGACAAGACTAGACAGACAAGACTAGACAGACAAGACTAGACAGACAAGACTAGACAGACAAGACTAGACAGACAAGACTAGACAGACAAGACTAGAGAGACAAGACTAGACAGACAAGACTAGACAGACAAGACTAGACAGACAAGACTAGACAGACAAGACTAGACAGACAAGACTAGACAGACAAGACCAGACAGACAAGACTAGACAGGCAAGACTAGACAGACAAGACTAGACATACAAGACTAGACAGACAAGACTAGACAGACAAGACTAGACAGACAAGATTAGACAGACAAGACTAGACAGACAAGACTAGACAGACAAGACGACAGATTATACTAGTTGGGTGTGGGGGTAGCAGGAATGCACAAATTTACTTTAAAACTGACAGACAAGGGTTCCTAAACTCCAAATCTACCATGCTCTCTTGATGTTAGTCGTCTCTACTCGTCCCTTCTGACTTCAATATAATATTTATGTTATGTTTTGAATATTTTATTTATTTGGGGGGGGGGGGATTGTTTATTGTTGTTGGGGGGTGGGGGGATGGGGTGTTGAACCTCCTGAAGCCCCCCCTTAGCTACATTCCGTCTTAACTCCATAGTAAACTTGAAAGTCTAATAGCTAAATCTGTATTAGTATTATCATAAGTTTGCGTAAGAATTGGAACATTGCAAAGTTTGTTTTTGTTCAGTGCTTCCAAAGTAAGCGTTGCCAATCCTTGAGCGTCCCTAGACATCGAGCAATCGATTAAATCGATAAATCTTTCTTTCATTTTTAATTGGTTTACGTATCGAATGATTATAGACGACTGTTCTTCTTTATAGCACCTTGCTTCATCGATACTGGAGGAAAAAACCACATGCTTTCACTTCGTTTACAACTGCCTCTCTAGCTAAGCATGCCATTATTTCAGCAATTTCATTCTGAATATTTGGACTGCAATAATTAAAGTGTTTTTCAAAGTGTGCGTAAAAGTTTTTGTCATATTTCGAGAAAAGTTGAGCTATTTCCAAAAGTTACCTCCATTTTTAGATGATGTGTCTTCTTGATGTCCTTTTAAAGGTAAACATTGACGGGCAAGGATCTATATTGTATCTATTAGTTTCAATAAGTACTCTCTATTTTGTATAACATTTTGCTCCTGTTGCTTTAAAACTTGTTGATGGACATCTCCAGTTTGTAGATACTGTTTGTAGGATACATATTTTTGTGCACTTTCAACATGAAGCGAAGACACTGCGTGTTTTTTTAACCCCTCGCCAAGTTTCTTCCAATTGTTATAACCGTTTTTTGCAATTCCTTCGTTTTGATCACGAATTCCTTTTGTAATAGGTGACTGCATACAAAACAGTAGACCTTATCTTCTTCAGTGTTATAGTCCAACCAGCTGTATTGTTGCTGCAAAAGATCTCACGTTGTTACCAATTTTTGTTTTTGGTAAATTTATATGGGGTTGTGTTGGTCCGGCTTGCAAGGTAGCCAATTTGCTCCGGTTTTGACTACTAACAGACTCTGAAGCCTCAAGTTTGAAGCCTCTGAAGCTGACCTGAAGAAGCTGACTGAAGTATGACTCTGTGGTCCTCGACTGAGGGCAGTTTTCTCCAACTTCTGCACATTTACTTCAACTTTGAAATTTATTTCTTTTCTTTTTTAAATGTGGGCATTTCGCACCGTATATAATACATAATATATGACTATGTGAGGTTGTTATTGCTACGTCCTGTCTGACCTACGTAGACGCTATTGCATTCCGAACACCGAATCTCATAAACGCCAGATTTTTTGAGTGGGTCGATTCTGTATTTGGCATTAAATAGTGTGTGGGATAATTTGGACGAAGGTTTAAAGGCCACTTGTAGATTTTGTTCCCTCAAAACGTTAGTTATTTGTTCACTAGTTTTTCCAAAGTACGTGAGGGAAACGAAAGTTTTATCTGAAATGGGCGTTCTCGGGTATATTTGGGACTTTGTGAATTGGCTCCATTTTTTATTTATTAACTTTTGGATGAGAGTTATTGGGAAGCCATTCTCTGTGGCAATTGATTTGATGGTGTTTAACTTTTTTCGGATTCGGTTCGGTTGTCAGCAGTGAGAGGGATGGAGAAGGCTCGATGTATCATGGAATGATACGCAGCTAGTTTATGTGAGAGTGGGTGATTTGATGAAAAAGGTATTGTACAGTTGACGCTAGTCGGCTTTCTATATATATATATATCGAATTCAATCTTGTTGTTTTTATGAATTAAGGTTAGATCGAAGACGTTTATTTGGTTGTTGTTTTCTACTTCGAGAGTGAACTTAATTTTTGGATGTGTGGTGTTGATCAAATTTAGAAATTGATTCAGTTGTCTTTTCGTCCCATTGAAGCACGCTAACACGTCATCTACATACCTATACCAAAACGAAATATGTTTTCTAGCAAAATCTAATTTGAAGATGTGTTCTTCGATATGTGCCATGAATATGTCGGCCAGGAGTGGACTCAATGGAGATCCAATTGCTAGACCTGTGGTTTGCTGGAAGACTTTGTTATTGAATGTAAAATAATTATGGTTGACACAGGTTTCTAGACATTCATAAAGTTCGGTTTTTATCGGGTGGTTGCAATTGGCTCTATCGAGCAAGTTTATAATGATTTGGAGGCATTCTTCAGTGGGTATATTACAGAACTACTACTAACATCAAAGGATACGAGCTTTGAATTGGTCGGGGTTGTTTTTGAGCCTATTCATCGATTCATCTATTCGATAATCCAAAATTCAAAAGACCGATAAGTCAAAACACCTTTTTTGAATAGACGGAAAAAAAACTATTGGAGAAGTTTGATAAAGCTAGCCCTGTTCCAAAGTTACAGACGCGTAATGGTATATTAAAGGACCAGTTCAGTAAGCGCGAGGTCGATTCCCATATGCGCGACATTCAGCTACGCGACGACATGCGACATCGCCTGTCAAATAATAATTACATTGTTTTAAATGGGCACGTCGCGTAGCCACAGTGAGAACGTGCAAGTAGCAACAGTGTGAACATCCTTTTCTAAATTCATCCGAACTGATAATACAAGGAGGTATGCGATACCATACCAGGCACACTAAATGCAAATATAAAGCCTCTGAGTGTTGCAAAGACTGCTGTCAGTGCTCTGAAACCACTCTTTCACGAGGTGCACATGTTTTAACTAGTCAGATCTGAGGAGGAAACCTCGATAAAAATTGTGGCCGTGAATTGGGGGGCAGGGAAGGAGCCTCCACGCGGCGCCCCCTGGTAACACTGTCCCACCAGACAGTGGCCAATCCTTCCACCAAACCCGCGCGCGTCGGTTTAGACTAATTGTATCTAGGTGCCGTTTCTAGATACTGCTTAGGGAAGTATTTTATTTTCATCCGAAAGCCAACCGCAAACATGGCTTAAAGTCGGGAGTGTTAGATTCGCGAATTTAAATGTTTAGGGAAATTGTCCGAAACTTTGCTGATAGTGCGCGTTTTTTTTTGCGAGTGTTAGATTCGCGAAACTTTAAACCCGTAAATGTTAGGTAGTGATGGAACCCTTCCCTTTGGCTGGTGGATATGGTTGGGGGAGCGGCGCAGACTGCAGGAGACGCCTGTAGGGTAGGAAGGACGCCTGCTGCTCAGGGCCTCAGAAGAGTGCAGGCCACCGTCCACTGCACAAAGGTAGGTTTTTAGGTACCTGCAAGAGACTGAGCGCCAAGATGCCAAGTAGTGAGTGAACTTTAAATTTTATTAATCGCGGTCGCGAGTGCTCCGATAGGACTTTGCCGGTCAAGATTCGGATTAGGTTTTGAGTGATCAAAGTTCTCGAACGTCCGCAGGGAAATTAAATGGATGTTTAGGCCAATTTGGAATATGGAGTTTGAAATGGTCATTTTCTTATTGGATTGAATATGCGGTGGGAATACGTTTTTCGTGATTTCGCTACATTTTCAGATAGTTCTTCCATTACAAGTGTCCCTATTGCAGACTCATTTGCTGCATGAGTTAGTTCCAAAAATTCTTGCGGAGTTAGAAAACTTAGATGTATCGACCGTTTCCAAACATCCTCTTCCAGAGCCTAACAGGCATCGCCATCAAGATTTCTTTGGATTAAGCAGACTCGATCTAGAAATCGCGTCTGGTTAGTAATTAGTTTGCGCCTTCTGCTTTATCGTCTTGCAGAAACCGAACGATCGCATTTACATGTTGTGCATTTGCATTTCTATGTTGTGCATTTGCATTTGTATTTCTATGTTGTGCAAGAAACCCATAATAGTGGGATTGCACATGCACTGCATGTGCACAATGCATGTGAACATTGCACACTGCATATGCACATGCATTTCTATGTTGTGCAAGAAACCCATAATAGTGGGATTCTTGCACAACATAGAATCCAAGCACGGTGCAGACATCAAACTTAACTACACAGCCGCTTTCTGCTTCTTTTACGAGCACCAGAATAGTATCTTCGTCGATAATTCCATAATTCCCCGCATTCTCAATGTTTTAGATTGCGTTAATTAATCTATAATCTCTGTTCATCTTGTATCCCAAGGAGCAATTCACGTATCCCATTTCGGACCTCTAATCTAACCAGTATATGTTTTATAAACGGTCTTCGGCTTAGTTTTAAGTCTCTACTATGTGGACATCACACTGAAATAAGAAGTCAAGTACCTAGGCATGACTATTGACCAGAAACTGTCGTTCAAAGCCCACCTTAACAAAACTGCAGAAAAAGCCCTAAAAATTACATCGGCCCTAGGAAAATTATTGCCTAACACCGGCGGTCCGAAAAGCAGTAAAAGAAGGCTGATGTGCTCTGTGGTTCACTCGCTCATTCTCTATGGAGCCCCGGTCTGGGCTAGAGCCATTGAAAAGGGGTACATGAAACAGAGTATGCAGTGTATATAGGACTATCTCCAGGGAAGCTGTGTTGGTGATTAAATATTTTATCATGTTATCTAGATATAGACAACCCGGTATAATATATAATAACCTAGAAAATGAATGAAAAACGAAAATATGTTTAAATATCTAGATAGAGAAAGCAATTATCTATAATTTTCGTGTAAACATTTTTCCTGTATCTATCATAGTTATCCAGATATCAAGCAAAAATTGAAATGGTATCCAGATTTATCAACTTCAACTTGAGGCACAATATCTAGATGTCTAGATAACTTTTAAAGCGTCTCAAAGTTGATTCTAGTAGATCATTTTATTATCTATCATTATCTATGTTTAAATCTACCAAATCTATTTTTGCTTCGTCTAGAACTCGGCGAAAACAAATCGGGAAGCTAAAAGTTTCTAGATATCCACGAAAATAAACAAAGACCTGTTTATAGAATCTGATAGATAATTAAATTATCTACATATGTTTGGATCTGGATATGTTTGCTATGTGCCGATAGTTTACCTTGTTATCTAGATATAGATAACCCGGTATAATATAAAATAACCCGGAAAATGAATTAAAAACGAAAAACTCTTTAAATACCCAGATAGAGAAAGCAATTATCTATAATTTTCGGGTCAAATTTTTTCCTGTATATATCATAGTTATCTAGATATCAATCAAAAAATTAAAATATAATCTAGATTTATAAATTTCAACTTTGGGGCATCATTTCTAGATGACTAGATGACTTTTAAACCGTTTCAAAACAATTGATTCTAGTAGATAATTCTGTTATCTATATTTATCTATATTTAAATCTACCAAATCTATTTTTGGTTCGTGTAGAAATTAGCGAAAACCAGTCGGCGAGTTAATAGTTTTTTAACATCTAGATATCCACGAAAATAAACAAAGGCCTGTTTATAGAATCTGATAGATAATTAAGTTATCTACAAGAATATGTGCGATATATGCCGATATTTTATTTTGTTATCTAGATATTGGATGTTAAATGAAGACTTTCTTAAAAATAGTAGGGTTAGTTTTCGTTAGATAACTAGATAAATGTTTGAGTCGTCAAGAAATTTTGCGTAGATTTTTAGTAGATAATTAAACTATCTATAAAGATCTGTTTGGATATTATACGTGGTGCAACTGGTTTTAAAGTTACACGCTCTCGAACTTTATCACAACTTTTTCTTTATTAAGCTCAGATTTTCTTGGGAGGGATAAGTTAGGATGTTAGTATTTTCTCAATATCTAGATAATTACAAAAACAAACTAAAGCCTGTTTATAGAATCTGATAGATATTTAAATTATCTACAAGAATATGTGTGACACGTGCCGATATTTTATCCTGTTATCTAGATATTGGATGTTAAATGAAGACTCTTAAAAAATAGTAGGGTTTGTTTTCGTTAGATAACTATTCGACAGTCATCAAGAAATTTTTCTTAGATTTTTGGTAGATATTTAAATTATCTATAAAGATTTTGAAATAAATGCAAAATCCACGAGAGAGTCCAATTATATAAGACAAGAAACTGGGCAAATAGGACAGAAAGAAAAAAAATTGCAAATAACCAAATACTTGAAGACTGGTA
Organism: Phosphuga atrata; assembly: GCA_944588485.1. Classification (NCBI taxonomy): domain Eukaryota; kingdom Metazoa; phylum Arthropoda; class Insecta; order Coleoptera; family Silphidae; genus Phosphuga; species Phosphuga atrata. The sequence continues at coordinate 9,463,127 of OX155908.1, read as the reverse complement.
AAAGTCAGAGAGCTTAAACCTTGGGTAACACGTAACTATGGAGAGATAACACAGGCCCTCAGCTGCCACGGATGCTTCAGAGAGAATATACATAGTTTTGGCAGGGCAAGTGAAGCAATGTGTGTATACTGCGGCGACGTGGACAGTGCACTTCATACCGTGTTTGAATACAGTAGGTGGATATCCGATAAGGAGCAGACAGCCCTCAACCTAGAGTTGCAAATACTGGTAGACGCGATGCTAAGATCACCACGAACGGACAAAAATCAACTACAGAAAGGAAAATCAAAACTATAGAGCCAGATTCCCGAACCCCTAAACACTCCAGTGAAAGGGAGACGTACGAGAAAAAAATGTAGATGCCATGAGCAGAGAGGCGACATCCTTGAGGTTAATGCTGTGTAAAGAGCGGTTCCAGGATGTTCGTGATTCCGAGGGTCCACTTGTTGGGTGAATTTATATGCTTGCTACGCCCCTTTAAGAAAAAGTCTCAACTATGTATGTCACAATTAATACCATACACTTATAGCCTCGGTAGCGCAGTAGGCAGCGCGTAAGTCTCATAATCTTAAGGTCGTGAGTTCGATCCTCACCCGGGGCACGTTTCTTTTATTACAGAAACAGAACGAGACTCGACAGACAAGACTAGACAGACTATAGACAGTCAAGACTAAAAAAAAGTCGTTCGGGGAAAGCCCTCACTAAACCCCCTATTCCACTTTGGATTCTTTGTATGCTCCACTCCAGTATCGCACATATTGCATTCATTCAGGGTTGGCAAACCGGACGGATAATGAAAACCGCCTTAGTTGTTACTCCCCGACCAGGATTCGAACCCGGGTCTTCCGCATTGAAAGGCGGGTATGTTGAGACTAGGGTTAGGGAATACCCGGTATTTTTAGACTCGGCGAGTCCGAGTCCGATTTTTCGGATCCGAGTCCTGGACCGGGTTTAATCTCTCTCGCAATTTAAACAAAAACACGGAAGGATTTTTCATGTTCACGCATATGGTAAAGCACGATACTGTACCAACTTGCCGATTAAGTTAAGTGGTACTTAGAAAAACAAGGGATTTGGAGAATGTTATGGTAAATAGGTAAATAAAATAAAACTCCACAATAGGCTAAGAGCGGAAGGCAAATGCCTGAATTCCCTTCTAAATTGTCTAAAGATAATTTAACTTGTCCGTATTCCTCGATGTCATAGACGCTCTCGGGCTCTCGTCAGAATAATAATTTTCATCTTGATCGTCATCAATACCATCTAGAATGTTTTTTCAAATTTATATTAAAAGTGTTTTACTTTTTTGACTAATTGTATAGCAGTACATGAGTTAAAAATTCTCAATAAACCCAGATTATACACTTCAGAGTCAATTCCACGCAAATTGATATTTAGATATCTTTGAATTTTCATACTCGTCGATTCATGAAGTGTAATGCTAAATCGTCGATCTTCTTTACGACGCGGTGTACCATAGAATGCCAAACATTCAAAACCCGAGACTCGTCGAGTCTTAGATCGGGTATCGGGTACCGGGTATTTACCCTAGGACTCGTCGAGTCCGGATCCGGGTACTCGGACCCGAAAAACCCTAGTTGAGACAGACAAGACTAGATAGACACAACTAGATAAACAAGACTAGACAGACAAGACTAGGCAGACAAGGCTAGACAAACAAGACTAAAAAGTAAACAGACAAGACACCTAGTCTTGTCTGTCTAGTCTCGTCACTCTAGTATTGCCTGTCTAGTCTAGTCTTGTATGTCCAGTCTTATAGTCAGTCTAGTCTTGTCTGTCTGCTTTGTCTGTCTATCTTGTCTGGCTAGTCTTGTCTGCCTGGTTTTGTCTGTCTAATTTTGCTTGTTTTGTCTGGCTAGTCTCGTTTATGTAGTTTTGTATGTCTAATCTTTTCTGTCTAGTCTGTATAGTCTTGTCTCTCTAGTCTTTTCTGTCTAGTCTTGCCTGTCTAGTCTTGTCTGTCTAGTCTTGTCTGTCTAGTCTTGTTTGTCTAGTCTTGTTTGTCTAGTCTTGTCTGTCTAGTCTTGTCTGTCTAGTCTTGTCTGTCTAGTCTTGTCTGTCTAGTCTTGTCTTTCTAGTCTTGTCTTTCTAGTCTTGTCTGTCTAGTCTTGTCTGTCTAGTCTTGTCTGTCTAGTCTTGTCTGTCTAGTCTTGTCTGTCTAGTCTTGTCTGTCTAGTCTTGTCTGTCTAGTCTTGTCTGTCTAGTCTTGTCTCTCTAGTCTTGTCTGTCTAGTCTTGTCTGTCTAGTCTCGTCTGTCTAGTCTTGTCTTTCTAGTCTTGTCTGTCTAGTCTTGTCTGTCTAGTCTTGTCTGTCTAGTCTCGTCTGTCTAGTCTTGTCTGTCTAGTCTTGTCTGTCTAGTCTTGTCTGTCTAGTCTTGTCTGTCTAGTCTTGTCTGTCTAGTCTTGTCTTTCTAGTCTTGTCTTTCTAGTCTTGTCTGTCTAGTCTTGTCTGTCTAGTCTTGTCTGTCTAGTCTTCTCTGTCTAGTCTTCTCTGTCTAGTCTTGTCTGTCTAGTCTTGTCTGTCTAGTCTCGTCTGTCTAGTCTTGTCTTTCTAGTCTTGTCTGTCTAGTCTTGTCTGTCTAGTCTTGTCTGTCTAGTCTCGTCTGTCTAGTCTTGTCTGTCTAGTCTTGTCTGTCTAGTCTTGTCTGTCTAGTCTTGTCTGTCTAGTCTTGTCTGTCTAGTCTTGTCTTTCTAGTCTTGTCTTTCTAGTCTTGTCTGTCTAGTCTTGTCTGTCTAGTCTTGTCTGTCTAGTCTCGTCTGTCTAGTCTTGTCTGTCTAGTCTTGTCTGTCTAGTCTTGTCTGTCTAGTCTTGTCTGTCTAGTCTTGTCTTTCTAGTCTTGTCTTTCTAGTCTTGTCTGTCTAGTCTTGTCTGTCTAGTCTTGTCTGTCTAGTCTTGTCTGTCTAGTCTTGTCTGTCTAGTCTTGTCTGTCTAGTCTTGTCTGTCTAGTCTTGTCTGTCTAGTCTTGTCTGTCTAGTCTTGTCTGTCTAGTCTTGTCTGTCTAGTCTTGTCTGTCTAGTCTTGTCTCTCTAAACTTGTCTGTCTAGTCTTGTCTGTCTAGTCTTGTCTGTCTAGTCTTGTCTGTCTAGTCTTGTCTGTCTAGTCTTGTCTGTCTAGTCTTGTCTGTCTAGTCTTGTCTGTCTAGTCTTGTCTGTCTAGTCTTGTCTGTCTAGTCTTGTCTGTCTAGTCTTATCTGTCTAGTCTTGTCAGTCTAGTATTGTCTGTCTAGTCTTGTCTGTCTAGTCTTGTCTGTCTAGTCTTATCTGTCTAGTCTTGTCTGTCTAGTCTTGTCTGTCTAGTCTTGTCTGTCTAGTCTTGTCTGTCTAGTCTTGTCTGTCTAGTCTTGTCTGTCTAGTCTTGTCTGTCTAGTCTTCTCTGTCTAGTCTTCTCTGTCTAGTCTTGTCTGTCTAGTCTCGTCTGTCTAGTCTTGTCTTTCTAGTCTTGTCTGTCTAGTCTTGTCTGTCTAGTCTTGTCTGTCTAGTCTCGTCTGTCTAGTCTTGTCTTTCTAGTCTTGTCTTTCTAGTCTTGTCTGTCTAGTCTTGTCTGTCTAGTCTTGTCTGTCTAGTCTTGTCTGTCTAGTCTTGTCTGTCTAGTCTTGTCTGTCTAGTCTTGTCTGTCTAGTCTTGTCTGTCTAGTCTTGTCTGTCTAGTCTTGTCTGTCTAGTCTTGTCTGTCTAGTCTTGTCTGTCTAGTCTTGTCTGTCTAGTCTTGTCTGTCTAGTCCTGTCTGTCTAGTCTTGTCTGTCTAGTCTTGTCTGTCTAGTCTTGTCTGTCTAGTCTTGTCTGTCTAGTCTTGTCTGTCTAGTCTTGTCTGTCTAGTCTTGTCTGTCTAGTCTTGTCTGTCTAGTCTTGTCTGTCTAGTCTTGTCTGTCTAGTCTTGTCTGTCTAGTCTTGTCTGTCTAGTCTTGTCTGTCTAGTCTTGTCTGTCTAGTCTTGTCTGTCTAGTCTTTCTAGTCTTGTCTTTCTAGTCTTGTCTGTCTAGTCTTGTCTGTCTAGTCCTGTCTGTCTAGTCTTGTCTGTCTAGTCTTATCTTTCTAGTCTTGTCTTTCTAGTCTTGTCTGTCTAGTCTTGTCTGTCTAGTCTTGTCTGTCTAGTCTTGTCTGTCTAGTCTTGTCTGTCTAGTCTAGTCTGTCTAGTCTCGTCTGTCTAGTCTTGTCTGTCTAGTCTTGTCTGTCTAGTCTTGTCTGTCTAGTCTTGTCTGTCTAGTCTTGTCTGTCTAGTCTTGTCTGTCTAGTCTTGTCTTTCTAGTCTTGTCTGTCTAGTCTTGTCTGTCTAGTCTTGTCTGTCTAGTCTTGTCTGTCTAGTCTTGTCTGTCTAGTCTTGTCTGTCTAGTCTTGTCTGTCTAGTCTTGTCTGTCTAGTCTAGTCTGTCTAGTCTCGTCTGTCTAGTCTTGTCTGTCTAGTCTTGTCTGTCTAGTCTTGTCTGTCTAGTCTTGTCTGTCTAGTCTTGTCTTTCTAGTCTTGTCTCTCTAGTCTTGTCTCTCTAGTCCTGTCTGTCTAGTCTTGTCTGTCTAGTCTTGTCTGTCTAGTCTTGTCTATCCAGTCTTGTCTGTCTAGTCTTGTCTGTCTAGTCTTGTCTGTCTAGTCTTGTCTGTCTAGTCTTGTCTGTCTAGTCTTGTCTGTCTAGTCTTGTCTGCCTAGTCTTGTCTGTCTTGTCTTGTCTGCCTAGTCTTGTCTCTCTAGTCTTGCCTGTCTAGTCTTGTCTGTCTAGTCTTGTCTGTCTAGTATTGTCTGCCTAGTCTTGTCTGTCTAGTCTTGTCAGTCTAGACATGTCTGTCTAGTCTTGTCTGTCTAGTCTTGTCTGTCCAGTCTTGTCTGTCTAGTCTTGTCTGTCTAATCTTGTCTGTCTAAAATAGACAGTTAAGTCAGACAGACAAAACGGACAAGACCTACAAGACAGACAAGATTGGACAGACAAGACTCGACAGACAAGACAGAGAACACTGGATAGACAAAATTTCTCAAGTTTTCAACAGAATTCCAAGTTTGATTTGAGTTAAGGGAGAAATAAATGAGTGCGGTTTTTTAGTCTAATCCATATTTTATTTGAGACTAGACTAAGTTGTTTGAATACATTTACTAATAATACGTTGTTTGCTGTTGTTTTTGCGTATTTAGTTTGCTTGCATAGTTAGTTTTTGCATGTCGTGGGCGTACTGCCAAAAGTGACCATGTCAATACTAGTTAACTAGACATGGACATTTTTAACTCTAGAGACTGATCTAAAAGACTTGGTATCAAGACTTGGGCACATTATCTCATTTTTGGTCACTTTTGGCAGTACACCCATGCTATTTATTGTATATTTATTCAGTTTGGTTGAAATGTATTTAGAATAGTTTTTGTAGACAATCTCTTTTCAATTTATGTACACTAAATGCTAGATAGTACCTGTAGGTAGTTGTATAGTACATAAGACACGTTTCATAATAAGTTATTCGAACAAAAAGAGTATTTTGAAGTCATTTGGAAGGGTTCAATTCAAAAGTTGATCGAAATTTAAGACAACTGTCAAAATGAGTTTTTTTGCTCTCTTTCTTGACAAATCTTGGTCAAACAAAGTTTTGTCAATTTAAAATGTCAAATTTTAATTGAAAATAGGTCGAAGTCTAAGATGTACAGGCCATTTAACAAAAAGAGAAAAACATTTTGAAAAAAAGTTGAAGTAAAATGCCAATTTCACATTTGTTACCATACAGGGTGGGCTACTTAACATGACCACCCCAAATATCTTTTTATCCTTTTATCATCCCCAAATTCTAGACATTCCACAGTTTATTTGACATTTTAAAATGAAATTTCAGAAGTCTCAAATTTGACATTAATACATTTGAGATTAATACTAACAACTATGGAATTGTTATTAACAAATTGTATATTTCAACAGTTGATAAATTTGTTACCACTGATGACAAACTTGACATTATAACTAACAAATTTGACATCACAACTGACAACACATTCGACATTAAAACTAACAATTTCACAACTCAGTTGATTATTCTGTCAGCACAAACGGAAAACTTGATATAATTACTAACAAATTTGACATTACAAATGACAAATTTGACATTAGAACTAATAATTTGACAACTCTGCTGATTAATTTGTCAGCACAAATGACAAACTTGACATTATTACTAACAAATTTGACAGTACAAATGATAAATTTGACATGAAAACTAACAATTTGACAACTTAGTTAATAAATTTGTAACTCCATATGACAAACTTGATATTATAACTTAAAAATTTGACATTACAACTGACACATTTGACATTAAAACTAACAATTTAACCACTCAGTTGATTAATTTGTCAGCACAAATGACAAACTTGACATTATTACTAACAAATTTGACATTACAATTAATAAATTTGACATTAGAACTAACAATATGACAACTCAGTTGATTAATTTGTCAGCGCCAATGACAAACTTGACATTATTACTAACAAATTTGACAGTACAAATGATAAATTTGACATGAAAACTAACAATTTGACAACTTAGTTAATAAATTTGTAACTCCATATGACAAACTTGATATTATAACTTAAAAATTTGACATCACAACTGACACATTTGACCTTAAAACTAACAATTTAACTACTCAGTTGATTGATTTGTTAGCACAAATGACAAACTTGACATTATTACTAACAAATTTGATATTACCACTGACAAATTTGACATTAGAACTACCTTTCTGACAACCCAGTTCATAAATTTGTTACCTCAGATGACAAACTTGACATGATACTTAACAAATTTGACATCACAACTGACATATTCGACATTAGAACTAACAATTTGACAACTCTGTTGATAAATTTGTCACAACAGATGACAATTTGACACCAAATTAAAAAATTTATTGTAAAAAAACTACTTTGTTATTTAGAGAAATTGACTGTCAGATTTTGATATTTTGAACAATTTTTGAAAACTAAACTTAAAAATTTCTGACAATTATTCTTTTTTTTGGCAATTTTTGTCATTATTTTACGAGATTTCTAAATCTAAATTTACATCACAAATAGTTTGCTTTCTTTTATCTAAATATATTTATACAATATATAGTTACTTCAGTACAGTTTGGTTTAGTCAACTACACAGTGATCAAATAAATCAACACTAGAAAAATATTTGCGGTTATTTTTTCTTCGTTTGGGACGATCCCAGACTTCTTTTGGTTGCTTAGCTTGGTCAGAAATTTCACGACAATCAACAAAACATGAATTCATCGACAAAACTGAGTGGTTTAGACAATATTTTCTTTTAAGACATCTTCGACGATGTATTTTGGATTTTTTTTTGGCGATTTTGAATTTTCTTTTGAGTTTTTAGCGACAGGAATGACGTAAATTTGACTTAAAATTTTGGGAAGAATCCAATTTGAGTTTTTTTTAATTTTTGTTAACAATTTTGAAAAGAAAACAAAAACGTACGAGACGAAAAAATTTACAACAAAAAAAAAACACAAAATTTATGGAAAATTTTTGATAAATTTGTGTTAAATTTTGACATAAATTAGAGTAAAATTTTGGATAAATTTTGATATGGATATCGTTTTGCGATTGTGCCTTTTCATGCCAAAATTTGTAACAATTTTTGATAAATTTTGACATTGATGTCATTTTGTTTCAATTCAAAATTAGCCTCTTCGAGCCAAAATTTTCGCCAAAATGGTGGAAAAATAGGAACAGAATACCAACAATAAAACGGAAAACATCGATCTACATTGGGTTATTTAAACTAATATCAGTCTGACTAATCGCAGAATCCGGTTTGGCATACCAAACTGCCGCAGCCTCCCTAAAAACAGAAAAAAATGTCAGAAAATTACGTAAAAATGTAAAAAATTCCATGAAAAATGTCAAAAATGATAAATAACAAAAATCGCTATAAATGTCGCAAAAAAGTAATGGCAAACGTTAAAAACAGTCATAGTAAACGTCAAAAATGATTAGCCAAATGTCAAAAATGACAAATAAAAAAGGAGCCATAATAAACGTCAAAAAATGTCAAGCCAAACGTCAAAAGCCATCATAGCAAATGTCAAAATAGACTAGGTGAATGTCTAAAATGACAAATGTCGAAAAAGAGCGCCAAAAAAAGTCATAGTATATGTCAGAAATGGCAAATGTCAAAAAAAGTCAAGATAAATGTCAAACAAAGTCAAGGCAAACGTCAAAAACAGTCAGAGTAAACGTCAAAACTGACTAGCTAAATGTCAAAAATGATAGATATAAAAAACAGCGATGAGAAACGTCAAAAAATGTCATGGCAAACGTCAAAAAAGTCATGGCAAATGTCAAAAATCATCATTGTAAACGTCAAAATAGACTAGATAAATGTTTAAAATGACAAATGTCGAAAAAAAGCTTAAAAAATAGTCATAGTAAACGTCAAAAATGACTAAGTAAATGTCAAAAAAGTGATGATAAATGTCAAAAAGTCATAGCAAACATCAAAAACAGTTATAGTAAACGTGAAAACTGACTAGCTAAATGTCAAAAATGACAAATATGAAAAAAAGCCGTGATAAACGTCAAAAAATGTCTTGGCAAACGTCAAAAACCATCATAGCAAATGTCAAAATGGAATAGGTAAATGTCTAAAATGACAAATGTCGAAAAAGAGCGCCAAAATTAGTCATAGAGTGTCAAAATATCAAAAATGACAAATGTCAAAAAAGCCACGATAAATGTCAAAAAAATTATGACAAACGTCAAAAACAGTCAGAGTAAACGTCAAAACTGACTAGATAAATTGTCAAAAATGACAAATTTAAAACAGAGCTATGATAAAAGTTTAAAAATTTTAATGTCAGTGTGGTAAAAACATAGTGAATTTTTCAATTCAATGTAAGTAATAGTAAATGTCAAAAATGACTGGGTAAATGTAAAAATGACAAATGTCAAAAAAGAGATGATAAATGTCACCAAAAGTCATGGTAAACGTCAAATACAGTCATAGTACATGTCAAAACTAATTAGCTAAATTGTCAAAAATGACAAATATAAAAAAGAGCCATGATAAACGTCAAAAAATGTCATGACAAAGAACAAAAACCATCATAGCAAACCTCAAAATATACTAGGTAAATGTTTTAAATGACAAATGTCGAAAAAGAGCCTCAAAAACAGTCATAGTAAACGTCAAAAATGACTGGGTAAATGTCAAAAAGTAAAATGTCTAAAAAGCGATGATAAATGTCAAATAAGCTATGGTAAAAGTCAAAAACAGTCATAGTAAACGTCAAAACTGACTAGCTAAATTGTCAAAAATGACAAATATAAAAAAAACCATGATAAACGTCAAAAAATGTCATGGCAAAGGTCAAAAACCGTCATAGTAAACGTCAAAATATACTAGGTAAATGTTCAATATGGCAAATGTCGAAAAAAAGCCTCAAAAACAGTAATAGTAAACGACAAAAATGACTGGGTAAATGTCAAAAATGACAAATGTCAAAAAAGTGATGATAAATGTCACCAAAAGTCATGGTAAACGTCAAATACAGTCATAGCACACGTCAAAACTAATTAGCTAAATTGTCAAAAATGACAAATATAAAAAGAGCCATGATAAACGTCAAAACATGTCAAGGCAAAGGTCAAAAACCATCATAGTAAACGTCAAAATATACTAGGTAAATGTTTAAAATGACAAATGTCGAAAAAGATCCTCAAAAACAGTAATAGTAAATGTCAAAAATGACTGGATAAATGTGAAAAATGACAAATGTCAAACAAGTGATGACAAATGTCAAAAAAAGTCATGGTAAACGTCAAAAACAGTCATAGTAAACGTCAAAACTGATTAGCTAAATTGTCAAAAAATGACAAGTATAAAAAAGAGCCATGAAGAACGTCAAAAAATGTCAAGGCAAGGGTCAAAAAACATCATAGTAAACGTAAATATATATTATTCTAGGTAATATACATTATACTAAACTAAGACAAATGTCGAATAAGAGCCTCAAAAACAGTCATAGCAAACGTCATGAATAACTAGCTAAATTGTAAAAAATGACAAATATAAAGAAGAGCCATGATAAACGTCAAAAAGTGTCAATGTAAACGTCAAAAACCATCATAGAAAATGTCAAAATGGACTAGCTAAATGTCTAAAATGACAAATGTTGAAAAAGTGCGCCAAAAACAGTCATGGTAAACGTCTAAAATGACTAGGTAAATGTCAAAAATGACAATTGTCAAAAAAGTCATGACAAATGTAAAAAATAGTAATAGTAAACGTCAAAAACAGTCAGACTCAACGTCGAAAATGACTAGCTAAATGTCAAAAATGACATAAAAAAGAGCGATGACAACGGTCAAAAAATGTCATGGAAAACGTCAAAAATCATCATAGTAAACGTCAAAATAGACTAGATAAATGTTTAAAATGACAAATGTCGAAAAAGATGACGCTCTTTTTCGACAAATGTGACGAAAATGGTCATAGTAAACGTCAAAAATAATAATTGTCAAAAAAGTTATGATAAATATCAAAAAAGTCATAGCAAACGTCAAAAACAGTCATAGTAAACGCCAAAAGTGACTAGCTAAATGTCAAAAATGACAAATATAAAAAAGAGCCATGTTAAACGTCAAAAAATGTCATGTAAAACGTCATAAACCATCATAACAAATGCCAAAATGGACTAGGTAAATGTCTAAAATGACAAATGTCGAAAAAGAGCGCCAAAAACATTCATAGTAAATGTCAAAAATGACTAGGTAAATGTCAAAAATGACAACTGTCAAAAAAGGCACGATACATGTCAAAAAGTCATGCAAACGTCAAAAACAGTCAGAGTAAACGTCAAAACTGACTAGCTAAATGTAAAAAAATGACAGATAAAAAAAAGAGCGAAAAGAAACGCCCAAAAATGTCATGGAAAACGTCAAAAATCATCATAGTAAACGTCAAAATAGACTAGATAAATGCTTAAAATGACAAATGTCGAAAAAGAGCGTAAAAAATAGTATATATAGTAAATATAGTAGTATATATAGTAAATATAGTAGTATATATAGTAAACGTCAAAAATGACTAATTAATGTCAAAAATGATTAATGTCAAAAAAGTATCATCACTTTTTTGACATTTATCATGTGTCAAATGTCAAATTTATTTATTTATTTATCAAATGTCAAAAAAAGTAATGGTAAACGTCAAAAACAGTCATAGTAAACGTCATAACTAACTAGCTAAATTGTCAAAAATGACAAATATACAAAAGCCATGATAAACGTCAAAAAATGTCAAGGCAAAGGTCAAAAACCATCATAGTAAACGTCAAAATATACTAGGTAAATATTTAAAATGATAAATGTCGAAAAAATCCTCAAAAACAGTTATAGTAAATGTCAAAAAAGACTGGGTAAATGTCCAAAATGGAAAATGTCAAAAAATTGATGATAAATGTCAAATAAGTCATGGTAAACGTCAAAAACGGTCATAGTAAACGTCAAAACTGACCAGCTAAATTGTCAAAAATGACAAATATAAAAAAGAGCCATGATAAACGTCAAAAAATGTCAGGGCAAAGGTCAAAAACCATCATAGTAAACGTCAAAATTTACTAGGTAAATGTTTAAAATAACAAATGTCGAAAAAGAGCCTCAAAAACAGTAATAGTAAACGTCAAAAATGACTGGGTAAAAGTCAAAAATGACAAATGTCAAAAAAGTGATGATAAATGTCAAAAAAAGTCATGGTAAACGTCAAAAACAGTCATAGTAAACGTCAAAACTAACTAGCTAAATTGTCAAAAATGAAAAATATAAAAAGAGCCATGATAAACGTCAAAACATGTCAAGGCAAAGGTCAAAAACCATCATAGTAAACGTCAAAATATGCTAGGTAAATGTTTAAAACAACAAATGTCGAAAAAGAGCCTCAAAAACAGTCATAGTAAACGTCAAAAATGACTGGGCAAATGTCAAAAATGATAAACGTCAAAAAGTGATGATAAATGTAAAAAAAGTCATGGTAAACATCAAAAACAATCATAGTAAACGTCAAAACTGAATAGCTAAATTGTCAAAAATGACAAATATAAAAAAGAGCTATGATAAACGTCAAAAAATGTCATGGCAAAGGTCAAAAACCTTCATAGTAAACGTCAAAATAGACTAGGTAAATGTATAAAATGACAAATGTCGAAAAAGAGCCTCAAAAACAGTCATAGTAAACGTCAAAAATGACTGGGTAAATGCCAAAAATGACTGGGTAAATGTCAAAAATGACTGGGTAAATGTCAAAAATGACTGGGTAAATGTCAAAAATGACAAATGTCTGAAATGAAAAAATTAAATATGACAAAGAAGTCATAGTAAACATCAAAACTGTCTAACAAAATGTCAAAGAAGAAAAATATAAAAGAGTCATGATAAACGTCAAAAAATGTCCTGGCAAACGTCAAAAACCATCATAGTAAACGTCAAAATAGACTAGGTATATGTCTAAAATAACAAACGTCATTGTACACGTCCAAAATGACTGGGTAAATGTCAAAAGTAAAAAAAAAGAGTCGTATAAATGTCATAAAGAGTCATGGTAAACGTCATGGTTAATGACTGTAAATCCCAAACGTTGGCTCTGTGGACCAACTAAAAAATAATATATCAATCAACGACCAATCTCAAAAATAATATATCTTCAGTGATAAACCAAATGTCAAAAAAAGTGTAATTTTCCTAAAAATTGTCTAAAATCTAAAACAAAACAAACTACATAAGAACTGTCAAAAATCTGTCAAAAACAATTCACTAAAAAACCTGGAAGAATGGTCAAAAATACCTCAAATATTTGACATTATATTGACATATTTCCGATAACCATTTGACATTGACATATTTTTATCAAATAAGTGACACAATGACATACTTCCATCAAATATTTGACATTATATTGACATATTTACGTCAAATAGTTGACATTGACAAATTTCTATCAAATATGTGACATAATGACTGCCAACAAATAATTGACATTATATTGACATATTTCTGTCAAATATTTTATTTTGTCAAATATTAACATTGACATATTTTTATAAAATATGTGACATAATGACACATACTTCCATCAAATATTTGACATTATATTGACTTTACCTTGTGCATTTTTCGGGTAGATGGAGGGCCTGGTACCACAGAACCGCGGCCACGATGACCGACCAGGTCCTCAGCGGTCCCAAAACGAAGGCCAAGGTGCCGTAAGCCAGCCAGAAGAAATAGGCCATGATCAGCTGGATGACCATCAGCACGGCGAACGGCACGTTGAGCAGCAGCTGCGACAGCTTCGACCGCGCCTTGCCCGGCTTGATCACGTGATACTGAAAACTGGACCAGAACATTTGCACGATATCCTTTACAGCGGAGCATGATTACCTGTGGTCGGCGCCGTGGGCCAAGATCAACGTGATCGGGATTTGGAACGTGAAGAGCTAAAAATTGTTAAGAACTGTCAAAATTGATGGGAAAAAATGTCAAATTGCCAAATTTGAAGTCCAAAAAAAGAAGTGCCAAATTTGAACTCCAAGTTTGGCACCAAAATCTCGAAAATTAGCCAAGGATGAATAGAGTTGAAGAAAAATAAGTCAAAATTCATATGGGATGATCAACAGTAATGGTGAGGGTTTAATATTGACGCAAATGGAAGAAAATTGATGGAAGAGAAGTCAACATTGATCAAGGATGAATAAAATTCAATAAAAATAAGTCAAAGTTGATATGGGATAATAAAAATTAATGGTACGAGTTTTAATATTGATGGAAAATGATAGGATATTGATGGAAAAAAGGGTCAAAATTTATGGAAAAAGTGTCGAAATTGATGGAAAAAGTGTCAAAATTAATGGAAAGTGTCCAAATTGATGGAAAAAGTGTCAAAATTGATGGAAAAAGTGTCAAAACTAATGGAAAACTGCCAAAATTGATGGAAAAAGTGTCAAAATTGGTGGGAAGTGTCAAAATCGGTGGAAAAACTGTCAAAATTGATTGAAACAGTGTTAAAATTGATGGAAAAAGTGTGAAAATTGACGAAAAAGTGTCAAAATTGATGGAAAGTGTCAAAAGTGATGGAAAAAGGGTCAAAATTGATGGAAAAAATGTCAAAATTGACCGAAAAAAAGTCAAAATTTACCGAAAAAGTGTCAAAATTGATGGAAAAAGTGTCAACATTGATGGGAAAAGCGTCAAAATTGATGGAAAAAGTGTCAAAATTGACGGAAAAGTGTCAAAATTGATGGAAACAGCGTCAAAATTGATGGAAAAAGTGTCAAAATTGACGGAAAGAGTCAACATTAACGAAAAAAGTGTCAAAATTGATGGAAAAGTGTCAAAATCGATGGAAAAAGTATCAACATTAATGGGAAGAGTGTCAAAATCGGTGGAAAAACTGGCAAAATTGATAGAAACAGTGTTAAAATTGATGGAAAAAGTGGCAAAATTGATGGAAAAAGGGTCAAAATTGATGCAAAAAGTGTCAACATTGACGGAAAAAGTGTAAAAATTGATGGAAAAAGTGTAAAAATTGATGGAAAAAGTATCAAAATTAATGGGAAGAGTGTCAAAATTGATGGAAAAAGTGTCAAAATTGATGGAAAAAGGGTCAAAATTCATGGAAAAAGTGTCAACATTGACGGAAAAAGTGCAAAAATTGATGGAAAAAGTCTCAAAATTGATGGCAAAACTGTCAACATTGATGGAAAAGTGTCAACATTGATGAAAAACTGTCAAAATTGATGGAAAGTGTCAAAATTGTAGAAAAAACTGTCAAAATTAATGGAAAAAAAGTAAAAATCTATGGAAAAAGTGTCAAAATTGATGGAAAAAGTGTCAAAATCGATGGAAAAACTACCAAAATCGAAGGAAATGTCAAAATTGATGGATAAAGTGCCAAAATTGATGGAAAGTGTCAAAATTCATGAAAAGTGTCAACATTGGTGGAAAAAGTGTCAAAACTGACGGAAAGTGTTAAAATTGATGGAAAAACTGTTAAAATTGATGGAAAAAGTGTCAAAATTGATGGAAAAACTGTCAAAATTGATGGAAAAGTGTCAAAATTGATGAACAAACTGTCAAAATTGATGGAAAAAGTGTCAAAATCGATGGAAAAAGTGTCAAAATCGAAAGAAAGTGTCAAAATTGATGAAAATTTTTTCAAAATTGATGGAAAGTGTCAACATTGATGAAAAAAGTTGTCAAAATTGAAGGAAAAAGTGTCAAAATTGACGGAAAAAGTGTCAAAATTGATGGAAAAACTGTCAAAAATGATGGAAAAAGTGTCAAAATTGATGGAGAAACAGGCAAAATTGTTGGAAAGTGTCAAAATTGATGGAAAAAGTGTCTAACTTGATGGAAAGTGTCAAAATTAATGGAAAAAGTGTCAAAATTAATGCAGGAAGTGTCAAAATAGATCTAAATTTATGGAAAAAGTATTTAAAACAATAAAAGATGATCAGAATTGATGGAAGATAAAAATTGTTTAGGGAAGATGAAATTTGATTGCAAAATTTTTGTTTTTGATTGTTGAAGGATGTGTCAAAATTGATGGAAGACGTGTCAAAATTGATGCAAGAATTGAATATGTATTAAAACTTTGAATCATGCTATAAATTGTTACTTTTGATATATCATACCGTCAAATAATTACCTGGAGGAATCCGTAGGCGTAGGTGAAGGAGCCGGGTAAAAAGGTGTTGTTGACGAAGATGCCCCAGGCGAAGATGACGCCGATGTGGTTCTCAATGATGTGCCCAATGGACCAAGGGCCGAAGCTCAGGTAGACGGGGTAAAGGACCAGTGGCCAAAAGAGGCGATCCACGCTGGCCAAGATCCAAAGCTTCCTCATCCACGACTTGAAGCAGCCTTTCCGCAAAAGCGGCTTCTGCATCTTACCTTCTAAAAGTGTTGACGGGTTTTTTACGAAAAAATTTGACAGGTTTGTGTTAAACTGTTTTGACAAGAAATCAAAAATATGACACTTACCTTTGACGAGTTTGTGCAAAAATCTAAACAAAATCAAAGGAAATATTGTGGATATCAAAAGCGTCACAAACATCCCTTTGAACTGGAAAAAGAAAGCGGAAATGGCAAAGTCAACAAAACGCACTGTCATTATTACGAAAACCTTGTCAAACTGTCAAAATCGGACTCACTATTATACTGGCGTTGCCCATCAAGGCGATCCTTGGCAGAAGATCGAACGACATCCGAGTCCCATCCAGCGCAAAAGGTTGCGTCAATGTCTTCTTCCTCCCTTCAGAATCCTTGACAGATACCTAAAACATCAACAAGGTGGTGGTCAAAATTGTTTAGGCATACTAAAACTTGCTCAAAATTGATGTTAACACAATTAGATGTCTTTCATTAGCCGTCATACAATTTTTGACATTCACCTGTATGTTATGCAATCCGCTTTTGTAAAGATTTGGCGACCATTCGGCGACGTACAACGGTCCACTGACGTGTCGACATTCGACCCATTTCGCACTGTCAATTTTTACCTTGACGGCCTTTATTTTTGACATTGAAAACGCCAAAATCCTGGAAAATTTTGACAATTGGATTTGTTCCTGTCAAATTTCCACGGTTTACCTGATGTGGGTGGAGTTTCTGAGAGTGTCCAGGCTCTCCTTGCCCGGGATTACGAAGAGGGCATGTTTAGGGTTGGTCACTAGAATCACCGGCCAATCGCGATGCTGCACGTCCACGAACGACACCAATCCGTGATCCACAGCCATCAAACGATATCTAAAACAAATGTCAAAATTGACAAGCTAGCATTTAAGCCTCAATTAAAAACGTTTGAAGTTACTTAGTGTAGACTAGTTAGTCCAGGCTTCAAGACTAAGGGTTAATCTTCAGTTTAAGACTAAGTATGTAGTTGTAGCTTAGATAGTTTTTAAGTTATAGACAGTCAAAGACAACTGATTCCAACTTTTGTAGTTTCTTCTTTTTAGCTTAAGTACTGACAAACCAACTTACTTTGACTCATATACTTAGTCTTACTTTTTAGATTAAGATCCAATCTTGTGTTTAAGACTAAATTTGTAGTCGTAACCAAGTTAGTTCGTAAGTTATAGACATTCAAACTTAAATTAGTCTATTTCACTATCTTCCCTATTTTTGACTTTAATTCAGAAGCAACCGTTTTGGTTTTAGCTTAAGTACAGACAAACGAACTTACTTAGAGTTGACTAAATAGTCCAGATTTAAAGATTAAGGATCAGTCTTCAGTTTAAGACTAATTATATCATTGCAACTTAGATATTTTCTAAGTTATAGACGTTCAAACTTGAATTAGTCTATTTCACTACTTTTACTTTAATTCAGCAGCAACTGTTATGGTTTTAGCTTAAGTACAGACAAAGCAACTTACTTAGAGTTGACTACTTAGTCTAGATTTAAAGATTAAGAATCAATCTTGAGTTTAAGACTAATTACATCTTTGTAACTTAGATATTTTCTAAGTTATAGACCCGCAAAATGAACTTAGTCCAATTTCGCAAATTTCTACTTTGTAGCTTAAGTACAGACAAACAAACTCACTTAGACTTATCTACATAGTATTAGTTCTTAGATTAAGATCCAACCTCGAGTTTAAGACTAAATTTGTAGTCGTAACTAGCTTAGTTTGTGAGTTATAGACATTCAAATTACTGACCTTCTGTTATCCTTCCAATCCCCTAACTCGAGCTCTAAGAACCCGTTCTTCTGAAGTGTGTACATCTTGGAGACTAACCCTCCGAGGGTGTGCAGGTGTCCGCAGAGGTAGACCAAGCTCTGGTCCAGCTTGCGGATTAAGGATCGAATGCCCTCCCCCTCGCTGAGGATGCAAGAGGTGGGGAAGTGCCCGAACCAGATGGTGTGGTCACTGCTGGTCGCCTCGACTTGCTCGATGATCCGGTTGATTTCGGCCACCTCTGGCCGGTCCAGCATGCCCACAAAGTTGAAGGGCCTTCTTGGCCCCGGCTCGAGACAAGCATCCACACCAATGAATGAGTAGAGGTCCCCATTTTTCCGGATTTGCTGCAGGTAGGAGCGAGGATGTTCCTTGCCTTGGATGGAGTAGTTCGGGAAAAAGTTCTCTCGAGATTCCAGACTCGCCACATTGAAATTATCTGCAGATTATTAAATCGTCTATCTATAAGACATAAAACTAACCATGATTTCCTCGGATATCCAACCAGATGGTCTTGACCAACACATTCGTCTCGTTCAACACATTCCTATAGGCCTGCCATTCGCCCTTAAACTGTTTCGACCCGATGCTGTCCTTTGTCTTGGCATCTGTCAAGTCCCCCGAGGCCAGTACCACACTTGGCTTGATAATGTCCAGTGTCAGGTGGCAAAACTCCCGCAGCTCTGACACCCGCGATGGATCCTTGAAGATGCTGATGTGAATGTCGGAGATCTAGAAAAATAAATAGTCCACATAAATCTCGTTAGTCTAAATCTGAATTGTTAACCTGTAGGAACCAGATGAGGTGTTCGTCGGAGTCTTTGAGGTCGGGGCCCTTCTTCCGCTCAGCTTCCTGCGGCTTGTCTTTGGTGTAGTAAGCCTCCTCGTGGTTGAGGATGTTGGAGACGTTGGCAATCAGGATCGAGAAAATTATCATCGGGATCAACAGGATCAGGGCGGACTTAGTCATTCTCATCTTCAGCGATCAACTGGACATAGTCGACTGGGCTTTGCTGCACTCCGTCCCTACAAATCTAGTCGGACTTCCTCCACTGGCTCTTGCACTTGACCCCACTGTCTTGTCTGCTTTGTTTTGACACCGACTGTCAATGTCACAGCTGATTTCGTTAGTCACTAGACGTGCTACAGTTACCCGTGTAAGTTTGGTTGCCTAAAATTTAAACATTTCAAATTCTTAGCAAGTCAATAACTAGTTAACTAGACTAGATAGACTATGTGTGTAAAAACTAGTTTATAGTGTATTAAATTTGGAATCAACTTATGTAGTCTACATAAGTATAAGTCAATTAGTTTGTCTGTAATATGAGAATTTGTTGGCAAATTTTTACTGTGTTTACTTTACAAGCTAATAACTAGTTAACTAGACTAGATAGACTAGGTGTGTAAAAACTGGTCTATTGTGCAGGAAATTGGGAATAAGCTGGTGTAGACTACATGAGTATAAGTCAGTTAGTTTGTCTGTAATTTGAGAATTAGTTGGAAAATTTTTAGTGTGCTTACATTGCAAGCTAATAACTAGTTAACTAGACTAGATAGACTAATTCTGTAAAAACTGGTTTATAGTGTATAAATTGGGAATAAGCTGATTTAGACAACATGAGTATAAGCCAATTAGTTTGTCCGTAATTTGGGAATTAGTTGGAAATTTTTTAGTGTGCTTACTTTGCAAGCTAACAACTAGTTAACCATACTAGATAGACTAGGTCTGTAAAAACCAGTTTATAGTGTGTAAAATTTGGAATAAGCTGGTTTAGACTACATGAGTATAAGTCAATTGATTTGTCTGTAATTTGATAATTAGTTGGAATATTTTTAGTGTGCTTACTTTGCAAGTTAATAACTAGTTAACTAGACTAGATAGACTACGTGTATAAAAACTAATTTATGGTGAAATAAATTGGGAATAAACTGATGTAGTCTACATGTGTATATGTCAGTTAGTTTGACTGTAGTTGGAGAATTAGTTACAAGCTAATAACTAGTTAACTAGAATAGATAGACTAGTACTGAAAAAACTAGTTTATAGTGTATTAAATTGGGAATAAGCATGAGTATAGGTCAGTTAGTCTGTTTGTAATTTGAGAATTAGTAGGAAAAGTTTTAGTCTACTAACTTTGCAAGCTAATAACTAGTTAACTAGATAAGTTATCATAGTAAATGCATTAGATGGCGTAGTAAACGTCTAAAATTGATTAACCGATGTCAAAAACAGCAAAAATGTCAAAAACGTCATCAAAATCACAGAAAAATTACAAAAATTGTTATAGTAAATGTATTAAATGGTGTAGTAAATGTAAAAAATTACATATTCATTATCAAAATGACAGTTAAACTGTCAAAAATGATTAAAAAAAAGTCCCAAATTGATTAGCCGAATGTCAAAAACAGCAAAAATGTCAAAAACGACATCAAAATCACAGAAAAATTGCAAAACATATTATAGAAAATGTATTAAATGGCGCAGTAAATGTCAAAAGTTAATTATGCATTGTCAAAATGATAAATAAAGTGTCAAAAATGATTAACCGAATGTCAAAACAGGAAAAAATGTCAAAAATGACACCAAAATCACAGAAAACATGCATAAATTATCATAGTAAATGCATTAGATGGCGTAGTAAAGGTCGAAAATTGATTAGTCGAATGTCAAAAACAGCAAAAATGTCAAAAACGACATTAAAACCACAGAAAAATTGCAAACAATTTTATAGTAAATGTATTAAATGGCGTAGTAAATGTCAAAAATTACATATGCATTGTCAAAATGACAAATAAAGTGTCAGCAATGATTAGTCAAATGTCAAAACAGGAAAAATATAAAAAACGACATCAAATGTCAAAACAGAAAAAAAAGGACTCTAAAATAAATATATATGTTCTCTAAAAATAGAAAACATGCAAAAATTGTAGTAGTAGTAGTAAGTACTGTAGGCAGTACTAGATGGTGTGGTAAATGTCGAAAATTGATTAGTCGAATGTCAAAACAGCAAAAATGTCAAAAACGACATCAAAATCACAAAAAAGTTGCAAAAATTATTATAGTAAATGTATTAAATGTCAAAAATTACGTATGCATTGACAAAATGACAAATAAAGTGTCAAAATAATTAATCAAAAGTCAAAACAGAAAAATTGAAAAAAATGAGATCAAAATCGCAGAAAACAAGCAAAAATTATTGTAGTAAATCTATTAGATGGCCTAGTAAACGTCGAAAATTGATCATAGAATGTTAAAAACGGCAAATATGTCTAAAACGACATCAAAATCTCAGAAAAATAGCATACATTTTTATAGTAAATGTATGAAATGGCGTAGTAAATGTCAAAAGTTACATATGCGTTGACAAAATGTTAAATAAAGTGTAAAAAAATGATTATTCATCAAATGTCAAAATAGGAAAAATGTCAAGCACGACACCAAAATCACAGAAAACTTGCAAAAATTATTGAAGTAAATATATTGGATGGCGTTGTAAATGTCCCAAATTGATTAGCCGAATGTCAAAAACAGTAAAAATGTCAAAAACGACATCAAAATCATAGAAAAATTGCAATACTTGTTATAGTAAATGGATGAAATGGTGTAGTAAATGTCAAAAGTTACATATGCATTGCCAAAATGACAAATGAAATGTCAATAATGATTAGTCAAATGTCAAAACAGGAAAAATGTAAAAACGACAGCAAAATCACGCAAATCATGTATAAATTATCATAGTAAATGCATTAGATGGCATAGTAAAGATCAAAAATTGATTAGTCGAATGTCAAAAACAATAAAAATGTCAAAAACGTCATCAAAATCACAGAAAAATTGCAAAAAATATTGCAGTAAATGTATTAAATGGCGTAGTAAATGTCAAAAATTACATATGCATTATCAAAATGACAAATAAACTGTCAAAAATGATTAGTCAAATGTCAAAACAGGAAAAATATAAAAAACGACACCAAAATCACAGAAACTTGCAATAAATATTTTAGTAAATGTATTAGATGGCGTTGTCTCAAAAGCCATCTTAAAGTCTCAAATTGATTAGCCGAATGTAAAAAGCAGCAAAAATGTCAAGAACGACATCAAAATCATAGAAAAATTGCAAAAGTTATTATATTAAATGTATTAAATGGCGTAGTAAATGTCAAAATTACATATGAATTATGAAAATGACAAATGGAAAAATATCAAAAACGACACCAGAATCACGCAAAACATGCAAAAATTATCGTAGTAAATGCATTAGATGGCATAGTAAAGGTCAAAAATTGATTAGAGAAATGTCAAAAACAGCAAAAAATGTCAACGACACCAAAATGACAAAAAAATTGCTAAAATTATAGTAGTAAATGTATTAAATGGCGTAGTAAATGTCAGAAATTACATATGCATTGTCAAAATGACAAATAAAGTGTCAAGAAGTGATTAATCAAAAGTCAAAACAGGAGAAATGTCAAAAACGACACCAAAATCACAGAAAACATGCATAAATTATCATAGTAAATGTATTAGATGGCGTAGTGAACGTCTAACATTGATTAGTCAAATGTCAAAAACAGCAAAAATGTCAAAAACGACACCAAAATCACAGAAAAATTGCAAAAATTATTGTAGTAAATGTATTAAATGGCGTAGTAAATGTCAAAAATTATATATGTATTGTCAAAATGACGAATAAACTGTCAACAATGATTAATCAAATGTCAAAACAGGAAAAATATCAAAAACGACTCCAAAATCACAGAAAACATGCAAAAATTATTGTAGTAAATGTATTAGCTGGCGTAGTGGACGTCTAAAATTGATTAATCAAATGTCAAAAACAGAAAAATTGTCGAAAACGACATCAAAATCAAAGAAAAATTGCAAAAATTATTATAGTAAATGTATTAAATGGCGTAGTAAATGTCAAAAATTTCCTTGATTTTTCATAACGGTGGTTTCTTTTACGGGGTGGAGTTGTTGGCCCCGCGCCCAACCCTCCTCTTTTATCCGGGCTTGTAACCGGCAACAGCAATCACTGGGCTACTCGGTCCACCCAGCAACCACTGCAGGCAGAGTTCTGTAATGTTCATGTAATGAATGACGAAAGACCCACAAAACGAGCACTTATATCAGAACCTGATGGAAATAGAGGAAGAGGTCGACCAAAATTGCGATGGATAGACGGGGTAGAAAAAGACCTGAGAAGCATAGGGGTAACTAACTGGAAGAATAAAGCCCAAGACAGAGACGGATGGCGGAAGATCCTTGAGGAGGCCAGGACCCACCCAGGGTTGTAGTGCCAACGACGATGAAATGTCAAAAATTACATATGCATTGTCAAAATGACAATTAAACTGTCAAAAATGATTAGTCAAATGTCAAAAACGACACAAAAATCACAGAAAACTTGCACAAATTATCATAGTAAATGCATTAGATGGTGTAGTACACGTCGAAAATTGATTAGTCGAATGTCAAAAACAGCAAAAAGAAAGAAAAGAAATTATTTTAGTAAATGGCGTAGTAAATGTCTAAAATTGATTAGTCTAATGATAAAAACAGCAAAAATGTCTAAAACGACACCAACGTCACAGAAAAATTACAAAACCTCAGAGAAAAAATGCAAAACATCATAGAAAAAATACAAAAACTATTATAGTGAATGTATTAAATGGCGTAGAAAATTACATATGCATTGTCAAAATGACAAGTAAACTGTCAAAAATTACTACTCAAATGTAAAAACAGGTAAAATGTCAAAAAAGACACTAAAAAACACAGAAAACATGCAAAAAATATTGTAGTATATGTATTACATGGCGTAGTGAACGTGTAAAATTGATTACACAAATGTAAAAACGTACAAAATTTGAGAAACGACACAAAAATCACAGAAAAATGGCAAAAATTATTATAGTAAATGTATTAAAGTGTCAAAAATAATTAATTAAATGTCAAAACAGGAAAAATGTCAAAAACGACACGAAAATCACAGAAAACTTCCAAAAATTATTATAGTAAATGTATTAGATGGCGTTGGAAACGTCTAAAACTGATTAGTCGAATATCAAAAACAGTAAAAATGTCAAAAACGACATCAAAATCAAAGAAAAATTGCAAAAATTATTATAGTAAATGTATTAAATAGCGTAGTAAATGTCTAAAATAACATATGCAAAATAAAAATGACAAATAAAGTGTCAAAAATGATTAATCAAATGTCAAAACAGGAAAAAATGTTAAAAACGACACAAAAAATCAAAGAAAACATGCAAAAATTATTATAGTAAATGTACTAGATGGCGTAGTGAACGTCTAAAATTGATTAGTCAAATGTCAAAACCAGTAAAAATGTCAAAAACAAAATCAAAATCACAGAAAAATTTCAAAAATTATTGTAGCAAATGTATTAAATGGCGCAGTAAATGTCTAATATAACATATGCATAGTCAAAATGACAAATAAAGTGTCAAAGATTATTAATCAAAAGTCAAAACAGGAAAAATGTCAAAAACGACACAAAAATCACAGAAAACATGAAAAAATTATTGTAGTAAATGTACTAGATGGCGTAGTGAACGTACAAAATTGATTAGTCAAATGTCAAAAACAGCAGAAATGTCAAAAACAACATCAAAATCACAGAATACATTGCAAAAATTATTGTAGTAAATGTACTAAATGGCGTAGTAAATGTCAAAAATGATTAATCAAATGTCAAAACAGGAAAAATGTCAAAAACAACTCCAAAATCACAGAAAACATGCAAAAATATTGTAGTAAATGCATTAGATGGCATAGTAAAGGTCAAAAATTGATTAGTCGAACGTCAAAAACAGTAAAAATGTCAAAACGACATCAGAATCACAGAAAAATTGCAAAGATTATTATAGTAAATGTATTAAAAAGCGTAGTAAACGTCAAAAACGACACCAAAATCACAGAAAACGTGCAAAAATTATTGTAGTAAATGTATTAGGTGTCGTAGACGTCAAAAACAGAAAAAATGTCAAAAACGACTTCAAAATCAAAGAAAAAATGCAAAAATTATTATAGTAAATGTAATAAATGGCGTAGTAAATGTCAAAAATTACATATGCATTGTCAAAATGACAAATAAAGTGTCAAAAATTATTAATCCAGTCAAAACAGGGAAAATGTGAAAAACGACACCAAAGCCACAGAAAACATGCAAACATTATTGTAGTAAATGTATTATATGGCGTAGTAAATGTCAAAAATTACATATGAATTGTCATAATGACAAAAATAAGTGTGAAAAATGATTAGTCAAATGTCAAAACAGGAAAAATGTCAAAAAACAACTCCAAAATCACAGAAAACTTGCAAAAATTATTGTAGTAAATGTACTAAATGGCGTTGTAAACGTTGGAAATTGATTAGTCGAATGTCAAAAACAGCAAAAATGTCAAAAACGACATCAAAATCACAGAAAAATTGCAAAAATTTTTATAGTAAATGTATTAAATGGCGTAGTAACGGTCAAAAATTACATATGCATTGTCAAAATGACAAATAAAGTGTTAAAAATAATTAAACTAGTCAAAACAGGAAAAAATGTCAAAAACGACACCAAAAATCCCGAAAACATACAAAAATTATTGTAGTAATTGTAATAGATAGCGTAGTGGACGTCTAAAATTGATCAGTCAAATGTCAAAAACAGCTTATAGTGTATTAAATGGAGAATAAGTTATAGGCTTAAAAATATATTTCTGTAAGTTTTAAAAAAAATTAACAACAAACTTAACAATAAATTCAGTAAGTTAGGAAAAGTAAATCAACATAGATTATTATAAATTAAACATTGGTAGAACGTCATTTGGCATTAATAACATCAGTAAAAGTATTCAATTAAATTTTCCCGCTTCATTTCGTGCTAAATCAAGTGCGAAAATGTGTGCATTCACTAGTCAAAGTATACAGTTACTTTGTGTAAATGGACTAGTAAGTGTATACATTCACTGAACGCGAATATATATTTTAAGATACATTTCAATTGTTGTGAATACATTTACTGAATGAACTCGTAAGTGCATACATTCTCAGAGAGCTAATGTATGTTTTAAGACTCATAAGTGCATAAATTCACAGAGAGATAATGTATGTTTCAAGACACTTTTGATTAGTTGTGAATATATTTACTGTGTGTGTATGGACTAGTAAGTGTATACATTCACTGAGTGCAAGTATATGTTTAAAGACACATTTCGTTAGTTGTGAATACATTTACTGAATGAACTCGTGTGAAGTGCATACATTCACTAAGAACTAATGTATGTTTCAAGACACTTCTGATTAGTTGTGAATAACATACACACACGATCATGTGTATGGACTAGTAAGTGTATACATTCACTGATTAGTTGTGAATACATTTACTGCAAGAACTCGTAAGTGCATACATTCACTAAGAGCTAATGTATATTTCAAGACACTTCTGATTAGTTGTGATACACACACAGTCATGTGTATGGACTAGTAAGTGTATACATTCACTGAGTGCAAATATATGTTTAAAGACACATTTCGTTAGTTGTTAATGCATTTGCTGAATGGACTAGTAGGTGTATACATTTACTGAGTGTAAATGAGACACGTTTTGTAGCAGCAAGAGTGTAACAACTCACTCTTGCCATTTTGAGCCTCTTTGAGTCCTTATAGCCATTTTGAGCCTCTCGAGCAAAATTGTAACAAAACCACAAAATATGACACAAAATTGAATTAAAATCTACATTGAGTCGTTAGGATTGGAATCAACGAAGCTTTTAGTTGTTGAATCCGGTTTGACGTACCAAATTGACGCCGCTTCCCTGAAAAAACAGAAAAAATGTCAAAAACGGCACCAAAATCACAGCAAAATTGCCAAAACTGTTGTAGTAAATGTATTAAATGGCGTAGTAAATGTCAAAAATGACATGTGTATTGTCAAAATTACAAATCAAGTGTCAAAATTGACTTGTCAAATATTAAAATCACGGAAAAATTGCTATAGTTATTTAAACTTTAAAGTTATTAGTAAATGTCAAAAATTAGATATGCCTTGTCCAAATTGACAAATAAAGCGTCAAAAATGATTAGAAGAAATATGTTAAAACATAAAGATTGTCAAAAACGACATCAAAATCACAGAAAACATGCAAAAATTATTATAGTAAATGTATTAAATGGCGTAGTAAATGTATAAAATTGATTAGTCAAATGTTAAAAATAGCAAACATGTCAAAAACGACACCAACGTTACAGAAAAATTACAAAACATTACAGAAAAAATGTAAAACATCACAGACAAAATGCAAAAAGTATTATAGTGCATTGCATATGAATTGTCAAAATGACAAATAAACAGTCAAATATGATTACTCAAATGTAAAAAACAGGTAAAATGTCAAAAGAGACACTAAAAACACAGAAAACATGCAAAAACTATTGTAGTATATGTATTACATGGTGCACTTGAACGTCTAAAATTGATTAATAAAATGTCAAAAAGGTAAAAATCTCAAAAACAACACAAAAATCAATCAAAGTAATAAAGTGTCAAAAATGATTAATCAAAAGTCAAAACCGGAAACATTTCAAAAACGACACCAAAATCACTGAAAACATGCAAAAATTATTGTAGTAAATGTATTAGATGGCGTTGGAAACGTCTCAAACTGATTAGTCGAATGTCAAAAACAACAAAAAATGTGAAAAACGACATTAAAACCACAGAAACATTATTATAGTAAATGTATTAAATAGTGTAGTAAATGTCTAAAATAACATGCGTTGTTAAAATGACAAATAAACTGTCAAAAATGATTCAATCAAATTTCAAAACAGGAAAAATGTCAAAAACGACACCAAAATCACAGAAAACTTGCAAACATATTGGTAGTAAATGTATTAGATGGCGTTGTAAACGTCTCAAATTGATTAGTCGAATGTCAAAAACAGCAAAAATGTCAAAAACGAC
The DNA here is from genome assembly GCA_944588485.1 of Phosphuga atrata. Classification (NCBI taxonomy): domain Eukaryota; kingdom Metazoa; phylum Arthropoda; class Insecta; order Coleoptera; family Silphidae; genus Phosphuga; species Phosphuga atrata. Next base: position 9,435,422 of record OX155908.1, on the reverse strand, counting down.
ATCAAAATCACAGAAAAATTGCAAAAATTATTATAGTAAAAGTATTAAATGGCGTAGTAAATGTCAAAAATTACATATACATTGTCCAAATGTCAAATAAACTGAAAAATGTTTAATCGAATGTCAAAAGAGGAAAAATGTCAAAAACAACTCCAAAATCACAGAAAACATGCAAAAAATATTGTAGTAAATGTACTAGATGGCATAGTAGACGTCGAAAATTGATTAGTCGAATGTCAAAAACAGCAAAAATGTCAAAACGGCATCAAAATCACAGAAAAAAATATTGTAGTAAATGTATTAAATGGCGTAGTAAATGTCAAAAATTGCATATGCATTGTCAAAATGACAAATAATTTGTCAAAGATGATTAATCAAATGCCAAAACAGAGAAAATGTCAAAACCGGCACCAAAATCACAGAAAACATGCAAAAATTATTGTAGTAAATGTATAAGGCGGCGTAGTGGACGTCTAAAATTGATTAATTCAATGTCAAAAACCGAAAAAATATAAAAAAAGACTAAAAAGACAGAGAATGTCAAAAATTACATATGCATTGTCAAAATGACAAATAAAGTGTCAAAAATGATTAATCAAGAGACTTAATTAATCACGACACCAAAATCACAGACAACATGCAAAAATTATTGTAGTAAATGTATTAAATGGCGTAGGAAACGTTTAAAATTGATCAGCCAAATGTCAAAAACAGCAAAAATATAAAAACGACAACAAAATCACAGAAAAATTGCAAATGTATTAAATGACGTAGTAAATGTTAAAAATTACATATGAATTGTCATAATGACAAATAAAGTGTCAAAAATCATTAGTCAAGAGTCAAAACAGGAATAATGTCAAAAACGATACCAAAATCACAGAAAACATGCAAAAATTGTTGTAGTAAATGTATTAAATGGCATAGTAAGCGTCTAAAATTGATCAGTCGAATGTCAAAATCGGCAAATATATCAAAAACAATATCAAAATCACAGAAAAATTGCAAAAATTATTGTGGTAAATGTCAAAAATAAGATATGAATTGTCATAATGATTAAAATAAAGTGTCAAAAATAATTAGTTAAATGACAAAAACAGGAAAAATGTCAAAAAACGACTCCAAAAACACAGAAAAGATGCAAAAATTATTGTAGTAAATGTACTAGATGGCATTGTAAACGTCGAAAATTGATTAGTCGAATGTCAAAAACAGCAAAAATGTCAAAAACGACATCAAAATCACAGAAAAATTGCAAAAATGATTGTACTAAATGTATTAAAGGCCGTAGTAAATGTCAAAAATTACATATGCATTGTCAAAATGAGAAATCAAATGTTAAAAATTATTAACCAAATGTCAAAAATAATTGGTCATATGTCAAAAATAATTGGTCAAATGTCAAAAAACGATCGGTCGAATGTTATAAATGATTGGTTAGATGTAAAAAATTATCAGCTAAACGTCAAAAATGATAATTTAAATGTGGGAAGTTATCAGTCAAAGTGATTCTCAAAGCAACAATTGTTTAAAAATCTTTGTCAAACAATTGTCACAAATCTAACAGACATGTCAGAAGTGATCAATCAAAGGGATTGTCATAGCAACAATTGTATAAAAATCTTTGTCAAACATCTAACTTAGAACTGTCTAAATACTGACATTTCTTTATTACCTGGTGCATTGTTTTGGCAAATGAAGCGCCTGGTACCACAGAACCAAGGCCAAAACGACCGACCAACTGCTCAGCGGCCCCAAGAAGAACGCTATCGTCCCGTAGGACACTAGGAAGAAGTAGGCCATGAGCAACGGCAGCACCATAATCACGGCGAACGGCACGTTCAGTAGCGCCCGCGAAAATCTGGACTTGGCCCTGCCCGTCCTCTCCACATGATACTGAAAACTGATCAAGAAAAAAAACGCATGATTCGCGGCGATAGCCTTGTGGCGGCGGGTTACCTGTGATCCGCTCCGTGGGCCAAGACTACAATCAGTGGGTTTTGGAACATGAGCAGCTACAAAAAGATAAATTGTCAGAATTGATGTAAGGTTAGAAGGATTATGGAAGAAGTGTCAAAATTGATCAAGGTTGATTATAAATGATGGAAAAAGGGTCAAAGGAGATGATTTGTTGTGTAAAGTTGATGTAAGAAGTGTAAAAGTAGATGAGGGATGATCAAAATTAATGCAAGAACTGTCAAAGTTGATGGAAAGAGTATAAAAAATCATGGAAGAAGTATAAAATTGAAGGAAAAAGTGTTAAAATTGATGTAAGAAGTGGTAAAACTAACGGAAGAAGTCTTAAAATTAATGGAAGAAAAGTCAAAATTGACCAAGATTGATTATAATTGATGGAAGAAGGATCAGCTGAGATGATTTGTAGTGTGAAATTGATGGAAGAAGTGTCATAGTAGATTAGGGATGATCAAAATTAATGGAAGAACTGTCAAAATTGATGAACAGAGTGGAAAAATCATGGAAGATGTATAAAATTGAAGGAAAAAGCATTAAAATTGATGCAAGAAGTGCCAAAATTGACGGAGGAAGTCTTAAAATTAATGGAAGAAGTGTCAAAATTGACCAAGGTTGATTATAATTGATGGAGGATTGAAGGATCAGATGAGATGATGCATAGCGTAAAATTGATGAAAGAAGTGTCAAAGTAGATATTGGATCTTCCAAATGAATGCAAGAGCTGTCAAAATTGAAGGAACGAGATGTCACAATCAATTAAAAGCTTGACTCATCCTACAATCTTTCATTCTTTGAGCCTCAACTATCAAAATTTGTGGTCTTACTTGGAAGAATCCGTATACGTAGGTGAAGGAGCCGGGCAGAAAGATGTTGTTGACGAAGATGCCCCAGACGAAGATGACGCCGATGTGGTTCTCGACGATGTACCCAACGGACCAAGGCCCAATGCTAAGATAGACCGGGTAAAGGACCAAGGGCCAAAACAGCCGATCCACGCTGGCCAAAATCCAAAGCTTCCTCATCCACGCCCTCAAACAACCTCGCCCCAAACTAGGCCTACGCATCTTCCCCACTAAAAAGTTTTGTCAGAAGTTTGTATACAGAGCATTGACTAAACGTCGATTCCCATATGCGCGACATTCAGCTACGCGACGTCGTGCGACATCGCCTGTCAAATAATGATTACATTGTTTTAAATGGGCACGTCGCGTAGCCATAGTTAGAAAGTGCCCATTTAAAACAATGTAATCATTATTTGATAGGCGATGTCGCACGACGTCGCGTAGCTGAGTGTCGCGTATTTGAGAATAGGCCTTAATGAATAGTATCCATAGGTCAATGATACAGAGCATTCACATTCACTTACCTTTGACGCGCCGGTGTAAAAGTCTAAACAAGATCAAAGGAACTGTTGTGGATATCAAAAGCGTTATAAACATTCCTTTGAACTGCAAATAAATTGATGTTATTATGAAAAACTGGTCAAAATTAGACTCACAATTGTTCTGGCGTCGCTCATCAAGGCGATCCTTGGCAAAAGGTTGAACGATATCCTAGTGCCATCCAGGGCGAAAGGTTGGGATAATATTTTGCTCCTTCCGTCTGAATCTTCGACAGACACCTAAAACGCCAACAAGGTGTTGGTCAAAATGTTTTAGCTTGCTCAAAACTGTTCATCTAATAATTAAATTTGCTAACATTCATTTGATAATCCACAAAATTTTGATAGCTGTCAATTTTAACATTCACCTGTATGTTATGCAATCCAGCTTTATAAAGCTCCGGAGTCCATTCGGCGACGTACAACGGTCCACTGACATGTCGACAGTCTTCCCAATTAGAGTTGTCAATGTTAACTTTGACGGAGGTTATTTTCGACAATGAAAACGCCAAGATCCTAAAAATTTTGACAATTGGCGTCCCTTCCTGTCAAATTTTGACGGTTTACCTGACGTGGCTGGAGTTTCTGACCGCGTCTAGGTCCTCTTTGCCTGGGATGACGAAGAGAGCGTGTTTTGGGTTGGTCACTAGGATCACCGGCCAATCCCGATGCTGCACATCAACGAACGACACGAATCCGTGATCCACAGCCATCAAACGATATCTAAAACAAACGTCCAAATTGACAAACAAGCCTTTAGACCATTCCATCTAATCCACACTTATCCCAATTAGTTTCACTAGATATATGGATGTGGATTCTCTTTGCGGAAATTTTGGTACCAAAACACGGTCGATAGCCTTATTGGTTCGCGTGTTATCGCCAAAAAACTTTGAACAAGTTTCTGCAAGATTTTCTAAAATTTAAGTTTGTTGCGATTTCACACGAAACTAGAATTACTTTTCTTTCAATACCTCCGGAACCAATAAGGCTATCGGCCACGTTTTATAACCAAAATTTCCACAACAAAACCGCGCATCTAAGAAAATTATACAGAAATTCCTATTTGCACTAACTATATAGTTTAACTAACTTCTAAAGTCTATTTAGACAATTCCATCTAATCCACACTTATCCCAATTAGTTTCACTAAATATTTGGATGAAGATGCTCTTTGCGGAAATTTTGGTACCAAAACGCGGACGATGGCCTTATTGGTTCGCGAGTTATCGCCAAAAAACTTTGAACAAGTTTCTGCAATTTTCTAAAATTTGAGTTTGTTGCGATTTCACACGAAACTAGAATTACTTTTCTTTCAATATCCCTGGAACCAATAAGGCTATCGGTCAGGTTTTACCACCAACATTTCCACAACAAAACAGCGCATCTAAGAAAATTAGACAGAAATTCCTAGTTGCACTAATTATATAGTTTAACTAACTTCTAAAGCCTATTTAGACCATTCCATCTAATCCACACCTATCCCAATTAGTCTCACTAAATATTTGGATGTAGATTCTCTTTGCGGAAATTTTGGTACCAAAACGCGGACGATAGCCTTATTGGGTCGCGTGATATCGCCAAAAAACTTCTGAACAAGTTTCTGCAAGATTTTCTAAAATTTGGGTTTGTTGCGATTTCACACGAAACTAGAATTACTTTTCTTTCAATATCTCCAGAACCAATAAGGCTATCGGTCATGTTTTGCCACAAAAATTTCCACAACAAAACAGTGCATCTAAGAAAATTATACAGAAATTCCTATTTGCACTAACTATATAGTTTAACTAACTTCTAAAGTCTATTTAGACCATTCCATCTAATCCACACTTATCCCAATTAGTTTCACTAAATATTTGGATGAAGATGCTCTTTGCGGAAAGTTTGGTACCAAAACGCGGACGATGGCCTTATTGGTTCGCGAGTTATCGCCAAAAAACTTTGAACAAGTTTCTGCAAGATTTTCTAAAATCTGAGTTTGTAGCGATTTCACACGAAACTAGAATCACTTTTCTTTCAATATCTCCGGGACCAATAAGGCTATCGGCCACGTTTTATAACCAAAATTTCCACAACAAAACAGCGCATCTAAGAAAATTATACAGAAATTCCTAGTTGTACTAACTATATAGTTTAACTAACTTTTAAAGTCTATTTAGACCTTTCCATCTAATCCACACTTATCCCAATTAGTTTCACTAAATATTTGGATGAAGATGCTCTTTGCGGAAAGTTTGGTACCAAAACGCGGACGATGGCCTTATTGGTTCGCGAGTTATCGCCAAAAAACTTTTAACAAGTTTCTGCAAGATTTTCTAAAATTTGAGTTTGTAGCGATTTCACACGAAACTAGAATTACTTTTCTTTCAATATCTCCGGGACCAATAAGGCTATCGGCCACGTTTTATAACCAAAATTTCCACAACAAAACAGCGCATCTAAGAAAATTATACAGAAATTCCTAGTTGCACTAACTATATAGTTTAACTAACTTCTAAAGTCTATTTAGACTATTCCATCTAATCCACACTTATCCTAATTAGTTTAACTAAATATTAGGATGTAGATTCCCTTTGCGGAAATTTTGGTACCAAAACGAGGACGATAGCCTTATTGGTTCGCGTGTTATCGCCTCAAAACTTTGAACAAGTTTCTGCAAGATTTTCTAAAATTTGAGTTTGTTGTGATTTCACACGAAACTAGAATCACTTTTCTTTCAATATCTCCGGCATCAATAAGGCTATCGACCACGTTTTATAACCAAAATTTCCAGAACAAAACAGCGCATCTACGAAAATTATACAGAAATTCCTAGTTGCACTAATTATATAGTTTACCAAACTTCTAAAGTCTATTTAGACCATTCCATCTAATCCACACTTATCCCAATTAGTTTAACTAAATATTTGGACGTAGATTCTCTTTGCGGAAATTTTGGTACCAAAACGAGGACGATAGCCTTATTGGTTCGCGTGTTATCGCCAAAAAACTTTGAACAAGTTTCTGCAAGATTTTCTAAAATTTGAGTTTGTTGCGATTTCACACGAAACTAGAATCACTTTTCTTTCAATATCTCCGGAACCAATAAGGCTATCGGCCACGTTTTATAACCAAAATTTACACAACAAAACAGCGCATCCAACAAAAATATGAAGCAATTCCTAGTTGTCTTAACTATATAGTTTAACTACCTTCTTGTATGCTTCCAATCTGCCAACTCCAGTTCTAAAAATCCATCCGTCTGCAAGGTGTACATCGCAGTGGTTAACCCGCCGAGGGTGTGCAGGTGTCCACAGAGGTAGACCAAGCTCTGATCCAGCTTGCGGATCAAAGCGCGCAGCCCCTCGCCCTTGCTGAGCACGCAAGAAGTTGGGAAGTGCCCGAACCAGATGGTGTGATCGCTGTGACTCGCTTCGACTCGCTGGATGATCTGGTTGATTTCAAGCAGTTTAGCCTCGTCCAGTATGCCGACGAAGTTGAAAGGTATTGGCGGTCCCGTTTCCAGCGACGCATCGACCGCGATGAAGGAGTAGAGCTCTCCGTTCTTACGGATCTGGTGGAGGTAAGAGCGCGGATGCGCTTTGCCCTGGATCGAATAGTTCGCGAAGAAGTTCTCACTCGACTGCAGACTCGCCACATTGAAACTATCTAGGAAAATGTAACTGTTAAGGTTAGGTTTTGGTTAAACCTAACCTTTGGTTTGGTTAGGTTTAGGTTTTGATAAAAAGGTGTAATCTCACCATGATTTCCTCGGATGTCCAACCAGGCAGTCTTCTCCAACACCTTGGTCTCATTCAAGACGTCTCTGTAGGTTTTCCATTCACCCTCGACTTGTCGCGAGCCAAAGTTGTGTTTGATGTGGCTGTCTGTCAAATCCCCAGAGGCTAAAACAACGCTGGGCTTGATGGCATCAAGGGTCAACTCGCAAAACTCCTGCAGCTCCAAGATCCGTGATGGGTCTTTGAAAATGCTGATATGGATGTCAGAGATCTAGAAATATCGGAGTTGCAAGTGGATTAGTTTGTGATTCTATGTGGATTAAATACTAATAATGGGAATTAGAGTCTAAATTATTCCATTCGGAAATCTCTTAGGAATGAGGAGCAGTGGATTAACTTAGTCTAGATCAAACAATTTCTTGTTGCGTTCACCTGTAGGAACCAAATGAGATGTTGATCGGAATCATTCAGCTCCGATCTTTTGCTTTGCTCGAGCCCTCGCTGTCTGTCTTTACTGGGATGGGGCTCCTCGTGGTTGAGCATATTCGAGACTTTCACAATCAGGATCGAGAAGACCACGAGAGTCAGCAGGACCAGAGCAGACTTGGTCATTATCTTCATCAGCCGGAGATGATCGGCTAGACTTTGCTACACACTATCAGCCCAACTGGAAATGCCACCAGTGACTCATTTGGGGCTTTTACGCTGTGTCTGTTGTTTTGACACTTGCTGTCAAAGTCAGCTGATTAAACAAAAGAGATTTATTGATTTTATGTCGATTTGGTTGCCTAAATTGAATTCTAGTTTTTGAATTTGAATTGTTTATAGAGACAAGACTAGATTGACGACTAGACTAGATGCAGTAGATTAGATGAACTAGACAAGATGGACTAGACTAGATAGGCTAAACTATTTTGACTGGACTAGATGGACTAGACTAGATGCATAAGGCTAGATGAACAAGACTAGATAGAGAAGACTAGACAGACAAGACTAGACAGACAAGACTAGACAGACAAGACTAGACAGACAAGACTAGACAGACAAGACTAGACAGACAAGACTAGAGAGACAAGACTAGACAGACAAGACTAGACAGACAAGACTAGACAGACAAGACTAGACAGACAAGACTAGACAGACAAGACTAGACAGACAAGACTAGACAGACAAGACTAGACAGACAAGACTAGACAGACAAGACTAGACAGACAAGACTAGACAGACAAGACTAGACAGACAAGACTAGACAGACAAGACTAGACAGACAAGACTAGACAGACAAGACTAAACAGACAAGACTAGACAGACAAGACTAGACAAACAAGACTAGACAGACAAGACTAGACAGACAAGACTAGACAGACAAGACTAGACAGACAAGACTAGACAGACAAGACTAGACAGACAAGACTAGACAGACAAGACTAGACAGACAAGACTAGACAGACAAGACTAGACAGACAAGACTAGACAGACAAGACTAGACAGACAAGACTTGACAGACAAGACTAGACAGACAAGACTAGACAGACAAGACTAGACAGACAAGACTAGACAGACAAGACTAGACAGACAAGACTAGACAGACAAGACTAGACAGACAAGACTAGACAGACAAGACTAGACAGACAAGACTAGACAGACAAGACTAGACAGACAAGACTAGACAGACAAGACTAGACAGACAAGACTAGACAGACAAGACTAGACAGACAAGACTAGACAGACAAGACTAGACAGACAAGACTAGACAGACAAGACTAGACAGACAAGACTAGACAGACAAGACTAGACAGACAAGACTAGACAGACAAGACTAGACAGACAAGACTAGACAGACAAGACTAGACAGACAAGACTAGACAGACAAGACTTGACAGACAAGACTAGACAGACAAGACTAGACAGACAAGACTAGACAGACAAGACTAGACAGACAAGACTAGACAGACAAGACTAGACAGACAAGACTAGACAGACAAGACTAGACAGACAAGACTAGACAGACAAGACTAGACAGACAAGACTAGACAGACAAGACTAGACAGACAAGACTAGACAGACAAGACTAGACAGACAAGACTAGACAGACAAGACTAGACAGACAAGACTAGACAGACAAGACTAGACAGACAAGACTAGACAGACAAGACTAGACAGACAAGACTAGACAGACAAGACTAGACAGACAAGACTAGACAGACAAGACTAGACAGACAAGACTAGACAGACAAGACTAGACAGACAAGACTAGACAGACAAGACTAGACAGACAAGACTAGACAGACAAGACTAGACAGACAAGACTAGACAGACAAGACTAGACAGACAAGACTAGACAGACAAGACTAGACAGACAAGACTAGACAGACAAGACTAGACAGACAAGACTAGACAGACAAGACTAGACAGACAAGACTAGACAGACAAGACTAGACAGACAAGACTAGACAGACAAGACTAGACAGACAAGACTAGACAGACAAGACTAGACAGACAAGACTAGACAGACAAGACTAGACAGACAAGACTAGACAGACAAGACTAGACAGACAAGACTAGACAGACAAGACTAGACAGACAAGACTAGACAGACAAGACTAGACAGACAAGACTAGACAGACAAGACTAGACAGACAAGACTAGACAGACAAGACTAGACAGACAAGACTAGACAGACAAGACTAGACAGACAAGACTAGACAGACAAGGCTAGACAGACAAGACTAGACAGACAAGACTAGACAGACAAGACTAGACAGACAAGACTAGACAGACAAGACTAGACAAACAAGACTAGACAGACAAGACTAGACAGACAAGACTAGACGGACAAGATAAGACTGTACAATGTGATAAGACTATAAAAGATGATGTCTAGTATTTAAATCGTTTGTAAATATTTATACAAATAAGTTTAGGTTTGTTGTTGACTTGTTGCTGGTGAGTTTTTTTTCTTCGTCGTCTTTCTGTTTCTGTATGGCATTTAGTGAATAGAGCAAACATCGTGGAATTATTTAATAAATTAAAAAGTTCTCAACAAACACCTGTCGTCGCTCATTATGCACACACTTAATGGCTATTAAGTCAATAATAGACGGGAGAGAATGTTTGTATGGGAAATCGTCGACGGTTTGGACTAGTTGGTGCGCTACAAGACAGGCGAACACATTCCGGAGCATCTACATTATCTAGATAGATTTAGTAAAGGCGGGTTGTGACGGTTTGGATAATCTAGATGAGATTTGGATGTAGATTTTCTTTGCGGAAATTTTGGTACCAAAACACGGACGATAGCTTTATTGGTTCGCGTGTTATCGCCAAAAAACTTTGAGCAAGTTTCTGAAAGATTTTCTAAAATTTGAGTTAGTTGTGATTTCACACGAAACTAAAATAACTTTCTTTCAATATCTCCGGAAGAAATAAGGCTATCGGGCACGTTTTATAACCAAAATTTCCACAACAAAACAGCGCATCTAAGAAAATCATACAGAAATTCCTAGTTGCACTAACTATATAGTTTAACTATCTTCTAATGTCTATTTAGTCAATTCCATCTAATCCACACTTATTCCAATTAGTTTCACTAAATATTTGGATGTAGATTTTCTTTGCGGAAATTTTAATACCAAAACGCGGACTATAGCCTTATTGGGTCGCGTATTATCGCCAAAAATCTTTAAACAAGTTTCTGCAAGATTTTCTAAAATTTGAGTTTGTTGCGATTTCACACGAAACTAGAATCACTTTTCTTTCAATATCCCCGGAACCAATAAGGCTATCGGCCACGTTTTTTTTGCCAAAATTTCCACAACAATACAACGCATCTAAGAAAATTATTCAGAAAATCCTAGTTGCACTAACTATATAGTTTAAGTAGCTTCGAAAGTCTATTTGGTCCATTGTATCTAATCCACACTTACTCCAATTAGTTTCACTAAATATTTGTATGTAGATTCTCTTTGCGAAAGTTTTGGTACCAAAATACGGACGATAGCCTTATTGTTTCGCGTGTTATACCCAAAAAACTTTGAACAAGTTTCTGCAAGATTTTCTAAAAATTGACTTTGTTCCGATTTCATACGAAACTAGAATCACTTTTATTTCAATATCTCCGGAACCAATAAGGCTTTTGGCCACGTTTTATAACCAAAATTTCCACAACAAAACAGCGCATCTAAGAAAATTATGCAGAAATTTCTAGTTGCACTAACTATATAGTTTAACTAGCTTCTATACTATATTTTAACTTACTTCTAAAGTCTATTTAGTCCATTCCATCCAATCCAAGCTAATCCCAATTAGTTTCACTTAATAGTTGGATGTAGATTCTCTTTGCGGAAATTTTAGTGCCAAAACATGGACGATAGCCTTATTGGTTCACGTGTTATCGTCAAAAAACTTTGAACAAGTTTCTGCAAGATTTTAGTTTGTTGCGATTTCACACAAAACTAGATAGACATAATTGAGACGTTAATTAGCTCACAATAAGAGAAAGAATTATAAATATTGGAACTATTAGAACCAGAGATGAAGTCCTGAATGAAGTCCTCAATTATATCGAATTAATCAAAATATTTAGTGAATTCCGTCCAGAATAATGATTAGTATCTTCAGAAGTTTCGTAGTTTCTGCGTGCTAATGCGAATGTTTCCATTTCATTTGTATTTATTTATTGCGAAAATTTCCGAGAAAACGTTCCGTGTATTTAGCGAATTTGCATTCTGTGTACGTTAATGTTCACATATTTGCAATTTGCAAACGATATTTTAATAATCAATTAGCGCGCGTTCCGCGGATATCGAAACAGTTTCAAGGACGCAGCTAGTTCGCGAATTACACAGACAGACGAGCAGATTTCCGAAAATTTATAAACTTCAAAGTAGTTTTTAGTCTTTAGTTCTGAAAGGTAATGGACAGACGAAGAGACGCCTGCAAGAAATCTGATCCAGGTGGTCTAGACAGACGGACGGACGCCGCTTTGTCCGTGGATTAAATTACACACGGACGGAGAGGATGAGACAAACTGGCGTTCTGTGTGTCTGTTAGTTATTCGCGAACTCTGTCTAGATTGTCTAAATTCTAAATCTAGATAATCTAGATTTTATGAAATCTAAATCTAATCAAATTGGCAGATTTGACGAATTGTAACGCAAATTGCAATTTTTACAAATATTTATAGCTATTGACATTTGACCCTTGACATTTTTGCCAATTTGCCAATTTATAGACGAATTATTCCGATTAATGCAAAAAAATTGTAAAAATTGTTTGACATTCTTGCCAATTTTTAGACGAATTATTCCGATTGGTGCAAAAAATTAGTAAAAACTTTTTGACATTTTTGCCAATTTTTAGACGAATTATTCCGATTGATGCAGAAAATCTTTGAAACTTTTGCTAATTTTTAGACGAATTATTCCGATTGGTGCAAAAAATTAGTAAAAATTATTTGACATTTTTGCCAATTTTTAGACGAATTATTCCGATTGGTGCAAAAAAATAGTACAAAATCATTCACATTTTTGCTAATTTTTAGACGAATTATTCCGATTGGTGCAAAAAAATTAGTAAAAATTATTTGACATTTTTGCCAATTTTTAGACGAATTATTCCAATTGGTGCTAAAAATTTGTAAAAAATCTTTGACATTTTTGCCAATTTTTAGACGAATTATTCCGATTGGTGCAAAAAATTAGTAAAAACTTTTTGACATTTTTGCAAATTTTTAGACGAATTATTCCGATTGATGCAAAAAATCTTTGACATTTTTGCTAATTTTTAGACGAATTATTCCAATTGGTGCGAAAAAATAGTACAAAATCATTCACATTTTTGCCAATTTTTAGACGAATTATTCCGATTGGTGCAAAAAAATAGTACAAAATCATTGACATATTTGCCAATTTTAAGACGAATTATTTGGATTGGTGCAAAAAATCTTTGACATTTTTGCTAATTTTTAGACGAATTATTCCGATTGGGGCAAAAAATTAGTAAAAATTATTTGACATTTTTGCTAATTTTTAGACGAATTATTCCAATTGGTGCAAAAAATTAGTAAAAATTATTCGACATTTTTGCTAATTTTTAGACGAATTAGAATTTCCGATTGGTGCAAAAAAATGGTAAAAATTATTTGACATTTTTGCCAATTTTTAGACGAATTATTCCGATTGGTGCAAAAAATTGGTAAAAAATCTTTGACATTTTTGCCAATTTTTAGACGAATTATTCCGATTGGTGCAAAAAATTGGTAAAAAATCTTTGACATTTTTGCCAATTTTTAGACGAATTATTCCGATTGGTGCAAAAAAATAGTAAAAATTCTTTGACATTTTTGCAAATTTTTAGACGAATTATTCCGATTGGTGCAAAAAAATTAGTAAAAATTATTTGACATTTTTGCCAATTTTTAGACGAATTATTCCGATTGGTGCAAAAAATTAGTAAAAATTATTTGACATTTTTGCCAATTTTTAGACGAATTATTCCGATTGGTGCAAAAAAATTAGTAAAAATTATTTGATATTTTTGCCAATTTTTAGACGAATTATTCCGATTGTTGCAAAAAATTAGTAAAAAATCATTGACATTTTTGCCAATATTTAGACGAATTACTCCGATTGCTGCAAAAAATTAGTACATTTTTTTTGACATTTTTGCTAATTTTTAGACGAAATATTCCAATTGGTGCGAAAAATTTGTAAAAAATCTTTGACATTTTTGACAATTTTTAGACGAATTATTCCGATTGATGCAAAAAAATAGTACAAAATCATAGACATTTTTGCCAATTTTAAGACGAATTATTCCGATTGGTGCAAAAAATCTTTGACATTTTTGCTAATTTTTAGAAGAATTATTCCGATTGGTGCAAAAAATTAGTAAAAATTATTTGACATTTTTGCCAATTTTTAGACGAATTATTCCGATTGGTGCAAAAAATTAGTAAAAATTATTTGACATTTTTGCCAATTTTTAGACGAATTATTCCGATTGGTGCAAAAAAATAGTAAAAATTCTTTGACATTTTTGCAAAATTTTAGACGAATTATTCCGATTGGTGCAAAAAAATTAGTAAAAATTATTTGACATTTTTGCCAATTTTTAGACGAATTATTCCGATTGTTGCAAAAAATTAGTAAAAAATCATTGACATTTTTGCCAATATTTAGACGAATTACTCCGATTGCTGAAAAAAATTAGTAAATTTTTTTTGACATTTTTGCTAATTTTTAGACGAAATATTCCAATTGGTGCGAAAAATTTGTAAAAAATCTTTGACATTTTTGCCAATTTTTAGACGAATTATTCCGATTGGTGCAAAAAAATTAGTAAAAATTATTTGACATTTTTGCTAATTTTTAGACTAATTATTCCGATTGGTGCAAAAAAATAGTAAAAATTCTTTGACATTTTTGCCAATTTTTAGACGAATTATTCCGATTGTTGCAAAGAATTAGTAAAAAATCATTGAAATGTTTGCCAATATTTAAACGAATTACTCCGATTGCTGCAAAAAATTAGTAAAAATTCCTTGACTTGCCAATTTTTAGACGAATTATTCCGATTGGTGCAAAAAATTGGTAAAAAATCTTTGACATTTTTGCCAATTTTTAGACGAATTATTCCGATTGGTGCCAAAAATTAGTAAAAAATCTTCGAGATTTTTGCCAATTTTTGGCAATTTCTAGACGAATTATTCCGATTGTTGCAAAAAAATTGTAAAAATTATTTGACATTTTTGCCAATTTTTAGACGAATTATTCCGATTGGTGCAAAAAAATAGAAAAAATTCATTGAAATTTTTGCCAATTTTTAGTTGAATTATTCTGATTGATGAAAAAAATTAGTAAAAATTCTTTGACATTTTTGCAAATTTTTAGACGAATTATTCCGATTGGTGCAAAAAAATTAGTAAAAATTATTTGACATTTTTGCCAATTTTTAGACGAATTATTCCGATTGTTGCAAAAAATTAGTAAAAAATCATTGACATTTTTGCCAATATTTAGACGAATTACTCCGATTGCTGCAAAAAATTAGTAAAATTTTTTTGACATTTTTGCTAATTTTTAGACGAATTATTCCAATTGGTGCGAAAAATTTGTAAAAAATCTTTGACATTTTTGACAATTTTTAGACGAATTATTCCGATTGATGCAAAAAAATAGTACAAAATCATAGACATTTTTGCCAATTTTAAGACGAATTATTCCGATTGGTGCAAAAAATCTTTGACATTTTTGCTAATTTTTAGAAGAATTATTCCGATTGGTGCAAAAAATTAGTAAAAATTATTTGACATTTTTGCTAATTTTTAGACGAATTATTCCGATTGGTGCAAAAAATTAGTAAAAATTATTCGACATTTTTGCTAATTTTTAGACTAATTATTCCGATTGTTGCATAAAATTAGTAAAAAATCATTGAAATGTTTGCCAATATTTAAACGAATTACTCCGATTGCTGCAAAAAATTAGTAAAAATTCCTTGACATTTTTGCCAATTTTTAGACGAATTATTCCGATTGGTGCAAAAAATTGGTAAAAAATCTTTGACATTTTTGCCAATTTTTAGACGAATTATTCCGATTGGTGCCAAAAATTAGTAAAAAATCTTTGAGATTTTTGCCAATTTTTGGCAATTTCTAGACGAATTATTCCGATTGTTGCAAAAAAATTGTAAAAATTATTTGACATTTTTGCCAATTTTTAGACGAATTATTCCGATTGGTGCAAAAAAATAGAAAAAATTCATTTACATTTTTGCCAATTTTTAGACGAATTATTCTGATTGATGAAAAAAATTAGTAAAAATTCTTTGACATTTTTGCCAATTTTTAGACGAATTATTCCGATTGGTGCAAAAAATTAGTAAAAATTATTTGACATTTTTGCCAATTTTTAGACGAATTATACCGATTGGTGCAAAAAAATTAGTAAAAATTATTTGACATTTTTGGCAATTTTTAGACGAATTATTCCGATTGGTGCAAAAAATTAATAAAAATTCTTTGACATTTTTGCCAATTTTTGGACGAATTATACCGATTGGTGCAAAAAAATTAGTAAAAATTATTTGACATTTTTGCCAATTTTTAGACGAATTATACCGATTGGTGCAAAGAAATTAGTAAAAATTATTTGACATTTTTGCCAATTTTTAGACGAATTATTCCGATTGCTGCAAAAAATTAGTAAAAAATCTTTGAGATTTTTGCTAATTTTTGGCAATTTTTAGACGAATTATTCCGATTGGTGCAAAAAATTTGTAAAATTTCTTTGAAATTTTTGCCAATCTCTAAAAATTGGCAAAAATGTTAAAGAATTTTTACAATTTTTTTGCACCAATCGGAATAATTCGCCTAGAATTTGCCAAAAATTGGCAAAAATCTCCAAGAATTTTTACTAATTTATTCCCATTTTTTAAATTCGCAAATTTCAGTTTTCGCCAAATCGCCCGGCCCACTCAATTCCATCTCAATGCCAAATTTGTGTGCAGAAACTCGCAAAAACAAACTCGAACCGCAATTAATCCGTCCCAGCACAACAAAAAAAAACAGAAGAATAGCGCATAATAAACGATAATCTGACGTTTATTGGGGCCCCAAATCGGCCCCATCCATCTTCACTACATTATTTATTAAGACGTTTCAATGATTTAGTCAATTTTAGTCCACAAAGAAACTTTGAGCCATTGTAACTACCTCAAGAATCTAGATAGAAGATTGCAGTCTTCAATGTGCACTAAATAATTTAGTAAACTATATCTGTACCAAATTTCAAATTGATTTCTAATCTATTAACTAAGCCTTTTATAAACTAGTAAACATAGTCGACATTTTCTTAGAAACTTCACCTTTGAGGCATTGTAATTATCTCATGAATTTTAATAGAGTGTTTTAGCCTTCAACATGCTCTAGATAATTTAGTTAGCTAGGTTTGTACCAAATTTCACATTGATGTATAGTCTATTAATTGAGCCTTTAACAAATTAGTAAACATAGTTGTAGGCATTTGAAACTTTAGGCATTGTTACTACCTCTGTTGTAAACCATTGTTTACCATTGTTATAAATCTGGATAAAATATTCTAGCCTTCAAAGTACACTAGATAATTTAGTAAGCTAAGTCTGTACCAAATTTTAGATTGATATCTAATCTATTAACTAAGCCTTTTATAAATTAGTGAACATAGGCGTCATTTTCAAAGAAACTTTAATTTTGAGGCATTGTAACTATCTCACGATTCTAGATAGAGTATTATAGCCTTCAACATACTCTAGATAATTTAGTTAGCTAGGTTTTTATAGCAAATGTCGCATTGATGCATAGTCTATTAATTGAACCTTCAACAAATTAGTAAACATAGTCAACATTGTCGAACCAATTTAAACTTTGAGGCATTGTAACTACCTCAAAGATCCAGATAGAACATTGCAGTCTTCAACGTGCACTAGATAATTTAGTAAGCTAAGTCTGTACCAAATTTCAGATTAATACCTCTTCTATTAACTAAGCCTTTTATAAATTAGTAAACATAGTCGACATTTTCAAAGAAACTTCAACTTTGAGGCATTGTAACTACCTCATTATTTTAGATAGAGTGCTATAGCCTTCAACATGCTCTAGATAATTTAGTTAACTAGGTCTGTACCAAATTTCACATTGATGCCTGTCTATTAATTGAGCCTTCAACAAATAAGTAAACATAGTCAACTTTTTTGAAGGAATACAAACTTTGAGGCATTGTAACTACCTCAAAGATCTAGATAGAACATTGCAGTCTTTAACGTGCACTAGATAATTTAGTAAGCTAAGTCTGTACCAAATTTCAGATTGATATCTCTTCTATTAACTAAGCCATTTATAAATTAGTAAACATAGGCGACATTTTCAAAGAAACTTCAACTTTAAGGCATTGTAATTATCTCACGCGTCTAGATAAAGTGTTATAGCCTTCAACATGCTCTAGATAATTTAGTTAACTAGGTCTGTACCAAATTTCACATTGATGTATAGTTTATTAATTGAGCCTATGTAGATTAGACCAAGTTGTCTAGGTTTAAGTCTTAGTAAACTTGTTGGACTAGTCAGACTATGTAGACTAGACCAAGTCAACAAGGTTTAAGTTTTAATGAACTTCTTGAACTAATCAGACTAAGTAGACTAGACCAAGTCAACAAGGATTAAGTCTTATTGAACTTTTCGAACTTGTCAGACTATGTAGACTAGACCAAGTCAACAAGGATTAAGTCTTATTGAACTTTTTGGACTAATCAGACTAAGTAGACTAGACCAAGTCAACAAGGATTAACTCTTAATGATCTTTTTGGACTAATCAGACTATGTAGACTAGACCAAGTCAACAAGGATTAAGTCTTAATGAACGTTTTGGACTAATCAGACTATATAGATAATACCAGGTCAACTACGATTAAGTTTTAATGAACTTTTTGGACTAGTCAGACTATGTAGACTAGACCAAGTCAACAAGTATTAAGTCTTAATGAACTTTTTGGACTAATCAGACTAAGTAGACTAGACCAAGTCAACAAGGATTAACTCTTAATGATCTTTTTGGACTAATCAGACTATGTAGACTAGACCAAGTCAACAAGGTTTAAGTTTTAATGAACTTCTTGAACTAATCAGACTAAGTAGACTAGACCAAGTCAACAAGGATTAAGTCTTATTGAA
This sequence comes from Phosphuga atrata, assembly GCA_944588485.1. Taxonomy (NCBI): domain Eukaryota; kingdom Metazoa; phylum Arthropoda; class Insecta; order Coleoptera; family Silphidae; genus Phosphuga; species Phosphuga atrata. The sequence continues at coordinate 9,416,641 of OX155908.1, read as the reverse complement.
CTTTTCGGACTTGTCAGACTATGTAGACTAGACCAAGTCAACAAGGATTAAGTCTTAATGAACTTTTTGGACTAATCAGACTAAGTAGACTAGACCAAGTCAACAAGGATTAACTCTTAATGATCTTTTTGGACTAATCAGACTATGTAGACTAGACCAAGTCAACAAGGATTAAGTCTTAATGAACTTTTGGGACTAGTCAGACTATATAGATAAGACCAAGTCAACTACGATTAAGTTCTAATGAACTTTTTGGACTAGTTAGACTATGTAGACTAGACCAAGTCAACAAGGATTAAGTCTTAATGAACTTTTGGGACTAGTCAGACTATATAGATAAGACCAAGTCAACTACGATTAAGTTCTAATGAACTTTTTGGACTAGTTAGACTATGTAGACTAGACCAAGTAAACAAGGATTAAGTCTTAATGAATTTTGGGACCAGTCAGACTATATAGATAAGACCAAGTCAACTACGATTAAGTTCTAATGAACTTTTTGGACTAGTTAGACTATGTAGACTAGACCAAGTCAACAAGGATTAAGTCTTAATGAACTTTTGGGACTAGTCAGACTATATAGATAAGACCAAGTCAACTACGATTAAGTTCTAATGAACTTTTTGGACTAGTTAGACTATGTAGACTAGACCAAGTCAACAAGGATTAAGTTTTAATGAACTTTTTGGACTATTCAGACTATGTAGACTAGACCAAGTCAACAAGGATTAAGTCTTAATGAACTTTTTGGACTAGTCAGAGTATATAGATAAGACCAAGTCAACTACGATTAAGTTTTAATGAACTTTTTGGACTAGTCAGACTATGTAGACTAGACCAAGTCAACAAGGATTAAGTCTTAATGGACTTTTTGGACTAATCAGACTAAGTAGACAAGACCAAGTCAACAAGGATTAAGTCTTAATAAACTTTTTGGACTAGTCAGACTATGTAGACTAGACCAAGTCAACAAGGATTAAGTCTTAATGAACTTTTTGGACTAGTCAGAGTATATAGATAAGAACAAGTCAACTACGATTAAGTTTTAATGAACTTTTTGGACTAGTAAGACTATGTAGACTAGACCAAGTCAACAAGGATTAAGTCTTAATGGACTTTTTGGACTAATCAGACTAAGTAGACTAGACCAAGTCAACAAGGATTAACTCTTAATGATCTTTTTGGACTAGTCAGACTATGTAGACTAGACCAAGTCAACAAGGATTAAGTCTTAATGAACTTTTGGGACTAGTCAGACTATATAGATAAGACCAAGTCAACTACGATTAAGTTCTAATGAACTTTTTGGACTAGTTAGACTATGTAGACTAGACCAAGTCAACAAGGATTAAGTTTTAATGAACTTTTTGGACTAGTTAGACTATGTAGACTAGACCAAGTCAACAAGGATTAAGTCTTAATGAATTTTGGGACTAGTCAGACTATATAGATAAGACCAAGTCAACTACGATTAAGTTCTAATGAACTTTTTGGACTAGTTAGACTATGTAGACTAGACCAAATCAACAAGGATTAAGTCTTAATGCACTTTTGGGACTAGTCAGACTATATAGATAAGACCAAGTCAACTACGATTAAGTTCTAATGAACTTTTTGGACTAGTTAGACTATGTAGACTAGACCAAGTCAACAAGGATTAAGTTTTAATGAACTTTTTGGACTATTCAGACTATGTAGACTAGACCAAGTCAACAAGGATTAAGTCTTAATGAACTTTTTGGACTAGTCAGAGTATATAGATAAGACCAAGTCAACTACGATTAAGTTTTAATGAACTTTTTGGACTAGTAAGACTATGTAGACTAGACCAAGTCAACAAGGATTAAGTCTTAATGGACTTTTTGGACTAATCAGACTAAGTAGACAAGACCAAGTCAACAAGGATTAAGTCTTAATAAACTTTTTGGACTAGTCAGACTATGTAGACTAGACCAAGTCAACAAGGATTAAGTATTAATGGACTTTTTGGACTAATCAGACTAAGTAGACAAGACCAAGTCAACAAGGATTAAGTCTTAATAAACTTTTTGGACTAGTCAGACTATGTAGACTAGACCAAGTCAACAAGGATTAAGTCTTAATGAACTTTTTGGACTAATCAGACTATGTAGACTAGACCAAGTCAACAAGGATTATGCCATAATAAACCTCTTTGACTAGTCAGACTATGGTAGACTAAGTACAGATGGACTATGAACACATATAGTTTGCTATGAAGTCTTAATGATGAGACTAATCAAACTATGTAGACTAGTCCACACTAGTTTGTTAATTAGAGATAGATAAACAGATCAAAAATTAAATCTAGATTAATACTATTGACTAATTTAGATTAAATATCGACAACTACTCTTGACTAATCTAGATTAAATCTAGATTACTACCCTTGACTAATCTAGATTAAATTTAGATTACTACTCTTGATTACTCTAGATAAAATCTCGATTACTACTCTTGGCTAGTCTAGACAAAATCTAGATTACTACTCTTGACTAATCTAGATTAAATCTAGATTACCACTCTTGACCAATCTAAATTAAATCTAGATTACTACTCTACACTAATCTAGATTAAATCTAGATTGTCTTGATAGATTTAGCAAAAAATCAAGCGGTTTTAGACTAGTTAGCAAATTACAGACAGACATTTAGATCTTGTATTATTTGGATAGACTTAGATCTTGTATTATTTGGATAGTAATAATGTTAGATTCTAGATTAGTTTATAGCGAGAGAGTGCTGGTCATGTGCAGTCTATATAGATTCAGCAAACGGCGTGTAATTGATTCGTGGGGGCCGTGGGGGGAGCCGCGCGGCGGACGGGGGGATGAGCAAACATCAGCCGCGCGTGTTTTGTCCGGAATGCGGGCCCGCCGGCGATGCACCTGGCCGATGGCCGCCCCTTCCCCGCCCCCGCCCCGCGAGCGGAAAACAGCCGATCTACGTCTGTGTGCAGCGCACTTCGTTCGCAATCAACTCACCCATATCTCCGATACACACACACACACCTATTGCGTCTTGCCAACTCTAATCAGACAAGGACACTCCGGATTCATCCGCCGGATTTGTCCGGATTTATCCGGTGCATTCTTCCGGATTAAACAGCCGTTTTGACAGCCGTTTTTGACTGTCGTCGGTTGAGATGGTCTGGATTAGACCAAGTCGTCAAGGTTTAAGTCTTAATAAACCTCTTTGACTTGTGAGATAATGTAGACTAAGTAGTGATGGACTATGAAGACATATAGTTTGCTATGAAGTCTTAATGATGAGACTAATAAAACTATGTAGACTAGTCCACACTAGTTTGGTTGGTTGAGATGGTCTGGATTACTCAAAGGTAGCTCGTTCATAGATAGACTAGTGTATAGATGGACATAGAGACATAGATGGTTCCTAGATGGACTAGTCTTGACTACCATAAGGTTTTTAAGACCTGAATAGCGTCTGTTACACTTTGATTAGTCTCGACTAGTGACAGGGTATTAGATTTAGGGTATTAGATAGTTTGGATTAGTTTTAGTTCGGCGAAGGATTAGGAGGAAGTTAGACAGAGAAGCAGCGATTTGGTTCTTGTTTTCTTTCTTGGTCGTTTGTGTGTGTGTGTGTGTGTGTGTGTGAATATGATGACGATGGTGGGAACTGCATGGTTATGGGTATGGGACAGCGTAGTGCAGTGCTCTGGCTGGCAATTAACATTCCACCGGCCATCAAGCTCTGAAACAAAGATATCTGCCATTCTCTCGCCCCTCGGGACAAACCCCACTAAAACGAATATTCTCACAGCTCTGTTTATTCTTAGTCTTGTCTGTCTAGTCTTGTCTGTCTAGTCTTGTCTGTCTAGTCTTGTCTGTCTAGTCTTGTCTGTCTAGTCTTGTCTGTCTAGTCTTGTCTGTCTAGTCTTGTCTGTCTAGTCTTGTCTGTCTAGTCTTGTCTGTCTAGTCTTGTCTGTCTAGTCTTGTCTGTCTAGTCTTGTCTGTCTAGTCTTGTCTGTCTAGTCTTGTCTGTCTAGTCTTGTCTGTCTAGTCTTGTCTGTCTAGTCTTGTCTGTCTAGTCTTGTCTGTCTAGTCTTGTCTGTCTTTGTCTGTCTGTAGTCTTGTCTGTCTAGTCTTGTCTGTCTAGTCTTGTCTGTCTAGTCTTGTCTGTCTAGTCTTGTCTGTCTAGTCTTGTCTGTCTAGTCTTGTCTGTCTAGTCTTGTCTGTCTAGTCTTGTCTGTCTAGTCTTGTCTGTCTAGTCTTGTCTGTCTAGTCTTGTCTGTCTAGTCTTGTCTGTCTAGTCTTGTCTGCCTAGTCTCGTCTGTCTAGTCTTGTCTGTCTAGTCTTGTCTGTCTAGTCTTGTCTGTCTAGTCTTGTCTGTCTAGTCTTGTCTGTCTAGTCTTGTCTGTATAGTCTTGTCTGTCTAGTCTTGTCTGTCTAGTCTTGTCTGTCTAGTCTTGTCTGTCTAGTCTTGTCTGTCTAGTCTTGTCTGTCTAGTCTTGTCTGTCTAGTCTTGTCTGTCTAGTCTTGTCTGTCTAGTCTTGTCTGTCTAGTCTTGTCTGTCTAGTCTTGTCTGTCTAGTCTTGTCTGTCTAGTCTTGTCTGTCTAGTCTTGTCTGTCTAGTCTTGTCTGTCTAGTCTTGTCTGTCTAGTCTTGTCTGTCTAGTCTTGTCTGTCTAGTCTTGTCTGTCTAGTCTTGTCTGTCTAGTCTTGTCTGTCTAGTCTTGTCTGTCTAGTCTTGTCTGTCTAGTCTTGTCTGTCTAGTCTTGTCTGTCTAGTCTTGTCTGTCTAGTCTTGTCTGTCTAGTCTTGTCTGTCTAGTCTTGTCTGTCTAGTCTTGTCTGTCTAGTCTTGTCTGTCTAGTCTTGTCTGTCTAGTCTTGTCTGTCTAGTCTTGTCTGTCTAGTCTTGTCTGTCTAGTCTTGTCTGTCTAGTCTTGTCTGTCTAGTCTTGTCTGTCTAGTCTTGTCTGTCTAGTCTTGTCTGTCTAGTCTTGTCTGTCTAGTCTTGTCTGTCTAGTCTTGTCTGTCTAGTCTTGTCTGTCTAGTCTTGTCTGTCTAGTCTTGTCTGTCTAGTCTTGTCTGTCTAGTCTTGTCTGTCTAGTCTTGTCTGTCTAGTCTTGTCTGTCTAGTCTTGTCTGTCTAGTCTTGTCTGTCTAGTCTTGTCTGTCTAGTCTTGTCTGTCTAGTCTTGTCTGTCTAGTCTTGTCTGTCTAGTCTTGTCTGTCTAGTCTTGTCTGTCTAGTCTTGTCTGTCTAGTCTTGTCTGTCTAGTCTTGTCTGTCTAGTCTTGTCTGTCTAGTCTTGTCTGTCTAGTCTTGTCTGTCTAGTCTTGTCTGTCTAGTCTTGTCTGTCTAGTCTTGTCTGTCTAGTCTTGTCTGTCTAGTCTTGTCTGTCTAGTCTTGTCTGTCTAGTCTTGTCTGTCTAGTCTTGTCTGTCTAGTCTTGTCTGTCTAGTCTTGTCTGTCTAGTCTTGTCTGTCTAGTCTTGTCTGTCTAGTCTTGTCTGTCTAGTCTTGTCTGTCTAGTCTTGTCTGTCTAGTCTTGTCTGTCTAGTCTTGTCTGTCTAGTCTTGTCTGTCTAGTCTTGTCTGTCTAGTCTTGTCTGTCTAGTCTTGTCTGTCTAGTCTTGTCTGTCTAGTCTTGTCTGTCTAGTCTTGTCTGTCTAGTCTTGTCTGTCTAGTCTTGTCTGTCTAGTCTTGTCTGTCTAGTCTTGTCTGTCTAGTCTTGTCTGTCTAGTCTTGTCTGTCTAGTCTTGTCTGTCTAGTCTTGTCTGTCTAGTCTTGTCTGTCTAGTCTTGTCTGTTTAGTCTTGTCTGTTTAGTTTTGCCTGTCTAGTCTTGTCTGTCTAGTCTTGTCTGTCTAGTCTTGTCTGTCTAGTCTTGTCTGTCTAGTCTTGTTTGTCTAGTCTTGTCTGTCTAGTCTTGTCTGTCTAGTCTTGTCTGTCTAGTCTTGTCTGTCTAGTCTTGTCTGTCTAGTCTTGTCTGTCTAGTCTTTTCTGTCTAGTCTTGTCTGTCTAGTCTTGTCTGTCTAGTCTTGTCTGTCTAGTCTTGTCTGTCTAGTCTTGTCTGTCTAGTCTTGTCTGTCTAGTCTTGTCTGTCTAGTCTTGTCTGTCTAGTCTTGTCTGTCTAGTCTTATCTGTCTAGTTTTGTCTGTCTAGTCTTGTCTGTCTAGTCTTGTCTGTCTAGTCTTGTTTGTCTAGTCTTGTCTGTCTAGTCTTGTCTGTCTAGTCTTGTCTGTCTAGTCTTGTCTGTCTACTCTTGTCTGTCTAGTCTTGTCTGTCTAGTCTTGTCTGTCTAGTCTTGTATGTCTAGTCTTGTCTGTCTAGTCTTGTCTGTCTAGTCTTGTCTGTCTAGTCTTGTCTGTCTAGTCTTGTCTGTCTACTCTTGTCTGTCTAGTCTTGCCTGTCTACTCTTGTCTGTCTAGTCTTGTCTGTCTAGTCTTGTCGGTCTAGTCTTGTCTGTCTAGTCTTGTCTGTCTAGTCTTGTCTGTCTAGTCTTGTCTGTCTAGTCTTGTCTGCCTAGTCTTGCCTGTCTAGTCTTGTCTGTCTAGTCTTGTCTGTCTACTCTTGCCTGTCTAGTCTTGTCTGTCTAGTCTTGTCTGCCTAGTCTTGCCTGTCTAGTCTTGTCTGTCTAGTCTTGTCTGTCTAGTCTTGTCTGTCTAGTCTTGTCTGTATAGTCTTGTCTGTCTAGTCTTGTCTGTCTAGTCTTGTCTGTCTAGTCTTGTCTGTCTAGTCTTGTCTGTCTAGTCTTGTCTGTCTAGTCTTGTCTGTCTAGTCTTGTCTGTCTAGTCTTGTCTGTCTAGTCTTGTCTGTCTAGTCTTGTCTGTCTAGTCTTGTCTGTCTAGTCTTGTCTGTCTAGTCTTGTCTGTCTAGTCTTGTCTGTCTAGTCTTGTCTGTCTAGTCTTGTCTGTCTAGTCTTGTCTGTCTAGTCTTGTCTGTCTAGTCTTGTCTGTCTAGTCTTGTCTGTCTAGTCTTGTCTGTCTAGTCTTGTCTGTCTAGTCTTGTCTGTCTAGTCTTGTCTGTCTAGTCTTGTCTGTCTAGTCTTGTCTGTCTAGTCTTGTCTGTCTAGTCTTGTCTGTCTAGTCTTGTCTGTCTAGTCTTGTCTGTCTAGTCTTGTCTGTCTAGTCTTGTCTGTCTAGTCTTGTCTGTCTAGTCTTGTCTGTCTAGTCTTGTCTGTCTAGTCTTGTCTGTCTAGTCTTGTCTGTCTAGTCTTGTCTGTCTAGTCTTGTCTGTCTAGTCTTGTCTGTCTAGTCTTGTCTGTCTAGTCTTGTCTGTCTAGTCTTGTCTGTCTAGTCTTGTCTGTCTAGTCTTGTCTGTCTAGTCTTGTCTGTCTAGTCTTGTCTGTCTAGTCTTGTCTGTCTAGTCTTGTCTGTCTAGTCTTGTCTGTCTAGTCTTGTCTGTCTAGTCTTGTCTGTCTAGTCTTGTCTGTCTAGTCTTGTCTGTCTAGTCTTGTCTGTCTAGTCTTGTCTGTCTAGTCTTGTCTGTCTAGTCTTGTCTATCTAGTCTTGTCTGTCTAGTCTTGTCTGTCTAGTCTTGTCTGTCTAGTCTTGTCTGTCTAGTCTTGTCTGTCTAGTCTTGTCTGTCTAGTCTTGTCTGTCTAGTCTTGTCTGTCTAGTCTTGTCTGTCTAGTCTTGTCTGTCTAGTCTTGTCTGTCTAGTCTTGTCTGTCTAGTCTTGTCTGTCTAGTCTTGTCTGTTTAGTCTTGTCTGTCTAGTCTTGTCTGTCTAGTCTTGTCTGTCTAGTCTTGTCTGTCTAGTCTTGTCTGTCTAGTCTTGTCTGTCTAGTCTTGTCTGTCTAGTCTTGTCTGTCTAGTCTTGTCTGTCTAGTCTTGTCTGTCTAGTCTTGTCTGTCTAGTCTTGTCTGTCTAGTCTTGTCTGTCTAGTCTTGTCTGTCTAGTCTTGTCTGTCTAGTCTTGTCTGTATAGTCTTGTCTGTCTAGTCTTGTCTGTCTAGTCTTGTCTGTCTAGTCTTGTCTGTCTAGTCTTGTCTGTCTAGTCTTGTCTGTCTAGTCTTGTCTGTCTAGTCTTGTCTGTCTAGTCTTGTCTGTCTAGTCTTGTCTGTTTAGTCTTGTCTGTTTAGTTTTGCCTGTCTAGTCTTGTCTGTCTAGTCTTGTCTGTCTAGTCTTGTCTGTCTAGTCTTGTCTGTCTAGTCTTGTTTGTCTAGTCTTGTCTGTCTAGTCTTGTCTGTCTAGTCTTGTCTGTCTAGTCTTGTCTGTCTAGTCTTGTCTGTCTAGTCTTGTCTGTCTAGTCTTTTCTGTCTAGTCTTGTCTGTCTAGTCTTGTCTGTCTAGTCTTGTCTGTCTAGTCTTGTCTGTCTAGTCTTGTCTGTCTAGTCTTGTCTGTCTAGTCTTGTCTGTCTAGTCTTGTCTGTCTAGTCTTGTCTGTCTAGTCTTATCTGTCTAGTTTTGTCTGTCTAGTCTTGTCTGTCTAGTCTTGTCTGTCTAGTCTTGTTTGTCTAGTCTTGTCTGTCTAGTCTTGTCTGTCTAGTCTTGTCTGTCTAGTCTTGTCTGTCTACTCTTGTCTGTCTAGTCTTGTCTGTCTAGTCTTGTCTGTCTAGTCTTGTATGTCTAGTCTTGTCTGTCTAGTCTTGTCTGTCTTGTCTTGTCTGTCTAGTCTTGTCTGTCTAGTCTTGTCTGTCTACTCTTGTCTGTCTAGTCTTGCCTGTCTACTCTTGTCTGTCTAGTCTTGTCTGTCTAGTCTTGTCGGTCTAGTCTTGTCTGTCTAGTCTTGTCTGTCTAGTCTTGTCTGTCTAGTCTTGTCTGTCTAGTCTTGTCTGCCTAGTCTTGCCTGTCTAGTCTTGTCTGTCTAGTCTTGTCTGTCTACTCTTGCCTGTCTAGTCTTGTCTGTCTAGTCTTGTCTGCCTAGTCTTGCCTGTCTAGTCTTGTCTGTCTAGTCTTGTCTGTCTAGTCTTGTCTGTCTAGTCTTGTCGGTCTAGTCTTGTCTATCTAGTCTTGTCTGTCTAGTCTTGTTTGTCTAGTCTTGTCTGCCTAGTCTTGTCTGCCTAGTCTTGTCTGTCTAGTCTTGTCTGTCTAGTCTTGTCTGTCTAGTCTTGCCTGTCTAGTCTTGTCTGTCTAGTCTTGTCGGTCTAGTCTTGTCTATCTAGTCTTGTCTGTCTAGTCTTGTCTGTCTAGTCTTGTCGGTCTAGTCTCTTTAGTCTACTCTGCCGTTATAGTTTTAAGAATCTAGTTGTATTAGTGAGTGTGGAAGAGAGAAGACTAGTCAGACAAGGACGAGCAAGTGGACAGAGAGAAGCATTGAGATGGAGAATCGGATGGAACACCTGGCAGCGAGAGTCGACAGAACGAGAGACTCGTTATATTATGGACACTATTTTTATCGAACACGTAATCTAATGACATTATCTCTCGTCTTGATGAACATCGCTATGTTAATTAGTTTTTTTTTCTTCTTCTTTTCGTTTCAAGTCCACTGAAACAGCAATTTCACTCGGCCGAGTGCCACAGCTCGGTCAGTTCCAAGTAGCAAAAGAGAAATTGCCGAATACATTCAGAAATTGGACTAGATAAGATAAGATTAGACAGACTAGTCCTGATCGAATTAGACAAAGATCTCTGTCTCTTAGACACTTTAGACTGAGTAGTCTGTCTAGTCTCTGACTCACTAACACATCTAGATTCTCAAGACTACATAGATTAGCCGAGACTAACAAGTATAGACCGAGATTATAGTATATAGATCGAGATTGTAGTATATAGACCGAGAATATAGACATATATAGAGAATATAGAATATGAGTATAGACTAGATGCACTTCAATAGACCTTTTTATAGTTGAAATTTTTTTGTGCGCTAGCGTCATTTTCCATATTACGATTATAATAATTGTACTTCACCACAGGTGGGCACAGTTAATCCAAAAGTTAACTTCTTTAATCGTTAACTCGTTAATAAAAAAGTTAACTTCGTTAAAGCGTTAAAATTTCGAAAACTTAACGCAAGTTAAAATTAACCGTTAAAAGTTAACCATCCAAAACGTATACTGCTTTACTTGTTGGTACCTTTTGGCATGGGATACATTGGTAAATAAAACAAAAACAAGTAGGATAGATTCATTGATTTAATTATTACAAGCGACAATAGCGACAATAGGTAGCAGAGCATACGCACCCACTATGGAAGACTAATATGGAAGAAAACGGCCATTGAATGTATTATTCATATTTTTTCATTAGTTGTATGTTCATAATGCCTTTCATGAACATTAGCATATTAAAATTGTCATCTGACAGTGATGAGCGTTTAGCTCTCAAAATATCGTTACCTGTTGAAGAAAGTAGTTCTACTGTGGCGCATGCTGGGATTGTAGAATTATACGTGGTCTGTTAGAAAAGTATCCGACCTTATTTTTTATTTTGAAAACCTGATGGATTTGAATCAAGCGCGCTTGCATGAGTCTATCTTGAACCTTCGTGCGAATGCCTGCATTTTTTACCGCCTGTAGATAGCGTCAGTTTCCGTCGAGCAGTGTTCGAGTGACGTAGTGTGTATTGCTCTCGTCGGTTTTTCAATGCAAGTAAAATGACGACAAGTGAAATGAGGGATGTCCTACGTCGCCTACGTGGTGCTGTGCGGCGCAAGCGACTGGAGTTGTGGTCATCATGAAATTGACGACTCTATCACAACAATGCTCCAGCATATTCTTTGCACTTGGTTCACATTTTTTTGACCCCTCTGGTTCGACAGGCTCCTTACTCTCCTGATATGGCCCCCTGCGACTTCTGGCTATTCTCCAAAGTCAAGAGGCCATTGAATGGAACGCGATTTCAGACAAAAGAGGACATTATGGCTCCAACGACAGCCGAGCTAAAGTCGATTCCGAAAGAGACTTTTTCGGAATGCTTCCAACAATGGGGGCAGCGCTGGGAGAAGTGTGTGGAGTCCCAAGGAGACTAGTTTGACGGTGATTAGATTTCTAACGCTCCAGGTATGCCAGTTTTTTACTAGCTAAAGGTCGGGTACTTTTCTAACAGACTACGTATTTTAAAAGAAGATTTGTTAAATAAAACTTGTTCATCTAGAAAGGCTGCATCCGTAAAAGATTCTTTTGAGTTCAGCCAAGTTTTCATCAAATTCTACGCTTGCTTTTTGAGAGTTTTTGGCGTCCTCTAGACCTATCTTCTTCAGACTGAGTAACAGTGCTGGAAAAATCTTCTGCTTCTTCTTCATTATTGCTGCTTCCGCTAATACAGGCACAGTCCTTCATTTCTATTTGCTTCCCTTTTTCCATTTAGAGCGTCTTCGTCTTTTGCTTCCATAAATTTTTTGACTTTTGATAACTTGCTGCTATCATACTTTTGTAGCCACAGTAGTCGAAACTTCGGATGAAAGGCGGCAACCAGCTGGCATTCTTCATCTTCAATAAACCGTTCAAATCTTTCTTTATGCAATATAATATTGGCATTGCCCAAAGGAGAACAACAAAGAACGGCTTTGGATTTTTGCACTTTTGAGGAACAGTGCCGGTATGCCCGCGTAGCGTGTAATTCAAACTTTCTTCGGCATCATTGTATTTTAATTATGTTTATCTACTCGCACACCCAAATGAACACATTAATAAGTAAGTTATTGTATGTGAAGGACTATTATTATAATCGTGTATAAAAGTATAAAAATCGTGCGTAAAAACCCAATGTAAATCAAATAAAGTTTCATTATTAAATGATTTATGTTTGTTGTTGCTATGGCAAAAACTCCAAAATGAACACAAAATAAGTGAGTTATTGTATGTGAAGGACTATTATTATAATCGTGTATAAAAGTATAAAAATCGTGCGTAAAAACCCAATGCAAATCAAATAAAGTTTCATTATTAAATGATTTATGTTTGTTGTTGCTATGGCAACAACTCGCGTCACTGAACAAAACACATAGACGTAGTGAACATTTTCTGACCTCTATTAAAATTGACTTAATTTTAAGTCTCGGCCCCTCAGTCTAGATTTATCTTAATCTTAATCTAGTCCAGATTAAATCTACGTTTACCTAGGTTACATCGACATCGACCAAATATTGTTACCGTCACTGTGCGTTTTTACTAGTTAGAAACTTTTGCCACGGGGGCGCTGAACGTTCTAAGAAATATTGGTTTTATTCAATATCTTAAGCAGAGTATTCCACAACCTTTAATTGGATTTCATTGTATAATACATCAGGAATTTTTATGGACTTATTCATTAATACGACACCAAATGAGGTAAATTCTTATAAAGCATTAGAGTTTGGTCTAAAGACTAACTTGTTTAATGATATCATATCTAAAAGTTAATTTTGCCCAAATTGCACCTTCACTCGTTTTTTTTCGCAATTTTTTGCATAAAAAAACAAAATTGCAGGAATTCGGTGGAAACAACTTTTATTGAGAATTAAATTCTCTACAACTTTTATTTAAAACACTTTCGTCTATTTCATCTAGGTTCTGCGTAACAAAGCGTCAAACATTCAGCTTTTTACAAAATAACCTGCTATTTAGTTAATATCAATATCTTATAACGCCATGCGAAATTTTTGCAAATTTTTAAAAGACTCTTAGACAACATTAAATTTGCAACAAGTTTTGTCTAAAACGTTTCTTTAAATTCTTTACTTTATTGTGTGTCAGTCTGTCCGTCTGTCCCTACATGTGACTGTTGTGGAATCGTAGCTTATAAACAAATGAACCGATTTTAATGCAGTTTTTTTTATTTGAAAGCTGATGTGAGCGAAGAGGTTCTTAGCTATATTTTTTTTATAAATTTGTTCTATTTGCTTCCCTTTTTTTATTTAGAGCGTCTTCGACTTCGACAGAGAAGCGAGTGAAGACAGTCGATTTGAAAGTGCTAGTGAGTGTGATTAACGTCGATTAGACTCACTTGTGAGAGTGAAAAATTGTGAGTGGATAAGAATAACCTGGTGCCATAGAGAGGGTCAATTGTCGCAAGTTTTTTGGGGCCCCATTAGGCCAAAATTAGTGGCCCCCAAGTAGTGGCTAGTTAATAAAGCAGTATTCTGAGTGGAGAAGTACGAGCAGGCGGGAAGTTAATAAGTGAGTGAGATGGAGGAGTAAATATTATCTATCGGATAGCGATAGTCGCGCAGCCAACTCATTCGCTGGCGATAAGCGCTTAGCCCGGTCCACCGGCACAAAAAAAAGGAAGGAGGCGAGCTCGAAGAACGAACGTTCACATCGAGAGATGATGGAGAATATTCTGCAGGAATTAATGGACTTTCAAAACCAATTTGAAGTTAGCGCATCGCAAAGAAAGGTTGAGAAGGAAGAGGATGCTAAATGGAAAGAGGACCTTATGCAGCAACTCAAGGATATGCAAAGGGAGATTAAGGAAAACAAGGATTAGAATTAGAAGTAAAAGAACTAAGAAGTTTACCGAAAGAGGAGCCAACCGGTTGGGAAAAAAAGATGGAAGATTTGGAGAAAAGTGTAGTAAAATTGCAAAATCTAGGAAAGGAGAGTGAGAAAAGGGAGAGGAGAAATAATATCGTGCTAAAAGGCATAAAAGAGGAGGCTCAATTGCCTACTGCGGTAATGGAAGTCCTAGATAAGCTGCAAACAGCCACGGTAATAGACGAAATGTACAGGGTGGGGAAACGGCGAGAAGGGAGCGATAGAGCTATATTAATAAAATTCCAGAAGATGGAGGAGAAGATCTCTGTCATGAAACAAAATAGCAAATTGCGTGGTACGAGCATATATATATATAGAGGATGATCTAACCTATAAAGAACGGGAAGTGCAGCAGCTACTAAGAAATAAGGCTAGAGAATTGAGAGCTAATGGGAAACAGGTACGGGTGTCACTTCAGAAGATACAAATTGACACCATTTGGTATGAGTACAAGGTAGCTTACTAAACCTTAGGCTCAAAAAAAAAAAAAAAAAAAAAAAAAAAAAGCGGCTGGCCCAGATGAAATTCCGTCAGAAATACTTAAACTCCTAGATGAAAGAGGCATGTATTTAACACCATATATGAGACAGGTCACTACCCCAAACAGTGGTTGTGCTCTACCTTTATCCCCCTGCCTAAGAAGACCAATGCAAGAATATGTGAAGATCATAGACTTATTAGCCTGATGAGCCACACTTTAAAAATATTCCTCAAAATCATACACCAGAGAATTTACAAGAAATGTGAAAGAGACATAGGCGACTCGCAGTTTGGGTTTAGACAGGGTTTAGGTACACGAGCAGCGATAGTTGCAACACAAGTGCTTGTCCAAAACTGCTATGATCAGAGAAAGGATGTGTGTCTATGTTTCATATACTATGAAAAGGCATTTGATCGCGTACAACACCACAAATTAATGCAGCTCCTCAATAGGCTTGATATAGACCAAAAGGACATTAGATGCATTGAAAACCTATATTGGAACCAAACAGCGCAAATCAAATTAGGCAATAATATGTCCAAAGCCATACAGATTAGAAGGGGGTACGACAGGGATGTGTGCTGTCTCCACTCCTATTCAACTTATATTCGGAAACAATATTCCAAGAGGCTTTGGAAGACGTGGAAATGGGAGTCAAAGTTAATGGAGTGTGGATTAACAATATCCGCTATGCTGACGATACGGTTTTAATCGCGGATAACATACACGACCTACAACAACTGGTCAACAAGGTAGGAGAACAGAGCAAATCAATGGGCTTAAATATCAACATCAAAAAAACAAAGTTTATGATTATCTCTAGAAACCTAAATATGTTTGAAAACTCCACCATAACATTTAACGCAGGGCCCATAGAAAGAGTAGAAAAATTTAAATACTTGGGCATCTGGCTTTTCGAAGACTGGACATCAGACAAGGAAATAAAATGTCGCATTGAACAAGCTCGACAGGCATTCCTGAGGTTTCGAAGAGTGCTGACCTGTTCCGATTTTGACCTCAACCTAAGACTCATTAAATGCTACGTCTGGTCGGTGCTTCTTTACGGTATGGAAGGTTGGACATTAAAGACGGCTGCAATTAACAAATTAGAGGCTTTCGAGATGTGGCTGTATCGCAGAATCCTGAAGATACCTTGGACGGCTAGATTAACAAACGAAGAAGTTCTAAGACGTGTCAACAGACAACGTGAACTGTTTGAATTGATTAAGAAAAGAAAAACGGCATATCTAGGGCATATAATGCGGAACACGAAATATCAATTCTTGCATCTATTGATCGAAGGCAAGATCGAAGGCCGGAGAGGGATCGGAAGGAAAAAAATGTCCTCGCTGCGAAATATCAGACAGTGGACAGGGCTACGCCATATACAGTCGTTGATACACACCGCAAGGAATAAGGAAGCAATGGAAAATGTTATCGCAAACATCCATTAATGGATACGCATAGGAAGAAGAAGAGAAGACAAGGTAGCTCGGGCACGCTTAAAAAAAAGGATTTTCAGTAAAAAAATCAGAAGTAAAAGGGAAAGGGGGAAAAGAACAACTAAAATTGGTGTAAACGAAAATTGAAAAACAACAACAGTCGAAAGGATTTATGCACTTTCTTAAAAACGTTCCACATAATCGGTATGCTTGAATCTTGGGTAGAGATAAAGGAATGGGACGACATTAAAAACAATCTGCCTGGTGAATGTAGATGGAAATTTCAGAGCGCGCACAGATTAACAAAGATGGGGCGAGCAAAAGGAGGTATTGTTACCGGTGTTCTTAAGAGTATGATCGAAGTAGAGATTGGAGAAGGAAAAGAGATGGAAGGCATACAGGAACGAGCTATAAATATCAACAACCAGATTTGGAAAATATTCTTCATATACAATAAAGATCGTCTGCGCACTTTGATAAAAGAGCTAAATGAGAAAATAAATGTAGATAGTGCCGAGAGGATAATTATTAGGGTAGGTTTAATTATTAAACTACAAATTGACAGTCTCGATGAGGAGGGGAAAGAGATAAACAGAAAATCAAGGGATAAGTTAATAAACTCTGAAGGTAGAATGTGGTTAAAATGGATGAAGGAGAGGCTGGAGTGTGCTAAATGGGTGTACTAGGAATGATCGGGAGGGAGAACTGACATATATTGGAGGAAGAGGTGCCTCGGTAATAGACTATGCAGTTGTGAGTGAAGTAGCCCGAGGAAGTATTAGGAGCTCCAGGATAGGAGAAAGGACAGAGTCGGATCATCTGCCTCTGTAAATTGGCTGGAAGGAGCGAATGGAAGTATCGGATAGGATTAAAGGGATAAAAGGAATGTGTGTATGGAACGAAGACACAAAGAGGCTATACCAAGAGAGGCTGGACAGTCTGCAAGAGGTAGAAGATAGAAGGATCTACGTCATTTGACGGAACTTGTGAAAGGGGTGCTTACATATAAACAAGTAGTAGTAAGAGAGTGTTATTCCAAGAGCTGGTACGACCAGGAGTTCAGCCTCGTGAAGAAGAAAGCCAGAGAGGCGTTTAAAAGGTGGAAAGAAGGGAATTCAGTTCAGCAAAATCCCATACGAGTGGAGAATAAGCACATCGATATTACTGCTCAAAAAAAAATACATAAAACCGACCCGGCCAACTACAGAGCCACCAGCACCTTGAAACTGCTGACATACAGCATAACAGATAAGATCAATAGATCGACACAATTAGCCGAAGAACAGCAAGGTTTTAGATCTTGAAGGTCCTGCAACGATGCCGTATTCGCAATATGACAGTTAGTTGAAAAGTCGATAGAATACAACCGGCTCGCTTATATATGTTTTGTAGGCCTAGAGAAAGCCTTCGATAGAGTGCAGCCCGGGGATGTCATAGATATAATGTATAAAATTCAAATACCCTACGACCTGATAAAACTAATAGAGGACATATATTCATCGAACTCACTACGGGCAAGGGTTAATAACCAAACCACGGTGGCAATACCAGTAGAACAGGAGTAGAACTCCTTGAGCCCAACACTGTTTAATATAATGTTTGACGAAATCATAAAAAAACAGCCAAGGTAAGAGTTACCCAATGGGCACTAAAGACATTTCAATTATCTGCTACGCAGACGATGCAACGATCATCGCCGACAGTGAGGACAACCTCCAAAAACTGTTACACACGTTTAAGCAGACAGCCAAGAAATTAAACATGGCCATATCAACATATAAAAGGAAATGCAACATCAAAGGTCCCAATATGATGTAAATTAGAGGTAGAAGGTCAAGTCATTCAACAAGTGATGAAATTCAACTTCCTTGGGGGGGGTCGAGATATCGGCTTTTGGGTATATAGAAACAGGCGTCAAGCAGTAAGTCATTTTTTAAAACAAATACTTAAACACTCACCATACGAAATCACCACATACACAGTAGAAACTCGCACTGTGAAAACGACAACACAAAGAATAGGAGGACGTGGAAATGAAAGATCAACAATAAAACGTTAATGGACAGGATGAGGAGCACGGAGCTAAGGCAAATGTCCGACGTGGAATCCATAAACGACTGGACAGAAGAACGAAAAGAGATGTGGCGCAGCCACGTGGACCAGATAGGCAACACCAGGCTGATCCGAAAAGCACTGGATAATTCGGCAAGAAGGAAAAGAAGTTCAGGGAGATCCAGAAAGCGGTGGAGCGACAAAAGGCTTCACCTTGAACGACCATAGTGATGGATGAACAGGCCTGCTAATAATGAGAGAGAGACGAAGAAAACATGTTACGACATGTTAATAGAGTCCTTCCCCAAATGGATATTGAAAAATATTGATGCGGAAAAAAACTTGTGTTTTACAAAAAGATGGCGCCCCATCCCATTACTGAAACAACGTGCCCGCAGCTCTAGGCATTCGCATTCCGGGAAGGTGGATAGGCAGAACTGAATTATAGATAGAATTATACATATGTGTAGTTTAGGAGGAAAATTTTTATTAAGGAACTTATAAAGGAAGCTAAAGATCTAGGAAAGGAAAAGGAGAAGTTATGGCAAGAGCAGCAAATGGCGAGGGTTCAGCAGCTGAGCAGTGAGGCAGAGATATGGAAATACCTAGCATCAAAGAGGCAGAAATATAACCAATTCATCAGAGATATTCCCATAGTCCGATGGAAAGATTATTTTGAAGGTATTCTAGGCAACGAGATGGGAAAGGAGCTCGATGAAAAAGTTGAAAGGACGGTACAGGGACCAGGGCAAGATGAAATATCTTATGAAGAACTAGAGTTGGTCCTCCGTGCAGTAAAAAACAAAAGAGCGCCGGGATAGGATGCGGTTCCTAGTGAGGCTTGGAGTGTAGCTCCGACCGGAATTCGACAAATTCTACTGAAAGAATTGAACGGAATTTATAAAGGTCAAAAGGAAATGCCGGACGGTTGGAAAGCGGGATTAATAATACCAGTGTTTAAGAATGGGGATAGGGAGAACACAAATAACTACAGAGGTATAACACTGATGGACTCGTCGTACAAAGTATACGCCAAGGTCTTAGAGCAAAAACTGCAAGGCGAAGTTGAAGAAAAAAGTATTCTGCCGGAAGTTCAAGCTGGGTTCCGAAAACTACTGAGCATTTAGTTACTCTCAATTACGTTGTCCAGAACGAACTGACAAAGCCGAAAGGGAAGGTGTACGCCCTCTTCGTGGACCTGAAGGCAGCTTACGACTCGATCATTAGGGTGAAAATGTGGGAGTGTCTGAAGGAGAAAAAGATATCGAGTTCAGTTCGGGAAAGTATTAAGAGCTTGTATAGGAGCACGTATTGTAGAGGGAAAGTGGAGGAGAATGTGTCGGAATGTTTGAAGGTATCGAAAGGGCTAAGACAGGGGTGTCCTCTAAGTCCTCTGCTGTTCAATATCTACATAGCAGACTTAGAGGAGGTATTACGCAAGGTTCAAGCAGGTGGAATAGTAATCGGGAAAAAATAAGTGTGGAGTCTGGCCTACGCCGACGACATAGTTGTCTTGGCAAGCACGTACGCAGAAATGAGAGAGGTGATTGGACGGGTGAAAGATTGGATGGCTGTAGGTGCGTTTTATTTTTTTTTACATTTTCTTCAAAAACTCCGTTCCACTTGCGCGTCGAAACGGGAAATTGTCATTTTCTGTTGAAAAACTGAACGGGCCTTCGACCCGTGTTCGTCTGCCCCACGCAAGTACCACATGGCGTTATCCAGGTGCCAAAAACAGGAAATCGTTTCTACCACCTTTGAGGAGCAATTTTGGTCCGCGGCTCAATTTTTTTACTGCGTCCTCTTGCCGCGTAGATTTCACGTTTTTTGACATCATGCGGAAAAGTACGCGACCGTCGGTTCACCCGGTGTGGCGGAAAATGTAAGCGAAAAAAAACCGTTTTTTTCATCACTGTTGTGGACGCCGTTCTCTTGATAGAAGAGCGCCGTGTCTCCAAACCGGTTAGTTCCTTCGCTTTGTACAGGAAAGTGAGAAATGTAATGCCTTCCTTTGGCAGTTCTCTTAGGATTTTATCGGATATCAGATCGTATCCAGGAGCTTTACTTGGGTCTAGTGCCTTAAAACACTTTTGTCTATTTCATCTAGGTTCTGCGTAATAACCCGTCAAACATTTAGCTTTTTCTCAAAATAATGTGAAGTAAATATCAATTTCTTATAACGCCATGCGAAATTTTTGCAAATATTAAAAAGATCCTTAGACAGCATTAAATTTGCAACAAGTTTTGTCTAAAACGTTTCTCTAAATTCTTTACTTTATTGTGTGTCAGTCTGTCCGTCTGTCCCTATTTATTGTGTGTCAGTCTGTCCGTCTGTCCCTATAAGTGGCTGTTTGTGAAATCGTAGCTCCTAAACAAATGAACCGATTTTGATGCGGTTTTTTTTATTGGAAAGCTGACGTGAGCGAGAAGGTTCTTAACTATAATTTATGAAGATCTGTTCATGCGCATGATTATCATCCGCTCATGTTCACAAGAAGCTTTTAATTCAAAAATACCATCGATCCGCTCGAGGGCTCTTATATTAATTCACTTCTTGGGCAATTTTCTACCGATTTCCGTAAACCGATTACCGATAAGAAAATTAAGTAATTTTAGTTTACGGAGTTGAGGTGGCACAGGCGCTGTATCTGGCCACACATAGCAAACCAAAGAAACTTGTTTGTTACACTGTGCGCATCGATTCAACGAAGCTTCCTTGGTGATTCGGTCTTAGTATTTCTTTTCTAACACGCGAGAAATTTTAAAAATCTCGTCCATTAAGCTAATCGCGTGTATTTCTCGCAACAGGAACAGTTTCGAAACGCACTTAACGGAATGCGCAGAGGGAAAACCCTTGACGGGGCGGCTTCCACTCAACCCCGGTTTTCCTGGGAAACACTCGGCGAGCGTCCCCGACCGGAAGAGGCACCAGCATGAATTTGCACTTAACTTTTATTGCGCAGGTAATGACTGTATCTACCTGTTGCCACACACACACAAACGCATTAGACACGCACCCTTGAACTAGTTAGACTCGCCGGGTTTCGAATATTTAGTCACTTACTCATCAAGACTAATAAAATTGGTTTGGGGGAAGCTGTCATTAAACCCCACTTTGGCTTTTATTATACGCCACCCCGGTATCGCAAATTTTGCATTCATTCAGGGTGGGCAGCCCGGACGGTTAATGAAAACCGGCGCCTACCCCGACCCGGGTTCGAATCCCGGGTCGGGGTATATACTACACTAACGAGTAGGACTACTCATCAAGATTAAGAACAAGTCTAGACTAAGAACTAGACTAAGTAGACAGTTTTTAGTAGTCATCTGAAAACCACCCAGTTATAGTAAGATTTACCAGTGTCGGTGTATTGAAAGCCCGAGTGAGCAATTAGAAGACATTCCGAGTGTCCCGTCCGGATGGGAATCAAGACGGGAAAATGAGACGCTAATCGATTCGGTAAACCAATAAACGTGGGCTTGGTCCCTCGAAATCGTCGAGGGTGTTTTCCACTCAATGCACACACATCCAACTGTGTGTGTGTACCAGATAGACTATTAGTGTTCGACACAATAAGTCTCCAGTGTTTACCAAATGCGGCCTTTTCAGATCTCCACACCACTTAGTAGAGTCAACATGTTGGTCTAACGCAAACAACACGTTGTTCGCCACTGTTGCCACTCGCCTACGCACACACTAACCAATCAAACATGTTTGGACACAAAATAAACCTCAACAACACTTACAATAACAACTACTTCACTTGTCTTGCCTGTCTAGTCTTGTCCGTCTAGTCTTCTCTGCCTAATCTAGTATGCTTAGTCCGTTTAGCCCGTATAGTCCGTCTAGTCCGTCTAGACCGTCTAGTCCATCTAGTCCGTCTAGTCCGTCTAGTCGGTCTAGTCCGTCTATAGTCCGTCTATAGTCCGTCTATAGTCCGTCTATAGTCCGTCTATAGTCCGTCTATAGTCCGTCTATAGTCCGTCTATAGTCCGTCTATAGACCGTCTATAGTCCGTCTATAGTCCGTCTATAGTCCGTCTATAGTCCGTCTATAGTCCGTCTATAGTCCGTCTATAGTCCGTCTATAGTCCGTCTATAGTCCGTCTATAGTCCGTCTATAGTCCGTCTATAGTCCGTCTATAGTCCGTCTATAGTCCGTCTATAGTCCGTCTATAGTCCGTCTATAGTCCGTCTATAGTCCGTCTATAGTCCGTCTATAGTCCGTCTATAATCCGTCTATAGTCCGTCTATAGTGCGTCTATAGTCCGTCTATAGTCCGTCTATAGTCCGTCTGTAGTCCGTCTATAGTCCGTCTATAGTCCGTCTATAGTTCGTCTATAGTCCGTCTATAGTCCGTCTATAGTCCGTCTATAGTCCGTCTATAGTCCGTCTATAGTCCGTATATAGTCCGTATATAGTCCGTCTATAGTCCGTCTATAGTCCGTCTATAGTCCGTCTATAGTCCGTCTATAGTCCGTCTATAGTCCGTCTATAGTCCGTCTATAGTCCGTCTATAGTCCGTCTTTAGTCCGTATATAGGCCGTCTATAAAGTCCGTCTATAGTCCGTCTATAGTCCGTCTATAGTCCGTCTATAGTTCGTCTATAGTCCGTCTATAGTCCGTCTATAGTCCGTCTATAGTCCGTCTATAGTCCGTCTATAGTCCGTCTATAGTCCGTCTATAGTCCGTCTATAGTCCGTCTATAGTCCGTCTATAGTCCGTCTATAGTCCGTCTATAGTCCGTCTATAGTCCGTCTATAGTCCGTCTATAGTCCGTCTATAGTCCGTCTATAGTCCGTCTATAGTCCGTCTATAGTCCGTCTATAGTCCGTCTATAGTCCGTCTATAGTCCGTCTATAGTCCGTCTATAGTCCGTCTATAGTCCATCTATAGTCCGTCTATAATCCGTCTATAGTCCGTCTATAGTGCGTCTATAGTCCGTCTATAGTCCGTCTATAGTCCGTCTATAGTCCGTCTATAGTCCGTCGATAGTCCGTCTATAGTCCGTCTATAGTCCGTCTATAGTCCGTCTATAGTTCGTCTATAGTCCGTCTATAGTCCGTCTATAGTCCGTCTATAGTCCGTCTATAGTCCGTCTATAGTCCGTCTATAGTCCGTCTATAGTCCGTCTATAGTCCGTCTATAGTCCGTCTATAGTCCGTCTATAGTCCGTCTATAGTCCGTCTATAGTCCGTCTATAGTCCGTCTATAGTCCGTCTATAGTCCGTCTTTAGTCCGTATATAGTCCGTCTATAAAGTCCGTCTATAGTCCGTCTATAGTCCGTCTATAGTCCGTCTATAGTCCGTCTATAGTCCGTCTATAGTCCGTCTATAGTCCGTCTATAGTCCGTCTATCGTCCGTCTATAGTCCGTCTATAGTCTGTCTATAGTCCGTCTATAGTCCGTCTATAGTCCGTCTATAGTCCGTCTATAGTCCGTCTATAGTCCGTCTATAGTCCGTCTATAGTCCGTCTATAGTCCGTCTTTAGTCCGTATATAGTCCGTCTATAAAGTCCGTCTATAGTCCGTCTATAGTCCGTCTATAGTCTGTCTATAGTCCGTCTATAGTCCGTCTATAGTCCGTCTATAGTCCGTCTATAGTCCGTCTATAGCCCGTCTATAGTCCGTCTATAGTCCGTCTATAGTCCGTCTATAGTCCGTCTATAGTCCGTCTATAGTCCGTCTATAGTCCGTCTATAGTCCGTCTATAGTCCGTCTATAGTCCGTCTATAGTCCGTCTATAGTCCGTCTATAGTCCGTCTATAGTCCGTCTATAGTCCGTCTATAGTCCGTCTATAGTCCGTCTATAGTCCGTCTATAGTCCGTCTATAGTCCGTCTATAGTCCGTCTATAGTCCGTCTATAGTCCGTCTATAGTCCGTCTATAGGCCGTCTATAGGCCGTCTATAGGCCGTCTATAGGCCGTCTATAGGCCGTCTATAGGCCGTCTATAGGCCGTCTATAGGCCGTCTATAGGCCGTCTATAGGCCGTCTATAGGCCGTCTATAGGCCGTCTATAGGCCGTCTATAGGCCGTCTATAGGCCGTCTATAGTCCGTCTATAGTCCGTCTATAGTCCGTCTATAGTCCGTCTATAGTCCGTCTATAGTCCGTCTATAGTTCGTCTATAGTCCGTCTATAGTCCGTCTATAGTCCGTCTATAGTCCGTCTATAGTCCGTCTATAGTCCGTCTATAGTCCGTCTATAGTCCGTCTATAGTCCGTCTATAGTCCGTCTATAGTCCGTCTATAGTCCGTCTATAGTCCGTCTATAGTCCGTCTATAGTCCGTCTATAGTCCGTCTATAGTCCGTCTATAGTCCGTATATAATCCGTCTATAGTCCGTCTATAGTGCGTCTATAGTCCGTCTATAGTCCGTCTATAGTCCGTCTATAGTCCGTCGATAGTCCGTCTATAGTCCGTCTATAGTCCGTCTATAGTCCGTCTATAGTTCGTCTATAGTCCGTCTATAGTCCGTCTATAGTCCGTCTATAGTCCGTCTATAGTCCGTCTATAGTCCGTCTATAGTCCGTCTATAGTCCGTCTATAGTCCGTCTATAGTCCGTCTATAGTCCGTCTATAGTCCGTCTATAGTCCGTCTATAGTCCGTCTATAGTCCGTCTATAGTCCGTCTATAGTCCGTCTATAGTCCGTCTATAGTCCGTCTTTAGTCCGTATATAGTCCGTCTATAAAGTCCGTCTATAGTCCGTCTATAGTCCGTCTATAGTCCGTCTATAGTCCGTCTATAGTCCGTCTATAGTCCGTCTATAGTCCGTCTATCGTCCGTCTATAGTCCGTCTATAGTCCGTCTATAGTCCGTCTATAGTCCGTCTATAGTCCGTCTATAGTCCGTCTATAGTCCGTCTATAGTCCGTCTATAGTCCGTCTATAGTCCGTCTATAGTCCGTCTATAGTCCGTCTATAGTCCGTCTATAGTTCGTCTATAGTCCGTCTATAGTCCGTCTATAGTCCGTCTATAGTCCGTCTATAGTCCGTCTATAGTCCGTCTATAGTCCGTCTATAGTCCGTCTATAGTCCGTCTATAGTCCGTCTATAGCCCGTCTATAGTCCGTCTATAGTCCGTCTATAGTCCGTCTATAGTCCGTCTATAGTCCGTCTATAGTCCGTCTATAGTCCGTCTATAGTCCGTCTATAGTCCGTCTATAGTCCGTCTATAGTCCGTCTATAGTCCGTCTATAGTCCGTCTATAGTCCGTCTATAGTCCGTCTATAGTCCGTCTATAGTCCGTCTATAGTCCGTCTATAGTCCGTCTATAGTCCGTCTATAGTCCGTCTATAGTCCGTCTATAGTCCGTCTATAGGCCGTCTATAGTCCGTCTATAGGCCGTCTATAGGCCGTCTATAGGCCGTCTATAGGCCGTCTATAGGCCGTCTATAGGCCGTCTATAGGCCGTCTATAGGCCGTCTATAGGCCGTCTATAGGCCGTCTATAGGCCGTCTATAGGCCGTCTATAGTCCGTCTATAGTCCGTCTATAGTCCGTCTATAGTCCGTCTATAGTCCGTCTATAGTCCGTCTATAGTCCGTCTATAGTCCGTCTATAGTTCGTCTATAGTCCGTCTATAGTCCGTCTATAGTCCGTCTATAGTCCGTCTATAGTCCGTCTATAGTCCGTCTATAGTCCGTCTATAGTCCGTCTATAGTCCGTCTATAGTCCGTCTATAGTCCGTCTATAGTCCGTCTATAGTCCGTCTATAGTCTGTCTATAGTCCGTCTATAGTCCGTCTATAGTCCGTCTATAGTCCGTCTATAGTCTGTCTATAGTCCGTCTATAGTCCGTCTTAGACAAATACAGCTTTGCTTCTTCCAAGGGACTATTAAGTATCTGTTTTAGTATATAAGCAGTTAGTGAAATCAATGATTCAATTGAGTTTCCTGTACAGGGCAGAAATTCCTGAGAAGTAATTAAAGTATGGGAACAAGGGCGAAAGACAAGAAAACGTCCCTCCGGCCCGGTGTGTGCGAGTGGCCGTGATAAACTTGTCGGAGATGCGCCACCGGACACACACACAAACACGGAGGGTGCAATTAGTCGGGACACACGGGAGGGTCGATAATAACTCACGCGCTCTGCTCCCCTTATCGACGCACACCACTCAAATTAGAGACCGGAGCGATAAAACCGATACTCGGCTGCATTAACACTAATTACCACCGGCGCCCCTCGCCCCCCGCGGTCCGGAATTCGACGCGTCCGTCTCGCTCGTCACCGGGTCCGAGCGCATCTTGCGTTTCGCGTGTCTCATCCCTCTTTTTTATCTCGCATTTATTGTCACTCGTAAAGGACGGTCGCTTTTGTTCCGTGGGTATCGCGATGGGAAAAAATGTCGGATCAACAGGCCTAAATGGATTTTTGACGTCGGTCTCTTTCCTATTCGCATTGTTCCCTTTTTTTCATGCAGTTTCTTTTGTTTCGCGATCGCTTCTCGACACCACAAACTTTTTGCCTGCAAACTGTCCACGAATTATTATCCCAATTTATCAAGAAATTACAAGAATTTACACGACTAGACTCGACAATTACGACTCATTTTTAATAATTGGACAGAATTTGAATTAAATATCTATTATATCGTTTATTAGATGCATTTGAAATGTGCGTTGATGCATTTACCGACGAATGCTGCGAATATCATGGACCGCACCAATGTATCGATCCTAGAAGAACTAAAAATCGAGGACAGAATGTCCAAGAGAATAAACCGGAACAAAGTGCGGTATTTCGGACACGTCTCCAGAAGACCGGATGCATTAGAAACGCTGGTGGTTCAAGGCAAAGTCGACGGACGAAGGTCACGAGAAAGATCTCCAACCCGATGGGTAGACGGAATCAGAAGCTTGATTGGACAAAAACCCTTCTGAGGGTAATAGGACCGAGGAGGATATCGTTTATTTCCATTCATTAATCAAATTTGTGTATTTGCGATTTCCACACATCACATAACCTCAAAACTATCTCATCGAAAATTTGACACTGACAGTTCTGAATTTCAGTGCCAACCTTGAAAAAATTAACTCATAACATCACTCGGAGAGCCATAACCGCACGAATATGAGTGCTGTTATGTGTCCATTACATCTTACTATCGTAATAACAGACTTACAAATCAATATCATGTGCATGGCATTGCGATGTCTACCAATCTTTTGGCCGGAGTCCAATTGATTTGTGGCGATATAAAATTTCTCCCATTATCTTTATGTTTGCCTCCTCAAGGAAGACCAATTGAAAATGATAAATTTGAAGAAAATACGGGAAATACTGAAAAGGTAATTGACGAACTAAATTCGAAAAGGGATAATATCTTTCTTCAGTTCTAAAACGTGTTCATGGGGCAGTGGAACGGAAGATGTTTTACTATATGACCTGGTCTTAAGCATTTATAACAAAATTTAATATCTAGATAATCTTTAATTGTTACCAATGACCATCCAATAGAGATTGATCTATCGACCACTAAATTTATAAATTTTGTCGTCACCTCCGTGACGATATTGTGCTCTCCTTCTTTATTGTGACCTACTATGTGATCACTTTATTGTGACCTACTACTAAATGAATGGTAGATTTTTCAAAATTACAGAAAAAGTTGAATCTACAACAGAAGTTCCAAACTATATTCTGTTAGATAATTAAATTATCTATCTAGTTATGTAGAATGGGTCAACAGATTTAGTCTAGTTCATAAGATATAGACTCTCAAACTTGTAGTTTATTTTGGACATTTTTGGTTTCAAAAATTCTGGAAGGTTTCGGATTTTTCAAAATTGCAGAAAAAGTTGAATCTACAACAGAAGTTCCAAACTATATTCTGTTAGATAATTAAATTATCTATCTAGTTATGTAGAATGGGTCAACAGATTTAGTCTAGTTCATAAGATATAGACTCTCAAACTTGTAGTTTATTTTGGACATTTTTGGTTTCAAAAATTCTGGAAGGTTTCGGATTTTTCAAAATTACAGAAAAAGTTGAATCTACAACAGAAGTTCCAAACTATATTCTGTTAGATAATTAAATTATCTATCTAGTTATGTAGAATGGGTCAACAGATTTAGTCTAGTTCATAAGATATAGACTCTCAAACTTGTAGTTTATTTTGGACATTTTTGGTTTCAAAAATTCTGGAAGGTTTCGGATTTTTCAAAATTACAGAAAAAGTTGAATCTACAACAGAAGTTCCAAACTATATTCTGTTAGATAATTAAATTATCTATCTAGTTATGTAGAATGGGTCAACAGATTTAGTCTAGTTCATAAGATATAGACTCTCAAACTTGTGGTTTATTTTAGACATTTTTGGTTTCAAAAATTCGAGAAGGTTTCGGATTTTTCAAAATTACAGAAAAAGTTAAATCTACAACAGAAGTTACGAAAACTACGGCGGAGAAACCAGCAGCCGCATTAGGAAATTGAACTTTGCGGTGGCGTCGCGACGCCGCTCTCAAAGATTTCGCTACGCGGTTTTCAGTCTCGCTTTCCGACCACGTTTTACTCTAACAAAACGTCGAACTTGTTGCGACAGCTGCGAAATTTTGCAAAAACAAATGCAACCAATCCTCGATAGATCTAACTTTGACGGGCCGTCGCGGCGTTAGTTATCGAGCGATTTCAACGCGGTTTTCAATTTCTGGTCACAAAAACTTCAAACTTTGATTAAGCCTGTGAATTATTGCCGTGGGATTATTACGGAGTAAGATACTACACATGACGATTACCCGGGCAATTAAGAAAATGGTACAAATTGTCTTGCTGAACCAAAAATTTGCATTAACCATAAAATTCATCTCGCTATATGTGACACTTTTTACAAGAAATCAACCTAATCTAACCGGGGTTAAACCAACGGTCTTTGCCACATTGTCCTATGTTATATCGAGAGTTCGCGCTGCCGCGCGTATGTTGTCTTAATTTATCTGCCCGCTTCGTGGCGGTCAACCTAATCTAACCGCGGTTAAACCAACGCTCCTTGCCACATTGTCTTATATTGAATCGACAGTTCGCGCTGCCGCGCGTATCTTGTCTTAATTTATCTGCCCGCTTTGCGACAGGCAACCTAATCTAGCCGCGGTTAAACTAACGCTACTTGCCACATTATTCTATATTGGATCGAGAGTTCGCGCTGCCGTATGTTATATATGTGTTGCGTATGTTGTCTTGATTTATCAGCCCGCTCCGCGGCGGACAACCTAATCCAACCAAGGTTAATCCAACGCTCCTTGCCACATTGTCCTATATGGAATCGAGAGTTCGCTCTGCCGCGCGTATGTTGTTTTAATTTATCTGCCCGCTTCGCGGCCGGCAACCTAATCTAACCGGGGTTAAACCAACGATCCTTGCCACATTGTCCTATATTGGACCGAGAGTTGGCGCTGCCGCACTTATGTTGTGTTAATTTATCTGGCCGCTTCGCGGCGGGCAATCTAATCTAACCGGGGTTAAACCAATAGTCCTTGCCACATTGTCCCATATTGTTTCGAGAGTTCGCGCTGTCGCACTTATGTTGTGTTGATTTACCAGGCCGCTTCGCTGCCAGCAACCTAATCTTCTCAAACATATAACTCGTCTCCGAGCATCGTGGCAATCGTATGACCTAGGGATCATATTTGTTGTACATACAAGTCTCCATTCTTCCCTGTTTTCAGTAGCTTTTGTGCAATCGTGTACAGTTGCGCGTATGGCTTCGGATATTTGATCCACATAGCGCGATGGTGTTCTTCCTCGTGGTCTCTTACCCTCTAGCTTTCCTTGGATTATCAATTTCTCGTCCCTTCTTCGCATTATGTGACCGAAGTATCTTAAGATGGACTTTTGGATAGTTTTGCTTAGTCGATCGACGATGTTAAGTTCTCGTAGAATGTACGTTTTTCCGTCCATGATATCCTGAGCATGCGTCTCCAAGTGTACATTCCAAACGCATCAATTCGTCTTCTGTCAGCCATTTTTTGTGTCCAGGATTCCGCAGCGTATGTGACTATAGGAAATATAAGTGTCTTTATGAGTGCCATCTTGGTTCCCTTAGAAATGCTGTGATACTCCCAAATACGTGAAAATTTGGTAATGGCGGTTTTGCCCATGGCTATTCTTCTCCTTATTTACTTTTCACAGCTGCCAGTTCTTGAAACTTGTGAGCCCAACCTAATCAAACCGGGGTTAAGCCAACGGTCCTTGCCACATTGTCCTATATTGGATCGAGAGCTCGCGCGGCAGGAACTCTCGACAAAATGTAGGACAATGTGGCAAGGACCGTTGGTTTAATCTAGGTTAGATTAGGTTGCCCGCCGCGAAGCGTGCAGAAAAATCAAGACTACATACGCGCGGCAGCGCCAAATCTCGATCTAATATAGGACAATGTGACAAGGACTGTTGGTTTAACCAACTCGACTGGTATCAATTTCCATTCAACTAATTTTGTAATTGTTTAGTCGGGATCTCAGAATTCAAGTCGGGATTCAGAAAATATTCTGAATATTAATAATAGATAAATAATTTCTGGAATCTTATTTTGTATATACTTTACACAAACATGTGACGCAGAAAAATGTAAATAATTTATCAAAATTAAATTTGCCAACGCTGACCCAATAGACCTTATCAAGATTAGTTAAGCGAATGCGCATCCTCCAAGTTTGAAAGGCGGGAATATCAAAAGTTTCGGGCACATATTTAGTTATACGTCAAAAAGTTCGGGCACTTTTTAATGTATAACATGGCGGAAATTGTCACATGCGCACAAAAAAAATTCAACTATGAAAAGGTCTATTGTATCTACATTCTCAATTATATGACTAGTCATACTCGTCAATTATTTGGTTGAAAATGTCAATTTTTTATTACAAAAACCCAAATATTTTTCCGAAATAAGAAAAAAATATTTTTTACAAGGTGTCTTTCCACTAAAATCTGCATGCAATTTCTGTGGTGCTGGCGTTAATATGTAAGTACTAAAAAAGCAACGAACCTTGAAGTATCCCGACACAGTTTCAAGAGGACGTTCTTGCACTTGGAGCATTTATACGACCCCTCGACCGGGAAAAATCTCCACTCAACCAAATTCTTGACGGTTTCGTCTGGATCCTGCAGAATCAGGTGGATATCCAAGACACTTAAATAATTCACTCCAGACATTGCGGCTATTTGTGGCGTGGCTGTTCGTTGCAATATGAATGCAACTTCAATACGACGCTTAAGATTGTTTATATGTTGCCAAAATCATAGTTTTTCATGTAAATGTTTCATAAAAAGTCAGTTGCGTTCGCATCTACTATCTTGAAAATGTCAACAATTATTTTCAACAAAAACAAGAATATTTATTGAACCACACAACGTAGAAGCTTAATTTTTGCTTCCGGATCTTAGCTAAAGAGTGCCAAAGACGATTAACAACAGTTACACGAGGTAAAAAGTCCGCAACACTAAATTTAAAAAAATCCCGTATTTTTTACCTAAGCCGTATATTGTTTGACTGTTCACGGTACACTAGACAAGACTAGATAGACTAAACGCACAAGACTAGACAGACTAAACAGACAAGACTAGATAGACAAGACTAGACAGAAAAGACTAAACAGACAAGACTAGACAGACAAGACTAGACAGACAAGACTAGACAGACAAGACTAGACAGACAAGACTAGACAGACAAGACTAGACAGACAAGACTAGACAGACAAGACTAGACAGACAAGACTAGACAGACAAGACTAGACAGACAAGACTAGACAGACAAGACTAGACAGACAAGACTAGACAGACAAGACTAGACAGACAAGACTAGACAGACAAGACTAGACAGACAAGACTAGACAGACAAGACTAGACAGACAAGACTAGACAGACAAGACTAGACAGACAAGACTAGACAGACAAGACTAGACAGACAAGACTAGACAGACAAGACTAGACAGACAAGACTAGACAGACAAGACTACACAGACAAGACTAGACAGACAAGACTAGACAGACAAGACTAGACAGACAAGACTAGACAGACAAGACTAGACAGACAAGACTAGACAGACAAGACTAGACAGACAAGACTAGACAGACAAGACTAGACAGACAAGACTAGACAGACAAGACTAGACAGACAAGACTAGACAGACAAGACTAGACAGACAAGACTAGACAGACAAGACTAGACAGACAAGACTAGACAGACAAGACTAGACAGACAAGACTAGACAGACAAGACTAGACAGACAAGACTAGACAGACAAGACTAGACAGACAAGACTAGACAGACAAGACTAGACAGACAAGACTAGACAGACAAGACTAGACAGACAAGACTAGACAGACAAGACTAGACAGACAAGACTAGACAGACAAGACTAGACAGACAAGACTAGACAGACAAGACTAGACAGACAAGACTAGACAGACAAGACTAGACAGACAAGACTAGACAGACAAGACTAGACAGACAAGACTAGACAGACAAGACTAGACAGACAAGACTAGACAGACAAGACTAGACAGACAAGACTAGACAGACAAGACTAGACAGACAAGACTAGACAGACAAGACTAGACAGACAAGACTAGACAGACAAGACTAGACAGACAAGACTAGACAGACAAGACTAGACAGACAAGACTAGACAGACAAGACTAGACAGACAAGACTAGACAGACAAGACTAGACAGACAAGACTAGACAGACAAGACTAGACAGACAAGACTAGACAGACAAGACTAGACAGACAAGACTATTCAGACAAGACTTGACAGACAAGACTAGACAGACAAGACTAGACAGACAAGACTAGTCAGACAAGACTAGACAGACAAGACTAGAGAGACAAGATTTGATCCGTTACCAATTTAATCTTAGTCTGAACTAGTTGCAAGCCTTAGATGGATTAGTCAAGACAGACCACACACTACTAACTCATTGCTTCATTACCGTTGTGGGCGAGAAGACTAAGGCTGTAATTACGGATGTTTCGCAGTTATTACCAGGGATTGTAGGGCTTTGGGAAGGTATGGACCACACAAAGGTTGGAAGACCTCTGCACGTTCCGTGAATTTGGCAAATACGTACTATGACAGTATACATTAGTTAGTTAAATTAATTAAATTAGTAGATCTAGTTTCTGTAGATTAAATAGAGGAAGTGTAATCTAGATATAATAATTTGAGTTTTTTTGGTGGGAAAGGTAAATACGGTTATTGTATAATGAATGCGTGAACGTGATGGAGTCAACATGGATGTCTGGAACAATGGTTACGAGGACCTCCAGCGGGTCACAACAAGTGGCAGCGGCCGAGACAAAGAGGCAGCGATCCTCAGGTGGTATCCTCAGTTTGGACAGCGGTCAATTTATCTGCTTATACATGACACAACTTTACAATTATAACTGATCGCCGACTCGCTCGGCCGCCCTCCTCCGCCCCTGCCGCTTCATCCCCGGCTTGAGAACAAACAAATCTTCTCATCTCACACACACACACACACATTCCACGCCCGAAAACTAAATCTAATTTACTCAAATCACCTCGCATTTGCTTAACCCAACTTGGATGATTCACTTTGCACAAAGCAACGAAGACTGTTTAGACAACTGAATTTAGTTTCTATTGAGTAAATACACTGCTTACTTTGTCTCAAGCTAATAACTAGAGATTTGAATTTGTGCGTCTAGTCCGTCTAGGGCGTCTAGGGCGTCTAGGCCGTCTAGGCCGTCTAGGGCGTCTAGGCCGTCTAGGGCGTCTAGGCCGTCTTGGCCGTCTAGGCCGTCTAGGCCGTCTAGGCTGTCTAGGCCGTCTAGGCCGTCTAGTTCTTCTATGCCGTCTAGACCGTCTAGGCCGTCTAGGCTGTCTACGCCGTCTTGGCCGTATTGGTCGTCTAGGCCGTCTAGTCCACATACGCGCCACATATCACATACCTCATCATACCACATACGCGCGGCGCTGCCGCGCGTAGTATGTAGTCTTGATTTATCTGATCAAGACCACATACGTTCGGCGCTGCCGCGCGTAGTATGTAGTCTTGATTTATCTGATCAAGACCACATACGTTCGGCGCTGCCGCGCGTAGTATGTAGTCTTGATTTATCTGATCAAGACCACATACGTTCGGCGCTGCCGCGCGTAGTATGTAGTCTTGATTTATCTGATCAAGACCACATACACGCGGCGCGGCCGCGCGTAGTATAGAGTCTTGATTTATCTGATCAAGATCACATACGCGCGGCCCTGCCGCGCGTATCATTATAAATATCGTCTGTTTAAATATCACATTGGAGAGTATTCTCGCGTTCAGTAGCGATATTCTCCTTTCATTCCACTTTGGTCAGTTTCTGTTTTGAACACCCACTTGCAGGGTAAAACCTTTATTAGAAGGCAGGTTCTCTAAACTCCAGGTGTGGTTTATTATCAATGAGTTGTACTTCTCATTCATTGCCACTATATTTTCCACTGGTTTGCATTCGGTGATGAGAGTGCTTCCTCAACAGTCTGCGGATCAGAAGAATTAGAAAGCAAACAATACATACTACTTTCACTCATATTCCGTCTTGTCATTGTATATATATGTCGTAGTCATTTTGCAAAATCCGTTATTTCATGAAATACCTGGGCACTTCCAGAAACGTCGGCGTTTACTGAAAAATATTGAAATTGCATTTCCCGCCTAGGTAGTTTATGAAATGACCAGTCGACGCCGGCATCTCGAGCTTAAAGCCGAGTTCCACAATCAGACGCACAATGCAGTTTAATTTTTCTTGTAATGCCATAGACGGATTTTGCTAAAATTTGCATATATTGACTTTAAAGCCTTATGTTTGTGCAAAATTTGGCTAATCTAACTTTTTTAGAAGTACGCGAAATTGTTCGTTGAAATTTGGTCTAATTCTGTTAATTCGCAAATTAGCGGGTCAGGCGAAAAAGCAAACGGATTTTGCAAAAAATTTGCAAAGATTATCATTGAGGACTTATCTAAGTCTGTGCTAAATTTGACAAGTCCAACTTCACTATCTCCATTAATATTTTGAAATTTAGATTTTTTTTGTAACTCTGTTGGATTTGCAAATTTATGGCACAGGCGAACCAACGGACAGATTTTGCTAGACTTTTGTAAAAATTAACTTTGAAGCCTTATCTTAGTCTGTGCAAAGTTTGACTAATCTAACTTGTCTAGAACTAGGCGAAATTACTCGTTGAAATTTGGTCTAATTCTGTTAATATGCAAATTTGCGGCACAGGCGAACCAATGGACGGATTTTGCTAAACTTTTGTAAAGCATTAATTTGAAGCCTTATCTTAGTCTGTTTAAAATTTGTCTAATCTGGCTTGTCTAGAACTATGCGAAATTATTCATTGAAATTTGGTCTAACGAACAAACGAACGAACGGACGAATTTTGCTAAAACTTTTTGGTTGCAATTTTAGGTGATTAGAGAAGAGTGTCAAATTTTGGACGACGCGTTGATCAGATATTCGCGAATCATCGACTGATCCCATCACCTGGAACGTCGCGGCCGTTATCTAGAAACCATTGGCGTTCAAGAGCCGACGCGCTTATTAGACGACGCCAATTGTTTGGGCACTTTGGACAGCCTTTATGTGGTTGTCAGGCGTTCCTGCGAGCAGCAGGACACCCGACATGGACGAGTTTTCTCCACCCGACATGGACGTAACGCAAAGAGAACTGCAGTTGTTTTGTAATGACGTTTTTGACATTTTCCAGACGACTTGAATATCATGCAAGCGAAACTATAGAAGTCGACTTTGACAGCTGAGACCGTTTGGGGAATCCTGCGGGGGTTAGAAAGGTTAGAAAGTGTTTAGCCTCAGACGACAAAACAGTGAATATAACACAAATGTTAAATTTAATATGTCATAGGAAATGTCAAATTACAAACGTCAAATATGATGTGTGATTGGAAATATCAAATTTCCAACATCAAATGTGATTTATCATTGGAAATGTCAAATTTTGAACGTAAAATGTGATATGTCATAGGAAATGTCAAATTTTAAACATCAAATTTGTCATTGAAAATGTTAAATTTGATATGCCATTGGAAATGCCAAACGTCAAATTTGATATGTCATCGGAAAAGTGAAATTTCAAACAACAAATTTGTCGTTGCAAATATCAAATCTCAAACTTCAAAATAGATATGTCATTAGAAATGTCAAATTTCAAACGTAAAATGTGATATGTCATAGGAAATGTCAAATTTAAAACGTTAAATTTGTCATTGGAAATGTCAAATTTGATATGCCATTGGAAATGTGAAACGTCAAATTTGATATGTCATCGGAAAAGTCAAATTTCAAACATCGAATTTGTCAATGGAAATGTCAAATCTCATATGTCAAAAATGATATGTCATTGGAAATGTCAAATTTCAAACGTGAAATGTGATATGTGATATGTTCTAGGAAATGTCAACTTTCAAACAACATATTTGTCATTGGAAATATCAAATTTGATATGTCAATGGAAATTTCAATCATCAAATTTGATATGTCATCGGAAAAGTGAAATTTCAAACAACAAATTTTTCGTTGCAAATATCAAATCTCAAACTTCAAAATAGATATGTCATTAGAAATGTCAAATTTCAAACGTAAAATGTGATATGTCATAGGAAATGTCAAATTTAAAACATTAAATTTGTTATTGGAAATGTCAAATTTGATATGCCATTGGAAATGTCAAACGTCAAATTTGATATGTCGTCGGAAAAGTCAAATTTCAAACATAGAATTTCAATGGAAATGTCAAATCTCATATGTCAAAAATGATATATCATTGGAAATGTCAAATTTCAAACGTGAAATGTGATATGTTCTAGGAAATGTTAACTTTCAAACAACATATTTGTCATTGGAAATATCAAATTTGATATGTCAATGGAAATTTCAATCATCGAATTTGATATGTCATCGGAAAAGTGAAATTTCAAACAACAAATTTGTCGTTGCAAATATCAAATCTCAATCTTCAAAATAGATATGTCATTAGAAATGTCAAATTTCAAACGTAAAATGTGATATGTCATAGGAAATGTCAAATTTAAAACATTAAATTTGTCATTGGAAATGTCAAATTTGATATGCCATTGGAAATGTGAAACGTCAAATTTGATATGTCATCGGAAAAGTGAAATTTCAAACAACAAATTTGTCGTTGCAAATATCAAATCTCAAACTTCAAAATAGATATGTCATTAGAAATGTCAAATTTCAAACGTAAAATGTGATATGTCATAGGAAATGTCAAATTTAAAACATTAAATTTGTCATTGGAAATGTCAAATTTGATATGCCATTGGAAATGTCAAACATTAAATTTGATATGTCATCGGAAAAGTGAAATTTCAAACAACAAATTTGTCGTTGCAAATATCAAATCTCAAACTTCAAAATAGATATGTCATTAGAAATGTCAAATTTCAAACGTAAAATGTGATATGTCAGAGGAAATGTCAAATTTAAAACATTAAATTTGTCATTGGAAATGTCAAATTTGATATGCCATTGGAAATGTCAAACGTCAAATTTGATATGTCATCGGAAAAGTCAAATTTCAAACATCGAATTTGTCAATGGAAATGTCAAATCTCATATGTCAAAAATGATATGTCATTGGAAATGTCAAATTTCAAACGTGAAATGTGATATGTGATATGTTCTAGGAAATGTCAACTTTCAAACAACATATTTGTCATTGGAAATATCAAATTTGATATGTCAATGGAAATTTCAATCATCAAATTTGATGTCATCGGAAAAGTGAAATTTCAAACAACAAATTTCTCGTTGCAAATATCAAATCTCAAACTTCAAAATAGATATGTCATTAGAAATGTCAAATTTCAAACGTAAAATGTGATATGTCATAGGAAATGTCAAATTTAAAACATTAAATTTGTCACTGAAAATGTCAAATTTGATATGCCATTGGAAATGTCAAACGTCAAATTTGATATGTCATCGGAAAAGTCAAATTTCAAACATCGAATTTGTCAATGGAAATGTCAAATCTCATATGTCAAAAATGATATGTCATTGGAAATGTCAAATTTGATATGCCCTTGGAAATGTCAAACGTCAAATTTGATATGTCATCGGAAAAGTCAAATTTCAAACATCGAATTTGTCAATGGAAACGTCAAATCTCATATGTCAAAAATGATATGTCATTGGAAATGTCAAATTTGATATGCCATTGGAAATGTCAAACGTCAAATTTGATATGTCATCGGAAAAGTCAAATTTAAAACATCGAATTTGTCAATGGAAACGTCAAATCTCATATGTCAAAAATGATATGTCATTGGAAATGTCAAATTTCAAACGTGAAATGTGATATGTGATATGTTCATTGGAAATATCAAATTTGATGTGTCAATGGAAATTTCAATCATCAAATTTGATATGTCATCGGAAAAGTTAAATTTCAAATATTTTCCACTGGTAAAAATGGTTTAAACTATATTTTCCACTGGTTTGCATTCGGTGATGAGAGTGCTTCCTCAACAGTCTGCGGATCAGAAGAATTAGAAAGAAAACAATACATACTACTTTCACTCATATTCCGTCTTGTCATTGTATATATAATCCGTCATTGTTACGAGGCCTCAATGTAATGTTACTGCCTTGAAACTGTTTTTGACCACACTTCTTGGTGGATAGTATGTGTCATCCAGATCTCCCAGTATCTGTTTCATATTCACTTGAGTCTTGATTACAATTTTCATCGATACCAGACTGCTCACCTGGTTGCGGAGAAGTGCGTGACTTACAATCAGCCTGAGATAATTCTACATGTTTCTTTACATCAGTCCTACTGTGAATTGAAGATATGGAATTGTTCCCCGTTGTTAGATGAAACTGAAACATCATTAGTATCAAATGTTTTACTGCTTTTATAATTCTCAAAAAATGTAACATCTCGACTTTTAATTATTTTAAATGTTTTTTTATCTAATAAACGGTATCCTTTTATGTTCTCACAATATCCCACTAGTATCATCTTCTTTGGCTTTTTGTCCCACTTTTGTCGTTTCTCCTCCGGAATGTGAACCATTGCTTCAGTACCAAATATTCTTAAATGTGACAAATTTGATTTATGTCCTGTCCACATTTCAAAGGGAGTCTTGCCTCCTAAGGCTTTAGTAGGAGAGCGATTTACGACAAATGCTGCAGTAGCCACAGCCTCGGCCCATAATTTCTTTTGTAGGTCAGCATAAAATAACATGCACTTCGCTCGCTCAACCAGTGTCCGATTCATCCTTTCGGCCATACCATTATGTTGGGGGGTATAAGGCGTAGAAGTCTCATGTACTATTCCACTGCTTGATTTTCAAAATGAAATTCTCAAAATGAGTATTGCAGTACTCAGTCCCATTATCAGTTCTTAATATTTTAATTTTCCGAGAACAATGATTTTTTACTTTATTTTTGTAATCTTTAAATATCTCAAGCATTTCCATTTTATTTTCCTTGAAATACACCATTCGTGTGTAATCATCTAAGAAAGTAATGTAATATTTCATACTTCATACTTTCTGATATTTCATACTTTCTGAGCAGCTCAAATTTTCCATTGGCCCACAAAGATCTGAATGTATAAGTTGTAGCGGTTCTGTAGCTCTGGAACCAACATTGTTGAATGGTAGCCTTGACTGCTTACCTTCTAAACAAGACACGCATCTTGTGACATTACTTTCTCTGTTAGTCAGAGTCACTCCCTCAACACAGTCTGGCAGTTTGACTACATGTGAAACATTCAAGTGGCCCATCCGCAGGTGCCATAAATAAGAATCACTCGACTTCTCATCACTGGAACTCAAATTAGCAGCTTCGGTACTACTCTCAGTATCTAAAGTATATAACTTATTATGCAATATTGCGGAACAAATAAACTTGCCACTTGAATCATAAACGTTACAACCTCTTTGAGTAAATGTTAATTTATGACCATTATTTACAATGGTGCTCACTGACAAAAGATTGGCAGCTAATCCAGGAACATATAAGACATTTTTTACTTGTATTTTCCTGCTCTCGGCTAGACTGATGTCTATATAACCAACTCCTTTGACAGGCAGTGGCTCTCTATTAGCAACTGTAATATTCTTTACTGTTGGTTCCGTGACATTGTACATCCATTCTCTTTTACCAGTCATATGCATTAATGATGGGCAAACTCGTGTTTTTGTTAACTCGAGTTAACCCGGTTAAAAAATTGCGTAACCCGATTTCAAACCGAGTTATCCAAACCGAGTTAGCAGAAAAATATGAAGTTTATTATAAATTAGATTCTGGACGCCCCTGGTCTTAATTGGCACTTATAAGCCAACCATTTTATTTTTCGCCCATTAATTTTCATGGAAAGACAGGAAAATTGCAGGAAAATACACAATGTGTAATGGATGTTAAATGATACTAAATATTAATATATATATATATATATATATATATATATATATATATATATATATATATATATATATATATAAATAATTTTGACACATTGAAAATTGGCAAATAATGCAGTTCTGAAATCACCTTACTGCAGCCGGTTCCAAGCCCGGATAAAAGAGGAGGGTTGAGCGGAGGGTTAACTACCCACCCTCGGAAAAAAGAAACTAGTTATGAAAACTGCAACTTTGCCTCGGAACCGGACAGACAAACACAAAAAACGACAAATGCAATGTAAAAGGACCATGAATATTGGAACTTGGAATGTCCAGAGTTGGTACAGACCTGGAGCTGCTATAAATGCTGTGGAACAACTGGAAAACATAGGAATGGATATAACAGCCGTCCAAGAAATAAGATGGCCAGACGATGGAAATATAAAAATAAGTAAATCCACCATCTTCTTCAGCGGTAACAAAAACGGAAGACATGAATTTGAAACGGGCTTTGTGATTAGAGAAAACCTAGTACAGAATATACTAAATTTTAAACCTATAAATGAAAGGATATGCTACATGCGAATGAAGGGAGAGCGATACAACATTTCGATTATCTCAGCGCATGCACCAACGGAAGAGAAGGATGAAGATATCAAGGATGACTTCTACGATGCCCTAGAAAGAGAGATAGATACGATGCCCAAACAGGATATGCGCATACTCTGCGGGGACTTTAATGCTAAAATAGGCAAAGAGCCCAGCCTATACCCCACAATAGGTAAACACAGCCTACACAATATATCCAACGACAATGGCTTAAGACTCACAGAAACTGCAGCAGCTAATAATATGCTAATAAAGTCAACCATGTTTCCGCATAAAGACATCCATAAGCAAACCTGGGTCTCAAACGACCATATTACACGCAACCAAATTGACCACATCATTGTAGATGCCCGTCATGGCAACAATATTATAGACGTAAGAAGCCTGAGAGGAATAGACGGAGACACAGATCATTACTTAGTCAGAGCAAAAGTCAAGTCCAGAATATCTAGCCACAAATACAATAAAACAACAATAAACCCACAATGGAACATGGACGAAATACACAATGCAGAGAAACAACAAAACTATAGAGAACAACTTGAACAAACCTTGAGCTCTGAAAGAGAAGACAATGATATAGAACAGCTATGGGAAGCGACTGCCGAAATAATAACCAAGACCAAGAAGGAGTAAGCAGAAGAGGGCAAAAACATGGTATGACGAGGAATGTCGGAAACAACTGGAAAAAAGACAAACAGTAAGAAAGACTTGGATACAACTGCAAACAGACCAAAGTAAAAAGGAATATGACGACTGTCGAAAAGAAACAAGAAAAATAATACGCACAAAGAAAAGAAACTACGAACAACAAAAATATGAAACTAAGGAGAGAGACCGGCCCAAACCAGGCTCCAGAGAATTCTACAAAGCAATTTCCTCTGAGAAAAGAGGGCATAGAGCCAATTCCATCCACACACTGAGAGACAACCAAGGCCGTATGATAATCGACGGTAAAGAAATAACTGAAGAATGGAAAAAGTATTTTAGAGACCTTCTAAACATCATACAGGAAGAACAGCACAAAGAAGAGATCTATATCACAGCGGACATGCCCGTCAAAAATCCTTCCTTTGAAGAAACCCAAAAGGCCTTAAATAAGCTGAAAAATCACAAAGCGCCGGGTACGGACGAGATACCAGCAGAACTTCTGAAATATGGGGGAGACGCACTACATCGCCAAACCCACCAGCTAATAACGCACATATGGTTAGAAGAAAGGATGCCAGCACAATGGAAGGAAAACATAATAGTGCCCATCCACAAAAAAGGGGACAAAACAAAATGCGCGAATTATAGAGGAATCTCACTCCTAAACACGGCATATAAAACCCTCTCAAACATCATTCTTAGTAGACTAATCCCTTATGCTGAAAATGTCCTAGGCGAATATCAAGCCGGGTTTAGGGCAAACAGATCAACAATAGATCAACTATTCACGCTGAGACAACTTCTAGAAAAGGGATGGGAGTATAACAAACCCATACACAATCTTTTCATAGACTTTCGACAGGCATATGATAGCGTAGAAAGAAGCCAAGTATGGAATGCCATGGCGGAGTTCTCAATACCAAAGAAACTCATTCGGATGACCAAAGTCTGTATGGAGGGTGGAATATCTAAAGTACGTGTAAATAATAAACTGTCTGGCAGCTTTGAAATCAACAGTGGACTTAAACAGGGTGATGCGTTATCTCCACTACTATTCAACCTTGTATTAGTGAAAGCCATGAGGTCGGCCGAAATAAAAACAGAATTGCTATCGGGTCAAGGTCCCAAAGTATTACTCGCATATGCAGATGACATAGATCTCGTTGGAGACTCCATTCTATCCACGAAAGACATTTTCAACAAGGTGGAAGGAGCAACAAGTGAAGTAGGGCTGAAGATTAATGAAGAGAAAACGAAATATATGTGTATAAATAGAACGACACGAAGAGACAGAATAGGACAAAATATGACGATCAACACCTTTAATTTCGAAAGAGTACAACGTTTTAAGTATCTGGGGGCCGTAATCACAGCGGACAACGATGTTACCGAAGAAATAAAAGACAGAATCCAATCTGCAAACCGCTGTCTATTTGCACTGAATAAGCTCATAAAATCAAAAAATCTCACAAGAAGTTCAAAGATCAAAATCTATAAATCCATCGTCAGACCTGTAATAACATACGGATGCGAAACGTGGACCATGACCAAAGCAAACGAAGAAAAGCTCAGACGCTTTGAACGAAAAATTTTCGGACCTCACCATGACATCACCACAGACCAGTATAAGATCAGAACCAATATCGAATTAAAAGCACTCTACAACGACACCGATATTGTCCAAGAAATTAAATCACAGCGACTAAGATGGGCAGGCCACGTGCACAGACTGCATAACGAAAGACTTGTAAAACTGGTATGGGAGGAGATTCCCACAGGCAAGAGACCGCTCGGACGTCCCAGAATGCGATGGAGAGATAACATCCAAGCAGATCTCCGGAAAATGAACATTCCATTTGACCCTAGGTTGATGGAAGACCGAACAAATTGGAAAAAAGTTGTACAGTCAGCCAAGACCCACCCAGGGTTGTAGCGCTACGTGATGATGATGATGATATATATATATACATATATATATATATATATATATATATATATATATATATATATATATTTATATATATATATATATATATATATATATATATATTATTAGCGTTTGGACCCTATGGGATCACGCAAAGCAAACTTGACTTCATTTTGTGATGTTTTTTCTATTTACCCACGCTTTCCTCATTTTTTCTCCGTGGATTCTCTTCCTTTCTTCCGTCCACTTTGTTCCGGTCTTCTTGGGCTTCTCATTCTCCGACATCACTTCCCGTTTGCTAACCTTTTGTCTGTAAGTCTCTCTATTTTCAATTTCTGTAATATTTTTTTGTGCTTCTTCCAGATCTTTTCTTACTTTCCGTAAGAGAAAGTCTAGTTCCTTTAAGGTCTAGTTTCACACGATGTTGCTTAAAA
Organism: Phosphuga atrata; assembly: GCA_944588485.1. Lineage (NCBI taxonomy): Eukaryota > Metazoa > Arthropoda > Insecta > Coleoptera > Silphidae > Phosphuga > Phosphuga atrata. The sequence goes on along the minus strand of OX155908.1, from coordinate 9,373,271 downwards.
TTGGATTTGAGTAATATTTTTTGAGGAAATTTGAAAAAACAAAAAAATTATATTTTTAAAATTATCATATTTTGCTTAAAATTGGCATTAATTGTTGAGTAATTTAGTTGTGTCTTATATCAAATTGTAGATAATTTAGTCTAGTTTCACACGATGTTGCTTAAAATTGGATTTGAGTAATATTTTTTGAGAAAATTTAAAAAATAAAAAAAAGTCGAATGGCTTAAAAGCAACTAGAGAAACTTAAGAAAAACTATGTTAAATCAAACTATTGTGTGGTATTAAGAAACAATATATGGTTTACTCTTTTTGGTGCTAAACGGTTTCGTCTTTCATTGCATAAAATGCCTGCTTTTGAAAATAATCTTTCTTAGGGAACTGATGTAGCCGGTATGTTTTCGCTATTTTAAACAACGCTGGAAATAAACTTTCTTTTTCACTCCAAAATTGAAGTGATCTAAATATGGCATTACAACGAACTTTTTTTAGGGTTCCGTACCGAAAACGCAACCCTTACAGGATCACTTTGTTGCCCGTCTGTCTGTCTGTCTGTCCGTCCGTCCGTCTGTCTGTCAAGACCATTTTTCTCAGGAACGCGTAGAGGTAACAAGTTGAAATTTGTATCAAATACTCGGGTCTACGGTCTCTTTCAGCTGTGACAAAATCAAACTTGTAAGTCAACGCGATCAAAAGATATAACCGTTTATGTCGCATATTTTGCGATTTCACAAGGGAATCTAAAGCTATAGGGTACTTCCCGTTGACCTAGAATCATGAAATTTGGCAAAAAGCGGTGTCTTACAGCACATGTAAAGGGAAAAATCTGAAAACCGTAAATATGTAGTTTAATTACAAGAAAAATGCGAATTTACTATTAGAAACTTATATTATAATACACTAATGTGTTGCGTGGTATTGTCAGGCCACCAGAAGCATATGGGTTGCATACAGTTAGGTCCTCCTAAAGATACCTTACTTACAAGTTTGTACGGAACCCTCGGTGCGCGACTAACAACTCGCACTTGGCCGGTTTTTTTTTACTATCATAGCAGCTGAAGAATATGGAGTACACTTTTCGTTCGATTTTGTTATTTTTTTATCCACAACAGCCCAAATGTCATCATCTGAACAGGTCAATTCAGATACAGTAGCAGTAGAAGTTGACGGTTGTTCTCGTAAATGTGAGGTATTTGTTGAAACTAATATTATGTCTTGTAATTCATTTATTACCCACATTTGTGCATTCTTAGCATTACTTTCTAATAAGAATGCTCTTTTCTTAAATCGAGTGTCAAAAATGTAGCTATGGCTGCTGTTCTATTATTTTCATAAATTCCGAATCGTTTTTCTACTACAATGTCAAGAATGTGTTGTAACAACTTGCCTGACTCTGTCAGTGGAGTTTTGCTGTTATTTATTGAGTATTATATCCGCGTTACACCCCGCGAATGAAAATCCTCATCGCCCGGCATCATATCCTCACTTTTCTTCGATTTTAAAATATGACAGACTAGAGTTTCCGCTTAAAATTAAAGACATTTCTAAATTAGAACAGACGAACAATATTAGCATTAACGTTTACGGTTTGGAATTTAATTTCAAATCTAAACAACATGACGTAGTACGACCAATTTATCATACTAATGAGACTAGGAAAAGACATGTAAATTTATTATATTTAGAGAAAGGGGTTAAGGGCCATTATGTATATATTAAAGATATTTCACGACTCGTAAGAAGTAAGATCTCATCACGTTGTGAGAAGAAATATTTATGTGATAGCTGCTTAACCTTCTTCTCAACAGAATCGACTTTTAAGCAACATCAATTGAATGACTGTAACGAGATATACACTATTATGCCGACAGAAGACCTTATAAAAGATAAGATAGGTAATATGATGCCGGGGAATGTATTAAAATTTCAAAATTTCGATAGAAAAATGCGTATACCCTTTGTTGTATTCGCAGATTTTAAATCACCATTAAAGCCAATAGATACATGCTTGCCGAACCCTGACAATAGCTATACAAATCAAACACATATTCACGTACCGTACAGTTTCGTACTGTACCGTAAGTAAATTTTTCACTTATACCGGAGAAGATTGTCCAAAATTGTTTTGCGGGAACCTCTATGCAGATGTTAAGGAATTATACAGGAAACATTTAAGCGTTGTACTACCGATGGTTAAATTAACTGCACTTGAGCGAAATACATACGATACGGCCACTTCTTGTCATATATGTAATAAATTATTACAAGTAACAGACAAAGTCGCCGATCACGATTATTTAACGGGCAAATTTCGGGGAGCCGCCCACTCAAACTGTAATTTGAATTATAAAATTCCTAAAATGATTGCTGTATTTTTCCATAACATGTCAAATTATGATGTTCATTTGTTTATTAAAGAATTTGGCTCCAACGAAGAGAATATTGACATTATTCCACAAAATAGGAAAAAATATATATCTATCACTAAAAATGTACCGGTCGGGGAATATGTAAACAGCCTTCCTGAGACCAAATACAAGAGGTATAAAAGAAGACAGGGATGGGTATTTTTCACCAGATAAAATGACAGTTACCTGTTCAAAAGGATGTAAAAGCGCCACCATTTCTTCAGCCAATAACCACTCATGAGACTCTAAATTTGATGGTGGTAAATTCAATGTAGGTAAAACAGCAGAAAGTGGTACCTTCAGTTTGATTAAGTGCTCCAGCATGTAGAAAGTACTGGTCCACCTGGTACGAACATCTTGCTTTACTTTTAGTAAATCCATATTCATTTGTTTTTACATGTCTAGTAAAGCATAGGACGACTTGCTGCTATGCTTGGAGTGGGAAACAATTGAATGGCACATTTTGAATACTTGTAATATTTGACTGTTATCCAGATTCTTTTCTAAATCAGCCCTTTCTTTATCTATACAGTCTTTGACAGCAAAGTTAAGTGTATGAGCAACACATAAATGGTTTCGTTTTTTAAGAATCTCACTAATTGCCTTTTTCATAGGTGCAGCGTTATCAGTGACTATGCAGACTATTTTTGAATCTATTTTCCAATCATCCAATACTAGTTGTATAGCATTTGCTAGGTTTTCAGCCGTATGATTTTCTAGTATTTCTGAAGTGGAAATAACAAATGAATGTAATTTTACATTTTGTATAAAATGAGCTGTCACAGTTATAAAACTTTTATTGCCAAAGGACCATCTGAGGACCAAATATCAGATGTTATTGCAATATATTCAATATCCTCCAATCTCTTTTTGTAAGCTCTAAGTCATATTTTTCTTCAATCATTTTTGTAAGTTTTTTTCTAGATGGAATTTCGTACTCGGAGTTTACGTTTTACGGTTAAGTTTATGTTTTGGTAAATTTGCTAAAACCTTCATTTTCAACGATTTGTAATAGCTGGTAATCTTTGACAACCATATGCATTAGGGCAGGGGTTTCCAAACTTTCCAGCCTTAGGGCCATACTGATTACTCCAGTAAGTTCCGAGGGCCAAAACCATATTATCATTGTTGCCGGTGGTAAAAAGTGAAATAGTCCACGGATGAAAAAAAGAGTCCCAAAAAGTACGCAACGTTTAAAAAAGGCTGCAAATCGGACTAAAGTCCGCAAAACGGCAACACTGCATGTTATTAATTTTCCTGTCATTATCTGTAATTTCTAGATTAGTCGTAGAGTACGAGCCATGAGGAGTAACGTGACACGACATCTGGTGGACACAAGCGGAAATAGGTAGTACCTTCTATCGCTAACAGGTGGTGCTAATAGCACGTACAGAATAATCTCGTAGGTTCGAGAAAGTTCTGGTGTCTTCCACTCACTTCTAGATGGCAGTAATTGGAATATATAAAAAGGCTAGTGGCGCAACCACAAGTCAGTTCTTATGACACTGTTGTGAAATAAAATAGTGCGTACCTCCTTAAAATGTGTTTGTGCGTGTTTAAGTTTAAGACATCTTTGTAACAATATTTTGATTTGAATTGTTGCTTTTGTGTGTGATTTAGTAGTATGGAAAAGAAGCGAAAAATTGATACTGAATGCAGAAAATTCAGTGGAACATTCAGTAACAAGGCGCTATGTTTGATTTGCAATGAAAGCATAGCCGTTCTCAAGGAATATAACATTAAACGTCATTATGAAACAAAACATTTTCAAAATTACTCAAAATATACAGGAAGTTTGCGGACAGAAAAATTCGAAGCTATGAAGCGCGGATTGAAATCGCAGCAATCTTCATTTACAAAACTCAAAACTGAACAAGAGGCTGCAACTCGTGCCAGCTTTTGTGTGGCTCTTGAAATTGCAAAACGTGGAAAACCATTCACCGATGGAGAAATGATCAAAGAATGCATAATTGCAGTAGCCGAAGAAATGTGCCCTGAAAAGGTAAATTTCACCACGATGTATTGCGTTTACGCCGTTGACCATGATCGTAAAGGAGGCGAACCGATTGGTCGGTCGGTGATGCAGCCTATCAACTCGAGTTGGTAAATCGAAAATCGAGTTGACTCGAATTATCCTTAACTCGAGTTAAAACCCGGTTTAAAAAATCGAGTTGACCCATCACTAATATGCATAGACGCACCAGAGGCAACATACCATTTCTCACTGCTTTCTCTTGAAAATGCTGAAAAACCTGCAACAAAACCGGAATCCTTTTTTATCTCATTTGTTTTCTTTGCACTTTTACAGAACTTTGCGAAATGCCCATGTTTATTGCAATTGTAGCATCTTGGCCCTTCGGACTTCAGGTGCTACGATGGCTTGCCTTCTTGTTGTGATCGTTGATGTTCTTTCAGTTAGTATAAAAAGCAGTATTAGAATCTGCTGATCTGACGTCCTGAAGAAGCTTGGTTTTGACTAGGTCGACGCTGATTACCGCGCCTGAACTTTCAAGCCCTATTATCATTGGCATGTAAACATCGGGTAGACCAGCCAACATCAAGGATAATTCGAGTCAACTCGATTTTCGATTTACCAACTCGAGGCAGCGTATCCATCACCGACCGACTAATCGGTTCGCCTCCTTTACGATCATGGTCAACGGCGTAAACGCAATACATCAAGGTGCCGAGCCATTCATCGTTGACTTCAAAACTTATATTGCGCAATTTGTGAGCCGTTGTCATAATTTTGTTTATATAACCTTCCACATTGTTACTAGATTCCAGAGTTGTGTTGACTAGATCCTTTAATAATCCAACTCTTCTGATCAAACCATTGTCATCAAAAACTTTTAGTAGGTTGTCCCACACTTCTTTGGCAGTCCTACAACTCTGTACATGTACATAGATCTTTGGATCCGACAATAAAATCAATTTTGATTTGGCTTTGATGTCCTTGCTGGAATCAACGGGATTGCTATCTACTGGCTCCACACATTGCCACAAAACTTCGTGCTCTAAATATGTCTTTATAGCAAATTTCGATGTCGCCAAGTTGTCACGACCAGATAATTTTTCAATACTAAACATATTTGAGCTTATTTTCTTATATGTTCAATACTACCCACGCGTCCGGACTAATCTCACTTTTACTATTCACACGGTCTCTCTCTCCAATGGCGCTACAGCCCGAAGCGAGCCCTGGCCTCCACCAAACGTTGTCTCCAGCGTTCCCTTTCCTCTGCCGCCGCCCGCCAGTTCCGCACCCCCAGCATCTCTCTCGCATCCCTTTTCACACTTTCCTCCCATCTCGCCCTTGACCTGCCCGCTTTCCTTCTACCTTCCGGCACTCTGAGTATTTGTCTCGGCACTGCTGTTGGAGCCATCCGGCACACATGTCCCGCCCATCTTAGCCTGCTTAGTTTTATGTGGGATACCACATCTGGGCTTTTGTATAACTGATATAGTTCGAAGTTCATCCTAATTCTCCAGCCCTCTTCGCTGTTAATTGCCCCATAAATTTTCCTCAGGATCTTTCGCTCAAAAATCTCTAGCATCTTTTCCGATTTCTGGGTCAGCGTCCATGCTTCGCTTCCATATGTGAGGATGGGTCGTATGATTGCTTTATATATATTACACTTCGTTTGTCTGCTAGCTAGCTTCGAGTTAAGGATGGATTTAAGAGTGAAGTATGCCCTGTTGGCTTGCATGATTCTATGTTGTACTTCCACCCCTTCGTCGTTCTGATCCGTGACGGTTGATCCCAGATATTTAAAGTTGTTGACGACTTCTACAGTGTACTCTCCCATATCCAGATTATTTACTGCGTGTACTGGCGCTCGCGGTCTTACCATCATTACTTTTGTTTTATCCTCGTTTATTGACAGACCTATCTCCTTGGCTCTCTTCTCCATTTTACTGTAAGCATCTTTCATTGCCGTTAGCGACCTACCGATGATGTTTAGGTCGTCAGCATAGCCCAAAAGTTGCGTGGATTTATTGTAGATGGTACCGTTGCATTCTATCTGAGCTTTCCTTATAGCTTTTTCGAGCGCGATGTTAAATAATATGGGTGATAGACTGTCTCCTTGTCTCAGACCTGTAATGGTTTCAAACTTGTGCGATGTCGTTTTTTTGATACCGACTTGGTTCCAAGTCTTTCTTAACGTACAATTTACCAATTTAATGATCTTTTGTGGTATCTCGAATTCTTCCATTGTCTTCATGAGAGTTCTTCTATCGATAGTATCATACGCTTGTTTAAAGTCTACGAAGACCTGGTATGTGCTGATGTTCATTTCCCATGTCTTTTCTAGTATTTGTCTGAGTGTAAACATTTGGTCAGTCGTCGACTTTCCTTTCCGGAAACCTGTCTGATACTGTCCTATAATGCTCTCTGCGTACGGTTGGAGTCTTCGTCCGATTATCCATGACAGCACCTTGTAGGCCGTGTTAAGAAGAGTTATACCACGATAGTTCTTGCACTCCAGTTTGTTTCCTTTCTTATAGATAGGGCATATCTTCCCCTCCGGCCATTCTTTGGGTATCTCTTCTGTCCTCCAGATTCTTCCTATCAGCTGGTGTAAAGCACAGTTCAGAGCGTCTCCTCCCATTTTGATCATTTCAGATGGTATCATGTCCGGTCCCGGAGCTTTGTGGTTCTTTAGTGCCTTTATCGCCTCGCTTATTTCTCTTTGTGATGGTTCGTTATCTTCTCTCAGATCTCTTACTTCTGGTGTGTGAATTGGGTCGTCTTCAGCTGTTTGTCCGGTTAATTCCACTCGTAGTGAGGTATTCAGGAGTTCGTTAAAATATTCCGCCCATCTACCTACCACTTTACTTTCTTCAGCCAGTAAGGTGCCCTCTTTACTGTTGATTATTGTTGCTCTGGGCTGAAATCAATTTCGCAGGTTGTTCACTATCTTGTAGCATTCTCTAATTTCGTGTTTCTCTTGGTGGTGTCCTATCTGTGCCACCTGGTCGTTAAAATGGGCCCGTTTCTTCTTCCGAAATAATTTGGATGCTTCCTTTCTTTGCTTGTTGTATTCAGCTTGTTTGGCTCTCGTGGGTCTCTGCAAATTCTCTGCCCTAGCTTTCTGTTGTTTCTCGCGTGCTTCTTCACACTCTGCATCGTACCATTGGTTTCGTTTTTTCCTATGGACTTTCCCGAGAGCCTCCTCTGCCGATTCCTTAATCCCATTTGCAATTTCCGTCCATTGTTCTTCAATACTATGATTTTCCGTCAACACTCCTAGTTTTTCGGCGATCTTTTCTTCGTACCGTTGCCTTACCCTGGTTAAGTTCAGTTTTTCCACATCCCATTTTTCTATTCCGCTGTTTGCTGGCTTTTTCGAGTTGGCTAGCCTTTGTTTTAATTTAATCCTCACCAGGTAATGGTCCGAGTTGCAGTCTGTCCCTTTGCAGCTTCTGACGTCCTGTATGCTGGACATAAATCTTGTGTTTATTAAGACATGGTCTATTTGATTGAGTGTCCTTTCGTCTGGTGATCTCAATGTCATCTTGTGGATGTCTTTATGTGGGAATAGCGTACTGCTGACTACAAGGTTTCTAGATGCTGCTAGGTCCACTAGTCTCTGTCCATTGTCGTTAGTATTTTCGTGTAGGCTGTGTTTTCCAATCGTGGGTCTGTATACGTCTTCTTTCCCTATCTTAGCATTGAAATCCCCCAAGATCATCTTTACGTCGTTGTTGTGTGTCGAATCGAATAGCCTTTCTAGTTTTGCGTAGAAGATCTCTTTTTCGTCGTCTGTTTTCTCTTCGCTCGGTGCATGTACGTTAATTATTGTCAGATTGAAGAGCTTCATTCTTATTCGGATCATGCAGAGTGTGTCGTCTACTGCTTGGAAGTCCATAATATCCTTCCCTACACTTTTCTTGAGTATGAAGCCTGTTCCTAACTTGTGCGCCTTCCCATTATTACTGCTTTTACATATCCTATATTTTCCTATATCCATGATGCCGCTATCGCTCCAGTTGGTCTCCTGTAGTGCCACTATGTCGAGTTTGTATCTCTCCATTTCGTTTGTTAAGGCTTTTAGTGCACCTATCTGGTAAAGGCTCCTTACATTCCATGTTCCCATCGTAATTTCTTTCGATTTCCTTGTGCATTGCTGTGGTCGTTGCCGAGTAGTCAGTCCAGTCCGAGGCACGTTTGGTGGTTTCGTAACGGTTTCTTTTTTTTTCTATGGATGAGTTGTTGGCCCATCGCAAAACCCCCTTTTCGGAGGACCATTTCACCCGCTCTCGTTGGCCCTGACCGCGCTTTCCATACGGGTTGGTTACCGCATCTCCAGCTTGGTTGCTCAGGTTACCAGGGTTCACCACGTGGAGGTGAGAGTCGGACTTGGGTAGGAGGTCACACGGTAAATTACTGAATATTCGGCACGAACCGTAATACTTCTTTGATCACGGAACCATGCTCTGCTACCATGAAGAAATATGAGCAGAGAAATATATATTTCGTGTAATAATAATTTATTAGTTAAAACAGTTTTAACTAATAAATTATTATTACACGAAATTTATATTTCTCTGCTCATATTTCTTCATGGTAGCAGAGCACGGTTCCGTCAGAGCAACTTGCAAACACAAGTGCAGTTTACAAACGTCAAAAGGAATTAATTGTAACGCCTATAGCGACAAAACTATATTAGAATGCGTTCTATTCCAACAACTTGTTCGTCTTGTCGTGTAGTTTCTGTGTGCCGAAAATGATTTCGCTGCTTTTTACCGTTGTCGAGAAAATTGGAAAAAACCTACTTATTTTCCGAACGAAATGATAGAAAATTTTTGTTGGAAATTTTTTTGGAAAATTTTTTCGTGATTTTTTCTTAGCTACCCGAAGGAAATCAAAGTACTGAAAACGGTATTCAAGTTTATTTCGCTCTAAAGTTACAAATAAACAAGTTTTATATATTTTTTCGCTGAACAACATCACGCATTTCCAACTGATTTCACGCTGTCATAACTTTTGAACGGCTCACCACAGAGACTTCTAGTCTTCACCAATCGATTCAGCGTCCCAAAATTAGTCCGAAAACGTATACAATATTCCCTAGGAAGCTTTCAGTTAGGAAATACCATCGACACGGGGAGTCGAGACCGCGGAAACGATGAAATGCGAGAAAATCGATTTTGTCAAAATCGTTATTTTTGTAGCTACAGAAAAATTTAAAAACGTTCCTGAAAGTATTTTAGCAGCTGATTACAAATATGCAAATTATATTTCGCTAGCTTTTTCCGTTCAATATCGCCTGCAAGAATTGAAGAAATTTTTAAGAAATTTCGACGCTAGAGTAGAGATCTCGGAAAGTTGTGAATTTCACGCGGAACATCTTAGTGTATTAATAGGGTAATATCCTTCTGAAAACGTTGCCGCAATCCGTTTTTGATTATCTGCAACCGTTTCCGAGACATTTACTTAGCAAATCGTGAATCGTGTAAATTTCAGTTTGAAATTTCGCGCACGAATTATTGAAACTTCCCGACAATTTACACATCGACTTGTTCGTCTTGTCGTATAGTTTCAGGGTGCCGAAAATGATTTCGCTGCTATTTACTGTTTTAGAAAAAATCGGAAAAAAACTGAAAAACAACTTATTTTTCGAACGAAATGATGAACATTTTTTGTTGGAAAATTTTTTGTAAATTTTTTTTGTGATTTTTTTTTTTGGTTATCCGAAGGAAATCGAACTACTTAAAACGGTTTTCAAGTTTATTTTGCTCTAAAATTACAAATAAACAAGTTTTATATATTTTTCGCTGTACACCATCTCGCATTTCCGACTGATTTCACGCTGTCATAACTTTTGAACGGCTCACCACAGATACTTCTAGCCTTCACCAATCGATTCAGCGTCCTAAAATTAGTCAGAAAACATATATAATATTCGCTAGGAAGCTTTCAGTTAAGAAATACCATCGACACGGGGTGTCGAGACCGCAGAAACGACGAAATGCGAGAAAATCGATTTTGTCAAAATCGTTATTTTTTGAGTTACAGCAAATTTTAAAAACGTTTCTGAAAGCATTTTTGCTGCTGATTACAAATATGTAAACTATATTTCGCTACCTCCTTCCGTACAATATCGCCTGCAAGAATTGAAGACATTTTTAAGAAATTTCGACACTCGAGTAGAGATCTCGGAAAGTCGTGAATTTCACGCGGACAATCTTAATGTATTTACAGGAGAATGACATTCTGAAAACGATGTCGCAATTTGTTTGTGCTTATCTGTAACCGTTTCCGAGACATTTACTTAGCAAATCGAGAATCGTGTAAATTTAAGTATGAAATTTTGCGACGAATTATTGAATTTTTCCAGACAATTTACACATCGACTTGTTCGTCTGGTCGTGTAGTTTCTGTGCGCCGAAAATGATTTCGCTGCTTTTTACCGTTCTCGAGAAAATCGAAAAAAGCCGAAAAGGCACATATTTTTCGAACGAAATGATGAAAATTTTTTGTTGGAAAATTTTTTGGAATTTTGTTTGTGATTTTTTTTTGGTTACCCGAAGGAAATCAAAGTGCTGAAAACAATTTTCAAGTTTATTTCGCTCTAAAGTTACAAATAAACAAGTTTTATATATTTTTTCGCTGAACAACATCTCGCATTTCCGACTGATTTCACGCTGTCATAACTTTTGAACGGCTCACCATAGAGACTTCGAGTCTTCACCAATCGATTCAGCGTCCTAAAAATAGTCGGAAAGCGTATATAATATTCCCTAAAAAACTTTCAGTTAAGAAATACCATCGACACGGAGAGTCGAGACCGCAGAAACGATGAAATGCGAGAAAATCGCTTTTGTCAAAATCGTTAGTTTTTGAGTTACATCAAAATTTAAAAACGTTCCTGAAAGCATTTTTGCTGCTGATTACAAATATGCAAATTATATTTCGCTAGCTCTTTCCGTTCACTATCGCCTGCAAGAATTGATGAAATTTTTAAGAAATTTCTGATGCAACTTTTGTGAACTCATTTAAGACAAGCAGTGCATTGGTACCATTTGTGGAGTTAGTTTGCCTGCAATTTTCGCCACGAACCAAACACTACAAATCCTCATGATAGTTTTCTTTATTCAGCTTTTTATCGATACCTTTTCCTCTTTTTCTTTTAATTACTGATAACGTAGCCTTTTCAGCCAGTCCATTTTTATATGGCGATTCTTTCAAAATTGCGGTTTCCTCGACGGGCCGATTTAAAAACGAGGAATCGGCATGATATCTTTCGGTGATGTAAGGCTTTGAAAACGTTTGTCGTTCTCTTGATGTTCCGGCTTGAGGGAACGGAGTTCTTTCTCGATCCGTAGTCTGCGATAGTGCGAAACCTACAGCTGTAAAAATATTGGGATTCAAATTCCGATTTTGTTAAAAGCAGACACTGAACACTTTGAATAGTAGTGGCACTAATATAAGAGATTCCAAAGAAACAGTTCCAACCGACTAGGAACGACACAAAGGACTATGGAACACGCAATGCTCGGAATATCATTGAAGGACAGAATCAGGAACGAAGCAGTGAGAGAGAGGTCAAGTGTAACCGACATGATAGAGCGTGCAGCTAAGTTAAAATGGAGCTGGGTAGGTCATGTTGCAAGGCAGAATAATGACGTTAAAACCACACAATGGCGTCCAAGAAGAACAACTAGAAGTAGAGGCCGACCGCAAAGAAGGTGGCTAGACGACATAAAATTGGCCGCAGGTGGTACCAGATGGCACAAGGTCGACAGACGTGGAAGAGAAGCGGAAAGGCCTATGTTCAGGAATGGATGAAAAAAAAAACGCTAAGTATAATGAAAAGAGTAACGGAAAGTTGTGGTAGCCCAATGCGAGTGCTCAGAGGTGGAAACTGTGCATTTTTGCTACCCTTTGATATCTTTACTATTTGTGTTCTGTCCTTGAGGAATGATTGTATCCAGTTACTTACCTTCGCCATAATACCTTAAATGTTAAATTTGCTAATCAATTGACTATGTGAAACACAGTCAAATGCTTTGGCGAGCTCGCAGAAAATGCCTGGTTGACTGAACCATGTAAATCGAATATCTAGCAAGACAGCAACAAATATTCTCTATTGCCGACAAGCAGAAAATAAACCACCAAGACTTGGAATACAACGGATGGATGATGTGTAGAAGGATTTGGCAAATCTAAGCTTACGAATCAATATCGACCGCGACGGAACCCGCCAAAATCACCATGAACCGCCTGAACAATGTAAATCGAATGTCAAGCAAGACAACAACAAATATTCTCCATTCCAGACAAGCAGAAAATAAACCACCAGGACCGGGAATACAATGGATGGATGATGTCGAGAAGGATTTGGCAAAGCTAAGCTTACGAATCAATATCGACATCGACTTCTTCTTATTGTGCCATATCATATTGTGCCAATATGGCCCATCGGATTCGATCCACAGCCAATCTGAACAAGTCAACCGATGTTCTTCCGGTCCATTGTCGCAGATTCTTCAACCAGGAGATCCGTCGTCTTCCCTGTGACCTCTTCCCCTCGATTTTTCCCTGCATGATGAGTTGAAGTAGCCTATATCTGTTGCTGTTTCTCATGATATGGCCAAAGTATGACAGTTTTCTGTGTTTGACTGTTGTGAGCAGTTCTCTGTCCTTCTGCATGCGTAGGAGTATGGTTTCGTTGCTAACATGGTGGGTCCAGGAAACGCGAAGCATTCGACGATAGCACCATGCTTCGAAGGCCTCCAGTCGCTTACTAGTTGCCTCGGAGAGTGTCCATGCCTCCACTCCATACAAAAGCTTAGAGAAGACGTAGCATCTAAGTATGCGTGTTCGAAGATGGATGTTCAAGCGCATGTTACACAAAACATTCTTCATTTGATTAAATGTAGAACGTGCCTTCTCTATGTTGATCTTTACTTCACGACTATGATCCCATTGGTCATTGAGGTTTACACCCAAGTACGATATTGATGGTACTCTCTGTAGTTGGGCCCCATTTACCAGGAATTGGGGATTAGACGCATTTTTGCTGACGATTAGAATTTTTGTCTTTGCCACATTCAATCGCATATTAAGTGGTTCGCATGCCTCTACTACTTTATCAATCAGTCTCTGTAGTCCTTCGGCACTGTCGGCAATTAGTACAGAGTCGTCTGCATACCTTAAGTTATTAATTATTTCCCCGTTTATCTTTATCTCAATCTGTTCTTCTTCGAGTGCATTCTTAAAAAGGTTTTCTGCGTATCGGTTAAACCAGACATCGACGGAACCCGCCTAAATCACCTACGCGTTGCAGACGACATCGTTCTGATCGGCGACAAGATGAACGACATAACGGACATGATTTTCCAACTTCACCAAGCGTCAACAACGATCTGGGAAACAGAGAAACTACAACCCGATTGGAAATCTGCTCTGATTCATCCTCTTCACAAAAAGGAAGATTTTACTGATGTAAACAACTACCGTGGAATTTCTCTCGTCTCGGTAACATACAAGATTCTCTCGAAGGCGTTACAAACAAGGGCAGAAAATCAGTTGGATAGTCAACTGGGAGAGTACCAGGAAGACCCGATCTTGTGTTGAGCAGATCCTCAACCTTAAAACTGTATTTGCATATCCCAAGATGAGAAACCGCAAGTTTTTTTCCCATTTTTTTTGTTGGTTGTCCGAAGGAAATCAAAGTGTTGAAAACGGTTTTTCAGTTTATTTCGCTCTAAAGTTACAAATAAACAAGATATACAGTTCTTCGCTGTAGACCATCTCGCATTTCGGCAGATTTCACGGCGTCGTAACTTTTGAACGACTTACCACAGACACTTCTAGTCTTCATCAATCGATTCAACGTCCAAAAATTAGTCGGAATACGTATATAATATTGCTTGGGCAGCTGTCGATTAGGAAATACCATCGACACCTGAGACACGACACGAAATGCGATGAAATCGATTTTGCGAAAATCGTTATTTTTCGAGTTACAACAAAATTTAAAAATGTTTCTGAAAGCATTTTTGCTGCTGATTACGAGTATGCAAATTATATTTCGCTAGCACCCTTCGTTCACTATCGCCTGCTAAAATTGAAGAAATTTTTAAGAAATCTCGGCGCACTAGTAGAGATCTCGGAAAGTTGTGAATTTCACGCGGAAAATCTTAGCGTATTAATAGGATAATGTCCTTCAGATAACGATGCCGCAATCCGTTTTTAATTATCTGCAACCGTTTCCGAGCCATCTACTTATCAATTCGAGAATCTGGTAAATTTAAATTTGAAATTTCTGGACGAATTATTCAATCTTCCGGAAAATTTACACGTCAACTTGTTCGTCTTGTCGTGTAGTTTCTGTGTGCCAAAAATGATTTCGCTGTTTTTTACCGTTCTCGAGAAAATCGAAAAAAACCGAAAAAGCAGATATTTTTCGAACGAAATGATGGAAAATTTTTGTTGAAAATTTTTTTGGAAAAATATTTCGTGGTTTTTTTGGTAATCCGAAGGAATTTGAACTGCTGTAAACGGGTTTCAAATTTATTTCGGTCTAGAGTTACAAATAAACAAGTTTTATATATATATATATTGTTTCGCTGTACACCATCTCGCATTTCCGACTGATTTCACGCTATCATAACTTTTGAACGTTTCACCACAGAGACTTCTAGTCTTGACCAATCGATTCAGCATCCCAAAATTAGTCTGAAACCGCATATAATATTCCATAGGAAGCTTTCAGTTAAGAAATATCACCGACACGGGGAGGCGAGTCCGCAGAAACGATGAAATGCGATAAAATCGATTTTGTCAAAATCGTTATTTTTTGAGTTACAGCAAAATTTAAAAAGGCTTCTGAAAGAATTTTTGCCGCTGATCGACTTGTTCGTCTTGTCGTGTAGTTTCTGCGTGCCGAAAATGATTTCGCTGCTTTTTACCGTTCTTGAGAAAATCGAAAAAATCCGAAAAAGTACATATTTTTCGAACGAAATGTTCTTTGATGATGTTTTGTTGGAAAATTTTTTGGAAATTTTTTTAGTGATTTTTTTACGGTTACCCGAAGGAAATAGAATTGCTGAAAACGGTTTTTAAGTTTATTTCGCCCTAAAGTTACAAATACACAAGTTTTATATATTTTTAAAAAGGCTGGTTTCGTGATTCTGTCGTGCCAAAATATTACTTCACTGAGAAAGAAATTACATATTTAGCTATATATAGTTCCCACAACGAATGATCTTAAATTCATATTCCAACATAAACATAACTACAAAAAATATCTAAAGCTAGTCTATGCCCACTGCCACTACCTTCTACCTTCCAATCTTCTTCTATAGACATTAGGTCCATAGTTGGGTATAGGCCTTTCCCAATTGTTTCCATCTTTTCGTATTCTGTGCTAGTTCGATTCATGCTAGTCTGGCTGTTGCTATGAGGTCATCATACCATCTTATTTTATGATCTCCATTCTATGATGTCGCCTGTCCCATTTCATCCTATCACTCCTTGCAACTTAACCTTTGATTGCAATTTTCTCTCCAATATTGGTGACTTTGGTTACTGCTAATATTCTGTCGTTTCGCTATCTGTACCTTTTTGTAATCCTTGACCTCTTCATTGCTTTTTATGTTTTCATTTCTCAAAAACTCAAAAACTTGTGCAAAAACTCATAGCTTAGATGTTGAGCTATTTTCTTATTTCGCAGAGATGAATGATAGTTTGGCGAAAGCCACCCATCCTAGCCTTATTCTCCTTCTTATTTTTTCCTTCTGTTTGGTTTGGTTGATAGTAAGTTTCTGTCCTAGGTACATGTATTCTTCCACCTTTTAGACTTCCTGTCCTTCTACTATTATTGGTTCTGTTCTTAAGTACATTATCTGGGTTTTTGAAAGGTTCATTGTCAGCTCTATTATTTTAGATTCTCTTTGTTGGTCTGCAATTATTGTTGATTTAACAAATATTCTCTACAATGTGCCAAGCTAATAATATCATCAGCAAATCTTAGATTGGTTAGTCGAGTTTCATTGATGTTGATAACTTTGTCGATCCAGCAAGTTTTCTTAAAAGTTTTCTTTTCAAATGCCAAAGTGGAGAGTTTTGGAGATAAGGAGTCACCTTGTTGTACTCCTCTTTCAAGTTGGACAGGTTCAGATTTTTCGTGGATAATGTAAGTTAAGGTTGGTTCTTTGTTGGTATTCGTCGAATTTTCTCTATAGTCTGTTGGTGATTATTTTTGTTAGTAATTTGTATACATGTAACATTAGACTGATCAGCCATTAGACTGATTAGATTAGATAAGTAATTTTCAATCTTATTGTAATCATCTTGTTTTGTAGTGTAGGACCACGTTAGCGTTTTTTCGTTGTTTTGGTATTTTTCTCGTCTTTAGGCTTGTTTAGTAGTTTCGTAATTTTCTTTATTAGATATTCTCTTCATACTCTTATCATTTGCACCGTGATATTCTCATCTCCAATTGATTTATTGGATTTTATGTTGTTCAAAGTAGTTTTTACTTCCTCTATTATCTGCTTCTGGGGTTCAAAGGGTAGTGCATGCGCAACCGCACGACAATCGCACAGGAAGAGATGGGAGCATAGCCTCTCTTACCCAAGTCCGACTCTCACCTCCACGTGGTGAACCCTGGTAACCTGAGCAACCAAGATGGAGATGCGGTAACCAATCCGTATGGAAAGCGCGGTCAGGGCCAACGAGAGCGGGTGAAATGGTCCTCCGAAAAGGGGGTTTTGCGATGGGCCAACAACTCATCCATAGGGAAAAAAATGAAACCGTTACGAAACCACCAAACGTGCCTCGGACTGGACTGACTACTCGGCAACGACCACAGCAATGCACAAGGAAAGCGAAAGAAATTACGATGGGAACATGGAATGTAAGGAGCCTCTACCAGATAGGTGCACTAAAAGCCTTAACAAACGAAATGGAGAGATACAAACTCGACATAGTGGCACTACAGGAGACCAACTGGAGCGATAGCGGCATCATGGATATAGGAAAATATAGGATATGTAAAAGCAGTAATAATGGGAAGGCGCACAAGTTAGGAACAGGCTTCATACTCAAGAAAAGTGTAGGGAAGGATATTATGGACTTCCAAGCAGTAGATGACAGACTCTGCATGATCCGAATAAGAATGAAGCTCTTCAATCTGACAATAATTAACGTACATGCACCGAGCGAAGAGAAAACAGACGACGAAAAAGAGATCTTCTACGCAAAACTAGAAAGGCTATTCGATTCGACACACAACAACGACGTAAAGATGATCTTGGGGGATTTCAATGCTAAGATAGGGAAAGAAGACGTATACAGACCCACGATTGGAAAACACAGCCTACACGAAAATACTAACGACAATGGACAGAGACTAGTGGACCTAGCAGCAACTAGAAACCTTGTAGTCAGCAGTACGCTATTCCCACATAAAGACATCCACAAGATGACATGGAGATCACCAGATGGAAGGACACTCAATCAAATAGACCATGTCTTAATAAACACAAGATTTATGTCCAGCATACAGGACGTCAGAAGCTGCAAAGGGGCAGACTGCAACTCGGACCATTACCTGGTGAGGATTAAATTAAAACAAAGGCTAGACAACTCGAAAAAGCCAGCAAACAGCGGAATAGAAAAAATGGGATGTGAAAAAACTGAACTTAACCAGGGTAAGGCAACGGTACGAAGAAAAGATCGCCGAAAAACTAGGAGTGTTGACGGAAAATCATAGTATTGAAGAACAATGGACGGAAATTGCAAAGGGGATTAAGGAATCCGCAGAGGAAGCGCTCGGGAAAGTCCATAGGAAAAAACAAAACCAATGGTACGATGCAGAGTGTGAAGAAGCACGCGAGAAACAACAGAAAGCTAGGGCAGAGAATTTGCAGAGACCCACGAGATCCAAACAAGCTGAATACAACAAGCAAAGAAAGAAAGCATCCAAATTATTTCGGAAGAAGAAACGGGCCCATTTTAACGACCAGGTGGCACAGATAGGACACCACCAAGAGAAACACGAAATTAGAGAATGCTACAAGATAGTGAACAACCTGCGAAATGGATTTAAGCCCAGAGCAACAATAATCAACAGTAAAGAGGGCACCTTACTGGCTGAAGAAAGTAAAGTGGTAGGTAGATGGGCGGAATATTTTAACGAACTCCTGAATACCTCACTACGAGTGGAATTAACCGGACAAACAGCTGAAGACGACCCAATTCACACACCAGAAGTAAGAGATCTGAGAGAAGATAACGAACCATCACAAAGAGAAATAAGCGAGGCGATAAAGGCACTAAAGAACCACAAAGCACCGGGACCGGACATGATAACATCTGAAATGATCAAAATGGGAGGATACGCTCTGAACTGTCTTTACACCAGCTGATAGAAAGAATCTGGAGGACAGAAGAGATACCCGAGGAATGGCGGGAGGGGAAGATATGCCCTATCTATAAGAAAGGAAACAAACTGGAGTGCAAGAACTATCGTGGTATAACTCTTCTTAGCACGGCATACAAGGTGCTGTTATGGATAATCGAACGAAGACTCCAACCGTACGCAGAGAGCATTATAGGACAGTATCAGACAGGTTTCCGGAAAGCAAAGTCGACGACTGATCAAATGTTTACCCTCAGACAAATACTAGAAAAGACATGGGAAATGAACATCAGCACATACCAGGTCTTCGTAGACTTTAAACAAGCGTATGATACTATCGATAGAAGAACTCTCATAAAGACAATGGAAGAATTCGAGATACCACAAAAGATCATTAAATTGGTAAATTGTACGTTAAAAAAGACTTGGAACCAAGTCGGTATCCAAAAAACGACATCGCACAAGTTTGAAACCATTACAGGCCTGAGACAAGGAGGCAGTCTATCACCCATATTATTTAACATCGCGCTCGAAAAAGCTATAAGGAAAGCTCAGATAGAATGCAACGGTACCATCTAGAATGAATCCACGCAACTTTTGGATGCTTACGGGAAAATGGAGAAGAGAGCCAAGGAGATAGGTCTGTCAATAAACAAGGATAAAACAAAAGTAATGATGGTAAGACCGCAGTAAACACGCAGTAAATAATCTGGATATGAGAGAGTACACTGTAGAAGTCGTCAACAACTTTAAATATCTGGGATCAACCGTCACGGATCAGAACGACGAAGGGGTGGAAGTACAACATAGAATCATGCAAGCCAACAGGGCATACTTCACTCTTAAATCCATCCTTAACTCGAAGCTAGCTAGCAGACAAACGAAGTGTAATATATATAAAGCAATCATACGACCCATCCTCACATATGGAAGCGAAGCATGGACGCTGACCCAGAAATCGGAAAAGATGCTGGAGATTTTTGAGCGAAAGATCCTGAGGAAAATTTATGGGGCAATTAACAGCGAAGAGGGCTGGAGAATTAGGATGAACTTCGAGCTATATCAGTTATACAAAAGCCCAGATGTGGTATCCCACATAAAACTAAGCAGGCTAAGATGGGCGGGACATGTGTGCCGGATGACTCCAACAGCAGTGCCGAGATAAATACTCAGAGTGCCGGAAGGTAGAAGGAAAGCGGGCAGGCCAAGGGCGAGATGGGAGGAAAGTGTGAAAAGGGATGCGAGAGAGATGCTGGGGGTGCGGAACTGGCGGGCGGCGGCAGAGGAAAGGGAACGCTGGAGACAACGTTTGGTGGAGGCCAGGGCTCGCTTCGGGCTGTAGCGCCATTGGAGAGAGAGATTATCTGCTTCTAATATACCTACTACAATTTCATAGAAACTGCACATTAAAATAACTAATAAAATAGAATTTTTAATGCAACACACGATTAAATTTTCATCAGCAATGTGTCTCTACAGCCAAAAGATTTGCGCAACCCTGTGCTACACCATTTCGTTTTCCAAGGATTACGGATGCGCCATCAGATGGAAACATAACCAGCTTTTGCAAATCAATTTGGATATATTCACAAAATTGTAAAATTACAGAAAAAATCGAAGAAGAATCGCATGTCTTTAATTGGATCATCCCACCGAAGACAGTTGTATATTGATCAGATTTTCTAAACTGAAAATTAAACCAAACATTTGGTTGTTGAAACGTCTGTGTTCATCAACATTTAAAGTATGAAAATGTGCATTTCAATTTCATTTAATATTTTAGTTTTTATAGCAATATTCACCACATCCAAAAATGAAAAAGCATAGTTTTACTACGGCAACTTTCTGAAATATGAACGTATTTTGCCACCTGATTATTTCTCGCACCGAAAGTAAAGATATGTTCATTTTAATTGCCAATAATAGATTACCAATTACAATTGCGCGAAAAAAAAATGTGCGCGCCAATATCTTTCATGTGCGCTATGTCTAAAATCTATGTGCGCGCGCACACGCGCACAGCTTAGAGGCAACACTGCTCACCACAGAAACTTTTAGTCTTCACCAATCGATTCAGCGGCCCAAAATTAGTCTGAAAACGTATATAATATTCCCTAGGAAGCTTTCAGTTAAGAAATACCAACGACCCGGGGTGTCGAGACCGCAGAAACGACGAAATGCGAGTAAATCGATTTTGTCAAAATCGTTATTTTTTGAGTTACAGCAAAATTTAAAAACGTTCCTGAAAGCATTTTTGCTGCTGATTACAAATATGCAAATTATATTTCGCTACCTCTTTCCGTACCATATCGCCTGCAAAAATTGAAGAAATTTTTAAGAAATTTCAGAAAAGAAATTTCGCTCGAGTAGAGATCTAGGAAAGTTGTGAATTTCACGCACAAAATCTTAGGGTATTAATAGGATAATGTCCTTCTGAAAACGATGCCGCAATCCGTTTTTGATTATCTGCAACCGTTTCCGAGACATTTACTTAGCAAATCGAGAAACTGGCAAATTTCAGTTTGAGATTTCCTGACGAATTATTGAATCTTCCGGACAATTTACACATCGACTTGTTCGTCTTGTTGTGTAGTTTCTGTGTGCTGAAAATGATTTCGCTGCTTTTTACCGTTCTCAAGAAAATCGAAAAAAAACCGAAAAGGCACTTTTTTTTCGAACGAAATGATGAAATTTTTTTGTTGGAAAATTTTTTGGAATTTTATTTTGTGATTTTTTCTTGGTTACCCGAAGGAAATCAAAGTGCTGAAAACAATTTTCAAGTTTATTTCGCTCTAAAGTTACAAATAAACAAGTTTTATTTTGCTGTGCACCATCTCGCATTTCCGACTGATTTCACGCTGTCATAACTTTTGAACGACTCACCACAGAGACTTATAGTCTTCACCAATCGATTCAGCGTCCCAAAATTAGTCTGAAAACGTATATAATATTATTTAGGAAACTTGCAGTTAAGAAATACCATCGACACGGGGAGTCTAGACCGCGAATACGACGAAATGCGAGAAAATCGATTTTGTCAAAATCGTTATTTTTTTAGTTACAGCAAAATTAAAAAACGTTTCTGAAAGCATTTTTGCTGCTGATTACAGATATGCAAATTATATTTCGCTAGCTCTTTCCGTACAATATCGCCTGCAAAAATTGAAGAAATTTTTAAGAAATTTCGGCGCTCGAGTAGAGATCTCGAGATTTTCTTAATTTACAAACAAACGGATGCTCCAAAACGAATTCGAATTGGATTGTTATGAATTAGAAGCTTTAATATACAAACCAATTTCTTAACCTCTCTAGTTTCTCGGTCCTAGTCTAATCCCCAGGCTTTGTTTTCTCAAAACTCTTACTCCTCAATTTTTCCGCTTTGTCGCAAGTTCCGCGTAAATAAAAACGTTCCTGCTTATCGCAGCAGGCGCGAAAAGGTAAACAAAAGCGAGTCGGATCTAGTCTGATTAGATGCAGTGCAGTCCAACTAGTCGCGAAGTGCGCGCGTGCAATTAGTTTCCGAATTAAACTAGTGATTAGTGCGATAGATTACGTGTCTGAGGCAATTACAGCAGCGGAGAATACGTAAGTCTTAGATTAATTAGTTTACTAAATCTATGACTAGTCTGTTTGTAATTTATGAATCAGTAAAATAGTGATTAGTCTATGTAATTTATGAATTATTAAAATAGTGACTAGATTAGTCTCAAATTTGATTGACTAACTTTGAAGCTTAATAATTTAAGATGTAATCTAACTAGAGTAATAAGTTATACATCATTGTCTTCCTGGATTAAATGGAAACAAACTAAGACTAAACACAATGAAATATGTCTGTCGGTCTGTCTGTAATCGAGATTTTAGTAAAACTAGAACTTGGAAAATTTGTTTTTTTTTTGGATTGCAAGTTTGAAAGTCAATAACTTAAGATGTAATCTAAGTAGACTAATAAGTTATATATCATTGTCTTGCTGAACTAATTGGAAGCAAACTAAGACTAGGCACAATAAAATCTGTCTGTCCGTCTGTCTGCAATCGAGATTTTAGTAAAACTAGAGCAAAGAAGATTTAGTTTTTATAGATTGCTAAGTTTGAGCCTCAATAACTTAAGATGTAATCTAGCTAGACTAATATTTTAAAGATCATTGTCTTGCTGGACTAATTGGAAACAAATCAAGACCAAACGCAATAAAATCTGTCTGTCGGTCTGTCTGTAATCGAGATTTTGGTAAAACTAGAGCAAAGCAGATTAAATTTTTTTTTGGATTGCTACGTTTGAGCCTCAATAACTTGAGATGTAATCTAACTAGAGGAATATGTTATATATCATTGTCTTGCTAGACTAATTGTAAACAAACTAAGACTAAACGCAATCAAATCTGTTTGTCCGTCTGTCTGTAATCGAGATTTAAGTAAAACTAGAGCAAAGAAATTTTAGTTTTTTTGGATTGCTAAGTTTGAAACTCAATAACTTAAGAAGTAATCTAACTTGACTAATAAGTTATATATCATTGTCTTGCTGGACTAATTGGAAACAAATCAAGACTAAACGCAAAAAATCTGTCTGTCGGTCTGTCTGTAATCGAGATTTTGGTAAAACTAGAGCAAAGCAGATTAAGTTTTTTTGGATTGCTACGTTTGAGCCTCAATACCTTGAGATGTAATCTAACTAGAGTAATAAGCTATATATCATTGTCTTGCTAGACTAATTGTAAACAAACTAAGACTAAACGCAATGAAATTTGTCTGTCCGTCTGTCTGTAATCGAGATTTTAGTAAAAGTAGAGCTATGAAGATTTAGTTTTTTTTGGATTGCCAAGTTTGAGCCTCTATAACTTAAGATGTAATCTAACTAGAGTAATAAGTTATATATCATTGTCTTGCTAGACTAATTGGAAACATACTAAGACTAAACGCAATAAAATCTATATGTCCGTCTGTCTGTAATCGAGATTTTAGTAAAATTAGAGCTATGAAGATTTAGTTTCGTTGGATTGCCAAGTTTGAGCCTCTATAACTTAAGATGTAATCTAACTAGACTAATAAGTTATATATCATATTGTCTTGCTGGACTATTTGGAAACAAACTAAGGCTAAACACAATAAAATCTGTATGTCGGTCTGTCTGTAATCTTGATTTTAGTAAAACTAGAGCAAAGAAGATTTAGTTTTTTTGAGTTGCTAAGTTTGAGCCTCAATAAATTAAGATGTAGTATAACTAAAGCAATAAGTTATATATCATTGTCTTGCAGGACTAATTGGAAAGAAACTAAGACTAAACGCAATAAAATATGTCTGTCGGTCTGTCTGTAATCGAGATTTTAGTAAAACTAGAGCAAAGATGATATAGTTTTTTTGGATTGTTAAGTTTGATCCTCAATAACTTAAGATGTAATCTAGCTAGACTAATAAGTTATATATCTTTGCCTTGCTGGAGATATTGGAAACAAACTAAGACTAAACTCAATGAAATCTGTCTGACCGTCGGTCTGTAATCGAGATTCTAGTAAAACTAGAGCAAGGAAGATTAAGTTTGTTTGGATTTTTAAGTTTGAGACTCAATAATTTTAGATGTAATCTAACTATACTAATAAGTTATATATCATTGTCTTGCTAGACTAATTGGAAACAAACTAAGACTAAACGCAAAAAAATCTGTCTGTCCGTCTGTCTATAATCGAGATTTTAGTAAAACTAGCGCAAAGAATTGATTTAATTTTTTTGGATTGCTATGTTTGAAACTCAATAACTTAAGATGTAATCTAACTAGAGTAATAAGTTATATATCATTGTCTTGCTGGACTAATTGCAAACATACTAAGACTACACACAATGAAATCTGTCTGTCAATCTGTCTGTAATCGAGATTTTAGTAAAACTAGAGCAAGGAAGATTTAGTTTTTTTGGATTGTTAAGTTTGAGCCTCAATAATTTAAGATGTAATCTAACTAGACTAATAAGTTATATATCATTGTCTTGCTGGACTAATTGGAAACAAACTAAGGCTAAACGCAATAAAATCTGTCTTTTCGTCTGTTTATAATCGAGATTTTTGTAAAACTAGAGCGAGGAAAATTTAGTTTTTTTGGATTGCTAAGTTTGAGCCTCAATAACTTATGATGTAATCTAATTAAACGAATAAGTTATATATCATTGTCTTGCTGGACTAATTGGAAACAAACTAAGACTAAACACAATAAAATCTGTCTATCCTTCTGTCTGTAATCGAGATTTTAGTAAAACTATAGCAAAGAAGATTTAGTTTTTTTGGATTGCTAAGTTTGAGCCCAATATCTTATGATGTAATCTAACTAGACTAATAAGTTATATATCATTGTCTTACTGGACTAATTGGAAACAAAGTAAGAATAAACGCAATAAAATCTGTCTGTCCGTCTGTCTGTAATCGAGATTTTAGTAAAACTAGAGCGAGGACGATTTATTTTTTTTGAATTGCAAAGTTTGAAACTCAATAACTTAATATGTAATATAACTAGAGTAATGTGTTATATATCATTGTCTTGCTGGACTAATTCGGAACAAACTAGGGCTAAACACAATAAAATCTGTCTGTCCGTCTGTCTGTAATCGAGGTTTTAGTAAAACTACAGCAAAGCAGTTTTAGTTTTTTTGGATTGCTAAGTTTGAGCCTCAATAACTTAAGATGTAAACTAACTAGACTAATAAGTAATATATCATTGTATTGCCGAACTAATTAGAAACAAACTAAGACTAAACACAATAAAATTTGTCTGTTCGTCTGTCTGTAATCGAGATTCTAATAAAACTATAGCAAAGGAGATTTAGTTTTTATGGATTGCTAAGTTTGAGCCTCAATAACTTAAGATGTAAACTAACTAGACTAATGAGTTTTATATAATTGGCTTGCTAGACTAATTGGAAACAAACTAAGACTAAACACAATAAGATCTGTCTGTCCGTCTGTCTGTAATCGAGATTTTAGTAAAACTAGAGCAAGGAAGATTTAGTTTTTTGAATTGCAAAGTTTGAAACTCAATAGCTTTAGATGTAATCAAATTAGACTAATAAACTGTATATCATTGTCTTGCTGGACTAATTTGAAACAAGCTAAGACTAAACACAATGAAATATGTCTGTCCGTCTGTCTGTAACCGAGATTTTAGTAAAAATAGAGCAAGGAAGATTTAGTTTTTTTTAATTGCTAAGTTCGAAACTCTATAATTTAGGATGTAATCAAACTAGACTAATAAGGTATATATCATTATCTTGCTGTACTAATTGGAAACAAACTAAGACTAAACACAATAAAATATGTCTGTCCGTCGGTCTGTAATCGCGATTTAAGTAAAACTAAAGCAGAGAAAATTTAGTTTTTTTGGATTGTTAAGTTTGACACTCAATAACTTAAGATGTAATTTAAATAAAGTAATAAATTATATATCATTGTTTTGATGAGCTAATTGTAAACAAACTAGGACTAAACGTAATGAAATATGTCTGTCGAGTTAGATTTAGTTTTTATGAATTGTTAACTTTGAAACTCAATAACTTAAGATGTAATCTAACTAGAGTAATAAGTTATATATCATTGTCTTGCTGGACTAATTGGAAACAAACTAAGACTAAACACAATGAAATCTGTCAGTCGGTCTGTTTGTAATCGAGATTTTAGTAAAACTAGAGCAAGTAAGATTTGTTTTTTTTTCTGGATTGCTCAGTTTGAGGCTCAATAATTTAAGATGTAATCTATCTAGATTAATTCGTTATATATCATTGTCCTGTTGAACTAATTGGAAACAAACTAAGACTAAACGCAATAAAGTCTGTCTGTCCGTCTGTCTGTATTCGAGATTTTAGTAAAACTAGAGCAAAGAAGATATAGTTTATGTGGATTGCTAAGTTTGAGCCTCAAAGACTTATGATGTAAGCTAACTAGACTAATAAGTTATATATCAGTGTCTTGTTGAACTAATTGGAAACAAACTAAGACTAAACGCAATAAAGCCTGTCTGTCCGTCTGTCTGTCATCGAGGTTTTAATAAAACTAGAGCAAAGAAGATTTTGTTTTTTTGGATTGTTAAGTATGAACCTCAATAACTTAAAATGTATTCTAACTAGACTAATAAGTTATATAACATTGGCTTGGTGGACTAATTGGAAACACACTAAGACTAAACACAATGAAATCTGTCTGTCCGTCTGTCTGTAATCGAGATTTTAGTAAAACTAGAGCAAAGATGATTTAGTTTTTTTGGATTGTTAAGTTTGAAACTCAATAACTTAAGATGTAATAAGTTATATATCATTGTAGTCTAATAAGTAGTCTATTAGTAGTCTAATTCAAACAAATTAGACAATGTTTGTCTTATACACTACATCCTAGAAATTATTGTTAGACAAGTAAACTACCCTAATGACATGGAAGGTATCTAACTTCTTCTAGTAGACAACAAAGATGTTTGTTTGGATTGGTTCGAGCAAATCTGAAATATTGAATAAACTAAGCAAGACTATGCAACAAAAGAAATTCCAAAAAAAAGGTGAACTTTTCAATTCAATGAAATTTCCAAAGATAGATTGCTTGCTTAATAATTTGTTAAAAACTAGTTTTGTTCCTGTGCTGAGTGTTTACTGGATCATAGACAAGACAAGGGGGTTTCATAGGGTTGAGGAAAACTAATTTCTTGCCCACACGATTCATTAGTTTATTTCGGACGCAATAGTCAGATTGGGGGTAGTTTAACTACATAGACAAGTTCTCGAAGATTAAACGAAGAGAGAAAAATGAAAAGAGGTTTCAATGAGCATGTCGTCTGTGTCTAGCTTGGATTAGTAGGTATCGTCAATTGAAATCAGACTGGAAAATTAGGAGTAGTCACAATAAATCTTGGATATTACACGAAGTAGGGAAACCTAGACAAGGTAATTTATATCAGTAGATTCCCAAAAGTTTGTGTAACAACTACGTGCCAATTAAATTTGTCTACCTAGACGGATTCATAACTTATAGACAGTTAAATTCGCGCTATTGCATTTAGACTATTTGTTTGATTTTAGACAAATTTTACAGGTTGGTACAAGCTTGTCTAGATAGTCTAGATAGTGAAGCTTAAACAGAAAAGTTGCAAGCGTAGTATCATCTGTGTCTAACTTGGTTTAATAGACATCGCATGTTGCAGCTTATTTGGAGTAGTCGGACTAAAACTGGAGTATTAGACAAAACACATAAGGTTAGACAATGCAGTTAGCATCAGTAGACTCTTAAAACATTGTCTAAAAATTCTAACTTGAACGATTTTGTGTAAATAGGTTAACTTATAAGTTATAGACAGTCTAACTCAGACAAAGAGATCTTGTATCTCTAATCTTGTTTGTCTAATCTTGTCTGTCTGATCTTGTCTGTCTAGTCTTGCCCATCTAGCCTTGTCTGTCTAGTCTTTTCTGCCTAGTCTTGTCTATCTAGTCTTGTCTGTCTAGTCTTGTCTGTCTAGTCTTGTCTGTCTAGTCTTGTCTGTCTAGTCTTGTCTGTCTAGTCTTGTCTGTCTAGTCTTGTCTGTCTAGTCTTGTCTGTCTAGTCTTGTCTGTCTAGTCTTGTCTGTCTAGTCTTGTCTGTCTAGTCTTGTCTGTCTAGTCTTGTCTGTCTAGTCTTGTCTGTCTAGTCTTGTCTGTCTAGTCTTGTCTGTCTAGTCTTGTCTGTCTAGTCTTGTCTGTCTAGTCTTGTCTGTCTAGTCTTGTCTGTCTAGTCTTGTCTGTCTAGTCTTTTCTGTCTAGTCTTTTCTGTCTAGTCTTATCTGTCTAGTCTTATCTGTCTAGTCTTGTCTGTCTAGTCTTGTCTGTCTAGTCTTGTCTGTCTAGTCTTGTCTGTCTAGTCTTGTCTGTCTAGTCTTGTCTGTCTAGTCTTGTCTATCTAGTCTTGTCTGTCTAGTCTTGTCTGTCTAGTCTTGTCTGTCTAGTCTTGTCTGTCTAGTCTTGTCTGTCTAGTCTTGTCTGTCTAGTCTTGTCTGTCTAGTCTTGTCTGTCTAGTCTTGTCTGTCTAGTCTTGTCTGTCTAGTCTTGTCTGTCTAGTCTTGTCTGTCTAGTCTTTTCTGTCTAGTCTTGTCTGTCTAGTCTTATCTGTCTAGTCTTGTCTGTCTAGTCTTGTCTGTCTAGTCTTGTCTGTCTAGTCTTGTCTGTCTAGTCTTGTCTGTCTAGTCTTGTCTGTCTAGTCTTGTCTGTCTAGTCTTGTCTGTCTAGTCTTGTCTGTCTAGTCTTTTCTGTCTAGTCTTGTCTGTCTAGTCTTATCTGTCTAGTCTTGTCTGTCTAGTCTTGTCTGTCTAGTCTTATCTGTCTAGTCTTCTCTGTCTAGTCTTATCTGTCTAGTCTTGTCTGTCTAGTCTTGTCTGTCTAGTCTTGTCTGTCTAGTCTTGTCTGTCTAGTCTTATCTGTCTAGTCTTGTCTGTCTAGTCTTGTCTGTCTAGTCTTGTCTGTCTAGTCTTGTCTGTCTAGTCTTGTCTGTCTAGTCTTGTCTGTCTAGTCTTGTCTGTCTAGTCTTGTCTGTCTAGTCTTGTCTGTCTAGTCTTGTCTGTCTAGTCTTGTCTGTCTAGTCTTGTCTGTCTAGTCTTGTCTGTCTAGTCTTGTCTGTCTAGTCTTGTCTGTCTAGTCTTGTCTGTCTAGTCTTGTCTGTCTAGTCTTGTCTGTCTAGTCTTGTCTGTCTAGCCTTGTCTGTCTAGCCTTGTCTGTCTAGTCTTGTCTGTCTAGTCTTGTCTGTCTAGTCTTGTCTGTCTAGTCTTGTCTGTCTAGTCTTGTCTGTCTAGTCTTGTCTGTCTAGTCTTGTCTGTCTAGTCTTGTCTGTCTAGTCTTGTCTGTCTAGTCTTGTCTGTCTAGTCTTGTCTGTCTAGTCTTGTCTGTCTAGTCTTGTCTGTCTAGTCTTGTCTGTCTAGTCTTGTCTGTCTAGTCTTGTCTGTCTAGTCTTGTCTGTCTAGTCTTGTCTGTCTAGTCTTGTCTGTCTAGTCTTGTCTGTCTAGTCTTGTCTGTCTAGTCTTGTCTGTCTAGTCTTGTCTGTCTAGTCTTGTCTGTCTAGTCTTGTCTGTCTAGTCTTGTCTGTCTAGTCTTGTCTGTCTAGTCTTGTCTGTCTAGTCTTGTCTGTCTAGTCTTGTCTGTCTAGTCTTGTCTGTCTAGTCTTGTCTGTCTAGTCTTGTCTGTCTAGTCTTGTCTGTCTAGTCTTGTCTGTCTAGTCTTGTCTGTCTAGTCTTGTCTGTCTAGTCTTGTCTGTCTAGTCTTGTCTGTCTAGTCTTGTCTGTCTAGTCTTGTCTGTCTAGTCTTGTCTGTCTAGTCTTGTCTGTCTAGTCTTGTCTGTCTAGTCTTGTCTGTCTAGTCTTGTCTGTCTAGTCTTGTCTGTCTAGTCTTGTCTGTCTAGTCTTGTCTGTCTAGTCTTGTCTGTCTAGTCTTGTCTGTCTAGTCTTGTCTGTCTAGTCTTGTCTGTCTAGTCTTGTCTGTCTAGTCTTGTCTGTCTAGTCTTGTCTGTCTAGTCTTGTCTGTCTAGTCTTGTCTGTCTAGTCTTGTCTGTCTAGTCTTGTCTGTCTAGTCTTGTCTGTCTAGTCTTGTCTGTCTAGTCTTGTCTGTCTAGTCTTGTCTGTCTAGTCTTGTCTGTCTAGTCTTGTCTGTCTAGTCTTGTCTGTCTAGTCTTGTCCGTCTAGTCTTGACTGTCTAGTCTTGTCAATCTAATCTGGTATGTCTAGTCTTGTATCTAAACTAGAGTAATTAGTTATATATCATTGTCTTGCTGGACTAATTGGAAACATACTAAGACTAAACGCAATAAAATCTGTCTGTCCGTCTATCTGTAATCGAGATTTTAGTAAAACTAGAGCAAAGATAATTTAGTTTTTTTTGGATTGCTAAGTTTGAGCCTCAATAACTTAAGATGTAATCTAACTAGACTAATAAGTTATATATCATTGTCTTGCTAGACTAATTGGAAACAAACTAAGACTAAACACAATGAAATATGTCTGTCCGTCTGTCTGTAATCGAGATTTTAGTAAAACTAGATTTTTTAGTCATTAGTCCGCACTAAGTGAATTTATCAGACTAGTCCATCAAAATCGGCTTCATCTTTGTCCCTGCGTGACTCAACAAGGAATTAAGACGGAGTCATTAAAACTACACGACCCTGTTCCCCAATCTACACTAGATCTAACAAGTTTTAGGAATTCACTAAACTAGCTTTTCGATTCAGTGCGCACTTTGAAACATTCTTCGGATTCCGAAGGATCACTCAATCCGGCGCTTGTGCTTCGCGGGGCCGGAAAAGGGTCGTTTTGCGATAAGACCCCCGGTAACGTCACCCATTAACGCTTCGGAACCAATTCGGCACGAAGGATTCGGAACCGACATAATAATACCAAAATGACAATTTTGTTTAATCTCGTCATTTCTTTTAAACCTCTCTATGTTGAGCTTAAGAATATTATAGTTGACAATAGTTGAATATTATATATAGTTTAACATTATAGTTGAGCTTGACAATATCAAGTTTTGAGCCTGAGAATATCCTACTAGATGCAAAGTAGAAGCTTGGCTTAGTCCAGTAGTTAAGTTTGATTTAATCCACTAGCTAGTGTTCTTGTCTATTTGGTCATAATTTGTGGAATTTGGTGGAGTGAGTTGTGTGAGTAGAAGAAGAAGGAGTAGAGAGAGGGCTGATTGATTTGTAGAGGGTCCCATTAGAGTGGGCCGCCCGGCAAGCGGGGCCACCCTGAAGTCCGATAACCAGCTAGGAATGTCTTGAGTCGAAAAACGACGGGCGAGAGCGCGAGGAGAAGAAGCAGAGGGCGATCGCGTCCCCCCCCGCGCCCGACCGTTTGGTAGTTATCGTGGCGAGAACAAAGCCGGGCCGGGGCCCAAGACACACTCATCACGCCGTCATTAACAAACAGAGGAAAAACAAACTCACGGTGCACCTGGGTGGCTCCACCCATTTAAATATGATTCGGTCGGAATGCGACCCCACAGACCCGGTGTCTGCTCCCATGCCCCCCCCCGCATCAAAACAATCGAACGCCGGTGCTCGTTCCTCGCCCGATGGCTCCTGCCATAACTAGCGATTACCATCACTCGTCTTCATTTACTAACACTACGGCCCCTCTCGCTCAAACGCACACACACCACCCTACATCCCTCTCACTCCACACCTTTTTCCCATACTATATATATACTACGTGTACACCCTCACCGCACTACAAATCATCTCGCTACGACTTTTCTTTTTTATCCTTTGATTCCTTTTCTTTCACTCCATTTCAACATTAATTTACGTGTTTTTCTATTCAAAGGCTAATAAACAGATTATACACGAATTAAGAATAGACAGACAAGACTAAACAGACAAGACTAGGCAGACAAGATTAGACAGACAAGACTAGACAGACAAGACTAGACAGACAAGACTAGACAGAGAAGACTAGACAGACAAGACTAGACAGACAAGACTAGACAGACAAGACTAGACAGACAAGACTAGACAGACAAGACTAGACAGACAAGACTAGACAGACAAGACTAGACAGACAAGACTAGACAGACAAGACTAGACAGACAAGACTAGACAGACAAGACTAGACAGACAAGACTAGACAGACAAGACTAGACAGACAAGACTAGACAGACAAGACTAGACAGACAAGACTAGACAGACAAGACTAGACAGACAAGACTAGACAGACAAGACTAGACAGACAAGACTAGACAGACAAGACTAGACAGACAAGACTAGACAGACAAGACTAGACAGACAAGACTAGACAGACAAGACTAGACAGACAAGACTAGACAGACAAGACTAGACAGACAAGACTAGACAGACAAGACTAGACAGACAAGACTAGACAGACAAGACTAGACAGACAAGACTAGACAGACAAGACTAGACAGACAAGACTAGACAGACAAGACTAGACAGACAAGACTAGACAGACAAGATGTTTAGTTATATAGTAGATTGCATTCGAGAAGATTTTTGTAAATGGTTTTTTTTTTGTCGAAATTTGCGAAAGTTTGAATGAATGTCAGGAAAGTCAAATTTGCAAAGCTATATTTTAAAATCTTTGTATCTCCGAAATTAAGGGAAATTTTGGAAAATTGTTTGGGTAAATCTTGTAGAACGTTTAGTTATCTAGAAGATTATATAAGAAAAGATTTTTGTAAATTGTTGTTTTCTGGTTGAAATTTGGGAAAGTTTGAAGGGTTGTCATCAAAGTCAAATTTGGGAAGCTATATTTTCGAATGTTTGTAACTCAGAAATTAAGGGAAATTTTGCAAATTTTTTTGAATAAATTTTGTAGAACGTTTAGTTATCTAGTAGATTACACTAGAAAAGATTTTTGTAAATTGCTGTTTTCTGGTCGAAATTTGAGAAAGTTTGAAGGAATGTCAGGAAATTAAAATTTGAGGAGTTACATTTTAGAATGTTTGTAACTCGGAAATTAAGTAAAATTTTGGAAAATTGTTTAAATAAATTTTGTAGAACGTTTAGTTATCTGGTAGATTGCATTAGAAAAGATTTTTGTAATTTGTTGTTTTCTGGACGCGACAGACAAGACTAGACAGACAAGACTAGACAGACAAGACTAGACAGACAACACTAGACAGACTCGACTAGACAGACGCGACTGGAAAGACGCGACTAGACAGACGCGACTAGACATACGCGACTAGACATACGCGACTACACATACGCGACTAGAAAGACGCGACTGGAAAGACGCGACTAGACAGACGTGACTAGACAGACGCGACTAGAAAGACGGGACTAAAAAGACAGGACTAGACCGACGCGACTAGACATACACGACTTGACAGACGCGATTAGGCAGACGCGACTAGACAGACGCGACTAGAAAGACAGAACTAGACAGACGCGACTTAACAGATGAATCTAGACAGACGCGACTACAGACGCCACTAGAAAGACGCAACTAGACAGACGCGACTAGAAAGACGTGACTAAAAAGGTGCGACTAGAAAGACGCCACTAGACAGACGCGACTAGACGGACGCGACTAGACAGACACGACTAGACAGACGCGACTAGACAGACGCGACTAGACATACGCGACTAGAAAGACATGACTAGACAGACTCGACTAGACAGACGCGACTAGACAGACGCGACTAGGCAGACGCGACTAGAAAGACATGACTAGACAGACGCGACTAGACAGACGCGACTAGAAAGACATGACTAGACAGACGCGACTAGACAGACGCGACTAGACAGACGCGACTAGACAGACGCGACTAGACAGACGCGACTAGACAGACGCGACTAGACAGACGCGACTAGACAGACGCGACTAGACAGACACGACTTGAGAGACGCGATTAGGCAGACGCGACTAGACAGACGCGACTAGACAGACGCGACTAGAAAGACGGGACTAGAAAGACAGGACTAGACAGACGCGACTAGACAGACACGACTTGACAGACTCGATTAGGCAGACGCGACTAGACAGACGCGACTAGAAAGACAGAACTAGACAGACGCGACTTGACAGATGAATCTAGACAGACGCGACTATACAGACGCGACTAGAAAGACGCCACTAGAAAGACGCGACTAGACAGACGCGACTAGAAAGACGTGACTAAAAAGGTGCGACTAGAAAGACGCGACTAGAAAGACGCGACTAGACAGACGCGACTAGACAGACGCGACTAGACATACGCGACTAGACAGACGCGACTAGGCAGACGCGAGTACGACTCAACAGCAACCAGCCAAGTCATATTGATAAATCAAAACTCCCAGTCTTTTGGTAACCCTATCGATAGAATTGAGTTTATGCTAGAAAATTATAAGCAATGCAACTATTTGATCCTCACTGAACACTGGAAGAATCACGAACAACTTCAGCTAATTAAGATCAATAACTTCAATCTCGCATCACGTTTTTGTCGAGAAGAGTGAGCCCATGGAGGATCAGCAATATTTTGTAAAAATAGTATAACCTACAAAACTAGAAAGGACATAAGTCGTCTAGCAGAAGAGCATGTTTTCGAACTCTCGGCAATTGAAACGGTTATCAACGGCAAGAATATTATAATTATGGGAATTTATAGAGCCCCATTGACTAGTGTTAAACTATTTCTGCAGAAAATACATAATCTGCTGATATTGCTATCCAAAGAAATTCTTAATTTGTTATGGCTGGCGATTTTAATATAGACGTTCTGAAAGTGTCTCGAGCCGACGGTTTGTGTCCTTGTTGGAATCATTTAACGCGGTCCTCGTTTCACGTGAAGTAAGCCACCCCGGGTCTGGAACTTGCATTGATAATATAATAGTCAATCTGTCCATTGTGTATAGTTCTAAAACCATAGATCATCACAGATCAGACCACAGTGCGACAGACGCGACTAGAAAGACAGAACTAGACAGACGCGACTAGACAGATGCGACTAGACAGACGCGACTAGAAATACGCGACTAGACAGACGCGATTAGACAGACGCGATTAGACAGACGCGACTAGACAGACGCGACTAAACAGATGCGATTATACAGACGCGACTAGAAAGACGCCACTAGAAATACGCGACTAGACAGACGCGACTAGACAGACGCGACTAGACATACGCGATTAAAAAGCTGCGACTGGAAAGTCGCGACTAGACAGACGCGACTAGACGAACGTCACTAGACAAGCGCCACTAGAAAGACGCGACTAGAAAGACGCGACTAGAAATACGCGACTAGACAGACGCGACTAGACAGACGCGACTAGAAAAACGCGACTAGAAAGACAGGACTAGACAGACGCGACTAGACAGACGCGACTAGAAATACGCGACTAGACAGACGCGACTAGGCAGACGCGACTAGACAGACGTGACTAGAAATACGCGACTAGAAAGACAGGACTAGACAGACGCGATTAGACAGACGCGACTAGAAATACGCGACTAGACAGACGCGACTAGGCAGACGCGACTAGACAGACGCGACTAGAAATACGCGACTAGAAAGACAGGACTAGACAGACGCGATTAGACAGACGCGACTTGACAGACGCGATTAGGCAGACGCGACTAGACAGACGTGACTAGAAAGACAGAACTAGACAGACGCGACTAGACAGATGCGACTAGACAGACGCGACTAGAAATACGCGACTAGACAGACGCGATTAGACAGACGCGATTAGACAGACGCGACTAGACAGACGCGACTAAACAGACGCGATTATACAGACGCGACTAGAAAGACGCCACTAGAAATACGCGACTAGACAGACGCGACTAGACAGACGCGACTAGACATACGCGATTAAAAAGATGCGACTGGAAAGTCGCGACTAGACAGACGCGACTAGACGAACGTCACTAGACAAGCGCCACTAGAAAGACGCGACTAGAAAGACGCCACTAGAAATACGCGACTAGACAGACGCGACAAGACAGACGCGACTAGACATACGCGACTAGACATACGCGACTAGACAGACGCGACTAGACAGACGCGACTAGACAGACGCGACTAGACAGACGCCACTAGAAAGACGCGACTAGACAGACGCGACTAGAAAGACGTGACTAAAAAGGTGCGACTAGAAAGACAAATGCGATTAGAAAGACGCGACTAAAAGATGAGACTGGAAAGACGCGACTAGACAGACGCGACTAGGCAGACGCGACTATACGGACGGGACTAGACAGACGCGACTAGACAAACTAGACGGACGCGACTAGACAGACGCGGCTAGACAGACGCGACTAGACAGACGCGACTAGGCAGACGCGACTAGACAGACGCGACTAGACAGACGCGACTAGAAAGACAGGACTAGACAGACGCGACTAGACAGACGCGACTAGACAGACGCCACTAGAAAGACGCGACTAGACAGACGCGACTAGAAAGACGCGACTCGAAAGACAGGACTAGACAGACGCGACTAGACAGACGCGACTAGAAAGACGCCACTAGAAAGACGCGACTAGACAGACGCGACTAGACATACGCGATTAAAAAGATGCGACTGGAAAGACGCGACTAGACAGACGCGACTAGGCAGACGCGACTATACGGACGGGACTAGACAGACGCGACTAGACAAACTAGACGGACGCGACTAGACAGACGCTACTAGACAGACGCGACCAGGTAGACGCGACTAGACAGACGCGATTAGGCAGACGCGACTAGACAGACGCGACTAGAAAGACAGAACTAGACAGACGCGACTATACAGACGCGACTAGAAAGACGCCACTAGAAAGACGCGACTAGACAGACGCGACTAGAAAGACGTGACTAAAAAGGTGCGACTAGAAAGACAGATGCGAGTAGAAAGACGCGACTAAAAGATGAGACTAGAAAGACGCGACTAGACAGACGCGACTAGGCAGACGCGACTATACGGACGGGACTAGACAGACGCGACTAGACAAACTAGACGGACGCGACTAGACAGACGCGGCTAGACAGAGGCGACTAGAAAGACGCGATTAGATAGACGCAGCTAGACAGGCGCGACTAGAAAGACGCAACTAGAAAGACGCGACTAGAGAGACGCGACTAGAAAGACGCGACTAGAAAGACGCGACTAGACAGACGCACCTAGACAGACGCGACTAGAAAAAACGCGTCTAGACAGACGCGACTAAACAGATGCGACTTATTACTAAAAGCGTTATTAGATCCAAGATGGCTTGGAACAAAAGAGACAAATAAGTTTATTGGTGTAGAGATGAACGTGGAAGGATTGAAAATAGCTAGGAAACTGTAACAGAAGAATGTTAAGAGAGGAATAAAAGTGGTGATTATAGTAGGAATTGAAGCAGGACGGGAGAAGCTATTAACTCGCTGTTGGTGTTATTACTTAGTGTGTTATTTCTGGAGGAGGAAATTACACGGCCGGATTGAGACCGGCGGCCGTAAAAAGGGTCCGAATTATGTCCTAACCTATACCTGAAAAATGTCTCTTAACTGCACGGACATCAATCATTATTACGGGACGCGGAGTGAGATGTCAAGCGGACGGGGACGACGGAACGGCGGGTTTGTTCGTGCTTCGGGAAGCCTAATCGGAGATTACACGTCCTCATGCACTCAATAAAACTCGCATTTTGTGGTTTCTTCGCCCGCTCACACTCCGACTGTGAAATTCTCAATTTCCCGCCCGTCCAAAAACCCAATTATAACACAATCCACGTCCACACACTAAATAGATCATTTAATTCCCTACAGATTTTATCTAAACAACTTACTTGTATCTAGTCTAGTTATCTAGATATTGCCCGACAAATGTATTTCGAGTTGATTTGTTACAGCTTTGTTATTAATTGCCAGTTTATAGATAACACCGCCGTGTAATTGGGCGTTATCTAGCATTTTGTGATAGATAACTCTAATATCTAGAAGTTTTGTTTTAAAAGTTTGTTTGTATCTTGTCTAGTTATCTAGATATTGCCCGACAAATTCATGTCTAATTGTTTTGTAACAGCTTTGTT
The DNA here is from genome assembly GCA_944588485.1 of Phosphuga atrata. Classification (NCBI taxonomy): domain Eukaryota; kingdom Metazoa; phylum Arthropoda; class Insecta; order Coleoptera; family Silphidae; genus Phosphuga; species Phosphuga atrata. Next base: position 9,335,011 of record OX155908.1, on the reverse strand, counting down.
ATTAATTGATAATTTATAGATAACGCCGCCGTAAAATTAGGCATTATCTAGCATTTTTGATAGATAACTCTATTATCTAGAAGCTTTATTTCAGAAGTTTGATTATATCTTGTCTAGTTATCTAGATATTGCCCGACAAATTTATGTCTAGTTGATTTGTTACAGCTTTGTTATTAATTGCTAGTTTATAGATAACACCGCCGCGCAATTGGGTGCTATCTAGCATTTTGTGATAGATAACTCTATTACCTAGAAGCTTTATTTTAGAAGTTTGTTTGTATCTTGTCTAGTTATCTAGATATTGCCCAACAAATTTATGTCTAGTTGTTTTGTTACAGCTTTGTTATTTATTGCTAGTTTATAGATAACACCGTCGCGCAATTTGGCGTTATCTAGCATTTTGTGATAGATAACTCAATTATCTAGATGGTTTTTTCCAGAAGTTTGCTTGTATCTTGTGTAGTTATCTAGATATTGCCCGTCAAATTAATGTCTAGTTGATACATTGACTTGATTTATTCTTGTCTTTCTTAGTAGGGAATTTTAAGTGAATTCTGTTGATTTTAGTGGGGAATTTTGCGCGAAAAAATTCGCGAAAAAACCTTGTGGCACGTATAATTGCGGTTTTTGGGATATTCGGGCGGCGGGCCCGGTGACGGTTGTGTGTGCATCCGGTGGGCGCTGCGCCGTGTTATTACCGGCCTCGTTAAAAGTCCCACCGGGGTCTCTAATTGGTCCTCTCCTGTCTGTTTAAGAGGAAAATAAAACGACTCATCCAACTTTTCATTCAATTGTTTTTTTCATCTTCACCGACTTTCTGGGAACCTTTTTCGACCGTCTCGCTCCCGCGCACGACCGCCGCTCGCTCCTTCCCGCTCTCCGACGCCTTTCGGCTCTGATTTTTATTTCGCGAAGATTTTATTGTTTCTGCCACCCACGAACAAGACCACGCCATTTTTTACTCTTTTGTTTTCTTTGCCAATAAATGTGTTTCTAGCTTGCTTAGAATTTTAGAAAGTAATCAGATTCCCTTTGATTCCTTACAATTTTTGCCAATTAATCTATGAACTCTTGCGAAATCTCAAAGTATCTATATATTATCTGGTAGATAATTAAATTATCTATAAAATGAGATACATTTTTAGAATATAGTCTGGTTAGAGTATTAGCTGTGGCAAGTTAGATATCTAATTGTGGAGATTACTTACAATTTTTGCCAAAGTATCTAAGAAATCTTGCGAAATCTCAAAGTATCTATATATTGTCTAGTAGATAATTAAATTATCTATAAAATGAGATACAATTTTAGAATCCAGTCTGGTTAGAACATTAGCTGTGGCAAGTTATATATCTAATTTTGGAGATTGCTTAGAATTTTTGTCAAGGAATCTATGAAATCTTGCAAAATCTCAAAGTATCTATATATTGTCTTCTAGATAATTAAAATATCTATATAATGAGATACAATTTTAGAATGTAGTCTAGTTAGAGTAATAGCTGTGGCAAGTTAGATATCTAATTTTGGAGATTGCTTAGAATTTTTGCCAATGAATCTATGAAATCTTGCGAAATCTCAGAGTATCTATATGTTATCTGGTAGATAATTAAATTATCTATAAAATTAGATACAATATTAGAATGTAGTCTGGGTAGAGTATTAGCTGTCGCAAGTTAGATAACTAATTTTGGAGCTTCCTTAGAATTTTTGTCAATGAATCTATGAAATCTTGCGAAATTTCAAAGTATCTATATGTTATCTGGTAGATAATTAAATTGTCCATAAAATGAGATACAATTTTAGAATGTTATCTAGTTAGAGTTTCAGCTGTGGTAAATTAAATATCTAATTTTGGAATTTGCTTAGAATGTTTGCCAATGAATTTATAAAATCTTGCGAAATCTCAAAGTATCTATATGCTATCTGGTAGATAATTAAATTATCTATAAAATAATAAACATTTTTAGAATGTAGTCTGGTTAGAGTATTAGCTGTTGCAAGTTAGACATTTAATTTTGGAGACTGCTTAGAATTTTTGCCAAAGAATCTAGGAAATCTTGTGAAATCTGAAAGTATCTATATATTGTCTAGTAGATAATTAAATTATCTATAAAATGAGATACAATTTTAGAGTCTAGTCAGGTTAGAACATTAGCTGTGGCAAGTTAGATATCTAATTTTGGAGCTTGCTTAGAATTTTTGCCAATGAATCTATGAAATCTTGCGAAATCTCAAAGTATCTATATGTTAAGAGGTAGATAATTGAATTATCTATAAAATGAGATACAATTTTTGAATGTAGTCTGCTTAGAGTATTATCTGTGTCAAGTTAGATATATAATTTTTGAAATTGCTTAGAACTTTTGTTAAGGTATCTATGAAATCTTACGAAATTTCAAAGTATCTATATATTGTCTGGTAGATAATTAAATTATCTATAAAATGAGATACAATTTTAGAATGTAGTCTGGTTACAGGATTAGCTGTGGCAAGTTAAATATCTAATTTTGGAGCTTGCTTAGAATTTTAACTAATGAATCTATGAACTGTTGCGAAATCTCAAAATATTTATATATTATTTAGTAGATGCTTAAATTATCTATAAAATGAGATACAAATTTAGAATTTAGTCGGGTTAGAGTATTAGCTGTTGCAAGTTAGATATTTAATTTTGGAGATTACTTACAATTTTTGCCAAAGTATCTAAGAAATCTTGCGAAATCTCAAAGTATCTATATATTGTCTAGTAGATAATTAAATTATCTATAAAATGAGATACAATTTTAGAATCCGGTCTGGTTAGAACATTAGCTGTGGCAAGTTAGATATCTAATTTTGGAGATTGCTTAGAATTTTCACCAATGAATCTGTGAAATCTTGTGAAATCTTAAAGTATCGATATATTATCTGGTAGATAATTAAATTGTCTATAAAATGAGATACAATTTTAGTATGTAGTCCGGTTAGAGTTTTAACCGTGGTAAGTTAGATATCTAATTTTCGGGCTTGTTTAGAATTTTTGCCAATGAATTTAAGAAATCTTGCGAAATCTCAAAGTATCTATATATTATCTAGTAGGCAAATAAATTATCTATAAAATGAGATACAATTTTAGAATGTAGTCTGGTTAGGGTATTAGCTGTGGCAAGTTAGATATCTTATTTTGGAAATTGCTTAGAATTTTTGTCAAGGAATCTATGAAATCTTGCAAAATCTCAAAGTATCTATATATTATCTTGTAGATAATTAAATTATCTATAAAATGAGATACAACTTTATAATGTAGTCTGGTTAGAGTATTAGCTGTGGCAAGTTAGACATCTAATTTTAAAGATTGCTTAGAATTTTTGCCAATGAATCTATGAAATCTTGTGAATTCTCAAAGTATATATTATCTGGTAGATAATTAAGTTATCTATAAAATGAGATTCAATTTTAGAATCTAGTCTGGTTAGAACATTAGCTGTGGCAAGTTAGATATCTAATTTTGGAGATTGCTTAGAATGTTTGTCAAGGAATCTATGAAATCTTGCAAAATCTCAAAGTATCTATATATTATCTTGTAGATAATTAAATTATCTATAAAATGAGATACAATTTTATAATGTAGTCTGGTTAGAGTATTAGCTGTGGCAAGTTAGACATCTAATTTTGGAGATTGCTTAGAATTTTTGCCAATGAATCTATGAAATCTTGCGAAATCTCAAGGTATATATACTATCTTGTAGGTAATTAAATTATCTGTAAAATGAGATACAATTTTAGAATGTAGTTTGGTTAGAACATTAGCTGTGGCAAGTCAGATATCTAGTTTTGGAACTTGCTTAGAATTTTTGTCAAGGAATTTATGAAATCTTGCGAAATCTCAAAGTATCTATATACTATCTTGTAGGTAATTAAATTATCTGTAAAATGAGATACAATTTTAGAATGTAGTCTGGTTAGAACATTAGCTGTGGCAAGTTATATATCTAATTTTGGAGATTGCTTAGAACTTTTGCCAATGAATTTATGAAATCTTGCGAAATCTCAAAGTATCTATATGTTATCTGGTAGATAATTAAATTATCTATACAATGAGATAGAATTTTAGTATGTAGTCTGGTTAGAGTATTAGCAGTGGCAAGTTAGATAACTAATTTTGGTGATTGCTTAGAATTTTTGCCAATAAATCTATGAAACCTTGCAAAATCTCAAAGTATCTATATATTATCTGGTAGACAATTAAATTATCTATAAAATGAGATACAATTTTAGAATGTAGTGTGGTTAGAGTATTTGCTGTGGCAAGTTATATATCTAATTTTGGAGATTGCTTAGAATTTTTGCCAATGAATTTATGAAATCTTGCGAAATCTCAAAGTATCTATATGTTATCTGGTAGATAATTAAATTATCTATACAATGAGATAGAATTTTAGTATGTAGTCTGGTTAGAGTATTAGCAGTGGCAAGTTAGATAACTAATTTTGGTGTTTGCTTAGAATTTTTGCCAATAAATCTATGAAACCTTGCAAAAGCTCAAAGTATCTATATATTATCTGGTAGACAATTAAATTATCTATAAAATGAGATACAATTTTAGAATCTAGTCTGGTTAGAACATTAGCTGTGGCAAGTTAGATAACTAATTTTGGAGCTTGCTTAGAATTTTGGCCAATGAATCTATGAAATCTTGCGAAATCTCAGGGTATCTATATACTATCTGGTAGATAATTAAATTATCTATAAAATGAGATACAATTTTAGAATCTAGTCTGGTTAGAACATTAGCTGTGGCAAGTTAGATATCTAATTTTGGAGATTGTTTTGAATTTTTGTCAATGAATCTATGAAATCTTGCGAAATTTGAAAATATCTATATATTATCTGTTACATAAAAAAATTATCTATAAAATGAGATACAATTTTGGTATATAGTCTGGTTAGAGGATTAGATGTGGCAAGTTAGATAGCTAATTTTGGAGCTTGCTTAGATTTTTGTCAATGAATCTACGAAATCTTGCGAAATCTCAAAGTATCTATATATTATCTAGTAGATAATTAAATTCTCTTTAAAATGAGATAAAATTTTAGAATGTACTCTTATGACTAATGTAGCTTAGAGTATTATCTGCGTCAAGTTAGATATCTAATTTTTGAGAATGCTTATAATTTTTGCCAAGGTATCTATGAAAGGTATCTACGAAATTTCAAAGTATCTATATATTATCTGGTAGATAATTAAATTATCTATGAAATGAGATACAATTTTGGAATGTAGTCTGGTTAGAGTCTTAGCTGTGGCAAGTTAGATATTTAATTTTGGAGATTACTTAGAATTTTTGCAAATGAATCTATGAAATCTTGTGAAATCTCAAAGTATCTATATATTGTCTGGTAGATAATTAAATTATCTATGAAATGAGATACAATTTTGGAATGTAGTCTGGTTAGAGTATTAGCAGTAGCAAGTTAGATATATACTTTTGGAGATTGCTTTGAATTTTCATCAATGAATCTATGAAATCTTGCAAAATTTTAAAGTAACTATATATTATCTGGTAGATAATTAAATAATCTATAAAATGAGATACAATTTTAGAATGTAGTCTGGTTAGAGTCTTAGCTGTGGAAAGTTAGATATCTAATTTTGGAACTTGATTAGAATTTTCACCAATGAATCTATGAAATCTTGCGAAATCTCAAAGTATCTATATAGTATCTGCTAGATAATTAAATTATCTATATAATGAGATACAATTTTAGAATGTAGTCTGGTTAGAGTATTAGCTGTGGTAAGTTAGATATCTAATTTTCGAGCTTGCTTAGAATTGTTGCCAATGAATTTATGAAATCTTGTGAAATCTCAAAGTATTTATATATTATCTAGTAGATAATTAAATTATCTATAAAATGAGATACAATTTTAAAAACTAGTCTGGTTAGAACATTAGCTGTGGCAAGTTAGAGTTCTAATTTTGGAGATTGCTTACAATTTTTGCCAATGAATCTATGAAATCTTGCGAAATCTCAAAGTATCTATATATTATCTGCTAGATAATTAAATTATCTATAAAATGAGATACAATTTTATAATGTAGTTAGGTTAGAGTATTACCTGTGGCAAGTTGGATATCTAGTTCTGGAGCTTGCTTAGAATTTTTGCCAATGAAGCAATGAAATCTTGCGAAATCTCAAAGTATCTATATAATATCTGGTAGATAACAAAATTATCTTTAAAATGAGATACAATTTTAGAATGTAGTCTGGTTAGAGTATTACCTGTGGCAAACTAGATATCTAATTTTGGAGCTTGCTTAGAATTTTTGCCTATGAATCTATGAAATCTTGCGAAATCTTAAAATATCTATATGTTATCTGGTAGATAATTAAATTATCTATAAAATGAGATACAATTTTATAACGTAGTCTGGTTAGAGTATTAGCTGTGGCAAGTTAGACATCTAATTTTGGAGATTGCTTAGAATTTTTGCCAATAAATCTATGAAATCTTGCGAAATATGAAAGTATCTATATATTGTCTGGTAGATAATTAAATTATCTATAAAATGAGATACAATTTTAGTATGTAGTCCGGTTAGAGTTATAGCTGTGGCAAGTTAGATATCTAATTTTCGGGCTTGCTTAGAATTTTTGCCAAAGAATTTATGAAATATTGCTAAATCTCAAAGTATCTATATATTATCTAGTAGATAATTAAATGATCTATAAAATGAGACAATTTTAGAAACTAGTCTGGTTAGAACATTAGCTGTGGCAAGTTAGAGTTCTAATTTTGGAGATTGCTTAGAATTTTTGCCAATGAATCTACAAAATCTTGCGAAATCTCAAGGTATCTATATATTATCTGGTAGACAAATAAATTTTCTATAAAATGAGATACAATTTTAGAATCTTGTCTGGTTAGAGTATTAGCTGTGGTAAGTTAGATATCAAATTTTGGAGATTGTTTTGAATTTTGGTCAATGAATCTATGAAATCTTGCGAAATTTGAAAATATCTATATATTATCTGTTACATAAAAAAATTATCTATAAAATGAGATTCAATTTTGGTATATAGTCTGGTTAGAGGATTAGTTTGTGGCAAGCTAATTTTGGAGCTTGCTTAGATTTTTGCCAATGAATCATATCTATATATTATCTGGTAGATAATTAAATTCTCTTTAAAATGAGATAAAATTTAAAATGTAGTCTTATGACTAATGTAGCTTAGAGTATTATCTGTGTCAAGTTAGATATCTAATTTTTGAGAATGCTTATAATTTTTGCCAAGGTATCTATGAAAGGTATCTACGAAATTTCAAAGTATTTATATATTATCTGGTAGATAATTAAATTATCTATGAAATGAGATACAATTTTGGAATGTAGTCTGGTTAGAGTCTTAGGTGTGGCAAGTTAGATATTTAATTTTGGAGATTACTTAGAATTTTTGCCAATTAATCTATGAAATCTTGTGAAATCTCAAAGTATCTATATATTGTCTGGTAGATAAATAAATTATCTATGAAATGAGATACAATTTTGGAATGTAGTCTGGTTAGAGTATTAGCAGTAGCAAGTTAGATATATTATTTTGGAGATTGCTTTGAATTTTCACCAATGACTCTATGAAATCTTGCAAAATTTCAAAGTATCTATATATTCTCTGGTAGATAATTAAATAATCTATCAAATGAGATACAATTTTAGAATGTAGTCTGGTTAGAGTCTTAGCTGTGGCAAGTTAGATATCTAATTTTGGAGCTTGATTAGAATTTTTGCTAATGAATCTATGAAATCTTGCGAAATCTCAAAGTATCTATATAGTGTCTGCTAGATAATTAAATTATCTATATAATGAGATACAATTTTAGAATGTAGTCTGGTTAGAGGATTAGCTGTGGCAAGTTAGATATCAAATTTTGGAAATTGCAAAGAATTTTTGCCACTGAATCTATTAAATTTTGCGAAATCTCGAAGTATCTATATATTATCTGGTAGACAATTAAATTATCTATGAAATGAGATACAATTTTAGAATGTAGTTTGGTTATAGGATTAGCAGTGGCAAGTTAGATATCTAATTTTGGAGCTTGCTTAGAGTTTTTGCCAACGAATCTATGAAATCTTGCGAAATCTCAAAGTATCTATATGTTATCTGGTAGATAATTAAATTATCTATAAAATGAGATACAATTTTGGAATGTACTCTGGTTAGAACATTAGCTGTGGCAAGTTAGATATCTAATTTTGAAACTTGCTTAGAATTTTTGTCAAGGAATCTATGAAATCTTGCAAAATCTCAAAGTATCTATATATTATCTGGTGAATAATTAAATTATCTATAAAATGAGATGTAGTTTAGGAATGTTGTTGGTGGTGTGGTGGCTGTGTGAAGTAGAAAGTTGGATGGGAAGGTTGTTGTTGGAGTTGTAATCTGTGAGATGGAGGAATTAATGATAAGTTCTCGAGTTTGGTGTGCATTGTGAAAGAAGGTCGAAGTGGAGGAAGTAGTCCGTACTATTCAGACACCTTTTACTATCTAATTGCCGCGTATTAAACTAATTAGTTCGAGTTGGGAGGGAACTAGTGAGGGTTTCTTTCAAATTGAGTTGGAATGCTAATAGCGCTTGTAAAATGAGGATTAGCAGACGTAGACTACAAACAAGGACATATTTGGATTTACCAAAGTCTAATTACTGAGAGACAATTTGAATTTAGTTTCTGCCTTATTAGTTAAATTAGTTATAGGACTTCAAATTTGAGGTAGTTTTGAGAAAGGATTTCAATAGACGTTGCTTGTAGAATGAGTATTAGCATCCGAAGACTAGAAACAAGGACAGATTTGGATTTAGCAAAATCTAGTTAGTGAGAAACAATTTGAATTAAGTTTCTGCCTTATTACTTAGATTAGTTAGAGGACATCAAATTTGAGCTAGTTTGGAGAAAGGATTTCAATAGACGTTGCTAATTGCGCTCGTAGAATGAGTATTAGCAGACGTAGACTAGAAGCAAGGACAGATTTGGATTTAGCAAAGTCTAATTAGTAAGAAACAATTTGAATTTAGTTTCTACCTTGCTAGTTAGATTAGTTAGAAGACTTCAAACTTGAGGTAGTTTTGAGAAAGGATTTCAATGGACGTTGGTAATTTCGCTTGTAGAATGAGTATTAGCAGACGTAGACTAGAAACAAGGAAAGATTTGGATTTAGCAAAGTCTGATTAGTGAGAGACAATTTGAATTTATGTTCTGCCTTATTAGTTAGATTAGTTAGAGGACTTCAAACTTGTGGTAATTTTGAGAAAGGATTTCAATAGACGTTGCTAATTGCGCTTGTAGAATGAGTATTAGCAGGCGCAGACTAGAAGCAAGGACAGATTTGGATTTAGCAAAGTCTAATTAGTAAGAAACAATTTGAATTTAGTTTCTGCCTTGCTAGTTAGATTAGTTAGAAGACTTAAAACTTGAGGTAGTTTTGCGAAAGGATTTCAATGGATGTTGATAATTGCGCTCGTAGAATGAGTATTAGCATCCGAATACTAGAAACAAGGACAGATTTGGATTTAGCAAAGTCTAATTAGTGAGAAACAATTTGAACTTAGTTTCTGCCTTACAAGTTAGATTAGTTAGAGTACTTCAAACTTGAAGTAGTTTTGAGAAAGGATTTCAATAGACGTTGCTAATTGCGCTTGTAGAATGAGTATTAGCAGACGTAGACTAGAAGCAAGGACAGATTTGGATTTAGCAAAGTTTAATTAGTAAGAAACAATTTGAATTTAGTTTCTGCCTTGCTAGTTAGATTAGTTAGAAGACTTCAAACTTGAGGTAGTTTTGAGAAAGGATTTCAATGGACGTTGCTAATTGCGCTCGTAGAATGAGTATTAGCAGACGTAGACTAGAAACAAGTCTAGATTTGGATTTAGCAAAGTCTGATTAGTAAGAAACAATTTGAGTTTAGTTTCTGCCTTACTAGTTAGATTAGTTAGAGGACTTCAAACTTGAGGTAGTTTTGAGAAAGGATTTCAATGGACGTTGCTACTTGCGCTTATACAATGAGTATTAGCAGACGTAGACTAGAAGCAAGGACAAATTTGGATTAAGCAAAGTCTTGTTAGTAAGAAACAATTTGAATTTAGTTTCTGCCTTGCTAGTTAGATTAGCTAGAGAACTTCAAACTTGAGGTAGTTTTGAGAAAGGATTTCAATGGACGTTGCTAATTGCGATTGTAGAGTGAGTATTAACAAACGTAGACTAGCAACAAGGACAGATTTGTATTTAGCAAAGTCTAATTAGTGAGAAACAATTCGAATTTAGTTTCTTCCTCACTAGTTAGATTAGTTAGAGGACTTCAAACTTGAGGTAGTTTTGAGAAAGGATTTCAATGGACGTTGCTAATTGCACTTGTAGAATGAGTATTAGCAGAAGTGGACTAGAAACAAGGCTAGATTTGGATTTAGCAAAGTCTGATTAGTGAGAAACAATTTGAGTTTAGTTTCTGCCTTACTAGTTAGATTAGTTAGAGGACGTCAAACTTGAGGTAGTTTTGAGAAAGGATTTCAATGGACGTTGCTACTTGCGCTTATACAATGAGTACTAGCAGACGTAGACTAGAAGCAAGGACAAATTTGGATTAAGCAAAGTCTTGTTAGTAAGAAACAATTTGAATTTAGTTTCTATCTTGCTAGTTAGACTTGTTACAAGAGTTCAAACTTGCGGTAGCTGTAAGAAAAGTTACTTAATGGACGTTGCTAATTACGCTTATAGAATGAGTATTAGTAGAGGTAGAGCAGAACCGAGATTAGATTTGGATTTAGTAAAGACTAATTTGCAATTTTAATTTAGTTTATATCTTGAGAGTTAGACAGGTTGCCGAAAAAATGCCAAAGTTTTGGGATCTCAAAGTCTCCAATATATTCCAAATCGGTTTTCCTCCAAAACTTTCACAAATTCGCGAAACTCCCTAATCACTCGCCTAATCACCTCAATTGCAAATTCCCCAACCATTTCCGCATTTAAAATCACATTTGTATGCAAATTTTTTCGCAACAATAACTCACGAATTAATCGCAAGAATTTGCAAATTCGAGGCTTATCTAGAAATCAAGATATTGAGCCATAGATAAAATCTGATAATTTTGGATGATTTTGTCCAATATCTAGATAACTAAACTAGATACAAACTTACATCCTAGATAAAATATATAGAGAATGAAATTATCTACCAGAGTCTGATAGATAACGTCCAAATAATCGTTCGTGTTATCTATAAATTGACAAACTTTCTTAACCTTAACAAAACTGTTACAAATCAAATTGCCTTGAGTTTGTCGAACAATATCTAGATAACTAATCTAGATACAAACTTTAATCCTAGATAAAATATATTTAGATTTAAATAATCTACCACAGAGTAATAGATAATTTGCGTTATCTATAAATTGGCAAACTTAGTAATAGATAACGTAATTAGTTTATTATCAATATCTAGATAACTAAACTAGATACAAACTGACATCCTAGATCAAATATATAGAGAATTAAATTATCTACCACAGAGTGATAGACAACGTCCAAATTATTATTTGCGTTTTCTATAAATTGGCAAAGTTAGTAATAGATAACGTAATTGGCTTATTAGCAATATCTAGATAACTAAACTAGATACAAGCTTATATCCTAGATAAAATATATTTAGAATTAAATTATCTACCACAGAGTGATAGACAACGTCCAAATTATCGTTTGCCTTATCTCTAAATTGGCAAAGTTAGTAATAGATAACGTAATTTGTTTATTAGCAATATCTAGATAACTAAATTAGATAAAAACTTACATCCTAGATCAAATATATAGAGAATTAAATTTTCTACCACAGAGTGATAGACAACATCCAAATTATCATTTGCCTTATCTATAAATTGGCAAAGTTAGTAATAGATAACGTAATTTGTTTATTAGCAATATCTAGATAACTAAATTAGATAAAAACTTACATCCTAGATCAAATATATAGAGAATGAAATTATCTACCACAAAGTGACAGACAACGTCCAAATTATCGTTTGCGTTATCTATAAATTGGCAAACTTAATAATAGATAACGTAATTGGCTTATTTGCAATATCTAGATAACTAAACTAGATACAAACTTACATCCTAGATCAAATATATAGAGAATTAAATTATCTACCACAGAGTGATAGACAACTTCTAAATTATGGCTTGCGTTATCTATAAATTGGCAAATTTAGTAATAGATAAAGTAATTGGTTTATTAGCAATATCTAGATAACTAAACTAGATACAAACTTACATTCTAAATCAAATATATAGAGAATGAAATTATCTACCACAGAGTGATAGACAACATCCAAATTATCATTTGCCTTATCTATAAATTGGCAAAGTTAGTAATAGATAACGTATTTTGTTTATTAGCAATATCTAGATAACTAAATTAGATAAAAACTTACATCCTAGATCAAATATATAGAGAATTAAATTATCTACCACAGAGTGATAGACAACATCCAAATTATCATTTGCCTTATCTATAAATTGGCAAAGTTAGTAATAGATAACGTAATTTGTTAAGTAGCAATATCTAGATAACTAAATTAGATACAAACTTACATCCCAGATCAAATATATAGAGAAAGAAATTATCTACCACATAGTAATAGACAACGTCCAAATTATCGTTTGCTTTAGCTATAAATTGGCAAACTTAGTAATAGATAACGTAATTGGCTTATTAAAAATATCTAGATAACTAAACTAGATACAAACTTACATCCTAGATCAAATATATTTAGAATTAAATTACCTACCACAAAGTGATAGACAACGTCCAAATTATCGTTTGCCTTATCTATAAATTGGCAAACTTACTAATAGATAACGTAATTGGCCTATTAGCAATATCTAGATAACTAAACTAGATACAAACTGACATCCTAGATCCAATATATGAAGAATGAAATTATCTACCACAAAGTGATAGACAACGTCCAAATTATTGTTTGCGTTATCTATAAATTGGCAAATTTAGTATTTGATAACGTAATTGGCTTGTTAGCAATATCTAGATAACTAAACTGGATACTAACTTACATCCTAGATTAAATATATAGAGAATAAAATTATCTACCACAGAGTGATAGACAACTTCTAAATTATGGCTTGTGTTATCTATAAATTGGCAAACTTTGTAATAGATAACGTAATTGGCTTATTAGCAATACCTAGATAACTAAACTAGATACAAACTTACATTCTAGATCAAATATATAGAGATTGAAATTATCTACCACAAGATGATAGACAACGTCCAAATAATCGTTTGCGTTATCTATAAATTGGCAAACTTACTAATAGATAACGTAATTGGCCTATTAGCAATATCTAGATAACTAAACTAGATACAAACTGACATCCTAGAGCCAATATATGAAGAATGAAATTATCTACCACAAAGTGATAGACAACGTCCAGATTATCGTTTGCGTTATCTATAAATTGGCAAACTTAGTAATAGATAACTTAATTGGTTTATTAGCAATATCTAGATAACTAAACTAGATACAAACTTACGTCCTAGATCAAATATATTTGGAATTAAATTATCCATCACAGAGTGATAGACAACGTCCAGATTATCGTTTGCGTTATCTATAAATTGGCAAACTTAGTAATAGATAACGTAATTAGTTTATTATCAATATCTAGATAACTAAACTAGATACAAACTGACATCCTAGATCAAATATATAGAGAATTAAATTATCTACCACAGAGTGATAGACAGCGTCCAAATTATTGTTTGCGTTATCTATAAATTGGCAAACTTAATAATAGATAACATAATTGGCTTATAAGCAATATTTGGATAACTAAACTAGATACAAACTTACATCCTAGATAAAATATATAGAGAGTGAAATTATCTACCACAAGATGATAGACAACGTCCAAATTATCGTTTGCGTTATCTATAAATTGGCAAACTTAGTAATAGATAACTTAATTGGTTTATTAGCAATATCTAGATAACTAAACTAGATACAAACTTACGTCCTAGATCAAATATATTTGGAATTAAATTATCCATCAGAAAGTGATAGACAACGTCCAGATTATCGTTTGCGTTATCTATAAATTGGCAAACTTAGTAATAGATAACGTATTTAGTTTATTATCAATATCTAGATAACTAAACTAGATAGAAACTGACATCCTAGATCAAATATATAGAGAATTAAATTATCTACCACAGAGTGATAGACAGCGTCCAAATTATTGTTTGCGTTATCTATAAATTGGCAAACTTAGTAATAGATAACTTAATTGGTTTATTAGCAATATCTAGATAACGAAACTAGATACAAACTTACATCCTAGATAAAATATATAGAGAGTGAAATTATCTACCACAAGATGATAGACAACGTCCAAATTATCGTTTGCGTTATCTATAAATTGGCAAACTTAATAATAGATAACTTAATTGGTTTATTAGCAATATCTAGATAACTAAACTAGATACAAACTTACTTCCTAGATCAAATATATTTGGAATTAAATTATCTATCACAGAGTGATAGACAACGTCCAGATTATCGTTTGCGTTATCTAGAAATTGGCAAACTTAGTAATAGATAACGTAATTAGTTTATTATCAATATCTAGATAACTAAACTAGATACAATCTGACATCCTAGATCAAATATATAGAGAATTAAATTATCTACCACAGAGTGATAGACATCGTCCGAATTATTGTTTGCGTTATCTATAAATTGGCAAACTTAGTAATAGATAACGTAATTGGCTTATTAGCAATATCTAGATAACTAAACTAGATACAAACTTACATCCTAGATAAAATATATTTAGAATTAGATTATCTACCACAGAGTGATAGATTACGTCCAAATTATCGTTTGCGTTATCTATAAATTGGCAAACTTAGTAATAGATAACGCAATTGACTTATTAGCAATATCTAGATAACTAAACTAGATACATACTTACATCCTGGATCAAATATATATAGAATGAAATTATCTACCACAGAATGATAGACAACGTCCCAATTATCGTTTGCGTTATCTATAAATTGGAAAACTTAATAATAGATAACGTAATTGGCTTATTAGCTATATATAGATAACTAAACTAGATACAAACTTACATCCTAGATCAAATATATAGAGAATTAACTTATCTACCACAGTGTGATAGACAACGTCTAAATTATGGCTTGTGTTATCTATAAATTGGCAAACTTAGTAAAAGATATCGTAATTGGTTTATTAGCAATATCTAGATAAATAAACTAGATACAAACTTACATCCTAGATCAAATATATAGAGAATGAAATTATCTACCACAGAATTATAGACAACGTCCAAATTATCGTTTGCGTTATCTATAAATTGGCAAACTTAATAATAGATAACGTAATTGGCTTATTAGCAATATCTAGATAACTAAAGTAGATACAAACTTACATCCTAGATCAAATATATAGAGAATGAAATTATCTACCACAAAGTTATAGACAATGTCTATATTATTGTTTGCGTTATCTATAAATTGGCAAACTTAGTAGTAGATAACGTAATTGGCTTATTAGCAATATCTAGATAACTAAAGTAGATACAAACTTACATCCTAAATCAAATATATAGAGAATGAAATTATCTACCACAAAGTTATAGACAATGTCTATATTATTGTTTGCGTTATCTATAAATTGGCAAAGTTAGTAATAGATAACGTAATTGGCTTATTAGCAATATCTAGATAACTAAAGTAGATACAAACTTACATCCTAGATCAAATATATAGAGAATTAAATTATCTACCACAGAGTAATAGACAATGTCCAAATTATCGTTTGCGTTATCTATAAATTGGCAAACTTAATAATAGATAACGTAATTGGCTTATTAGCAATATCTAGATAACTAATCTAGATACAAACTTACGTCCTAGATAAAATATATAGAGAATGATATTATCTACCACAGAGTGATAGACAACGTCTAAATTATGGCTTGTGTTATCTATAAATTGGCAAACTTAGTAGTAGATAACGTAATTGGCTTATTAGCAATATCTAGATAAATAAACTAGATACAAACTTATATCCTAGATCAAATATATAGAGAATTAAATTATCTACCACAAACTGATAGATAACGTGCAAAATTTATAGATAAATGTGTTATCTATGGGATATGGAACATTAGATTGTGTTCCAACAAATTGGAATTACCCCAAGAAATTGCTCTTTTACCCTTTGGACCGGCATAATTACGTTTAACATTACGGGCGTATATCTAGTGACCCCTTAGTCTGATCCGCGGGTCGCACAGGGTTTCGTCGAAGCCTGTGCTTCCACGCGCCCGCCGGAGGTTTCCGATCGGTTATTAATACTGTTTGTAGATCGAATGCGGAGATAGGCCGTCCGACCCCGCGCCCCTTATCATTCACGGCAACGGAATTATCTCCGATCTCTCCGCGAGATTGAGATATCGTGCGTGCATTATAACGAGCGGCTAATAGCCGCCTTAATGGCCGTGCACAATGCGGAATAGGAGCCTTTTTCCACGGCTCGTCGCCCTTTTTTCTGCGGTTTAGAACGGTCCGGACGCTCGCATTCCACCGCAAATTGGACAAACTGCTACAATGTAGACTAAAGTATGCAGTGCCAACTCAACGCGTTATCTAGATATTGCCCAACAAATTTATATCTAGTAGTTTAGTTACAGCTTTGTTATTAATTGCTAGTTTATAGATAACACCGGCGTGCAATTGGGCGTTATCTAGCATTTTGTGATAGATAACTCTATTGTCTAGAAGATTTATTCCGGAAGTTTGTTTGTATCTAGTCTAGTTATCTAGATATTGCCCGACAAATTTGCGTCTAGTCGATTCGTTTCAGCTTTGTCATTAATTGCAAGTTTATAGATAACGCCGCCGTGCAAATGGGCGTTATCTAGCATTTTGTGATAGATAACTCTATTATCTAGAAGCTTTATTTAAGAAGTTTGTTTGTATCATGTCTAGTTATCTAGATATTGCCCGACAAATTTATGTCTAGTTGTTTTGTTACAACTTTGTTATTAATTGCTAGTTTATAGATAACGCCGCCGTGAAATTGGGTATTATCTAGCATTATGTGATAGACAACTCTATTATCTAGAAGGTTTATTTCGGAAGTTTGTTTGTATCTTGTCTAGTTATCTAGATATTGCCCAACAAATTTATGTCTAGTTGTTTTGTTACAGGTTTGTTTTTAATTGCTAGTTTATAGATAACACCGCCGTGAAATTGGGACTTATCTAGCATTTTGTGATAGATAACTCTATTATCTAGAAGCTTTATTTAAGAAGTTTGTTTGTATCATGTCTAGTTATCTAGATATTGCCCGACAAATTTATGTCTAGTTGTTTTGTTACAACTTTGTTATTAATTGCTAGTTTATAGATAACACCGCCGTGAAATTGGGCGTTATCTAGCATCTTGTGATAGTTAACTCTATTATCTAGAAGATTTATTTCGGAAGTTTCTTTATATCTTGTCTAGTCATCTAGATATTGTCCGACAAATTTGCGTCTAGTTATTAATTGCTGTCTAGTCTCTACTCTCCAGTTTCTAATCTAGTCGCGCTCATAATACCCGGTTTTTGTGGCCTAGTCTGCTTATGGTATTAAGGGATGATACCGTGGTAATCCCGGACTAATCCTGGGTTGGAGTTAAGACGTTCCGCGCCGATTCGGTTTAAATTGTAGTTTGGGGACTTCTGGAGTCGATGGACGGACAGACCGTGTTCCGCGTGTGTTGTGTCGAAATCGTCGATGAGATTTCGATTAGATCGGAATGTGTTGGAATCCTCGAGAAAAATCTCTCATTAACTTCCTTTTGAATAATTCACGCGACTACCTCCTAATCGACTCAATCCGAGATCTCAATTCCGTCTAAACCTAATCCCAGAGAAATCCGCTTAAATACAAAAATATTGTTTCTAGATAACTTATAGATAATTGAATTATCTATAACACGACGCCATTAATTTCTCTCTATGTTATCTAGTTATCTAGATATTGCAATTTGAACTTTGCGCTTTGCTAAATTCGACATTGTATCAAATAATGTCATTTACTAGACAAGCCTGCGTAAACACGTAAAAATGTTATTAAGCTAACTCATAGATTATTAAATGGCC
The DNA here is from genome assembly GCA_944588485.1 of Phosphuga atrata. Lineage (NCBI taxonomy): Eukaryota > Metazoa > Arthropoda > Insecta > Coleoptera > Silphidae > Phosphuga > Phosphuga atrata. The sequence continues at coordinate 9,316,790 of OX155908.1, read as the reverse complement.
TATAAAATAATCTAAACAGTTTCGCGCTAGCTTATCTAGTTATCTAGATATTTCAATTTTAACTTTGTGCTTTGAATAATTTGTCGCAAACGACATTGTCGCAGATAATCGCTTCTACTAGAGAAGCCTGCGCAAATGCGTAAAAATGTTATGTAGACAACTCATAGATTATTAAATGATCTATAAAGCAGTTTGAAGTTTTTTTTGCTAACTCATCTAGTTATCTAGATATTTAAATTTGAACTTTGCGCTTTGAAAAATTCGTTGCAAACGACATTGTTGCAGATGATCGCTTATACTGGACATGCCTGCGCAAACCCGTGAAAATGTTGGTAAGATAACTCATAGATTATTAAATAGTCTGTAAAGCAGTCTAAACCGTTTCGCGCTAGCTTATCTGGTTATCTAGATATTTCAATTTGAACTTTGCGCTTTGAAAAATTCGTCGCAATCGACATTGTCTCAGATGATCGCTTATACTAGACAAGTCTGCGCAAACCCTTGAAAATGTTATTAAGATAACTCATAGATTATTAAATGTTCTACAAAGCTATCTAAAGCTATTTTTGTTAGTTTATCTAGTTATCTAGATATTTCAATTTGAAGTTTGTGCTTTGAAAAATTCGTCGCAAACGACATTGTCGCAGATAATCGCATATACTGGACAATCCTGCGCAAATTCGTAAGAATGTTATGAAGATAACTCATAGATTATTAAATGTTCTATAAAGCAGTCTAAAGTATTTTTTGTTAGCTTATCTAGTTATCTAGATATTTCAATTTAAACTTTGCGCTTTGAAAAATTCGTCGCAAACGGTATTGTCGCAGATAATCGCTTATACTAGACAAGCCTGCGCAAACCCGTAAAAATGTTATTAAGATAACTCATAGATTATTAAACGTTCTATAAAATAGTCGAAACCGTTTCTTGCTAGCTTATCTAGTTATCTAGATATTTCAATTTGAACTTTATGCTTTGAAAAATTAGTCGCAAACGGCATTGTCGCAGATAATTGCTTATACTAGACAAGCCTGCGCAAACCCGTAAAAATGTTATTGAGATAACTCATAGATTATTAAACGATCTATAAAGTAGTCTAAACCGTTTTTTGCAAACTTATCTAGTTATCTATATATTTGTAATTTTTTCTTATTAAACTCCGCTGTTGATTTTTCTTCGATGTATTTGTGTACTAATTGAAGAGATCACGGAGGAAGGCACAATGGATATATTATTAGCTCGTTGAGTGCACAGAGGGTGGTCCAAATCCCCTAAATCGACCCTTAACTGCCAGCATTAGAAACCTCACTAATCCACCTGCCTAATAACTTTTTCTCAAATATAGATTCTCTGGTGGAATACGAAACAAAACTTATAAGGATATCTGATAGATAATTAAATTATCTATAAATCGCTGCTGTTGTTTTGCTTGTATTTAGTCTAGATAACTAGATATGCATTCACTAACTTTATATAGTTATTGTGTGTGGAATATTGCTATATCTAAATAACTAGACACGGCGTAGTTGTATATATAGTTTTATTTCAAAAATAATTTAATTACCTACCAGATTTATTCACAAACTTTCTTTGTATTTCCGCTAATTTGCCTAGAATTTGCAAATTTTCAAATTGCGACTTGAAAACAAGCTAAAAATCCAATTTAGTAAAAATGAAGATTTTGAGACGGTATATCTAATTACATAAATTAGATATAAGCAAACGGACTATTTCAATCTGTAGACAATTTTATTATCTACCAGATATATTCGCAAAGTTTTTCCGTATTTTTGCAAAGTTAGTCAGAATTTGCAAATTTCAAATCAAGATTATTGAACTTCAGTTTTGTGAATTATAAATTTTGTGAGACTATATCTAGTTATCTAGACTAGATATATCACAACTACTACTCCAATTTTGTAGATAATTTAATTATCTTCATGATTTATGCACAAACTTTCTCTTTGTATTTCGGCTAGCTTGCCTAGAATTTGCAAAATTGCAACTTGCGACTTGAAAACAAGCTAAACATCCAGTTTAGCAACATTGAAGATTTTGAGACGGTATATCTAGTTACCTAGATTAGATACAAGCAAACGGACTATTTCAATCTGGAAACAATTTTATTATCTGCCAGATATATTCACAAAGTTTTCTCGTATTTTTGCAAAGTTAGTCAGAATTTGCAAATTTCAAATCAATATTATTAAACTTCAGTTTTATGAATTATAAACTTTGTGAGACTATATCTAGTTATCTAGACTAGATATATCACAACTACTACTCCAATTTTGTAGATAATTTAATTATCCTCATGATTTATGCACAAACTTTCTTTGTATTCAGCCTAACTTGCGTAGAATTTGCAAATTTGCAACTTGCCATTTGAAAACAAGCTTAAAATCCAATTTGGTAACATTGAAGATTTTGAGACGGAATATCTAGTTATCAAGATTAGACACAAGCAAACGGACATATTCAATCTGTAAACAATTGTATTATCTGCCAGATATATTCACAAAGTTTTTTCGTATTTTTGCAAAGTTAGTCAGAATTTGCAAATTTCAAATCAAGATTATTAAACTTCAATATTGTGAATTATAAATTTTGTGCGATTATATCTAGTTATCTAGACTAGATATATTACAGCTACTACTAGCATTTTATAGATAATTTAATTATCTTCATGATTTATGCACAAACTTTCTTTTCATTTCGCCTAATTTGCCTAGAATTTGCAAATTTGCAACTTGCGATTTGAAAACAAGCAAAAAATCCAATTTAGTAACATTGAAGATTTTGGGCCGGTATATCTAGTTATCTAGATTAGATACAAGCAAACGGACCATTGCAATTTGTAGACAATTTTATTATCTGTCAGATATATCCACAAAGTTTTTCCGTATTTTTGCAAAGTTAGTCAGAATTTGCAAATTTCAAATCAAACTTCAGTTTTTTTAATTATAAATTTTGTGAGACTATATCTAGTTGTCTAGACTAGACATATTACAACTAATACCAACATTATGTAGATAATTTAATTATCTTCATGATTTTTGCACAAACTTTCTTTGTAGTTTGGCTAACTTCCCTAAAATTTGCAAATTTGCGACTTGCAACTTGAAAACAAACTAACAATCCAATTTAGTAACATTGAAGAATTTCAGACGGTATATCTAGTTATCTAGATTAGATACAAACAAATGGACTATTTCAATCTGTAGATAATTTTATTATCTGTCAGATATATTCACAAAGTTTTTTCGTATTATTGCAAAGTTAGTCAGACTTTGCAAATTTCAAATTAAGATTATTGAACTTCAGTTTTGTGAATTATAGACTTTGTGAGACTATAGCTAGTTATCTAGACAAGATATATTAAAAATACTGCCAACATTTTATAGATAATTTAATTATCTTTGAGATTTATTCACAAACTTTCTTTGCATTCAGCCTTACTTGCGTAGAATTTGCAAATTTGCAACTTGCGATTTGAAAACAAGCTAAAAATTAAATTTAGTAACATTGAAGGTTTTGAGACGGTATATCTAGTTATCTAGATCAGATACAAACAAACGGGCCATTTCACTCTGTAGACAATTTTATTATCTGCCAGATATATTCGCAAAGTTTTTCTGTATTTTTGCAAAGTTAGTCAAAATTTGCAAAATTTCAAATCAAGATTATTGAACTTCCGTTTTGAGAATTATACATTTTGTGAGACTATATCTAGTTATCTAGACTAGATATATTACAACAACTGCTAACACTTTATAGATAATTTAATTATCTTCATGTTTTATGCACAAACTTTCTTTGGGTTTTTTTCTAACTTGCCTAGAATTTGCAAGTTTGCAATTTGCGACTTGAAAACAAGCTCAAAATCCAATTTAGTAACATTCAGAATTTTAAAACGGTATATCTACTTATCTAGATTAGATACAAAGAAACAGACCATTTCAATCTGTGAACAATTTTATTATCTGCCAGATATATTCACAAAGTTTTTCCGTATTTTTGCAAAGTTAGTCAGAATTTGCAAATTTCAAATCAAGGTTATTGAACTTCAGTTTTGTGAATTATAAACTTTGTGAGACTATATCAAGTTATCTAGACTAGATATATTACAACTACTGCCAACATTTTATAGATAATTTAATTATCTTAATGATTTATGCACAAACTTTCTTTGCGTTTCGGCTAACTTGCCTAGAATTTGCAACTTGCGACTTGAAAACAGGCTAAAAATCCAATTTAGTAACATTGAATATTTTGAGACGGTATATCTAGTTATCTAGATTAGATACTAACAAACGGGCCATTTCAATTTGTACACAAATTTATTATCTGCCAGATATCTCCACAAAGTTTTTCCGTATTTTCGCAAAGTTAGTAGGAATTTGCAAATTTCAAATCAAAATTATTGAACTTCAGTTTTGTGAATTATAAACTTTGTGAGACTATATCTAGTTATCTAGACTAGATACCTTACAACTACTACCACCGTTTTATAGATAATTCAATTATGTTCATGATTTATGCACTAACTTTCTTTGTATTTCGGCTAACTTGCCCAAAATTTGCAAATTTGCGACTTGAAAACAAGCTACAAATCCCATTTAGTAACATTGAGAATTTTGAGACGGTTTATCTAGTTATCTAGATTAGATTCAAACAAACGGACGATTTCAATCTGAAGACAATTTTATTATCTGCCGGATATTATCACAAAGTTTTTTCGTATTTTTGCAAAGTTAATCAGTATTTGCAAATTTGAAATCAAGATTATTGAACTTCAGTTTTGTGAATTATAAGCTTTGTGAGACTATATCTAGTTATCTAGAGTAGATATGTTACAATTACTACAAACATTTTATAGATAATTTAATTATCTTCTTGATTTGTGCACAAACTTTCTTTTCATTTCCGCTGACTTGCTTAGAATTTGCAAATTTGCAACTAGCGATTTAAAAACAAGCTTAAAAGCCAATATAGTAACATTGAAGATTTTGAGACGGTATATCTAGTTGTATAGATTAGATACAAACAAACGGACCATTTCAGTCTGTAGACAATTTTAATATCTGTCAGATATATTCGCAAAGTTTTTTCGAATTTTTGCAAAGTTAGTCAGAATTTGCAAATTTCAAATTAAGATTATTGAACTTCAGTTTTGTGAATTATAAACTTTGTGAGACAATATCTAGTTTCCTAGACTAGATACTTTACAACTACAACTACCGTTTTATAGATAATTTAATTATCTTTATGATTTATGCACAAACTTTCTTGGTATTTAGCCTAACTTGCCTAGAATTTGCAAATTTGCAACTTGCGACTTGAAATTAAGCTTAAAATCCAATCTAGTAACATTGAACATTTTGAGACTGTATATCTAGTTATCTAGATTAGATACAAACAAACGGACTATTTCAATCTGCAGACAATTTTATTATCTACCAGATATATTCATAAAGTTTTTCCGTATATTTGCAAAGTTAGTCAGAATTTGCAAATTTCTAATCAAGATTATTGAACTTCAGTTTTGTGAATTATAAAGTTTGTGAGACTATATCTATTTATATAGACTAGATATATTACAACTACTACCAACATTTTATAGATAATTTAATTATATTCATGATTTATGCACAAACTTTCTTAGTTTTTCCTCTAACTTGTCTAGAATTTGCAAATTTGCAACTTGAGACTTGAAAACAAGCTAAAAATCCAATTTAGTGACATTGAAGATTTTGACCCGGTATATCTAGTTGTCTAGATTAGATACAAACTAACGGACTGTTTCAATCCGTAGACAATTTTAATATTTGCCAGATATATTCGCAAAGGTTTTCTGTATTTTTGCAAAGTTAGTCAGAATTTGCAAATTTCAAATCAAAATTATTGAACTTCAGTTTTATGAATTATAAACTTTGTGAGACTATATCATCAGAATCTATATTATCAGAATTTGCAAATTATAAATGAAGATTATTAAACTTCAATTTTGTGAACTTTAAATTTTGTAAGACTACATCTAGTTAACTATACTAGATATGTTACAGCTACTACTAACATTTAATAGATAATTAAATTGTCTTCATGATTTATGCACAAACTTACTTTATGTTTAGCCTAACTTGTCTTGAATTTGCAAATTTGCAACTTGCGACTTTAAAACAAGCTAGAAATCCAATTTAGTAACATTGAAGATTTTGACCCGGTATATCTAGTTATCTAGATTAGATACAAAAAGCGGACCATTTCTATCTGTAGACAATTTCATTATCTGCCAGATATATTCACAAAGTTTTTCCTTATTTTCGCAAAGTTAGTCAGAATTTGCAAAGTTAAAATCAAGATTATTGAACTTCAGTTTTATGAATTATAAACTTTGTGAGACTATATCTACCTATCTAGACTAGATACATTGCAACTACTACTAACATTTTATAGATAATTTAATTATCTGCGTGATTTATGCACAAACTGTCTTTGTATTTTGACTAACTTGCCTAGAATCTGCAAATTTGCAACTTGCGACTTGAAAACAAGCTAAAAATCCAATTTAGTAACATTGAAGATTTTGAGACGGTATATCTAGTTATCTAGATTAGATACAAGCAAACGGACCATTTCAATTTGTAGACAATTTTATTATCTACCAGATATATCCACAAAGTTCTTCTGTGTTTTTGCAACGTTAGTCAGAATTTGCAAATTACAAATCAAGAATATTAAATTTCAGTTTTGTAAATTATAAACTTTGTGAGACTATATCTAGTTATCTAGACTAGATATATTACAACTACTGCTAACATTTTATAGATAATTCAATTATCTTCATGATTTATGCACAAACTTTCTTGGTATTTCGGCGAATTTGCCTAGAATTTGCAAATTTGCAACTTGCAACTTGAGAACAAGCTAAAAATCCAATTTAGTAACATTGAAGACTTTGAACCGGTATATCTAGTGATCTAGATTAGATACAAACAAACCGACCATTTCAATCTGAAGACTAATTTATTATCTGACAGATATATTCACAAAGTATTTTCGTATTTTTGCAAAGTTAGTCAGAATTTGCAAATTACAAATCAAGAATATTGAATTTCAATTTTGTGAATTATAAATTTTGTGAGACTATATCTAGTTATCTGGACTAGATATATTACAACTACTGCTAACATTTTATAGATAATTTAATTATCTTCATGATTTATGCACGAACTTTCTTTGTATTTCGGCTAACTTGCCTAGAAATTGCAAATTTACAACTAGCGACTTGAGAACAAGCTAAAAATCCAATTTAGTAATATTGAAGATTTTGAAACGGTATATCTAGTTATCTAGATTAGATACAAACAAACAGACCATTTCAATCTGTAGACAATTTTATTATCTGCCAGATATATTCACAAAGTTTTTCCGTATTTTTGCAAAGTTTGTCATAATTTGCAAATTTCAAATCAAGATTATTGAACTTCAGTTTTGTGAATTATAAATTTTGTGAGACTATATCTAGTTATCTAGACTAGATATATTACAACTACTAGTAACATTTTATAGATAATTTAATTATCTTCATGATTTATGCACAAACTTTCTTTGTATTTCGTCTAGCTTGCCTAGAATTTGCAAATTTGCAACTTGCGACTTGAAAACAAACTAAAAATCCAATTTAGTAACATTGAAGTTTGTGAGACGGCATATCTAGTTATCTAGATTCGACACTAACAAACGGACCATTTCAATCTGTGGACAATTTTATTATCTGCCAGAGATATTCACAAAGTTTTTCCGTATTTTCGCAAAGTTAGTCAGAATTTGCAAATTTCAAATCAAGATTATTAAACTTCAATATTGTGAATTATAAAATTTGTGCGATTATATCTAGTTATCTAGACTAGATATATTACAGCTACTACTACCATTTTATAGATAATTTAATTATCTTCATGACTTATGCACAAACTTTCTTTGTATTTCGACTAACTTGCCTACAATTTGCAAATTTGAGACTTGAAAACTAGCTAATATCCAATTTAGTAACATTGAAGATTTTGAGGCGGTATATCTACTTATCTAGATCAGAAACTAACAAACGGACGATTGCAATCTTCAGACAATTTTATTATCTACCAGATATATTCACAAAGTTTTTCCGTAGTCTTGCAAAGTTAGTCAGAATTTTGCAAATTTCAAATCAAGATTATTGAACTTCAGTTTTGTGAATTATAAACTTTGTGAGACTATATTTAGTTATCTAGACTAGATATATTACAACTGCCACTAACATTTTATAGATAATCTAATTATCTTCATGATTTATGCACAAACTTTTCTTGTATTTCAGCTAACTTGCCTAGAATTTGCAAATTTGCAACTAGCGATTTAAAAACAAGCTAAAAATCCAATTTAGTAACATTGAAGATTTTGAGACGGTATATCTAATTATCTAGATTAGATACAAACAAACGGACCATTTCAGTCTGTAGACAATTTTATTATCTGTCAGATATATTCGCAATGTTTTTTCGAATGTTTGCAAAGTTAGTCAGAATTTGCAAATTTTAAATTAAGATTATTGAATTTCAGCTTTGTAAATTATAAAATTTGTGAGACTATATCTAGTTATCTGGATTAGATATATTACAACTACTACCAACATTTTATAGATAATTTAATTATATTCATGATTTATGCACAAACTTTCTTGGTTTTTCCGCGAATTTGCCTAGAATTTGCAAATTTGCAACTTGCGACTTGAAAACAAGCTAAAAATCCAATCTAGTAACATTGAATATTTTGAGACGGTATATCTAGTTATCTAGACTAGATACAAACAAACGGACTATTTCAATCTGAAGACAATTTTATTATCTGCCGGATATATTCACAAAGTTTTTTCGTATTTTTGCAAAGTTAGTCAGAATTTGCAAATTTCAAATCAAGATTTTTAAACTTCAATTTTGTGAATTATAAACTTTGTGCGATTATATCTAGTTATCCAGACTAGATATGTTACAACTGCAACTATCGTTTTATAGATAATTTAATTGTCTTCATGATTTGTGCACTAACTTTCTTTGTATTTAGCCTAACTTGCCTAGAATTAGCAAATTTGCAACTTGCGACTTGAAATCAAGCTTAAAATCCAATCTAGTAACATTGTGGATTTTGAGACGGTATATCTAGTTATCTAGATTAGATACAAACAAACGGACGATTTCAATCTGTAGACAGTTTTATTATCTGCCAGATATATTCGCAAATTTTTTCCGTATTTTTGCAAAGTTAGTCAGAATTTGCAAATTTTAAATGAAGATTATTAAACTTCAGTTTCGTGAATTAGAAACTTTGTGAGACTATATCTAGTTATCTAAACTAGATATATTACAACTTTTACTAAGATTTTATAGATAATTTAATTATCTTCCTGAGTTATGCACAAACTTTTTTTGTATTTCATCTAACTTGTCTAGAATTTGCAAATTTGCAACTTGCGTCTTGAAAACAAGCTAAAAATCCAATTTAGTAACATTGAAGATTTTGAGACCGTATATCTAGTTATCTAGATTAGATATAAACAAACGGACTACTCCAATCTGTAGACAATTTTATTATCCACCAGATATATTCACAAAGTTTTTCCGTATTTTTGCAAAGTTAATCAGAATTTGCAAATTTCAAATTAAGATTATTGAACTTCAATTTTGTAAATTATAAAATTTGTGAGACTATATCTAGTTATCTAGACTATATATATTACAACTACTACCAACATTTTATAGATAATTTAATTATCTTTATGATTCATGCAAAAACTTTCTTGGTATTTCGGCGAATTTGCCTAGAATTTGCAAATTTGCAACTTGCGACTTGAAAACAATCTAAAAATCCAATCTTGTAACATTGAACATTTCGAGACGGTATATATAGTTATCTAGACTAGATACAAACAAACGGACCATTTCAATCTAAAGACAATTTTATTATCTGCCGGATATATTCACAAAGTTTTTTCGTATTTTTGCAAAGTTAGTCAGAATTTGTAAATTTCAAATCAAGGATATTGAATTTCAGTTTTGTGAATTATAAATTTTGTGAGGCTATATCTAGTTATCTAGACTAGGTAGATTACAACTACTACTAACATGTTATAGATAATTTAATTATCTTCATGATTTATGCACAAGCTTTCTTTGCATTTCGCCTAATTTGCCTAGTTTTGCAAATTTGCAACTAGCGACTTGAAAACAAGCAAAAAATCCAATTTAGTAACATTGAAGATTTTGAGACTGTATATCTAGTTATCTAGATTAGATACAAGCAAACGGACCATTTTAATTTGTAGACAATTTTATTATCTGCCAGATATATCACAAAGTTCTTCCGTATTTTTGCAAAGTTAGTCAGAATTTGCAAATTACAAATCAAGAATATTGAGTTTCAGTTTTGTGAATTATAAACTTTGTGAGACTATTTCTAGTTATCTAGACTAGATATATTACAACTACTGCTAACATTTTATAGATAATTCAATTATCTTCATGATTTATGCACAAACTTTCTTGGTATTTCGGCGAATTTGCCTAGAATTTGCAAATTTGCAACTTGCAACTTGAGAACAAGCTAAAAATCCAATTTAGTAACATTGAAGATTTTGATACGGTATATCTAGTGATCTAGATTAGATACAAACAAACCGACCATTTCAATCTGAAGACTAATTTATTATCTGACAGATATATTCACAAAGTATTTTCGTATTTTTGCAAAGTTAGTCAGAATTTGCAAATTTCAAATCAAGATTATTAAACTTCAATTTTGTGAATTATAAAGTTTGTGCGATTATATCTAGTTATCTAGATATATCTAGTCTAGATATATCTAGTTATCTAGATATATCTAGACTAGATATATTACAACTGCAACTATCGTTTTATAGATAATTTAATTGACTTCATGATTTGTGCACTAACTTTCTTTGCATTTAGCCTAACTTGCATAGAATTTGCATATTTGCAACTTGCGACTTGAAAAGAAACTAATAATCAAATTTAGTAACATTGAAGATTTTAAGGCGGTATATCTAGTTATCTAGATTAGATACAAACAAATGGACCATTTAAATCTGTAGACAATTTTATTACCTGCCAGATATATTTACAAAGTTTTTCCGTATTTTTGCAAAGTTAGTCAAAATTTGCAAATTTCAAATCAAGATTATTAAACTTCAATATTGTGAATTATAAACTTTGTGCGATTATATCTAGTTATCTAGACTAGATATATTACAGCTACTACTAGCATTTTATAGATAATTTGATTATCTGCATGATTTATGCATAAACTCTCTTTGTATTTCGACTAACTTGCCTAGAATTTGCAAATTTGCAACTTGCGACTTGAGAACAAGCTAAAAATCCAATTTAGTAACATTAAAGATTTTGAGACGGTATATCTACTTATCTAGATTAGATACAAACAAATGGACCATTTCCATCTGTAGACAATTTTTTTATCTGCCAGATATATTCACAATGTTTTTCCGTATTTTCGCAAAGTTAGATTTCGCAGTTAAGTTTCAAAGTTAGAAAGTTAGATTTCGCAAAGAATTTCAGTTTTGTGAATTATAAATTGTGTGAGACAATATCTAGTTTCCTAGCCTAGATACTTTACAACTACAACTAACGTTTTATAGATAATTTAATTATCTTCATGATTTATGCACAAACTTTCTTGGTATTTAGCCTAACTTACCCAGAATTTGCAAATTTGCAACTAGCGACTTGAAAACAAGCTAAAAACCCAATTTAGTAACATTGAAGATTTTGAGAGGGTATATCTAGTTATCTAGGTTAGATACAAACAAACGGACTATTTCGCTCTGTAGACAATTTTATTATCTGCCAGATATATTCGCAAAGTTTTTCCGTATTTTCGCAAAGTTAGTCAGAATTTGCAAATTTCAAATCAAGATTATTGAACTTCAGTTTTATGAATTATAAATTTTGTGAAACTATATCTAGTTATCTAGACTAGACACATTACAACTATTACCAGCATTTTAAAGATAATCTTCTTAATCTTCATGATTTATGCACAAACTTTCTTTGTATTTCGGCTAACTTGCCAAGAATTTGCAAATTTGCAAGTTGCGACTTGAAAACAATCTAAAAATCTAATGTAGTAACATTGAAGATTTTGAGACGGCATATCTAGTCATCTAGACTAGATACAAACAAACGGACCATTTAAATCTGTAGACAATTTCATTATCTGCCAGATATATTCACAAAGTTTTTCCGTACTTTTGCAAAGCTAGTCAGAATTTGAAAATTATAAATCAAGATAATTGATCTTCAGTTTCGTGAATTATAAACTTTGTGAGACTATTTATAGTTATCTAGACTAGATATATTACAACTACTGCTAACATTTTATAGATAATTCAATTATCTTCATGATTTATGCACAAACTTTCTTGGTATTTCGGCGAATTTGCCTAGAATTTGCAAATTTGCAACTTGCGACTTGAAAACAAGCTAAAAATCCAATCTAATAACATTGAAGATTTTGAGACGGTATATCTAGTTATCTAGACTATACACAAACAAACGGACCATTTCAATCTGAAGACAATTTTATTATCTGCCAGATATATTCACAAAGTTTTTCCTTCTTTTTGCAAAGTTAGTCAGAATTCGCAAATTTCAATTAAAGATTATTGAACTTCAGTTTTGTGAATTATAAATTTTGTAAGACTATATCTAGATATCTAGACTAGATATATTACAACTTTTACTAAAAATTTATAGATAATTTAATTATCTTCATGTTTTATGCACAAACTTTCTTTGTATTTCGGCTCTTTTGCCTAGAATTTGCAACTTGCGACTTGAAAACAAGCTAAAAATCCAATCTAGTAACATTGAAGATTTTGAGACGGTATATCTAGTTATCTAGACTAGATACAAACAAACGGACCATTTCAATTTGTAGACAATTTTATTATCTGCCAGATATATCACAAAGTTTTTTCGTATTTTTGCAAAGTTAGTCAGAATTTGTAAATTTCAAATCAAGGATATTGAATTTCAGTTTTGTGAATTATAAATTTTGTGAGGCTATATCTAGTTATCTAGACTAGGTAGATTACAACTACTACTAACATGTTATAGATAATTTAATTATCTTCATGATTTATGCACAAACTTTCTTTGCATTTCGCCTAATTTGCCTAGTTTTGCAAATTTGCAACTAGCGACTTGAAAACAAGCAAAAAATCCAATTTAGTAACATTGAAGATTTTGAGACGGAATATCTAGTTATCTAGATTAGATACAAGCAAACGGACCATTTCAATTTGTAGACAATTTTATTATCTGCCAGATATATCACAAAGTTCTTCCGTATTTTTGCAAAGTTAGTCAGAATTTGCAAATTACAAATCAAGGATATTGACTTTCAGTTTTGTGAATTATAAACTTTGTGAGACTATTTTTAGTTATCTAGACTAGATATATTACAACTACTGCTAACATTTTATAGATAATTCAATTATCTTCATGATTTATGCACAAACTTTCATAGTATTTCGGCGAATTTGCCTAGAATTTGCAAATTTGCAACTTGCGACTTGAGAACAAGCTAAAAATCCAATATAGTAACATTGAAGATTTTGAACCGGTATATCTAGTGATCTAGATTAGATACAAAAAAACCGACCATTTCAATCTGTAGACTAATTTATTATCTGACAGATATATTCGCAAAGTTTTTTCGTATTTTTGCAAAGTTAGTCAGAATTTGCAAATTTCAAATCAAGATTATTGAACTTCAGTTTTATGAATTATAAATTTTGTGAGACTATATCTAGTTATCTAGACTAGATATGTCACAACTACTACTAAAATTTTGTTGATAAATTAATTATCTTCATGATTTATGCACAAACTTTCTTTGTATTTAGCCTAACTTGCGTAGAATTTGCAAATTTGCAACTTGCGATTTGAAAACATGCTAAAAATCCAATTTAGTAACATTGAAGATTTTGAGACGGAATATCTAGTTATCTAGATTAGACACAAACAAACGGACTATTGCAATCTGTAAACAATTTTATTACCTGCCAGATATATTCACAAAGTTTTTTCGTATTTTTGCAAAGTTAGTCAGAATTTGCAAATTTCAAATCAAGATTATTAAATTTCACTTTTGTGAATTATCAACTTTGTGTGACTATATCTAGTTATGTAGACTAGATACATTACAAATACTACTAGCATTTAATAGATATTTTAATTATCTTCATGATTTATGCACCAACTTTCTTTGTATTTCTACTAATTTGCCTAGAATTTGCAAATTTGCAACTTGCGACTTGAAAACAAGCTAAAGATCCATTTTAATTACATTAAAGATTTTGAGACGTTATATCTACTTATCTAGATTAGATACAAACAAGCGGACCATTTCGATCTGTAGACAATTTTATTATCTACCAGATATATTCACAAAGTTTTTCAGTATTTTTGCAAAATTAGTCAGAATTTGCAAATTTCAAATCAAGTTTATTGAACTTCAGTTTTGTGAATTATTAACTTTGTGAGACTATATCTAGTTATCTAAACTAGATATATTACAACTACAACTAACAATTTATAGATAATTTAATTATCTTCGTGATTTATGCACAAACTTACTTTGTATTTAGCCTAACTTGTCTAGAATTTGCTAATTTGCAAGTTGCGACTTGAAAACAAGCTAAAAATCCAATTTAGTAACATTGAAGATATTGAGACGGTATATCTAGTTATCTAGATTAGATACAAACAAACGGATCATTTCAATCTGTAGACAATTTTATTTTCTACCGGATATATTCACAAAGTTTTTCCGTATTTTCGCAAATTTAGTAAGAATTTGCAAATTTCAAATTAAGATTATTGAACCTCAGTTTTCTGAAGTATAAATTTTGTGAGACTATATTAGTTATCTAGACTAGATATATCACAACGACTACCAACATTTTATATATAATTTAATTATTTTCGTGATTTATGCACAAACTTTCTTTGTATTTAGCCTAACTTTGCAAATTTGCGAATTGCTAATTGAAAAATCCAAATCTGTATCATTGGAAACTTTGAGTTGCTATATCTACTTATCTAGATTAGATACCAATAATATAATTGCATCACTTTGTAGATTATTTAAATATCTACCAGATATCTTAACAAACTTTTTAATTTTTTCAAAATCTAGATTACAAACCTAGCATTTCCAGATAACATCTCTCCAAACAAACCGTAAACAAAAAGCTTTCGATAACTATCGTAGCCACCCATAATTATCGGTTTTAAAGTCGTAGCCGGTGCAGTTCATTAAGACGTTAAGGGTAGGTTTAAATGAAGGGTAGTGCACTTAATATTAAGTCGACTTAACTAAATGGCAGTGAGTCTTAAGGGGAAAAGTGTGCAGTTTTTGGAACCGTAAATGGTTTTAGGTGAAATGCGCTGGGTTTTATGGTAATTAGGGGTGGAAATGTCGCAAATATTTTTGCGAGAAACAAAAAGGGGTGGTTTTTAAGAAGGTTGCAAATATTTGGAACAAATTTGCAAAGAAAATTCGCATTTTATTTAAATAAAACTTGTTTTTGTTTTTATTATTATCATCATTTAGAGTTAATCTATATAGAGTATTTACAGTCTGTACAAGTGCAAAACCTAAACAATTAAAATCCAACTAAACCTAAATCGCTAACCTAATTTATACAGGGTTGTCCATAAAAAACAAAATAATAAAATTTATACAGAAATTTACACAAACGTCCGGTCCTCAAACTTTCCGCGCAGCCGCTATACACATATAGAGACAAAAACAGTTTGACTTGTTTGGTGCCGCCGGTGCCACGGCCCACGCGATCCCGACACTTTCACATCGCGCTGCAACGGTGCGGTCACGTGGCCGTCACGTGACGTTACATAATACACATAGACTATATAATAATAATAATATAATTTTTCTTGTAATAAAATAATAATAATAAAATAATAATAATTAAAACACCCTAAAACGCTGCATTAAAATTACAATCACAGATTTAAAGACGTCGCTACCGCTACATAAACAAAAACGACCCAGATTTCTACTCAAAATCCATTTAAAACAACTATTTTAACACTTGACAGAATAGTTTGACAACTTATTTGACATTTGAAGCTACTTTTTTGACAGTTATCGAGGTTTTTGACAACTTATCTGATAGATTGTTTGTCTTTGACAAGTTGTTTGACTGTCGCCGAGTTTTTTGACAACTTATTTGACAGTTGAAACATCTTTGACAACTTTTTTGAAAGTTGCTTAGTTTTTTGACAACGTATTTGACAACTTATTTGACAGTTTAAGCGTCTTTGACAACTTTTTTGAATCTAGCCGAGTTTTTTGACAACTTATTTGAGAAATTGTTTGACATTTCAAGCGTCTTTGACAACTTATTTGATAGTTGCCGAGTTTTTTGACAACTTATTTGACAGTTGAAGCATCTTCGACAACTTTTTTGACGCTAGCCGAGTTTTTTGACAGCTTATTTGACAGATTGTTTTACATTTCAAGCGTCTTTGACAACTTATTTCACAGTTGCCGTGTTTTTTGACAACTTATTTGACAGTTGAAACATCTTTGACCACTTTTTTGACAGATGCGGAATTTTTTCGTACAACGTTTTTGACACATTATTTGACAGTTGAAGCATCTTTGACAACTCTTTTGACACTAGCAGAGTTTTTGACAACTTATTTGACAGCTTGTTTTACATTTGAAGCGTCTTGGACAACTTATTTGACAATTGTCGAGTTTTTTGACAACTTATTTGACAGTTAAAGCGTCTTTGACAACTTTTTTGACGCTTGCCGAGTTTTTGAGAACTTATTTGTAAAGATTGTTTGACATTTCAAGCGTCTTTGCCAACTTATTTGACAGTTGAAACATCTTTGACAACTTTTTTAACAGTTGCTGAGTTTTTTGACAACGTATTTGACAGATTATTTGACAGTTGAAGCTTCTTTGACAACTTTTTTGACGCTAGCCAAGTTTTTTGACAACTTATTTGTAAATATTGTTTGACATTTGAAGCGTCTTTGACAACTTATTTGACAGTTGCCGAGTTTTTTTGACTACTTATTTGACAATTGAAACATCTTTGACAACTTTTTTGACAGTTGCTGCGTTTTTTGACAACGTATTTGGCAGATTATTTGACAGTTGAAGCGTCTTTGACACCTTTTTTGGTGCTAGTTGAGTTTTTTGATAACTTATTTGACAGATTGTTTGACATTTCAAGCGTCTTTGACAACTTATTTGACAGTTGCCGAATTTTTTGACAACGTATTTGACAGATTATTTGACAATTGAAGCGTCTTCGACAACTTTTTTGACGCTAGTCGATTTTTTGACAACTTATTTGACAGATTGTTTGACATTTCAAGCGTCTTTGACAACTTATTTGACAGTTGCCGAATTTTTTGGCAACGTATTTGACAGATTATTTGACAGTTGAAGCGTCTTTGACAACTTTTTTGACGCTAGCCGAGTATTTTAACAAATTGTTTGACATTCCAAGCATTTTTGACAATTTATTTGACAGTTGCCGAGTTTTTTTGACCACTTATTTGACAGTCGAAGCGTCTTTGACAATTTTTTTGACAGTTGCCCAGTTTTTTTGACAATGTATCTGCCAGATAATTTGACAGTTTTGACCAGACGGGTTTTTTGACAACGCATTTGACAGTTTCTTTGCCAATTTATTTATCAAGTGTTAAACAGTTGTTATTGTGGATTCTTTAAAGCACGCTTAGATGTTTTTGAGATCTGGGTCTTGACATAACTGTCATATTTCGATTCAGTTTTTCGGTTTTGTTGGGGGAATGTGTTGTGAATTCGTTTTTGCAAACAAATCTGCAAAGGAATGCCCTTCTTGTGTCAATTTTGACGTTTGACCTTGATTTGACCTTCCATTCACCTCCGTATGACATACACAATGTCGTGAAAACTTCTTTTTTTGTTGCCAAAATTTGCTAAAATTCTTCGAATTTTGCAAATATTGGCGACAAAAAAACCCCAGATTTTGCATAATATTATCTTCTAGATACCCAATCTATAACAACCAGCCAAGAATCTATCCCACTTATCTAGATTTCTTCGCACAAACTTGTTATCTAGATTTTTTTTTTGCAATTTCATCCAAAAAACCTCAAAACAAACTCACAAAAACTACATTATCTAGTAGATAACTAGTTTATCTATAAGAATCCAGCATTTATTTGCAAAATATCTATTGGGATTATCTAGATAACTGTCTGAATTCATTTCGACAATTTTTTGCAAATAATTTGCGAAACATTACAAAATTTAAATTTTGAAAATGTTATCTGGTAGATAACTAAATTATCTATAATAATCCACAATTAGATTTGCAAATATCTATTGGGTTTATCTAGATATCTTGATCTAAATCCATTTTGATTTCTCTTCAATTTTTTGCAAATAATTCGCGGAACATTTAAAGTTTGAAAGCATTATCTGGCAGATAATTAAATTATCTACAATAATCTACAATTTGTTTTTAAAATATCTATTATCTAGATAACTTTGTTTGTATCCATTTTGACTTTGCTTCAAATTTTTGCAAATAATTCGCGAAACATTAAAAAAAAATAAAGTTTGAACATCTTATCTGGTAGATAACGAAATTATCTAACAATCCACAATTATATTTGCAAATATCTATTGGATTCATCTAGATATCTTTGTCTAAATCCATTTTGATTTAACTTCATTTTTTTTTTAAATAATTCGCGAAACATTTAAAGTTTGAAAGCATTATCTGGTAGATAATTAAATTATCTACAATAATCCACAATTAGTTTTGAAAATGTCTATTATCTAGATAAATTTGTTTAAATCCATTTTGACTTCGCTTCAAATTTTCGCAAATAATTCGCGAAACGTTAAAAAAATTTAAGCTACGAAATTCTTATCTGGTAGATAACTAAATTATCTATAACAACCCACAATTAGATTTGCAAATATCTATTGGGTTTATCTAGATATCTTGGTCTAAATCCATTTTGATTTGACTTCAAATTTTTGCAAATAATTCGCGAAACATTAAAAAAATTTAAAGTTTGATAGCATTATCTGGTAGATAATTAAATTGTCTGAAATAATCTATAATTAGTTTTGAAAATATCTATTATCTAGATAACTTTGTTTAAATCAATTTTGACTACACTTCAAATTTTTGCAAATAATTCGCGAAACGTTAAAAAAATTTAAAGTTTGAAAATCTTATCTGGCAGAAAACTAAATTATCTATAATAATCCACAATTAGATTTGCAAATATCTATTGGGTTTATCTAGATATCTTGGTCTAAATACATTTTGATTTCTCTTCAAATTTTTGCAAATAATTCGCGAAACATTAAAAAAAATTAAAGTTTGAAAGCATGATCTGGTAGATAATTAAGTTATCTATAATAAACCACAATTAGTTTTGAAAATATCTATTATCTAGATAACTTTGCCTAATTCCATTGTGACTCAGTATCAAATTTTTGCAAATATTACTGTTTTTGCATAATTATTGGAGATTTTAAGACATTATCTGACAGATAATTATATTATCTATGAGAATATATCATGTATTTTCAAAATATCTGTTGCAAATATCTAGATAACCTCCTTTAAATTAATTTTGAGAGGTATGCAAAAATTTGCGAATAACTCACGACGTATTTTAAGTGATTTTCAAGTGTTATCTGGTAGATAATAGAACTATCTATAGAAAAATCTAAACTTTTTTCAAATAGCTGTCTTGGTTTAGTAAATATGCTCGTCTAAAGTTGAATATTGTGTTTGGAATTTTGTTGGGTTTATTTAAAAAAAGTTATCTAGTAGATAAATATGTATGTAAACAGTATCTAATGATTTAGGTTGTGATTATATTATTGGATATAAATTGAGATTATAATATTGGATGTTATATTATTGGATAGATAATGAAGGTATCTATCATAGATTTTGAAGGTTTTGTGAGTTTCTGTTTGGATATCTAGAATTTTCAAAGTTTTAGTTGGGGTTTGGGGTTTTTGGGATTTTTTCAAATTCTATAGTTAAATCTATGATTTTTATAAAAATTTTGGTTTTCCAAAAACTTTCGGTCTGTTTACAATTGTAAGAAAACTAATTTAGGTTTTTCAAGAATTTTCAAAATTTCGAAATTTTTTGATGGGTCGTAACTTTTTTCTGTATTAAGTTTTGTGTTTTAAGTTTTCTGAAATACTTTTTCGAAATTTTGTAGTTTGTAACTTTGCACTTTCTAAAATTTAGAAAAAAGTTTCCGTTTTCAAATCCGTCCCTTTACAATACGAACCTACCCTAACTTAGGTTCTTCAAGAATTTTCAAAATTGCTGTATTTTTGATTCGTCGTAACTTTTTTGTTTTTTGAGATTTCCGAAATATCTTTTCAAAATGTTATAGCTCCCACTTTCTAAAATTTAGACAAAAATTTCCATTTTAAAAAATCTGTCCGTCCGTTTACAATCCTAAACAAACTAACTTAGATTTTTCAAGAATTTTCAAAATTTCGGAATTTTTGATTGGTCGTAACTTTTTTGTTTTTTAAGATTTCTGAAATATTTTTTCAAAATTTTGTAGGTCGCACTTCCTAAAATTTCCATTTCAATTTCCAGAAAAAAAATTCCAGTTTCAAAAATGAGTCCGTACGTTTACAAACCTAAAAAAACTAAGTTTCTCAAAGAATTTTCAAAATTTCGAAATTTTTATCAAAAATTTAGACAAAAATTTTCATTTTCGGAAAACTGTCCGTCTGCTTACAATCCTAGAGAAAGTGACTTTTGCAAGAATTTTCAAAATTTCAAAATTTTGTCGCATTTTTATTTTTGAGTTGTAACGTTTTTGGTTTTTGATATTTCTGAAATATTTTTTCCAAATTTTATAGTTCCCACTTTCTAAAATTATTACAAAAATTTTCGTTTTTAAAAATCTGTCCGTCCGTTTACAAACCTAATAAAACTAACTTCAGTTTTCCAAGAATTTTCAAAATTTCGGAATTTTTATCAAAAATTTATAAAAAAAATTTCATTTTCTAAAAACTGTCTGTCCGTTTACAATCCTAAAAATACTAACTTAGGCTTTTAAAATTTTTTAAAATTTCCGATTTTTTGATGGGTCGTAACTTTTTTTGTTTTTTGAGATTTATGAAAGATTTTTGCCCAATTTTGTTGCTCTCACTATCTAAAATTTACACAAAAATTCCCATTTTTTAAAATCTGTCTGTCAAAAATTTTCAAAATTTTTGATTTGTCGTAGCTTTTTCATTTTTAGAGATTGTTGAAAGATTCCTGCCCAATTTTGTAGCTCTCACTATTTAAAATTTAGACAAAAATTTCCATTTTCAAAAATCTGTCCGTCTGTTTACAATTGTAAAAAAACCTAACTTAGGTTCTTCTTGAATTTTAAAAATTTCGGAATTTTTGATTCGTCGTAACTTTTTCGTTTTTTGAGATTTCTAAAATATGTTTCCAAAATTTTGTAGCTCCCACTTCCTAAAATTTCCATTTCAATTTCCAGAAAAAAATTTCCATTTTCAAAAATCTGTCCGTCCGTTTACAATCCTAAAAAACTAACTTTGGTTTTCCAAGAATTTTCAAAATTCAAAAATCAAAATCAAAATTAAAAATTTAGACAAAAATTTTCATTTTGGAAAAACTGTCCGTCCGTTTACAATCCTAAAAAATCTAAATTAGGCTTTCAAAAATTTTCAAAATTTTGAAATTTTTTATTAGTCGTAACTTTTTTGTTTTTTGAGATTTCTAAAATATTTTTCCAAAATTTTGTAGCTCTCACTTTCTAAAATTTAGGAAAAATTTTCCATTTTCAAAAATTTTTTTGTCCGTTTACAATCCTAAAAAAACTAACTTAGATTTTTCAAGAATTTTCACAATTTCGAAATTTTTGATGGGTCGTAACTTTTTTGTTTTTTGAGATTTCTGAAATATTTTTTCCAAATTTTGTAGCTCCCACTTTTTAATATTTAGACAAAAAAATCCATTTTCAAAAATCTTTGCGTCCTTTTACAAACCTAAAAAACTAATTTAGGTTTATCAAAATTTTCAAAATATCGGTATTTTTGATGGGTTGTAACTTTTTTATTTTTTAAGATATCTGAAATATTTTTTCCAAATTCTATAGTTCCCACTGTCTAAAATTTAGACAAAAATTTCCATTTTCAAAAATCTGTCCGTCCGTTTACAATCCTAAATAAACTAACTTAGATTTTTCAAGAATTTTCAAAATTTCGGAATTTTCGATTGGTCGTAACTTTTTTGTTTTTTGAGATTTCTGAAAGATTTTTGCCCAAATTTTGTAGCTCTCACTATCTAAAATTTACACAAAAGTTCCCATTTTTTAAAATCTGTCTGTCAAAAATTTTCAAAATTTCAAAATTTTTGATTGGTCGTAGCTTTTTCATTTTTAGAGATTTTTGAAAGATTCTTGCCCAATTTTGTAGCTCTCACTATTTAAAATTTAGACAAAAATTTCCATTTTCAAAAATCTGTCCGTCTGTTTACAATTGTAAAAAAAACTAACTTAGGTTTTTCAAGAATTTTCAAAATTTCGGAATTTGTGATTTGTCGTAACTTTTTTGTTTCTTGAGATTTCTGAAATATTTTTTCAAAATGTTGTTGTAGCTCCCACTTCCTAAAATTTAGACAAAAATTTTCATTTTCGAAAAACTGTCCTTCCGTTTACAAACCTAAAAAAACTAACTTGGGTTTTCCAAGAATTTGCAAAATTTTGAAATCTTTGATGGGTCTTAACTTTTTTGTGTTTTAAGATTTCTTAAATATTTTTCGAAATTTTGTAGCTCCGACGTTCTAAAATTTAGACAAAAATTTCCATTTTCAAAAATCTGTCCGTTCGTTTACAATCCTAACCTAACCTAACTTAGGTCCTTCAAGAATTTTCAAAATTTCGGAATTTTTGATTCGTCGTAACTTTTTAGTTTTTTGAGATTTCTAAAACATGTTTCCAAAATTTTGTAGCTCCCACTTCCGAAAATTTATACAAAAATTTCCATTTTCAAAAATCTGTCCGTCCGTTTACAATCCTAAAAAACTAACTTTGGTTTTCCAAGAATTTTCAAAATTCAAAAATCCAAATCAAAATTAAAAATTTAGACAAAAATTTTCATTTTGGAAAAACTGTCCGTCCCGTCCGTTTACAATCCTAATAAAACCAACTTTTTCAAAAAATTTCAAAATTTTTGATTCTTCGTACCTTTTTTGTTTTTTAAGATTTCTGAAATATTTTTTCAAAATTTTGTAGCTCTAACTTTCTAAAATTTAGACAAAAAATTCCATTTTCGAAAAACTATCAAAAAAAAACTAAATTAGGTTTTCAAAAATTTTCAAAATTTTGAAATTTTTTATTAGTCGTAACTTTTTTGTTTTTTGAGATTTCTAAAATATTTTTCCAAAATTTTGTAGCTCTCACTTTCTAAAATTTAGACAAAAATTTCTATTTTCAAAAATTAGTCTATCCGTTTACAATCCTCCACAAACTAACTTAGATTTTTTAAGAATTTTTAGAATTTTTGATTGCTCGTAACTTTTTTGTTTTTTGAGATATCTGAATTATTTTTTCCAAATTTTGTAGCTTTCACTTCCTAAAATTTAGACAAAAAAAATTCATTTTCAAAAATCTGTCCGTCCGTTTACAATCCTAAAAGAACTAACTTAGATTTTTCAAGAATTTTCTAAATTTCGAGATTTTTGATTCGTTGCTACTTTTTTGTTTTTTGAAATATTTTTTCCAAATTTTGTAGCTCTGACTTTCTCAAATTTAGACAAAAATTTCCATTTTCAAAAATCTCCGTAATTGTCCGTTACAATCCTAAAAAAACTTAGGTTTTTCAAGAATTTTCTAAATTTCGAGATGTTTGATTGGTCGTAACTTTTTTGTTTTTTAAGCTTTATGAAATATTTTTTCAAAATTTTGTAGGCGCCACTTCCAAAAATTTAGACAATTTTCATTTTCAAAAACCTGTCCGTCCGTTTACAAACCTAAAAAAACTAACTTCGGTTTTCCAAGATTTTTCAAAATATCGGAAGTTTTTATGGGTCGTCACAAATAGATTTAAATGATTTAGACTATGCGGTAATGGAACTTTACGCATCGTAGCCGTACTTTGCAACATTGTTCCCAACCAACTTAAAGTTTTTATTGGAAATAGTTATTTACATTTGAGTGCGGAAACGTTGATTTTACAACGCAAGAGCCCATTAACTTGTGCATAGTAATAGTTATTTACATTAGAGTGTGGAAACTTTGATTTTACAACGCGACAGCTCGTTTTGCTAATGGGGAACGAGCCCGAAGGGCGAGTTCCCCATTAGCTGGAGCGCTGTAAAATAATTTCCTCACGAAATTTGTATAATTTTTTTTGGCTGACAATTATTATTTAAAAAACAAATAGACCCTCCGCCTCCACTACCGCCCCCACGTCCGGTTCCCATCCCATTTCCGGTTCCGACCTCCGGTTCCTACCCCACTTCCTGTTCTCAACCCACTTCCGGTTTGAACACCACTTCCAGTTCCCACCCCCTCCGGTTCCTACCCCACTTCCAGTTTTCACCCCACTTCTGGTTCTAAAAAAATTCCCACTTCCGGTTCCCACTTCCGGTTTTGGAATCGTGAACTGGAAAAGCGGGTGGGAACTAGAAGTTTGCGTGGGAACCGGAAGTGGGGGAGGGAACCGGACGTGGGGTAGGAACCGGAAGTGGGATCGTGATGGGAGCCGGATGTGGAGGTGGAGGGTTCACAACGAACCATCTTTCCCAACTATTTAGATTATTTACAATATTGAAAATTATTTTATTTGGCACAATGCGGGAAAGTAAGGCTACAATGCAGGAAAGTGACTTTAACACATTGTAGACGGACTTTGCAACATTGTGGGTAAAGTGCTAGTTTCGCTTGATGCTAAAGCTAGCTTTACAATGCAGGAGGCCTAAAAATCATTTATTTAGACTATGCGATAAAGTGACTTTACGCATACATTGTGACCCACCTACATAAAGTTTTTATTGGACATCGTTATTTACATTCAAGTGCGTAAACTTTGAATTTACAACTCGAGAGCCCATTACCTGGTGCTTTGTAAAATCATTTTCGCACGAAATTTATATATATATATATATATATATATATATATATATATATATATATATATATATATATATAACTTGAATCAAACTTATATAATATATATATATATATATATATATATATATATATATATATATATATTTGTTTTCTGAGATTCCTGAAATATTTTTCCAAAACTTTGTAGCATTCACTTTCTAAAATTTAGACAAAAATTCCATTTTCAAAAAACTGTCCGTCCGTTTACAAATCATAAAAAAACAAATTTTTTCAAGAATTTTAAAAATTTCGGAATTTTTGATGGGTTGTAACTTTTTTGTTTTTTGAGATTTCTGAAATATTTTTTCCCAATTTTGTAGCACTTTCTTTCTAAAATTTTGAAAAAAAAATCTATTTTCAAAAATCTGTCCGTCTGTTTACAATCCTAAACAAACTAACTTTGGGATTTCAAGAATTTTCAAAATTTCGGAATTTTTGATTCGTCGTAACTCTTTTGTTTTTTGAGATTTTTTAAACATTTTACCACATTTTTTTAGCTCTGACTTTCTAAAATTTGAAAAAAATTTCCATTTTCAAAAAAATTTCCGTCCGTTTACAATCCTACAGAAACTAACTTAGGGTTTTCAAGAATTTTCAAAATTTAAGAATTTTTGAATCGTTAGTACTTGTTTGTTTTTTGAGATTTCTGAAATATTTTTATTTCTGTAGCTCTCGCTTTCCAAAATTTTGACAAAAAAAATCCATTTTCAAAAATCTGTCCGTCCGTTTACAATCCTGAAAAAACTAACTTAGTTGTTTCAAGAATTTCCAAATTTCGAAATTTTTGATTCGTCGTAACTTTTTTGCTTTTTATGATTTCTGAAAGATTTTTTTAAAACTAAGTAGCTCTGACTTTCTAAAACTTAAAAAAATAAATTTCCATTTTCCTAAATCTGTCCGTCGGTTTACAATCCTTAAAAAACTAACTTACACTTTTGAAGAATTTTGAAAATATTGTATTTTTTGCTTGGTCATAACTTTTTTGTTTTTTGAGATTTCCGAAAGATTTTTTCAAAATTTAGTAGGGGCTACTAAAAGTTTGGGGCAAACTTCCAAAATTTTCACAGAACTATTCATTCTAATACATCTGTCCGTCTATGTACACTCTCAAAAAAACTAAACTTATTCAAAAAAACTTCAGAGTATTATTTTAAAAATTTCAAAAACTTTGTGCAGTCCTGATTATAGAACCTTGAAGAACCGACAAAAAATTTAGAAAATTCGCCACAAAAAATGTCCTAATTATGATGCCTTGAGGAACCAAGACATAATTTTGAAAATCCGCGTTTGAAAACTGTGTCCTAATTATGGAACCTTGAGGAACCACAACAAAATTTTAAAAATTCGCGTTTGAAAATCGGGTCCTAATTATGAAAAATTGAGGAGCCAACACACCATTTTGAAAATTCGCGACTCATAATCGATTCCTAATTATGGAGCCTTGAGTGACTCAGACATAGTTTTAAAAAATCGCGCATGAAAACCGTGTCCTAATTAAGGAACCTTGAGGAGCCAACTCAAAATTTTGAAAATTCTCGACTGATAATCATGTCCTAATTACGGAGCCTTGAGGCACCAACACAAAATTTTCAAAATTCGCGGCTCAAAATCGTGTCCTAATTATCGAGCCTTGAGGAACCAACACAAAATTTTGAAAATACGCGTCACAAAATCGTGTCCTAAATATGGCGCCTTGAGGAACCAAAACATAATTTTGAAAATTTGCGTTTGAAAACCGTGTCCTAATTATGAAACCTTGAGGTTGAGGAGTCAATAAAAAAATTTGAAAACTCTCCGATTGATAATCGTGTCCTAATTATGGAGCTTTGAGGAACCAACACAAAATTTTTAAAATTCGCGTCTCAAAATCGAGTCCTAATTATGTAGCCTTGAGGGACCAAGACATAATTTTGAAAAGTTGCGTTTGAAACCCGTGTCCTAATTATGGAACCTTGAAGAGCCAACACAAAATTTTGAAAATTCGCGACTCATAATCGTGTCCTAATTATGGAGCCTTGAGGAACCAACACAAAATTGTGAAAATTCGCGTCTCAAATTCGAGTCCCAATTATGGAGTCCTAGAGGACCAAGACATAATTTTAAAAATTTGCGTTTGAAAACCGTGTCCTAATTATGGAACCTTGAGGAGCCAACACAAAATTTTGAAAATTCGCGACTGATAATCGTGTCCTAATTATGGAGCCTTGAGGAACCAACACAAAATTTTGAAAATGTTCGTCTCAAAATCGAGTCCTAATTAGGGAGCCTTGAGGGACAAAGACATACTTTTGAAAATTCGCGTATGAAAAACGTGTCCTAATTGTGGAACCTTAAGGAACCAACACCAAATTTTGAAAATTCGCGACTGAAAATCGTGTCCTAATTATGGAGCCTTGAGGAACCAATACAAAATTTTGAAAATTTTCGTCTCTAAATCGAGCCCTAATTATGGAGCCTTGAGGAACCAACACCAAATTTTGAAAATTCGCGACTCATAGTCGTGATAAACATAATTTTGAAAATTGGCGTATGAAAAACGTGTCCTAATTATGGAACCTTAAGGAACCAACACCAAATTTTGAAAATTCGCGACTCATAGTCGTGTTCTAATTATGGAACCTTGAGGAGCGAAAGCAAAATTTTGAAAATTCGCGACTGATAATCATGTCCTAATTATGGAGCCTTGAGGAACCAACACAAAATTTTGAAAATTTTCGTCTCAAAATCGAGTCCTAATTAGGGAGCCTTGAGGGACAAAGACATACTTTTGAAAATTCGCGTATGAAAAACGTGTCCTAATTGTGGAACCTTAAGGAACCAACACCAAATTTTGAAAATTCGCGACTGAAAATCGTGTCCTAATTATAGAGCCTTGAGGAAGCAACACCAAATTTTGAAAATTCGCGACTCATAGTCGTGATAAACATAATTTTGAAAATTGGCGTATGAAAAACGTGTCCTAATTATGGAACCTTAAGGAACCAACACCAAATTTTAAAAATTCGCGACTCATAGTCGTGTTCTAATTATGGAACCTTGAGGAGCGAAAGCAAAATTTTGAAAATTCGCGACTAAAAATCGTGTCCTAATTATGGACCCTTGCGGAACCAGGACGTAATTTTAAAAATTCGCATCGAAAAATCGTGTCCTAATTGTGGAGCCTTGCGGAACTATGACATAATTTTAGAAATTCGCTACGTAAAATCGTGTCCTAATTGTGGAGCCTTGCGGAACAAAGACATAATTTTAGAAATTCGCTACGTAAAATCTTGTCCTAATTATGGAGCCTTGCGGATCCAAGACGTAATTTTAAAAATTCGCGTTGAAAAATCGTGTCCTAATTATAGAGCTTTGGTGAACCAAGACAAAATTTAGAAAATTAGCTGCTCAAAATGATATCCTAATTATGGAACCTTGAGGAACCAACGCAAAATTTTGAAAACTGGTAATTATCTATGTCACAATTATAAAATCTTGAGGAACCACCATTAAACATTTTTTATAAAATTCGTGAAATTGATAATTAGTCAAACTACCTTTAGATTTAGATTTATTTAAAGATTAAGACAAGGCTTTATAATCTAGCTATTAGCTATAACTAACGTGGATGTAGTCTGTTGATATTATGTGAGTTATTTGAATGAGAAGCTGTGCTATAAACCAATTTTGACTGTGAGTTTAAAGCACCTAGTATTTAGAGAAGATGTTGAAGCTTCAATTAACTACTCATTATAAACTTACTTTAAATATCTACGAAGTAGTTTGCAGAATATCATGTATCCTATGCAAATTTTGAGGTTTCTGTTAGATTTCGAAGTTTTTTGGAAATTTCTGATAACCAAGGTGTTACATGTACCCATTTGGGAGCTGGTTTGTGCGTCGTTTATGGGTGATCTAGATGTAAGATTTGCAAAATCACCCCAAATTTTGATTCATTTCAACATTCCCCCAACAAAATCGAAAACTTACCGCTCAGGAAAAAAAAAATAAAAACTTAAAAACCTACGGTAGCCTCCACATAAAAACAAAAAAAACAAAAGTCAGATCACAGACGCGTAAACGAACCAACAGGTGCACACTACCGACAGCCGCAGCCAATCACCGCCATCTCCTGGTAGTTCTTCAACACCACCTTGTTCTCGTCGTCCAGGTACAGCATGGAGATGCTGTTGAGGTGCGTGGGCACGCAGCAGGGCTTGGGCACCTTCGCCGGCGTCATCGAGTTCACCAGCGTCTGCACGATCGCGTGGTTCGTCGTGTTCAGATGCTCGGCCAGCGGGAAGTTGCACTCGCCGTGACAGTAATAAGCGTCGTAGCCCGGCGGCGCCACGATCCAATTGTTCCAGCCGACGTCGGTGAAATCGACGTACATCGGCAGCCGTCTGCAGTTCTCCCGCATCTCCTTCCTCCCCTTCTTCCTCCGCCCGCTGGCTCTCCTCTTCCTCTTCGCGAGTATTTCCTCGCCCACCGCCTGCCGATTCCTCCCGTCGTCCGTGTACGTGAACAGCACCGGCTGCTTCAACACCCAACTCGCCTCGTCCTCCCCCGCCGCCCTCCGCAACCGCAAATGCCTCTCCGCCTTCGTCTTCTTCCCCCCGACCGGCCGCACCTCCACCAACACCCCGTGATTCCTCCGCATCTCCTTCATCCACCGATCCACAGCCGGCAGCAAATCGAGGCTCAACGTCTGGTTCTTCCTAGTATCGATCAGCTTCGAATCTATCAGCCTCGTGATCGGACCATGCTTGCCTTTAATCCCAGGCTTGAGGATATCATTAACGAGGACGTGTTGGTAGGGTGAGGACGAGTCGAGCGTGTCGCGATTAAGCGCCAGCTCGGCGGCTTTCAGCCGCTCTGTAGGAGGAATGTTAGTCAGATCGAATTTGAGCCGGAATTTGTGATGCGACGGGAATCGGACATCGATCGGACTCTCTGCAACAGAAAAAGTTTTATTCAAGTAGTTTGACTTAAATTAAGTTAATTTAAGTAACACGCGCTTGAGGAACCAACACAAAATTTTGAAAATTCGCGAATCAAAATCGTGTACTAATTATGAATCCTTGAGGAACCAACACAAAATTTTAAAAATTCGCGAGTCAAAATCGTGTACTAATTATGGAGCCTTGAGGAACCAATACAAAATTTTGAAAATTCGCGACTCAAAATCGTGTACTAATTATGGAGCCTTGAGGAAAAAACTCAAAATTTTGAAAATTCGCGACTCAAAATCGTGTACTAATTATGGAGCCTTGAGGAAAAAACACAAAATTTTGAAAATTCGCGAATCAAAATCGTGTATTAATTATGGCGCCTTGAGGAACCAACACAAAATTTTGAAAATTCGCGACTCAAAATCGAGTCCTAATTATGAAGCCTTGAGGAACCAACACAAAATTTTTAAAAATTTGCGAAACAAAATCGTGTACTAATTATGGAGCCTTGAGGAAAAAACACAAAATTTTGAAAATTCGCGACTCAAAATCGTGTACTAATTATGGAGCCTTGAGGAACCAACACAAAATTTTGAAAATTCGCGACTCAAAATCGTGTACTAATTATGGAGCCTTGAGCAACCAACACAAACTTTAGAAAATTTTCGTCTGAAAATCGAGCCCTAATTATGGAGCCTTGAGGAACCAACACAAAATTAAAAAAATTCGCGACTCAAAATCGAGTCCGAATTATGGCACCTTGAGGAACCAACACAAAATTTTGAAAATTCGCGACTCAAAATCGTGTACTAATTATGGTGCCTTGAGAAACCAACATAAAATTTTGAAAATTTTCGTCTGAAAATCGAGTCTTAATTATGGAACCTTGAGGGACCCAGACATAGTTTTGGCAATTCGCGTCTGATAACTGGTTCCTTATTATAGAGCCTTGAGGAACCAACAAAATATTTTGAAAATTCGCGACTCATAATCATGTCCTAATTATGGAGCCTTGAGTAACCCAAGACTGGCCGGCGCGAGTGGTGTAGTGGTGACGCTCGTGGCCTCATGTTAGAGCGCTAACTAACAGGTATAGAGGTCCGAGTTCTATCCCCAGCGCCGGCCGCATTTGTTCCAGAAGACAAATGTGTAAAATGGCTATTAGCGCAATTTACAATAACAACAGGTTTCTGGGCCTGAGTGTGAATGTGATAGAATACAATAGGCTACCAATAGGCCGACGTGTTCGAAGGGTCGGCAAACCCGGTATTCACATCGAACCAAACTTTTAAAAAAAAAAAAAAAAAAAAAACCCAAGACCTAATTTAGAAAATTCGCGTTTGAAAACCGTGTCCTAATTATGGAACCTTGAGGAACCAACACAAAATATTGTAAAATCGCGACTTAAAATCGTGTCCTAATTATGGAGCCTTGAGGAACCACCACAAAATTTTGAAAATTCGAGACTCAAAATCGTGTACTAATTATGGAGCCTTGAAGAACCAACACACAATTTTGAAAATTCGCGACTTATAATCGTGTCTTAATTATGGAGCCTTGAGCAACCAACACAAAATTTTGTAAATTCGCGACTTAAAATCGTGTCCTAATTATGAAGCCTTGAGGAACCACCACAAAATTTTGAAAACTCGCTACTCAAAATCGAGTCCTAGTTATGATGCCTTGAGGGACCAAGACATAGTTTTGAAAATTCGCGTCTGATAACCGGTTCCTTATTATGGAGCCTTGAGGAACCAACACAAAATTTTGAAAATTTGTGACTCAAAATCGTGTACTAATTATGGAGCCTTGAGGAACCAACACAAAATTTTGTAAATTCGCGACTTAAAATCGTGTCCTAATTATGGAGCCTTGAGGAACCACCACAAAATTTTGAAAACTCGCGACTCAAAATCGAGTCCCAGTTATGATGCCCTTGAGGGACCAAGACATAGTTTTGAAAATTCGCGTCTGATAACCGGTTCCTTATTATGGAGCCTTGAGGAACCAACACAAAATTTTGAAAATTCGCGACTCAAAATCGTGTACTAATTATGGAGCCTTGAGGAACCAGCACAAAATTTTGAAATTTTTCGTCTCAAAATCGAGTCCTCATTATGGAGCCTTGAGGAACCAACACAAAATTTTAAAAATTCGCGAATCAAAATCGTGTACTAATTATGGAGCCTTGAGGTACCAACACAAAATTTTGAAAATTCGCGACTTATAATCGTGTTTTAATTATGGAGCCTTGAGCAACCAACTCAAAATTTAGTAAATTCGCGACTTAAAATCGTGTCCTAATTATGGTGCCTTGAGGAACCACCACAAAATTTTGAAAATTCGCGACTCAAAATGGTGTACTAATTATGGAGCCTTGAGGAACCAACACAAAATTTTGAAAATTCGCGACTTATAATCGTGTCTTAATTATGGAGCCTTGAGCAACCAACACAAAATTTTGTAAATTTGCGACTTAAAATCGTGTCCTAATTATGGAGCCTTGAGGAACCAACACAAAATTTTGAAAATTCGCGACTCAAAATCGTGTACTAATTATGGAGCCTTGAGGAACCAACACAAAATTTTGAAAATTCGCGACTTATAATCGTGTCTTAATTATGGAGCCTTGAGCAACCAACACAAAATTTTGTAAATTTGCGACTTAAAATCGTGTCCTAATTATGGAGCCTTGAGGAACCAACACAAAATTTTGAAAATTCGCGACTCAAAATCGTGTACTAATTATGGAGCCTTGAGGAACCAACACAAAATTTTGAAAATTCGCGACTTATAATCGTGTCTTAATTATGGAGCCTTGAGCAACCAATACAAAATTTTGAAAATTCGCGAATCAAAATCGTGTACTAATTGTGGAGCCTTGAGGAACCAACACAAAATTTTGAAAATTCGCGACTCAAAATCGTGTACTAATTATGGAGCCTTGAGGAACCAGCACAAAATTTTGAAATTTTTCGTTTCAAAATCGAGTCCTAATTATGGAACCTTGAGGAACCAACACAAAGTTTTGAAAATTTGCGACTCAAAATCGTGTACTAATTATGGAGCCTTGAGGAACCAACATAATATTTTGAAAATTCGGGACTCATAATCATGTCCTAATTATGGAGCCTTGAGTAACCGAAGACCTAATTTAGAAAATTTGCGTTTGAAAACCGTGTCCTAATTATGGAACCTTGAGGAACCAACACAAAATATTGAAAATTCGCGACTCAATATCATGTCCTAATTATGGAGCCTTGAGGAACCCAAGACCTAATTTAGAAAAATCGCGTTTGTAAACCGTGTCCTAATTATGGAACATTGAGGAACCTACACAAAATTTTGAAAATTTGCGACTCAAGATCGTGTCCTAATTATGGAGCCTCGAGGAACCAACACAAAATTTGCTTCGTAAAATCGTGTCCTAATTATGGAGCCTTGCGGAACCAAGACGTAATTTTAACCCTTAACCACCTGCCATACGTCTCAGGTGAGAAAATTACTGTTACTTTGGGTCTGAGAGACGTATGGCAGGTGGTTAGGTGTTAAAAACTCGCGTCGCGAAAGAGGCAAGCAATTAAGCCAAGGTTAGTTTGTACTAAGTTTGTTTCAGCTGTAACTAAGCGAATTTTGGGAATTTTTGCACTAGATTTGGCACAAACATAGCTTGGACTATCTAAAACAAATGCCTAAGTTTTCGTTTGTTTCTGCTGCTCCGTCTGTCTGCATTAAGAAAAATAAACAGACGAATGTACTTAAGCCAAATTTAGTTGGGGCTAAGTATGTTTTTAGCTATAACTAAGCGAATTTTGGGCATTTTTGCACAAAATTTGGCACAAACATATCTAGGACTATCTAAAACAACTGCCTAAATTTTCGTTTGTTTCTGTCGCTTTGTCTGTCTGTTTTAAGAAAAATAAACAGACCAAGGTACTTAAGCCAAATTTAGTTTGGGCTAAGTATGTTTCAGCTATAACTTAGCGAATTTTGGGAATTTTTGCACAAAATCTGGCACAAACATTGCTTGGGCTATCTAAAACAACTGCCTAAATTTTCGTTTGTTTCCGTCGCTCCGTCTGTCTGTATTAAGAAAAATAAACAGACGAAGGTACATAAGCCAAATTTAGTTTGGGCTAAGTATGTTTCAGCTATAACTTTGCGAATTTTGCGAATTTTTGCACAAAATTTGGCACAAATATAGCTTGGACTAGGCAGATTAAGTGCGTATTAAGATATTTGCGATTAAGTCTCTCTCTCTGTATGTTTTTCTTTCTTCAAAAACTTTCATTTTTGTTGCAGAAAACTTCCCTACCCCCAAAAACTTTGCAATAAATTCGGCAAAAATAGCAAAAATGCAAATCGCAGGTAAAACGTGTTTTTTTTTAAAGAATTATTTTAATTTTCCTTAATTTGGGATTATCCACTTTTCCCGGTAAATTGGCTCATTACCTCCAATAAAACAACGGCAGGTAAATGACCAAAACTCCGTCCGTCCGTCCCAAAACCCCCACAAACTAACGTCTCTTCCCTTAGATACTCTCTATAACTATTATATAACATATCTTCGATAACTCTAAAAAAAACTAAATTCTATCTTCACAGCTTCATATCTCGCTAAATAATCTAGATAGGACATTCTAGTTCTCAGCATTGTTAAACTTACTCAGTTGACTAATACCATACCAAATTGCACTAGTCTATCTAGCTAGTTACTCTAGAAAACAGAGGTTATTTATATTTAGTTTTTGCGAATCATCTATACTAATTTGGTAAATATACCAGTGAAATTTGGCGTAATATTAGTCAACTCAGTAAGTTTAACAATGCTGGAAACTAGAATGTCCTATCTAGATTATTAAGCGTGATATGAAGCTGTGAAGATTGAGCCTATAAAGTAAAATCTATCTTCACAGCTTCATATCTCGCTTACTAATTTAGATACGAAATTCTAGTTCGCATTATTGTTAAACTTACTAAGTTTACTAATACTTTGCCGAATTGCACTAGTCTATCTATCTAGTTACTCTAGATATTGAGCAAAAACTAAGGCAGTTGCGAATATTAACAATCCAATTTTCAAACTGTCTTAACTATGTCAATTTTCAAGCTAGCATATTTCAGTTTATTTAGTTTACTAAATAATTTAGTTGGGTATAAATGTGCCTAATTTGGCTAGTCTACCTAGTTAGTTAGTCGAGATTTAGACAATTAATTCCCGCGACAGCAAAACCCAGCGGGTTGCAACAATTTAATAACTAAGCTCTATCTTCACAGCTTCATATCTCGCTTACTAAACTAGGTAGAGCATTCTAGTTTTCACTGTTATTAAACCAATTTAGTTGACTAAAACTTTACCGAATTGCACTAGTCTATCTATCTATTTAATCTAGATATTGAGCAAAAACTAAGACAATCGCGAATATTATCAATTTAATTTTGAAACTGTGATAACTAAGTCAAAATTCTAGCTAGGTTATTCTAGTTTGCTAAGTTTACTAACTAATTTTGTTTTCTATAAATGTGCCTAATTTGGCTAGTCTACTTAGTTAATTAGTCGAGATTTAGACAATTAATTGCCGCGACAGCAAAACCCAGCAGTTTGCAACAATTTAATAACTAAGCTCTATCTTCACAGCTTCATATCTCGCTTACTAAACTAGGTAGAGCATTCTAGTTTTCACTGTTATTAAACTAACTTAGTTGACTAAAACTGTACTGAATTACACTAGTTTATTTACCCAGTTACCGTAGATATTGTACAAAAACTAAGGCAATCGCGAATATTAACAATCCAATTTTCAAACTGTCATAACTATGTCAAGATTCTAGCTAGAATATTTTAGATTACTAAGTTTAATAATCAATTTATTTGTCTATAACTGTGCCTAATTTGGTTAGTCTACCTAGTTAATTAGTCGATATTTAGACGATGAATTACCGCGACAGCAAAACCCAGCTGTTTGCAACAAATTAAAAACTAAGCTTTGTCTTCACAGCTTCATATCTCGCTTGTTAAACTAGATAGAGCATTCTAGTTTTCACTGTTATTAAAACAACTTAGTTGGCTAAAACTTTACCGAATTTCATTAGTTTATCTACCTATTTACCCTAGATATTGAGCAAAAACCAAGGCAATATCGAATATTAACAATTTAATTTTCAAACTGTCATATCTATGTCAAGTTTCTAACTAGAATATTCCAGTTTACTTAGTTTACTAAATAATTTAGTTGTCTATAACTGTGCTTAATTTGGCTAGTCTACCTAGTTAATTAGTCGAGATTTAGACGATTAATTACCGCGACAGCAAAACCCAGCAGTTTGCAACAATTTAAAATCTAAGCTCTATCTTCACAGCTTCATATCTCGCTTACTGATCTAGATAGGACATTCTAGTTTTCAGTGTTGTTATACCTAATTAGTTGACTAATACTGTACTAATTTGCACTACTCTACCTACCAAGTTACTCTAGATATAGAGCAAAAACTTGGTGGATCCTCAAGATTTTATAATTGTGTCGTAGATAATTTCCAGTTTTCAAAATTTTGCGTTGCCTCTTCAAGGTTCCATAATTAGGATACCATTTTGAGCCGCTAATTTTCAAAATTTTGTTTTTGTTCCGCAAGGCTCCATAATTAGGAGCACGATTTTGCGGCGCGAATTTTTAAAACAACGTCTTGGTTCCGCAAGGCTCCATAATTAGGACACAATTTCCCAACGCGAATTTTTAAAATTATGTCTTGGGCTTATGTCAAGGCTCCATATTTAGGACACAATTTTGCGACGCGAATTTTTAAAATTACGTCTTGGTTCCGCAAGGCTCCATAACTAGCACACGATTTTGCGACGCGAATTTGTTAAATTATGTATTTGTTCCGCAAGGCTCCATAATTAGGACACGATTTTGCGACGCGAATTTTTTAAATTATGTATTTGTTCCGCAAGGCTCCATAATTAGGACACGATTTTGCGACGCGAATTTTTAAAATTATGTCTTGGTTCCTCAAGGCTCCATAAATAGGACACAATTTCCCAACTCGAAATTTATGTCTTGGGCTTATGTCAAGGCTCCATAATTAGTACACGATTTTGCGACGCGAATTTTTAAAATTACGTCTTGGTTCCGCAAGGCTCCATAATTAGCACACGAGTTTTCGGCGCGAATTTTTAATATTATGTCCTGGTTCCGCAAGGCTCCATAATTAGCACCCGATTTTGCGACGCGAATTTTTAGAATTAAGTCTTGGTTCCGCAGGGCTCCAAAATAAGGACACGATTTTGTGACGCGAATTTTGTGTTGTTCCTCAAGCCTCCATCATTAAGACACGATTTTGAGTCGCGAATTTTGAAAATTTTGTGTTGGTTCCTCAAGGTTCCACAATTAGGACACGGTTTTCAAACGCGAATTTTCAAAACTATATCATGGTCCCTCAAGGCTCCATAATTGGGACCTGATTTTAAGCCAAATTTCCTGTAGAAATTAGCCTGGTTATAGCCTTAACAATCTTGGTCTGATCTTCACTACTTTAATCAAGATTCTCTATAATCAACTTTGCCAGTTCTTTTTCTTATCACAGACCGACGGACCGTTGAAAACAAATGAAATTTTAGCGAGTTGTTCTCGATAGTCCAGGCTGTATTTGTGCCAAATTTTGTGCAAAAATCTAAATCCCAAGCCGAGTTCTTCCTAGTTTGAAGAAGCTTTCGCTGACTAAATCATAATTTCTAAAAAAATTCCTAAAATTCTTAATTTTTAACTGACAGACGGATAGACATTAGTGAGTGAAACCCGTCGCGACTAATTTGGCGACAAGTTTCGCACTCATTGTGTCTTTATTCGACCACTAAAACTCGAAGTGAGTCTAGACCGGTCGACTGCCGTTCACACTACCCCAACGCCGCATTCAGTCCACAAACAATTAGTTTACTAGCTTTAAAAACCCCGGCAAGAGACTCGCATTCAGCCAGTCTAAAAACAACTAGTTTACTAGCTTAAATAACCCCGACAACAAGCTATTTCTAGATATAATTTCTCAAGACTCTTAAGTTAATCAGTCGGAATGTTCTAGTTTGCATAGTCTACTAGATAATTTTATTGACTAACTGTGCCAAATTTTGTTAGACTAGCCAAAAAGATAGTTTGCAAATTGGATTGTTAATATTCTCGATTGTTTTACTTTTTGCTCAATATCTGGAGTAACTAGATAGATAGACTAGTGTAATTCGGCACAGTTTTAGTCAGCTAATCTAGTTTAATAACAGTGAAAACTAGAATGTTCTATCTAGTTTAGTAAACGAGATATGAAGCTGTGAAGATAGAGCTTAATCAAATTGTTGCAAACTGCTTAGTGTCGTCTTAATTAATTGTCTTAAATGTTGACTATTTCGGCAGTAAGACTAGCCAAATTTGGCACAGTTATAGACAACTAAATTAGTAAGTAAACTAAGCAAATTTCAATATTCTAGCTAGAACTTTGACATAGTAATGACAGTTTGAAAATTGGATTGTCAATATTCGCGATTGTCTCAGTTTTTGTTCAATATCTAGAATAACTAGATAGTTAGACTAGTGCAATTCGGTACTGTATTAGCCAATTAAGTAAGTTTAACAACAATGAGAACTAGAATGTCCTATCTAGATTAGTTAGCGAGATATTAAGCTGTGAAGATAGAATTTAGTTAACAGACAAATGAAAATGGATTGTTTTTGTTGTTGTCTTAATAAATTGTCTAAATCTCGACTAATGTACTAGTTACACTAGCCAAATTTGGAACAGTTACAGACAGCTAAATTAGTTAGTAAACTAAGTAAACTAGAGTATTCTAGCTAGAATCTTGACATAGTTATGACAATTTGAAAATTGGATTGTTAATATTCGCGATTGTCTTAGTTTTTGCTCAATATCTAGAGTAACTAGATAATTATACCAGTACAATGCTATACAGTTTTAGTCAGCTAAACTGGTTTAATAACAGTCAAAACTAGAATGTTCTATATAGTTTAGTAAGCGAGATATGAAGCTGTGAAGATAGAGATTAGTTTTTAAATTGTTGCAAATTGCTTGGTTTTACTGTCGTCTTAATTAATTGTCTTAAATCTTGACAAATTCGCCAGCTAGACTAGCCAAATTTGGCACAGTTATAGAAAGCTAAATTAGTTAATAAACTGTGCAAACTGGAAGATTCTAGCTAGAATCTTGACATAGTTATCACAGTTTGAAAATTGGATTGTTAATATTCGCGATTGTTTTAGTTTTTGCTCAATATCTAGAGTAACTAGATAGTTATACTAGTACAATGCTTTACAGTTTTAGTCAGCTAAGCTAGTTTAATAACAGTGAAACCTAGAATGTTCTACCTAGTTTAGTAAGCGAGATATGAAGCTGTGAAGATAAAGCTTTTTTCTAAATTGTTGCAAACTGCTTGGTTTTACTGTCGTCTTAATTAATTGCCTTTAATCTTGACCAATTCGCCAGCTAGACTAGCCAAATTTTGGACAGTTATAGACAGCTAAATTAGTTAGTAAACTGTGCAAACTGCAACATTTTAGCTAGAATCTTGACATAGTTATCACAGTTTGAAAATTGGATTCTTAATATTCGCGATTGTCTTAGTTTTTGCTCAATGTCTAGAGTAACTAGATAGTTAGACTAGTGCAATTCGGTACAGTATTAGTAATCTAAGTAAGTTTAACAATAATGCGAACTAAAATGTCCTATCTAAATTAGTAAGCGAGATATGAAGCTGTGAAGATAGAATTTAGTTAATAGATCGATGAAAATTGATTGTTTTTCGTAGTTGTCTTAATTAATTGTCTATATCTCGACTAATTTACTAGTTACACTAGCCAAATCTAGCACAGTTATAGACAAATAAATTAGTTAGTAAACTAAATAAATTAGAATACTCTAGCTAAAAGTGTGACATTGTTATAACAGTTAAAAAAATAAATTATTAATATTCGCGAATGTCATAGTTTTTGCTCAATATCTAGAGTAACTAGACAGATAGACTAGTGCAATTCGGTACAGTTTTAGTCAGCTAAGCTAGTTTAATAACAGTGAAAACTAGAATGTTCTATCTAGTTTAGTAAGCGAGATATGAAGCTGTGGAGATAGAGCTTTGTTTTTAAATTGTTGCAAACTGCTTGGTTTTACTGTCGTCTTAATTAATTGTCCTAAATCGTGACTAATTCGGCAGTAAGACTAGCCAAATTTGGCACAGTTATAGACAACTAAATTAGTTAGTAAAGTTAGCAAACTGGAAGATTCTAGCTAGAATCTTGACATAGTTATCACAGTTTGAAAATTGGATTGTTAATATTCGCGATTGTTTTAGTTTTTGCTCAATATCTAGAGTAACTAGATAGTTATACTAGTACAATGCTTTACAGTTTTAGTCAGCTAAGCTAGTTTAATAACAGTGAAACCTAGAATGTTCTACCTAGTTTAGTAAGCGAGATATGAAGCTGTGAAGATAAAGCTTTTTTCTAAATTGTTGCAAACTGCTTGGTTTTACTGTCGTCTTAATTAATTGCCTTTAATCTTGACCAATTCGCCAGCTAGACTAGCCAAATTTTGGACAGTTATAGACAGCTAAATTAGTTAGTAAACTGTGCAAACTGCAACATTTTAGCTAGAATCTTGACATAGTTATCACAGTTTGAAAATTGGATTCTTAATATTCGCGATTGTCTTAGTTTTTGCTCAATGTCTAGAGTAACTAGATAGTTAGACTAGTGCAATTCGGTACAGTATTAGTAATCTAAGTAAGTTTAACAATAATGCGAACTAAAATGTCCTATCTAAATTAGTAAGCGAGATATGAAGCTGTGAAGATAGAATTTAGTTAATAGATCGATGAAAATTGATTGTTTTTCGTAGTTGTCTTAATTAATTGTCTATATCTCGACTAATTTACTAGTTACACTAGCCAAATCTAGCACAGTTATAGACAAATAAATTAGTTAGTAAACTAAATAAATTAGAATACTCTAGCTAAAAGTGTGACATTGTTATAACAGTTAAAAAAATAAATTATTAATATTCGCGAATGTCATAGTTTTTGCTCAATATCTAGAGTAACTAGACAGATAGACTAGTGCAATTCGGTACAGTTTTAGTCAGCTAAGCTAGTTTAATAACAGTGAAAACTAGAATGTTCTATCTAGTTTAGTAAGCGAGATATGAAGCTGTGGAGATAGAGCTTTGTTTTTAAATTGTTGCAAACTGCTTGGTTTTACTGTCGTCTTAATTAATTGTCCTAAATCGTGACTAATTCGGCAGTAAGACTAGCCAAATTTGGCACAGTTATAGACAACTAAATTAGTTAGTAAAGTTAGCAAAGTGGGATATTTTAGCTAGAATCTTGACATAGTTATGAGAGTTTAAAAATTGGATTGTTAATATTCGCGATTGTCTTAGTTTTTGCTCAATAGCTAGAGCAACTAGATAGATAGACTAGTGCAATTCGGTACAGTATTAGTCAACTAAGTATCTTTAACAATAATGCGAACTAGGATGCCCTATCTGAATTAGTAAGCGAGATATGAAGCTGTGAAGATAGAATTTATTTAACAGACAAATGAAAATTGATTGTTTTTGTAGTTGTCTTAATTAATTGTCTAAATCTCGACTAATTTACTAGTTACACTAGCCAAATTTGGCACAGTTATAGACAAACAGATTAATTAGTAAACTAAGTAAACTATAATATTCTAGATAAAAGCGTAACTTAGTTATAACAGCTTAAAAATTAGATTATTAATATTCGCGAATTTCTTAGTTTTTGTTCAATATCTAGAGTAACTAGATAAATAAACCAGTGCAATTCGGTACAGTTTTAGTCAGCTAAGCTAGTTTAATAACAGTGAAAACTAGAATGTTCTATCTAGTTTAGTAAGCGAGATATGAAGCTGTGAAGATACAGCTTAGTTTTTAAATTTTTGCTAACTGCTTGGTTTTACTGTCGTCTTAATTAATTATCTTAAATCTTGACTAATTCCGCAGCTAGACTAGCCAAATTTGGCACAGTTATAGACAACTAAATTAGTTAGTAAACTGTGCAAACTGAAACATTCTAGCTAGAATCTTGACACAGTTATCACAGTTTGAAAATTGAATTGTTAATATTCTTCTTGTCTTAGTTTTTGCTTAATATCTAGAGTAACTAGATAGATAGACTAGTGCATTTCGGTACAGTATTAGTTAACTAAGTAAGTTTAATAATGCTGAAAACTAGAATGTAGTATCTAGATTAGTAAGCGAGGTATTAAGCTGTGAAGATAGAGCCTATTACATAAAATCTATCTTCACAGCTTCATATCTCGCTTACTAATTTAGATACGAAATTCTAGCTCTCATTATTGATAAACTTGCTTAGTTGACTAATACTTTAACGAATTTCAGTAGTCTAACTACCTAGTTACTCTATATCTAGAGCAAAAAGTAAGACAATAATGATCTAGAGCTAAAACAAAGACACTACTGCGCTAGACCTAAAACTAAGGCGTAATATTAGTCAACTAAGTAAGTTTAATAATGCTGAAAACTAGAATGTCCTATCTAAATTACTAAGCGAGATATGAAGCTGTGAAGATAGATTTTACGTTATATGCTCCATCTTCACAGCTTCATATCTCGCTTACTAATCTAGATAGGACATTCTAGTTTTCAGCATTATTAAACTTACTTAGTTGACTAATATTACGCCTTAGTTTTAGGTCTAGCGCATTAGTGTCTTTGTTTTAGCTCTAGATCATTATTGTCTTACTTTTGCTCTAGATATAGAGAAACTAGGTAGTTAGACTACTGGAATTCGTTAGTAAACTGTGCAAACTGAAACATTCTAGCTAGAATCTTGACATAGTTAACACAGTTTGAAAATTGAATTGTTAATATTCGCGATTGTCTTAGTTTTTGCTCAATATCTAGAGTAACTAAATATATAGACTAGTGCGTTTCGGTACAGTATTAGTTAACAAAGTAAGTTTAATAATGCTGAAAACTAGAATGTCCTATCTAAATTAGTAAGCGAGATATGAAGCTGTGAAGATAGATTTTACGTTATATGCTCTATCTTCACAGCTTCATATCTCGCTAACTAATCTAGATAGGACATTCTAGTTTTCAGCATTATTAAACTTACTTAGTTGACTAATATTACGCCTTAGTTTTAGGTCTAGCGC
Source organism: Phosphuga atrata (assembly GCA_944588485.1). Taxonomy (NCBI): domain Eukaryota; kingdom Metazoa; phylum Arthropoda; class Insecta; order Coleoptera; family Silphidae; genus Phosphuga; species Phosphuga atrata. Next base: position 9,273,367 of record OX155908.1, on the reverse strand, counting down.
ATTAGTGTCTTTGCTTTGGGTCTAGATCATTATTGTCCTACTTTTTGCTCTAGATATAGAGTAACTAGGTAGTTAGACTACTGCAATTTGTTAAAGTATTAGTCAACTAAGCAAGTTTATCAATAATGAGAGCTGGAATTTCGTATCTAAATTAGTAAGCGAGATATGAAGCTGTGAAGATAGATTTTATGTTATAGGCTCTATCTTCACAGCTTGATATCTCGCTTACTAATCTAGATACTACATTCTAGTTTTCAGCATTATTAAACTTACTTAGTTGACTAACATTACGCCTTAGTTTTAGGTCTAGCGCATTAGTGTCTTTGTTTTAGCTCTAGATCATTATTGTCTTGCGTTTTGCTCTAGATATAGAGTAACTAGGTAGTTAGACTACTGAAATTCGGTAAAGTATTAGTCAACTAAGCAAGTTTATCAATAATGAGAGCTAGAATTTCGTATCTAAATTAGTAAGCGAGATATGAAGCTGTGAAGATAGATTTTATGTTGTAGGCTCTATCTTCACAGCTTGATATCTCGCTTATTAATCTAGATACTACATTCTAGTTTTCAGCATTATTAAGCTTACTTAGTTGACTAATATTGCGCCAAATTTCACTAGCATATCTACCCAACTAGTCTAGATATTTAGCAAAAACTAACACAATCTCCAAAATAAATAAACGCTTGTTTCTAAGTTACTGTTCTAACTAAAACGCTTTAGCTTACAAAGTTTAATATATAATTTAATTGTCTAAAACTGTGCCAAACTAAGTTGATCAAAGTAGTAAGTTAATCGAGATTTAGACGACAGAATCCTTAAAGTTATAAACTAAATTCCATCTTCACAGCTTCATATCTCGCTTACTAATTTAGATAGGATATTCTAGTTCTCAGTATAGTTAAACTTACTTAGTTGACTAATACTATACCGAATTGCACTAGTCTAACTGTCTAGGTACTTTGGATATTGAGCAAAAACTAAAAAAATCGCGAATATTAACAATACAATTTTCAAACTGTCATAACTATGTCAAGCTTCTAGCTAGAATGTTCCAGTTTACTCAGTTTACTAACTAATTTAGTTGTCTATAACCGTGCCAAATTTGGCTAGTCTAGCTAGCGAATTACTAAAGATTTAAGACAATTAATGAAGACCACAGTAAAACCAAGCAGTTTGCAAGAATTCGTAATTTAAGCTCTATCTTCACAGCTTCATATCTCGCTTACTATACTAGATAGGACATTCTAGTTTTCACTGTTATTTAACTTAAACATTCGACTGATGATTCCATACAAAATTGCACTTGTCTAACTACCTAGTTAGTCTATATTAGACTAACTAATGTAGCAACAACCAAGCTAAAGGCTGTTTTTCGTTATTGCGACTTTAGTTGAAACTTTAGTTTTAGTGTTTCGGTTGTTTTTAGCATCACGTCGCGCACGCATGGCGTCCGACGGCAAGCCAAGCGAAAGTGGGACGTTATACAACCGGAGACAAATATTTATTTACAAACGAGTTTCTTGCTCGTCTTCTCTCGCCAAAATCCGCGCTCGGAAACTAGCGGAATTGCTAGTCAAAACGCGAAGAAGACAGCTTAAGATAAAGATTGAGATTAGTCTTCTCTTGCCAAAATCCGCGCTCGGAAACTAGCGGAAAAGCCAGTCAAAACGCGAAGAAGACAGCTTAAGCTAAAGATTTAGATTAAACGCACGAATCTGTGGCGCGTATTTGGAGGCTACTGCCGCAATTTCCAGTGTAAAACTAAGTTGCTAGTTTGTTATTTAAACTAAGTTTAAATAACAAACCTAAACTTGTTACCTTGTTACAGACGGACGAACCGACAGAAAGCTACTAAATTTTGTGCACTTAATCTAGATAGTCTAAGTTATATTTGTGTCAAATTTTGTGCAAAAATAGTTAAAATTAGCCGAGTTATAACTTAATCTTATCATCCCTAATCCAAACTAGATTTATCACCAATCAATAATCGGAACTCAATTTATCAATAATCGCACTTGCAAGTTCGTTTTTCTTACGACAGACAGACGGAAACAAACGAAAATTTAGACAAATATTCTCGGTAGCCCAAGCTGTGTTTGTGCCGAATTTCGTGCAGAAATTCGCGAAATTAGCCTAGTTATAGCCTTAACAATCTTGGTCTGAACTTCCCTACTTTAATCAAGTTTCTTAATAATCGACTTTGCTTGTTCTTTTTCTTATCACAGACCGCCGGACCGATGAAAAAAATTCAATTTTAGCGAGTTATCCTCGATAGTCCAAGCTGTATTTGTGCCAAATTTCGTGCAAAAGTTTGACAGCCTTTTCTATTTTTTTCCCCCAAGCGGTAAGTTTTCGATTTTGTTGCGGGAATGTTGAAATGAATCAAAATTTGGGGCGATTTTGCAAGCCTTACATCTAGATCACCCATAAACAACTCACAAACCAGCTCCCAGATGGGTGTATATAACACCTTGGTTATCAGAAATTTCCAAAAAACTTCGAAATCTAACAGAAACTTTAAAATTTGCAAAGGCTACATAACATTCTGCAAACTACTTCGCAGATATTTAAAGTTAGGTTATAATCACTAGTTAATTGAAGCTTCAACATCTTCTCTAAATCTTAGGTGCTTTAAATTCAAAGTCAAAATTAGTTTATTACAAAGTTTCTCATTCAAATAACTCACATAATATCAACAGACTACATCCATGATAGCTATAGATAACAGCTAGATTATAAAACTTTGTCTAATTCTTTAAATAAATCTATCTCAAGCTAGTTTGACTAATTATCAAATTCACGAATTTTATAAAAAATGTATAATGGTGTTTCCTCAAGATTTTATAATTGTGACATAGATAATTACCAGTTTTCAAAATTTTGCGTTGGTTCCTCAAGGTTCCATAATTGGGGTACCATTTTGAGCCGCTAATTTTCAAAATGTTGTCTTGGTCCCGCAAGGCCCATAATTAGGACACAATTTTGCGACGCGAACTTTTAAAATTACGTCTTGGTTCCGCAAGGCTCCATAATTAGGACACGATTTTTCGATGCGAATTTTTAAAATTACGTCTTGGTTCCGCAAGGCTTCATAATTAGGACACGATTTTGAGTCGCGAATTTTTAAAATTTCGTGTTGGTTCCTCAAGGTTCCATAATTAGGACACGGTTCTCAAACGCGAATTTTCTAAATTAGGTCTTGGATTCCTCAAGGCTCCATAACTAGGATATGATTTTGAGTGGCGAATTTTCAATATTTTGTGTTGGTTCCTCAAGGTTCCATAATTAGGACACGGTTTTCAAACGCGAATTTTCTAAATTAGGTCTTTAGTTCCTCAAGGCTCCATAATTAGGACATGATTATGAGTTGCGAATTTTCAAAATATTGTGTTGGTTTCTCAAGGCTCCATAATAAAGAACCGGTTATCAAACGCAAATTTTCAAAACTATGTCTTGGTCCCTCAAGGTTCCATAATTAAGACTCGATTTTCAGACGAAAATTTTCAAAATTTTGTGTTTGTTCCTCACGGCTCCATAATTAGTACACGATTTTGAGTCGCAAATTTTCAAAATTTTTTGTTGGTTCCTCAAGGTGCCATAATTAGGACTCGATTTTGAGTCGCGATTTTTTTTAATTTTGTGTTGGTTCCTCAAGGCTCCATAATTAGGGCTCGATTTTCAGACGAAAATTTTCTAAAGTTTGTGTTGGTTCCTCAAGGCTTCATAATTAGTACACGATTTTGATTCGCGAATTTTCAAAATTTTGTGTTGGTTCCTCAAGGCTCCATAATAAGGAACCGGTTATCAGACGCGAATTTTCAAAACTATGTCTTGGTCCCTCAAGGCATCATAACTAGGACTCGATTTTGAGTCGCGAGTTTTCAAAATTTTGTGTTGGTTCCTCAAGGTGCCATAATTAGGACTCGATTTTGAGTCGCGATTTTTTTTAATTTTGTGTTGGTTCCTCAAGGCTCCATAATTAGGGCTCGATTTTCAGACGAAAATTTTCTAAAGTTTGTGTTGGTTCCTCAAGGCTTCATAATTAGGACACGATTTTGATTCGCGAATTTTCAAAATTTTGTGTTGGTTCCTCAAGGCTCCATAATAAGGAACCGGTTATCAGACGCGAATTTTCAAAACTATGTCTTGGTCCCTCAAGGCATCATAATTAGGACTCGATTTTGAGTCGCGAGTTTTCAAAATTTTGTGTTGGTTCCTCAAGGTGCCATAATTAGGACTCGATTTTGAGTCGCGAATTTTTTTAATTTTGTGTTGGTTCCTCAAGGCTCCATAATTAGGGCTCGATTTTCAGACGAAAATTTTCTAAAGTTTGTGTTGGTTCCTCAAGGCATCATAATTAGGACTCGATTTTGACTCGCGAATTTTCAAAATTTTGTGTTGGTTCCTCAAGGTGCCATAATTAGGACTCGATTTTGAGTCGCGAATTTTTTTAATTTTGTGTTGTTTCCTCAAGGCTCCATAATTAGGGCTCGATTTTCAGACGAAAATTTTCTAAAGTTTGTGTTGGTTCCTCAAGGCTTCATAATTAGGACACGATTTTGAGTCGCGAATTTTCAAAATTTTGTGTTGGTTCCTCAACGCTCCATAATTTGGACACGATTTTCAAAGGCGCATTTTCAAAAGTAAGTCTTGTTCCCTCAATGCTGAAGCCTCTCTCCTTGCTTTAGCCACCTCCTCGGTCCACCAGTAAGGTTGAGGCCGCACGATGCGTTACGTATCCCAACGGCATCCTACATATAAATCACTACGCCATGTCACACGATGCGTTGGGCCGCCGTGCGGCGTCGCACCGTAGGCGCGCCACGCTTGTCAGCTTGCAGCTTGCGCTGCGATCGTTCCTGTTTCGACTGCGGTGCCGCACCGCCCGTGTGGCATCCTATAGCTCGAATTAATTGTGGTGCGGTGCCGCACCGCACCGTTATCGTGTGGCCTCGCTCTAAGTAGGTTTTGGGGTGTATCTCAATGACTTTTTAATCTCAATGACGAATTTAGAAAATGATAATTAAATTACATTCCAATAATCTGAAACATGCTTCGTAGTTCTTAACACAAAGGAACAACAAGATGTTCTCTTCAACCCATAATTTAATTTAATGTTGCTTGCGTCGGAAACTGCATCCCTCGCTCAATCTCGCTTTGCCACCGGTGGCGGTGCACAAGATGGTCTGGCATCCCTTGCAGGGCACCGCCGACTGGGCATGTGAGAAGATCGTCGAGATGACAAAACATCCCGGACACTTAACGTCCATGAAGAAACTGTTTGGTTGTTGCACCAACCGCTTCAATTTGTGAGAACGACGTTTCTTCTCCGCGCTAGGATGAAGTAGATCTACAGCAAGAGGCATCTTGTTTCAAGCTCGAGTAAACCACAATAAATCTAAGTAGTTTTTTGGGGTGTTGCGCCGTAGCTGTTTTGTTGGTCTTATTGACGTGTTTGAGCGCTTCTGAAGAATTTGTTTGCATTTGTCTGCGTTGCATGCGTCGTCACCTGCTTTTTCTATAAGTGTTTTCAAAATTTCCATGCAGTCTGCCATCTTTTTCGCTAAAACTTGTAAGGGCTCCCTATAGTTTTGTCTAAGATGTAGACACCAAGTACAAGTGTAGACAGGGCGAGGAGGTGAAAGTCTACCAGGACTGTAAGCACCACAGCAAGAAGAGGACACGATTTAATTAGGACACGATTTTGAGACGCGAATTTTCAAAATTTGTGTTGGTTCCTCAAGGCTCCATAATTAGGACACGGTTTCCAAACGCGAATTTTTTAAATTATGTCTCGGTCCCTCAAGGCTCCATAATTAGGACAAGAATTTTATAAATAATGTTTTTAAATATTCCAGTTCGCAAAAGTTTACTTACTAATTTGATTGTCTATAACTGTGCAAAATTTGGCTAGTCTAACTGGCGAATTAGTCAACATTTAAAGCAATTAATTAAGACGACAGTAAAAGCAAGCAGTTTGCAACAATTTAAAAACTAAGCTCTATCTTCACAGCTTCATATCTCGCTTACTAAACTAGATAGAACGTTCTAGTTTTTACTGATATTAAACTAGCTTAGCTGACTAAAACTGTACCGAATTTCACTAGTCTATCTGTCTAGTTACTCGAGATATTAAGCAAAAACTAAGACAATCGCGAATATTAATAATCTAATTTTCAAACTGTTATAACTATGTTACACTTTCAGCTAGAATATTCTAGTTTACTTAGTTTACTAACAAATTTATTTGTCTAAAACTGTGTCAAATTTGGCAAGTGTAACTAGTAAATTAGTCGAGATTTAGACAATTAATTAAGACAACAACAAAAACAAGCCGTTTTCATCTGTCTGTTAACTAAATTCTATCTTCACAGCTTCATATCTCGCTTACTAATTTAGATAGAATATTCTAGTTCTCACTATAGTTAAACTTACTTAGTTGACTAATACTGTACCGAATTGCACTAGTCTAACTGTCTAGTTACTTTAGATATTGAGCAAAAACTAAAAAAAATCGCGAATATTAACAATACAATTTCCAAACTGTCATAACTATGTCAAGCTTCTAACTAGAATGTTCCAGTTTACTCAGTTTATTAACTAATTTAGTTGTCTATAAACGTGCCAAATTTGGCTAGTCTAGCTAGCGAATTAGTCAAGATTTAAGACAATTAATGAAGACGACAGTAAAACCAAGCAGTTTGCAAGAATTCGTAATTTAAGCTCTATCTTCACAGCTTCATATCTCGCTTACTAAACTAGATAGGACATTCTAGTTTTCACTGTTATTAAACTAGCTTAGCTGACTAATACTGTACCGAATTGCACCTATCTATCTAGTTGCTCTAGATATTGAGCAAAAATTAAGGCAATTGCAAATATTAAAAATCCAATTTTCAAACTGTCATAACTATTTCAAGCTTCTAGCTAGAATAATCTAGTTTAAATAGTTTACTAACTAAGTTATTTGTTTATAACTGTGCCAAGTTTGGGTAGTGTAACTAGTAAATTAGTCGAGATTTAGACAATTAATTAAGACAACAACAAAAACAATCCGTTTTCATCTGTCTGTGAAATAAATTCTATCTTCACAGCTTCATATCTCGCTTACTAATTTAGATAGGACATTCTAGTTCCAACAATAGTGATACCTACTTAGTTGACTAATACTGTACCAAATTGCACTAGTCTATATACCTAGTTACTCTAGATATTGAGCAAAAATTAAGACAATTGCAAATATTAACTATCCAATTTTTAAACTATCATAACTATGTGAAGAACCTAGCTAGAATATTCCAGTTTTACTTAGTTTACTTACTAATTTAGTTGTCTATAACTGTGCCAAATTTGGATAGTCTAACTGGTGAATTAGTCAAGATTTAAGACAATTAATTAAGACGACAGTAAAACCAAGCAGTTTGCAACAATTTAAAAACTTAGATCTATCTTCACAGCTTCATATCTCGCTTACTAAACTGGATAGAACATTCTAGTTTTCACTGTTATTAAACTAGCTTAGTTGACTAAAACTGTACCGAATTGCACTAGTCTATCTTTCTAGTTACTCTAAATATTGAGCAAAAGCTAAGACAATCGCGAATATTAACAATCCAATTTTCAAAATATCATAACTTCGCCAAGATTCTAGCTGGAATGTTCCAGTTTACTTAGTTTACTAACTAATTTAGTTGTCTATAACTGTGCCAAATTTGGGTAGTATAACTAGCGAATTAGTCAAGATTTAAGGCAATTAATTAAGACGACAGTAAAACCAAACACTTTGCTTCAATTTAAAAACTAAGCTCTATATTCACAGCTTCATATCACGCTTAGTAAACTAGATAAAACATTCTAGTTTTCACTATTAATAAACTAGCTTAGCTGACTAAAACTGTACCAAATTGCATTAGTCTATCAATCTAGTTACTCTAGATATTGAGCAAAAACTAAAACAATTGCCAATTAACAATCCAATTTTCAAACTATCATAACTATGTCATGCTTCTAGCTAAAATATTATACTTTACATAGTTTACTAACTAATATATTTGTCTATAACCGTGCCAAAGTTGGCTTGTGTAACTAGTAAATTAGTCGAGATATAGACAATTAATTAAGACAACAACAAAACAAGCCGTTTCCATCTATATGTTAACTAAATTCTATCTTCACAGCTTCATATCTCGTTTACTAATTTAGATATGAAATTCTAGTTCTCATTATTATTTAACTTGCTTATTTGACTAATAATTTACCGAACTGTACTAGTCTATCTATCTAGTTACTCTAGATATTGAGCAAAAACTAAGACAATCGCGAGTATTAACAATCTAATTTTCAAACTGTCATAACTATGTGAAGATCCTAGCTAGAATATTCCAGTTTGCTCAGTTTACTAATTAATTTAGTTGTCTATAACTGTGCTAAGTTTGGCTAGTGTAACTAGAGAATTGGTTAAGATTTAAGACAATTAATGAAGACGACAGTAAAACCAAGCAGTTTGCAACAATTTAAAAACTAAGCTTATCTTCACAGCTTCATATCTTGCTTACTAAACAAGATAGAACATTCTAGTTTTCACTGTTATTAAACTAGCTTAGTTTACTTAAACTGTAAAGATAACTTCCTTGTCTGTCTAGACTAGATAACATCTATGTCTGTCTAGTCTAGTCTAAAATTACAGATTGAAAACTGCCTATCTAGATAACATAGATAAAACTTCCTTGTCTGTCTAGACTAGATAGTATCTATGTCTGTCTAGTCTAGATATATTACAGATTGAAAACTGCCTGTCTAGATAACATAGATAACTTGCTTGTCGATCTAGACAAGATAACATCTATATCTGCCTAGTCTATGTACAATATTTCTTTCTCCGTCTAGACTAAATAGTTTATAGTTATCTACCTATTTATCAAAACCAGATAGATAACTTTGTCTATTTAGCACAGACAGAAAACTCTATATCTAGACCTAACAGATAACTTCTTTGAAAACTCTCTGGCAAGACCTCAGATAGATAACATCTGTGTCCATCTAGACTAGATAACATCTATGTCTGTCTAGTCTAGATATACTACAGATTCGAAGCTGCCTGTAGAGACAAGACAGATAACTTCCTTGTCTGTGTAGACTAGATAACACCTATGTATGTCTAGTCTGGACATATTACAGATTGAAAACTGTCTAAACAACATAGATAACTTAATTGTCTGGCTAGACTAGATAGCATCTATGTCTGTCTAGTCTACATACAATATTTCTTTTTCCGTCTAGACTAGATAATTTCTAGTTATCTATTTATCTATCAAAACCAGATAGATAACTTTGACTATTTAGTACATATAGAAGAGTCTATATCTAGACCTAACAGATAACTTTTTTGAAAACTCTATAGCAACACCTTTGTCACGTTTGTCTATAGCAACACGTTTGTCCATCTAGACTAGATAACATCTATGTCTGTCTAGTCTAGATATACTGCAGATTCAAAACTGACTGTCTAGACAACATAGATAACTTCCTTGTCTATCTAGACTAGATAAAACCTATGTCTGTCTAGTCTGGATATATTACAGATTGAAAACTGTCTATCTAGACAACATAGATAACTTCCTTGTCTGCCTAGACTAGATAGCATCTATGTCTGTCTAGTCTAGATATATTACAGATTGAAAACTGCCTGTCTAGATAACATAGATAACTTGCTTGTCTATCTAGACAAGATAACATCTATATCTGCCTAGTCTATGTACAATATTTCTTTCTCCGTCTAGACTAAATAATTTCTAGTTATCTATCTATCTATCAAAACCAGATAGATAACTATGTCTATTTAGTACAGATAGAAAACTTATATCTAGACCTAACAGATAACTTCTTTGAAAACTCTCTAGCAAGACCTCAGATAGATAAAATCTTTGTCCATCTAGACTAGATAACATCTATGCCTGTCTAGTCTAGATATACTACAGATTCAAAACTGATTGTTTAGACAACATAGATAACTTGCTTGACTGTCTTGATAAGATAACATATATATCTGCCTAGTCTACGTACAATATTTCTTTCTCCGTCTAGACTAGATAACATAAATAAATCCAGATAGATAACATAGTCTATTTAGCGCAGATAGAAATGTCTATATCTAGACCTACTTTATAACTTCTTTGGAAAATCTCTAGCAAGACCTCAGATATATAACGTCTTTGTCCATCTAGACTAGATAACATCTATGTCTGTCTAGTCTAGATATACTACAGATTCGAAGCTGCCTGTATAGACAAGAAAGATAACTTCCTTGTCTGTCTAGACTAGATAACACCTATGTCTGTCTAGTCTGGACATATTACAGATTGGAAACCGCCTGTCTATACAATATAGATTACTTCCTTGTTTGTCTAGACTAGATAGCATCTATGTCTGTCTAGTCTAGTCTAATATTTCAGATTGAAAACTGACTATCTAGACAACATAGATAACTTCCTTGTCTGTATAGACTAGATAGCATCTATATATGTCTAGTCTAGATATATTACAGATTGAAAACTGCCTGTCTAGATAAAATAGATAACTTGCTTGTCTATCTAGACAAGATAACATATATATCTGCCTAGTCTACGTACAATATTTCTTTCTCTGTCTAGACTAGATAATTTCTAGTAATCTATCTATCTCTCAAAACTAGATAGATAACTTTGTCTATTTAGCGCAGATAGAAAACTCTATATCTAGACCTAACAGATAACTTCTTTGAAAACTCTATAGCAAGACCTCAGATAGATAATATCTTTGTCCATCTAGACTAGATAACATCTATGTCTGTCTAGTCTAGATATACTACAGATTCAAAACTGCCTGTCTAGACAACATAGATAACCTTCTTGTCTATCTAGACTAGATACAACCTATGTCTGTCTAGTCTAGATATATTACAGATTGAAAACTGTCTATCTAGACAACATAGATAACTTTCTTGTCTGTCTAGTCTAGATAGCATCTATGTCTGTCTAGTCTAGATATATTACATATTGAAAATTGCCTGTCTAGATAACATAGATAACTTGCTTGTCTATCTAGACAAGATAACATATATATTTGCCTAGTCTATGTACAATATTTCTTTCTCTGTCTAGAGTAGATAATTTCTAGTTATCTATCTATCTATCAAAACCAGATAGATAACTTTGTCTATTTAGCGAAGATAGAAAACTTATAACTAGACCTAACAGATAACTTCTTTAAAAACTCTATAGCAAGACCTTAGATAGATAACATCTTTTTCCGTCTTGACTAGATAACATCTATGTCTGTCTAGTCTAGATATACTACAGATTCAAAACTGATTGTCTAGACAACATAGATAACTTGTTTGACTGTCTAGATAAGATAACATCTATATCTGCCTAGTCTACGTACAATATTTCTTTCTCCGTCTAGACTAGATAACATAGATAAAACCAGATAGATAACATAGTCTATTTAGCGCAGATAGAAATGTCTATATCTAGACCTAATATATAACTTATTTGGAAAATCTCTAGCAAGACCTCAGATAAATAACGTCTTTGTCCATCTAGACTAGATAACATCTATGTCTCTCTACTCTAGATATACTACAGATTCGAAGCTGCCTGTATAGACAAGAAAGATAACTTCCTTGTCTGTCTAGACTATATAACACCTATGTCTATCTAGTCTGGACATATTACAGATTGGAAACCATCTGACTATACAATATAGATAACTTCCTTGTTTGTCTAGACTAGATAGCATCTATGTCTGTCTAGTCTACTCTAATATTACAGATTGAAAACTGACTATCTAGACAACATAGATAACTTCCTTGTCTGTGTAGACTAGATAGCATCTATGTCTGTCTAGTATAGATATATTATAGATTGAAAACGGCCTGTCTAGATAACATAGATAACTTGCTTGTCTATCTAGACAAGATAACATCTATATCTGCCTAGTCTATGTACAATATTTCTTTATCCGTCTAGACTAGATAATTTTTATCTATCTATCTATCAAAATCAGATAGATAACTTTGTCTATTTAGTACATATAGAAGAGTCTATATCTAGACCTAACAGATAACTTATTTGAAAACTCTATAGCTAGACCTCAGATAGATAACATCTTTGTCCGTCTAGACTAGATAACATCTATGTCTGTCTAGTCTAGATATACTACAGATTCAAAACTGACTGCCTAGACAACATAGATAACTTCCTTGTCTATCGAGACTAGATAAAACCTATGTCTGTCTAGTCTGGATATATTACAGATTGAAAACTGTCTATCTAGACAACATAGATAACTTCCTTGTCTGTCTAGACTAGATAGCATCTATGTCTGTCTAGACTAGATATATTACAGATTGAAAACTGCCTGTCTAGATAACATAGATAACTTGCATGTCTATCTAGACAAGATAACATCTATATCTGCCTAGTCTATATACAATATTTCTTTCTCCGTCTAGACTAGATAATTTCTAGTTATCTATCTATCTATCAAAACCAGATAGATGACTTTGTCTATTTAGTACAAATAGAAAACTCTATATCTAGACCTAACAGATAACTTCTTTGAAAACTCTATATCAAGACCTCAGATAGATAACATCTGTGTACATCTAGACTAGATAACATATATGTCTGTCTAGTCTAGATATACTACAGATTCAAAACTGACTGTCTAGACAACATAGATAACCTCCTTGTCTATCTAGACTAGATAAAACCTATGTCTGTCTAGTCTGGCTATATTACAGATTGAAAACTGTCTATCTAGACAACATAGATAACTTCCTTATCTGTCTAGACTAGATAGCATAGATAACATAGTCTATTTAGCGCAGATAGAAATGTCTATATCTAGACCTAATATATAACTTCTTTGAAAAATCTCTAACAAGACCTCAGATAAATAACTTCTTTGTCCATCTAGACTAGAAAACATCTATGTCTGTCTAGTCTAGATATACTACAGATTCGAAGCTGCATGTATAGACAAGAAAGATAACTTCCTTGTCTGTCTAGACTAGATAACACCCATGTCTATCTAGTCTGGACATATTACAGATTGGAAACCGCCTGTCTATACAATATAGATAACTTTCTTCTTTGTCTAGACTAGATAGCATATATGTCTGTCTAGTCTAGTCTAATATTACACATTGAAAACTGCCTATCTAGACAACATAGATAACTTCCTTGTCTGTGTAGACTAGATAGCATCTATGTCTGTCTAGTCTAGATATATTACAGATTGAAAACTGCCTGTCTAGATAACATAGATAACTAGTTTGTCTATCTAGACAAGATAACATCTATATCTGCCTAGTCTATATACAATATTTCTTTCTCCGTCTAGACTAGATAATTTCTAGTTTTCTATCTATCTATCAAAACCAGATAGATAACTATGTCTATTTAGTACAGATAGAAAACTTATACCTAGACCTAACAGATAACTTATTTGAAAACTCTTTAGCAAGACCTCAGATAGATAACATCTTTGTCCGTCTAGACTAGATAACATATATGTCTGTCTAGTCTAGATATACTACAAATTCAAAACTGCCTGTCTAGACAACATAGATAACTTCCTTGTCTATCTAAACTAGATAAAACCTATGTCTGTCTAGTCTGGATATATTACAGATTGAAAACTGTCTATCTAGATAACATAGATAACTTCCTTGTCTTTCTAGACTAGATAGCATCTATGTCTGTCTAGTCTAGATATATTACAGATTGAAAACTGCCTGTCTAGATAACATAGATAACTTGCTTGTCTGTCTAGACAAGATAACATCTATATCAGCCTAGTCTATGTACAATATTTCTTTCTCCGTCTAGACTAGATAGTTTCTAGTTTTCTATCTATCTATCAAAACCAGATAGATAACTTTGTCTATTTAGCGCAGATAGAAAACTCTATATCTAGACCTAACAGATAACTTCTTTGAAAACTCTATATCAAGACCTCAGATAGATAACATCTGTGTACATCTAGACTAGATAACATATATGTCTGTCTAGTCTAGATATACTACAGATTCAAAACTGACTGTCTAGACAACATAGATAACCTCCTTGTCTATCTAGACTAGATAAAACCTATGTCTGTCTAGTCTGGCTATATTACAGATTGAAAACTGTCTATCTAGACAACATAGATAACTTCCTTATCTGTCTAGACTAGATAGCATAGATAACATAGTCTATTTAGCGCAGATAGGAATGTCTATATCTAGACCTAATATATAACTTCTTTGAAAAATCTCTAACAAGACCTCAGATAAATAACTTCTTTGTCCATCTAGACTAGAAAACATCTATGTCTGTCTAGTCTAGATATACTACAGATTCGAAGCTGCATGTATAGATAAGAAAGATAACTTCCTTGTCTGTCTAGACTAGATAACACCCATGTCTATCTAGTCTGGACATATTACAGATTGGAAACCGCCTGTCTATACAATATAGATAACTTTCTTCTTTGTCTAGACTAGATAGCATATATGTCTGTCTAGTCTAGTCTAATATTACAGATTGAAAACTGCCTATCTAGACAACATAGATAACTTCCTTGTCTGTGTAGACTAGATAGCATCTATATCTGTCTAGTCTAGATATATTACAAAATGAAAACTATCCGTCTAGAAAGCATAGATAACTTCCTTGTCTATCAAGACTAGATAGCATCTATGTCTGTCTAGTTTAGATATATTACAGATTAAAAACTGTCTAGACAACATAGATAACTTTCTTGTCGGTCTAGACTAGATAGCATCTATGTTTGTCTAGTCTAGATATATTACAGATTGAAAATTGCCTGTCTAGATAACATAGATAACTTTCTTGTTTATCTAGACTAGATAACATCTATATCTGTCTAGTCTATATACAATATTTCTTTCTCCGTCTAGACTAGATAATTTCTAGATACCTATTTATCTATCAAAACCAGGTAGATGTTTTTGTCTATTTAGTACTGATCTTGCTAGTTAATGTAAATAATTAGCAAAAACTATAAGAATCGCGAATATAAACTAAATCAGATTCAAACTCTTGTATCTAGATTATTATTTTACTTAGAATACTCTAGCTTACAAAGCATACTAACTAATTCACTTGTCTAAAACTGTGCCAGATTTGATTTATCTAGCTAGTGTATTAGCCGAGATTTAGACAATTGATTAAGACAACAGCAAAACAAAGCTGTTTTCAACAAACTATCTATCTTCACAGCTTCATATCTCGCGTGATAATCTAGATAGAACATTCTAGTTTTCAACTTTGTTTAGATGAAATATTCGACTAATTCCATATCAAATTTCACTAGTCTAACTATCTAGTTAACCTAGATTTTAAGCAAAAACTAAGGCAATCGTGATTTTATTAATCTAGATACTCTAAGCTATGCAAATGCCGTATGATATAGTGGTCAGCAACAAAAAAATATATAGAAAAGATTTAAGGGTTAAATTAATTTTACTAACCGATATGGGTGAAGCTTCGTACAGTGTTGGCGGACTTGGTGTGTAGTCCCGGTTTGGGGATGGAGGCGGTGTCGAGCTTGCGGCCGGTCTGGCGCTGGTAGAGGTCGAGCATGGCCTGGGGGATGACGGCTTTGGCGCGGTCGATGCTCGTCCGCTGCTTGAAGCCGAAGAGGGACATGAGGTTGTCCTCGACCTCTTTGGGCACTGGCGAGCCACCGGCTTGGACCTGCCACCGCGAGAGCTCCGCCAGGACCAGCAGGAAACAGAGCGATTTCCCCACCGGATGCATGTCCCCGCTTGTCTGCAACACCCTGTATATAGAAAAAAAAATATTTAAGCGAAATTTAGACGAAACAGAAGGAAATTCAACGAATTTTGAGTTCAAAGTTTCTTTTTTTTTCGGTTTTGGACGCGAGTCGGCTGTGAATAATTTTCAGCTTTCTCCGCAGGAAAGGTGAACGGGTTCACAATCATGACCTCTTCATTGCTGCGCACCTAGCCTATTCGATTTTAAGAATCTCGTTGGATACGCGTCATAGCTGCCCACGAATTAGGGACGATTGCCTTGTCGAGAAACTCAGCCCTTAATTTACGTTAAGTTTCAACCCTTAATTTACAACCCTTTAGTTTAAACCACCCTTAGCGCACTTAGTTTTCAAAGTATAATCAATGTAGAACACACCTTGATTCATCTAAAATCTAAATCTCAAAGAATTGAGTCGATAGCCTTATTGCAACCCGAGATATTTCAATTTTAAGACAAGTCTAATTTCAAGACAAATTTCATACTTTTTCAACACTTATAACCCACACATTGCGCAATCAATTTTTAGCAAAATCTAGACTTCAAACAAACCTTGATTTATCTGGAAACTAACTCTAAAAGAGTTAGGTCGATAGCCTTGTTATAACCTGAGATATTCCGCTTTTAAGGCAAGTCGAATTTGAAGACAAATTTTACAAATTTTATACTTTTTCAACCCTAATAATCTATACCTTGCCGACTTACTTTTTAGCAACATATAGCCTAACAGCAAACCCTAATTCATCTGGAAAATAAACCTAAAAGAGTTAGGTCAATAGCCTTGTTATAAGCAGAGATATTTCCGTTTTAAAACAAGTCTAATTGGAAATTAAATTCACAAATTTTACACTTTTTCAACCCTAATAATCTATACCTTGCGAACTTAATTTTTAGCAAAATCTAGTCTTAGAACAAACCTTAATTCATCTGGAAACTAAATCTAAAAGAGTTAGGTCGATAGCCTTGTTATAACCTGAGATATTCTGCTTTTAAGACAAGTCTAATTTGAAGATAAATTTCACAAATTTTACACTTTTTCAACCCTAATAATCTATACCTTGCGCACTTACTTTTTAGCTAAATATAGTTTTGGAATAAATCTGGATTCATCTGGAAACTAAATCTAAAAGAGCTAGATCACTAGCCTTGCTACAACCTGAGATATTCTGCTTTTAAGACAAGTCTAATTTGATGATAAATTTCACAAATTTAACAATTTTTCAGCCCTAATAATCTATACCTTGCGCACTTAATTTTTAACAAAATCTAGTCTTGGTACAAACCCTGATTTATCTGGAAACTAAGTCTATAGGAGTTAGGTCTATAGCCTTGTTATAACCTGAGATATTCTGCTTTTAAGACAAGTCTAATTTCAAGACAAATTTCACAAATTTTATACTTTTTCAACCCTTATAATCTATACCTTGCACACTTAGTTTTTAGCAAAATCTAGATTTAAAACAAACCTTAATTCATCTGGAAACTAAATCTAAAAGAGGTAGGTCGATAGCCTTCTTAGAACCTGAGATATTCTGCTTTTAAGACAAGTCTAATTTAAAGATAAATTTCATAAATTTTGTACTTTTTCAACCCTTATAATCTACACCTTGCGCACTTATTGTTAAGCAATATCTAGGACCAAAATAAACCCTAATTCATCTGGAAACTAAATCTAAAGCTGTTAGGTCAATAGCCTTTTTAGAACCTGAGATATTCTGCTTTTCAGACAAGTCTAATTTGAAGATAAATTTCACAAATTTAACACTTTTTCAACCCTAATAATCTATACCTTGCGCAATTACCTTTTAGCAAAAACTAGTCTTAAATTAAACCTTGATTTATATGGAAACTAAATCTAAAAGAGTTTGGTCGATAGCCTTGTTACAACCTCAGATATTCTGCTTTTGAGACAAGTCCAAGTTGAAGATAAATTCACAAATTTTACAGATTTTCAACCCTAAGAATCTATACCTTGCGCACTTACTTTTTAGCAAAATCTAGATTTAAAACAAAGCTTAATCCAACTGGAAACTAAATCTGGAAGAGTTAGGTCGATAGCCTTGTTAAAACCTGAGATATTCTGCTTTTAAAACAAGTCTAATTTGAAGAAAAATTTCTCTTATTTTACACGTTTTCAACCCTAATAATCTATACCTTGCGCACATACTTTTTAGCAAAGTTTAGTTTTAAAACAAACCTTAATTCATCTGGAAACTAAACCTAAAAGAGTTAGGTCGATAGCCTTATTACAACCTGAGATATTCTGCTTTTAAGACAAGTCTAATTTCAAGATATATTTTACAATTTTTACACTTTTTCAACCCTTATAATCTATACCTTGCGCACTTAGTTTTTAGCAAAATCTAGTTTTAGAACAAACCTTAATTTATCTGGAAACTAAATCTAAAAGAGTTAGGTCGATAGCCTTCTCATAGCCTGAGATATTCTGCTTTTAAGACAAGACTAATTTGAAGATAAATTTCACAAATTTTACATTTTTTCAACCCTAATAATCTATACCTTGCGCACTTACTTTTTAGCAAAATCTAGACTTAAAACAAACCCTAATTCATCTGGAAAATGAATCTAAAATAGCTAGGTCGATAGCCTTGTTATAACCTGAGATATTCTGCTTTTAAGACAAGTCTAATTTGAAGATTAATTTCACAAATTTAACACTTTTTCAACCCTTATAATCTATACCTTGCGCATTTACTTTTTGGCAAAATCTAGTCCTAAAATAAAACTTGATTCATCTAGAAACTTAATCTAAAAGAGTTAGGTCGTTAGCCTAGTTATAACCTAAGATATTCTGCTTTTAAGACAAGTCTAATTACAAGACAAATTCTATTTTTACAACCCCTACAATCTTAACTTTGCACACTTAGTTTTTACCAAAATCTTAATTCAAAGCAAACTATAATTCACTCAGAAACTAAATCTGGCAATTTTGAGTTGATAGCCTTATTTTAACCAGAAATATTCGAATTTAAACTTTGCCCAATCTTTGACGAAATTTCACAAATTCAGCAAAAAGTTTAACTGGTAATAACTCGAAAACTAATTGCAATTTAAACGAACTTAAACACAGTTTGCAAACTTAAAACTGTCTATAAACTAAATCTAGAAACGATGGGTCAATAGCCTTCTTGTAGCCAGAGATATTTCCATTTAAACTTTGCTCAATCTTTGACTAAATTTCACAAATTCAGCAAAAAGTTTAACTGATAATAACTCGAAAACTAATTGCAATTTAAACGAACTTAAACACAGTTTGCAAACTTAAGACTGTCTATAAACTAAATCTAGAAACTATGGGTCAATAGCCTTCTTGTAGCCAGAGATATTTCCATTTAAACTTTGCTCAATCTTTGACTAAATTTCACAATTTCAGCAAAAAGTTTAACTGGTCATAACTCGCAAACTAATTGCAATTTGAACGAACTTAAACCCAGTTTGCAAACTTAGAAATGTCTATAAACTAAATCTAGAAACTTTAGGTCAATAGCCGTATTGTAACCAGAGATATTTCCATTTAAACTTTGACTAAATTCCACAAATTTAGCAATAAGTTTAACTGCTCATAACTCGCAAACTCATTGCAATTTAAACGAACTTAAACCGAGTTTGCAAACTTATAAATGTGTGTAATCAAAATCTAAAAACTTAAGGTCAATAGCCTTATTATAACCAGAGATATTTCTATTTAAACTTAGCCCAAACTTTGACTAAATTTCACCAATTTAGCAACAAGTTTAACTGGTCATAGCTCGCAAACTAATTGCAATTTTAACGAACTTAAACCAAGTTTGCAAATTTAAAAATGTCTGTAAACTAAATTTGAAAACTTTAGGTCAATAGCCTTCTTATAACGAGAGATATTTCCATTTAAACTTTGCCCAATCTTTGACTAAATTTCACAAATTCAGCAAAAAGTTTAACGGGTCATAACTCGCAAACTAATTGCAATTTAAACGAGCTTAAAACTAGCTTACAAACTTAGAGATGTCTATAAACTAAATCTAGAAACTTTGGGTCAATAGCCTTCTTATAACTAGAGATATTTCCATTTAAACTTTGCCCAATCTCTGACTAAATTTCATAAATTCAGCAAAAAGTTTAACTGGTCATAATTCGGAAACTAATTGCAATTTAAACGAACTTAAAGTTTGCAAACTCAGAAATGTCTATAAGCTAAATCTAGAAACTTTAGGTCAATAGCCTTATTGCAAGCAGAGATATTTCCATTTAAACTTTGACTAAATTCCACAAATTTAGCAATAAGTTTAACTGCTCATAACTCGCAAACTCATTGCAATTGAAACGAACTTAAACCGAGTTTGCAAACTTATAAATGTCTGTAATCTAAATCTAAAAACTTTGGGTCAATAGCCTTCTTGTAACCAGAGATATATCCATTTAAACTTTGCCCAATTTTGGACCAAATTTCTCTTTAATGTTTATCTCGTTATAACTCGTAAACTAATAGTTATATAAATGAACATAAAGCCAGTTTGCAAACTTCAAATTGCCTATAAACTAAATCTGAAAAACTTTGGGTCGATAGCCTTATTGTAATCAAGTTTTAACTCGGTTAAATATGCTAAACTTCAACACGCTATAACGTCGAAACTAGGCTAAGTAGCAAAAAAAGTGTTGAATGAAAAACTTAGATTTCTAAATCCAAAATCTAGTTTAATTTCGTTTCGGACGATAGCCTTATTGTAACTCGAGATATTGAGCGTTCAGTCGAAA
This sequence comes from Phosphuga atrata, assembly GCA_944588485.1. Lineage (NCBI taxonomy): Eukaryota > Metazoa > Arthropoda > Insecta > Coleoptera > Silphidae > Phosphuga > Phosphuga atrata. The sequence goes on along the minus strand of OX155908.1, from coordinate 9,252,787 downwards.
TGGTTTTTTTTTCCCGTAATCTTGGTGCGGTGATTAGGGAAGGCCAGGCCTTGGTCTAGTAATTAGTGGCTGTCAGGAATGTCGTCTAATTAGAGCGAATCGATCGAGTTTGACTTTAAAAACGTTTACAAAACTTTGGGAAAGTCAACAAAACTAAAAGACAAAGTTGATAAATTCAAACTTAAATTCCAGACTTATTTTAAGCTAAATCTTAATAGATTAAGATTTAGATTTAATCGTAGTTATCTTAGCTTCATTTTAAGACTAAATATCAAAAATTAGTGCACTTGGTTCAGTCACAAACTTTATGTTAAGGTAAGACTAAGCTTAAACAGAGTTGACAAATTTAACTTCAAATTTCAGACTTATTTTAAGCCATAAGTAAATATATTAAGACTTAGGCTTAATTTTTGTTATTTTAGCTTCATTTAGGACTAAGTACAACAAATTAGTCCACTTGGTTCAGTCACAAACTTAATGTTAAGATCAGACTAAGCCAAAGTTTCAAAATTTAAATTTCAGACTTAGTTTAATCTAATACTTAAGTATTAAGACTTAGTTATAATCGTTAGAGTCTTAGCTTTAATTTGAGACTAAATTTGTTTGCCTAGTCCACTTAGTTTAGTCTTAATTTAAGTTTTAAATAAAATAGTGTTAAGCTAAAAAATAGTATGTTTAGCTAAAACTAAATAAATTAAGACTTAATCTTTATTATCTTAGCTTTGTTTTAAGACTAACTACTAAAACTTAGTCCACTTGGTTCAGCCACAAACTTAATTTTAAGACAAGACTAAGCCAATGTTTAAAGTTTAAATTTCAGACTTAGCTTAAGCTAATACTTAAATATTAAGACTTAAGTATGATCGCCTGAGTCTTAGCTTTAATTTGAGACTAAACTTGTTTGTCTAGTCCATTTAGTTTAGTCCTAATTCAAGTTTTAAATAAAATAAAGACTTCAATTAGTTTAAAGGCTATGTAGCAGTTGGTAAACTAAATGCTTAAAACGACTTAGCTGTCTTAAAGATAAAATTTCAGACTACAAATTACGACTTAATTTAAGGTCTAATACGTAGTTCTTGACTAAGTAATTTAGTTATTAAGACGCGTTAAGATTTTCAGGAGTGGTTTCACTTAAATTAAGATAACTCAAGTTATGCGCACTTTAGTCTAAAACTAATTACAGGTTTTTTAAATTAAAGCTTTAGGCTACAAACTCATGTTGGTATGTAGTCGAGATCTTAGTTGTAGATGAAGTTATCTAAGCTTGAAAATAAAAATCTTTTTTTTGAGTAGTTTGACTTAAATTAAGATAACTTAAGTTACGAGCTCTTTAGTCTAAAACTAATTACAGGTTTGTAAAACTAAAGCTTTAAGCTACAAACTTGTGTTAGTATGTAGTCAATTACTTAGTTGTAGATGAAGTTATCTAAGCTTGAAAATAAAAATCTTTTTTTTGAGTAGTTTCACTTAAATTAAGATAACTTGAGTTACGCGCACTTTAGTCTAAAACTAATTACAGGTTTTTTTAACTAAAGCTTTAAGCTACAAACTCGTGTTGGTATATAGTCGATTACTTAGTTGTAGATGAAGTTATCTAAGCTTGAAAATAAAAAACTTTTTTTGAGTAGTTTCACTTAAATTAACTTAACTTAAGTTACGCGCTTTTTAGTCTAAAACTAATTACAGGTTTTTAAAACTAAAGCTTTAAGCTGCAAACTCTTGTTAGTATGTAGTCGATTACTTAGTTGTAGATTAAGTTATCCAAGTTTGAAAATAGAAATATTTTTTTTGAGTAGTTTCACTTAAATTAAGATAACTTAAGTTACGCGCACTTTAGTCTAAAACTAATTACAGGTTTTTAAAACTAAAGCTTTGAGCTACAAACTCGTGCTAGTATTTAATCGATTACTTAGTTGTAGATGAAGTTATCTAAGCTTAAAATTAAAAAACTTTCTGTTGAGTAGTTTCACTTAAATTACGATAACTTAAGTTACGCGCACTATAGTCTAAAACTAATTACAGGTTTTTTAAACTAAAGCTTTAAGCTACAAACTCATGTTAGTATGTAGTAGATTACTTAGTTCTAAATGAAGTTATCTAAGCTTGAAAATAAAAATCTTTCTATTGAGTAGTTTCACTTAAATTAAGATAACTTCAGTTAAGCGCACTTTAGTCTAAAACGAATTACAGGTTTTTTAAACTAAAACTTTAGGCTACAAACTCATGTTAGTATGTAGTCGATTACTTAGTTCTAGATGAAGTTATCTAAGCTTGAAAATACAAATCTTTTTTTTGAGTAGTTTTAAATTAAGATAACTTAAGTTACGCGCACTTTACTCTAAAACTAATTACAGGTTTTTAAAACTAAAGCTTTAAGCTACAAACTCATGTTAGTATTTAGTCGATTACTTAGTTCTAGATGAAGTTATCTAAGCTTGAAAATACAAATCTTTTTTTTGAGTAGTTTGACTTAAATTAAGATAACTTAATTTACGCGCACTATAGTCTAAAACTAATTACAGGTTTTTTAAACTAAAGCTTGAAGCTACAAACTCGTGTTGGTATATAGTCGATTACTTAGTTGTAGAAGAAGTTATCTAAGCTTGAAAATAAAAAAACTATTTTTTGAGTAGTTTCACTTAAATTAAGATAACTTAAGTTACGCGCACTTTAGTCTAAAACTAAATACAGGTTTTTAAAACTAAAGCTTTAAGCTACAAACTCGTGTTTGTATGTAGTCGATTACTTAGTTGTAGATGAAGTTATCTAAGCTTGAAAATAAAAAAAACATTTTTTTGAGTAGTTTCACTTAAATTAAGATAACTTAAGTTACGCGCACTTTAGTCTAAAACTAATTACAGGTTTTTAAAACTAAAGCTTTAAGCTACAAACTCATGTTAGCATGTAGTCGATTACTTAGTTCTAAATGAAGTTATCTAAGCTTGAAAATAAAAATCTTTCTTTGGAGTAGTTTCACTTAAACTAAGATAACTTAAGTTACGCGCACTTTAGTCTAAAACTAATTACAGGTTTTTTAAACTAAAGCTTTAAGCTACAAACTCATGTTAGTATGTAGTCAATTACTTTGTTGTAGATGAAGTTATCTCAGCTTGAAAATAAAAATCCTTCTTTTGAGTAGTTTCACTTAAATTAAGATAACTTAAGTTACGCGCAATATAGTCTAAAACTAATTACAGGTTTTTTAAACTAAAGCTTAAGGCTACAAATTCGTGTTGGTATGTAGTCCATTACTTAGTTGTAGATAAAGTTATCTAAGCTTGAAAATAAAAAAAAAATTGAGTAGTTACACTTAAATTAAGATAACTTAAGTTACGCGCACTATAGTCTAAAACTAGTTACAGGTTTTTAAACTAAAGCTTTAAGCTACAAACTCATGTTAGTATGTAGTCAATTACTTAGTTCTAAATGAAGTTATCTAAGCTTGAAAATAAAAATCTTTCTTTTGAGTAGTTTCACTTAAATTAAGATAACTTGAGTTACGCGCACTTTAGTCCAAAACTAATTACAGGTTTTTTAAACTAAAGCTTTAAGCTACAAACTCGTGTTGGTATGTAGTCGATTACTTAGTTGTAGATGAAGTTATCTAAGCTTGAAAATAAAAAAACTATTTTTTGAGTAGCTTCACTTAAATTAAGATAACTTAAGTTCCGCGCACTTTAGTCTAAAACTAAATACAGGTTTTTAAAACTAAAGCTTTAAGCTACAAAGTCGTGTTGGTATGTAGTCGATTACTTAGTTGTAGATGAAGTTATCTAAGCTTGAAAATAAAAAAACATTTTTTTGAGTAGTTTCACTTAAATTAAGATAACTTAAGTTACGCGCACTTTAGTCTAAAACTACTTACAGGTTTTTTAAACTAAAGCTTTAGGCTACAAACTCGTGTGGGTATATAGTCCATTACTTAGTTGTAGATAAAGTTATCTAAGCTGGAAAATAAAAATCTTTCTTTTGAGTAGTTTCACTTAAATTAAGATAACGTAAGTTACGCGCACTTTAGTCTAAATGTAATTACAGGTTTTTAAATCTAATGCTTTAAGCTACAAACTCGTATTATTAAGTAGTCGATTACTTAGTCGTAGATGAAGTTATCTAAGCTTGAAAATTAAAATCTTTCTTTTGAGTAGTTTCACGTAAATTAAGATAACTTGAGTTACGCGCAATTTAGACTAAAACTAATTAAAGGTTTTTAAAACTAAAGCTTTAGGCTACAAACTCGTGTTAGTACCTAGTCCATTACTTAGTCGTAGATGAAGCTATCTAAGCTTGAAAATTAAAATCTTTCTTTTGAGTAGTTTCACTTAAAGTAAGATAAATTTAGTTACGTGCAATTTAGTCTAAAACTAATTAAAGGTTTTTAAAACTAAAGCTTTAAGCTACAAACTCGTGTTAGTACCTAGTCCATTACTTACTTCTAGATGAAGTTATCTAAGTTTGAAAAAAACACGTTTTTAGCAAAACGCTTTAGCGTTTGTAGCTTGACTTAAATTAAGATAACTTAAGTTACGCGCACTTTAGAATAAAACTAATTGCAGATTCTTAAAGCCAAAGCTTCAGGCTATTAAGCGCTATAAGTATGTAGTCGATAACTTAGTTCTAGATGAATTTATCTAAGTTTGAAAAATAAAATCATTTTATTTTTAGTAGTATGACTTAAATTAAGATAACTTAAGTTAGGTGTACCATAGACTAAAACTAATTATAGTTTCTGAAAGCTGAGAGTTTAGGCTATAATCTAGTGTTAAATATGTAGTCGTTACCTTATTTTAAGATTAAGTAATCAAGGTTTGAAATTAAGTTTGTGACTTGGTGGAGTAAGTTTAAGATAAGTTGGGCTTGAAACTAAAAATCGGTGTGGAAGTAGTTGACTAAAAGCTAGCACAGTGCGGATAAACTGCGTTTCAACACAAACGCGAAGCAAACAAAAAATAGTGGAGAATGTTGTCTAAGCCGAATCTAAATTTAGGAATGAAATAACTAACCTGTTGCCGGCACGGACGGAGGAAAACAAGACGCGATCGGTACCAATTTGTCGTTTCAAAGTTCAAGACTTGGAGACTTGGCGACTGCGGACTTGCCGTTATGGAAACTTGCTCGGCGAGAGAGATGTCGCGCCGTCGCCGCGCAGTCTACCATCACCAGAACCACTTTTACGACGCGCCGCACGCCGATACGTGCCGCATCTAGAATTCCCCCTCAAGGTTCCACAATGGCTCCACGAAACCCATCTCACTCAAACTTAAATATCTCAAGAAATATCGACCCAATCCAAACTATCTTAATCTGATAAAGCCCTAAACTAAGTTCTCCACTTAGCTGCCAGACATAATCCCGGCTCGTTTTTAAGCTACAGACGTTCAAACTCAACTTAGTCTCATCCAAATATCAATTGAGTCTTAAGCTTAATACTCAAAAAAGTAATAAGGCTATCGACCTAGCTTAAACCGAACTACTTTCTTAAAGTCTTAATTTAAGTTCTACACTAAGCTATTAGACTTAGCTATATCTAGTTTTCAAGCTACAACCGTTTGAACTTGACGCAGTTCCATCGCGATTTTCAAATTTTTTCTAACTTTAACAAAATTAAATCAAGAACTAATAAGGCTATCGACCTAGCTTGAACCGAATGACTTTCTCAAAGTCTTAATTTAAATTCTACACTAAGCAGTTAGACTTAGCTATGTCTAGTTTTCAAGCTACAACCGTTTGAACTTGAGGCAGTTCCATCGCGATTTTCAAATTTCTTCCTGTTTTAACTAAATTAAATCAAGACCTGATAAGGCTATCGACCTAGCTTAAAACGAATCTCTTTCTTAAAGTCTAAATTTAAGCTCTACACTAAGCCGTTAGACTTAGCTACGCGTAGTTTTCAAGCTACAATTGTTTGAACTTGAAGCAGTTCCATCGCGATTTTCAAATTTCTTCCAGACTTAACAAAATTAAATCAAGACCTAATAAGGCTATTGACTCAAAAAATGTGTGAGCGAAGATTTAAATGCGAATTTAATAAGGCTGTTAGGTCAAACTTAATAAGGCTATCGACCCAAAGATTGTGTGAAGGAAGATTTAAGTGCGAACTTAATAAGGCTGTAAAGTCAAACTTAATAAGGCTATCGACCCAAAGATTGTGTGAAGGAAGATTTATGTGCGAACTTAATAAGGCTGTTAAGTCAAACTTAATAAGGCTATCCACCCAAAGATTGTGTGAAGAAAGATTTAAGTGCGAACTTAATAAGGCTGTAAAGTCAAACTTAATAAGGCTAACGATTCAAAGATTGTGTGAAGGAAGATTTAAGTGCCAACTTAATAAGGCTATAAAGTCAACCTCAATAAGGCTATCCACGCAAAGATTGTGTAAAGGACGATTTAAGTGCGAACTTTCATTCATACTTAATAAGGCTATCGATTCAAAGATTATGTGAAGGAAAATTTAAATGCAAACTTAATAAGGCTGTAAAGTCAAACTTAATAAGGCTATCGACCCAAAGATTGTGTGAAGGAGGATTTAAGTGCCAACTTAATAAGGCTGTAAAGTCAAACTTAATAAGGCTATCGACTCAAAGATTGTGTGAAGGAAGATTTAAGTGCGAACTTAATAAGGCTGTAAAGTCAAACTTAATAAGGCTATCGACTCAAAGATTGTGTGAAGGAAAATTGAAGTGCAAACTTAATAAGGCTGTTAGGTGAAACTTAATAAGGCTATCGACCCAAAGATTGTGTGAAGGAGGATTTAAGTGCCAACTTAATAAGGCTGTAAAGTCAAACTTAATAAGGCTATCGACTCAAAGATTGTGTGAATTAAAATTTAAGTGCAAACTTAGTAAGGCTGTTAGGTCAAACCTAATAAGGCTATCGACCCAAAGATTGTGTGAAGGAAGATTTAAGTGCCAACTTAATAAGGCTGTAAAGTCAAACTTAATAAGGCTATCCACCCAAAGATTGTGTGAAGGAAGATTTAAGTGCGAAAGAATAAGGCTGTAAAATCAAACTTAATAAGGCTATAGACTCAAAGATTGTGTGAAGGAAAATTTAAGTGCAAACTTAATAAGGCTTTAAAGTCAAACTTAATAAGGCTATCGACTCAAAGCTTGTGTAAAGGAAAATTTAAATGCAAACTTAATAAGGCTGTTAGGTGAAACTTAATAAGGCTATCGACCCAAAGATTGTGTGAAGGAAGATTTAAGTGCGAACTTAATAAGGCTTTAAAGTCAAACTTAATAAGGCTATCGACTCAAAGATTGTGTAAAGGAAAATTTAAGTGCAAACCTAATAAGGCTGTTAGGTCAAACTTAATAAGGCTATCGACCCAAAGATTGTGTGAAGGAAGATTTAAGTGCCAACTTAATAAGGCTGAAAAGTCAAACTTAATAAGGCTATCCACCCAAAGATTGTGTGAAGGAGGATTTAAGTGCGAACTTAATAAGGCTGTAAAGTCAAACTTAATAAGGCTATCGACTCAAAGATTGTGTAAAGGAAAATTTAAGTCCAAACTTAATAAGGCTGTTAGGTCAAACTTAATAAGGCTATCGACTCAAAGATTGTGTGAAGGAAGATTTAAGTGCCAACTTAATAAGGCTATAAAGTCAAACTCAATAAGGCTATCCACGCAAAGATTGTGTAAAGTACGATTTAAGTGCGAACTTAATAAGGCTGTTAGGTGAAACTTAATAAGGCTATCGACCCAAAGATTGTGTGAAGGAAGATTTAAGTGCGAAATAATAAGGCTGTAAAATCAAACTTAATAAGGCTATCGACTCAAAGATTGTGTAAAGGAAAATTTAAGTGCAAACCTAATAAGGCTGTTAGGTGAAACTTAATAAGGCTATCGACCCAAAGATTGTGTGAAGGAAGATTTAAGTGCCAACTTAATAAGGCTGAAAAGTCAAACTTAATAAGGCTATCCACCCAAAGATTGTCTGAAGGAAGATTTAAGTGCCAACTTAATAAGGCTGTAAAGTCAAACTTAATAAGGCTATCGACTCAAAGATTGTGTGAAGCCAAATTTAAGTGCAAACTTAATAAGGCTGTTAGGTGAAACTTAATAAGGCTATCGACCCAAAGATTGTGTGAAGGAAGATTTATGTGCCAACTTAATAAGGCCGTAAAGTCATACTTAATAAGGCTATCCACCCAAAGATTGTCTGAAGGAAGATTTAAGTGCGAAATTAATAAGGCTGTAAAGTCAAACTTAAAAAGGCTATCGACCCAAAGATTGTGTGAAGGAAGATATAAGTGCCAACTTAATAAGGCTGTAAAGTTAAACTTAATAAGGCTATCCACCCAAATATTGTGTGAAGGAAGATTTAGGTGCGAACTTAATAAGGCTCTAAAGTCAAACTTAATAATGCTATCGACTCAAAGATTTTGTGAAGGAAAATTTAAGTGCAAACTTAATAAGGCTGTTAGGTGAAACTTAATAAGGCTATCGACCCAAAGATTGTGTGAAGGAAGATTTATGTGCCAACTTAATAAGGCCGTAAAGTCATACTTAATTAGGCTATCGACTCAAAGATTGTGTGAAGGAAGATTTAAGTGCGAACTTAATAAGGCTCTAAAGTCAAACTTAATAAGGCTATCGACTCAAAGATTGTGTGAAGGAAAATTTAAGCGCAAACTTAATAAGGCTGTTAGGTCAAACTTAATAAGGCTATCGACCCAAAGATTGTGTGAAGGAAGTATTATGTACCAACTTAATAAGGCCGTAAAGTCATACTTAATAAGGCTATCCACCCATAGATTGTCTGAAGGAAGATTTAAGTGCGAACTTAATAAGGCTGTAAAGTAAAACTTAAAAAGTCTATCGACCCAAAGATTGTGTGAAGGAAGATTTAAGTGCCAACTTAATAAGGCTGTAAAGTCAAACTTAATAAGGCTATCCACCCAAAGATTGTGTGAAGGAAGATTTAAGTGCAAACTTAATAAGGCTCTAAAGTCAAACTTAATAAGGCTATCGACTCAAAGATTGTGTGAAGGAAAATTTAAGTGCAAACTTAATAAGGCTGTTAGGTCAAACTTAATAAGGCTATCGACCCAAAGATTGTGTAAAGGAAGATTTAAGTGCCAACTTAATAAGGCTGTAAAGTCAAACTTAATAAGGCTATCGATTCAAAGATTGTGTGAAGGAAAATTTAAGTGCAAACTTAATAAGGCTGTTAGGTCAAACTTAATAAGGCTATCGACCCAAAGATTGTGTGAAGGAAGATTTAAGTGCCAACTTAATAAGGCTGTAAAGTCAAACTTAATAAGGCTATCGACTCAAAGATTGTGTAAAGGAAAATTTAAGTCCAATCTTAATTAGGCTGTTAGGTCAAACTTAATAAGGCTATCGACTCAAAGCTTGTGTGAAGGAAGATTTAAGTGTCAACTTAATAAGGCTCTAAAGTCAAACTTAATAAGGCTATCGATTCAAAGATTTTGTGAAGGAAGATTTAAGTGCCAACTTAATATGGCTATAAAGTCAAACTCAATAAGGCTATCCACGCAAAGATTGTGTGAAGGACGATTTAAGTGCGAACTTAATAAGGCTGTAAATTCATACTTAATAAGGCTATCGACTCAAAGATTGTGTGAAGGAAGATTTAAGTGCGAACTTAATAAGGCTGTAAAGTCAAACTTAATAAGGCTATCGACTCAACGATTGTGTGAATTAAAATTTAAGTGCAAATTTAGTAAGGCTGTTAGGTCAAACTTAATAAGGCTATCGACCCAAAGATTGTGTGAAGGAAGATTTAAGTGCCAACTTAATAAGGCTCTAAAGTCAAACTTAATAAGGCTATCGATTCAAAGATTGTGTGAAGGAAGATTTAAGTGCCAACTTAATAAGGCTATAAAGTCAAACTCAATAAGGCTATCCACGCAAAGATTGTGTGAAGGACGATTTAAGTGCGAACTTAATAAGGCTGTAAATTCATACTTAATAAGGCTATCAGCTCAAAGATTGTGTGAAGGAAGATTTAAGTGCGAACTTAATAAGGCTGTAAAGTCATACTTAATAAGGCTATCGACTTAAAGATTGTGTGAAGGAAGATTTAAGTGCGAACTTAATAAGGCTGTAAATTCATACTTAATAAGGCTATCGACTCAAAGATTGTGTGAAGGAAAATTTAAGTGCAAACTTAATAAGGCTGTTAGGTCAAACTTAATAAGGCTATCGACCCAAAGATTGTGTGAAGGAAGATTTAAGTGCCAACTTAATAAGGCTGTAAGGTCAAACTTAATAAGGCTATTCACCCAAAGATTGTGTGAAGGAAAATTTAAGTGCAAACTTAATAAGGCTGTTAGGTCAAACTTAATAAGGCTATCGACCCAAGAAATGTGTGAGTGAAGAATCAAATGCAAACTTAATAAGGCTGTTAGTGCAAATTTAATAAGGCTATCGACACAAGATATGTGTGAGCGAAGATTCAAATGCAAACTTAATAAGGCAGTTAGGGCAAACTTAATAAGGCTATCGACACAAGAAATGTGTGAGGGAAGATTCAAATGCAAACTTAATAAGGCTGTTGGGTCAAACTTAATAAGGCTATCGACCCAAGAAATGTGTGAATGAAGAATCAAATGCAAACTTAATAAGGCTGTTAGTGCAAACATAATAAGGCTATCGACACAAGATATGTGTGATGGAAGATTCAAATGCAAACTTAATTAGGCACTTAGGGCAAACTTAATAAGGCTATCGACACAAGAAATGTGTGAGGGAAGATTCAAATGCAAACTTAATTAGGCTGTTAGCGCAAACGTAATAAGGCTATCGACCCAGGAAATGTGTACGGGAAGTTTCAAATGCAAACTTAATCAGACTGTTAGTGCAAACTTAATAAGGCTATCGACCCAAGAAATGTGTACGAGAAGATTCAAATGCAAACTTAATCAGGCTGTTAGTGCAAACTTAATAAGGCTATCGACTCAAGAAATGTGTAAGAGAAGATTTTAATGCAAACTTAATAAGGCTGTTAGTGCAAACTTAATAAGGCTATCGACACAAGAAATGTGTGAGGGAAGATTCAAATGCAAACTTAATAAGGCTGTTAGTGCAAACTTAATAAGGCTATCGATTCAAGCAACGTGTGAGGGAAGATTCATGTGCACACTTAATAAGGCTGTTAGGGCAAACTTAATAAGGCTATGGACACAAGAAATTTGTGAGTCAAGAGTTAAATGCAAACTTAATAAGGCAGTTAGAGCAAACTTAATAAGGCTATCGACTCAAGAAATGTGTGAGGGAAGATTCAAATGCTAACTTAATAAGGCTGTTAGTGCAAATTTAATACGTCTGTAGGGGCAAGCTTAATAAGGCTATCGACTCAAGAAATATGTGAAGGAAGATTTAAAAGCAAACTTAATAAGGCTATCTTCCCAAAAATATGTGAAATTTCAGTTTTTTTTTCTTTTAACATTGTTGGAGAATAATTTGGCAACGGTCAATTTTCGGGCAATTTCCGGTCGGTTTCGCAAGAAAAAGGTCTGTCGGTCTGTCTGTACGCAAAAAAATTGACTTACCGGAGTAAAAAAAAATTGAAAATTTCGGTTTAAAGAAAGCAAAAAATTCACGCAAATGTCTCACAGATTTCGTATATATCCACACATAGTTCAGTCCACTAGACAGTATTAGTCCCACTTAATCCAGAGCTGTGTTCACAAGAAAACCGCGGAAAACTAGGAAGGAACTAGACGCGTCCGAGCATTTAGCGAGATAGTGCAGATTAGCATCGAAGTCCAAGTGAAGACTAAACCGCGTTGAAGATCCGAGTCCCAGTTTTACCTGGGCTAAGGTGTGGGGTCTCGGCGGGCCAATGAGCGCACGGGGCTTCAGTAGACGCACGTGCGGCGAGATGGACTGTAACAATGACCAGAATGCGTATTGTTTGGTCCCATTATGCTCCTCAAGTGGCTCCTTTTACAAGATTTCACCACACACTCGCTGCCCGGGCCACCCCGCAACCCACCCTCGCACCGGCGGCTCCTCTTTCGACTTGACGACTTGTTAGCATTAGTTTACTAACTCAATCTCCCCCCCAAGGCTCCACAATAGCACCGCTAAACACAACACCACTTAAACCCAAATATCTCAACCGATAATAACCCTATCAACACAAATCAAATCGAAACATTAACTCGAAACACAAATTCACATTCTCACTTAAAACTACTTCGTAATCTCAACTACTCTACAACCTACATTCAAACTTACATTAAAGTCTAAAATTCCAACGCAAATATCTCAAACAGTAATCAAACTATCAATCTAATTCAAACTAAATTTCATTCTTAAAAAACCAACTAAGCTAGTCCAATTAACTATTTGTCTTAGTTCTAACTAGTTTTTAAGCTACCGTGCTTCAAACTTGACTTCGATTTGCATCGCAATAACTCAGAAACTAATAAGGCTATCGTCCTAATTCAAACTATCTTTCTTTCATAAACCTTATATTTATGTTCTAGACTTATCTATTAGACTTAGTTCCTAATATCTTGCAAGCTACAGGCGTTTAAACTTGACTTGATACATTACGGTTTTTAAATTCGCTTACTTAGTTTAATCCGTAGTAGAAGTTAAATATCTCTGAAACTAATAAGGCTATCGACCTAATTAAAACTTTCTTCGTTTCCTAAACCTTATATTTATGTTCTGCACTCGGCTATAAGACTTAGTTCCTAATATCTTGCAAGCTACAGGCTTTCAAACTTGACTTGATCCATTGTGGTTTACAAATACGCTTACTTTATTTAATTCCCTGGAGAAGTTAAATATCTCTGAAACTAATAAGGCTATCGACCTAATTCAAACTTTCTTTGTTTCCTAAATCTCATATTTATTTTCTACATGCAGCTTTTAGACTTAGTTCCTAATATCTTGCAAGCTACAGGCTTTCAAACTTGACTTGATCCATTGTGGTTTACAAATACGCTTACTTTATTTAATTCCCTGGAGAAGTTAAATATCTCTGAAACTAATAAGGCTATCGACCTAATTCAAACTGTCTTTGTTTCCTAAACCTTATATTTATGTTCTAGACTTAGCTATTAGACTTAGTTCGTAATATCTTGCAAGCTACAGACTTTCAAACTTGACTTGATCCATTACGGTTTTCAAATTCGCTTACTTTGTTTAATCCGTAGTTGAAGTTAAATATCTCTGAAACTAACAAGGCTATAGACCTAATTCAAACTATCTTTGTTTCCTAAACCTTATATTTATGTTCTACACTCAGCTTTTAGACATAGTTCTGAATGTCTTACAAGCTACCTACAGGCTTACAAAGTTGACTTGATACAATGCGGTTCTCAAATAAGCTTAGCTTGTTTAATCCGTTAATTGTCTCAGGAACTAATAAGGCTATCGACCCATATCTACCTCCAGTGCTTTCTTAAAGAATCTATTTATATAACTAACTTAGTTACTAGTCTTAGTTTTAATTGATTTTTAAGTTATTACCGTTCAAACTTGAACTAGTTCTACAGCGATTTGCAAAGTTGCATTGGATTTAAGTCAAATAATTCAAATAACGAAGTAATAAGGCTATCGACCTTGATGACTAGTATTAGTTTAGTTAACTCAATCGTTTTCTCGGTCACAGTTCTTTGCGGTTTTCCCCTCAAGCTTCCACAATGGGACCAGGAAACGTAATCATTCAAGCGCGAATATCTCGACAAGTAATAAGGCTATCAACCAAAATCTGGGTGAAATGCTGTCTTAATATCCCAATTTAAGTGCTTCCGTTAGAATTAGTTCACAATTTCATTTAGTCTTCAAGCTATAGTCAGTCAAATTTTTATTGCGATTGTTAAAGTTCGATATCTGTTCAAATTTGTATAACTCAAGAAATAATAAGGCTATCAACCCAATTCAAACTGAAGCTGTTTCTTAAAGCCTCAGTTTAAGTCTTCCAATTTACTATTAGCCTTTGTTGCGACTAGTTTTCAAGTTACAGTCTTGCAAACTTTGTGAAATTTCTCATTAGTTTCTCAATTAGTGATTTCAAGAAGTGATAAGGCTATCGACCTTAATGACTTATTAGTATTAGGCTTGCTAAGTCAATCGTTTCCTCGATCACAGTTCTTTGCGGTTTTCCCCTCAAGGTTCCACAATGGGACCAGGGAACGTAATCATTCAAGTGCGAATATCTCGACAAATAATAAGGCTATCAACCCAAATCTAGGTGAAATGCTGTCTTAATATCCCAATTTAAGCGCTTCAGTTAGAATTAGTTCTCAATTTCATTTAGTCTTCAAGGTATAGTCAGTCAAACTTTTATTGCGATTCTCAAAGTTCGATTTCTGTTCAAATTTTTATAACACAAGAAATAATAAGGCTATCGACCCAAATCAAACTGAAGCCGTTTCTTAAAGCCCAAATTTAAGTCTTCCAATGAACTATTATGCTTTGTTGCTATTAGTTTGCAAGTTACAGTCTTGCAAATTTTTTTGAAATTTCTCGTTAGTTTCTCAATTAGTAATCTCAAGAAGTGATAAGGCTATCGACCGTGATGACTTATTAGTATTAGTTTTGCTAACTCAATCGTTTTCTCGGACACAGTTCTTTGCAATTTTACCCTCAAGGTTCCACAATGGGACCAGGAAACGTTATCATTCAAACGCGAATATCTCGGCAAGTAATAAGGCTATCGACCCAAATCAAACTGAAATGCTTTCTTAATATCCCAATTTAAGCGCTTCAGTTAGAATTAGTTTTAAATTTCTCTTAGTCTTCAAGCTATAAACAGTCAAACTTTTATTCCGAATCTCAAAGTTCGATTTCTGTTCAAATTTGTGTAAGTCAAGAAATAATAAGGCTATCGACCCAATTCAAACTGAAGCCGTTTCTTAAAACCTCAGTTTAATCGTTCCAATTAACTATTAGACTTTGTTGCTATTAGTTTTCAAGTTACAATCTTGCAAACTTTTTGAAATTTCTCGTTAATTTCTCAATTAGTGATCTCAAGAAGTGATCAGGCTATCGACCTTGATGACTTATTAGTATGACTTTTGCTAACTTAATTGCTTTCTCGGTCACAGTTCTTTGCGATTTTCCCCTCGAGGTTCCATAATGGGACCAGGGAACGTAATCGTTAAAGCGCGAATATCTCGGCAAGTGATAAGGCTATCGACCCAAGTCTAACTGAAATGCTTTCTTGATATCCCAATTTAAGCGGTTTAGTTAGAATTAGTTCTCAACTTCATTTAGCCTTCAAGCTATAGTCAGTCAAACTTTTAATGCGATTCTCAAAATTCGAATTCTGTTAAAATTTGTATAACTCAAGGAATAATAAGGCTATCGACCTAATTAAAACTGAAGCGGTTTCTTAAAGCCTCAATTTAAGTCTTCCAATTTACTATTAGCCTTTGTTGCGACTAGTTTTCAAGTTACAGTCTTGCAAACTTTGTGAAATTTCTCGTTAGTTTCTCAATTAGTGATCTTAAGAAGTGATAAGGCTATCGACCTTGATGACTTATTAGTATTAGTTTTGGTAACTCAATCGTTTTCTCGGTCACAGTTCTTTGGGATTTTCCCCTCCAGGTTCCACAATGGGACCAGGGAACGTAATCGTTCAAGCGCGAATATCTCGACAAATAATAAGGCTATCGACCCAAATCAAACTGACATGCTTTCTTAATATCTCAATTTAAGCGCTTCAGTTAGAATTAGTTCTCAATTGCTTTTAGTCTTCAAGCTATAGACAGTCAAACTTTTATTGCGATTCGCAAAGTTCGAAATCTGTTCAAATTTGTATAAGTCAAGAAATGATAAGGCTATCGACCCAATTCAAGCTGAAGCCGTTTCTTAAAGCCTCAATTTAAGCCTCCCAATTAACTATTAGGCTTTGTCGTAACTAGTTTTCAGGTTACAACTTCTTGAAATTTCTCGTTAGTTTCTCAATTGGTGATTCCAAGAAGTGATAAGGCTATCGACCTTAATGACTTATTAGTATTAGTTTTGCTAACTCAACCGTTTTCTCGGTCACAGTTTTTTGCGATTTTCCCCTCAAGGTTCCACAATGGGACCAGGGAACGTTATCATTCAAGTGCGAATATCTCGACAAGTAATAAGGCTATCAACCCATATCTAGGTGAAATGCTGTCTTAATATCCCAATTTAAGTGCTTCAGTTAGAATTAGTTCTCAATTTCATTTAGTCTTCAAGGTATAGTCAGTCAAACTTTTATTGCGATTCTCAAAGTTCGATTTCTGTTCAAATTTGTATAACTCAAGAAATAATAACGCTATCAACACAATTCTCACTGAAGCTGTTTCTTAGAGCCTCAATTTAAGTCTTCCAATTTACTATTAGCCTTTGTTGCTACTAGTTTTCAAGTTACAGTCTTGCAAACTTTTTGAAATTTCTCGTTAGTTTCTCAATTAGTGATATCAAGAAGAAATAAGGCTATCGACCTTGATGACTTATTAGTATTAGTTTTGCTAACTCAATCGTTTTGTCGGTCACAGTTCTTTGCGATGTTCCCCTCAAGGTTCCACAATGGGACCAGGTAACCTAATCATTCAAGCGCGAATATATCGGCAAGTAATAAGGCTATCGACCCAAATCCAACTGAATTGCTTTCTTAATATCCCAATTTAAGCGCTTCAGTTAGAATTAGTTCTCAATTACATTTAGTCTTCAAGCTATAGTCAGTCAAACTTTTATTGCGATTCTTAAAGTACGAATTCTGTTCAAATTTGTATAACTCAAGAAATAATAAGGCCATCGACCCAATTCAAACCGAATCCTTTTCTTAAAGCCTTAGTTTAAATCTCCCAATTAACTATTAGGCTTTGTTGCTATTAGTTTTCAAGTTACAGTCTTGCAAACTTTTTAAATTTCTCGATAATTTCTCAATTATTGATCTCAAGAAGTGATAAGGCTATCCACCTTGATGACTTATTAGTATGACTTTTGCTAACTCAATTGTTTTCTCGGTCACAGTTCTTTGCGATTTTCCCCTCTAGGTTCCATAATGGGACCAGGGAACGTAATCGTTAAAGCGCGAATATTTCGGAAAGTAATAAGGCTATCGCCCCAAGTCTAACTGAAATGCTGTCTTGATATACCAATTTAAGTGGTTTAGTTAGAATTAGTTCTCAATCTCATTTAGCCTTCAAGCTATAGTCAGTCAAACTTTTGATGCGATTCTCAAAGTTCGAATTCTGTTAAAATTTGTATAACTCAAGGAATAATAAGGCTATCGACCTAATTCAAACTGAAGAGGTTTCTTAAAGCCTCAGTTTAAGTCTTCAAATTGACTGTTAGCCTTTGTTGCAAATAGTTTTCAAGATACTGTCTTGCAAACTTTTTTAAATTTCTCGTTAGTTTCTTAATTAGTGATCTCAAGAAGTGATAAGGCTATTAACCTTGATGACTTATTAGTATTAGTTTTCGTAACTCAATCGTTTTCTCAGTCATAGTTTTTTTGCGATGTTTCCCTCAAGTTTCCACAATGGGACCAGGAAACGTAATCATTCAATTGCGAATATCTCGACAAGTAATAAGACTATCCACCCAAATCCAACTGAAAAGTTTTCTTTACATCCCAATTTAATCGCTTAAGGTAGAGTTAGTTCTTATTTTCATTTAGTCTACAAGCACGAGTCTGTCAAACTTTTATTCAGATTCTCAAAGTCCGATTTCTGTTCAAATTAGTATAACTCAAGAAATAATAAGGCTATAGACCCAATTCAAACTAATGCCGTTTCTCAAAGCCTCAGTTTAACACTCACCATTAACTATTAAGCTTTGCTTTGTCTAGTTTTCTTGTTACGGTCCATTAAACTTGAGTTACTTTGCACTGCAATTTATTCAATCTTGCGAAGTTCTATCTTGAGTATTAGTTAAATATCTCGAGTTACAATAAGGCTATCGACCGAAATTTTGCGGTATTAGCTAAAAGAGTTATTAATCTAAAATACCTAGTTCCCATCTATACCTAATCCCGATTACTTACGTGAGGGTTAAGTCTAACACAAACTTGACTTCCTCCAAGTTTTCACGCAAGAATCTCCGACTTAATCCACATAGTCTATTACCTAAACCTCAATCTACCGCACCTCCTTTAACTAATCTCGCAATGTTTTGGGCCGATAGCCTTATTGCAACCCGCGATATTTACCTAATACTCGAGGACAAAACTTTAAACGACTATAACTTCTAAACCAACTCTAATACCTAACTTCAAAACTTAATTTGAGACCTTAACAACTCAATTTTGTTCAAATTTGGACGATAGCCTCATCCCGTTTGGAGTTATTGCGCTTTGAAACCGACTCAAATTCTCAATTTCAGATTGTTTAGTCTATTCTGGATGGGTGGGAGTAAGATATGAGTGGTGTTTTATGTTTGGGGATTAGTGACGTCATGGGGTGCTGGCGCAATTAGGTGCAACGTGTTTTGGAAACAAAATAATCCTTTGTTAATCCATTGAGTGATTAGTGGATTTAATCCGTTCGTGGTATTAATGCCCGGCATGGAGGTTTACCAGAACGATCTTCGCTTTTTTCTTATTAAGATTAACTATTTTTTGTTGGATTAGGACGCGCTAGTTCGGTCTAAATTTAGAATTTCTAGAGATATTCCCGAGTTTGGGTGAGTAGATGTTTAGGCGATGACAATTTTGTATTTGGTTCTAGAAGTCGTTTGTTTTAGGACGGATTTTCAAAATTTGGTTTACTCACCAAAGTCCAAGCTTTCAGAATTTGTAAAATGTGTTAGCCTAGACTAAGTAGTTCTTGAGATATTTTGGGTCAAATATTTCCAAGTTATTAGACGGTTTCAAAAACTTAAACACTAATTTAAAGCAAAAGTTTAAACGGCTGTAACTTAAAAACTAAGTAAAACTAAGACTAACTGCTAACTGCAATATCTAAACTAGTTCTTTTGAAAGAGTACTCACTTTGACGCAGGTTGATAGCCTTATTATTTCTTGAGATATACAAATTTGAACATAAATCGAACTTTAAGAATCTGAATAAAAGTTTGATTGTCTATATTTTGAAGACTAAATGAAATTGAGGACTAATTCTAACTGAAGCGCTTAAACTGGGATATTAAGAAAGCATTTCAGTTGGATTTGGGTTGATAGCCTTATTACTTGCCGAGATATTCGCGCTTGATTGATTAGGTTTCCTGGTCCCATTGTGGAACCTTGAGGGAAAAATCGCAAAGAACTGTGTCCGAGATAACGATTGACTTCGCAAAACTAATACTAATAAGTTATCACGGTCGATAGCCTTATTACTTCTTGAGATCACTAAGTGAGAAACTAACGAAATATTTCAAAAAGTTTGCAAGACTGTAACTTCAAAACTATTGGCAGCTAGGACTTATAGTTAAATGGGGGACCTAAATTGAGGCTTTAGAAAACTGATTCAGTTTGGATTGGGTCGATAGCCTTATTATTTCCTGAGTTATACAAATTTGAACATAAATCGAGCTTTGAGAATGGGAATAAAAGTTTGACTGTCAATAGCTTGAAGACTAAATAAAATAGAGAACTAATTCTAACTAAGGTACTTAAATTAGGATATTAACAAATCATTTCCGTTTGATTTGGGACGATAGCCTTATTATTTGTCGAGATATTCGCGCTTGAATGATTACGTTTCCTGGTCCCATTGTAGAACCTTGAGGGGAAAACCGCAAGAGATTGTGACCGAGAAAATGATTGAGTTACCAAAACTAATACTAATAAGTCATCAAGGTTGATAGCCTTATTACTTCTTGAGATCACTAATTGAGAAACAAACGAGAGATTTCAAAAAGTTTGCAAGACTGTAACAAGAAAACTAGTCACACCAAAGCCGAATGGTTAATTGAGAGACTTAAATTGAGGCTTTGAGAAACGGCTCCAGTTTGAATTAGGTCGATAGCCTTATTATTTCTTGAGTTATACAAATTTAAACAGAAATTGAACTTTGAGAAGAGGAATAAAAGTTTGACTATCTATAACTTGAAGAATAAATGCGATTGAGAACTAATTCTAGCTGGAGCGCTTAAACTGGGATATCAGGAAAGCATTTCAGTTGGATTTGGGTTGATAGCCTTATTACTTGTCGAGATATTCGCGCTTGAATGATTACGTTTCCTGGTCCCATTGTGGAACCTTGAGGGGAAAACCGCAAGAAATTGTGACCGAGAAAACGATTGAGTTACCAAAATTAATACTAATAAGTCATCAAGGTGGATAGCCTTATTTCTTCTTAAGATCACTAATTGAGAATCTAACGTGGAATGTCAAAAAGTTTGCAAGACTGTGACATGAAAACTAGACACAACACAGCCTTATAGCTAATTGCGGGACAAACTGAGTCTTTATAAAATTGCTTCAGTTTGAATTGGGTCGATAGCCTTATTACCTCATAAGTTATACAAATTTGAAGAGAAATTGAACTTTGAAAATCGGAATAAAAGTTTGACTCTCTATAGCTTGAAGACTAAATGAAATAGAGAACTAATTCTAACTGCGGCGCTCAAATTGGGATATCAAGAAAGCATGTCAGTTGGAATTGGGTCGATAGCCTTATAATTTGTCGAGATATTCGCACTTGAATGATTACATTTCCTGGTCCCATTGTGGAACCTTGAGGGGAAAATCGCAAAGAATTCTGACCGAGAAAACGGCCGAGTTAGTAAAACTAATATTAATAAATCATCACGGTCGATAGCCTTATCACTTCTTGAGATCACTAATTGAGTAACTAACGAGAAATTTCAAAAAGTTTGCAAGACTGCAACATGGAAACTAGACACAGCAAAGCCCAATAGTTAACTGGAAGACTTAAATTGAGGCTTTAAGAAACTGGTTCTGTTTGAATTGGGTCGATAGCCTTATTGATTGTTGAGATATTAAACGTTAAATCCAAAACAAATTTGAAAATCATGATTTAATTTAGGTTAAATAGTAAGTGGAACTGAGTCTAACTGCTAACTGCAAAATTTAAACTTAGCCTTTAGGTAACTAATTCAGTGACATTTTGGGTTATTAGTCTTATTACTTCACGAGATATTGAAACTCAAATTCTGCCCGGAAGTGTGCCTTACGAGAGTCATAGTTACTCCCGGCCGGGGGGACCCGCGAGGTCCCCCAAAATCAAGCCAGAAGGATCTGACGACTCCGGGGAACCGAGGTGGATTCCCCCAAACCGCTCCTTTATGACTCGCTATTTTTGCTGATCTTCCCCGCAATGGGGGCCGCCAGCTTCGAACCGGGGATTGGGTGCCCGAAGGCGGTCCTTAGTGCCCGGCTTAAACGGAGCGGGCGGTGGGACAGGTCGACAACGGTCACCCGCTGCCGCCTCTCTTCTCAAGGCTATATGCTCCCACATGCCGATACCCGGCTCCCCACGTCCACTAATCTGGCGAATTGGACGCCACTACGGGTCCATCTCCAATGAATGGGCACCGGTAGCATCAAGCCGGTGGGGCTTCCATTCCCCGTAGTACCAGTATTAACTGACTTTCGTCAGTAACCTTTCACTGGTAGCGGTTGAGCGCGCTTAAGCACCACTCTCCTTGATATTCTCCTCCTGGCAGGAACATCCTTTACACAACGAATTGTGATCGGGTAGACTGAACGTATGTAGCTTAAAACCTAGCCGGGGCTAAGTCTAAAAACTAAGTTGGATACTTAACTTGTAGCTTGGAGAAAATATTTCAGATTCTATTGGGTCGATAGCCTTATTATTTCCCGAGATATTCAGGTTTGAGGGAATGCGTTTTGTGGTGACATTGTTGAACCCTGAGGGAATTTTTCGAAGATTTTGATCGGAAACGATTGTCGTTAACTACTAATAGTAAGCTATCAGGGCGGATAGCCTTATTAGGTTTTGTGAGCACCAATTCAGAAAAAAACGAGAGGAGTTTATAAAAGTTTAGTCGAGTCTGTAGCTTCAAATCTAGCCGGGACTAAGTCTAAAAACTAAATTGGAAACTTAGCTTGAAGCTGGAAGAAAACATTTCAGATTAGATTGGGTCGATAGCCTTATTATTTCCCGAGATATTAAGGTCTGAGCGAATGTGTTTTGTGGTGACATTGTTGATCTTTGAGGGAATTTTGCGAAAATTTTGACGTTTTTTCTGAAACGATTGACGTTAGCTACTACTAGTGAGTTATCGGGGCGGGTAGCCTTATTAGGTCTTGTGATCGCCAATTCAGAAGAACGAGAAGAGTTTGTAAAAGTATAGTCGAGTCTGTAGCTTAAAATCTAGCCGGGACTAAGTCTAAAAACTAAATTGGAAACTTAGCTTGAAACAAGGAGAAAATATCTCAGATTAGATTAGGTCGATAGCCTTATTATTTCTTGAGATATTTAGGTTTGAGGGAATGTGTTTTGTGGTGACATTGTTGATCCTTGAGGGAATTTTGCGAAAATTTTGACGTTTTTTCTGAAACGATTGACGTTAGCTACTACTAGAGAGTTATCAGGGCGGAAAGCCTTATTAGGTTTTGTGATCGCCAATTCAGAAGAACGAGAAGAGTTTATAAAAGTATAGTCGAGTCTGTAGCTTAAAATCTAGACGGGACTAAGTCTAAAAACTAAATTGGAAACTTAGCTTGAAACAAGGAGAAAATATCTCAGATTAGATTGGGTCGATAGCCTTATTATTTCCCGAGATATTAAGGTTTGAGGGAATATGTTTTGTGGTGACATTGTTGAACCCTGAGGGAATTTTTCGAAGATTTTGATCGGAAACGATTGTCGTTAATTACTACTAGTAAGTTATCAGGGCGGATAGCCTTATTAGGTCGTGTGATCACCAATTCAAAAAAACGAGAAGAGTTTATAAAAGTTTAGTCGAGTCTGTAGCTTAAAATCTAGCTGGGACTAAGTCTAAAAACTAAGTTGGAAACTTAACTTGAAGCTTCGAGAAAATATTTCAGATTCAATTGGGTCGATAGCCTTATTATTTCCCGAGATATTTAGGTTTGAGCGAAAGTGTTTTGTGGTGACATTGTTGATCCTTGAGGGATCGATTTTTCGAAGATTTTGACGTTTTTTCTGAAAGGATTGGCGTTAGCTACTACTAGTGAGTCATCAGGGCGGATAGCCTTATTAGGTCTTGTGATCACCAATTCAGAAAAACGAGAGGAGTTTATAAAAGTTTAGTCGAGGCTGTAGCTTAAAATCTAGCTAGAACTAAGTCGAAAGACTAAGTTGTAATCTTAGCTTGAAGCTTGGAGAAAACATTTCAGATTAGATTGGGTCGATAGCCTTATTATTTCCTGAGATATTCAGGTTTGAGGGAATGCGTTTTGTGGTGACATTGTTGAACCCTGAGGAAATTTTTCGAAGATTTTGATCGGAAACGATTGTCGTTAACTACTACTAGTAAGTTATCAGGGCGGATAGCCTTATTAAGTCTTGTGAGCACCAATTCAGAAAAAACGAGAGGAGTTTATGCAAGTTTAGTCGAGTCTGTAGCTTAAAATCTATCCGGAACTAAGTTTAAAAACTAAATTCGAAACTTAGCCTGAAGCTTGGAGAAAATATTTCAGATTAGTTTGGGTCGATAGCCTTATTATTTCCCGAGATATTTAGGTTTGAGAGAATGCGTTTTGTGGTGACATTGTTGAACCCTGAGGGAATTTTTCGAAGATTTTGATCGGAAACGATTGTCGTTAACTACTACTAGTAAGTTATCAGGGCGGATAGCCTTATTAGGTCTTGTGAGCACCAATTCAGAAAAAACGAGAGGAGTTTATAAAATTTTAGTCGAGGCTGTAGCTTAAAATCTAGCCTGGACTAAGTCTAGAAACTATGTTGGGAACTTAGTTTGAAGCTTGGATAAAATATTTCAGATCCGACTGGGCTGATAGCCTTATTAATTCCCGAGATATTTAGGTTTGACGCGATGTGTTTTGTGGTGACATTGTTGAACCTTGAGGGAATTTTCTGAAGATTTTGACATTTTTTCTGAAACGATTATCGGTAGCTAATACTAGAGAGTTATCAGGGCGTATAGCCTTATTAGGTCTTGTGATCACCAATAAAAAAAACGAGAAGGATTTATAAAAGTTTAGTCGAGTCTGTAACTTAAAATCTAGCCGGGACTAAGTCTAAAAACTAAATTGGAAACTTAGCTTGGAGAAAATATTTCAGATTAGTTTGGGTCGATAGCCTCATTATTTCCCGAGATATTTAGGTTTGAGGGAATGTGTTTTGTGGTGACATAGTTGATCCTTGAGGGAATTCTTCAAAGATTTTGACGTTTTTTTCTGAAACGATTGGCGTTAGCTACTACTAGCGTGTTATCAGAGCGGATAGCCTTATTAGGTCTTGTGATCACCAATTCAGAAAAAACGAGAGGAGTTTATGCAAGTTTAGTCGAGTCTCTAGCTTAAAATCTATCCGGAACTAAGTTTAAAAACTAAATTGGAAACTTAGCTTGAAGCTTGGAGAAAATATTTCAGATTAGTTTGGGTAGATAGCCTCATTATTTCCCGAGATATTTAGGTTTGAGGGAATGTGTTTTGTGGTGACATTGTTGAACCTTGAGGGAATTTGCCGATGATTTTGACGTTTTTTCTGAAACGATTGTCGTTAGCTAATACTAGTGAGTTATCTGGGCGGATAGCCTTATTAGGTCTTGTGATCACCAATTCAAAAAAACGAGAAAAGTTTATAAAAGTTTAGTCGAGTCTGTAGCTTAAAATCTAGCCGTGACTAAGTCTAAAAACTAAGTTGGAAACTTAGCTTGAAGCTTTTAGAAAATATTTCAGATTAGTTTGGGTCGATAGCCTTATTATTTCCCGAGATATTTATGTTTGAAGGAATGTGTTTTGTGATGACATTGTTGAACCCAGGGGGAATTTTTCGAAGATTTTGATCGGAAACGATTGTCGTTAACTACTACTAGTAAGTTATCAGGGCGGATAGCCTTATTAGGTCTTGTGATCACCAATTCAAAAAAAACGAGAGGAATTTATCAAAGTTTAGTCGAGTCTGTAGCTAAAAATCTAGCCGGGACTAAGTCGAAAAACTAAATTGGAAACTTAGCTTGAAGCTTGGAGAAAATATTTCAGATTCTATTGGGTCGATAGCCTTATTGTTTCCCGAGATATTTAGGTTTGAGGGAATGTGTTTTGTGGTGACATTGTTTAACCCTGAGGGATTTTTTCGAAGATTTTGATCGGAAACGATTGTTGTTAACTACTACTAGTAAGTTATCAAGGCGGATAGCCTTATTAGGTCTTGTGAGTACCAATTCAAAAAAACGAGAGGAGTTTATGAAAATTTAGTCGAGTCTGTAGCTTAAAATCTAACCGGGACTAAGTCTAGAAACTAAGTTGCAAACTTAACTTGAAGCTTGGAGAAAATATTTCAGATTAGATTGGGTCGATAGCCTTATTATTTCCCGAGATATTTGAGTTTGAGGGAATGTGTTTTCTGGTGACATTGTAGAACCTTGAGGGAATATTTCGAAGAATTTGACGTTTTTTCTGAAACGATTGTCGTTAGCTACTACTAGTGAGTTATCAGGGCGGATAGCCTTATTAGGTCTTGTGATCACCAATTCAAAAAAACAAGAAGAGTTTATGAAAGTTTAGTCGAGTATGTAGCTTAAAATCTAGCCGGGACTAAGTCTAAAAACTAAGTTGGAATCTTAACTTGAAGCTTGTAGAAAATATTTCAGATTCGATGGGGTCGATAGCCTTATTATTTCCCGAGATATTCAGGTTTGAGGAAATGTGTTTTATGGTGACATTGTTGAACCTTGAGGGAATTTTCCGAAGATTTTGACGTTTTGTTTTGAAGCGATTGGAGTTTAAGCGATTTTTTCTGAAGCGATTTGAAGCTAATACTAGTGAGTTATCACGGTGGATAGATAGCCTTATTACTTCTTGTGATCTCCAATTCAAAAAAGATGTTTATAAAAGTTTAAAAGCCTGTAGCATGAACACTAGATAGAACAGAATCCAACAATTTATTGCGAAACTTAAATTGAGACTTTGAAAAATTATTTCAGTTTGATTTGGGTCGATAGCCTTCCCGCTTGAAACTTCTTGTGATCTTCAAAAAAGCGAGAAGAGTTTGTAAAAGTTTAGTCGAGTTTGAAAGACTGTAGCATGGACACTAGATAGAACAGAATCTAAAAATTTATTGCAAAACTTAAATTGAGACTTTGAGAAACTATTTCAGTTTGATTTGGGTCGATAGCCTTCCCGCTTGAAACTTCTTGTGATCTTCAAAAAAGCGAGAAGAGTTTGTAAAAGTTTAGTCGAGTTTGAAAGACTGTAGCATGGACACTAGATAGAACAGAATCTAAAAATTTATTGCGAAACTTAAATTGAGACTTTGAGAAACTATTTCAGTTTGATTTGGGTCGATAGCCTTCCCGCTTGAAACTTCTTGTGATCTTCAAAAAAGCGAGAAGAGTTTGTAAAAGTTTAGTCGAGTTTGAAAGACTGTAGCATGGACACTAGATAGAACAGAATCTAAAAATTTATTGCAAAACTTAAATTGAGACTTTGAAAAACTATTTCAGTTTGATTGGGGTCGATAGCCTTCCCGCTTATTGAGTTATCGAGCTTTAAAAAAACATCAATAATTTGAAAATCGCTGCGGAATTAACTCCAACTTGCTGAAACTTCGCAACCGCTCAATATTTCCGGCTGAAAATTTCAGGAATTATTCCTGGATGTTTCATAAAGTGTTTTGCAATTTTTCAGCGATATTCACCTGCAAATTTTTCTGAAAATTGGTAAATCTCCAGTTAACACCGGTATCGCGTTATCGCGGCGATTGCGTAAACAATCGGGGGCGAGAAAACAAAAGCTTTCGCTTTGGGATGACGTAAGTCTGTTCGTCGGTGCGTCGGTTATTCGATATCGCGTCCACAAATCATTTTTTCCGACGTATCACATGTGGAAAATAATTGACCACCCAAGTCGGCGCTGAAACAATGGCCGACGCGCGGGTCAGAGAAGTAGGATGGACGGACAGATTGGTGCGGGATTTGAGTGAATTGGTGCAGCGGTTTCTTTGGAATTTAGGGTGGAAATTGCACGTTTTATCGAAAATTTTAGCGTAAATTTGGACAATAGTCCAATAGCTGAATATTTGTTGAATATTTTGCTGAAAATTTCGTTGAAAAATATCCAGCGGCTGTGAAGTTACAGCTCCTGAAAAGTGAAATTGGTTTGTAACTTGAGATATTTGGAGTTGTGAAAGTCTGGAGATTCCAAAAAGTTTCTAAAATTCAAAACGAAATATCTAAGAAAGTGAAAGGTTTAGAGTAAAACAAAGACTTGTGTCTGAAAGTTTGGACTTTGTTTAATAAAACACAGACAAAGTTTTGAAAATTTGTTACAAAACAAACGAGATCTACGGCCTAACACAAAAGTCAAAATTTAACACACTTTGGAACTTGTGCAATTTTAACACAAAATATCTCCAGAACTGCTTAGTCAAGACTAACAAGTGTTACAGATTCTGAAAGCTCGGAGTTTTCTGAGTAAAACAAAATAAAAATTTTGGAAATCCGTCCTAAAACAAACGACTTATAGAAGCAAATACAAAAACTAGCAAATTTAACACCGATTGAAACTAGACCAAATTTGACCCAAAATATCTCAAGATCTACTTTGTCTAGACTAATGCGTTTTACAGATTCTGAATGCTTGGACTTTTCTGAGTAACACAAAATCAAAATTTTGGAAACCAGTCCAAAAACAAACGACGTCTAGAAGGAAATACAAAAACTTGCAAATTTAACACCGATTGGAACTAGACCAAGTTTGACCCAAAATATCTCAAGAACTAGTGTGTCTAGACTAATGCGTTTTACAGATCCTGAAAGCCTGGACTTTTCTGAGTTAAACAAAATCAAAATTTTTGAAATCCGTCCTGAAACAAACGACTTCTAGAACCAAATACAAAAACTAGCAAATTTAACACCGATTGGAACTACTCCAAATTTGACTCAAAATATAATATATAATTCCGTCTGTGGATACAAAACGTTAGTCGACGCTTAGTTAAGCTATAACTCGAGAACTAGACTAGGTATCGAAAAAAGTTTTAGATAAAACCTGTAGCGGACTAAATTTGCTATAAGACGCTGGTAATAGTTAGTCCGTGGATTTTGACTAACTAGTCTAATCCGGGCTGTGAAAACAAATATTTGTTTGTGTGTTTTGCAAAAATTTGTTTGCGTTAATTTAAGCTATACTCGGGAACTAGACTAGGCATCAAAAAAAGGTTTAGATAAAACTTGTAGAGGATTAAATTCTGCATAAGACTAGTTCGCTAATTCCAGCTAATACTCATAGATAGTTCGTGGAATTAGTCTAATTCCGTCTGTGGATACAAAACGTTAGTCGGCGCTTAATTAAGCTATAATTCGAGAACTAGACTAGCTATCGAAAAAAGTTTTAGATAAAACCTGTAGAAGACCAAATTTGCTATAAGAGGCAGGTATTAGTTAGTCCGTGGATTAAGACTAACTAGTCTAATCCGGGCTGTGACAACAAAAATTTGTTTGGGTGTTTTGAAAAATTTGTTTGCGTTAATTTAGCTACAACTCGGGAACTAGACTAGGCATCAAAAAAAGTTTTAGATAAAACTTGTAGAGGATTAAATTCTGCATAAGTCTGCTTTGCTAATTCCAGCTAATACTCATAGCTAGTTCGTGGAATTAGTATAATTTCGTCTGTGGATACAATACGTTAGTCGGCGCTTACTTAAGCTATAACTCGAGAACTAGACTAGGCATCGAAAAAAGTTTTTGATAAAATCTGTATAAGACCAAATTTGCTATACAACGCTGGTAATAGTTAGTTCGTGGATTACGACTAACTAGTCTAATCCGGGCTGTGAAAACAAAAATTTGTTTGGCTGTTTTGAAAAATGTGTTTGCGTTAATTTAAGCTAAACTCGGGAACTAGACTAGGCATCAAAAAAAGTTTTAGATAAAACGTGTAGAGGATTAAATTCTGCATAGGTCTAGTTGGTTAATTCAAGCTAATACTCATGGCTAGTTCGTGGAATTAGTCTAATTCCGTCTGTGGATACAAAACATTAGTCGACGCTTAGTTAAGTTATAACTCGAGAACTGGAGTAGGTATCGAAAAAAGTTTTAGATAAAACCTGTAGAAGACCAAATTTGCTATAAGATGTTGGTAATAGTTAGTCCGTGGATTACGACTAACTAGTCTAATCCGGGCTGTGAAAACAAAAATTTGTTTGGGTGTTTTAAAAAATGTGTTTGCGTTAATTTAAGCTACAACTCGGGAACTAGACTAGGCAACAAAAAAAGTTTTAGATAAAACTTGTAGAAGATTCAATTCTGCATAAGTCTAGTTTGCTAATTCTAGCTAATACTCACAGCTAGCTCGTGGAATTAGTCTAATTCCTTCTGTGGATACAAAACGTTACTCGACGCTTAGTTAAGCTATAACTCGAGAACTAGACTAGGTATCTACAAAAGTTTTAGATAAAACCTGTAGAGGACTAAATTTTCTATAAGAGGCTTGTAGTAGTTAGTCCGTGGATTTCGGCTAACTAGTCTAATCTGGGCTGTGAAAACAAAAATTTGTTTGGGTGTTTTGAAAAATTTTTTTGCGTTAATTTAAGCTACAACTCGAGAACTAGACTAGGCATCAAAAAATGTTTTAGATAAAACTTGTAGAAGATTAAATTCTGCATAAGTCTAGTTTGCTAATTCTAGCTAAAACTCATAGCTAGTTCGTGGAATTAGTCTAATTCCGTCTGTGGATACAAAACATTACTCGACACTTAGCTAAGCTATAAGTCGAGAACTAGACTAGGTATCTAAAAAAGTTTTAGATAAAACCTGTAGAAGACCAAATTTGCTATAAGATGCTGGTAATAGTTAGTCAGTGGATTACGACTATCTAGTCTAATCCGGGCTGTGAAAACAAAAATTTGTTTGGGTGTTTTAAAAAATGTGTTTGCGTTAATTTAAGCTAACCTCGGGAACTAGACTAGGCATCAAAAAAAGTTTTAGATAAAACTTGTAGAGGATTAAATTCTGCATAGGTCTACTTTGCTAATTCCAGCTAATACTCATAGATAGTTCGTGCAATTAGTCTAATTCCGTCTGTGGATACAAAACTTTAGTCGACGCTTAGTTAAGTTATAACTCGAGAACTAGACTTGGTATCGAAAAAAGTTTTAAATAAAACCTGTAGAAGACCAAATTTGCTATAAGAATTTGGTAATAGTTAGTTCGTGGATTACGACTAACTAGTCTAATCCGGGCTGTGAAAACAAAAATTTGTTTGGGTGTTTTAAAAAATTTGTTTGCGTTAATTTAAACTAAACTCGGGAACTAGACTAAGCATCAAAAACGTTTTAGGTAAAAATTGTAGAGGATTAAATTCTGCATAAGTCTACTTTGCTACTTCAAGCTAATACTCATGGCTAGTTCGTGGAATA
Organism: Phosphuga atrata; assembly: GCA_944588485.1. Lineage (NCBI taxonomy): Eukaryota > Metazoa > Arthropoda > Insecta > Coleoptera > Silphidae > Phosphuga > Phosphuga atrata. The sequence goes on along the minus strand of OX155908.1, from coordinate 9,222,382 downwards.
AGTCTTAATCCGTCTGTGGATACAAAAATGTTAGTCGACGCTTAGTTAAGCTATAATTCGTGAACTAGACTAGGTATCCAAAAAAGTTTTAGATAAAAGCTGTAGAGGACTAAATTTGCTATAAGAGCCTGGTAGTAGTTAGTACGTGGATTACGACTAACTAGTCTAATCTGGACTGTGAAAACAAAAATTTGTTTGGGTGTTTTGAAAAATTTGTTTGCGTTAATTTAAGCTAAACTCGGGAACTAGACTAGGCATCAAAAATAGTTTTAGGTAAAACTTGTAGCGGATTAAATTCTGCACAAGTCTACTTCGCTAATTCTAACTAATACTCATAGATAGTTCGTGGGATTAGTCTAATTCCGTCTGTGGATACAAAGCGTTAGTACGCCTAATTAAGCTATAATTCGAGAACTAGACTAGGTATCAAAAAAAGTTTTAGATAAAACTTGTAGAGGATTAAATACTGCATAAGCCGGCTCTGCTAATTCAAGCTAATACGCAAGGCTAGTTCATGGAATAAGTCTAAATCCATCTGTGGATACAAACATGTTACTCGACGCTTAGTTAAGCTATAATTCGAGAACTAGACTAGGTATCGAAAAAAGTTTTAGATAAAACATGTAGAGGAACAAATTTGCTATAAGTCTCTGGTAATAGTTGGTCCGTCAATTACGACTAACTAGTCTAATCCGGGCTGTGAAAACAAAAAATTGATTGGGTGTTTTAAAAAATGTGTTTGCGTTAATTTAAGCTACAACTCGGGAAGTAGACTAAGCGTCAAAAAAACTTTTTAAAGAAACTTGTAGAGTATTAAATTCTGCATAAGTCTGCTCTGCTAATTCCAGCTAAAACTCATAGCTAGTTCGTAGAATTAGTCTAATTCCGTTTGTGGATACAAAACGTTACTCCACGCTTAGTTAAGCTATAACTCTAGAACTAGACTAGGTACCGAAAAAAGTTTTAGATAAAACCTGTAGAGGACTAAATTTTCTATAATAGGGTGTTAATAGTTAGTTCGTGGATGACGAATAACTAGTCTAATGCGGACTGTGAAAACAAAAATGTGTTTGTGTTAATTTAAACTAAACTCGGGAACTAGACTAAGCATCAAAAAAGCTTTAGGTAAAACTTGTAGGGGATTAAATTCCGCATAAGTCTAGTTTGCTAATTCCAGCTAATACTCATAGCTAGTTCGTGGAAATAGTCTAATTCCGTATGTGGATACAAAACGTTAGTAGGCGCATAGTTAAGCTATAACTCGAGAACTAGACTAGGTATTGAAAAAAGTTTGTGATAAAACCTGTAGAGGACTAAATTTGTTATAAGATGCTGGTAATAGTTAGTCCGCGGATTACGACTAACTAGTCTAATCCGGGCTGTGAAAACAAAAATTTGTTCGGGTGTTTTGAAAAATGTTTTGCGTTAATTTAAGCTACAACTCGGGAACTAGACTAGACATCAAAAAAAGTTTTAGATAAAACTTGTACAAGATTAAATTCTGCATAAGTCCAGTTTGCTAATTTCAGCTAATACTCATAGCTAGTTCGCGGAATTAATCTAATTCCGTCTGTGGATACAAAACGTTACTCGACGCTTAGTTAAGCTATAACTCGAGAACTAGACTAGGCGTCGAAAAAAGTTTTAGATAAAACCTGTAGAAGACTAAATTTGCTATAAGACGCTGGTAATAGTTAGTCCGTGGATTACGACTAACTAGTCTAATCCGGGCTGTGAAAACAAAAATTTGTTCGGGTGTTTTGAAAAATGTTTTGCGTTAATTTAAGCTAAACTCGGGAACTAGATTAGACATCAAAAAAAGTTTTAAATAAAACTTGTACAAGATTAAATTCTGCATAAGTCCAGTTTGCTAATTTCAGCTAATACTCATAGCTAGTTCGTGGAATTAGTCTAATTCAGTTTGTGGATACAAAACGTTAGTCGGCGCTTAGTTAAGCTATAACTCGAGAACTAAACTAGACTTTCTGAGTAAAACAAAATCAAAATTTTGGAAATCCGTCCTTAAACAAACGATTTCTAGAACCAAATAGCAAACCTACCAAGTTTAACACTAGTCTTTGGAACTAATCCAAATTTGACCCAAAATATCTCAAGAACTACTTTGTCTAGACTAACGCGTTTTACAGATTCTGAAAGCTTGGAGTTTTCTGAGTGAAACAAAATCAAAATTGTGGAAATCCGTCCTAAAACAAACGACTTCTAGAACCAAATACAAATAGTAGCGAATTTAACACCGATTGGAACTAGTCCAAATTTGACCCAAAATATCTCGAAAATTACTTTGTCTAGACTAATGCGTTTTGCAGATTCTGAAAGCTTGGACTTTTTTGAGTAAAACAAAGTCAAAATTTTTGAAATCCGTCATAAAACAAATGACTTCTAAAACCAAATAAAAAATGCTGCAAATTTAAACCGATTGGAACTAGTCCAAGTTTGACCCAAAATATCTCAAGAACTACTTAGTCTAGACTAACGCGTTTTATATATTCTGAAAGTTTGAACTTTTCTGAGTAACACAAAACCAAAATTTTGGAAATTCGCCTTAAAACAAGCGACATCTATACCGAAACACAAACATCGCCAGATATAAACCGATTCGAGCTAGTCAACTTTGACCACTAATATCTCAAGAGCTGCGTAGTTTAGGTAAAAACTTCTGACAGTTCCATAAAGCTTGGACACTCCTTAATAAAAAGAGACGTCAGATATTAATAAATCCGGAGGAGGAAGCGGAGAACGAAGACGAGATGGGAACCAACAATGGTGAAACCCGATCTTTCAATTAATTCCGAAACTAACGGCCGTTGATTTATCGACACCCGAGGGAGACCACAAGGAGACGTCGAGAAGACCGAGCAGATTGCGGAGGACGGACTCGGCTCGGTGCCCTGCCGTCTATGTGGGAACGCCGAACAGGTGCACGACTTCTCGCTCTTTCTCGCTCTCGCTCTCGCACGACGTTGTTTCGTTTCCAACAATACGCGTTGTAAATATCGAAATCAATGCATTATCGCGAGTTTTCTCGTGATAACTTGCAATTTATCGCGAGTTTTCTCGTGATGACTTGCAATTTATCGCGAAATTTCAGCAATTGTCGTAAACGGTGATAAATTATCTAGATAATGGTGAAAACCGCAACGCCGTATCTAGATTATCTAGCTAGATATCGTTGTTTAAACTTTGCGTTTTTTTCTAGAGCCAAACAAAATCGATGTTTTGTAATCTATCAAGAATCTTGAAATCTAGACTAAATAGACAATTGCGCTTTGGTATTAATACATGGAATTAAATTATCTAGATGTTAGTGAAAACTAGAACATTATGTCTAGATTATCTACCAAGATATCTTGGTTCAAACTTTGCACTTGATCTAGACTCAACCAAAATACGCTATGATGTAATCCATCAAGAATCTTCCAAACTAGACTAGATGCAGAATCGAAATTTCTCACAACACTAAGGACTAAATTACCTAGATAACGCTAAAAACTAGAACCATCCAACTAGGCTATCTACCAAGATATTTTAGTTTAAATTAGTTCACTTAATTTAGATTTAACCAAATACGAATTTGTTATAATTTATCAAATATCTCGCGAACTAGACTAGATAAACAATTGAAATTTGGTACTAATACTAACAACTAAATTATGTAGATAACGCTGAAAACTAGAACCATCCAGCTAGGCTATCTACCAAGATATGTTGGTTCAAACTTTGCACTTAATATATATTTAACCAAAATCGACTTTGTTATAATCTATGAAATACCTCGCGAACTAGACTACATAAGCAATTGAAATTTGGTACTAACACTAATAACTAAATTATCTAGACAACGCTAAAAACTAGAACCATCCAACAAGGCTATCTACCAAGATATTTTGGTTCAAATTTTGCACTTAATCTAGACTCAACTAATACAGGCTTTGATGTAATCCATCAAGAATCTTGCAAACTAGACTACATAGAGAATTGAAATTTGTCACTAACACTAAGAACTAAATTATCTAGAAAACGCTAAAACCTAGAACCATCCAACTAAGCTATCTACCAAGATATTTTCGTTCAAACTTTGCACTAATCTAGACTCAACCAAAATCGACTTTGTTGTAATCTATTAAATATCTCGCGAACTAGACTCGATAAACTATTGAAATTTTGGTACTAACACTAATAACTAAATTATCTAGATAAAGCTAAAAACTAGAAGTACCCAACTAAGCTATCTACCAAGATATTTTGGTTCAAACTTTGCACTTAATCTAGATTCAACCAAAATCAATTTTGTTATAATCTATCAAATATCTCGCGAACTAGACTAGATAAACAATTGAAATTTAGTACTAAGACTAAGAACTGAATTATCTAGATATCGCTAAAAACTAGAACCATCCAGCTTGGCTAACTACCAAGATATTTTGGTTCAAACTTTGCACTTAATTTAGACTCAACCAAAATCGACTTTGTTATAATCTATCAAATATCTCGCGAAATAGAGTAGATAAACAATTGAAATTTGGTACTAACACTAACAACTAAATTATGTAGATAGCGCTAAAAACTAGAACCATACAACTAGGCTATCTACCAAGTTATTTTGGTTCAAACTTTGCACTTAATCTAGACTCAACCAAAATCGACTTTGTTATAATTTATCAAATATCTCGCGAACTAGACTAGATAAACTATTGAAATTTGGTGCTAGCACTAACAACTAAATTATGTAGATAACGCTGAAAACTAGAATCATCCAGCTAGGCTATCTACCAAGATATTTTGCTTCAAACTTTGCACTTAATCTAGACTCAACCCAAATCGATTTTGTTATAATCTATCAAATATCTCGCGAACGAGACTAGATAAACAATTGAAATTTTGGACTAACACCAAGAACTAAATGACCTAGATAATTGTAATACCAAGAACATTCTATCTAGATAACCTACATAGATATCTAGATCCAAACTTTGAAATTTTTAAAATCTACCAAACTAGACTGAACTGATAGACTAGACTAACACAACTAAGCTTATCCAATACTCCGAACATATTTCTTCCTAATTCACGAATCTGTATGTCTGTCTGTCCGCTATTTTCCCCAGAATACCCAAAAAACTTTCCTCTTCTTGTGGAGATATTTCTCGCAACGGGAGATATCCATCTCCCTTTATCCCATCCCTCACGCCATCCTCAACATATTCTCGTTTCTTCCCCCACGAGCAATTTCTCGGCTGCTCAAGTTACAGTAGCCGCGGCTACTAAACCTTGAGGCATCACGCAAACAAGATTTACAACATCAAGATTAATATCCTTGAATCTATCTAGATAATCTAGATAATTAACGTTTAGGCTTACCGATAGATAGATAACATCTTATTTGGTTTGTGTACCAACTTTGGTGGTGTTATCTAGATTCGTTTGTGAGATATTTGAGTTTGAGATATTGAGTTTTCAAAATATCTCGGTGAGTAATCTAGGTAGAGTAATCTAGTTCTCACCGTTATCTAGATAATTTAGTTTTTCGTATTAGTACAAAATTTCATTTGTTTAACTAGTCTAGTTCTTGAGATATTTAGTGGATTAGAACAAAGCAAATTTTGGTTGAGACTAAATTAAGTGCAAAGTTTAAGTCAAGATAACTCTGTAGATAATCTAGATAGAATATTCTAGTTGCCACTATTATCTAGATAATTTAGTTTTTGGTATTAGTACTAAATTTCATTTGTTTATCTAGTCTAGTTCTTGAGATATTTAGTGGATTAAAACAAAGCAAATTTTGGTTGAGACTAAATTAAGTGCAAAGTTTAAATCAAGATAATTCTGTAGATAATCTAGATAGAATATTCTAGTTGCCACAATTATCTAGATAAATTAGTTCTTGGTATTAGTACTAAATTTCATTTGTTTATCTAGTCTAGTTCTTGAGATATTTAGTGGATTAGAACAAAGCAAATTTTGGTTGAGACTAAATTAAGTGCAAAGTTTAAATCAAGATAATTCTGTAGATAATCTAGATAGAATATTCTAGTTTCCACAATTATCTAGATAATTTAGTTCTTAGTATTAATACTAAATTTCATTTTTTTATCTAGTCTAGTTCTTGAGATATTTAGTGGATTAGAACAAAGCAAATTTTAGTTGAGACTAAATTAAGTGCAAAGTTTAAATCAAGATAATTCTGCAGATAATCTAGATAGAATATTCTAGTTGCCACTATTATCTAGATAATTTAGTTCTTGGTATTAGTACTAAATTTCATTTGTTTATCTAGTCTAGTTCTTGAGATATTTACTGGATTAGTACAAAGCAAATTTTGGTTGAGACTAAATTAAGTGCAAAGTTTAAATCAAGATAATTCTGTAGGTAATCTAGATAGAATATTCTAGTTGCCACAATTATCTAGATAATTTAGTTCTTGGTATTAGTACTAAATTTCATTTGTTTATCTAGTCTAGTTCTTGAGATATTTAGTGGATGAGAACAAAGCAAATTTTGATTGAGACTAAATTAAGTGCAATGTTTAAATCAAGATAATTCTGTAGATAATCCAGATAGAATATTCTAGTTGCCACTATTATCTAGATAATTTAGTTTTTGGTATTATTACTAAATTTCATTTGTTTATCTAGTCTAGTTCTTGAGATATTTACTGGATTAGAACAAAGCAAATTTTGGATGAGACTAGATTAAGTGCAAAGTTTGAACCGATATATCTTGAGAAATAATCAAAGCAAAGCATTCTGGTTTTTAGTAGTTTATACATATTTTAGTTCTTAATCACTTTCTGTAATAAGTATTAGTCTATATAGATTATTTATCTAGATATTGAGTGTTTAGTAAATAATGGGAACAATCTGTCTGTGGGTTTGTTATCTGTGATCTCGGGCTTGGTTTATGCGGCTAATTAGAGTCCTCTTATTTGTGGGGCAGTAACTGTCGATTTATCTAAAGCGAGCTTGAACTATCTGCGTTTAAGTCGAGGCTTAATTGTCGAAGTTTTTCTGTTCCTTGTCGAGGTTTTGGTCGTTTTGTAGTCCGAATCGGCTGGAAGCTCGCGTTTAATTGGCGCAGTTTGCGTAATTAAAGGTTAATGAGTGATGTAGGTTGCGATTCCATGGAAATTTGTGTCGCCAAATTCGTTGAAAAGTTGCGAATTTTAAATTAAGTTTGAATTAAGTGAAAGTTGGAGAAAATTGCGAATTTGCGAAATTTGAGAAAAGTTTCATATAGGAAATTAAATTTGCTGTAAGATTTGTTTTAGGGAAATTTGCAAAATTCGCGACGGTTTTCGAAATATTAACGTTTTTTTTGGAAAATTTGGCTAGCCTTTGCGAAATCGTCGAGAAAACTATTGGAGCTAGCGAATTTTGCGAAAACCTTGTAAGTGTCTTATAGGAAATTAAATTTCCTGCAAGTTTTGTTTCAGGGAAATTTTTAAAATTCGCGACAGGCTTCGAGATATTCGCGTCTGAAACATGTCCGAGTTAACCTTGTCGACATTTTTTTCTTTCCAGTTTTGTTTTCCTGGTTGGACTTTCTTGAATAATTTGAGCCCACGATAGTCTTATCCAATGGAAAAATTGCGCTCAGGGTCAAATCAGAAATTCCCTCTAGAAAAATCATTTCGTCTGTTTGGGATTGCAAAGTTTTTGTTGCAAATTTTAAAAAGCGTTAATAATTCGAAAACCGTCGCGAATTTTGAAAATTTCCCTGAAATAAATCTCATAGAAAATTCAATTTCCTATGAGCGCCTTCCAAGTTTTTTTCCAAATTTTCCGAATTTCAGTTGTTTTTACAACTGAAGCAAATTCGCGAGTAATTTTCAAAATTTTAAAGCGTCAATTTCTCGAAAACCGTCACGAATTTTGGAAATTTCCCTGAAATAAATCTTACAGGAAATTCAATTTCCTATAAGACCATTCAAAGTTTTTTTCCAAATTTCCCGAATTTCAGTTGTTTTTACTAGGATTTTCCACAAGCAAATTCGCGAGTAATTTCGAAAATTTTAAAGCGTCAATATCTCGAAAACCGTCGCGAATTTTGGAAATGTCCCTGAAATAAATCTTACAGGAAATTCAATTTCCTATGCGAGCAATGTAAGTTTTTTTCCAAATTTCCCGAATTTCAGTTGTTTTTACAAGGATTTTCCAAAAGCAAATTCGCGAGTAATTTCGAAAATTTTAAAGCGTCAATATCTCGAAAACCGTCGTGAATTTTGAAAATTTCCCTAAAATAAATCTTACAGGAAATTCAATTTCCTATAAGACCATTGTAAGGTTTTTTTCCAAATTTCCCGAATTTCAGTTGTTTTTACAAGGTTTTTCCAAAAGCAAATACGCGAATAATTTCTAAAAATTTTAAAGCGTCAATATCTCGAAAACCGTCACGAATTTTGGAAATTTTTCTGAAATAAATCTTACAGGAAATTCAATTTCCTATACGAGCAATGTAAGTTTTTTTTCCAAATTTCCCGAATTTCACTTGTTTTTACAAGGTTTTTCCAAAAGCAAATTCGCGAGTAATTTCTAAAAATTTTAAAGCGTCAATATCTCGAAAACCGTCGCGAATTTTGGAAATTTCCCTAAAATAAATTTTACAGGAAATTCAATTTCCTATAAGACGATTTTAAATTTTTTTCCAAATTTTCCGAATTTCAGTTGTTTTTACTAGGATTTTCCACAAGCAAATTCGCGAGTAATTTCGAAAATTTTAAAGCGTCAATATCTCGAAAACCGTCGCGAATTTTGGAAATTTCCCTTAAATAAATTTTACAGGAAATTCAATTTCCTATAAGACCATTGTAAGTTTCTTTCCAAATTTCCCGAATTTCAGTTGTTTTTACAAGGATTTTCCAAAAGCAAATCTGCGAGTAATTTCTAAAAATTTTAAAGCGTCAATATCTCGAAAACCGTCGCGAATTTGGAAATTTCCCTAAAATCAATCTTACAGGAAATTCAATTTCCTATAAGACCATTGTAAGGTTTTTTTACAAATTTCCCGAATTTCAGTTGTTTTTACTAGGATTTTCCACAAGCAAATTCGCGAGTAATTTCGAAAATTTTAAAGCGTCAATATCTCGAAAACCGTCGCGAATTTTGGAAATTTCCCTTAAATAAATTTTACAGGAAATTCAATTTCTTATAAGACCATTGTAAGTTTCTTTCCAAATTTCCCGAATTTCACTTGTTTTTACAAGGATTTTCCAAAAGCTAATTCGCGAGTAATTTCGAAAATTTTAAAGCGTCAATATCTCGAAAACCGTCGCGAATTTTGGAAATTTCCCTAAAATAAATCTTACAGGAAATTCAATTTCCTATAAGACCATTGTAAGTGTCTTTCCAAATTTCCCGAATTTCAGTTGTTTTTACTAGGATTTTCCAAAAGCAAATTCGCGAGTAATTTCTAAAATTTTAAAGCGTCAATATCTCGAAAACCGTCGCGAATTTTGGAAATTTCGCTTAAATAAATCGTACAGGAAATTCAATTTTCTAGAAAAGCAATGTAAGTTTTTTCCAAATTTCCCGAATTTCAGTTGTTTTTACAAGGATTTTCCAAAAGCAAATCTGCGAGTAATTTCTAAAAATTTTAAAGCGTCAATATCTCGAAAACCGTCGCGAATTTTGGAAATTTCCCTAAAATAAATCTTACAGGAAATTCAATTTCCTATAAGACCATTGTAAGTTTTTTTACAAATTTCCCGAATTTCAGTTGTTTTTACTAGGATTTTCCAAAAGCAAATTCGCGAGTAATTTCTAAAAATTTGAAAGCGTCAATATCTCGAAAATCGTCGCGAATTTTGGAAATTTCCCTAAAATAAATCTTACAGGAAATTCAATTTCCTATAAGACCATTGTAAGTTTCTCTCCAAATTTCCCGAATTTCAGTTGTTTTTACAAGGTTTTTCCAAAAGCAAATTCGCGAGTAATTTCTAAAAATTTTAAAGCGTCAATATCTCGAAAACCGTCACGAATTTTGTAAATTTCCCTGAAATAAATCTTACAGGAAATTCAATTTCCTATACGAGGAATGTAAGTTTTTTCCAAATTTCCCGAATTTCAGTTGTTTTTACTAGGATTTTCCAAAAGCAAATTCGCAGGTAATTTCGAAAATTTTAAAGCGTCAATATCTCGAAAACCGTCGCGAATTTTGGAAATTTCCCAAAAATAAATCTTACAGGAAATTCAATTTCCTATAAGACCATTGTAAATTTTTTTCCAAATTTCCCGAATTTCAGTTGTTTTTACTAGGATTTTCCAAAAGCAAATTCGCGAGTAATTTCTAAAAATTTGAAAGCGTCAATATCTCGAAAACCGTCGCGAATTTTGGAAATTTCCCTAAAATAAATCTTACAGGAAATTCAATTTCCTATAAGACCATTGTAAATTCTTTTCCAAATTTCCAGAATTTCAGTTGTTTTTACTAGGATTTTCCAAAAGCAAATTCGCGAGTAATTTCTAAAAATTTGAAAGCGTCAATATCTCGAAAACCGTCGCGAATTTTGGAAATTTCCCTAAAATAAATCTCACAGAAAATTAAATTTCCTATAAGACCATTCTAAGTTTTTTTCCAAATTTCCCGAATTTCAGTTGTGTTTACTAGGATTTTCCACAAGCAAATTCGCGAGTAATTTCGAAAATTTTGAAGCGTCAATATCTTGAAAACCGTCGCGAATTTTGGAAATTTCCCAAAAATAAATCTTACAGGAAATTCAATTTCCTATAAGAGCATTTTAAGTTTTTTTCCAAATTTCCCGAATTTCAGTTGTTTTAACTAGGATTTTCCACAAGCAAATTCGCGAGTAATTTCGAAAATTTTAAAGCGTCAATATCTCGAAAACCGTCGGGAATTTTGGAAATTTCCCTAAAATAAATCTTACAGGAAATTCAATTTCCTATAAGACCATTGTAAGTTTCTTTCCAAATTTCCCGAATTTCAGTTGTTTTTACAAGGTTTTTCCAAAAGCAAATTCGCGAGTAATTTCTAAAAATTTTAAAGCGTCAATATCTCGAAAACCGTCGCGAATTTTGGAAATTTCCCTAAAATAAATCTTACAGGAAATTCAATTTCCTATACGAGCAATGTAAGTTTTTTTCCAAATTTCCCGAATTTCAGTTGTTTTTACAAGGTTTTTCCAAAAGCAAATTCGCGAGTAATTTCTAAAAATTTTAAAGCGTCAATATCTCGAAAACCGTCGCGAATTTTGGAAATTTCCCTGAAATAAATTTTACAGGAAATTCAATTTCCTATAAGACCATTGTAAGTTTTTTTCCAAATTTCCCGAATTTCAGTTGTTTTTACTAGGATTTTCCACAAGCAAATTCGCGAGTAATTTCTAAAAATTTTAAAGCGTCAATATCTCGAAAACCGTCACGAATTTTGGAAATTTCCCTGAAATAAATCTTACAGGAAATTCAATTTCCTATACGAGGAATGTAAGTTTTTTCCAAATTTCCCGAATTTCAGTTGTTTTTACTAGGATTTTCCAAAAGCAAATTCGCGAGTAATTTCGAAAATTTTAAAGCGTCAATATCTCGAAAACCGTCGCGAATTTTGGAAATTTCCCTAAAATAAATCTTACAGGAAATTCAATTTCCTATACGAGCAATTTAAGTTTTTTTCCAAAATTCCCGAATTTCAGTTGTTTTTACTAGGATTTTCCACAAGCAAATTCGCGAGTAATTTCGAAAATTTTTAAGCGTCAATATTTCGAAAACCGTCGCGAATTTTGGAAATTTCCCTAAAATAAATCTTACAGGAAATTCTATTTCCTATAAGACCATTGTAAGTTTTTTTCCAAATTTCCCGAATTTCAGTTGTTTTTACAAGGATTTTCCACAAGCAAATTCGCGAGTAATTTCGAAAATTTTAAAGCGTCAATATCTCGAAAACCGTCACGAATTTTGAAAATTTCCCTAAAATAAATCTTACAGGAAATTCAATTTCCTATAAGACCATTGTAAGTTTTTTTCCAAATTTCCCGAATTTCAATTGTTTTTACTAGGATTTTCCACAAACAAATTCGCGAGTAATTTCGAAAATTTTAAAGCGTCAATATCTCGAAAACCGTCACGAATTTTGGAAATTTCCCTGAAATATATCTTACGGGAAATTCAATTTCCTATAAGACCGTTGTAAGTTTTTTCCAAATTTCCCGAAATTCAGTTGTTTTTACAAGAATTTTCCAAAAGCAAATTCGCGAGTAATGTCGAAAATTTTAAAGCGTCAATATCTCGAAAACCGTCGCGAATTTTGGAAATTTCCCTAAAATAAATTTTACAAGAAATTCAAATTCCTATAAGACCATTTTAAGTTTTTTTCCAAATTTCCCGAATTTCAGTTGTTTTTACAAGGATTTTCCAAAAGCAAATTCGCGAGTAATTTCGAAAATTTTAAAGCGTCAATATCTCGAAAACCGTCGCGAATTTTGGAAATTTCCCTAAAGTAAATCTTACAGGAAATTCAATTTCCTAGAAGAGCAATGAAAGTTTTTTTCCAAATTTCCCGAATTTCAGTTGTTTTTACAAGGTTTTTCCAAAAGCAAATTCGCGAGTAATTTCTAAAAATTTTAAAGCGACAATATCTCGAAAACCGTCACGAATTTTGGAAATTTCCCTTAAATAAATCTTACAGGAAATTCAATTTCCTATAAGACCATTGTAAGTTTTTTTCCAATTTTCCCGAATTTCAGTTGTTTTAACAAGGTTTTTCCAAAAGCAAATTCGCGAGTAATTTCGAAAATTTTAAAGCGTCAATATCTCGAAAACCGTCGCGAATTTTGGAAATTTCCCTAAAATAAATCTTACAGAAAATTCAATTTCCTATAAGACCGTTGTAAGTTTTTTTCCAAATTTCCCGAATTTCAGTTGTTTTTACTAGGATTTTCCACAAGCAAATTCGCGAGTAATTTCGAAAATGTTAAAGCGTCAATATCTCGAAAACCGTCACGAATTTTGGAAATTTCCCTAAAATAAATCTTACAGGAAATTCAATTTTCTATAAGACCATTGTAAGTTTTTTTCCAAATTTCCCGAATTTCAGTTGTTTTTACAAGGATTTTCCAAAAGCAAATTCGCGAGTAATTTCGATTGTCGATATCTCGAAAACCGTCGCGAATCTTGGAAATTTCCCTAAAATAAATCTTACAGGAAATTCAATTTCCTATAAGACCATTGTAAGTTTTTTTCCAAATTTCCCGAATTTCAGTTGGTTTTACAAGGATTTTCCAAAAGCAAATTCGCGAGTAATTTCGATTGTTAATATCTCGAAAACCGTCGCGAATTTTAGAAATTTCCCTAAAATAAATCTCACGGAAAATTCAATTTCCTATATAGCCTTCTAAGTTTTTTTCCAAATTTCAATTGTTTTTACAAGGATTTTCCAAAAGCAAATTTTCGAGAATTTTCCAAAATTTAAAAACGTTAATATCTCGAAAACCGTCGCGAATTTAGAATATTTCCCCGAAATAAATCTTACAGGGAATTCAATTTTCTACAAGGAACTTTGCTTCAAAATTCTTGCTCGTCAAGGCCTTGCCGCTAACAAATTGCGACAGCCTGTCTGCATTGAACACCGCCTGGAAAGGTCAAAGGGAATCGACTCTAGTGAAAGTGTTTTTTTCTAAATTTAGATTTAGTATTGACTTAGGTTAAGGTAGACTAGATTTCACGTTTCGTGTTTCTGGTTGTTTCAACTGCTTTTCTCGAAACAAGCTTGTTAACCCAAATTTTTGCTTTCACACTCAATATACATACTTAACACTAAATTCCAACACTACTTTTACACACACCATTCAATACAACTAAATTATCTAGACAACGCTGAAAACTAGAACAAGCTATCTAGATTATCTATCGAGATATCCTGATTTAAACTATGCACTTAATTTAGTCCCAACAAAAATTGGCTTTGTTCTAATCCACTAAATATCTCAAGAACTAGACTAGTTAAACAAATGAAATATAGTACTTATAACAAGAACTTAATTATCTAGATAAAAGTGAAAACTAGAATATTCTATCTAGATCATCTACAGAATTATCTCGATTTAAACTTTCCACTTATTCTAGTCTCAACCAAAATTTGCTTTTTTCTAATTCACTAAATATCTCAACAACTAGACAAGATAAACAAATGAAATTTAGTGCTAATACCAACAAATAAATTATCTAGATAACAGTGAAAACTAGAACATTCTATCTAGATCATCTACAGAATTATCTTGATTTAAACTTTGCACTTAATCTAGACTCAACCAAAATTTGCTTTGTTATAATACACTAAATTTCTCAAGAACTAGACTAGTTGAACAAATGAAATTTTTTAATAATACCAAGAACTAAATTATCTAGATAACAGTGAAAACTAGAATATTCTATCTGGATTATCTACAGAGTTATCTGCATTTAAACTTTGCACTTAATCTGGTCTCAACCAAAATTTGCTTTGTTTTAATCCACTAAATATCTCAAGAACTAGACTAGATAAACAAATGAAATTTAGTACAAATACCAAGAACTAAATTATCTAGATAACAGTGAAAACTAGAACATTCTATCTAGATCATCTACAGAGTTATCTTGATTTAAACTTTGCACTTAATCTAGACTCAACCAAAATTTGCTTTGTTTTAATCCACTAAATATCTCAAGAACTAGACTAGGTAAACAAATGAAATTAGTAACACTAGTAGTAACACTAAAAACTAAATTATATAGATAACAGCGACAACTAGAACATTATATCTAGATTATCTACCAAGATAACTTAAAAATAATCTAGACTTTGATTTTGTTGCAATCTATCAAATATCTCACGTAGTAAACTAGATAAACAAATGAAATTCGGTGCAAAAATCAAGAATTAAATTGTCTAGATAACTCGAGTTACTAGCTTATTCTATCCCAACTAGTTTTTCATTTACAAGGTTTTTATTTAAATGACTTTGTTGAATTGAATGTACGCCACTGGTGGATGGTACAGGTGGACAAGACACAGGTGTGCTTGGGTCACGTGTGGAGGATCCGTGAGACTTGGCGGAGTCAAGAGCCTCCAACAAGAAGCAGAACTTCCCGAGGGGTTTGAGTTTGGAAGGGATCGATAATTGAAGTTTTCTGTGTGTATAAGCCTGCGTTTTAAGCTAAGCTTTGAAGTATCTTGTAGGAAATTGAATTTCCTGCGGGATTTATTTCAGGAAAATTTTCAGAATTCGCGACGGTTTTCGAGATATTAGCGATTGAAAAATGTTTTTGTTTTCAAAAATGCTTTACCCCGAACTGAATTTAGACTTCGAGTTGAGTTGCAATACATCAAATATCTCGCGGACTAGACTTTTAAAACAAATGAAATTTGGGAATAAGACAAAGAAATAAATTGCCTAAATTACTCTGGAAACTAGAATGTCCTATCTAGATTAGTTGCCTAGATATCGTCGTTCAAACCAGGAACTTAATCTTAAGTTGAGTTTTCAAAAAAAAAAAATAAGTTGAGTTAAGCAAGTTAAGTCTTAAGTTGAGTTATTATTAGAATTTAGTTGCAAATTTGTGACTAATTTGTTAATATTTTTGTTTATTAATGTAGTTTTGCAAAAAATAAATGGATTTCTGCGAAAACAATTTTTGCACTGAGTCATTGCAGATCGAGTTTCTGCTAGTCAAGTGTTACTAGTTTTTCCAGGAAACATTTCTAGTGTTAGTCATCACAACATTTGTTGCTTAATTACAGCGGACAAGACGTAATGGACTAGACTAGACGGTTAAGATTAGGATTAGACTAGATTTACAAATAATTTGCAACTAATTTGTTGATATCTTGTAAACCGTAAAAAATTTTGGAAATTTGTCTGAAATAAAACTTGCAGGAAATTAAATTTTCTATAAGAAACTTGCAAGTTTTCTTTAAAATTCGCGAGTTTTAATTATTTTTACAAGCATTTTCCAAAGGCAGACACGATATTTTGCAAGGAATTTCCAAATTTTTTTAAATCACTATTATTTCGAAAACCATCCCAAATTTTGAAAATTACCCTAAAATAAATCTTGCAGGAAATTTAATCTTCTATAAGAAACTTGAAAGTTTTCTTTAAAATTCGCGAGTTTACTTAGTTTTTACAAGCATTTTCCAAAGGCAGACAAGATAATTTGCAAGGAATTTCCAAAATTTTTAAATCGCCAATATTTCGAAAACCGTCTCGAATTTTGAAAATTATCCTGCAATAAATCTTACAGGAAATTTAATTTTATATAAGAAACTTGCAAGTTTTCTTCAAAATTCGTGAGTTTAATTGGCTTTTACAAGCATTTTCCAAAGACAGACAAGATAATTTGCAAGGAATTTCCAAAATTTTTAAATCGTTATTATTTCGAAAACCGTCGCGAATTTTGAAAATTACCTCAAAATAAATCATGCAGGAAATTTAATTTTCTATAAGAAACTTGCAAGTTTTCTTCAAAATTCGCGAGTTTAATTGGTTTTTACAAGCATTTTCCAAAGGCAGACAAGATAATTTGCAAGGAATTTCCAAAATTTTTAAATCGCCAATATTTCGAAAACCGTCCCGAATTTTGAAAATTATCCTGTAATAAATCTTGCAGGAAATTTAATTTTATATAAAAAACTTGCAAGTTTTCTTCAAAATTCGCGAGTTTAATTGGCTTTTACAAGCATTTTCCAAAGACAGACAAGATAATTTGCAAGGAATTTACAAAATTTTTAAATCGCCAATATTTCGAAAACCGTCGCGAATTTTGAAAATTACCCTGAAATAAATTTTGCAGCAAAATTAATTTTTTATAAGAAACTTGCAAGTTTTCTTCAAAATTCGCGAGTATCAATTGTTTTTACAAGCATTTTCCAAAGGCAGACAAGAAAATTTGCAAGGAATTTCCAAATTTTTTTAAATCATTATTATTTCGAAAACCGTCGCAAATTTTGAAAATTACCCTAAAATAAATCTTGCAGGAAATTTAATCTTCTATAAGACACTTGAAATTTTTCTTTAAAATTCGCGAGTTTACTTAGTTTTTACAAGCATTTTCCAAAGGCAGACAAGATAATTTGCAAGGAATTTCCAAAATTTTTAAATCGCCAATATTTCGAAAACCGTCTCGAATTTTGAAAATTATCCTGAAATAAATCTTGCAGGAAATTTAATTTTATATAAGAAACTTGCAAGTTTTCTTCAAAATTCGTGAGTTTAATTGGCTTTTACAAGCATTTTCCAAAGACAGACAAGATAATTTGCAAGGAATTTACAAAATTTTTAAATCGTTAATATTTCGAAAACCGTCGCGAATTTTGAAAATTACCTCGAAATAAATCTTACAGGAAATTTAATTTTCTATAAGAAACTTGCAAGTTTTCTTCAAAATTCGCCAGTTTCAATTGTTTTTACAAGCATTTTCGAAAGGCAGACAAGAGAATTTGCAAGGAATTTCCAAATTTTTTTACATCACTATTATTTCGAAAACCGTCCCAAATTTTGAAAATTACCCTAAAATAAATCTTGCAGGAAATTTAATTTTCTATAAGAAACTTGAAAGTTTTCTTCAAAATTCGCTAGTTTAATTGGTTTTTACAAGCATTTTCCAAAGACAGACAAGATAATTTGCAAGGAATTTCCAAAATTTTTAAATCGTTATTATTTCGAAAACCGTCGCGAATTTTGAAAATTACCTCAAAATAAATCTTGCAGGAAATTTAATTTTCTATAAGAAACTTGCAAGTTTTCTTCAAAATTCGAGAGTTTCAATTGTTTTAACAAGCATTTTCCAAAGACAGACAAGATAATTTGCATGGAATTTCCAAAATTTTTAAATCGTTGATATTTCGAAAACCGTTGCGAATTTTGAAAATTACCCTAAAATAAATTTTGCAGGAAATTTAATTTTCTTTAAGAAACTTGCAAGCTTTCTTCAAAATTCACGAGTTTCAATTGTTTTTACAAGCATTTTCCAAAGACAGACAAGACAATTTGCACGGAATTTCCAAAATTTTTAAATTGTTAATATTTCGAAAACCGTCGCGAATTTTGAAAATTACCTCAAAATAAATCTTGCAGGAAATTTAATTTTCTATAAGAAACTTGCAAGTTTTCTTCAAAATTCGCGAGTTTCAATTGTTTTAACAAGCATTTTCCAAAGACAGACAAGACAATTTGCATGAAATTTTCAAAATTTTTAAATCGCCAATATTTCGAAAACCGTCTCGAATTTTGAAAATTACCCTGAAATAAATTTTGCAGGAAATTTAATTTTCTATAAGAAACTTGCAAGTTTTCTTCAAAATTGGCCAGTTTCAATTATTTTTACAAGCATTTTCGAAAGGCAGACAAGAGAATTTGCAAGGAATTTCCAAATTTTTTTAAATCACTATTATTTCGAAAACCGTCCCAAATTTTGAAAATTACCCTAAAATAAATCTTGCAGGAAATTTAATTTTCTATAAGAAATTTGAAAGTTTTCTTCAAAATTCGCGAGTTTAATTGGTTTTTACAAGCATTTTCCAAAGACAGACAAGATAATTTGCAAGGAATTTCCAAAATTTTTAAATCGTTATTATTTCGAAAAACCTCGCGAATTTTGAAAATTACCCAAAAATAAATTTTGCAGGAAATTTAATTTTCTATAAGAAACTTGCAAGTTCTCTTCAAAATTCGCGAATTTCAATTGTTTTTACAAGCATTTTCCAAAGACAGACAAGACAATTAGCATGGAATTTCCAAAATTTTTAAATCGTTATTATTTCGAAAACCGTCGCGAATTTTGAAAATTACCCTGAAATAAATTTTGCAGGAAATTTAATTTTCTATAAGAAACTTGCAAGTTCTCTTCAAAATTCGCGAATTTCAATTGTTTTTACAAGCATTTTCCAAAGACAGACAAGACAATTTGCATGGAATTTCCAAAATTTTTAAATCGTTATTATTTCGAAAAACCTCGCGAATTTTGAAAATTACCCCGAAATAAATTTTGCAGGAAATTTAATTTTCTATAAGAAACTTGCAAGTTCTCTTCAAAATTCACGAATTTCAATTGTTTTTACAAGCATTTTCCAAAGACAGACAAGACAATTTGCATGGAATTTCCAAAATTTTTAAATCGTTATTATTTCGAAAACCGTCGCAAATTTTGAAAATTACCCTAAAATAAATCTTGCAGGAAATTTAATCTTCTATAAGAAACTTGAAAGTTTTCTTCAAAATTCGCGAGTTTACTTGGTTTTTACAAGCAGTTTCCAAAGGCAGACAAGATAATTTGCAAGGAATTTCAAAATTTTTTAAATCGTTAACATTTCGAAAACCGTCGCGAATTTCGAAAATTACCCTAAAATAAATCTTGCAGGAAATTTAATTCTCTATAAGAAACTTGCAAGTTTTCTTTAAAATTCGCGAGTTTAATTGGTTTTTACAAGCATTTTCCAAAGGCAGACAAGATAATTTGCAAGGAATTTCCAAAATTTTTAAATCGCCAATATTTCGAAAACCGTCTCGAATTTTGAAAATTATCCCGAAATAAATCTTGCAGGAAATTTAGTTTTTTATAAGAAAATTGCAAGATTTCTTCAAAATTCGCGAGTTTCAATTGTTTTTATAAGCATTTTCCAAAGGCAGACAAGACAATTTGCACGGAATTTCCAAAAATTTTAAATCGTTAATATTTCGAAAACGTCGCGAATTTTGAAAATTTCCTTGAAATAAGTTTTGCATGAAATTTAATTTTCTATAAGAAACTTACAAGTTTTCTTCAAAATTCGCGAGTTTCAATTGTTTTAACAAGCATTTTCCAAATACAGGCAAGACAATTTGCATATAATTTCCAAAAATTTTAAATCGTTAATATTGAAAATTACCCTGAAATAAATCTTGTAGGAAATTTAATTTTCTATTCGCTCCAGCAGCGCAAAAGCACTAGCGCCAAAGGTGTCACTTTTAAGAACTTCATGACCGAAATATATTTCCTGAAAATTATTAATTATCAAGTGAATGGAAAATTTCAAAGTGTGTCTGAAAGTGTTTTCCCTGCTGGTTATAAATATATAATTTGCATTTTGCCTAACAGCTTCCATTCGCGAGTTATGGCTTGATAAAATTGGCAAAATCCTGCGAAATATATTGCGAAATTTAGTCGCCCGAGCTGAGAACTGGGTAGCTAATCAGCTAATCATTATTTTTAAGGAAATCTGAGTGCAGCTGCGGGGAAACGACCTCCTGAAAATGATGCCGCAATCCGTTTTTATTTATCGGCAACCCTTCTCAAGTTACAGACTTGCGAAGTCGAAATTGTGAAGTCGCGTAAAGTTGAATTCGGAATTTCGTAGTAAAAAATTGAAACTTTCCAACCAATTTACACATCGTTTTGCTCGTCTAGTTTCAGCGTGCCAAAAATAGTTTCGTCGGGATTTGTAGGTTCAGAGAGGTTTGTAAAAAAACCGGACGGCGAAAACGAACCGACGCCTTGTAATAGCGAAACACTTATATATCTTGTTTATTTGTAACTTTACATCGAAATAAACTCAAAAATCGCTTTCAGCACTTCGATTTTCTGCGGGTAACCAAAAAAAAAATCACAACCAAATTTTCAAAAAAAATTGTGAAAATTTTTCATTTCGATCGAAAAAGTGTGAATAAAAACAAACCCGAAATAGAGGTTTTTTCAATTTTCTCAAAAACGGTAAACAACACTATCGAAATCATTTTTGGCACACAGAAACTACTCGCCCACACGAACAAATCGATGTATAAAATTTTCGGAAATATTCAATTTTTCATTAAGAAATTTCAAACTGAAATATTATTATAGTCGATATTTCAGAAACGGTGATAGATAATCTAAAACGGATTGCGGCAACGTTTTCAGCGTGTCATTTTCTTATTAACACTCTTAGATTATTCACAGGAAATTCATTACTTTCCAAGACTCGAACGCCGAAATTTCTTGAAATTTCACTCAATTTTAACAAGCCATCGTGAAGGGAAAGAGCTACCGAAATATAATTTGCAAATTTTTAATCGACAGCAAAAATGCTTTCAGAAACGTTTTTCAATTTCGCTATAACTAAAATAATAATTTTCTCGCATTTTATCGTTTCTGCAAACTTGACTTCCCGGTTCGATGGAATTTTTTAATTAAAAGCCTCTTAGGAATATCACAGATCACATCTGAATCAATTGATGCCAACTACAAGTATCTGTGACAAGCCGTTATGACATCGTGAAATCTTCGGAAAATGCATGAAAATATATTTCATTATTTTTCAAGCGATTGGAAAATTTGAAAGTGTGTCTGAAAGTGTTTTCCCGGCTGGTTGTGAATATACAAACAGCATCTTGCTAGCCGCTTTTGGATTCGGAATAGGCCGAGTAGAATTTGTGGTTTTCATTTTGCTGGCAATAACAACTCCGAAAATGCACAATCCGACTTTATTAGACAATTCAGCAAACACAGAAGAGATTGGAATCTTCAGTTAGGCGATAAAAAAAAATTATTGATTGGGAGACGAAGTTGTCTATTTGGCCACGGGTGGCGCAAAGCGCGGTTATGCAATGAGCGAATAGGAAACTTGCAAACTTTCTGTTTGTTTTCGGGAAAATGTTAGGATTGTACGTCTCTATTCAATATTTTTAACGAAATTCGAAAAAAGGTTGACAATCTTGAAAAAAAAAATCGAAAAATGTTAGGTTAGATAGGTTACTTTTTTAATCAAAATTTTGCACAAAACTCGAAAAAGATTTAAAAATTTAAAAAAAAACGAAAAATTTTAGGTCAGATAAGATTTTTTTAATCAAAATTTTTCACAAAATACGAAAAAAGTTAAAAATTTTGAAAAAAAATTCGAAAAATGTTAGGTTAGATAGTACTTTTTTAATCAAAATTTTGATCATTTTTTTGGCTCGCGGCTTGATGTACTCTAACCAGAGATGCGTCAAATTTGACATTTGACAGGTGTCAACTGTCAGTCAACCAAGAAAATCTTGGAAAGTTGAGCACGCATATGCTCAACTTTTCATGTGCTCACGCCGTGACGTTTTCTAAGCAGACATACGTCAAATTTGACATTTGACAGGTGTCAACTGTCAGTTCAGCGAGCAAGCGAAATGAAATGCAGTTTGTGCAATGCTTTACTGCTCGGGCTCGCGGCATGGTGTTCTATAACCAGGCATGCGTCAAATTTGACATTTGACAGGTGTCATCTGTAAATCAACCGAGAAAATCTTGGAAAGTTCAGCACGCATGATCATGAAAATTTTTTAAAAAACCGAAAAATTTTAGGTTAGATAATACTTTTTTAATCAAAATTTTGCACCAATTTAAACAAAAAGTAAAGTATTTAAAAAAAGTATGTTATGTTAGGTTAGAATTTTGATTATGTCTATTCAAAATTTTGAACGAAATTCAAAAAAAGTTGACAATTCTAAAATTTTTTTTTTGAGTTAGGTTAGGTTAGGTTTTTTTCAAAACTCGAAAAAAATTTAAAATTTTGTAAAAAAAATTTTTTGCAAATTTTGAAAAAATTGAAAAATTTTGGGTTAGATAGTACTTTTTTAATAAAAAATTTGCCAAATTTTGAAAAAATCGAAAAATTTTAGGTTAGATAGTACTTTTTTAATAAAAATTTTGCAAAACTCGAAAAAGGTTAAAAATTTTGAAAAAACCGAAAAATTTTAGGTTAGATAGTACTTTTTAATCAAATTTTTGCACAAAATTCGAAAATAGTAAAGAAGTTTTGAAAAAAAAATCGAAAAATTTTAGGTTAGATTGTACGTTTATTCAAAATTTTGAACGAAATTCGAACAAGTTGAGGATTTTGAAAAAAAAACAAAAATTTTAGGTTAGATAGTACTTTTTTAATCAAAATCTTGCACGAAACTCGAAAAAGGTTGAAAATTTTGAAAAAAAAACGAAAAATTTTAGGTTAGATAGTACTTTTTTAATCAAACTTTTTCACAAAAGTCGAAAAAAGTAAAAAATTTTGAAAAAGAATCGAAAAATGTTAGGTTATTGTACGTCTATTCAAAATTTTCAACGAAATTCGAAAAAAGTTGACAATTTAAAAAAAAAATGGAAAAATTTTAGGTTAGATTAATTTTTACAAACATTTTCCAAAGCCAGACAAGACAAATTTGCATGGAATTTCCAAAATTTTTAAATCGTTCATATTTCGAAAAGCGTCGCGAATTTCGAAAATTACCCTGAAACAAATTTTGCAACAAATTTAATTTCCTATAAGAAACTTGCAAGTTTTCTTCAAAATTCGCGAGTTTCAATTGTTTTTACAAGCATTTTCCAAAGACAGACAAGGCAATTTGCATGGAATTTCCAAAATTTTTAAATCGTTAATAATTCGAAAACCGTCGCGAATTTTGAAAATTACCTTGAAATAAATTTTGCAGGAAATTTAATTTTCTATAAGAAACTTGCAAGTTTTCTTCAAAATTCGCGAGTTTTAATTGGTTTTACAAGCATTTTCCAAAGACAGACAAGACAATTTGCATGGAATTTTCAAAATTTTTAAATCTTTAATATTTCGAAAACCGTCGCGAATTTTGAAAATTACCCCGAAATAAATCTTGCAGGAAATTTAGTTTTCTATAAGAAAGTTGCAAGTTTTCTTAAAAATTCGCAAGTTTCAATTGTTTTTATAAGCATTTTCCAAAGGCAGACAAGACAATTTGCACGGAATTTCCAAAATTTTTAAATCGTTAATATTTCGAAAACCGTCGCGAATTTTGAAAATTACCCTAAAATAAATCTTGTAGGAAATTTAATTTTCATTTCGCTCCAGCAGCGCAACAGCACTAGCGCCAAAGGTGTCACTTTTAAGAACTTCATGACCGAAATATATTTCCTGAAAATCATTATTTATCAAGTGAATGGAAAATTCCAAAGTGTGTCTGAAAGTGTTTTCCCTGCTGGTTATAAATATATAATTTGCATTTTGCTAACAGCTTCCGTTCGCGAGTTATGGCTTGATAAAATTGGCAAAATCCTCCATGCGTCAAATTTGACATTTTACAGGTGTCAACTGTCAGTTAACCAAGAAAATCTTGGAAAGTTGAGCACGCATGTTCAAGGACAGCGCTCGAATGGGTGACCGCTCCGGATCACGACGTGACGTTTTCTAAGCAAACATACGTCAAATTTGACATTTGACAGGTGTCAACTGTCAGTTCAGCGAGATGAAATGAAATGCAGTTTTTGCAATGCTTTACTGCCCGGACTCGCGGCATGGTGTTCTACAACCAGACATGCGTCAAATTTGACATTTGACAGGTGTCATCGGTTAATCAACCGAGAAAATCTTGGAAAGTTCAGCACGCATGATCATGAAAAATTTTTAATAAACCGAAAAATTTTAGGTAAGATAATACTTTTTTAATCAAAATTTTGCACCAATTTCAAAAAAAAGTAAAAAATTTCAAAAAAAATCGAAAAATGTTATATTAGGTTAGGATTTTGATTGTACGTCTATTCAAAATTTTGAACGAAATTCGAAAAAAGTTGACAATTCTGAATTTTTTTTTTGAGTTAGGTTAGGTTAGGTTTTTTTCAAAACTCGAAAAAGATTTAAAATTTTGAAAAAAAAAATTTTGGCCAATTTTTCGAAAAATTTTAGGTTAGATAGTATTTTTTTAATAAAAATTTTGCCAAATTTTGAAAAAATCGAAAAATTTTAGGTTAGATAGTACTTTTTTAATAAAACTTTTGCAAAACTCGAAAAAGGTTGAAAATTTTGAAAAAACCGAAAAATTTTAGGTTAGATAGTACTTTTTTAATCAAAATTTTGTACAAAATTCGAAAAAAGTAAAGAAGTTTGAAAAAAAAATCGAAAAATTTTAGGTTAGATTGTACGTTTATTCAAAATTTTGAACAAAATTCGAAAAAGTTGAAGATTTTGAAAAAAAAAAAAAATTTTAGGTTAGTTAGTACTTTTTTAATCAAAATTTTGCACGAAACTCGAAAAAGGTTAAAAATTTTGAAAAAAACCGAAAAATTTTAGGTTAGATAGTACTTTTTTAATCAATTTTTCATAAAAGTCGAAAAAAGTAAAAAATTTTGAAAAAAAATCGAAAAATTTTAGGTTAGATTGTACGTCTATTCAAAATCTTGAACGAAATTCGAAAAAAGTTGACAATTTTGAAAAAAAAGGAAAAATTTTAGGTTAGATTACTTTTTACAAACATTTTCAAAAGCCAGACAAGACAATGCATGGAATTTCCAAAATTTTTAAATCGTTAATATTTCGAAAAGCGTCGCGAATTTTGAAAATTACCCTGAAACAAATTTTGCAACAAATTTAATTTCCTATAAGAAACTTGCAAGCTTTCTTCAAAATTCGCGAGTTTCAATTGTTTTTACAAGCATTTTCCAAAGACAGATAAGACAATTTGCATTTAATTTCCAAAATTTTTTAATTGTTAATATTTCGAAAACCGGTGCGAATTTTGAAAATTACCCTTAAATAAAACTAGCAGTAAATGTAATTTTCTATGAGAAACTTGCAAGTTTTCTTCAAAATTCGCGAGATTCAATTGTTTTTACAAGCATTTTCCAAAAACAGACAAAACAATTTGCATGGAATATCCAAAATTTTTAAAATCGTTAATATTTTGAAAACCGTCGCGAATTTTGAAAATTACCGCGAAATAAATTTTGCAGGGAATTGAATTTTCTATAAGAAACTTGCAAGTTTTCTTCAAAATTTGCGAGTTGCAATTGTTTTTACAAGCATTTTCCAAAGGCGGACAAGACAATTTGCATGGAATTTCCAAAATTTTTAAATCGTTAATATTTCGAAAACCGTCGCGAATTTTTGAAATTTTCCAAAAATAAATCTTGCAGATAATTTAATTTTCTATAAGCCTGCGCGAAAATTTGCCAAAAAATCTCGTTTTTCAACCGGTTTGCCGTGTCCGAAACCCATATCTCATATCAAAATGTTTCTCTCGCAGAACGACCAACACACATACGTAACTTGTGACATAAATATCGTGTCCAGTTAAGAATTTCGACCACACCTCAAAAACATTCAAATTTATTCCAAATTTGCGGACGGACGAATGGACCGACAACACGCACACCGCCGCACACATATTTTTCCCACCGACAGACAAACAGACGAGTTTCGCAGTTTTGTTTACCGAACGGTTTTTCCGCTCGCGCTCAACGAAGCAGATCGAACTAGTATTCACTTTCCAATACTAGTTTGAAACTGATTTGATTACGATATGTTTTCGGTACAAACACAAGATTTTCAACATCAATACACACGACAGAGACTCTCTTTTTAACAAGACTATGTATCTATACCTCATACCTATGTATCTATACCTTATACCTATGTATCTATACCTTCAGACTATGTATCTATATAGATGTAAGAATACATCAAACTTCGTACACTTCAGACTATGCATCTATATAGATTTAAGATTACATCACATTACGTACACTTCAGACTATGTATCTATATAGATGTAAGATTGCATCACACTACGTATACTTCAGACTATGTATTTATAGACATAGATGTTAGATATATATAGATTGTATATGTTAGATTGTAGTATCTATACAGTCTTATATCTATAAATTTAAACCGACTTATATCTATATAGATTTAAGATTCTATGAATTATAGCAACATATAGATACTTACTCCATGTTTTCGGTACGAACAGACAAACAGAGATTTCAAAATTAATACAGACGAGACAGACTCTCCATCTAGCAATAGACATATGCTCAGACTATGTATCTTTATAGATATAAGATTGTAGTATATATACAGTCTAATATATATATATATATATATATATATATATATATATATATATATATATATTATATATATATATATATATATATATATATATATAATATTTTAGTATTTATAGCGACTTATATTTATGTAGATACTATGCGGTTTAAGTGTGTGTATAGATATATAGATGCAAGATTTGGTTTTAAATATTATTAGAGAGAGTTTTTGGAACAGAGAGGACGGACAGATTTTCGTGTTTTTTATTGGCGTTTATCACGAAAGTCGTGCAAGAATTTGGGATGAAAGAAGATATGTATTCGAGTGAATAAATTTGCATTGTTTATTCAAATCCTGTTTATGAAATGTGTTTTTGGAAAATGCTTGCAAAACCAATTGAAACTCGCGAATTTTGGAGAAAACTTGTTTTTTCAAGAAAGTTTCTTGTAGGAAATTAAATTTCCTGTAAGATTTATTTTAGGGTAATTTTCAAAATTTGTAACGGTTTACGAAATATTAAGGATTTAAAAATTTCTTGCAAATTGTCTTGGTCTTTGGAAAATGCTTGTAAAAACAATTGAAACTCGCGAAATTTTGAAGAAACCTCGCAAGTTTCTCATAGAAAATTAAATTTCCTGCAAGATTTATTTCAGGGTAATTTTCAAAATTCGCGACGGTTTTCGAAATATTAACGATTTTAAAAATTAAAATTTTGGAAATTCCATGCAAATTTGTCTTGTCTGGCTTTTGAAAATGTTTGTAAAAACACTTGAAACTCGAAAATTTTCTAATTAATCTAACCTAAAATTTTTCCATTTTTTTTTTCAAAATTGTCAAAATTTTTCGAATTTCGTTCAAAATTTTGAATAGACGTAATCAATAATCTAACCTAACATTTTTCGATTTTTTTTCAAAATTTTTTACTTTTTTCGAATTTTGTGAAAAAATTTGATTAAAAGAGAGAACTATCTAACTTAAAATTTTTCGGTTTTTTCAAAATTTGGCAAAAACTTTTTTTTCAAAATTTTAAATCTTTTTCGAGTTTTGTGCAAAATCTTGATTAAAAACCTATCTAACCCAATTTTTTTTTTCAGAATTGTCAACTTTTTTCGAATTTCGTTTTTGAACAGACGTACAATCAAAATCCTAACCTAACCTAACATTTTTCGATTTTTTTTCAAAATTGCTTACTTTTTTCGAAATTGGTGCAAAATTTTGATTAAAAAAGTACTATCAACCTAACCTAACCTAAAATTTTTAGGTTTTTTAAAAAAAATTTCATGATCATGCGTGCTGAACTTTCCAAGATTTTCTCGGTTGATTAACAGTTGACACCTGTCAAATGTCAAATTTGACGCATGTCTGGTTATAGAACACCATGCCGCGAGCACGAGCAGTAAAGCATTGTACAAACAGCATTTCATTTCGCTTGCTCGCTGAACTGACAGTTGACACCTGTCAAATGTCAAATTTGACGCATCTCTGGTTAGAGAACGTCAAGCCGCGAGCCAAAAAAATAATCAAAATTTTGATTAAAAAAGTACTATCTAACCTAACATTTTTCGAATTTTTTTAAATTTTTTTTTCGTATTTTGTAAAAAATTTTGATTAAAAAAATCTTATCTGACCTAAAATTTTTCGTATTTTTTTTTAATTTTTAACCTTTTTCGAGTTTTGTGCAAAATTTTGATTAAAAAGGTACTATCTAATCTAACATTTTTCGATTTTTTTTTTTCAAAATTGTCAACGTTTTTCGAATTTCGTTCAAAATTTTGAATAGAGACGTGCAATCCTAACATTTTTTAGGAAACAAACAGAAAGTTTGCAAGTGTCCTATAAAAAATTAAATTTCCGGCAAAATTTATTTCAGGGTAATTTTCAAAATTCGCGACGGTTTTCGAAATATTAAGCATTTAAAAATTTTGGAATTTCCATGCAAATTTGTCTTGTCTGGCTTTTGAAAATGTTTGTAAAAACACTTGAAACTCGCGAATTTTCTAATTAATTAATTAACCTAAATTTTTTTATTAAATTAATTAAATTAATTAACCTAAATTAACCCAAAAGTTTTCTATTTTTTTTCAAATTTGTCAACTTTTTTCGAATTTCGTTCAAAATTTTGAATAGACGTACAATCTAACCTAAAATTTTTCGATTTTTTCAAAAATTGGCAAAAATTTTTCAAAATATTAAATCTTTTTCGAGATTTGTGCAAAATTTTCATTAAAAAAGTACAAATCTAACCTAAAATTTTTCGATTTTTTTTCAAAATTTTTCGATCAAAATTTTGAATGGACGTACAATCTAACCTAATTTTTCGTTTTTTTTTTAAAAATTTTCAACTTTTTTCGAGTTTCGTGCAAAATTTTGAATAGACGTACAATCTAACCTAACATTTTTCGGTTTTTTTCAATTTTTGTTACTTTTTTCAGATTTTGTGAAAAAAATGATTAAAAAGGTACAATTTTTCGATGTTTTCAAAATTTAGCAAAATTTTTTTTTTTCAAAATTTTTTACTTTTTTAGAAATTGGTGAAAAAAATTTGATTAAAAAAGTACTATCTAACCTAAAATTTTTCGTTTTTTTTTAATTTTTCATAATCATGCGTGCTGAACTTTCCAAGATTTTCTCGGTTGATTAACAGATGACAACTTTCAAATGTCAAATTTGACGCATGTCTGGTTATAGAACATCATGTCGCCAGCCCGAGCAGTAAAGCATTGCACAAACTGCATTTCATTTCGCTTGCTCGCTGAACTGACAGTTGACACCTGTCAAATGTGAAATTTGACGTATGTCTGCTTAGAAAACGCCACGTCGTGATCCGGAGCGTTCACCCATTCGAGCGTTGTCCTCGAACATGAGTGCTCAACTTTCCAAGATTTTCTCGGTTGACTGACAGTTGACACCTGTCAAATGTCAAATTTGACGCATCTCTGGTTAGAGAACGTCAAGCCGCGAGCCAAAAAAATGATCAAAATTTTGATTAAAAAGTACTATCTAACCTAATATTTTTCGAATTTTTTTCAAATTTTTTTTAGTATTTTGTGAAAAATTTTGATTAAAAAAATCTTATCTGACCTAAAATTTTTCGTTTTTTTTTGAAAATTTTTAACCTTTTTCGAGTTTTGTGCAAAATTTTGATTAAAAAAGTACTATCTAACCTAACATTTTTCGATTATTTTTTTTCAAAATTGTCAACCTATTTCAAATTTCGTTCAAAATTTTGAATAGAGACGTGCTAACATTTTTCAGAAAACAAACGGAAAGTTTGAAAGTTTCCTATAGAAAATTAAATTTCCTACAAGATTTATTTTAGGGTAATTTTCAAAATTCGCGATGGTTTTCGGAATATTAACGATTTAAAACTTCATGCAAATTCCATGCAAATTTGTCTTGTCTAACTTTTGAAAATGTCTGTAAAAACACTTGAAAAACTCGCGAATTTCAATATTTTGAATAGTACAATCTAATCTAACGTTTTTCGATTTTCTTTTAAAATTTTTTACATTTTTCGAATTTTGTGAAAAAAATTGATTAAAAAAGTACTATTGATTAAAAAATCTAACCTAAAATTTTTCGTTTTTTAGGAGTACTTTGTTGTCCGTCTGTCCGTCTGTCTGTCTGTTCGTCTGTCTTTCTGTCCGTCCGTCCGTCCGTCCGTCTGTCTGTCTGTCTGTCAAGACCATTTTTCTCAGGAACGCGTAGAGGTAAGGTAACAAGTTGAAATTTGTATCAAATACTCGGGTCGAGCTCTTTCAGCTGTAAAAAAATCAAACTTGTAAGTCAACGCGATCAAAACATATGACCGTTTATGTCGCATATTTTGTGATTTCTCAAGGGAATCAAAACCTATAGGGTACTTCCCGTTGACCTAGAATCATGAAATTTGGCAAGAAGCGGTGTCTTACAGCACATGTAAAGGGAAAAATCTGAAAACCGTAAATATGTAGTTTAATTACAAGAACAATGCGAATTTACTATTAGAAACTTATGAAAATACACTAATGTGTTGCGTGGTATGGTCAGGCACCAGAAGCATATGGGTTGCATACAGTTAGCTCCTCCTAAAGATACCTTACTTACAAGTCTATACGGATCCCTCGGTGCGCGAGTCACAACTCGCACTTGGCCGTTTTTTTTTTCAAAATTGTCAACTTTTTTCGAATTTCGTTCAAAATTTTGATTAAAAAAGTACTATCTAACCTAAAATTTGTTGATTTTTTTTCAAAATTTTCAACTTTTTTCGAATTTTGAGAAAAAAATTGATTAAAAAAGTACTATCTAACATAAAATTCTACGGTTTTTTTAAATTTTATAAAATTTTCAACTTTTTTCGAGTTACGTGCAAAATTTTGATGAAAAAGGTACTATCTAACCTAACATTTTTCGATTTTTTTTTTCAAAATAGTCAACCTTTTTCGAATGTCGTTCAAAATTTTGAATAGAGGCGTACAATCTAACCTAACATTTTTCGATTTTTTTTCAAATTTTTTTACTTTTTTCGAATTTCGTTCAAAATTTTAAAAAGACGTACAATCTAACCTAACATTTTTCGATTTTTTTTCAAAATTTTTTACTTTTTTCGAATTTTGTACAAAAGTATTATCCAACCTACAATTTTTCGATTTTTTCATAATTTGGCAAACATTTTTTCAAAATTTTAAATCTTTTTCGAGTTTTTGCAAAATTTTCATTAAAAAAGTACTATCTAACCTAAAAATTTTTTTTCAAAATTGTCAACTTTTTTCGAATCTCGTTCAAAATTTTGAACAGACGTGCAATCTAACCTAACATTTTTAGAATTTTTTTTTCAAAATTATCAACTTATCTAACATTTCTCGATTTTTTTTCAAAATTTTTTACTTTTTTCGAATTTTTTGAAAAAAATGATTAAAAAAGTACTATCTAACCTAAAATTCTTCGGTTTTTTACCTTTTTCGAGTTACGTGCAAAATTTTGATGAAAAAAGTACTATCTAACCTAACATTTTTCGATTTTTTTTTTTCAAAATTGTCAACCTTTTTCGAATGTCGTTCAAAATTTTGAATAGAGGCGTACAATCTAACCTAACATTTTTCGATTTTTTTTTTAATTTTTAACTTATTTCGTATTCTGACGTAATCTAACCTAACATTTTTCGATTTTTTTTCAAATTTTTAACTTATTTCGTATTTTGACGTAATCTAACCTAACATTTTTCGATTTTTTTTCAAAATTTTTTACTTTTTTCGAATTTTGTGCAAAAAAATGATTAAAAAAGTACTATCCAACCTACAATTTTTCGATTTTTTCATAATTTGGCAAACATTTTTTCAAAATTTTAAATCTTTCGAGTTTTGTGCAAAATTTTCATTAAAAAAGTACTATCTAACCTAAAAATTTTTTTTCAAAATTGTCAACTTTTTTCGAATCTCGTTCAAAATTTTGAACAGACGTGCAATCTAACCTAACATTTTTCGATTTTTTTTTCAAAATTATCAACTTTTTTAGAATTTCGTTCAAAATTTTGAAAAGATGTACAACCTAGATGATGTACTAACCACTAAACATTTTTCGAATTTTCTACAAAATTTTAAACTTTTTTCGTATTGTGTGAAAAATTTTAATTCAAAAAATCTTATCTGAACTAAAATTTGTCGTTTTTTTTTTTTAATTTTTTAATCTTTTTCGAGTTTTGTGCAAAATTTTGATTAAAAAAGTACTAACCAACCTAACATTTCTCGATTTTCTTTTCAAAATTGTCAACAGGTTTCAGTAAACCAACAGAAAGTTTGCAAATTTCCTATAGAAAATTAAATTTCCTGCAAGATTTATTTCAGGGTAATTTTCAAAATTCGCAACGGTTTTCGAAATATTAACGATTTAAAAATTTTGGAAATTTCGCGCAAATAATCTTGTCCATCGTTGGAAAACGCTTGTAAAATCAATTGAATCTCGCGTATTTTGAAGAAAACTTGCAAGTTTCTTATACAAAATTAAATTTCCTGCAAAATTTATTTTAAGGTAATTTTCAAAATTCGCGACGGTTTTCGAAATATTAACGATTTAAAATTTTTGGAAATTCCATGGAAATTATCTTGTCACTCTTTGGAAAATGCTTATAAAAACAATAGAAACTCGCGAATTTTGAAGAAAACTTGCAAGTTTCTTATAGAAAATTAAATTTCCTGCAAAATTTATTTCGGGGCAATTTTCAAAATTTGCAACGGTTTTCGAAATATTAAGGATTTAAAATTTTTGTAAATTTCTTGCAAATTATATTGTCGGTCTTTGGAAACTGCTTGTAAAAACAATTGAAACTAGCGAATTTTATAGAAAACTTGCAAGTTTCTTATAGAAAATTAAATTTCCTGCAAAATTAATTTTAGGGTAATTTTCAAAATTCGCGACGGTTTTCGAAATATTAACGATTTAAAAATTTTGGAAATTCCATGGAAATTATCTTGTCACTCTTTGGAAAATGCTTATAAAAACAATTGAAACTCGCGAATTTTGAAGAAAACTTGCATGTTTCTTATAGAAAATTAAATTTCCTGCAAAATTTATTTCAGGATAATTTTCAAAATTCGCAACAGTTTCCGAGATAACAACGAAATTTTTTTAAAACTTTGTCTGTGTAAAATCTTTGATAAAACAATAAAGATTCGCAAATTTTGGACCAAATCCAACAAGCTTGCAATCCGCTTCAAAAATTTGTCAAAATTCCGTTCGGAATCCGTGGAATCTCGTGCATTCGCTCGGCGTATTAATTTTTGTTAATTTTTTTCGTGGAGTTATGTGGAGAGAAATAAGTGTATGGAATCTGGATGGCCCGCGGGGATTCGTAACCAGTTTGGTTAGATCTTGGACATCTGTCCCTCGTATTAATGTCATTCTGATGCGGAAAGTTTTACTCGATGAGTGTTTATTGAGTATGCACGACTAGCAGGAAGCCTCGACTAGTCTAATTCGACTGAACTAGCTGGAATTTTCAAAATTTTTAAATATTTCGAAAACCATCGCGAATTTTGAAAATTACCCTGAAATAAATTTTGCAGAAAATTTAATTTTCTATAAGAAACTTGCAAGTTTTCCTCAAAATTCGCGAGTTTCAATTGTTTTTACAAGCATTTTCCAAAGACAGACAAGGAAATTTGCACGGAATTTCCAAAATTTTTAAATCGTTACTATTTCGAAAACCGTTGCGAATTTTGAAAATTACCCTGAAATAAATTTTGCAGGGAATTGAATTTTCTATAAGCAACTTGAAAGTTTTCTTCAAAATTCGCGAGTTTCAATTGTTTTTACAAGCATTTTCCAAAAACAGACAAGACAATATGCACGGAATTTCAAAATTTTTTAAATCGTTAATATTTCAAAAACCGTCGCGAATTTTGAAAATTACCTTAAAATAAATCTTGCAGAGAATTTAATTTTCTATAAGAAACTTGTAAGTTTTCTTCAAAATTCTCGAGTTTCAATTGTTTTTACAAGCATTTTCCAAAGACAGACAATACAATTTGCAAGGAATTTCCAAAATTTTTAAATCGTTAATATTTCGAAAACCGTCGCGAATTTTGAAAATTACCCTGAAATAAATCTTGCAGAGAATTTAATTTTCTATAAGAAAGTTGCAAGTTTTATACGAAATTCGCGAGTTTCAAATATTTTTACAAGCATTTTCCAGAGACAGACAAGACAATTTTCATGGAATTTCCAAAATTTTTAAATCGTTAATATTTCAAAAACCGTCGCGAATTTTGAAAATTACCTTAAAATAAATCTTGCAGAGAATTTAATTTTCTATAAGAAACTTGTAAGTTTTCTTCAAAATTCGCGAGTTTCAATTGTTTTTACAAGCATTTTCCAAAAACAGACAAGACAATATGCACGGAATTTCAAAATTTTTTAAATCGTTAATATTTCAAAAACCGTCGCGAACTTTGAAAATTACCTTAAAATAAATCTTGCAGAGAATTTAATTTTCTATAAGAAACTTGTAAGTTTTCTTCAAAATTCTCGAGTTTCAATTGTTTTTACAAGCATTTTCCAAAGACAGACAATACAATTTGCAAGGAATTTCCAAAATTTTTAAATCGTTAATATTTCGAAAACCGTCGCGAATTTTGAAAATTACCCTGAAATAAATCTTGCAGAGAATTTAATTTTCTATAAGACACTTGCAAGTTTTCTTCAAAATTCGCGAGTTTCAACTGTTTTTACAAGCATTTTCCAAAAACAGACAAGACAATTTGCAAGGAATTTCCAAAATTTTTAAATCGTTAATATTTCAAAAACCGTCGCGAATTTTGAAAATTACCTTAAAATAAATCTTGCAGAGAATTTAATTTTCTATAAGAAAGTTGCAATTTTTATACGAAATTCGCGAGTTTCAATTGTTTTTACAAGCATTTTCCAAAGACAGACAATACAATTTGCAAGGAATTTCCAAAATTTTTAAATCGTTAATATTTCAAAAACCGTCGCGAATTTTGAAAATTACCCTGAAATAAATTTTGCAGGAAATTTAATTTTCTATAAGAAACTTGCAAGTTTTCTACAAAATTCGCGAGTTTCAACTGTTTTTACAAGCATTTTCCAAACACAGACAAGACAATTTGCAAGGAATTTCCAAAATTTTTAAATCGTTAATATTTCGAAAACCGTCGCGAATTTTGAAAATTACCCCAAAATAAATCTTGCAGGGAATTTAATTTTCTATAAGAAACTTGCAAGGTTTCTTCAAAATTCGCGAGTTTCAATTGTTTTTACAAGCATTTTCCAAAGACAGACAAGACAATCTGCATGGAATTTCCAAAATTTTCAAATCGTCAATATTTCGAAAACCGTCGGGAATTTTGAAAACTACCCCGAAATAAATTTTGCAGGAAATTTAATTTTCTATTAGAAACTTGCAAGTTTTTTGCAAGAATTTCCAAAATTCCTTGAGTTTTTTCGTCACTTCCTCCAAGCCTTTTGTAGTCTCCGCCTGGAGGTAATTCCATCTGATAATCTCAAGGGATAATTCCTCTCTTCCGGCCTAACGTTCTCCTCTAACTAGGCGTCATGCTGTCTGCCACCAGCGAAAACCATTTAATGCTGAGGTCATCCACATTTCATGCTAATTATATAATTCCCTCATTGTCAACTACCTACACTCACACTAACAGCAGAAACGTTTCCAGTTCCACGTCCTATTCACACAAAGACTCATTCTTGAGATTCGAAAAATGTTGCGTTTAAAGCTTCCTATTAGCCAAGTGTTTGAGAATTTTTGCGGAAACTTAATCGCTGCCAGTAGCAAATTTAATTTGCTATAAGATTTGTTTCAGCAAAATTTGCGAAATTCGCAACGGTTTTTGATATATTGTCGATTTAAAAATCTTTTGTTTGTGTTTTGTTTGAAAATCTTTGGGAAAACAATTGAAACTTGCGAACTTTGTGGAAAACTTACAAGTTTCTCATAGAAAATTAAATTTGCTGTAAGATTTATTTCGGGGTAATTTTCAAAATTCGCGACGGTTTTCCAAATATTGGCGATTTGAAAATTTTGGAAATTCCTTGCAAATTGTCTTGTCTGTCTTTGGAAAATGCTTGTAAAAGCCAATTAAACTCGCGAATTTTGAAGAAAACTTGCAAGTTTCTTATAAGCAATTAAATTTGCTGCAAGATTTATTTCAGGGTAATTTTCAAAATTCGCGACGGTTTTCGAAATGTTAACGATTTAAAAATTTTGGAAATTCCTTGCAAATTATCTCGTCTGTCTTTGGAAAATGCTTGTAAAAACCAATTAAACTCGCGAATTTTGAAGAAAACTTGCAAGTTTCTTATAGAAAATTAAATTTCCTGCAAGATTTATTTCAGGGTAATTTTCAAAATTCGCGACGGTTTTCGAAATATTGGCGATTTGAAAATTTTGGAAATTCCTTGCAAATTGTCTTGTCTGCCTTTGGAAAATGCTTGTAAAAATCAACTAAACTCGCGAATTTTGAAGAAAACTTGCAAGTTTCTTATAGAAAATTAAATTTCCTGCAAGATTTATTTCAGGGTAATTTTCAAAATTCGCGACGGTTTTCGAAATGTTAACGATTTAAAAATTTTGGAAATTCCTTGCAAATTATCTTGTCTGCCTTTGGTAAATGCTTGTAAAAACAAATGAAACTCGCGAATTTTGAAGAAAGCTGTCAAGTTGCTTATAGAAAATTATATTGCCTGCAAAATTTATTTCAGGATAATTTTCAAAATTCGCGACGGTTTCGGAAATATTGACGATTTAAAAATTTAGTAAATTACATGCAACTTGCCTTGTCTGCCTTTGGAAAATGCTTGTAAAAACAGTTGAAACTCGCGAATTTTGAAGAAAACTTGCAAGTTTCTTATAGAAAATTAAATTTCCTGCAAGATCTATTTTTGGCAAATTTTCAAAATTCGCGACGGTTTTCGAAATATTAACGATTTAAAATTTTTTGGAAATTCCTTGCAAAATATCTTGTCTGCCTTTGGAAAATGCTTGTAAAAACAATTCAAACTCGCGAATTTTGAAGAAAACTTGCAAGTTTCTTATATAAAATTAAATTTCCTGCAAGATCTATTTTTGGCAAATTTTCAAAATTCGCGACGGTTTTCGAAATATTAACGATTTAAATGTTTTGGAAATTCCTTGCAAATTATTTTGTCGCTCTTTGGAAAATGCTTGTAATAACAAATGAAAATCGCGAATTTTGAAGAAAACTTGCAAGTTTCTTATAGAAAATTAAATTTCCTGCAAGATTTATTTCAAGGTAATTTTCAAAATTCGCGACGGTTTTCGAAATATTGGCGATTTAAAAATTTTGGAAATTCCATGCAAATTATCTTGTCTGCCTTTGGAAAATGCTTGTAAAAACAATTAAAACTCGCGAATTTTGAAGAAAACTTGCAAGTTTCTTATAGAAAATTAAATTTCCTGCAAGATCTATTTCTGGCAAATTTTCAAAATTCGAGACGGTTTTCGAAATATTACCGATTTAAAATTTTATGGAAATTCCTGGCAAATTATATTGTCGCTCTTTGGAAAATGCTTGTAAAAACAAATTAAACTCGCGAATTTTGAAGAAAACTTGCAGGTTTCTTATAGAAAATTAAATTTCCTGCAAAATTTATTTCAGAGAAATTTTCAAAATTCGCAACGGTTTTCGAAATATTAACGATTTAAATATTTTGGAAATTCCATGCAAATTATCTTGTCCGTCTTTGGAAAACGCTTGTAAAAACAATATAAACTGGCGAATTTTGAAGAAAGCTTGCAATTTCCTTATAGCAAATTAAATTTCCTGCAAGATTTATTTTAGGGTAATTTTCAAAATTCGCGACGGTTTTCGAAATATTAACATTTTAAAAATTTTGGAAATTCCTTGCAAATTGTCTTGTCTGTCTTTTGAAAATGCTTGTAAAAACAATTGCGATTCGCAAATTTTGAAGAAAACTTCCAAGTTTCTTATAGAAAATTAAATTTGCTGCAACATTTATTTCAGGGTAATTTTCAAAATTCGCGACGGTTTTCGAAATATTAACTTTTGTTGGAAATTCCATGCAAATAATCCAGTCCGTCTTTGGAAAATGCTTGTAAAAATGATTGAAGCTCGCGAATTTTTAAGAAAACTTGCAAGTTTCTTATAGAAAATTGAAGCTCGCACAAATTTTATTTCTGCAAAATTTTCGAAATTCGCGACAGTTTTCGAGATATTCTCGCTTAAACGCAAAACAAAAATGAAAAACTGATGACTTACCTTGAATAAAATTGACAAATTTTCCAACAACAACAAAACAAACAAACAAATTCGCACAAAACTAAACTCGCAAAACTTTTCACATTTCCCACAAATAATCCAACAAAATGTTTAACAATCCAAAAGCAAAAAGTTAACTAAATCCAAGTGTTGTGTGTGCGAAAACTTTTTGGCAATTTCCAGGCGATTTCATCCGAAAACCGCGAGGAAACGCAAGCAATTCCGCCGAGCTGAGCAAATTAGGAAACGGCGACACCCACGCACTCACAGAATTACTGGCCAACAAAACACACGTCTCGAAACCGAACAGACGGACGGACTCCTGGGCGAAAACCGTTTTGCGAAAATTTTCGCTGTTTTTGTCTCGGTGTAGACTCGCTGTCGCTGGGCTGTGACCGCCGTCAGGCCGAGAGATAAAACTCGACTTGCACGTAAAACTATCTGTATACGAGTTTCGAGTGTACTAGCTCGAGAAATAATATATGTAATATGCTCGTTATAAAACCTGATTTAGATTTATACTTTATCTCTGTTTCTCCGCGCGTTTTTTCCTCTCGCCCGAGTTTTATTATGTAATTTTTACACGAACCGAAACAGCTACGACGATGCTTTTAACGGATCCTTGGAAGGAATTTCATTCCCTACAACTTTTACTTCAAACAATTTTTTCCAAATTTCACCCGTTTTTGAAATATTTCGGGTTAAACTCTTCCCTGATATTTTTTCGGCAATTCCTTGAACAAAAAAGCCACTGAGACTTGCGAATTTTCGCGGAAATTTAACGGTTTCTTGCTGGAAATTAAATTCCCGATGCGATTTATTTCGCGGAAATTTATAAAATTCGCGATGGTTTTCAAAATATTAACGATTTAAAATTTTTTTAAATTCCTTGCAAATTGTCTAGTCGGTCGTTGGAAAATGCTTGTAAAAACTATTGATACTCGCGAATTTTGAAGAAAACTTGCAAGTTTCTTATAGAAAATTAAATTTCCTGCAAGATTTATTTCAGGGTAATTTTCAAAATTCGCGACGGTTTTCGAAATATAGACGCTTTAAAAATTTTGGAAATTCCATGCAAATTATCTTGTCTTTCTTTGGAAAATGCTTGTAAAAACAATTGAAACTCGCGAATTTTGAAGAAAACTTGCAAGTTTCTTATAGAAAATTAAATTTCCTGCAAGATTTATTTCAGGGTAATTTTCAAAATTCGCGACGGTTTTTGAAATATTGACGCTTTAAAAATTTTGGAAATTCAATGCAAATTATCTTGTCTGTCCTTGGAAAATGCTTGTAAAAACAATTGAAACTCACGAATTTTCAAGAAAACTTGCAAGTTTCTAATAGAAAATTAAATTTCCTGCAAGATTTATTTCAGGGTAATTTTCAAAATTCGCGACGGTTTTCGAAATATTAACGATTAAAAAATTTTGGAAATTGCCAGCAAATTATCTTGTCAATCTTTTGAAAATGCTTCTAAAAACAATTGAAACTCGCGAATTTTGAAGAAAGCTTGCAAGTTTCTTATAGAAAATTAAATTCCCTGCAAGTTTTATTCCGCGCAAATTTTCAAAATTCGCGACGGTTTGCGAAATATCGGCGAGTTTTGCATCACGCGACCGTTGCGACTTGTTTGTCGGTTACTGGTGGAAACTTGTCGGGAATATTTGAGCGTTGACGTAATTTTTGAATAAAATAAATTTATTCAAATAACATTTAAACTTAATGCAATCTGCTGACATTGTGCACAAGTGCGAAATTAAAATTCATTAGATGAATAATAACTTTATGAATGAAACACAAGGACGGCCGGATATTGCGAAAACCGTCGCGAATTTTGAAAATTTGCCTGAAATAAATCTTGCAGGAAATTTAATTTTCTATGAGAAACTAGCAAGTTTTCTTCAAAATTCGCGAGTTTCAATTGTTTTTGCAAGCATTTTCCAAAGACAGACAAGACAATTTGCTTGGAATTTCCAATTTTTTTAAATCGTCAATATTTCGAAAACCGTCGCGAATTTTGAAAATTACCCTGAAATAAATCTTGCAGAAAATATAATTTTCTATAAGCACCTTGCAAGTTTTATTCAAAATTCGCGAGTTTCAACTGTTTTTACAAGAATTTACCAAAGGCAGACAAGATAATTTGCAAGGAATTTCCAAAAAATTTTAAATCGTTATTATTTCGAAAACTGACGCGAATTTTGAAAATTACCCATAAATAAATTTTGCAGGAAATTTAACTTTCTATAAGAAACTT
Source organism: Phosphuga atrata (assembly GCA_944588485.1). Taxonomy (NCBI): domain Eukaryota; kingdom Metazoa; phylum Arthropoda; class Insecta; order Coleoptera; family Silphidae; genus Phosphuga; species Phosphuga atrata. Next base: position 9,181,597 of record OX155908.1, on the reverse strand, counting down.
GCAAGGTTTCTTCAAAATTCGCGAGTTTCAACTGTTTTTACAAGACTTTTCCAAGGACAGACAAGACATATTGCATTGAATTTCCAAAATTTTTAAATCGTTAATATTTCGAAAACCGTCGCGAATTTTGAAAATTACCCTGAAATAAATCTTGCAGGAAATTTAATTTTGCTATAAGAAACTTGCAAGTCTTCTCCAAAATTCGCGAGGTTCAACTGTTTTTACAAGCATTTTCCAAAGACAGACAAGACAATTTGCATGGAATTTCCAAAATTTTTAAATCGTTAATATTTCGAAAACCGTCGCGAATTTTGAAAATTACCCCGAAATAAATCTTGCAGGAAATTTCATTTTCTATCAGAAACTTGCAAGTTTGCTTCAAAATTCGCGAGTTTCAAATGTTTTTACAAGCATTTTCCAAAGACCGACTAGATAATTTGCATGGAATTTCCAAAATTTTTAAATCGTTAATATTTCCAAAACCCTCGCGAATTTTGAAAATTACGCTGAAATAAACCTTGCAGGAAATTTAATTTTCTATAATAAACTTGTAAGTTTTCTTTAAAATTCGCGAGTTTCAACTGTTTTTACAAGCATTTTCCAAAGACAGACTAGACAATTTGCATCTAAATTTTTAAATCGTTAATATTTCGAAAATCCTCGCGAATTTTGAAAATTTCCCGGAAATAAATCCTGCAGAGCATTCAATTCCCTACAAGATACCCTCAACATTTTCCCAAAAAAATTACGAGAAATCCTCTAAAAATTACTTTAAAGCCAAGACTATACACAGAAAACTCAATTCTATCAATCTGTTCTAGGCAACCCAACATACACACCTATATAAATGTAAGTTTTCTCTTCTAATACAGTAATTGAATTAGACTAAGAAGACCTAGTCTAGATTAAGTTTATTTGATCTAGATTACTCAGTCCTGTCAGAGACTATTCAGTGAGGACTTTGTCTAGACTAGTCAGTAAAGATTTAATGTAGACTAGTGAGTGAAGGCTTTATCTGAAGACTTAATCTAGATTAGTTAATAAAGACCTAGTCTAGATTAAGTCTATTTGATCTAGATTAGTTTAGGTTAGGATTAGTCAATCTAGTCATTGAAGACTTAGTGTAGACTAGTCAATGAAGACTTAGTCTAGACTAGTTAATGAGGACTTTGTCTGGATTAAGTCTAATTGGTCTTGCTTAGACAATCTAGCCACTGACTATTCAGTAAAGACTTAGTCTAGTGAGTGAGGAGTCTTAGACTAGTGAGAGACTAGTGAGTCTTGACTAGTGAATGAAGACTTGATCTAGACTAGTCAGTGCAGACTAGCCTAGATTAAGTTTGATTGGACTAGTTTAGTCAATCTAGTCAAATACTTATCAGTGAAGACTTTGTATAGACTAGTCAGTAAAGATTTAATCTAGACTAGCGAGTGTAGACTTAGTCTAGACTAATTGACGAGGATTTTGTCTAGATTAAGTCTAATCGCTCTAGGTTAAGTTATCTAATTAAAGACTAATCAATGAAGACTTAGTCTAGACTAGATGGAGACTTAGTCAAGACAAGTAGGGAAAGGTGATAGCGCCACCTTCCCACCTTCTCCCGACCAATGCCACTCCCGGTTTCCGGTTTAGACTTCCGGTTTCTGGAACAGTTTAAGAGGGTGTGAGGTCTATTTTTAATCAGCTTAAGAACATATTTAGAGGATGTGAGGTCTATGTTACCCCACGTGTGAGGTCTATGTAGCCCCACGTGTGAGGTCTATGTAGCCCCACGTGTGAGAGGCTCGATGCTACTAGAGAAAAAACAATAAATTGATCGCTTGCAAAGTGTGAAATGACACAAAATATAAACCACACGTGTGAGGTCTATGTAGCCCCACGTGTGAGGTCTATGTAGCCCCACGTGTGAGGTCTATGTAACCCCACGTGAGTGGTCTATGTAGCCCCACGTCTGAGGTCTATGTAGCTCCACGTGTGAGGTCTATGTAGCCCCACGTGTGAGGTCTATGTAGCCCCACGTGTGAGGTCGATGTAGCCCCACGTGTGAGGTCTATGTAGCCCCACGTGTGAGGTCTATGTAGCTCCACGTGTGAGAGGTTCGATGCAACTAGAGAAAAAACAATAAATTGATCGCTTGCAAAGTGTGAAATGACCCAAAATATAAGCCCCACGTGTGAGGTCTATGTAGCCCCACGTGTGAGGTCTATGTAGCCCCACGTGTGAGGTCTATGTATCCCCACGTGTGAGTTCTATGTAGCCCCACGTCTGAGGTCTATGTAGCCCCACGTGTGAGGTATATGTAGCCCAACGTGTGAGGTCTATGTAGCCCCACTTGTGATGTCTATGTAGCCCCACGTGTGAGGTTCTTAAGCTGATTAAAAAATAGACCTCACACGTGGGGCTACATAGACCTCACACGTGGGGTAACATAGACCTCACACCCTCTTAACTTGTTCCAGAAACCGGAAGTCTAAACCGGAAGTGGCCAAGGTCGGAAGGCGGGAGAAGTTGGCGCCAGAACGAATCATCTTTCCTTACTAAGGCAGCTCAGTGAAGACTTAGTCTAGACTAGTTAACGAAGGCGTAGTCTAGATTAAGTCTATTTGATCCAGATTAGTCAATCTAGTCAGTGAAGACTCAGTCTAGCGAAATCAGTGAAGACTTAGTCTAGACTAGTCAATGAAGGCTTAGTCTAGACTAGTCAATGAAGACTTAGTCTAGACTAGTTATTGAAGACTTTGTCTAGATTAAGTCTAATTGATCTTGCCTAGTCAATCTAGCCAGAGACTAGTCAGTAAAGAGTTAGTCCAGACTAGTAAGTGAAGACTTGATCTAGACTAGTCAGGGTAGACTTTGTCTAGACTAGTTAACGAAGACTTAGTCCAGATTGAGTCTAATTGATCTAGATTAGTCAATCTAGTCAGTGAAGACTCAGTCTAGACAAATCAGTGAGGACTTAGTCTAGATTAGTCAATGAAGACTTAGTCTAGACTAGTCAATGAAGACTTAGTCTAGACTAGTTATTGAAGACTTTGTCTAGATTAAGTCTAATTGATCTTGCCTAGTCAATCTAGCCAGAGACTAGTCAGTAAAGAGTTAGTCCAGACTAGTAAGTGAAGACTTGATCTAGACTAGTCAGGGTAGACTTTGTCTAGACTAGTTAACGAAGACTTAGTCCAGATTGAGTCTAATTGATCTAGATTAGTCAATCTAGTCAGTGAAGACTCAGTCTAGACAAATCAGTGAGGACTTAGTCTAGATTAGTCAATAAAGACTTAGTCTAGGCTAGTCAATGAAGACTTTGTCTAGACTAGTTAACGAAGACTTAGTCCAGATTGAGTCTAATTGATCTAGATTAGTCAATCTAGTCAGTGAAGACTCAGTCTAGACAAATCAGTGAGGACTTAGTCTAGATTAGTCAATGAAGGCTTAGTCTAGACTAGTCAATGAAGACTTAGTCTAGACTAGTTATTGAAGACTTTGTCTAGATTAAGTCTAATTGATCTTGCCTAGTCAATCTAGCCAGAGACTAGTCAGTAAAGAGTTAGTCCAGACTAGTAAGTGAAGACTTGATCTAGACTAGTCAGGGTAGACTTTGTCTAGACTAGTTAACGAAGACTTAGTCCAGATTGAGTCTAATTGATCTAGATTAGTCAATCTAGTCAGTGAAGACTCAGTCTAGACAAATCAGTGAGGACTTAGTCTAGATTAGTCAATAAAGACTTAGTCTAGGCTAGTCAATGAAGACTTTGTCTAGACTAGTTAACGAAGACTTAGTCCAGATTGAGTCTAATTGATCTAGATTAGTCAATCTAGTCAGTGAAGACTCAGTCTAGACAAATCAGTGAGGACTTAGTCTAGATTAGTCAATGAAGACTTAGTCTAGACTAGTCAATGAAGACTTTGTCTAGACTAGTTAACGAAGACTTAGTCCAGATTGAGTCTAATTGATCTAGATTAGCCAATCTAGTCAGTGAAGACTCAGTCTAGACAAATCAGTGAAGACTTAATCTAGACTAGTCAATGAAGGCTTAGTCTAGGTTAGTCAATGAAGACTTAGTCTAGACTGGTTAACGAAGACTTAGTCCAGATTGAGTCTAATTGATCTAGATTAGTCAATCTAGTCAGTGAAGACTCAGTCTATACAAATCAGGGAGGACTTAGTCTAGATTAGTCAATGAAGACTTAGTCTAGACTAGTTAACGAAGACTTAGTCCAGATTGAGTCTAATTGATCTAGATTAGTCAATCTAGTCAGTGAAGACTCAGTCTATATAAATCAGGGAGGACTTAGTCTAGATTAGTCAATGAAGACTTAGTCTAGACTAGTCAATGAAGACTTTGTCTAGACTAGTTAACGAAGACCTTGTCTAGATTAAGTCTAATTGATCTTAGCTTAGCCAAAGACTAGTCAGTAAAGACTTAGTCTAGACTAGTGAGTGAAGACTTGATCTAGACTAGTCAGTGTAGACTCTAGACTAAGTCTACACTGACTAGTTAACGAAAACTTAGTCTAGATTAAGTCTAATTGATCTAGATTAGTCAATCTAGTCTTAAGGAGGTGATAATGATTAAATAGACTACACGTTTATTAGTCAATTCGTTTATAAATCTTAAACAATAAGTCTGTACACTTGACTTCCGACACCGAATAAGAAAAAATCTTATATACAATCTACACTTACGACTAATTAGTCTGAACGTTCCATTTAAGTCTTAACGCACAGTCTAGACTGATCCTAACAGCTTTGATCACTCTGACTTAACACTAATCAAGTTTACTAAATCTAGACTAACACTAAACCAAACGAGTCGGTACTAATTGAAACATGTTTTACAAATTGTCTAAACTGTCTAGGTTTGCTTAGTCTAACTCAATAGGTTATAGACGACAATAGTTTCAGTCTAATCTTGTATTTAGTCTATAGATTTAAGTCCATATCATATCTTGGTTTAGGCGTTACGGCTAAGACTATCAATGTAGTCTTGACTAACAAGATTTAGACTACATTTGAGACGGAGCACTAATAGTCTATAACCTATCGATTCAAGACTAACTAGTCTATAGACTATCAATGTACTCTTGACTTAACAAGATTTAGACTACATTTGAGACTGAGCACTAATAGTCTATAACCCATCAATTTAAGACTAACTAGTCTATAGACTATCTAGTTTTGACTAACAAGATTTAGACAACATTTGAGACTGAGCACTAGTAGTCTATAACCTATCAATTCAAGACTAACTAGTCTATAGACTATCAATGTAGTCTTGACTTAACAAGATTTAGACTACATTTGAGACTGAGCACTAGTAGTCTATAACCTATGAATTCAAAACTAACTAGTCTATAGACAATCAATGTAGTCTTGACTAACAAGATTTAGACTTTACATTTGAAGCTGAACACTAGTAGTCTATATCCTATCAATTTAAGACTAACTAGTCTATAGACTATCAATGTAGTCTTGATTAACAAGATTTAGACTACATTTGAGACTGAGCACTAGTAGTCCATAATCTATAAATTCAAGACTAACTAGTCTATAGACTATCAATGTAGTCTTAACTAACAAGATTTAGACTACATTTGAGACTGAGCACTAGTAGTCTATAACCTATCAATACAAGACTAACTAGTCTATAGACTATCAATATAGTCTTGACTAACAAGATTTAGACTTTACATTTGAGACTGAGCACTAATAGTCTATAATCTATTAATTCAAGACTAAATAGTCTATAGACTATCAATGTAGTCTTGACTAATAAGATTTAGACTACATTTGAAACTGAGCACTAGTAGTCTACAACCCATCAATTCAAGTCTAACTAGTCTATAGACTATCAATGTAGTCTTGACTAACAAGATTTAGACTACATTTGAGACTGAGCACTAGTAATCTATAACCTATCAATTCAAGACTAACTAGTCTATAGATTATCAATGTAGTCTTGATTAACAAGATTTAGACTACATATGAGACTGAGCACTAATAGTCTATAACCTATCAATTTAAGACTAACTAGTCTATAGACTATCAATGTAGTCTTGACTAACAATATTCAGACTTTACATTTGAGACTGAGCACTAATAGTCTATAACCTATCGATTCAAGACTAACTAGTCTATAGACTATCAATATAGTCTTGACTAACAAGATTTAGACTCTACATTTGAGACTGAGCACTAATAGTCTATAACCTAGCAAGTCAAGACTAACTAGTCTATAGACTATCAATGTAGTCTTGACTAACAAGATGCAGACTACATTTGAGACTGAGCACTAGTAGTCTATAACCTATCAATTCAAGACTAACTAGTCAATAGACTATCAATGTAGTCTTGGAGACGCAACACTAATAGTCTATAACCTATCAATTTAAGACTAGCAAGTCTATAGACTATCAATGTAGTTTTGACTAACAAGGTTTAGACTACATTTGAGACTGAGCACTAGTAGTCTATAACTTATCAATTCAAGACTAACTAGTCTAAAGACTATCAATATACTCTTGACTAACAAGATTTAGACTTTACATTTGAGACAAAGCACTAATAGTCTATAGCCCATCAATTGTAGACTAGCTCGGTTATAATCGCAAATAAGTCTAAACTAACTAGTCTATAGACTATCTCTGCAATTTAGATTAAGAAGATTTAGACTTAACATTTGAGACTAACCTCTAGTAGTCATAGCCCATCAATACAAGACTAGCGCAGTGTAGTCTTGACTAACATAAATTTACGTTTTTGATTATCTTATTAGTCTATAGACTATCAAAGTTTTAATTGTAATTGTAGCCTAAAGACTATCTAGTTTCAGACATTAAGACTAACTTATCGACTATTAAAACAGAGTTCTGGGAATTTAGACTTAGTCTGCATAACGAAGGCACTTCAAAGGTTTAGACAATTAGTCTAGCCTAAACCGCGAATAGACTGAATTGATAATTCCGGCTCAATATTAGATTTGGTTGCAATAAATTTGTCTTAGTCTAAACAGAGTTTGAACTTTGCTGGAGAAAGGCTAGACTTAGTCTGGATAGTGTCTAGACTTAGCCTGGACAGAGACTAGATTTAGCATGGATAGAGTCTAGATTTTGTAAGGGCTAAGGATTAGACTAAACTAAGACTAGTCTTTTCTGACTTAGTCTAGAGTCTAGACTAAGAGAACAGAACAGACTAGTCTTAGTCTAGACCAAATCAGAAGAGACTAGTCTTAGTCTAGACTCTAGACTAAGAGTAGTCTCTTCTGACTTAGTCTAGACTAAGACTAGTCTCTTCTGACTTAGGCTAGACTAAGACTAGTCTCTTCTGACTTAGTCTAGACTAAGACTAGTCCCTTTTGATTTGGTCTAGACTAAGACTAGTCTCTTCTGGCTTAGTCTAGACTAAGACTAGTCTTTTCTGATATAGTCTAGACTAAGACTAGTCTCTTCTGATTTGGTCTAGACTAAGACTAGTCTGTTCTGACTTAGTCTAGAGTCTAGACTAAGAGAACAGAACAGACTAGTCTTAGTCTAGACCAAATCAGAAGAGACTAGTCTTAGTCTAGACTCTAGACTAAGAGTAGTCTCTTCTGACTTAGTCTAGACTAAGACTAGTCTCTTCTGACTTAGGCTAGACTAAGACTAGTCTTTTCTGACTTAGTCTAGACTAAGACTAGTCCCTTTTGATTTGGTCTAGACTAAGACTAGTCTCTTCTGGCTTAGTCTAGACTAAGACTAGTCTTTTCTGATATAGTCTAGACTAAGACTAGTCTCTTCTGATTTGGTCTAGTCTGTTCTGACTTAGTCTAAACTAAGAGTAGTATCTTCTGACTTAGTCTAGACTAAGACTAGTATCTTCTGACTTAGGCTAGACTAAGACTAGTCTCTTCTGACTTAGTCTAGACTACGACTAGTCCCTTTTGATTTGATCTAGACTAAGACTAGTCTCTTCTGGCTCTTAGTCTAGATTAAGACTAGTCTTTTCTCACTTAGTCTAGACTAAGACTAGTCTTAGTCTAGACCAAATCAGAAGAGACTCTTCTTAATCTAGACTCTAGACTAAGAGTAGTCTCTTCTGACTTAGTCTAGACTAAGACTAGTCCCTTTTGATTTGGTCTAGACTAAGACTAGTCTCTTCGGGCATAGTCTAGACTAAGACTAGTCTTTTCTGACTTAGTCTAGACTAAGAGTAGTCTCTTCTGACTTAGTCTAGACTAAGACTAGTCTCTTCTGTCTTAGTCTAGACTAAGACTAGTCCCTTTTGATTTGATCTAGACTAAGACTAGTCTCTTCTGGCTCTTAGTCTAGACTAAGACTAGTCTTTTCTGACTTAGTCTAGACTAAGACTAGTCTCTTCTGATTTGGTCTAGACTAAGACTAGTCTCTTCTAACTTAGTCTAGACTAATACTAGTCTTTTCTGACTTTGTCTAGACTAAGACTAGACTCTTCTGACTTAGTCTAGACTAAGACTAGACTCCTCTGATTTGGTCTAGACTAAGACTAGTCTCTTCTTACTTAGTCTAGACTAATACTAGTCTTTTCTGACTTAGTCTAGACTAAGACTAGTCTCTCCTGACTTAGTCTAGACTAATACTAGTCTTTTCTGACTTAGTCTAGACTAAGACTAGCCTCTTCTGATTTGGTCTAGACTGAGACTAGTCTCTTCTGACTTAGTCTAGACTAAGATTAGTTTTTTCTGACTTTGTCTAGACTAAGACTAGTCTTAGTCTAGACAAAGTTTAGACGTTAGTCTAGACTAAGTCTCTTCTGACTTAGTCTAGACTAAGACTAGTCTCTTCTGACTTAGTCTAGACCAATACTAGTCTCTTCTGATTTGGTCTAGACTAAGACTAGTCTCTTCTGACTTAGTCTAGACTAAGACTAGTCTTTTCTGACTTTGTCTAGACTAAAACTAGTCTCTTCTTACTTAGACTAAAGCACATGGCTTCACAGAATTAGTCTAGACTAAACCACAAATAGAGATTCTGAAAAGGGTTTAGTATAGACTTAGTAAGGACTAAGTGCTAGTCTAGACTAAAGCTTATGACTTGTTTTTGATATTGGATTTAGACTAAAACTTGAGGTTTAGTCCAGTACTGCAGATGTAGTCTAGTCAAACAAACACTGCAGTCTAAGAAACAAAGGAATAACTAAACTTGTTACAAATTTATTACTTATAGACCAAGTCCAAACTCGTGATTACAGTCCAAACTACCCGACTAAGACTAAATACTAGAAAAAAACAAACGAATTTGGCAGTTTTTCCAAAAAATATTTACAAAACAAACGAAAAACAAAACTAGTCTTTCAGCATATGATTGTCAAAAACGGACCCACAAGGCCCACCGATAGGACCCACAAAAGTACCTCAAGGTTCCACAACGAAACAAACTGTTCCCAAGCTTCAATAACACGTCTTGTTTGAAAGTTGTTCTTCTAGTTTCACCAATTAGTCCTAGTGGAGAAGGTTCAGCAATAGCTCCAATCCTTGTTCCTCAAGGCTCATAAATACGTCATATTTGAAAATGCTTAGAAGACAAGGTTCCTCAAGGTTCACAAATAGCTCCAATGAAACAAATTGTTCCGCAAGGCTCATCAATACGTATTTTTGAAAATTCTTCCTCAAGGCTCACCAATAGGTCCTAATCAAAGACAAGGTTCCAAAAGTTTCACCAACATGACTCATTTAAAAATTGTTCCTGAAAGCTCAATAATACGTTTTGTTAAATTGCTCTTCAAGCTTCTCCAATAGGTCCTAGTAGAGATGGTGTACCAATAGTTCCTCAAGGTACACCAATCCTATCACCATAAATAGCTCCTATTTAGAAATAGTTTCCTGTTTACAAAATACGTCCTTAATAAAATTACGTCCTTCGAGGCTGTTGGACGGGTCCTACCAAAATGAAAAGAGCCCCGAGGCTCACCACTTCGGCCGGATCTCCTTGAAGTACCACTGCTGGTAGGTGTTGTTGATGTCGCAGGGCATCAGACTGAGGTGGGAGGTCTGCGGATGTAGCGCCATGCACTTGCTGTGGACGCGGTGGAGCAGAGTGTGGGTAGCTTCGTCGTAGTGCCAAGGCCCGTCCACCGTTCCCATCCGGCAAAAAGCCAATTTGATCCCTTGCCCGTCGGCTTCGATGCAACGTTCCCCAACACCTAATTGCCCCTTGGCGTTGAGGCGTATCAACTGGTTGTTGCCAAAGCCGTGGCAGTGTTGGATGGCCATCAAAGACGGGGGACCGTGTCCCAAAGTATCCAAACATTTAGCCACAGCTCCTGATTTAAGCTCACCAAAATGCAAGTTTTGTGGCAGCTCGGGATACTTATCCAAAACGTCGTACGCCACCTCCTTCATGTACCATTCAAAGCTTTTACAATTGAGTTTATTCTTCAGCTTCAACTGATCCGTGATATCGCCCATATCTAAAAACCTGGCTAACGGTTCTCTGGTGTAGAAGAACTCCTTGTATTTCTCGTCAAACCAGGTTTCTATCACGCGTTTGTAATTGATTGTGATCAACGGGCCCTTCTTCTTCTGCGCGAGTTTTCCGAAGTTGTAAGGCATGAAGCTTCTGTAGACGTGTCCGACTCGAGAACAAGGCACCCACTCGATGCTACCTCCGCACTGCCAAATCTTAAACGACAGCTCAAAGTTCTCACCACCCCAGACGAGCAAACCTGGATCATAAGCACCTAGGTCCAGGAAGTATTGTCGGTTTATTGCGAACAAACCTCCAGCATGCGTCGGGCTCTTGTAAGGTTCAGAATTGTGTTTCCTGCGGTTGAGCTCGCGCTGTGGAACCTCGTTTTCTTTGTACAGCATTCCCCATTCGAAGATACCTCTAAAATGGCGGTCTTCACCATAAACAGGGCGATATTCAAAGGATTTATAGTCGATACCGTCGATTACTGGCACGGTCATGGTCTTACCATCCCTGTAAATTGGAGCTAGCAGCGGTGGTAACCAGTTGGTGTTGACCTCACAGTGCGCGTCCAAAAACACGATGACTTCGCCCAAAGCCTCCTTGGCGCCACGGGACCTCGTCCTGATCAACCCTTCCCGTTGGGTGTTCCTAATCAGCCGCACCTTCCCCTCGAACTTCTCCAAATACCGGTCCAAATCTTCCTTCAAATTCGCTTTATCACTGAAATCGTCCACTAACAGAACCTCCTCCAGAAACTCCTTAGGTGTCCTGTTAATAACCGAGTGCACCGTCCTCAGCAACACGCTCCAACCCTCGTTATGAAACACGATTATCACCGACGTCTTCGGCAAATTCTTCGGGTATTCCCACCGCTTACACTCCTCCAATCTGGTGTCCAAAACCTCCCGATCCAAACTGATCTCATCACTGCAGGCCACGTTCATTCCGTACTCCGACTCGGACTGATCCGCATCGTTCTGTTGGTCTTGCCGCAGATGGTGAGGTTGCCCAAATTCCCCAGGTCCTTCGTTTTCCGCCTTGGCCGCAGGTTCGAAATTGCCGGGCGTTTGGAGGAGTTTGGGCGTTTCGCGGTGGGAGATCCGTGAGAGGGGGGAGGGTAACGCGCTGGGGGGTGATTTCGTGGTGATAATGTAGATGATGGGGCAGAGGATCGCGACGGTTAGAAAGATGCGGAGGATGCGAGAGCGGCGCGACAGTGGGATCTTCATCGTGCTTGCATCTGAAATCAGTGAGAAGGTTTTTTGGGTGAGTCAATAAGTGGTAAACTAAGCGAAATTTTCGGTGTTTTAGCGAAATAAAACTTGTTGGAAATTCAATTTTCTATAAGGAGAGATACTTGAAGTTTGGGCAAGTGCTGTATTATTGGCCGAAATTTAGCGAAATTTATAAATTAATTTCGATTCTGTTTAAGAGAACTTTGCGAGTTTTGGGCCTTTTGATATCTTTGGAAGTAACATAAATTTTGGAAAAATTTTCGAATAAAAGTTGTTGGGAATTCAATTTGCTATAAAGAAACTTAAATTAGATTTAGCTATTTAGCGCACTAGTTGTAGAAATTAGCAAAATTTGCAAAGACGTCGTGAGTTTTTTTTTAATAAATTTTGTCATTTTTTGAAAATTTTGGAAATTTTGGAAAATTGTTCAAATAAAATTTGTTGGGAATTCAATTTTCTATAAAGAAACTTAAATTAGACTTAGCTATTTAGCGCAGTAGTTGCAGAAATTAGCAAAATTTGCAAAGCCGTCGTGAGTTTTTTTTGAAACAAATTTTGTCATTTTTTGACGGGGAATACCTTAGGAAGTAATGAAAATTTTGGAAAATTGTTCAAATAAAACTTGTTGGAAATTTAATTTTCTATAAAGAAACTTAAATTAGACTTAGCTATTTAGCGCACTAGTTGTAGAAATTAGCAAAATTTGCAAAGACGTCGTGAGTTTTATTTTAATAAATTTTGTCATTTTTTGACGGGCAATATCTTTGGAAATGATGAAAATTTTGGAAAATTGTTCAAATAAAATTTGTTGGAAATTCAATTTTCTATAAAGAAACTTAAATTAGACTTAGCTATTTGGCGCACTAGTTGTAGAAATTAGCAAAATTTGCAAAGGCGTCGTGAGTTTTTTTTTTAAATAAATTTTGTCATTTTTCGACGGGCAATATCTTTGGAAGTAATGAAAATTTTGGAAAATTGTTCAAATAAAACTTGTTGGAAATTCAATTTTCTATAAAGAAACTTGAATTAGATTTAGATATTTGGCGCACTAGTTGTAGAAATTAGCAAAATTTGCAAAGACGTCGTGAGTTTTATTTTAATAAATTTTGTCATTTTTTGACGGGCAATATCTTTGGAAATGATGAAAATTTTGGAAAATTGTTCAAATAAAATTTGTTGGAAATTCAATTTTCTATAAAGAAACTTAAATTAGACTTAGCTATTTGGCGCACTAGTTGTAGAAATTAGCAAAATTTGCAAAGGCGTCGTGAGTTTTTTTTTAAAATAAATTTTGTCATTTTTCGACGGGCAATATCTTTGGAAGTAATGAAAATTTTGGAAAATTGTTCAAATAAAACTTGTTGGAAATTCAATTTTCTATAAAGAAACTTGAATTAGACTTAGATATTTGGCGCACTAGTTGTAGAAATTAGCAAAATTTGCAAAGACGTCGTGAGTTTTTTTTTTAATAAATTTTGTAATTTTTTGACGAGCAATATCTTTGGAAGTGATGAAAATTTTGGAAAATTGTTCAAATAAAACTTGTTGGAAATTCAATTTTCTATAAAGAAACTTAAATTAGACTTAGCCATTTAGCGCACTAGTTTTAGAAATTAGCAAAATTTGCAGACGTCGTGAGTTTTTTTTTTAATAAATTTTGTAATTTTTTGACGAGCAATATCTTTGGAAGTGATGAAAATTTTGGAAAATTGTTCAAATAAAACTTGTTGGAAATTCAATTTTCTATAAAGAAACTTAAATTAGACTTAGTTATTTAGCGCAGTAGTTGTAGAAATTAGCAAAATTTGCAAAGACGTCGTGAGTTTTTTTTTAATAAATTTTGTCATTTTTTGACGGGCAATATCTTTGGAAGTAATGAAAATTTTGGAAAATTGTTCAAATAAAACTTGTTGGAAATTCAATTTTCTATAAAGAAACTTGAATTAGACTCAGCTATTTAGCGCAATAGTTGCAGAAATTAGCAAAATTTGCAAAGACGTCGTGAGTTTTTTTTTAATAAATTTTGTCATTTTTTGACGGGCAATATCTTTGGAAGTAATGAAAATTTTGGAAAATTGTTCAAATAAAACTTGTTGGAAATTCAATTTTCTATAAAGAAACTTAAATTAGACTTAGCTATTTAGCGCACTAGTTGCAGAAATTAGCAAAATTTGCAAAGGCGTCGTGAGTTTTTTTTTTAAATAAATTTTGTCATTTTTCGACGGGCAATATCTTTGGAAGTAATGAAAATTTTGGAAAATTGTTCAAATAAAACTTGTTGGAAATTCAATTTTCTATAAAGAAACTTAAATTAGACTTAGTTATTTAGCGCAGTAGTTGTAGAAATTGGCAAAATTTGCAAAGACGTCGTGAGTTTTTTTTTAATAAATTTTGTCATTTTTTGACGGGCAATATCTTTGGAAGTAATGAAAATTTTGGAAAATTGTTCAAATAAAACTTGTTGGAAATTCAAGTTTCTTTATAGAAAATTGAATTAGACTCAGCTATTTAGCGCAATAGTTGCAGAAATTAGCAAAATTTGCAAAGACGTCGTGAGTTTTTTTTTAATAAATTTTGTCATTTTTTGACGGGCAATATCTTTGGAAGTAATGAAAATTTTGGAAAATTGTTCAAATAAAACTTGTTGGAAATTCAATTTTCTATAAAGAAACTTAAATTAGACTTAGTTATTTAGCGCAGTAGTTGTAGAAATTAGCAAAATTTGCAAAGACGTCGTGAGTTTTTTTTTAATAAATTTTGTCATTTTTTGACGGGCAATATCTTTGGAAGTAATGAAAATTTTGGAAAATTGTTCAAATAAAACTTGTTGGAAATTCAATTTTCTATAAAGAAACTTGAATTAGACTCAGCTATTTAGCGCAATAGTTGCAGAAATTAGCAAAATTTGCAAAGACGTCGTGAGTTTTTTTTTAATAAATTTTGTAATTTTTTGACGAGCAATATCTTTGGAAGTAATGAAAATTTTGGAAAATTGTTCAAATAAAACTTGTTGGAAATTCAATTTTCTATAAAGAAACTTAAATTAGACTTAGTTATTTAGCGCAGTAGTTGTAGAAATTAGCAAAATTTGCAAAGACGTCGTGAGTTTTTTTTTAATAAATTTTGTCATTTTTTGACGGGCAATATCTTTGGAAGTAATGAAAATTTTGGAAAATTGTTCAAATAAAACTTGTTGGAAATTCAATTTTCTATAAAGAAACTTAAATTAGACTTAGCTATTTGGCGCACTAGTTGTAGAAATTAGCAAAATTTGCAAAGGCGTCGTGAGTTTTTTTTTTTAATAAATTTTGTCATTTTTCGACGGGCAATATCTTTGGAAGTAATGAAAATTTTGGAAAATTGTTCAAATAAAACTTGTTGGAAATTCAATTTTCTATAAAGAAACTTGAATTAGACTTAGATATTTGGCGCACTAGTTGTAGAAATTAGCAAAATTTGCAAAGACGTCGTGAGTTTTTTTTTTAATAAATTTTGTAATTTTTTGACGAGCAATATCTTTGGAAGTGATAAAAATTTTGGAAAATTGTTCAAATAAAACTTGTTGGAAATTCAATTTTCTATAAAGAAACTTAAATTAGACTTAGCCATTTAGCGCACTAGTTTTAGAAATTAGCAAAATTTGCAGACGTCGTGAGTTTTTTTTTTAATAAATTTTGTAATTTTTTGACGAGCAATATCTTTGGAAGTGATGAAAATTTTGGAAAATTGTTCAAATAAAACTTGTTGGAAATTCAATTTTCTATAAAGAAACTTAAATTAGACTTAGTTATTTAGCGCAGTAGTTGTAGAAATTAGCAAAATTTGCAAAGACGTCGTGAGTTTTTTTTCAATAAATTTTGTCATTTTTTGACGGGCAATATCTTTGGAAGTAATGAAAATTTTGGAAAATTGTTCAAATAAAACTTGTTGGAAATTCAATTTTCTATAAAGAAACTTGAATTAGACTCAGCTATTTAGCGCAATAGTTGCAGAAATTAGCAAAATTTGCAAAGACGTCGTGAGTTTTTTTTTAATAAATTTTGTCATTTTTTGACGGGCAATATCTTTGGAAGTAATGAAAATTTTGGAAAATTGTTCAAATAAAACTTGTTGGAAATTCAATTTTCTATAAAGAAACTTAAATTAGACTTAGCTATTTAGCGCACTAGTTGCAGAAATTAGCAAAATTTGCAAAGGCGTCGCGAGTTTTTTTTTAAATAAATTTTGTCATTTTTTGACGGGCAATATCTTTGGAAGTAATGAAAATTTTGGAAAATTGTTCAAATAAAACTTGTTGGAAATTCAATTTTCTATAAAGAAACTTAAATTAGACTTAGCTATTTAGCGCACTAGTTGTAGAAATTAGCAAAATTTGCAGACGTCGTAAGTTTTTTTTAAATAAAATTTGTCATTTTTTGACGGGCAATATCTTTGGAAGTAATGAAAATTTTGGAAAATTGTTCAAATAAAACTTGTTGGAAATTCAATTTTCTATAAAGAAACTTAAATTAGACTTAGCTATTTAGCGCACCAGTTGTAGAAATTAGCAAAATTTGCAAAGACGTCGTGAGTTTTTTTTTAAATAAATTTTGTCATTTTTTGACGGGCAATCACTTTGGAAGTAATGAAAATTTTGGAAAACTGTTCAAATAAAATTTGTTGGAAATTCAATTTTCTATAAAGAAACTTGAATTAGACTTAGCTATTTAGAGCACTAGTTGCAGAAATTAGCAAAATTTGCAAAGACGTCGTGAGTTATTTTTAAATAAATTTTGTCATTTTTTGACGGGCAATCACTTTGGAAGTAATGAAAATTTTGGAAAACTGTTCAAATAAAACTTGTTGGAAATTCAATTTTCTATAAAGAAACTTGAATTAGACTAAGCTATTTAGCGCACTAGTTGTAGAAATTAGCAAAATTTGCAAAGACGTCGTGAGTTTTTTTTTAATAAATTTTGTCATTTTTTGACGGGCAATATCTTTGTAAGTAACGAAATATTTGGAAAATTGTTCAAATAAAATTTGTTGGAAATTCAATTTTCTATAAATAAACTTAAATTAGACTTAGCTATTTAGCGCACTAGTTGTAGAAATTAGCAAAATTTGCTGACGTTGTGAGTTTTATTTTAATAAATTTTGTCATTTTTTGACGGGCAATATCTTTGGAAGTGATGAAAATTTTTGAAAATTGTTCAAATAAAACTTGTAGGAAATTCAATTTTCTATAAAGAAACTTAAATTAGACTTAGCCATTTAGCGCTCTAGTTGCGGAAATTAGCAAAATTTGAAAAAGCGTCGTGAGTTTTTTTAAACAAATTTTGTCATTTTTTGAAGGGCAATATCTTTGGAAGTGATGAAAATTTTGGAAAATTGTTCAAATAAAACTTGTTGGAAATTCAATTTTCTATAAAGAAACTTAAATTAGACTTAGCTATTTAGCGCACCAGTTGTAGAAATTAGCAAAATTTGCAAAGACGTCGTCAGTTTTTTTTTTTAATAAATATTGTCATTTTTTGACGGGCAATATCTTTGGAAGTAATGAAAATTTTGGAAAATTGTTCAAATAAAACTTGTGGCAAATTCAATTTTCTATAAGGAAACTTCAATTAGACTTAGCTATTTAGCGCACTAGTTGTAGAAATTAGCAAAATTTGCAAAGGCGTCGCGAGTTTTTTTTTTAATAAATTTTGTCATTTTTTGACGGGCAATATCTTTGGAAGTAATGAAAATTTTGGAAAATTGTTCAAATAAAACTTGTGGCAAATTCAATTTTCTATAAAGAAACTTAAATTAGACTTAGCTATTTAGCGCAATAGTTGCAGAAATTAGCAAAATTTGCAAAGGCGTCGTGAGTTTATTATAAAAAAATTTGTCATTTTTTGACGGGCAATATCTTTGGAAGTAATGAAAATTTTGGAAAATTGTTCAAATAAAACTTGTGGCAAATTCAATTTTCTATAAAGAAACTTGAATTAGACTTAGCTATTTAGCGCACTAGTTGTAGAAATTAGCAAAATTTGCAAAGACGCCGTGAGTTTTTTTTTTAATAAATTTTGTCATTTTTTGACGGGCAATATCTTTGGAAGTAATGAAAATTTTGGAAAATTGTTCAAATAAAATTTGTTGGAAATTCAATTTTCTATAAAGAAACTTGAATTAGACTTAGCTATTTAGCGCACTAGTTGTAGAAATTAGCAAAATTTGCAAAGACGCCGTGAGCTTTTTTTAATAAATTTTGTCATTTTTTGACGGGCAATATCTTTGGAAGTAATGAAAATTTTGGAAAATTGTTCAAATAAAATTTGTTGGAAATTCAATTTTCTATAAAGAAACTTGAATTAGACTTAGCTATTTAGCGCACTAGTTGTAGAAATTAGCAAAATTTGCAAAGACGTCGTGAGTTTTTTTTTAATAAATTTTGTCATTTTTTGACGGGCAATATGTTTGGAAGTAATGAAAATTTTGGAAAATTGTTCAAATAAAACTTGTTGGAAATTCAATTTTCTATAAAGAAAATTAAATTAGACTTAGCTATTTAGCGCACTAGTTGCAGAAATTTGAAAAAATTGCAAAGGGTGCCAATATCTGGTTTTGGGTGCCAATATCTCGAAAACCAGTGGAAATTTCGGAAAATTTGTGGAAACAAAACTTGTTGGAAATTCAATTTTCTACGAGAAAATCCATTTTTTAATGTCAAATTTTTACTAAATTTAGTTTTTTTCACTCACAAATTTGTTTTGGAAATTTTTTCAAACCAATCTTATAGAAAATTAAATTTCCAACAAGTTTTATTTGAACAATTTTTCGAAATTCGCATTTGTTTGCAAGATATTCTCAGTGGAAAACCGACAAAATTTCCCCAAACGTTTGTGAGTGAAAAAAACTAAATTTAGAGAAAATTTAGCAAAAGTTTGACATTTAAGAATTGATTTTCTCGTAGAAAATTGAATTTCCAACAAGTTTTGTTTCCACAAATTTTCCGAAATTTCCACTGGTTTTCGAGATATTGGCACCCAAAATTCTTTTTAGAAAAATTTCCCCAAAAACAAACCAAATTTCCCTAAAAAAAGAAAAATTTGACAAATTCCACCAAAATAAACGCAAATTTCCCCAAAATAAAAATCAAATTTCCACCAAAAAAAAAAGAGTTAGCCGCCTTAATTATTAAATTAAAAACGGTTTAGCTGTTAAGACTAAATAGATTAAGACGTCTTAATCCTTTGAATTAAGAAGTCTAATCTAATTTAGTTTCCTAATAAAACGTGTCACAGCGAATGCCAAGGTGGCAAAACCTCACCTGAACTTGCAAAACCTCGCAGACTTTCAACACTTTCACCCTAACTGGAACGACCCTTAAGCCTTGTGGCACGTAACAAACCTCTTAATACTAAACGGGTATTAGACTAAACCAAACTAAACCGGTAAAACCTTTGGACTCGTTTTCTCGTTCTGTCTAACTTTTTGACACTTGGAATGTCAACAAGACCCACACCGATTCCAAACCCACGAACAGATTCTCGCTTTACCCCCGCATGGACAGACCGCCAGACTTTCGCCTATTCACATCTAGATGGCACAGCAAGCCCCAATTTCTCTAATAATCAAGCGATTTCTCTGCCAGACTTGTATCTAGTTATAGATAGATTCCAGATAACAAATCTATCTAGATTACCCTTAATCCTACACCACTTATCTAGGATTTAGCCTTAATAATTAAGATATAAGTTATATA
Organism: Phosphuga atrata; assembly: GCA_944588485.1. Classification (NCBI taxonomy): domain Eukaryota; kingdom Metazoa; phylum Arthropoda; class Insecta; order Coleoptera; family Silphidae; genus Phosphuga; species Phosphuga atrata. The sequence continues at coordinate 9,162,207 of OX155908.1, read as the reverse complement.
CAGACATTCTAAATTACTTATCTTTCTAGATTTTTTAGTCTAATCTAGAACTAAGGCTTAATCCAGCCAAGTCTAGAGATTTTAACCGATAGTTTCGCTAGGATGGGAGTTAGTCTATTACCCTTAATCCTGCTCCACTTATTATCCACGATTTCTCAGCCAGACTTGTATCTAGTTCTAGATAGATTCCAGATAACAAATCTATCTAGATTACCCTTAATCTTGCTCCCCTTATCTAGGACTAAGCCTTAATAATCAAGAAAAGACTTATATACAGCCATTCTAGAATACTTATCTTTCTAGATTATATTTAGACTAATCTAGAACTAAGGCTTAATCCAGCCAAGTCTAGAGAATATAACCTATAGTTTCCGTAGGATTGGAGTTAAACTCAAAGTTTTGGAAATAGTGGCAGTAATTCCGTGTTTAAAGACGAAGCACTTGACTTAGACAAACTAGTTTTCGTGTCATTAAGACTAGATAACAGAGCTATAAGTTGAGTCTAGTTGGATAGTTGTGTCTAGTCTAGTTTGGAAGCTATGACTGATTTTGAGATTTCGAAAGTGGTTTGAGTAATTCTACGATTACAGACGAAGTGGTCGATATGCTTCCGACTAGTCTCAGTTATCTTAAAACTAGATAAAGCAGCTAGAAAATAAGACTGGTTAGATTATCCTAGCTAGTCCACTTTTTAAACTATGAACGATTAATCTTTTAAACTATTACCGACGATTCTAGTTGCAGTAATTCCTTCAGTAAACACGAACTACTCGACTTAGTGGCAGTTATTCCTTGTTTAAACACGAACCATTTGACTTAGTACAAACTAGTTTTCGTTTCGTTAAGACTAGATAACGCAGCTATAAGTTGAGTCTAGTTGCATAGCTTTGTCTAGTCTAGTTTGGAAGCCATGGCTGTTTTTAAGATTCCGAAAGTTGTTCGAGTAATTCTACGATTACAGACGAATTCGGCGATTTGCTTCCGACTAGTCTCAGTAATCTTGAAACTAGATAAATCAGCTACTAAATAAGACTAGTTAGACTATTCTAGCTAGTCCACTTTTTAAACTATGAACGATTAATCTTTTAAACTATGACCGATGATTTTAGTTGCAGTCATTCCTTCAATAAACACAAACTACTCGACTTAGTGGCAGTAATTCCTTGTGTAAACACGAACCACTTGACTTAGTACAAACTAGTTTTCGGTTAGTTAAGGCTAGATAACACAGCTATAAGTTGAGTCTAGTTGAAAAGCTGTATCTAGTCTAATTTTGAAGCTATGACTAATTTTGAAACTGCTGGAGTAGTTTGACTAATTCTATGATTACAGCCGAACTAGTCGCGTTAGTCTAGATAACTTTCAGAGTTCTTAAAACCAAATAATGCAGCTTTAAAAAAAGTCTAGTTTGTGGGCACTAGCTAGTCTACTTCTCAAGCGATGACTCGTTAAAGTCAAAATTTGGATTGGAGTTAGACAAGATGAATGTTTCGGAATACTTGCGCTAATTCTTCGATTGCAGAAGAACTAGTCAACATAGTCTAGATTAATTGTAGTCCATTTAAAGCTAAATAACACAGGAACTATTCTATTAATATTCAATATCTCGATAAATAGATAAGCCACAGTATTACATCTAGCATCTGCTTTATTCTTATTTATTTATCTGTATGTGCACTAAATTTCATCAAGTTATCTATCAAACTCTTCCAGATAACTTCGAAAATCTAAAACAAGTCCAGTATGAAGTTCCATAACTTATATCTAGATAACTAGATTACAGACAAAACTCAAGATTGTGGATAATTTATCCCTGTTCTATTATCTATATTTGCACCAAATTCTACGTAGTTATCTATCCAATTTTGTTAGATATCTTCGAAAATCTAGATTAAGTCAAATCAAATGCAATAGTTTCTAGTTGTGATAAATATAACCCAAGTTTTATATCCAATATCTAGATAAATAGATTAGCCACAATATTATATCTAGCATCAACTTCATTCTTATTTACTTATCTATATCTGCACAAAATTTCATCAAGTTATCTATCAAACTTTTCTAGATATCTTCGAAAATCTAAAGCAAGTCCAGTTTGAAGTTCCATACCTTATATCTAGATAAATAGATAACGCACAAAATTCTAGATTGTGGCTAATTAATCCTTGTCCTATTATCTATATTTAAACCAAATTCTACCTAGTTATATATCCGCTTTTGTTAGATATCCTTGAATATCTAGATTAAGTCAAATCAATTCCAACAATTTCAAGTTTTGGCAAATATAACCGAAGTTTTATATCCAATATCTAGATAAATAGATAAGCCACAGTATTCTATCTAGCATCAGCTTTATTCTTATTTATTTATCTATATCTGTACTAACTTCTAACAAGTTATCTATTAAACTTTTCTAGATATCTTCCAAAATCTAAATCAAGTCCAGGTTGAAGTTCCATACCTTATATCTAGATAACTAGATAACGCACGAAATTCTAGATTGTGGCTAATTAATCCTTGTTCTATTATCTATATTTTCATCAAATTCTACGTAGTTATCTGTCCAATTTTGTTAGATATCTTCGAAAATCTAGATTAAGTCAAATCAAATCCAACAATTTCAAGTTTTGATAAATGTAGCCGAAGTTTTACATCCAATATCTAGATAAATAGATAAGCCACAGTATTCTATCTAGCACCAGCTTAATTTTTATTTATTTGTCTATATCTGCACTAAATTTCATCAAGTTATCTATCAAACTTTTCTAGATAACTTTGAAAATCTAAAGCAAGGCCAGTTTGAAGTTCCATACCTTATATCTAGATAACTAGATAACGCACCTAATTCTAAATTATGGCTAATTAATCCTTGTTCTATTATCTATATTTTCAATAAAGTCTACGTACTTATCTATGCAATTTTGTTAGATATTTTCGAAAATCTAGATTAGTTCAAATCAAATTCAACTATTTAAGATATGATAAATATAACCGAAGTTTTAAATCCAATATCTAGATAAATAGAGAAGCCACAGTATTCTATCTAGCATTAGCTTAATTCTTATTTATTTATCTATATCTGTACTAACTTCTAAGAAGTTATCTATTAAACTTTTCTAGATATCTTCGAAAATCTAAAGCAAGTCCAGTTTAAGGTTCCATACCTTATATCCAAATAACTAGAAAACGCACGAAATTTTAGATTGTGGCTAATTAATCCTTGTTCTATTATCTATATTTGCATCAAATTCTAGGTATTTATCTATTTAATTTTGTTAGATATCTTCGAAAATCTAGATTAAGTCAAATCAAATCCAACAATTTAAAGTTTTGAAAAATATAACCGATGTTTTATATCCAATATCTAGATAAATAGATAAGCTACAGTATTCTATATAGCATCAGCTTTATTCTAATTTAGTTATCTATATCTGTACTAAATTTCACCAAGTTATCTATCAAACGCTTATAGATATCTTCGAAAATCTAAAGCAATTCCAGTTTGAAGTTCCATAACTTATGTCTAGATAACTAGATAACGCACGAAATTCTAGATTATGGATGATTAATCCTTGTTCTATTATCTTTATTTCGACTAAATTCTACGTAGTTATCTATCAAATTTTGCTAGATGTGTTCGAAAAACTAGATTAAGTCAAATCAAATTTGTCATTTTCAAGTTTTGATAAATATAACCGCAGTTTTATATCCAATATCTAGATAAATAGATAAGCCATAGCATTCTGTCTAGCATCTGCTTTATTCTAATTTATTTATCTATATCTGCACTAAATTTCATCAAGTTATCTATCAAACTTTTCTAGATAACTTCGAAAATCTAAAGCAAGTCCAGTTTGAAATTCCATACCTTATATCTAGATAACTAGATAACGCACGAAATTCTAGATTATGGCTAGTTATCCTTGTTCTATTATCTATGTTTGCACCAAATTCTGCTTAGTTATCTATCAGATGTTTCTAGATATCTTTGAAAAACTAGTTGAAATAAAATTAGAATTTAACCCTAGTAATTCGACTTTGACTTAGTTTTTCTGAATTATCTCGAGAACTAATTAACCTAGGTGAACAGCTTTGATATTAAATTACAGCCAATTAAATTTGCTCTCGGATCGTATAATGATGTGGTGCAATATCTGTGTAATCCGCATTGGAATTGCGTTTGGAAGGAACGAATTGCGTTTATGAATAATTGAAATATCGGCGGAATGATAAATATTCAAAATAGGGGATGAAAACGATCTGTTTGGAATTATTTAAAACGTGCGTCCGGATCGATCGGTCGCAATTATTTTAATGAGTCCGGGCGACGCGTGTGTGATCCGGGGCCGATTCCGCCCCCCGCAGTCGCGTAAATATATTCGCGGGGTCTGTTTGATTCGAACACTGACTTGTTTGTTTTTCGCAAGTCCCTTCGGCGGCGATTGAAATTCGCACACGCCCCGATTTAGCAACAACATTCCGAATTTGGATTCCACAAAAGACCAACAATTTGGCGACAAAATCAAAAGTTTGGGTCGTTAGATAATTCATTTGTTTATATCTATACCAAATTTAGGGTTGCTATCTTCATTTGTTTTCGAGTTATGCGTCAAAAACCAAAACTACCCCCCGGTTTAGCGAAAACTAAAATCCTCCAAATATCTTAAAAACCAAACAAACTGGATTAGTCTAGTCTTCACTGTCGCAAACACAATTTAATCCTCAAAATTCACTCAAATATCTACCACTGTTATCTAGATATAAAACAAAATCTAGATATATGCCTGACGCAAGCCGACTTGTTTGAAACAATTTTTATATACCCCCGTCAAATTTATGCGTCTTGCATGCGCACAATGCGTACATTGGGTTGCCTATATCTATGAGCAATCTTACTACATTTTTACCGAGCCTGCTCTCGTCTATCACAACCCTCGACGTTCTAGTGCCCATCAACCTCAAGTATTCCAACCTCACGGCGTGGATCAAAGAGGCCGAAGAGTTGGACTACTCTTAGATCAACAGGGCCGGAATAAGGGAGTTTGAGAGGTCCATTGTGGTGCTGGAGAGAAACTCAGGCGCTAGATCAAAGTAACCGCAGCGATTTTAAAGCAAGTGAAAACACCGTTTGATAGATAATTTCATTATCTAGGTATCTACCAATTTTTGTTATGTTATCTGTAATGGTTGTGAAGTTAGATAGAATAAACTAGATACAGTGACTCTACTTAGTGAAGCTCAAGTTTGACAGTTATTTCTAGAAAACCGGAAGCGACTTTGAAACAAATGAAAACACCGTTTGATAGATAATTTCATTATCTAGGCATCTACCAATTTTTGTTATGTTATCTATAATGGTTGTTAAGTTAGATGGAATATACTAGATACAGTGACTCTACTTAGTGAAGCTCAAGTTTGACAGTTATTTCTAGAAAACCGGAAGCGATTTTGAAACAAGTGAAAACACCGTTTAATAGATAATTTCATTATCTAGGTATCTACCAATTTTTGTTATGTTATCTATAATGGTTTTTAAGTTAGATGGAATATACTAGGTACAGTGACCCTACTTAGTGAAGCTCAAGTTTGACAGTTATTTCTAGACATCCGGAAGCGACTTTTAAACAAATGAAAACACCGTTTGATAGATAATTTCATTATCTAGGTATCTACCAATCTTTGTTATGTTATATATAATGGTTGTTAAGTTTGATGGAATATACTAGATACAGTGACTCTACTTAGTGAAGCTCAAGTTTGACAGTTATTTCAAGAAAACCGGAAGAGACTCTGAAACAAATGTAAACACCGTTTGATAGATAATTTCATTATCTAGGTATCTACCAATTTTTGTTATGTTATCTATAATGGTTGTTAAGTTAGATGGAATATACTAGATACAGTGACTCTACTTAGTGAAGCTCAAGTTTGACAGTTATTTCTAGAAAACCGAAAGCGACTTAGAAACAAATGAAAACACCTTTTGATAGATAATTTCATTATCTAGGTATCTACCAATTTTTGTTACGTTATCTATAATGGTTGTGAAGTTAGATGGAATGTACTAGATACAGTGACTTTACTTAGTGAAGCTCAAGTTTGACAGTTATTTCTAGAAAACCGGAAGCGACTTTGAAACAAATGAAAACACCGTTTGATAGATAATTTCATTATCTATGTATCTACTAATATTCGGTTATGTTATCTATAACGTTTTGCAAGTTATATGCAATATACAGAACTAATACCAATTGGAACTTGTGCAGCCAAGTCCAAATATCGAAAGAAATTGCAGATAACATATAGACTTGTTTCCAATTTCCAAAGTAGTGTCTGCTAGATACTTCTTTCATCTATAATAAATGATAAGATTCGTGTTGTTACCTACATTGTATCTAGATTTATCTGGCAAACTCTGGAGAGACTCAATTTGCTCAACTAGTTTGACAGTTATTTCCGGAAAACCGGAAACGATTTTAAAATAAGTAAAGCCGGTATTTTATAGAACATTTATTTGACTAATTACCTACAAAATTTTGGTGTGTCTAGACCTAGCGGTTTTTAAGTTATCTAGATTAAACTGGACCGAAAACTAATTTAAGTTTGTTCCGAAAACCTCAAATCCAAATTTTCAAAATCTACATTTCAACCGCAATTTTGAAAAAACTAAATTAAACAGAAAAAAACTGAGGCATACATAAGATAGATTATTCAATTATCTATATTTGTTTTAATTTTGGGGTTGTTATCTATCACAGGTCAGAAGTTATCAACTAGATACCAGCAGCCTCCCGTTTTTACAATCCCGACGTTCTACTCCAATTTCTACTAACACCAACGAGAATGCTAAAAGTTTCAACGCAGAATCTAATAGACAATTTAATAATCCTTGAGGGTCTGTAAAAGTTTTCTGCATTTTTTTGCGCAAAATTGGCGGAAATGCAAGAAATTCGACCTCGAGACAAAGCTGTTTGTTTCCACCAAACGATGTTATCAAGTCGATTGCAACTATCACTAGCCCGCGCCGATAACACTATCAGCAAACAAACTTGTCAGAAACAAATGAAAACGCAACGCCAATTGCAAAAACAAATGAATAATTAAAAATAGCTAACTCACCGTTTAGGGCAATTGTCACGTGGCCAAACCGGCTAGATTTTAGGCTAAAACAACTTAATTAAACACTCACGGTCATGGCATCTTTGTTTAGTTTCCTAATCCTCATTCAATTGTTTATAAAACCAACAAAAGATTTCTTTCTTTGCTTTAATAAGCCGTTAAGCCACAAAAAACAATTTCATTTTCAACATACAATAACTTGATAACTAGATAACTTATAACATTCTGTCTAGTATCACCTTCTTTCTAAACTAATTGTCTACAACTGCACTAAATTTCATCGAGATATCTTTCAAACTCTTTTAGATATCTTCGAAAATCTAAAGCAAGTCCAGTTTGAAGTTGCATACTTTATATATAGATAACTAGATAACGCACGGAATTGTAGATTGTGGATGATTAATCCCTGTTCTATTATCTATATTTGCACCGAATTCTACGTAGTTATATATCCAATTTTGTTAGATATCTTCGAAAATCTAGATTAAGTCAAATCAAAAACGACAATTTCAAGTTTTGATAAATATAACCGAAGTTTTATATCTAATATCTAGATAAATGGATAAGCCACAGTATTCTATCTAGCAGCAGCTTTATTCTTATTTATTTTTCTATATTTGTGCTAAATTTCATCAAGTTATCTATTAAACTTTTCTAGATATCTTCGAAAATCTAAGGCAAGTACAGTATGAAGTTCTATACCTTATATCTAGATAACTAGATACCGCACGAAATTCTAGATTGTTGCTAATTAATCCTTGTTCTATTATCTAGATTTGCACCAATTTCTACGTAGTTTTCTATCCAATTTTGTTAGATATCTTTGAAAATCTAGATTAAGTCAAATCAAATCCAACAGTTTCAAGTTTTAATAAATATAACCGAAGTTTTATATCCAATATCTAGATAAATAAATAAGCCGCAATATTCTATCTAGCAGCAGCTTGATTCGTATTTATTTATCTATATCTGCACTAAATTTCATCTAGTTATCTATCAAACTTTTCTAGATATCTTCGAAAATCTAAAGCAATTCCAGTTTGAAGTTCCATACCTTTTATCTACATAACTAGATAACTCACGAAATTTTAGATTGTGGATAATAAATCCTTGTTCTATTATCTATATTTGCACCAAATTCTACGCAGTTATCTATTCAACTTTGTTAGATATCTTCGAAAATCTAGATTAGGTCAAATAAAATCCAACAATTTCAAGTTTTGAGAAATATAATCGAAATTTTACATCGAATATCTAGATAAATAGACAAGCCACATTATTCTATCTAGCAGCAGCTTTATTCCAATTTATTTATCTATATCTGCACTAAACTTCATCAAGTTATCTATCAAACTTTTCTAGATAACTTCGAAAATCTAAAGCAAGTCCAGTTTGAAGTTCCAAACCTTATATCTAGATAATTAGATAACGCACGAATTTCTAGATTGTGGCTAATTAATCCTTGTTCTATTTTCTATATTTGCACCAAATTTTGCGTGGTTATCTATCCAATTTTGTTAGATATCTTCGAAAATCTAGATTAAGTCAAATCAAATCCAACAGTTTCAAGTTTTGATAAATATAACCGAAGTTTTACATCCAATATCTAGATAAATAGATAAGCCACAGTATTCTGTCTAGCAGCTGCCGTATTGCTATATTTTAGTCTATAGCCGTACTAAATTTCATCAAGTTATCTATCAAACTTTTCTAGATATCTTTGAAAATCTAAAGCAAGTCCAGTTTGAAGTTCCATACCTTTTATCTAAATAACTAGATAACGCACGAAATTATAGATTCTGGCTTATTAATCCTTGTTCTATTATCTATATTTGCACCAAATTCTGCGTAGTTATCTATCCAATTTTGTTAGATATCTTCGAAACCCTAGATTAAGTCAAATCAAATTCGTCAATTTCAAGTTTTGATAAATATAACCGAAATTTTATATCTAATATCTAGATAAATAGATAAGCCACAGTATTTTATCTAGAATCAGCTTTATTCTTATTTACTTATTTATACCTGCACTAAATTTCATTAAGTTATCTATCAAACTTTTCTAGATAACTTCGAAAATCTAAAGCAAGTCCAGTTTGAAGTTCCATACCTTATATCTAGATAACTAGACACCGCACGAAATTCTAGATTGTGGTTAATTAATCCGTGCTCTATTATCTATATTTGCACCAAATTCTAGGTAGTTATCTATTCAATGTTGTTAGATATCTTCGAAAATCTAGATTAAGTCAAATCAAATCCAACAGTTTCAAGTTTTGATAAATATAACCGAAGTTTTATATCCAATATCTAGATAAATAGATAAGCCACAGTATTCTATCTAGCACCAGCTTTATTCTTATTTATTTTTCTATATCTGCACTAAATTTCATCAAGTTATCTAACAAACTTTTCTAGATAACTTCGAAAATCTAAAGCAAGTCCAGTTTGAAGTTCAATACCTTTTATCTAGATAACTGGATAACCCACAAAATTCTAGATTATGGCTAATTAATCCTTGTTCTATTATCTATATTTGAACAAAGTTCTACGTACTTATCTATCCACTTTTGTTAGATATCTTCGAAAATCTAGATTAAGTCAAATCAAATCCAACAGTTTCAAGTTTTGATAAATATAACCGAAGTTTTATATCTAATATCTAGATAAGTAGATAAGCTAGAGTATTCTGTCTAGCATCAGCTTTATTCTTATTTATTTATCTATATCTGCTGATTGAATCTTTCTTAATCTAATCTAACCTAACTTAACTACCTAGATTAAGACTGCGTGAATTAGCAGATACTATCTTACTCTAATCTAATCCAACCTAACCTAACTACCTAGATTAAGACTGCGTGAACTAGTAGATTTGAACTATGTTAGTCTAAATCCAAAACTAAGTTATCAAGTTAAATTGCATCTAATCTAATCTATGGACTAATACTAGTTTCTATTTGAATTATACTAGGATTAGTTAGGAATAGAATAGACTAAGTTCGACTAGTCTAGACTAAATAGTTTTGGCACAGTTAAGAAAACAAACTTAGTCTACCAAGTTTGGTAAGTCTTAGCTTCGCTGCTGTATAGTTAGTTAACTATTATAGTTAGAACTAGTTAATCTACGGTTTTAAGTTCAAAAAACTATGTAGATTAAGATATTCCAGACAGTTTTAATCTAGCTAGACTACTAAGTCTATAAATACAAGATTTGTAAATAAGTGTGAGTTGTCCAAATTGCTATTGTCGCACTACATTAGTTACTTTGATTCCTCGTGGAATAACTCACGATTTAGACTATATACTAATACTAAAATCACTTTTGTAACAAACTAGGATTAGTCACGGATAGATTGGACTAAGTGCGACTAGTCTGGACTAAATAGTTTTGGCACAGTTAAGAAAACAAACTTAGTCTACCAAGTTTGGTAAGTCTTAGCTTCGCTGCTCTATAGCTAGTTAACTAGCATAGTTATAATTAGTTAGTCTACGGTTTTAGGTTCAAGAAACTATGTAGATTAAGATAATCCAGACAGTTTTAATCTATCTAGTTTACTAAATCTATAAATGCAGGTTTTGTAAATAAGTGTGATTGGTCCAAATAGTTATTGTGTCACCACATTAGTTACTTTGAATCCTCGTGGACTAACTCACGATTTAGGCTATATACTAATACTAAAAACACTTTCGTAACAAACTAGGATTAGTTACGGATAGATTGGACTAAGTGCGACTAGTGTAGACTAAATAGTTTTGGCACAGTTAAGAAAACAAGCTTAGTCTACCAAGTTTGGCGAGTCTTAGTCTCGCAGCTCTATAGCTAGTTAAATATAAGAGTTAGAATTAGTTAGTCTACGGTTTTAAGTTCAAAAAAGCTTGTAGATTAAGAAAATCCAGTCAGTTTTAACCCAACTATTGTAATAAGTCTATAAATACAAGATTTGTAAATAAGTGTAAGTGGTCCAAATTATTACTGTCGCACCACATTAGTTACTTTGATTCCTCGTGAAATAACTCACGATTTAGGCTATCAACTTATACTAAAATCACTTTTGTAACAAACTAGGATTAGTTACGGATAGATTAGACTAAGTGCGCGTAGTCTAGACTAAATAGTTTTAGCGCAATTAAGAAAACAAACTTAGTCTAAAAAATTTGTTGAGTCTTAGTTTCGTTGCTCTATAGCTAGTTAACTAACATAGTTAGAATTAGTTAATCTACGGTTTTTAATTAAAAAAACTATGTAGATTAAGATAATCCAGTCAGTTTTAATCCAACTAGCTTACTAAGTCTATAAATACAAGATTTGTAAATAAGTGTGAGTGGTCCAAATAGTTATTGCCTCACCACATTAGTTACTTTGATTCCTCGTGGAATAACTCACGATTTTGGCTATATACTAATACTAAAATCACTTTTGTAACAAACTAGGATTAGTTACGGATAGATTGGCCTAAGTGCGCTTAGTCTAGACTAAATAGTTTTGGCGCAGTTAAGAAAACAAACTTAGTTTACCAAGTTTGGTGAGTCTTAGTTTCGGTGCTCTATAACTAGTTAACTAACATAGTTAGAGTTAGTTAATATACGGTTTTTAGTTCAAAAAACTTTGTGGATTAAGATAATCCAGTCAGTTTTAATCCAACTAGGCTAATAAGTCTATAAATGCAAGATTTGTAAATAAGTGTGAGTGGTCCAAATTGTTATTGTGTCACCACATTTTAAATATAACCGATGTTTTATATCTAATATCTAGATAAGTAGATAAGCTACAGTATTCTGTCTAGCATCAGCTTTATTCTTATTTATTTATCTATATCTGCACTAAATTTCATCAAGTTATCTATCAAACTTTTCTAGATATCTTCGAAAATCTAAAGCAAGTCCAATTTGAAGTTTCATACCTTATATCTAGATAACTAGATATCGCACGAAATTCTAGATTGTAGCTAATTATTCCTTGTTCTATTATCTGTATTTGCATCAAATTCTACGTAGTTATCTAGCCAATTTTGTTAGATATCTGCGAAAATCTAGATTAAGTCAAATCAAATCCAACAGTTTCAAGTTTTGGCAAATAACACGCAACTTTTAGATTCAATATCTAGATCAATAGATAACTTACAGTATTTTATCTGCTATTACCAACTTTCTCATGTAATTATCTATCTATATACTGAATTTCATTAAGTTATCTATCAAAGTTTTTGAGATATCAACGATTATTTATGTCTAGATTTTACTCAACTCGACTAATTTTGCAGCAATTTTCTTCCAATTTTCCTGCAATTTTCCTGCAATTTTCCAACAATTATCCAGAACGAAAATAGAAAACCAATAAAACAAATGACACAATTAAACAAATAGAAAGATGCGTCCGTCCGTCCGTCCTTGAGGCCCAAACCAATCACAAACCACTTTTCCCCAGCTCCCTGTATCTATAAATCAAGAGACTCGCTGCTCTTGCCATTCCTTAAGCATTTGTCGCAACACGACAACAAAAGCTAGAGAATTTAGTAAACTAGGCGACTCTAATCCGCTATGAAACTCTACACCGTCGATTTAAGTCCCCCAGCCAGGGCGGTTATGCTCACTGAGAAGGCTTTAGGCCTCAAGTTCGACTACATCACTATGGACTTGTTGGCTAAGGAGCAGCTAAAACCCGAGTTTCTTAAGGTAAACCTTAATCTAAGTTCACAACGACGAAAACAAGTTTGAGACTCAATCTAGCCTGAACGACCTGCTGCATATTTAGATAAATAGATAAGTCACAACATTCTAGTCTTCGCTACCTTATTCCCCGTTCAATTATCTACTACAGCACCAAATTTCATCTAGTTATCTATCAAGATTTCCTAGATAACTACGAAAATGTTAACACAGCGCAAATCAATTCAATTTGTAAATTCTAGATTCAATATCTAGATAATTAAACAACTTACGATTCATTAGCTTATTTTATTTTAATTCGCATTCTGTTTTCTATATTTAAACCAAATTTTAGAGTTTTATCTATGAAAGTTTTCTAGATATCCTCAAAAACCTAGATGCAGTCAAACTTTGAACAAATTTAACCGAGCTCTAGACAACAACTGCTCCACCCACAGTATTCTATCAAATATCAGCTTATCCCTTACTCAATTATCTATGCATTTCTTTAATTTCATTCAGTTATCTATTATACCTCTTGATATATCTTCGGAAAACTAAATCTAAATCCTGTATGAGATTGTGTATCCAAAATCTAGATAAGTAGACAACTTACACCACTCTATCTCACATAGCCTTAATTCGTGTTGTATTATCTATATTTGCACTGAATTACACGTAGTTATCTATTAAACTTTGCTAGATATCTTCGAAAATCTAGAGGGAGTCGAAAGCTATACATTAACAAAATTTAAACAAACAGCGTTAAGTTCTAGACTCAATATCTAAATAAATTGATAAGCTAGAGCAGTCTAGTTTTCATGGTCTTATACCAAATTTAGTTATCTAACTTCTGCACGTAAACGCAATAAGATATCTAAGTTAGTTATCTAGATATCCATTAAAGTTTCAATGCGGTTAATTTTCTTGTTCTATGTACAAGCCTCGATATCTAGATTTGTAGATAACGTAGATCACTCTAGCTTCGATGCTTTTTTAAAAAATTTCATGCTCTATCTACTAGACTTATTTTTGTTTAGATATCTTTAAAACTTCTCTAAATATCGAAGAAAAACTAAAACTATTCAATGAAACTTTTTTTCTAAAATAATCTGGGTTTAAAGCTTAATATCTAGATTCATAGATAACCCACAGAGTTGTAATTTACAGCAGCTAATAGACAATGTATCAGTCTATCAAATCCCTAAATATTTTTAAGTTATCTATTAGATATAACTAGATATGGCTAAAAATCTAAAATAAACCAGCTTAAACCAAAACGTTAGTTTCCACCAAGATATCTAGACTCATAGATAACCCAAATAATTTTCCGCGTCAATAGATTAGAGATAATTTAATTGTCTACATTTGCACTTAAAACAAATTAGTTATCCATAGATATCAACTAAATCGTCCAACAACCGGGATATCTAGATTCATAGATAACCCAAACAATTTTTGTTGTCACTAGTTTATAGATAATTTAATCGTCTACGTTTGAACTTAAAACAACTAAGTTATCTGTATGCGTTATCTAGATATCAACTAAAATGTCCAACAACTAATTCGCAGTTATCTATATAAATAACCCAAATTCTACCCGAAATATCTACCACGATAGATAACTAACAGAACAGTAGAGCACACCACTTTAAACCTACTCTTATTATCTACACTCTCCTCGAAAACTAATCAGTTATCTATAAAACTTATCCAGATACGGACCGAAATCGTAATTGCGAAACATTTCATGTGATGACATGTGTCTGGACACATTTTGTATCTGGAAAAACTACCTGTGATTAAATTCGAATATCTAGATTCACAGACAATCTAGATTATTGTGGTTTGCATCACTCGATTCTATTTTAAATTATCTATATTTATCTATACGAAATATTACGCTAGCTATATTATCTACCTAGATATATTAGTTTAAATTCGGTGTTATCTATCCCGATTTAAACCTTGCTTTTAAAACTGAATCTCTCTAGACTGATCTATTAAATTCAAGCAATCTGCAAAAAACCCTCAACAAATCTATTTATCTATCATTATCTATAAATCTACCAATTTACTTACGTTATCTATATGTTTCTAGGTAAATCCTCAACACACGATTCCAACCCTGGTGGAAGACGACGGCTCGGTAATCTGGGACAGCCACGCAATTATCTGTTATCTGGTAGATAAGTACGGCAAGGACGATAGCCTCTACCCGAAGGATCTTGTCAAAAGGGCCTTGATCAACCAAAGATTGCACTTTGACTGCGGAAGCTTGTTCTATGTTCTGCGTAGAATGGTGGTAAGTATCTAGATCTATATAGATAAAGGATCAAAGAAGACGTGGATAATAAGCTGAGTGGATGCTTGGATTTTGTGGGAAATGTGTGGGAACTTCGAGGTTAAATAAACGTTTGATATCTAGATAGATATTATAGATAACAGTTCGGTGAGTTCGGTTAGTTATTATAGATAACAGTTCGGTTTGTTATATTATAGATAGTTAAGTTGTTTATGTAGTGGTCTAAACTAAATGAGTCTAGGATATTTGTGACTCTAGATATTGCAAGTTGAATTTAGAAGGATTTTTCTAGATAAGGCTTTTTGATTGTTTGTTATCTGGATTATTAGAAGAGATATCTTTATGAAATTCGGTGCAGTTATAGATAATTTAGTCTAGTTTTAGAAATTAAAAACCGAAATATTCAGTTGTATCTAGTTATCTAGATATTAAATCTAGAGTAAATTTGGATAAAACAGATAAGGGAGCTTATATCTAGATGCCGTGTAGTTAATATGTCTAGATAATATGTTTCTTTGCGGAAATTTTTATGTAGATAAGCGGTCGATAGCCTTATTAGTTTACGAGTTGCGTTTGTTTGAAGTTGTCGGTTTTTAACAAATTTGGCTTCAGGAAGTATTTTCTAAAATTTAGGAAACTTTGTTTTGAGATAACTTGGGAAGTAGTAAGGCTATCGACCGGTATTTGGTATCAAAATTTCCGGGAAGAGAAGCCTAATTGATCTAGGCTAAGCGCAAGTGTGTAGTATGGATGTTTTAGTCTCAAATTGGAAATTTGTTGTTTTTTTAGTCTTAGTTTAAATTGGCGCTTAGTGTTAGTTCCAGACTGTTTTGTAGTCTTAATCTAATCTAATCTAAGTTTTGTTTCTTGGAGCTTTTAGATTAAGGAGCTATGTACAGTTTTGTGTGTTTTCTTTTTCATTTAAGAAACCAATTTGGGAGGATAAGGCGAAGACTCCGGATTCGGTGAGCGTGCAGCAGGTCGTTCAGGCTTACGAGTTCTGCGAGAAGTTCCTGGAAGGCCAGAATTGGATGGCCGGAGACCACGTGACCGTCGCCGACTTCAGCTTGATCTCCACCATCACCTCCGCCGAGATGCTGGTCCCCGTCGACCGCAAATTCAAGAACTTGCACGCCTGGATCAAGCGGTGCCAAGCCTTGCCCTACTATTACGTCAACGCCAACGGCCTCAAAAGCTTCGACAAATTCATCAAATATCTCCTGTCACAATAAACATTTGTTAAACCATCAATAAAATTTAAAAAAATTGGTTTGTGTTTGTTAAAATAAATCGTATGTAAAGGCTATCATCCGTTTTGATTTATACCTTGAATTAAAGGTAATTTCGTCTAGTTTAAAACAGTGGTTTAAGAGTGCTTATAAGTTGTCTAGTTTTTGAGTTATCGTTGAAAAACTAAGTCTGCAACTAGTTGTATTTGGTGCAACTGTGGTGGAATTCCAAAGCGGCCGGTGATTTCTATTTCGCGAGAAAAACGTCAAATTTATGGTATTTCCCGAAGAGTTGGAGCAACGTGTTTGGTATCAAATTGAAGGCGATTTAGTCTAGTTTAAGTATCTGTTAGTTAGATTTAACTAGATTAAGCGGAAATTGCAACAAAAACTGAAAACTTAAACAGTAAGCCAAATTTTGTTTTTAACTGCCAAAAATGAGGCTTTGAGATACAAGCATGTGAAGTTATTTAGCAACAAATTATAGATAATTTAATCTAATTTAACGCGATGTTAATTATATTGCAACTACTTATCTAGTTTCTGAGATAGCGACAAAAACGTAACTTCTCTGTTAGATTTTTTCAAACTGAAGATCCTCAAGTTTGAAGTTTCCGCTGACTAATACATCAAATTAAACAGAATTTTATCCACTTTAAGAAAACACTAACTAAGCTAACACAACTCGACTAGTCTGCTAGTTATCAATTAAAAACTAACTGCGTTTCCAAACCTCCAGCTCGATTGCTGCCACCGCCTTCAACCCGAAGTTCCTCGACTTCTAAGTTGGAGCCTGCAACGAGTTTCACATCAAATTAAAGGTAATTTAATCTACTTTAAGAATTAGTTAACTACGTTGTCCTAAGCTTAATAGACTTTAAGTTATTACAAAAAAACCAAAACGTTTTCGTTTCTCTTTTGCAGGTTTTGCAGCGAAACCGAACAGTTATAAGTCAGTTGGAGTTTTAACTAATGTCGACATGTTTTAACTAGTTTTAGGTTTATTTTAGCTCATTTTAAGCTGGTTAGGTTAGGTTTACTAATTCTAGGTTTCTTAAGCTCGACTTGCGACTTGTTTTAGAAAGTAATTTTGAGATAGTTACATCTCATTATTACATCTCTTACCATTAAAGGACAAATTAATTTTGTTTAGCTTATATCTCAGTTAGTTCCAATGCAAAATAATGTTGCAATACCTCGAGTTATAGGTAATTTAATCTAGTTTAAACACACTGTTCAATCATTTAAATATTGTTAATATTTTCGGAGATACAAGGAATTTAACAAATTTTTGCGTATGCAATTTTAAAGCGACGATTGTTGCTTAAGTATGAAAACTACATAGACGTGTTATATATCATTTTCAAGCTAATTTAATCTAGTTTACAGATAATATTAAATCGTTGCAAGATGCCTTATATCTTTGAAGATATCGCCTTTTTTTCGAAACGCTTACCATTTTGAAAACTCAGTTTTCTTTAGCTTATATCTCAGCTAGTTCAAATACAATATTATTAAGCAATAGCTTATTTTGTAGAGAATTTAGTCTAGTTTAAGCACGTTGTTAACTCATTTAACTGTTGCTAATATTTTCGGAGATATAAGAAATTTACCGAAACATTGCATCTTCCTCATTACACAGTGCCTTACAGTACACGGAGTCTTCTGCTCCTACACGGAGAGAATTGGAAAGAGGGGAAGTGCACAATGCCGTTACTGCCCAGAGCAAGTAGATGATACTCCAGAACACACAATATTCCACTGTGGGAATTGGGATAACGAAAGGGACAATGTAAAAAGAAACCTACCTGCGGCAGCCATGTCCCCGGAAAACATAATAGAGGAAATGATCGGACACAAGGACAGCTGGGAAACTGTGAAGAATTTTGTAGAAGAAGTGATGCGGAAAAAGGCAAAAGATGAATTAGAAGAACAGAGCAGAGAAAGAGACGACAACCGATAAAGGATATTAAGACCAAACCTGTAGGATGTAAGGCTGAAAGGCGGGAACACTACAGGAGAGAAATAAAGAGGAGTGGGTATGACTGCCTTAGAGGGCTGGTGAGTCCCACACTCCCCAAAATTGAAACCGTATCTGGGGGTGCGTAAAAGCATTTCCTCTCCTCTGCAGAAAAACAAAAATCATCTTGTCTTGTAGATAACCCATCGTACATATATCTCATGTTTTCAACCACCTTTTCTTTGTATTTTGAAAATTTTGTTTTGTTCATCTTATATCTCGGTTAATTCGGACGCGATTTTGTTGTGTAATATCTCGTTTAGTAGGTAATTTAATCTAGTTTAGGCATATTGTTATCCCATTTAAATATTATTAATATTTTCCGAGATATAAGGAATTTGCCAAATTATTGCGTTCAATTTTCTAGCGTCGATAGTTATGTAAGTATTAATACAACATAGACGTGTTATATATCATTTTTAAGCTAATTTAATCTAGTTTATGAATTGTATTAATTCATAACGGAATTGTTTATATTTTGTAAATTATTGCCTTATTGCTGTGATACTATTAAATTTTGTTTTGTTTATATTGTAAAAGTTATCTTGTCAAAACAACAAGCGTCTGAAATAAATGCTGATATCTTAAAATTTATAAGGAATTTTGTAACGAGTTCAAACCCCCCTTTCTATCTTTGGAGACTATCTTTGCAAAGAGATATTTTGCCGGGAAAATTCTCGGCATAATATCTCTTTGCAAAGATAGTCTCCTAATACCTTTTCCTTAAAATTTCAATCAAATTTTTCATAAAAATTGTAAGAAAAGGTATCAGGAGACTATCTTTGCAAAGAGATATTTTGCCGGGAAAATTCTCGGCAAAATTTCTCTTTGCAAAGATAGTCTCCTAATACCTTTTCCTTAAAATTAAGATCAAATTTTTCATAAAAATTTTAAGAAATGTTATCAGGAGACTATCTTTGCAAAGAGATATTTTTCTGGGAAAATTCCCGGCAAAATGTCTCTTTGCAAAGATATTCTCCTAATACCTTCTCCTTAAAATTACAATCAAATTTTTCATAAAAATTTTAAGAAATGTTATCAGGAGACTATCTTTGCAAAGAGATATTTTACTGGCAAAATTCCCGGCAAAATTTCTCTTTGCAAAGATAGTCTCCTAATACCTATTCCTTAAAATTACGATCAAATTTTTCATAAAAATTTTAAGAAATGTTATCAGGAGACTATCTTTGCCAAGAGATATTTTTCTGGGAAAATTCCCGGCAAAATTTCTCTTTGCAAAGATAGTCTCCTAATACCTTTTCCTTAAAATTACGCTGAAATTTTTTATAAAAATTTTAAGAAATGTTATCAGGAGACTATCTTTGCAAAGAGATATTTTTCTGGGAAAATTCCCGGCAAAATTTCTCTTTGCAAAGATAGTCTCCTAATACCTATTCCTTAAAATTACGATCAAATTTTTCATAAAAATTTTAAGAAATGTTATCAGGAAACTATCTTTGCCAAGAGATATTTTTCTGGGAAAATTCCCGGCAAAATTTCTCTTTGCAAAGATAGTCTCCTAATACCTTTTCCTTAAAATTTCAATCAAATTTTTTATAAAAATTTTAAGAAATGTTATCAGGAGACTATCTTTGCAAAGAGATATTTTTCTGGGAAAATTCCCGGCAAAATTTCTCTTTGCAAAGATAGTCTCCTAATACCTATTCCTTAAAATTACGATCAAATTTTTCATAAAAATTTTAAGAAATGTTATCAGGAGACTATCTTTGCCAAGAGATATTTTTCTGGGAAAATTCCCGGCAAAATTTCTCTTTGCAAAGATAGTCTCCTAATACCTTTTCCTTAAAATTTCAATCAAATTTTTTATAAAAATTTTAAGAAATGTTATCAGGAGACTATCTTTGCAAAGAGATATTTTTCTGGGAAAATTGCCGTCAAAATTTCTCTTTGCAAAGATAGTCTCCTAATACCTTTTCCTTAAAATTTCAATCAAATTTTTCATAAAAATTTAAAGAAATGTTATCAGGAGACTATCTTTGCAAAGAGATATTTTTCTGGGAAAATTCCCGGCAAAATTTCTCTTTGCAAAGATAGTCTCCTAATACCTTTTCCTTAAAATTTCAATCAAATTTTTCATAAAAATTTTAAGAAATGTTATCAGGAGATTATCTTTGCAAAGAGATATTTTTCTGGGAAAATTCCCGGCAAAATTTCTCTTTGCAAAGATAGTCTCCTAATACCTTTTCCTTAAAATTTCAATCAAATTTTTCATAAAAATTTTAAGAAATGTTATCAGGAGACTATCTTTGCAAAGAGATATTTTTCTGGGAAAATTCCCGGCAAAACTTCTCTTTGCAAAGATAGTCTCCTAATACCTTTTCCTTAAAATTACGATGAAATTTTTCATAAAAATTTTAAGAAATGTTATCAGGAGACTATCTTCGCAGAGATATTTTTCTGGGAAAATTCGCGGCAAAATTTCTCTTTGCAAAGATAGTCTCCTAATACTTTTTCCTTAAAATTTCAATCAAATTTTTCATAAAAATTTTAAGAAATGTTATCAGGAGACTATCTTTGCAAAGAGATATTTTTCTGGGAAAATTCCCGGAAAAATTTCTCTTTGCAAAGATAGTCTCCTAATACCTTTTCCTTAAAATTTCATTCAAATTTTTCATAAAAATTTTAAGAAATGTTATCAGGAGACTATCTTTGCAAAGAGATATTTTTCTGGGAAAATTCCCGGCAAAATTTCTCTTTGCAAAGATAGTCTCCTAATACCTTTTCCTTAAAATTTCATTCAAATTTTTCATAAAAATTTTAAGAAATGTTATCAGGAGACTATCTTTGCAAAGAGATATTTTTCTGGGAAAATTCCCAGCAAAATTTCTCTTTGCAAAGATAGTCTCCTAATACCTTTTCCTTAAAATTACGATCAAATTTTTCATAAAAATTCAAAGAAATGTTATCAGGAGACTATCTTTGCAAAGAGATATTTTTCTGGGAAAATTCCCGGCAAAATTTCTCTTTGCAAAGATAGTCTCCTAATACCTTTTCCTTAAAATTTCAATCAAATTTTTCATAAAAATTTTAAGAAATGTTATCAGGAGACTATCTTTGCAAAGAGATATTTTGCTGGGAAAATTCCCGGCAAAACTTCTCTTTGCAAAGATAGTCTCCTAATACCTTTTCCTTAAAATTACGATCAAATTTTTCATAAAAATTTTAAGAAATGTTATCAGGAGACTATCTTTGCCAAGAGATATTTTTCTGGGAAAATTCCCGGCAAAATTTCTCTTTGCAAAGATAGTCTCCTAATACCTTTTCCTTAAAATTACGATCATATTTTTCATAAAAATTTTAAGAAAATGTATCAGGAGACTATCTTTGCAAAGAGATATTTTTCTGGGAAAATTCCCGGCAAAATTTCTCTTTGCAAAGATAGTCTCCTAATACCTATTCCTTAAAATTACGATCAAATTTTTCATAAAAATTTTAAGAAATGTTATCAGGAGACTATCTTTGCCAAGAGATATTTTTCTGGGAAAATTCCCGGCAAAATTTCTCTTTGCAAAGATAGTCTCCTAATACCTTTTCCTTAAAATTTCAATCAAATTTTTCATAAAAATTTTAAGAAATGTTATCAGGAGACTATCTTTGCAAAGAGATATTTTTCTGGGAAAATTCCCGGCAAAATTTCTCTTTGCAAAGATAGTCTCCTAATACATTTTCCTTAAAATTTCAATCAAATTTGTCATAAAAATTTTAAGAAATGTTATCAGGAGACTATCTTTGCAAAGAGATATTTTTCTGGGAAAATTCCCGGCAAAATTTCTCTTTGCAAAGATAGTCTTCTAATACCTTTTCCTTAAAATTACAATCAAATTTTTCATAAAAATTTTAAGAAATGTTATCAGGAGACTATCTTTGCAAAGAGATATTTTTCTGGGAAAATTCCCGGCAAAATCTCTCTTTGCAAAGATAGTCTCCTAATACCTTTTCCTTAAAATTACGATCAAACTTTTCATAAAAATTTCAAGAAATGTTATCAGGAGACTATCTTTGCAAGGAGATGTTTTTCTGGGAAAATTCTTGGCAAAATTTCTCTTTGCAAAGATAGTCTCCTAATACCTTTTCCTTAAAATTACGATCAAATTTTTCATAAAAATTTCAAGAAATGTTATCAGGAGACTATCTTTGCAAAGATATTTTTCTGGGAAAATTTCCGGCAAAATTTCTCTTTGCAAAGATAGTCTCCTAATACCTTTTCCTTAAAATTTCAATCAAATTTTTCATAAAAATTTTAAGAAAAGGTATCAGGAGACTATCTTTGCAAAGAGATATTTTGCCGGGAAAATTGCCGGTAAATACCTCTTTGCAAAGGAAGTCTTCTAATACCGTATGCTTAAAATTTCGATCTAATTTTTCATAAAAATTTTAAGAAAACGTATCAGGAGACTATCTTTGCAAAGAGATATTTACGGGAATTTTGCCGGCAAAATATCTCTTTGCAAAGATAATCTCGTGATACCTTTTCTTGAAATATCAGTCGAATTTTTCGTTAAAATTTTAAGCCAAAAGTATCAGGAGACAAAGAGCAATTTTGCAAAGAGGAAAAAATATTTTAACGGAAAATTGCACTCCGTACGGAAATTTATCATCCGGACTATAACATGTTTGGGTTTTCCTTTCGTTGAAATTTGAAGCAAAGTAACAGCCTTTTGACTGTCAGTTCGACAGTATCACCTCCTTGCAAATAGAGTCTTTGTAAAGTCACCTCCTTGCAAACAGCGTCTTTGAAAGGAGGTATTTTAATAAAATTTTTATTCAAATTAGGGTCACAGAAAATCAAAAATTCTTTTAAAATGCAAATACAAAATCTACCGAAAGCTGGGAAGTTGTAACAAAATGAAGAAGAGCAATCAAATTGAATCGAGGGAAGTTACTATTGGAGGATGCTGGTCGCGTGGCCAACCAAGGACAAGGTGGCTAGCGTGGAGCAAGACGCTAGAGGAATCAGGATGACAAATTGGAAAATCTCTGCCAGAAACCGAAGTAGATGGGCAACTCTTATTGAGAAGAATGCCAAAGCCCTAAACGGAAAGTCGGGAAGTTCTAAGAAAACGAAGAAGAAAAATCAATTTGAATCGAGGGAAGTTACTATAGGTGGATGCAGGTCGCGTAGCCAACCGAGGATAAGGTGGCAGAAGAGCGTGGAGCAAGACGCTAGAGGAATCAAAGTGGCAAATTGGTGAGTCTCTGCAAGAAACCGAAGTAGATGGGCAAATCTCTTTCTTCTGAAAGAGAATTTCCCATCCTGAATGAGATTTTGGCATCCTTCTGGATGCCAAAGCCTTAAACGGAAAGTCGGGAAGTTCTAACAAAAAGAAGAAGAGATCAAATTGAATCAAGGGGAGTTACTATAGGAGGATGCAGACCGCGTGGCAGACCGAGGACAAGGTGGCTGAATAGCGTGGAGCAAGACGCTAGAGGAATCAGGATGAGAAATTGGAAAGTCTCTGCAAGAAACCGAAGTAGATGGGCAACTATCCTTGAGAAGAATGCCAAAGCCCTAAACGGAAAGTCGGGAAGTTCTAACAAGAAGAGGAAGAAGAAGAGAAATCAAGTTGAATCTAGGGAAGTTAGTGTATGAGGATTCAGGCCACGTGGTAGAACAAGGACAAGTTGCCTGAATAGCGTGGAGCAAGACGCGAGAGGTAACAGGATGGCAAATTGGAAAGTCTTTGCAAGAAACCGAAGTAGATGGATAAACCTTCATTGAAAAGAATGCCCAAGCGCTAAACGGAAAGTCGGGAAGTTCTAACAATAGAAGAAGAAGAAGATCAATTTAAATCGAGGGAAGTCACTATAGGAGGATCTAGGCCGCGTGGCAGACCGAGGACAAGATGCCTGAATAGCGTGGAGCAAGACGCTAGAGGAATCAATATGACAATTTGGAAAGTCTCTGCAAGAAACCGAAGTTGATGAGCAAGACGCTAGAGGAATCAATATGACAATTTGGAAAGTCTCTGCAAGAAACCGAAGTTGATGTCCAACTTTAATTGGGAAGAATGACAAAGCCCTAAACGGAAAGTCGTGAAGCTCAAACGCGAAGAAGAACAAGAGAAATCAATTTGAATTGAAAGGACGTTCAAAAACTGATCGAGTGCATCGAGATAATTTTGCAAATTTTAAGATAATTTGAAGAAATTCATATTTTTCAGCTAATGTTTATGTGCTGAATGCAATGGTGAAAACTAGAATGCTCTATCACAAACCGTAGAATATACCCAATCTATAATTGATCAAAATTCGAATAATTTCTTGAAAGTTAGAGCTACAGTGAAGTGTGTTACATCAAATTAAAGGTATTTTCATGCTGTTTATGAAGTTGCAAAGTAGGTTTGCAATGTGAAAAAACTTTAGGAAGGATTTCGAATTTTGTTAAATTTTCTTCGAATTAATGATTATAATTTTCGAAATTCCAATATTTTGAAAAACTTGAGATATTTTCCGACTAATTTAGATGTGCTAAATCCAACGCTGAAAACTAGAATTCGCTATGACAAGCCCTTCAAAATTTACTTCATTAATATTGACGTCTAGGTCAAAATTGGCAAAGCTACAATAAAGCGGGTTATATCAAATTAAAGGTTTTTTCATTCTGTTCGTGAAATTGCAAAGTAAGTTTGCATATTGTAAAAACTTTGGGAAGAATATCGAATTTTGTTAGATTTTTTCGGAAGTGATGATCAATTTAATTTCCAAAATTTCAACATTTTGAAAAAATTGAGATAATTTCCAAATAATTTAGATGTGCTAAAGCCAACGCTGAAAACTAGAATTCGCTAGGACTAGCCGTTCAAAAGTTACTTCATTAATAATTTTGTCTAGGTCAAAAGTAGCAAAGCTACAATGAAGCTGGTTATGTCAAATTAAAGGCATTTTCATTCTGTTTGTGAAATTGCAAAGTTAGTTTGCATATTGTAAAAACTTTGGGAAGAATATCTTGAAGAAGAAGAAGAATATCTTGATCTTTGGGAAGAAAATTTTGTTAGATTTTTCGGAAGTGATGATAATAATTTCCAAAATTTCAACATTTTGAAAAACTTGAGATAAATTCCGTCTAACTTAGATCTGCTAAATCCAACGCTGAAAACTAAAATTCGCTAAGACTAGCCGTTCAAAATTTACTTCATTAATAATCACGTCTAGGTGAAAATTGGCAAAGCTACAATGAAGCGGGTTATATCAAATGAAAGGTATATTTTAAAAACTTTTGGTAGAATATCGAATTTTGTTTGATTTTTTTGAGGAATTGATGAACAATATAATTTTCAAAATTTTGAAAACATTTTGATAAACTTGAGATATTTTTCGACTAATTTAGATGTGCTAAATCTAACGCTGAAAACTAGAATCCACTAGGACTAGCCGTTCAAAAGTTACTTCATTAACCCTTTGCACTCCGTCTTGCACTGGAATTGAAACAATTTTGTATCAAACAAAACGTTCAATTGGTGGCCTATAATAAGTGAAATATTAAATGAAGAAAATAAAAATAAGATTGTCTTACCTTCAAATTTAGATCGGTCAACAAACACAAAAAACCTGAAAACGAGTAAAAAATGACTTGAGATATTACATCTCATTGAGATATTACAAAATCAGTTTATTTCATATAAAACATCAATAAATATGGTTAGCAAAAATTGGTCATAATTCGAAAATTAGCAACAAATATTTAAAGTAATTATAATTTCCTAAAACTAGATTAAATTATCTACAAAATGAGATATTACATTTTAAAATTGCACTGGAAGTAACTGAGATACAAGCTAAACAAAAATTATTGAAACAGTGTACAAGAAAAATGCCGATAATTTAGAAAATATAAGGAATTTTGTATCGAGTTATCACAATCCAGAAACTAGAATAAATTAGCTTTAAAATTATATATAACACGTCTATGTAGTATTACTACTTAATACACAATCAAAGTTTGAAAATTGACTATGACCATGATTTCTAAAATTCCTTATATCTTAGAAAAAACTATAGATATTTAAATAAGTAACAATGCGCTTAAATTACCTACAAAACTAGATATTACGCAATTAAATTGCACTAGAACTAACTGAGATATAAGCTAAACAAAACTAAAGATTCAAAATATTAAGCTTCTTAAATAAATGACGATATCTTCCAAAATATCTGGAATTTTGTAACGAGTTAACAAAATCCGCAAAGCAGATTAAATTAGCATAAAAACGATATATAACACGTCGTAGTGTTAATACTTAGTTTACAATCGTAGTCTGAAAATTGATTATAACGTATGTGGTACGATTTTAAAAAATCCGTATATCTTCGAAAATTTGTCGAAGCTTTTAAGACCGTTGGCGTTGGCGTAATAGTAGGGCAAGGCTTGGCACCGCTTGGTCCAGGCGTGCAAGTTCTTGAATTTGGGGTCGACGGGGAGAATCTCAGCGGAGGTGATGGTGGAGATCAAGCTGAAGTCACATGATCGCCGGCCATCCAATCTTGGCCTTCCAGGAACTTATCGCAGAAGTCGTAAGCCTGAACGAGTTGCTGCACGCTCACCGAATTTGGAGTCTTCGCCTTATCCTCCCAAATTAGTTTCTTAAAAGAAAGCAAAAAACACACGAAACGTTACATAGCTCCCTAATCTAAAAGCTCCAACAAACAAAACTTAGCCTGGAACTAACACTTAGCGCCAATTTAAACTAAGACTAAGAAAACAACAAATCTCCAATTTGAGACTAAACCATCCACACGACACACTTGCGCTTAGTCTAGATCGCTGAAGCTTCTCTTCCCAGAAATTTTGAAACCAAACACCGGTCGATAGCCTTACTACTTAGCAAGTTATCGCAAAACAAAGTTTCCTAAATTTTAGAAAATACTTCCCGATGCCAAATTTGTCAAAAACCGACAACTTCAAACAAACGCAACTCGTAAACTAATAAGGCTATCGACCGCTTATCTACACACAAATTTCCGCAAAGAAACATATTATCTACACATATTAACAACACGGCATCTAGATAAAAGTTTCCTTATCTATTTTATCCAAATTTACTCTAGATTTAATATCTAGATAACTAGATACGGCAGAGCATTGCAGTTTTTAGTTTCTAAAACTAGACTAATTGATCTATAACTGCACCGAATTTCATAAAGATATATCTGCTAGTAATCCAGATAACAAACAAACAAAATCCCTTATCTAGGAAAATCTATCTAAATTCAACTTTCAATATCTAGAGCCATAAATATCCTAGACTCATCTAATATGCACCACTTGATAAAAAACTTAATTATCTGTAATGTAATAAACCCACGGAACTGTTATCTATAATATCTATATAGATAACAAACGTTTATACAACCTCCAACTTCCCACACATTTCCCACAAAATCCATATAGCTTATTATCCACGTCTTCCTTAATCCGTTATCTATGTAGATCTAGATACTTACCACCATTCTACGCAAAACATAGAACAAGCTTCCATAATCAAAGTGCAATCTGTGTTTGACCCTTTTGACAAGATCCTTCGGGTAGAGGCTATCATCCTTGCCGTACTTATCTACCAGATAACAGATAATTGCATGGCTGTCCCAGATTACCGAGCCGTCGCCTTCCACCAAGTTTGGAATCGTGTCTTGAGGATTTATCTAGAAACATATAGATAACGTAAGTAAATTGGTAGTTATAGATAATGATAGATAATAAGCTTTGTTAAGTGTTTTAGTAGATTGCTTGAATTTAATGGATAAATCTAGATGATTCACTTTTAAAACCAAGGTTTAAATATGGATAGATAACAACGAATTGAAGCTAATATATCTAGGTAGATAATATAGCTAGCGCAATAATTGGTATAGATAAATATAGATAATTTAAAAGAGAATTGGGTGATGCAAACCGCAATAATCTAGATTGTCTGTGAATCTAGATATTCGAATTTAATCACAGGTAGTTTTTCCAGATACAAAATGTGTCTAGTCGGGGATTTCGGTCCGTATCTAGATACGTTTTATAGATAACTCATTAGTTTTCGAGGAAAGTGTAGATAATAAGAGTAGGTTGAAAGTGGTGTGATCTAGAGTGCTGTTAGTTATCTATCATGGTAGATATTTTGGGTAGAATTTGGGTTATTTATATAGATAACTGGGAATTAGTTGTTGGACGATTTAGTTGATATCTAGATAACGCATATAGATAACTTAATTGGTTGAAGTGAAAATGCAGACAAATAAATTATCTATAATCTAGTTACACGAAAAATTGTTTGAGTTATCTATGAGTCTAGATATCTTGGTGGAAACAAACGTTTTGGTTTAAGCTGGTTTATTTTAGATTTTTAGCTATATCTAGTATTATCTAATAGATAACTTAAAAATATTTAGGACTTTTATAGACTGATAAATTGTCTATTAGCTGCTGAAAATTACAACTCTGTGTGTTATCTATGAATCTAGATATTGAGCTTTAAACACAGATTATTTTAGAAACAAGTTTCATTGAATAGTTTTAGTTTTTGTTCAATATATAGAGAAGTTTTAAAGATATCTAAACGAAAATAAGTCTGGTAGATAGAGCATGAAATTGTTTAAAAAAGCATCGTAGCTAGAGTTGTCTAGGTTATCTACAAATCTAGATATCGAAGCTTGAACATATAACAAGAATATTAAGCGCATTGAAACTCGATATCTAGATAACTATATTAGATATCTTATTGCGTTTACGTGTAGAAGTTAGATAACTAAATTTGGTATAAGACACTGAAAACTAGACTAAACTAGCTTACCAATTTATCCAGATATTGAGTCTAGAACTTAACGCTGTTTGTTTAAATTTTGTTGATGTATAAATTTCGACTCCTTCCAGATTTTCGAAGATATCTACCAGATTTTAATAGATAACTACGTATAATTCGGTGCAAATATAGATAATACAATAAGAATTAAGGCAATGTGAGATGGAGTGGTGTAAGTTATCTACTTATCTAGATATTGAATACACAATCTCATACAGGACTTGGTTTAGATTTTCGAAGATATATCAAGAGATATGATAGATAACTGAATGAAATTAAAGAAATACATAGAAAATAGAGTAAGGAATAAGCTGATATTTGATAGAATACTGTCGGTGGAGCAGTTATCGTCTAGAATTCTGTTAAATTTGTTCAAAGTTTGACTGCATCTAGATTTTTGAAGATACCTAGATAACTTTCTTAGATAACACGCTAAAACTTGGTGCAGATATAGAAAACAGAATGCGAATTGAGATAGCATAAACTAATGAATCGTGAGTTGTTTACTTATCTAGATATTGGATCTAGAATTTACAACTTGAATTGATTTGGAGTGTGTTAACATTTTCATAGTTATCTAGGAAATCTTGATAGATAACTAGATGAAATTTGGTGTTGTAGTAGGTAATTGAACGGGGAATAAGGTGACGAAGACTAGAATGTTGTGACTTATCTGTTTATCTAGATATTGAGTTTCAAACTTGTTTTCGTCGTTGTGAACTTAGATTAAGATTTAACTCTTAGGAAAATTTTTGGGTTTTTAAGTATAACTGGAGATATCTAATAGATAACTTGAAAATATTTAGGGATTCTATAGACTGATAAATTGTCCATAAGTTGTTGTAAATTACAACTCTGTGGGTTTTCTGTGAATCTAGATATTAATCTTTAAATCCGGATTATTTTAGAAACAAGCCTCATTGAATAGTTTTTGTTGAAATATCTGCGAATTAGTTGTTGGACGATTTAGTTGATATCTACATAGCGCATATAGATAACTTAATTGTTTTAAGTGAAAATATAGACAATTAATTTATCTATAATCTAGTGAAAAGAAAATGTGCGTGGGTTATCTATGAGTCTAGATATCTTGGTGGAAACAAACGTTTTAGTTTAAGTTAAATTATTTTAGGTTTATAGCTATATCTAGATATGTCTAATAGATAACTTCAAAATATTTAGGGATTTTATAGATTGATAAATTGTCTATTAGCTGCTGTAAATTACAACTCTGTGGGTTATCTGTGAATCTAGATATTGAGCTTAAAACGCGAATTATTTTAGAAACAAGTTTTATTGACCAGTTTTAGTTTTTGTTCAATATTTAGAGAAGTTTTAAAGATATCTAAACAAGTCTACTAGATAGAGTATGAAATTGTTTAAAAAGGCATCGAAACTAGAGTTATCTACCTTGTCTACAAATCTAGATATCGAAGCTATTAAGACACATGCGATTTCAACTTGAGATAACTTGGAAACTAATTGAAGTATCAAAAAAGTGTTCAAATAGATTTCATAGAGCGTATACTTGGCTTCAATTTAAAACCAATTTTGCTAAGTTCCACCGAAATTTGCAGAAGTTACAACGAAAAAACTTGAAACGCAATTGTTTCTCGAGCCGCCTCGACCTTGCAATTTCAAAGTGCGATAGCGCTAAAACTAATTGACCTGTAACAAAACACTCGAATAGATTACGTCGAATAGATAATTGTCTTTAACATAATACAAAGCGCGCTAATTTAAGTTAAAAATTGACGAAAATACAGATGAGAAAGCGGCTGTACGCCCGTCCTTGAAGCCCAAACTTTGAATGAACCAATCGCGACACACCAACCACAACAAACATGACTATCTAATTTAATGATTACATCATCTAATATAATGAGGCAAACAAAGTACTCCAACGGTTAGTACACTAGGCAGCTCAGTCAGAACCACGTCACACCATGAAGCTATACATGATCAACGTCAGTCCCCCAGTAAGGGCGGTTCTCCTCACGGAGAAGGCTTTAGGCCTCAAGTTTGAGTACGTGCCCATGGACTTGATGGCTCAAGATCATATGAAACCCGAGTATCTCAAGGTAAGTCTAAATCAAAGTCTAAAATCATCAAAGAAAAAACAACTTCATCAAAACAACTTGTAGACTTAATATCTCGATAAATAGATAAGTTACGACATTCTAGTCTTCGCCACTTCAATCCCCGTTCAATTATCTATCCCAGCACCAAATGTCATCTAGTTATCTATCAAGCTTTCCTAGATAAATACGAAAATGCTAACACACTCCAAATCAATCCAAGTTGTAAATTCTAGATTCAATATCTAGACACGTAGATAACTCACAGCATAATAGTTTTTGTTACCTCAATCGGTGTTCTGTTTTCAATATCTCCGTCAAATTTTAGCGCGTTATCTATACAAATTTTCTAGATATCTTCAAAAATCTAGATTCAGTCAAACTATTTCAACTTTGAACCAATTTAACCAAACTCTACACGAAATACCTAGACAACTACATAACCTACGGTATTCTATGATATATCACATTATTCCTTATTCAATTATCTATGTGTTTCATTAATTTCATTCACTTATCTATCATGCATCTTGAGATATTTTCGAAAATCTAAAACAAGTTCAGTTTTAGATTCAATATCTAGATAACTAGATAACTCACACCACTCTATCTCACATTAAATTAATCCTTGTTG
Organism: Phosphuga atrata; assembly: GCA_944588485.1. Classification (NCBI taxonomy): domain Eukaryota; kingdom Metazoa; phylum Arthropoda; class Insecta; order Coleoptera; family Silphidae; genus Phosphuga; species Phosphuga atrata. Next base: position 9,130,371 of record OX155908.1, on the reverse strand, counting down.
CATTATCTATATTTTCGTTGAATTATACATAGTTATCTATTAAACTTTGCTAGATAATTTCGAAAATCTAAAATAATTCCAGTTTTAGATTCAATATCTAGATAAGTAGATAACTCACACCACTCTATCTCACAGTACCTTATTCCTTATTGTATTATTTATACTTGCACTGAAATACACGTAGTTATCTATTAAACTTTGATAGATAACTTCGAAAATCTAAAACAAATCCAGTTTTAGAATTAATATCTAGATAAGTAGATAACTCACACTACTCTGTCTCACATTACCTTAATCCTTATTGTATTATCTATATTTGCATTGAATTATACGTAGTTATCTATTAAACTTTAATAGATAACTTTGAAAATCTTAAACAAGTCCTGTTTTAGATTCAATATCTATATAAGTAGATAACTCACACCACTCTATCTCACATTACCTTATTCCTTATTGTATTATCTATACTTGCACTGAATTACACGTAGTTATCTATTAAACTTTGATAGATAACTTCAAAAATCTAAAACAAATCCAGTGTTAGAATTAATATCTAGATAAGTAGATAACTCACACCACTCTGTCTCACATTACCTTAATCCCTATTGTATAGTCTATATTTGCATTGAATTATACGTAGTTATTTATTAAACTTTAATAGATAACTTCGAAAATCTAAAACAAGTCCAGTTTTAGATTCAATATCTAGATAAGTAGATAACTCACACCACTCTGTCTCACATTAGCTTAATCCTTATTGTATTATCTATATTTTCACTAAATTATACGTAGTTATCTATTAAGCTTTGCAAGATAACTTAGAAAATCTAAAACAAGTCAAGTTTTAGATTCAATATCTAGATAAGTAGATAACTCACACCACCCTATCCCATATTAACTTAATTCTTGTTGTATTATCTATATTTGTACTAAATTACACGTAGTTATCTATTAAACTGTGCTAGATAACTTCAAAAATCTAAAATAAGTCCTGTTTTAGATTAAATATCTAGATAAGTAGATAACTCACACCACTCTATCTCACATTGCCTTAATCCTTATTGTATTATCTATATTTTCACTAAACAAGACGTATTTATCTATTAAACTTTGCTAGATAACTTCGAAAATCTCAAACAAGTCCAGTTTTAGATTCAATATCTAGATAAGTAGATAACTTACACCACTCTATCTCACATTACCTTAACCCTAATTATATTATCTATATTTGCACTAAATTATACATTGTTATCTATTAAACTTTGCTAGATAACTTCGAAAATCTTAAACAAGTCCTGTTTTAGATTCAATATCTAGATAAGTAGATAACGCACACCACTCTGTCTTACATTACCTTAATCCTTAGTGTATTATCTATATTTGCACTAAATTATACGTAGTTATCTATTAAACTTTGATAGATAACTTCGAAAATCTAAAACAAGTCCAGTTTTAGATACAATATCTAGATAAGTAGATAACTCACACTACTCTATCTCAGATTACATTAATCCTTATTGTATTATCTATATTTTCACTAAATTACACGTAGTTATCTATTAAACTTTGATAGATAACTTCAAAAATCTAAAACAAGTGCAGTTTTAAAATCAATATCTTGATAAGTAGATAACTCACACCACTCTATCTCACATTACCTTAATCCTTATTGCATTATCTATATTTTCACTAAATTATACAAAGTTGTCTATTAACCTTTGATAGATACCTTCGAAAATCTGAAACAAATCTAGTTTTAGATTCAATATCTAGATAAGTAGATAACTCACACTACTCTATCCCACATTACCTTAATCCTTATTGTATTATCTATATTTTCACTAAATTATACGTCGTTATCTAGTAAACTTTGATAGATATCATCGAAAATCTAAAACAAGTCCAGTATTAGATTCAATATCTAGATAAGTAGATAACTCACACCACTCTATCTCACATTGCCATAATCCTTATTGTATTATCTATATTTTCACAAAATAATACAAAGTTATCTATTAAACTTTGATAGATAACTTCGAAAATCTAAAACAAGTCCAGTTTTAGATTCAATATCTAGATAAGTAGATAACTCACACCACCCTATCTCACATTACCTTAATCCTTGTTGTATTGTCTATAGTTTCACCAAACTATATGTAGTTATCTGTTAAACTTTGCTAGATAACTTCGAAAATCTAAAACAAGTCCAGTTTTAGATTCAATATCTAGATAAGTAGATAACTCACACCACTCTATCTCACATTGCCTTAATCCTGATTGTATTATTTATATTTTCACTAAATTATATCTAGTTATCTATTAAACTTTGATAGATAACTTCGAAAATCTAAAACAAGGCCAGTTTTAGATTAAATATATAGATAAGTAGATAAGTCACATCACTCTATCTCACACTGCCTTAATCCTTATTATATTATCTATATTTTCACTGCATTACACGTAGTTATCTATTAAACTTAGCTAGATACCATCGAAAATCTAAAACAAGTCCAGTTTTAGATTCAATATCTAGATAAGTAGATAACTCACACCACTCTATCTCACATTGCCTTAATCCTGATTGTATTATTTATATTTTCACTAAATTATATCTAGTTATCTATTAAACTTTGATAGATAACTTCAAAAATTTAAAACAAGGCCAGTTTTAGATTAAATACTAGATAAGTAGATAACTCACATCACTCTATTTCACACTGCCTTAATCCTTATTGTATTATCTATATTTGCACTGCATTACACGTAGTTATCTATTAAACTTAGCTAGATACCATCGAAAATCTAAAACAAGTACAGTTTTAGATTCAATATCTAAATAAGTAGATAACTCACACCACTCTATCTCACATTTCCTTAATCCCTATTGCATTATCTATATTTGCACTGAATTACACGTAGTGATCTATTAAACTTTGGTAGATAACTTCGAAAATCTAAAACAAGTCCAGTTTTAGATTCAATATCTAGATAAATAGATAACTCACACAACTCTGTCTCACATTACCTTAATCCTTAGTGTATTATCTATATTTGCACTAAATTATACGTAGTTATCTATTAAACTTTGCTAGATAACTTCGAAAATATAAACCAAGTTCAGTTTTAGAATCAATAACTAGATAAGTAGATAACTCACACCACTCTATCTCACATTACCTTAATCCTTATTGTATTATCTATATTTGCACTGAATTACACGTAGTTATCTATTAAACTTTGCTAGATAACTGCGAAAATCTAAAACAAGTCCAGTTTTAGATTCAATATCTAGATAAGTAGATAACTCACACCACTCTATCTCACATTGCCTTAATCCTTATTGTATTATCTATATTTTCACTAAATAAGACGTAGTTATCTATTAAAATCGAAGATAAGCTAGATAACTTCGTAAATCTAAAACAAGTCGTTTTAGATTCAATATCTAGATAAATAGATAACTCCCACCAGTCTATCTCACATTACCTTAATCCTTATTGTTTTATCTATATTTGCACTAAATTATACGTATTTATCTATTAAAATATACTAGATAACTTCGAAAATCTAAAACAAGTCCAGTTTTAGATTCAATATCTAGATAAGTAGAAAACTCACAACACTCTGTCTCACATTACCTTAATCCTCATTGTATTATCTATATTTGCAATAAATTATACGCAGTTATCTATTAAAATTTGCTAGATAACTTCGAAAATCTAAAACAAATCCAGTTTTAGATTCTATATCTAGATAAGTAGATAACTCACACCACTCTATATTACATTACATTAATCCTTATTGTATTATCTATATTTTCAACTCTGATAGATAATTTCGAAAATATAAAACAAGTCCACTTTCAGATTTAATATCTACATAAGTAGATACCTCACACTACTCTATCTCACATTACCTTAATCCTTATTGTATTATCTATATTTGAACTGAATTATACGTAGTTATCTATTAAACTTTGATAGATAACTTCAAAAATCTAAAACAATTCCAGTTTTAGTTTCAATATCTAGATAAGTAGATAACTCACACCACTCTATCTCACATTACCTTAATCCTTATTGTATTATCTATATTTTGACTGAATTATACGTAGTTATCTATTAAATTTTGCTAGATAACTTAGAAAATCTGAATCAAATCCAGTTTTAAATGGTACATTCAATATCTAGATAAATAGATAACTTACACCACTCTATCTCACATTACCTTAATCCTATTGTATTATCTATATTTGCGTTAAATTACTCGTAGTTATCTATTAAACTTTGCTAGATATCTTCGAAAATCTAGAAGAGGTCAAAATCAATCAAAAAACAAAATTTAAACTAACAGCATTAAGTTCTAGATTCAATATCTGGATAAATAGATAAGCAAGTTTAGTCTAGTTTTCAGTGTATTATTCCCAATTTATTTATCTATCGTCAACACTTGAACACATTAAGCTATCTGTTGCAGTTATCTAGATATCTATTAAAGTTTCAATGCGCTTAATATTCTTATTTTAATTCAAGCTTTACGTTCAAGCTTCGATATCTAGATTTGTAGATAACCTAGATAACTCTAGTTTCGATGATTTTTTAAACAATTTCATACTCTATCTACTAGACTTATTTATTTCTAGATATCTTTAAAACTCCTCTAAATATTGACCAAAAACTAAAACTAGTCAATAAAACTTGTTTCTAAAATTATCCGAGTTTAAAGCTCAGTATTTAGATTCATAGATAACCCACAGAGTTGTAATTTACAGCAGCTAATAGACAATTCATCAGTCTATAAAGTCCATAAATATTTTCAAGTTATCTATTAGATATATCCAGTTATACCTAAAAACCTAAAATTTTCGAGTTAAATCTTAATCTAAGTTCACAACGACGAAAACAAGTTTGAGACTTAATATCTAGATAAATAGATAAATCAGAAGATTCTAATCTTCGCCACCTTATTACCCGTTCAATTATCTACCACAACGCCAAATTTCGTCTAGTTATCTATCAAGCTAACCTAGATAACTACGAAAATGTTGACACAGTCCAAATCAATTTAAGTTGTAAATTCTAGATTCAACATCTAGATAAGTAGAAAACTCACTATACATTCGTTTATGTTATCTCAATTCGCATTCTGTTTTCTATATCTGAACCAAATTTTAGCGTGTTATCTGTGAAAGTTTTGTAGATATCTTCTAAAATCTAGATGCAGTCAAACTTTGAACAAATTTAACCGAATTCTAGACGACAACTGCTCCACCTACAGTATTCTATCAAATATCAGCTTATGCCTTACTCAAGTATCGATGCATTTCCTTAATTTCATTCAGCTATCTATCATATCTTTTGATTTATCTTCGGAAATCTAAACCTAGTCCTGTATCAGATTGTGTATTCAAAATCTAGATAAGTAGATAACTTACACCTCTCTATCTCACATTGCCTGAATTCTTATTGTATTATTTATATTTGCACTGAATTATACGTAGTTATCTATTAAACTTTGCTAGATATCTTCGAAAATCCAGAAGGAGTCGAAATCTATACACCAACAAAATTTAAACGAACAGCGTTAAGTTCTAGACTCAATATCTGGATAAATTGATAAGCTAGTTTAGTCTACTTTTCGGGGTCTTATTCCAAATTTATTTATCTAACTTCTAGACGTAAGCGCAAATAAATCTAGATCTAGATCAAAATCTAGATATCGATTAAAGTTTCAATGCGTTTAATATTCTTGTTCTATGTTCAAGCTTCGATATCTATATTGGTAGATAACCTAGATAACTCTAGCTTCCATGCTTTTTTAAACAATTTCATGCTCTATCTAGTAGACTTATTTTTGTTTAGATATCTTTAAAACTTCTCTAAATATTGAAGAAAAACTAAAACTAAGCAATGAAACTTGTTTCTAAAATAATCTGGGTTTATAGCTCAATATCTAGATTCATAGATCATCCACAGCTTCGTAATTTACAGCAGGTAATAGACAATTCATCAGTCTATCAAATCCCTAAATATTTTTAAGTTATCTATTAGATATAACTAAATATAGCTTAAAATCTAAAATAAACCAGCTTAAACCAAACGTTTGTTTCCACCAAGATATCTAGACTCATAGATAACCCAAACTATTTTTCGTGTCACTAGATTATAGATAATTTAATTGTCTACATTTCCACTTAAAACAATTAAGTTATCTACATGCGTTATCTAGATATCAACTAAATCATCCAACAATTAATTCGCAGTTATCTATATAAATAACCCAAACTCTACTCAAAATATCTACCATTATAGATAACTAACATAACTATAGATAACACCACTTTAAACCTAATCTTATTACTTACACGTTCCCCGAAAAACTAATGAGTTATCTATAAAACTAATCTAGATATGGACCGAAATCCCCAGACTGGACACATTTTGTATCTGGAAAAACTACCTGTGTTTAAATTCGAATATCTAGATTCACAGAAAATCTAGATTATTGCGGTTTGCAGTACTCAATTCTATTTTAAATTATCTATATTTATCTATATCAATTGTTGCGCTAGCTATATTATCTACCTAGATATATTAGTTTCAATTCGGTGTTATCTATCCCTATTTAAACCTTGCTTTTAAAACTGAATTATCTAGACTTATCTATTAAATTCAAGCAATCTACTAAACCCCTCAACGAACATAATTATCTATCATTATCTATAAATAGCAATTTATTTACGTTATCTATATGTTTCTAGTTAAACCCTCAACACACGATTCCAACTCTGGTGGACGACGACGGCACGGTAGTCTGGGACAGTCATGCAATCATCTGTTATCTGGTAGAGAAGTACGGCAAGGACGACAAACTCTACCCGAAGGATCCGGCCAAAAGGGCCGTGATCAACCAAAGATTGCACTTTGACTCCGGAAGTTTGTTCTGTGTGATGACTAGAATGGCGGTTAGTATCTAGATCTATATAGACAAGGATTAATGAAGGCGTGGATTATAAGCTGTGTGGATGCTTGGATTTTGTGGGAAATGTGTGGGAAGTTGGAGGTTGAATAAATGTTTGATATCTAGGTAGATACTATAGCTAACGAGCTGTTATCTATAGTATCTACCTAGATATAAGATTGGATTATTATATTATAGATAGTTAAGATGTTTATCAAGTGGTGGAAACTAGATGAGTCTAAGTTATTTTTGGCTCTAGATATTGCAAGTTGAATTTAGATTTTTTTTCCTAGATAAGGCATTTTGTTTGTTTGTTATCTGGATTACTAGAAGATTTATCTTTATGGAATTCGCTGCAGTTATAGAAAATTTAGTCTACTGTTAGAAACTAAAAACCACAATACTCTGCTTTATCTAGTTATCTAGATATTAAGTCTAGAGTAAATTTGGATAGAATAGTTAATAGATAAGATGAAATTAATCTAGATGGCTTGTTGTTGATATATCTAGATAATATATTTCTTTGCGGAAATTTTGATGTAGATATGCGGTCGATAGCCTTATTAGTTTACGAGTTGCGTTTGTTTGAAGTTGTCGGTTTTTGATAATTTGGCTTTGGCGTTTTCTAAAATTGAGAAAACTTTGTTTTGAGATAACTTGGGAAGGGGTAAGGCTATCGACCCGTGTTTGGTATCAAAAATTCTGGGAAGAGAATCTTCATCGATCGAGACTAAGCGGAAGTGTATAGTGTGAATTGTTTAGTCTCAAATTGCAAAATTGTTGTCTTCTTAGGTTAGGTTAGGAAGCGTTTTCTAAAATTTAGAAATCTTCGTTTTGAGATAAGTTAGGAAGTGGTAAGGCTATCTACCGGTGTTTGGTATCAAAATTTCTGGGAAGAGAAGCTTCATCGATCTAGTTTAAGCGGAAGTGTATAGTGTGAATGGTTTAGTCTCAAATTGGAAAATTGTTGTTTTGTTAGGTTAGGTTAGCAAGCGTTTTTTAAAATTTAGAAAACTTTGCTTCGAGATTACTTGGGAAGTGGAAAGGCTATCGTCCAGTGTCTGGTATCAAAATTTCTGGAAAGAGAAACTTCATCGATCTGGACTAAGCGGAAGTGTATAGTGTGAATGGTTTAGTCTCAAATTGGAAAATTGTTGTTTTCTTAGGTTAGGTTAGGAAGCGTTTTCTAAAATTGAGAAAACTTTGTTTTGAGATAACTTGGGAAGTGGTAAGGCTATCGACCGGTCTTTGATATCAAAAATTCTGGAAAGAGAAGCTTCATCGATCTAGACTAAGCGGAAGTGTATAGTGTGAATGGTTTAGTCTCAAATTGGAAAATTGTTGTTTTCTTAGGTTAGGTTAGCAAGCGTTTTCTAAAATTTAGAAAATTTTGTTTCGAGATAACTTAGGAAGTGCTAAGGCTATCGACCGGTCTTTGATATCAAAAATTCTGGAAAGAGAAGCTTCATCGATCTAGACTAAGCGGAAGTGTATAGTGTGAATGGTTTAGTCTCAAATTGGAAAATTGTTGTTTTCTTAGGTTAGGTTAGGAAGCGTTTTCTAAAATTGAGAAAACTTTGTTTTGAGATAACTTGGGAAGTGGTAAGGCTATCGACCGGTCTTTGATATCAAAAATTCTGGAAAGAGAAGCTTCATCGATCTAGACTAAGCGGAAGTGTATAGTGTGAATGGTTTAGTCTCAAATTGGAAAATTGTTGTTTTCTTAGGTTAGGTTAGCAAGCGTTTTCTAAAATTTAGAAAATTTTGTTTCGAGATAACTTAGGAAGTGCTAAGGCTATCGACCGGTCTTTGATATCAAAAATTCTGGAAAGAGAAGCTTCATCGATCTAGACTAAGCGGAAGTGTATAGTGTGAATGGTTTAGTCTCAAATTGGAAAATTGTTGTTTTCTTAGGTTAGATTAGGAAGCAATTTCTAAAATTTAGAAAACTTTGTTTTAAGATGACTTGGGAAGTTGTAAGGCTATCGACCGATGTTTGGTATCAAAATTTCTGGGAAGAGAAGCTTCATTGATCTAGACTAAGCGGAAGTGTATAGTGTAAATGGTTTAGTCTAAAATTGGAAAATTGTTTTCTTAGGTTAGGTTAGGAAGCGTTTTCTAAAATTTAGAAAACCTTGTTTTGAGATAACTTGGGAAGTGGAAAAGCTATCGACAGGTCTTTGGTATCAAAATTTCTGGGAAGAGAAGCTTCATCGATCTCGACTTAGCGCAAGTGTATAGTGTGAATGGTTGGGTCTCAAATTGGAAAATTGTTGTTTTCTTAGGTTAGATTAGGAAGCAATTTCTAAAATATAGAAAACTTTGTTTTGAGGTTACTTGGGAAGTTGTAAGGCTATCGACCGATGTTTGGTATCAAAATTTCTGGGAAGAGAAGCTTCATTGATCTAGACTAAGCGGAAGTGTATAGTGTAAATGGTTTTGTCTAAAATTTTAAAATTGTTTTCTTAGGTTAGGTTAGGAAGCGTTTTCTAAAATTTAGAAAACTTTGTTTTGAGATAACTTGGGAAGTGGAAAGGCTATCGACAGGTCTTTGGTATCAAAATTTCTGGGAAGAGAAGCTTCATCGATCTCGACTAAGCGCAAGTGTATAGTGTGAATGGTTGGGACTCAAATTGGAAAATTGTTGTTTTCTTAGGTTAGATTAGGAAGCAATTTCTAAAATTTAGAAAACTTTGTTTTGAGATAACTTGGGAAGTGGTAAGGCTATCAACGGGTGTTTAGTATCAAAATTTCTGGGAAGAGAAGCTTCATCGATCTAGACTAAGCGGAAGTGTATAGTGTGAATAGTTTAGTCTCAAATTGGAAAATTGTTGTTTTCTTAGGTTAGGTTAGGAAGCGTTTTCTAAAATTTAGGAAACTTTGTTTTGAGATAACTTGGGAAGTGGTAAGGCTATCGACCGGTGTGTGGTATCAAAATTTCTGGGCAGAGAAGCTTCATCGATCTAGACTAAGCGGAAGTGTATAGTGTGAATGGTTTAGTCTCACATTGGGAAATTGTTGTTCTTCTTAGGTTAGGTTAGGAAGCGTTTTCTAAAATTTAGAAAACTTTGCTTTGAGATAACTTGGGAAGTGGTAAGGCTATCGACCGGTGTTAGGTATCAAAATTTCTGGGAAGAGAAGCTTCATCGATCTAGACTAAGCGCAAGTGTATAGTGTGAAAGGTTTAGCCTCAAATTGGAAAATTGTTGTTCTTCTTAGGTTAGGTTAGGAAGCGTTTTCTAAAATTTAGAAAACTTTGCTTTGAGATAACTTGGGAAGTGGTAAGGCTATCGACCGGTGTTTTGTATCAAAATTTCTGGGAAGAGAAGCTTCATCGATCTAGACTAAGCGCAAGTGTATAGTGGGAATGGTTTAGTCTCAAATTGGAAAATTGTTGTTTTGTTAGGTTAGGTTAGCAAGCGTATTTTTAAATTTAGAAAACTTTGCTTCGAGATAACTTGGGAAGTGGAAAGGCTATCGTCCGGTGTCTGGTATCAAAATTTCTGTAAAGAGAAACTTCATCGATCTAGACTAAGCGGAAGTGTATAGTGTGAATGGTTTAGTCTCAAATTGGAAAATTGTTGTTTTCTTAGGTTAGGTTAGGAAGCGTTTTCTAAAATTTAGAAAACTTTGCTTTGAGATAACTTGGGAAGTGGTAAGGCTATCGACCGGTGTTTGGTATCAAAATTTCTTGGAAGAGAAGCTTCATCGATCTAGACTAAGCGCAAGTGTATATTGTGAATGGTTGAGTCTCAAATTGGAAAATTGTTGTTTTCTTAGGTTAGCAAGCGTTTTCTAAAATTTAGAAAATTTTGTTTCGAGATAACTTAGGAAGTGCTAAGGCTATCGACCGGTCTTTGATATCAAAATGTCTGGAAAGAGAAGCTTCATCGATCTAGACTAAGCGGAAATGTATAGTGTGAATGGTTTAGTCTCAAATTGGAAAAGTGTTGTTTTCTTAGGTTAGGTTAGGAAGCGTTTTCTAAAATTGAGAAAACTTTGTTTTGAGATAACTTGGGAAGTGGTAAGGCTATCGACCGGTGTTTGGTATCAAAATTTCTTGGAAGAGAAGCTTCATCGATCTAGACTAAGCGCAAGTGTATATTGTGAATGGTTGAGTCTCAAATTGGAAAATTGTTGTTTTCTTAGGTTAGCAAGCGTTTTCTAAAATTTAGAAAATTTTGTTTCGAGATAACTTAGGAAGTGCTAAGGCTATCGACCGGTCTTTGATATCAAAATGTCTGGAAAGAGAAGCTTCATCGATCTAGACTAAGCGGAAATGTATAGTGTGAATGGTTCAGTCTCAAATTGGAAAAGTGTTGTTTTCTTAGGTTAGGTTAGGAAGCGTTTTCTAAAATTGAGAAAACTTTGTTTTGAGATAACTTGGGAAGTGGTAAGGCTATCGACCGGTGTTTGGTATCAAAATTTCTTGGAAGAGAAGCTTCATCGATCTAGACTAAGCGCAAGTGTATAGTGTGAATGGTTTAGTCTCAAATTGGAAAATTGTTGTTTTCTTCGGGTAGATTAGAAAGCAATTTCTAAAATTTAGAAAACTTTGTTTTGAGGTTACTTGGGAAGTTGTAAGGCTATCGACCGATGTTTGGTATCAAAATTTCTTGGAAGAGAAGCTTCATCGATCTAGACTAAGCGCAAGTGTGTAGTGTGAATGGTTGGGTCTCAAATTGGAAAATTGTTGTTTTCTTAAGTTAGATTAGGAAGCAATTTCTAAAATTTAGAAAACTTTGTTTTGAGATAACTTGGGAAGTTGTAAGGCTATCGACCAGTCTTTGATATCAAAATTTCTGGAAAGAGAAGCTTCATCGATCTAGACTAAGCGGAAATGTATAGTGTGAATGGTTTAGTCTCAAATTGGAAAAGTGTTGTTTTCTTAGGTTAGGTTAGGAAGCGTTTTCTAAAATTGTTATGTTCTATCGACCCATGTTTGGTATCAAAATTTCTGGGAAGAGAAGCTTCATTGATCTAGACTAAGCGGAAGTGTATAGTGTAAATGGTTTAGTCTAAAATTGGAAAATTGTTTTCTTAGGTTAGGTTAGGAAGCGTTTTCTAAAATTTAGAAAACATTGTTTTGAGATAACTTGAGAAGTGGTAAGGCTATCAACCGGTCTTTGGTATCAAAATTTCTGGGAAGAGAAGCTTCATGGATCTAGACTAAGCGCCAGTGTATAGTGTGAATGGTTTAGTCTCAAATTGGAAAATTGTTTTCTTAGATTAGGTTAGGAAGCCCTTTCTAAAATTTAGAAAATTTTGTTTTGAGATAACTTAGGAAGTGGTAAGGCTATCGACCGGTATTTGGTATCAAAATTTCTGGGAAGAGCAGCTTCATCGATCTAGACTAAGCTCAAGTGTATAGTATGAATGGTTTAGTCTCAAATTGGAAAATTCTTGTTTTCTTAGGTTAGGTTAGGTTTGTTAAGATTTGAAAGTTTGTAGATTAAGGCTTCTTGATTTATCTAAGACTTAACTTTTGGTTTAAATTTAATTTTTTGTTTCAGAAACCACTCTGGCAAGATAAGACGAAGATTAACAAAGATACAGTGGGGATCGCGTTGATCCAAGAAGCTTACGAATTCTGCGAGAAATTCCTGGAGAACCACGACTGGATGGCCGGCGATGAGGTCACCCTCGCCGACTTCAGCTTGATCGCCTCCATCACCTCCGTCCGAGTGCTGGTCCCCATCGACCCCAAGCTCAAGAAGCTGCACGCCTGGATCGCGCGGTGCGAGGCCTTGCCTTACTACTCTGCCAACGCCGAAGGCCTTGAAACCTTCGTGACTGTATTCAAACAACTTATTGCATAATAACTAATTGATATCAGCACAAAATAAAAATAAAAAGCGTTTTTTATAAATCCTTTCTAAAGCATTAGGAATAGATCATTTGGGTTAGTCTAGTCTTATAGATGAAACTTTTGCGGAAGTTTTGATATAAAACACTTGTCGATTAGACTAAGAGGACTAAGAATTAAGACTTGTCCTTATCGGCTGCAGAAAACTAAACACTAAACTTTTGTGTAGTCTGAACTGTATAGACTAGACTAACTAGCCTACTTAAGAGAGGTTTGTGTATTTTTTGCTTGGGAATCTTTTGCTGCTAAAAATTGGACGATAGCCTTATAGCTTCCAAAGTTATCTTCAAAAAAGTAAGGTCAAATTTGGTGAAAAACTGAATAGTTTTGATTTTTGATCTAGCCTAGTCTATACGAACAAGTCTAACGAATCAAATTGAGCCCGTTCTATGTAGTTTAGTTTTGGGAATATTTTGGTGCATAAATAAGGTCGATAGCCTTAGTCGTTCTTGAAATATCTCAAAACAACTAAAATCAAATTTTGAAAAGCAAAATATTTGATCTAGTCTAGACTATACGAACTAATCTAGAGCATGAAATTAATTCTATGCTACGTAGTTTTGTCTTGTGAACAGTTTGGTGCTAAAATTAGATCGATAGCCTTATTAGTTCCTGAAATATCTTCAAGAAAACCAGAGAAAAACTTTGTGGATGTGTTTTCAGCCAAAGTCTAGATTATATCAATTAGTCTAAATAGGCTTCTTAAGTCTATTCCACAGAGCTTTGACTTGTGAAGGTTTTGGTGCTAAAATTAGGTCGATAGCCTTAGTAGTTCCTAAAATATCTACAAGAAAACCAGAGAGAAACTTTGTTGATGTGTTTACAGGCAAAGTCTAGATTATCATTAGTCTAAATAGGCTTCTTAAGCCTATTCTATAGAGCTTTGATTTGTGAAAGTTTCGGTGCTAAAATTAGGTCGATAGCCTTACTGGTTCCTGAAATATATTCAAGAAAACCACAGAGAAACTTTGTTAATGTGTTTTCAGGCAAATTCTAGAATATATCAATTAGTCTAAATAGTCTTCTTAAGCCTATTCCATAGCGCTTTCGCTTGAGAAGATTTCGGTGCTAAAATTAGGTCGATAGCCTTATTGGTTCTTGAAATATCTCGAAAAAACTGAAATCAAATTTTGAAAAACAAGATATTAGATCTAGTCTAGACTATATGAAGCAACCTAGAGCATGAAATTAATTCTATTCCATGTAGTTTTGTCTTGTGAACAGTTTGGTACAAAAAATATGTCTATAGCCTTATCAGTTCTTGAAATATATTCATGAAAACCACAGAGAAACTTTGTTGATGTGTTTTCAGGCGAATTCTAGATTATATCAACTAGTCTAAATAGACTTCTCAAGTCTATTCCACAGAGTTTTGCATTGTGAAGATTTCGGTTCTAAAATTAGGTCGATAGCCTTCCTACTTCCTGAAATATCTTGCAGTAAACATATAGAGAAATTTTGTTGATGTGTTTTCAGGCAAAATCTAGATTATATCAATTAGTCTAAATAGGCTTCTTAAGTCTATTCCACAGAGATTTGCCTTGTGAAGATTTCGGTGCTAAAATTACGTCGATAGCCTTATTACTTCCTGAAATATCTTGCAGTAAACCATAGAGAAATTTTGTTGATCTGTTTTCAGGCAAAATCTAGATTATATCAATTAGTCTAAATAGGCTTCTTAAGTCTATTCCACAGAGTTTTGATTTGTGAAGATTTCGGTGGTAAAATTAGGTCGATAGCCTTATTAGTTCCTGAAATATCTTCAAAAAAAAACCACAGAGAAACTTTGTTAACGTGTTTTCAGGCAAAGTCTGGATTGTATCAACTAGTCCAAATAGTCTTCCTAAGTCTATTCGACAGAGCTTTGGCTCGTGAAAGTTTTGGTACTAACATTAGGTAGATAGCCTTATTAGTTCCTGAAATATCTTCAACAAAACCTTAGAAAAACTTTGTCGTTAATCAAATAGTCAACTTAAGTCTATTCCATACAACGTTGTCTTGGGAAGATTTTGGTGCTAAAACTATGTCGATAGCCTTATTAGTTCCAAAGATATCTTCGAAAAAAACTTTCGGCAGAGGAAACTTAATCCGCTTTGACGAGTCTAGTGGACTAAATCTAGTTAGGTCTTTAATATTCTTAATTGTAATGCTAAAAACAAACTTCAATTAAACTAATGGGATAAGGTAAGCTATGCGATTTGGACTAGTTTTTCTTGAGCTTTTCTAAAATCTCCTCCCTGGCCTTCCTCCTCAGCAGTTTGCCTGTAGGTGTGGTGGGAAGCCTCTGCAGGATGTGTACGCCCCCTCGCAACCGCTGCCTATCCTGCACTTTTCCCGCCACAAACTCTTCAATATCCATCTCACTGCTCTTGGCCCCATCCACCAGAACAACCACAGCAGCTGGTATGTCCCCATCCACCTCATCGGGTATCCCAAAGACGACGGCTTGGGCCACTTCGGGGTGCTCCTTGAGCACGGCTTCGATGGAAGCTGGGACGATGTGCCAGCTCTGATACTTGAACATGTCCTTGATGCGGTCGTAGACGTAGAGGCAGAGGGATTCGTCGTAGTGGCCGATGTCCCCGGTTTTGATGTAGCCCTCCGCATCGAAGATCGAGGAGGAGTCTTGTCTGTGGTAGCCGTTCATCTTGTGCGCGTATTTGAGGCGAATTTCGCCCGATTCGTTCTCACCCAGCACGTCTCCCGTCTCCACATCAACCACCTAATTTCGCAAAAAACACAAAATTAAAGCAAATATTGAAATAAGCGTTAATTATTCTAAATCTAATTTAAATTTGCTTCAAAACGCCGTTTGATTCAACATCGTAGCCTCCTTCGTTCTGAAGCTATGACTAACCAAAGTTGTTCCTAAGCTTTCGCATTTTGCATCAAAAACAAAAGCTATAACAACGAATTTTGTTAAAATCATTCCTTGTTCCAAGCTTGTTAAGAACATAAAATTTATAATCGATAAATTCCAACGTTTTTGTACCTTAGCCCTCACCAAAAATTTGAGGTACAACCACCGAATTTTCCGAAATCTTCCCTTGAAGCACTTGGGATAAGAACACCTACTTTTTAATTTTTAAGATTTATGATGAGGGCTATGGATTCAGGAGTAGATGAGAACAGGCTGTTAAGAAGAAGATTTATGATGCCAATAGTCCTATTTCCAAGTAATTTTACCTTGAGACTGATCCCATAGGCGGGTCTACCGCAGGAATTGGGTTTCAAATTTGACAGGGCCTTGTCGTGCCTGGCAAAGTTACTTATGCAACACCCTGTTTCCGTCATTCCATATCCTGCAACGGCGTAGGTGTCAGGCAAGGCTTTCCTGAATTTAATCATTTGGTCCGTGGTCACTGGGCCACCACCTAGGATCAAGTGCTTCAAACAGCTCAGGTCTAACTTGTGGAGGTTCTGGTTCGACGTAACTTGGTGTATGCACGATGAGGCCATGAACATATGGCTGACCTAGAAGAAATTGATTTATAGATCTAGGTGCTGGTCAAAATTTGTCTAAATTACCCGGTATTTGTCCACGGCTTTGAAGGTCTTGTCGGCGTCGAATCCAGTGATCAGTATCCTTTTGTTGCCTCCTCTGAATGTGCAGTTGAAGAGCATCAAGGCGGAGATCCAGTAAAAGGTAGTGAAGTGCATCAAACAACTCTTATCTATAATCTCCTCACTACGAAATACAGGTTTTAAGGTCGATTCCCATATGCGCGACACTCGGCTACGCGACGTCGTGCGACATCGCCTCTCAAATAATCATTACATTGTTTTAAATAGGCTTGTTCACACTATGGCTACGCGACGTGCCCATTTATGGGCCGATTCTCATATACGCGACGACACTCAGCTACGCGACGCCATGCGACATTGCCTGTCAAATAATGACACGTCGCGTAGCCATAGTGAGAACGAGCCCATTTAAAACAATGTAATCGTTATTTGACAGGCAATGTCGCATGACGTCGCGTAGCTGAGTGAGAATCGGCCTATAAATGGGCACGTCGCGCAGCCATAGTGTGAACGTGCCTATTTAAAACAATGTAATCATTATTTGACAGGCGATGTCGCGTGACGTCGCGTATATTAGAATTGGCCTTTAAGCGTAATGTGAGCCTTAACTGAAGACTTAACTTACTAGTAACTCATAGATCCGCAGTAAAGGGCCTGATGGCTTAGGCAAATGCCTTTAGGCAATCCCGTCGTTCCGCTACTGAAAAAGATAAAAATCGTCTCCTCGCAATCCTCCACATATATCGGCCGGAACGTCTCCTCTTCCTCGCTCTCCTCCAAAAACCATTCGAAACTCAAGTACTTCCCCGTGTTCTTAGGCAAAACCACAATCTTAACCTCGCATAACTGTGTCATCTGCAACGTCTCCTCAATCAAACCAACAGAATCCTCATGCACGAATATCATCTTCGGTTGGATCAAATCCATCAAATGTGCGCAGTCCCTCGAGGACAGCGTTGGGTCCAGCGAGGAAGAGATCGCTCCCAGGAACGTTCCAGCAGCCATCGGCAACCCAGCCTCCAAGGTGTTGGGCGAACAGTGCATGATCATATCAGATTTACCGATGCCTCGAGCCTTCATAGCTATCGCGACGCGGACCGCTTTCTTCAGGAACGTGGTGAAGGTGTCCTTGGCACCAGTTTCCGCGTGAATCTGTTGAAAGAGTTGCGGCAAAATTTAAACCAACGATTTGAGAAGGAAATGTTATTTAGATTTTTTGTAGACGGTAGGTTTGGCTTTAACTTGAGGGTAAGATTTTAGAATTTGGAGTAAAATTGGAGGAGTTGTTCGCGGGAATTTTAATAAATCTGTATTTTTAAATTTAACATTTGAATCGATTTCGGCACCGATCAACAGAAGGGGAAAGGTGTATCGACCTGGGCCGAAATCGCGCCATTTACCTAATAATTTCGTCGCGAATTTATACATTCGGGAGTATGCTTCGAGTGTGAGAAGCGTAAAGACAAGAATCGAAGCGCGAACCAAGCTCGACCGACACGTGCACGCATTTTTAAGTTTATCGTTTCTAATTGTAAGTTGCTAATCACGAGCCCAAAGGGTTGCAGCGGCATCCAACGTCTGGAAGACACCAATTTTAATGGCGCCCTCTTTTCCTCCTTTAAAAAAGGCACCGGAAGGACGATCCACAAGTGGTGGAGACGCGAGCGACCCTAACAGGTAAGTGATTAGACCAGCCCTGCATTCAAACTGGAAAATTTGATTTTCGCGAGACACGGTCCAAACAGGAGTTATAGATCAAAAGGATGAAATTGTTGGAGGTTAGGCAGAATTGAAACCGTTGTTTGGATTGAAAAATATTGTGTAGGTTTTTTGTAGCGGTGAGTTTTAGCTTTAATTTAAGACTAAATTCGTTGCGTTTGGGGTAAAAGTGTCAAAGCTACAGTAAAAAAACTAAATGTCGGTTTTAACCCTTTCACTGCCATGTCTATTTTAACCCTTTCACCGCCATTCCAGGAGATGTGACCCGGAGCCCTGAATTTATGCAGCGCCGTCCCGGGCGATGTAACCCGTCCCTTCGTCCCTCTGTAGCACTCACTGATAATGGCTACGTCCATTTCTTCGGTCCTCACATCCTGCGTTAGGAGGTCGTGGGCAGCCTGACACCTGTTGAGGTTGAGTTGAAGGATTCTCAACATGATGGTCTTGGTGGAGTTCCTCCGTTGCTCATTTCTGCTACCTGCTCGAGTAGAGCGGGAGCCGGGTCGGTCCTTTCTGGCACCGGCCTACCCTGCGGGCATGCTGCAGCAAAGTGGCCGGTCTTATCGCACCTCCGACAATCTTTCGACCGGTCCTTCTCTTTGCAGTTCACTTCTATGTGCCCAGTGCCCCAGCACCTAAAGCACCGCTGAGTCCTCTCGGCTAGGCGTAGCGAGATTTTCCCTGTATATTTATGGAGATATTTCTGGATCGGGGGGCCCGACGGAAGAGCCGATCGGTTTTTTAGATACCTGCTGCTATCCTGCGAGATGCGAATCCAAAATTACCGAAATACGGGTATCGGCGGGCGACATCACCTCGTGCCGCAAAACTCGGTTTCGACCGCGCGGGGACGAGTGTAAATGTCAAAAAATCGTGCAAAAAAAGAGTGATATTTTCCAACGTCGGCAGCTCGACGGAGACGGCTCGGATCGCGAACCCATATATGCAAAAGAGGCGCGGGCGTCCGTTTGGGATCGAACGCATGCAGTTTCGAGTCGCTGCACCCAGAAACGGCGAAA
This sequence comes from Phosphuga atrata, assembly GCA_944588485.1. Taxonomy (NCBI): domain Eukaryota; kingdom Metazoa; phylum Arthropoda; class Insecta; order Coleoptera; family Silphidae; genus Phosphuga; species Phosphuga atrata. The sequence continues at coordinate 9,111,282 of OX155908.1, read as the reverse complement.
CTGCAACCGTCAGACTGACCGCACCATCAAGCGAAGGAGTTACGTTTTGAAATGTGGCGGGCGACTCCGTGGTCGCAGCGACGCAGCGCCGGTACCAAAATGCGCGGCTCAATGTGCCGTTCAATTTGGAACTTCAAAAACGCGACATCCTGGTGTTCCAAATCGCCAGTCAAGTTTTTCTTTGTACAAATTAACAGTTATAAGTGGGCGTCGCGACGCGATTCCACGTCGTCCAGTTATGGATGCGGAAAACCAAAACACCATTCGACAGTCCACTGAAAAATCCAGAACATTCACTTGAAAGGAGTAAAAATATGGACGTTTTACTTTTGTTATTTGTTTCCAGCAATACAGCGAGTTTCAGCGGGCGTCGCAACGGTTTCAAACGACGCAGTGCGATACCGCTTGCATCTGAGGATGAAGCGTTTAATTCTCTGCGGGAATTGCGCGAAATCGTTCCCGCAGAGCTTACGTTGGCGATTCTGCGGGAGTTTTCCTTCACGTCCAAAAAACGTCGTTTTTATGGCGTCGCGACGCCATTTTCAACGCAATCTCGGGATTAAACTCGAAAACAAACTAACAAGTTCTATGACCGATCGAACGGCGCTGGTCCCGTTCCGATCCGTCAATTGGTTCGGACGTTCTAGGTACCGCCGCAAAACGCCTCTGGTTTTTTCGCTTTCTGCGCACTTTTCTCTTGAAATTTCCGCAGATTCACAAAAAGTTAATTTAAAATTCTTGCCGGAATAGCTGCGGGCAAGTGTTCTGAAGAGAACGAACCACACTGGCGACCTGGAGCTCTTTAAATAAGTGTAATGCGTCCGAGGAAGTGATTGCATTTTCTTTTGCACCAGGTGAACGGGACGGAGCAGGACGGCGAGCGAGGGCTCTAAAAACAGGGCGCGACTGCAGCTAAAGCACTCGGGAAAAATTTTCGAGATCCGAGGCAAAATGCGCTTCGATTCTTAAATTTCTTCGATTGTAAAAACTTCGCGATTTTTTGTTTCGGTCTGGTGCGTTCGAACCAGGGGGAGTTGAGTCGCGAAAATGGCACCGCTCGACGAGGCTCTCGGTTCCACACCATAAAAATGTAGAATCCCGTTTTGCGCCGCCGCCTCCGCTTCGAAACGTAACTCCTTCGTTGAATGGTGCGGTCAGTCTGACCGCTGCAGTTTCGCCGTTTCTGGGTGCAGGGACTCGAAACTGCATGCGTTCGATTCGGAACGGACGCCCGCGCCTCTTTTGCATTTACGGGTTCGCGATCCGAGCCGTCTCCGTCGAGCTGCCGACGTTGGAAAATATTACTCCCTTTTTGCACGATTTTCGGGGGGGGTTTTGACCCCCGGGTGACGTGACGGTTGGACGGCGACGTTCCGGACAAGCGGCGCCGGAACCACGTCCGTGCGACGAAAACTGTCTGAGTTGTGTGGGAAAAAGTGAAAAACCTGGAAAAAACATCGCCCAGCCGGCCCCGGAGAAGGCAGGTCGGTGATTTTTTTTTTAAATAGCCGATTCTTAAGCAAATCGGTTGTAGGAGATTTCCAATCGTTGCGAAATATTTTTAAGAAATTTTACAAAAATCGCGATTTCCGCCCCCCTTTAAGTTCAGTGACGGCTCGTTACTGGTTTAGTAATCCAGCGCAAAACTAGATGGCGCTGGTAAAAAATGAAACCCCGGGCTACATCGTCCGGGACGGCGCTGTACAAATTTAGGGCCCCGGGTCACATCTCCTGGAATGGCGGTGAAAGGGTTAAAAAACACAATTTCAAGGAGTCTGCAACTTCAAACTTAGATAAGTTTAAAACTACTTGAGCTATCAAAAAAGTTTGTGAATGTTTCTCACAGAGTAGATATCTAGCTTTAATTTAAGATTAATTTTCTTGATTTTTGCTTAAAATTTTTGAATATTTTAGTGGTTTACAAATTGTAGTTCATAAAAGCAAAGCTGTACTGATGAGATAAATCTCGAAACGCGTCTACAGAAGGCTATCCACTAGGCTATTTAGTCAGCGATAAGAGCAGCAGTCGTGGCTTAACAGTAAACTGATAAGGATTAAGCGATGGTATCGACGAAATCCACTAGAACTTACATTTGGAGTCTAGTAAGTTTTTTAGTTTTTTCAAGCTCAAGCTGCGGTATTAAGGAACGGATTAGGATTTAGATTTAACCAGATTATCGTTAGCATCATTTTAAGAACTTTTGTGGGGTAGTTAGGTTAGTATTAGAGCAGGTATTATGGGAAGATTAAGATTAGTTAGTGGTTAGGCAAATTGGCTGTAGCTTTTTTGGTTTTTGTGTTTTTTATGAAAGTCTTGGTTTATCTGAAAGGTAATTAAATTGGGGTTAATTTGAAGTGCGGTGGGTCTTTGAGGTCGTTTATGACCCAAAACGACCTCAAAGACCCACCGCACTTCAAATTAAACCCAATTTAATTACCTTTCAGATAAACCAAGACTTTCATAAAAAACCCAAAAGGGTGAGGATATTTTATAAATTTTCTTGCAGTCAAGGTCACAGTTCGACTTTGGGAAAAACGTTGATAACTGTTGCTACTTTAATTTTTTTTATCAATTTTGCAAAGAGTTCTTTAAAGACAACAAAACCATCTTCAATTTGAGGTAAAACAGTTTTTTAAGGTCGTTCTGGGTCGTTCGTGATCTTTCAAAATGTTTGAACTTTTCACAACAATTTTTGTTTTTTTCTGATGCAGTTCAACTTTGGAGAAAACTTCGAGAACTTTTACAATTTTCAAAATTTTTCAAATTTTCAAAAAGATCTTTAAAGATAACAAAATTATCGTGAAACTGGTGTGTAAAAATTCTACAAAATATTTTCTGTTTTTCCACAATTTTGTTTAATTTTCGAAAATTAACGAAACAAAACTCGCTCAATTAAGACAAACTTTCAAATTAAAATAATTCACGTTTTTGATTAAACACCTTCAAATATTTTGATTGAATTCAATGAAGGAAAGTCTAGATATTGATTTTTCGTAAAGAAAATTGAAAATTTTTTATGGAAACCCGGAAAATTTGGATAAAAAACATGAAGTGCAAAATTGGGTTAAAGTTTAAACGCTCAAAAAGGCTATATACCAATACCTTACAAACGCAAGCTTAGTCTTATCATTTAGCCTCAACCTTAGTCTAAGTTTTGATACCAAACATTTACTTCTAGAATACTTGTTTAGTACTAATACTTCTTTAGTTTCGGGTGCAGTTCGATTTTGGAAAAAACTTCGATAACTTTTACAACTTTCAAAATTTTCCAAATTTGCAAGAAGATCTTAAAAGCCAACAAAACCGTCTTGAAACTGGCGTATAAAAAGTCTACAAAATATTTTCGGTTTTACCAGAATTTTGTTTAATTTTCTAAAATTAACGAAACAAAACTCGCTCAATTAAGACAAAATTTCAAATTAAAATAATTTACGTTTTTGACTAAACACCTTCCAATATTTTGATTGAATTCAATGGAGCAAAGTCTAGATTTTGATTTTTCGCAAAGAAAATTGAAAAATTTTCATGGAAACTCGAAAAATTTGGATAAAAAACATGAAGTGCAAAATTGGGTCAAACTTTACACGCACAAAAAGGCTATGTACCAAAACCTTAGAAATACAAACTTAGCCTTATCATGTAGCTTTAACCTCAATTTAAGTTTTGATATCAAACACTTACTTCTAGAACACTTCTGTTTCTTTTTTAAGTTATTTTTAAGTTCTAATTTCAAGTTGATATAACTTTAAAACTAGGCGAGTAATCAAAAATATTTTGAAATGTTTTTCATAGGTTAGATATCTATCTTGAATTTGAGATAACGTTTGGTGTTTTAGCTTGAAAATAGTCAAAGTTGCAAAGTTGAAACGGTGGATATAAAACTGTTTCAGGAGGTTTTCGCACGCTGCGAGTTTGAATTGAAATAAGTTGAAAACTAAGCGAGTTAGGAAAAAAGTTTTGAGATATATTTTTGTAGAGCAAATATCTGTCTGTAATTTAAGATTAAGTTTCTTAATTTTTGTTAAAAACTTTCAAAGTTAGAGCGGAAAAACTCAAAAGCGATTTTTTTTTAAGATTAAAACAAGTTGCGATTTTGTATTGAAATAACGTTTAAAGTAGTTGCTCTATTGAATTATTTTTCAAGAATTATTTATAGATTGGATAGTTGCCTTTAATTTAAAACTAATTTTAATAATTTCTGCTCAATATTAGTAAAGTTACAGCTAAAAAACTGAACATCGGCTGTAAACAACAAATATTTTCGACTTTCTTTAATTTCAGATTTTAAGCTGTGATAACTTTGAAACTAATTAATGTATCGAAAAGCTTTCTGAATATTTTTCATAGAATTTAAAAAAGAATTAATTTAAAATTCAGACCATATCACATCAGAAACAGTTGCTTTCGTTCACATTTGAATTCTAAAATTTATTTCATAAACCGCAATAATTACGAGTTTTTTAAAGAATAATTGCAGCTTTTAAATTGAATTTAGATTCCAACGGAACAATACGCGTCTTCCTCGGATTTATAGCAACAGAGTTATTGGCAAAAAACTGTGAGTTTTACCATTTCACTGAGGAAGGAACAGCCATTTCAATATTTATCGGCATTTTTTATTCAAATTCGAATACAACTCATCATGTTCTATTAGAATATGTTGCATGAACTTTCTGCGGCTGACGGTCCAGACGCGGCCGACGTTTGAAATCTCCCTCCAACTGTTTACTTGATTTTCAAACATTAGCGTTTTTCATTTCCCTACATTTCTAAGAAATTCTTCTAGCATGACTCGATAGAGTAAACTTTCCTCTACCAGCGGATTAAATTTTATCATTCCATTGCAAACCGTTTTACCAGGATTTTTTTTAAATGCAATTCATTTGCCAGGATTCGGGGTGGCTAGCAACGGCTGCATAATCTACTGCGCCCCACAGAAGCTTCCTTTCATTTTCCGTGGTGAAGGGAAAATTTTATTTCTCAGATTTGTTAAAGTTTGAAAATTCTACATGAGAAACAATTGAATTATAAATGAAAACTGATTTTATGAAAGAAAACTATTGTCTTACAAATTTCTGATTGGAGTTTCTTGAAATTCGGCTAATTTTACATAGGGGACGATGTAAATTGTTGGGTCATTTGGTAATTTAAAATCCAGCTTCCAAACGGTGAAAATTACGAGTTTTCTACAAGAATAGTTTTAATAATTATTCTTAATAGTTTAAAAATTACACATTTAATTTGGAATCTAAAGGTATATTCCGCGTCTTCCTAGCGTGTATAATAAAAGAGTTATTGTTGAAAAACAGTCAGTTCTACCAGTTGACGGATCGCCATCTCGAAATTTATCCGGATTTTCTTTTTAAAATCGAATAGTGTTCATTGAGGCCTATCGAAATGTGCTGCATGAACATTTTGCGGCTGAAATGCCGAGCGATTAAAAATTTCGTCTACTTTTCTGCTTCATCTTCGAAAAATCATATGCCTCATTTCCTTGGATTTGCAAGAAATAATTTTAGCACAGATCTATAGAGCGCACTTTCTTTTAACAAACGCATTAATTTCATCGCTCCGCTGTTAATTGTTTGGTCGTGGGATTTTTTTTCGTTCAACTCCGAATTCATTCACCATTTAAACCTATGTAAAATCTAAAACCAAATTCAGAGCATTGAAAAAAAAATCACTTTTCACAGTTTTCACATTTGTGACAAAACCAAAAGACTTTATAAAATTTGCAAAGAATACTTATTTGTAGGTACCAGAATTCCATATACTGTACACCAAAACCCTATCTCCTGTTTAGGGACACTGGATAGATATTTGTCAAAATCCTTCAAAACTAAAATAATTTCCCGCGTCGTCCCCTATAGCAGCGGAACGTTGAATTTTCGTCTGAGAGTACTCTTTATAGGTATCCATGTACATTAAAAATTTCGTTGGAATCCTTTGAGGTTTAATGCATTTTTTCGAAATTTTTGAGTATTTTGAAAGTTCCACGTTCGGTTTTGGATAAAATTCGTGTTTGACAGGTTTGATTTCCTCAAAAAATAGCCTGTATGTGTTCCACTCCACGTAGAACAATAAAATTGTACACATTTGAACAAAAAGCATCGTTCTATGAAATCACTTTGTCAATTTTACAAAATATTTTATCTAGCGGCGCCCGTCCCCTCTTAAAGCGAAACCGTAAGAGAAAACTATAAATTCAAATATCTATAGGTTGATAACTAACAGATTTTTACAAAATTCTTTAAGTTCTATAGAGACCAGTGGTTCCCAAACTATTTTGGTCGTGGAACCCTCAAATTTGTTGCGACTGATCGTGGAACCCTAAATATTTTTTAAACAACGACATTTCAAAATTTAATATCTGATATTAAATGAAACAAGTATTATTTTGGTATTTCAGATTTAATTGAATTAAACAAAACTCAAAAAAACAAATCATCTTAGAAATAATTTAGAAAAATATAAAACATAAACTAAAATAAATGATGAAAAATCATTAATGTGAAGGATGCAGCTGCTTCTTTGATTCAATGATTCTATTAAAATTAGGCGTTATGTTTGATAACTGAATTCGCATATCTGGTGCAGCATCCAGTTTGTTACGATATTTGGTTTTTATCGTAACATTCCTTGATAAGCCAGCCTCACACAAATAAGTGAACTTCACACAAACGGCAATAGAATTCGAACAGACTCGAACTTGATAAATTTGGATACTGATCGAATACATCTGACCAGAATATTGTTATCAAATTTTAGTTAAAATTTTTTCAATTTTTTTAAGATTTTAATCAAATTTTTCCTTTTGGGTTTCCTTTTATTTTGACTGGATTTTGTACCCAGTTATTATCTTTATTCTCTAGATTTGTAAAGTAACCACTGAGTGATTGCTATAAACTGGGCAGACGTGTTTTTATACCATTATGTATTTCCATATCTAAATCCACTTCAAATTATTTGAGAAAATCATTACGCGTTTGGAAACACTCGAAGTTATTTTGCTCCATAGCTGAAATCCAAAATTGTATTTTCCTTGAAAAGGCAACCAATTTTTTTGCTTGAAATATGCTGACTTGTTTAGACTAATTTTGTTGATTTTTGCTTAAAATTGCTGATTATTTTAGTGGTTTACAAATTGTTGTTCATAAAAGCAAAGCTGTACTGATGAGAGATAAAACTCGAAACGCGTCTACAGATGGCTATCCACTTGTATCGGAAAGACATGATCTTAAAAAACAATGTTAATATTGTTGAAGTTACGCCAGAAAAACTGTTTTTTTTTGTTTTTTTCTGGGCCAATTTTAACACAAAAATCGGAATCTGTTTTTTTCAAATTGTAATTTAAAGTTGATATAACTTTAAAACTAGGCGATTAATCAAAAATATTTTCAAATGTTTTTCGTAGGTTAGATATTTATCTTGAATTTGAGATAAGGTTTGTTGTTATAGCTTGAAAATTGTCAAAGTTCCAAAGTTGAAACGGTGAACATAGAACCGTTTCTGGATGTTTTCGCACGTTGCGAGTTTGAATTGAAATAAGTTGAAAACGAAGCGAGTTAGGAAAAATGTTTTGAGATATATTTTATAGAACAAATATCTGTCTGTAATTTAAGATTAAGTTTTTTAATTTTTATTGAAAACTTTCAAAGTTAGAGCCGAAAAACTTAAAAGCGATTTTTTTTTTAATTAAAACAAGTTGCGAATTTGTATTGAAATTACGTTTAAAGTAGTTGCTCTATTGAATTATTTTTCAAGTATTATTTATAGATTGGATAGTTGCCTTTAATTTAAAACTAATTTTATTAATTTCTGCTTAATATTAGTAAAGTTACAGCTAAAAACTGAACATCGGCTGTAAGCAACAAATATTTTCGACTTTCTTTATTTTCAGATTTTAAGCTGTGATAACTTTGAAACTAATTAATTTATCGAAAAGGTTTCTGAATATTTTGCACAGAATGGAGCTTTAGGTATAGATTGAGACTAATTTCGAAGTCTTCCGTTAAAAATTGTCAAAGTTACGGATGAAATAGTGAGTTTCGTCAGAATATTGTGGTTGAAAAGGATGAAATTGTAGGTTGGAAGTTGGAGGGTGGGCAGAATTTAAACCGTTGTTTGGATTGAAAAATATGGTTTAGGTTTTCTGTTTCGGTGAGTTTTAGCTTTAATTTAAGACTAAATGTATTGTGTTTCGGCTAAAAGTGCCAAAGCTACAGCAAAAAAACTGAATGTCGGTTTTAAAAAGCACGATTTACAGGAGTTTGTAACTTCAAAGTTAGATAAGTTTAAAACTAATTAAGCTATCAAAAAATTTTGTGAATATTTTTCATAGAGTAGATATCTAGCTTTAATTTAAGATTAATTTTCTTGATTTTTGCTTAAAATTTTTGATTATTATAGTGGTTTACAAATTGTAGTTCATAAAAGCAAAGCCGTACTGATGAGAGATAAATCTCGAAACGCGTCTACAGATGGCTATCCACTAGGCTATTTAGTCAGCGATAAGAGCAGCAGTCGTGGCTTATCAGTATACTGATAAGGATTAAGCGATGGTTTCGACGAAATCCACTAGCACTTACATTTGGAGTCTAGTAAATTTTTTAGTTTTTTCAAGCTTAATCTGCGGTATTAAGGAACGGATTAGGATTTAGCTTAAAGCAGATTATCGTTAGCATCATTTTAAGAACTTTTGTGGGGTAGTTAGGTTAGCATTAGAGCAGGTATTAGGGGAAGATTAAGATTAGTTAGTGGTTAGGCAAATTGGCCGTAGCTTTGTTGATTTTTGTGTTTTTTATGAAAGTCTTGGTTAATCTGAAAAGTAATTAAATTGGGGTTAATTTGAAGTGCGGTGGGTCTTTGAGGTCGTTTATGACCCAAAACGACCTCAAAGACCCACCACACTTCAAATTAAAAACAATTTAATAACCTTTCAGATAAACCAAGACTTTCATAAAAAACCGAAAAGGATCAGGATCTTTTCTAAAGTTTCTTGCAGTCAAGGTTACAGTTCGACTTTGGGGAAAACGTTGCAACATAATTGTTGCAACTTCAATTTTTTTTCAATTGTGCAAAGGGTTCTTTAAAAACAACAAAATCATCTTCAATTTGATGTAAAACAGTTTTTTAAGGTCATTCTGGGTCGTTTAGGATCTTTCAAAATGTTTGAACTTTTCTCAAGAATTTTTGTTCTTTTCTGATGCAGTTCGACTTTGGAGAAAACCTCGAGAACTTTAACAATTTTAAAAATTTTTCAAATTTGCAAAAAGATCTTTAAAGATAACAAAATTTTCGTGAAACTGGTGTGTAAAAATTCTACAAAATATTTTCGGTTTTTCCAGAATTTTGTTTAATTTTCCAAAATTAACGAAACAAAACTTGCTCAATTAAGACAAAATTTCAAATTAAAATAATTCGAGTTTTTGACTAAACACCTTCAAATATTTTGATAGAATTCAATGGAGCAAAGTCTAGATTTTGATTTTCCGCAAAGAAAATTGAAAAATTTTCATGGAAACCCGGAAAATTTGTATAAAAAACATGAAGTGCAAAATTGGGTTAAATTTTAAACGCTCAAAAAGGCTATGTATCAAAACCTTAGAAATACAAACTTAGCCTTATCATTAAGCTTTAACCTCAATCTAAGTTTTGATATCAAACACTTACTTCTAGAACACTTCTGTTTCTTTTTTAAGTTATTTTTAAGTTCTAATTTCAAGTTGATATAACTTTAAAACTAGGCGAGTAATCAAAAATATTTTCAAATCTTTTTCATAGGTTAGATATTTATCTTGAATTTGAGATAACGTTTGGTGTTTTAGCTTGAAAATTGTCAAAGTTGCAAAGATGAAACGGTGGACATAAAACTGTTTCAGGAGGTTTTCGCACGCTGCGAGTTTGAATTGAAATAAGTTGAAAACTAAGCGAGTTAGGAAAAAAGTTTTGAGATATATTTTCGTAGAGAAAATATTTTTCTGTAATTTAAAATTAAGTTTCTTCATTTTGATCGAAAACTTTCAAAGTTAGAGCAGAAAAACTAAAAAGCGATATTTTTTAAAGATTAAAACAAGTTGCGAATTTGTATTGAAATTACGTTTAAAGTAGTTGGTCTATTGAATTATTTTTTAAGCATTATTTGTAGATTAGATAGTTGCCTTTAATTTAAAACTAATTTTATTAATTTCTGTTCAATATTACTGAAGTTTCAGCTAAAAGCTAAACACCAACAAATATTTTCGACTTTCTTTATTTTGAGATTTTAAGCTGTGATAACTTTGAGACTAACTAATTTATCGAAAAGGTTTCTGAATATTTTTCATAGAATGGAGCTTTAGCTATAGAATGAGACTAATTTTGAAGACTTCCGTTACAAATTGTCAAAGTTACGAATGAAATAGTGAGTCTCGTCAGAATTTTGTAGATCAAAAGGATGAAATTGTAGGTTGGAAGTTGGAGGTTGGGCAGATTTTAAACCGTTGTTTGGATTGAAAAATATGGTGTAGGTTTTTAGTAGCGTTGAGTTTTAGCTTTAATTTAAGACTAAATTTGTTGTGTTTGGGGTAAAAGTGTCAAAGCTACAGCAAAAAAACGGAATGTCGGTTTTAAAAACCACGATTTCTAGGAGTTTGCAACTTCAAAGTTAGATAAGTTTAAAACTACTTGAGCTGTCAAAAAAGTTTGTGAATATTTTTCATAGAGTAGATATCTAGCTTTAATTTAAGACTTTTATATAATTATTTTTTACATAATTTTCTTGATTTTTGCTTAAAATTGTTGATTATTTTAGTGGTTTACAAATGTTTATTCATAAAAGCAAAGCTGTACTGATGAGATAAATCTCGAAACGCGTCTGCAGATGGTTGGCTATCCACTTAAGGTATCGGAAAGACATGATCTTAAAGAACAATGTTAGAATTGTTTTGACTTTCTTTATTTTGAGATTTTCAAAAATGAGAATTTTTGTCAGAAATTTAAAATCAGAAAGAATTTTGTGTTGTTTAGAGTTGCAGTAAGTTTAAAGATGCAATAACTTTAAAACGACTTCAGTTATTAAAAAAATGGCCGGAATAAGTTTTGTAGCTGAGATTTGGAGCTTTATTTCGGTGTTATTGGGACTTAATGTAAGTCTTAATTACTTAATTACTTGTTATTGGGATTTAATGTAAGGTAGAAATTCTAATTTGAACTTACTTGGCATATTTTATCTTTGTGTTTCAGGCAGGAGTCGTAGTAGAACTTGCCGATGCCTCCTTTGAGCGGCTCGAATGGGATCTTCGGACCGGAAATGACGTTGCCCTTCCTGGTCACTAAATATCCTGCGAAAAAACAGAATTTTTAAGAAGTGATAAACGCAAAAAAGGCTTCTTTGCAACCGTTTTGTTCGCCTGTTCGTGTCATCGTCTCAACACGTGTCTTGAATCTGAACACTTCGTTTCCCTCTCAAGATCGCTCTACTCCTGATAACAACACTTTTATAAACTGGAATGAGTCGACTAGTTTTTATCCAAGTGCGCCAAATTTTCCGACCTCCCTCTCTTACTCCCCTTCAGTAATAGAATTCAATTAAAGCAAAGCAATTATTAGATCTTCAATTAGCTTCGATTAGTTTCGCAATATTTTTATTACTGCTCGCTTATCGCGCAAATAAAACGGCACAGAACCGAACTAAGCATATTCCCCACGACTCTTAGCTTCCTACATCTCATTCCAAAGCGAATTAAGTTTACTCTAAACTAAACAAGTTTTCAAACTTCACGTAGATATATCTCAGAAACAAAAGAATAACAACAAATATTTTTTAAATATTTGTTGTAGATTAGGCTATTAGCTTTAATTTAAGACTAAGTTTTCTCAATTCCGTTACATCGAAATCGAATCGAAATCAACGGTGTTTTTGGTTTTTGTATAAGTTGGGATTTCAACTTAAGATAACTTCTAAATCAATTAAGATATCAAAACAATTTTCAAATAGTTTTTGTGGCGTATCTACTTAGCTTGAATCCAAGACTAAGCTTGCTAAATTCTGGTGACAATTGGCAACGTTCCAGCAGAAAAACTAAACTTCGATAAAGTCATTTGAGTTTTGACAAGTTATGATTTCAACTTACTATAACTTTGAAACTGAATAAGTTATCAAAAAAGCTTTCAAATACTTTATATAGATTAGACATTATGCTTTAATTTAAAATTAAGTATACTAATTTCTGACAGAAATTATCGAAGTTACAGCGGAACAACTTCAAACACAAAATTACATTGAATTGAAAAATTCACTGATTTGAAAAATTTGAAAAAAATTCACCATTATTAGGTTCCGTACCGAAAACAAAACCCTTATAGGATCACTTTTTTGTCCGTCTGTCTGTCTGTCCAGACCATTTTTCTCAGGAACGCGTAGAGGTAACAAGTTGAAATTTGTATCAAATACTCGGGTCTGCGGTCTCTTTCAGCTGTAAAAAAATCAAACTTGTAGGTCAACGCGATCAAAATATATGACCGTTTATGTCGCATATTTTGCGATTTCACAAGGGAATCAAAACCTGTAGGGTACTCCCGTTGACCTTCTTCTTCTTAATGGCACTACAACCGACTGCCGGTCTGAGCCTCCTTCAGCATATTTCTCCAAGCGGACCTATCACTCGCCAACGTTCTCCAGTCCCGTACTTGAAGTTTTTGTAGGTCAGTTGTTACCGCATCCTTCCATCTCCCTCTTGGCCTTCCGGCCCTTCTCCTTCCCTCTGGTTGGCCATTGAACAACTTTTTCGGAACCCTATGATCACCCATTCTCTGCATGTGTCCGAGCCATCTCAATCTTGCCACCTTGATGAAACTCACAATATCTGGTTGATTGTAGAGCTGATATAGTTCGTGATTATATCTTCGGCGCCAGATTCCTCGTTCTTGGGTCGCTCCAAATATTGCACGTAGCATTCTTCTCTCAAATACACTTAAAGCCTGTTCTTCGCTCTGTGTTAAGCTCAATGCTTCTGCACCATAGGTTACCACCGGTCTTATCAGTGACCTGTACAGTGTACACTTAAGCTTGGGGTGGATTGTTTTGGTCCTAAAAAGTTTAAGTAGCCCATAATAGCACCTGTTACCAAGAGTTATCCGCCTTCTAATCTCCTCGCCCATCCGGTTTACGCTGTTCAGTTGCGAGCCCAAGTACACAAATGTATCTACTGTGTCAAAGTGCTTTCCGTCTAGTTCTAGCGTTGGTCCTACCTTCCGATGAGTTTCATTAACCACCATGTATTTCGTTTTGTTTACGTTGACAGTGAGTCCTAGGTTATTTGCTTCCTTCTCCAGCAGCGAGTAAGTAGTTTTGGTCGCCTGTTCGCTTCTGCAAATTATATCAATGTCGTCTGCGTAAGCCAATAGTTGTGTTGACTTAAAGTACACAGCCCCGTTAGTATCCACTCCACTACTCCTAACGGCCTTTTCTAGTACGATGTTAAACAGTAAAGTTGCCAGTGGGTCTCCCTGTCGTAGTCCTTCCTCTGTTATAAAAGTCTCAGACAACTTGTTTCGTATTCTTACTACAGACGATACTTCAGACAGTGTTACTCTGGTTAGGGCTGTCAGTGTTTCAGGGAATCGGAAACTTGTCATTAACCCCCACAGTTTGTGTCTTATAACGCTGTCGTATGCTGCTCTGAAGTCCACGAATGGTGTGTCGTGATATTGAACTCATTACATTTCTCCAGGATCTGCCTAATGCCAAACAGTTGGTCTGTGGTTGACCTGTTTGTGCGGAAACCGCACTGGTATTCACCGATATTCTCTTCTGCGTATGGTAGTAAGCGACGGTACAAAGACCTTGTATGCAATGTTTAGCAGCGTTATCCCCCTGTAGTTATAACAATCTAACTTATCACCTTTCTTGTACAATGGGCATATTATCCCTAGCTTACATTCATCCGGTAGCTTTTCCGTTCTACATATGTTTAGTATAAGATCATGCATGCACGATATTAAGACTCTACCTCCATACTTCAACAATTCTCCTGGAATGCCATCTGCACCTGGCGCCTTATTGTTCTTGATCCTGCGCACTGCAGTCTCTACTTCTTCTAAGGTGGGTTCCTCCACTTGTTCAGTCCCTAATATTGATGTTGATGTTGGCGTTATACTTTCCTCTTGGACTACGCGAGTGTTCTGGTTGAGCAGGTCCCTGAAGTACTGACCCCACCTCTTGATACACTTTTCTGTGTGTCCGATTACTCTGCCGTCCTTATCCTTACACAGAAGTGGCTGCTGTTTGTAGCCAAGTCTCGCATTTCTGACCTTTTGATAGAGTCCCCGAGTTTCGTTGGCATTACTCATTCTTTCTACTTCCGCGAAATCTTCTTCATCTTTTTCAGATTTCTTTCTTCGGAAGAGTTTTTTCTCAACTTTCCGTTTGTTTCGATAATCCTCTACATTCGCTCTAGCATTTCGTTGTAGTACTTTTTCTCTGGCTTTGTTCTTCTCTGTCAGAGCTTCCTTGCATTCTTCATCGAACCAGTTATTACGCCTTTGTCCCTTCTTCCACCCCACAACCTCTGCTGCTGTATCTTCGATGTCCTGCTTGATCTTTTGCCACGCTTCATTGACCTCTACTAGAGCGTTTTCTGGCCGTTTGGATATTCGTTCCTGCATTTGGTACTGAAATCTCTCTTTCATCTCATCGGTTTTGAATTTTTCCAGATCGTATCTCTTAACTGTTGTGTGCGTTGACAATCAATTCTAGCCCTAAGCACCGCCCTTACCAAATAATGATCCGAATCTAAATTGAGGCCTCGACAGGCTCTTACATCCAGGATATTTGAACAGTGTCTCCCATCTGGTCTATCTGGTTGAATACTCTACCACCTGGTGATTTCCATGTGGCTTTGTGAATATTTTGTGTGGGAAATATGTGCTACTGACTACCATGTTGTTGGTCGTCGCAAAGTCTATCATCCTACTTCCGTTTTCATTAGTCTCAGCATGAAAACTGTGCAGTCCGATTGTCGGTCGGTATATCTCCTCGCGTCCCACTTTAGCATTAAAATCACCAAGGATGATTTTGATATCTCCTTCTATCACGATATGCTTTCTGCAGTTCCTCGTAAAATTGGTCCTTCACGTTTTCTTCCTTGTCCTCAGTTGGTGCGTGGACATTAATCAGGGTGACGTTTCTAAATTTCCCTCTTAGCCTTATGGAGCATAATCGTTCACTTATTGGGTTAAAACCAATTACTGCCTCTCTGGCCTTTCTTGTGACAGTAAAACCCACTCCAAATTCCTTTTTGCCGCCCGTTTTACCACTGTAGTAAAATGAGTACTCCTTACTGGTTAGTAAGTTCTTTCCAGGCTACCTTGTTTCTTGAACAGCAGTTATGTTCATTCCGCCGATTTTTAGGGCATCCGTTAAAGTTCTCAACCCACCAGGCCTCGATAAAGTTACAACATTCCACGATGCAATTTTCCAATCGTTCTCCCTTTTCCGTTGCTTGTGTCGTTGCCGTATTTCCAGTCCATTCCGAGGCATTATTGAAGGTTTCATAACAGGTTTTGTTTTATGGTGCTGGTTAACCACACGCCCAACCCCCTGATGATCGGAGGACCATTTCTCCCGCTCTCGCTAGCCCTGACCACCCTTACCATCCATACGAGTTGGTTACCGCATCTCAGGCTAGAGTGGTCAGGTTACCAGGGTTCACCAGACGTGGAGGTGAGAGTCGGAATTGGGTAGGAGAGGCTATGCGACAATCTCTTTCAGTGCGAATGTCGCGTGGTACGCATGCACTACCCCCTTTGAACCCCTTTCCCGTTGACCTAGAATCATTAAATTTGGCAAGAAGCGGTGCTGGTTGTTAACCACACGCCCAACCCCCTGATGATCGGAGGACCATTTCTCCCGCTCTCGCTAGCCCTGACCACCCTTACCATCCATACGGGCACATGTATGTACAGCACATGTAAAGGGAAAAATCTGAAAACCGTAAATATGTAGTTTAATTACAAGAAAAATGCGAATTTACTATTAGAAACTTATGAAAATACACTAATGTTGTCGTAGTGGTATTGTTAGGCTCCAGAAGCATATGGGTTGCATACAGTTAGGTCCTCCTCGGTTAGGTCCGAAGGTTAAAAAGTATATGTTGGCACCAAGCTGTTTATTCTGAATTTTCTTTGTTTATATTCGTTATGCATTTCATCACGTACGCTCTTTATACATAATATATACAGGGTATTTATTATGTCTAAATTTTGCAAGTTTATAACCGACATGCGACATACTCATGTCCCGTAACATCCTGTATATATTATATTTCGTCTAATTTTTCTTTATAATCTACATAGGGGGAGCTGGGGCAGATTGATTCATAAAAATTGAAAATCAAATAACATAAGTATAAACGTAATATTTTTTATTTGCTTTCAACTCAACGTCTAGCTAAATGTATAAATATTATAATGTCAAGGGTCAAAATTGTTTAAGTTGTTATAGAAAAGGAAAATTACGTGTTTTGTAAAAAATGGATTTTGAATCATTCTGCCCCACGAACTTGGGTCACTTTAATACAGAATGGAAATTGTATGAAATGGTTATATTATAACACTAAAAGATAGATAATCCCATTATCACGACCATAGTTAACAGCTTTAGTAGATATATGTGATTCGTGGTTGTCACAAATAGTAAGAATTGGGTTATCTTTAGTTCACAGGTGTCACCCACCCTAAAACAAGACTGCCTTGGGGAGCCCCATTTAAAAATGGGACTTTGAAATGGACACGAGGAAAAACACAAACACGAGTAAAAGCACCACATGTTGCTGTTACTATTCCACAAAAGGTTACGAGTTCAGCTGACACAATTTGTCCTTCTTGCCTCTGTGTCTTTTCAGCCAAAATTTTAGGCGTTGGTACGACCGTGTTAATGCCTGTTCCGTCTAAATTTAATATACGATTAGGTGTGAATTTATAACGTAACATTACACGCTCAAAATTATCAAAAGTTCAGCCACTGTAAGACCGCAGTGGCAAAACCGCAGTTAAATGCAAAACTTCTTGCGGCGCTTGTGTTTTCCTAGGTCTCCCTAGGTTGAGCTCCTGATTTCTTTTTCTAAATCCTGCTGCCCTATCTTTCCCGGCGCTTTTATTTTTTGATCATCATTTTCTGATGGCAACAACAGAACATATAATTTAAACATATTTTATATTATTTAAGAACAAATTTATATTGTGCAAAATTTATTGGGGCACTTTGATATTGCACTTCTGTTCGAGGATAGCGCTTCAATGGGCGACCGCTTCGGATCACGGTGTGACGTTTTCTAAGCAAACATACGTCAAATTTGACGTTTGACAGGTGTCAACTGTCAGTTCTGTAAACACGTAACAAATTTCAACGGTCGTCGACACTGGACAGATAGATTCTATAGAAGTTAAAAAAATACAAAAACCAAAAAAAGTAAATAATTACTCGAAGAATAAAATAATAAATTTAAAAATAATTACTCGAAGAATAAAATAATAAATCAAAGTGCCAAATAACTTTGTTGTGTCTAAGTGCTCCAAACATTTTTTTTCAAAATGCAAATTATACTGATGAAACTAATTTATTTATTTCAAAAAATGCACTAAATCCTTAATACTTGATGCCCTAACTTACCTTTGGTATATATAGATCTTAACAAGATGGCAAATAAGATATTAGAAACAGCTTTACATTTAAAGTATTTTTTTAGATAGCCGCACTCGAAACACGTTAGGACTTGTAAAATGCCATCGCCTGATTGACTGTCTGCGCGATCGCAATGGATGCGTTCAAACATTTATAGGACCGTTTTACAGATGTCGTCACTTGAAAACATTCAATAGATTATTAAATAATGCTTGTGTATCTAGGTGCACCTTGTGTCATTGTACCCCACCTCCCCCTATACTTAATTCACGTACGCACTATATTTTCTGGTAGTCAATTGCCCAAAAGTTGTCAATTGGACAACTGAATGTTAAGAGTATCGAAATAGATCTAGAAAGAGTTAATATATTAGTTTATATTAGATCTAGAAATAGTTAGATCTTAATATAAGCTTGTGAATAAGTGTAATACTAAAATAAAGTTTTCTTTTTATAAGTTTCAAAATATTCGCGTTATTTAAAAAAAATACCCTGTATACCTTTATACAGGGTATATAGGTATACAGGCAAAATTGAGCAGTAAAAACAAATAGTGAAGTTCCAGAACCCCCAAACACTCATAGTGAATGGGAGATGTATGGTAATAAAATATAGGGTAGAATTCCATCGTACGACAGCGATATATTGAGGTTATGCTTGCAGCGGTACTAAGATAGTCGTAATTTCAGGAGGGCCACTTGTCAAGTTAACTGAATGTGCCTGCTAAGTCCTCCACAAAAAAATATACCTTACTTACAAGTTTGTACGGAACCCTCGGTGCGCGAGTCCACAACTTGCACTGGGCCGGTTTTTTATCCAAAAAAAAAAAAAAAAAAAAAAAAAAAAAAAAAAAAAAAAAAAAAAAAAAAACAAGGAATTCAATGTGAGTATGAATTAGCACGTAGTAACAGTGGCAACCATCCTATTCATAAAACATAATTGTTTCTTGAACTTTTTCCACCTTGAGATTTCGAAGTGAAACAACTCTAAAACTAATTGAGTTATGAAAAAAGCTTTCAAATAGTTTTTGTAGACTAGCTACTTAGCTTTAATCGAAGACTAAGTTTGCTAAATTCTGGTGACAATTGGCAACGTTCCAGCAGAAAAACTAAACTTCGACAAAGTTATTTGAGTTTTGACAAGTTATGATTTTAACTTACGATAACTTTGAAACTAACTAAGCTATCAAAAAAGCTTTCTAGTACTTCATATAGATTAGATATTAGGCTTTAATTTAGGATTCAGTTTACTAATTTCTGCTAGAAATTGTCGAAGTTACAGCGCAACAACTTAAAACACAATTGTTTCTGGAACTTGTCAACATTGTGTTTTTGAAGTGAAACAACTCTAAAACTAATTAAGTTATCACAAAAGCCTTCAAACACTTTTTGTAGACCAGCAACTAAGCTTTAATCAAAGACTACGCTTGCTAAATTCTCGTGACAATTGGCAACGTTCTAGCAGAAAAACTAAACTTCGACAAAGTTATTTGAGTTTTGACAACTTATGATTTTAACTTACGATAACTTTGAAACTAACTAAGTTATCAAAAAAGCTTTCTAATACTTCATATAGATTAGATATTAGGCTTTAATTTAACATTAAGTTTAGTAATTTCTGCAAGAAATTGTCGAAGTTACAGCGCAACAACTTAAAACACAATTGTTTCTGGAACTTGTCAACATTGTGTTTTTGAAGTGAAACAACTCTAAAACTAATTAAGTTATCAAAAAAGCCTTCGAACACTTTTTGTAGACCAGCAACTAAGCTTTAATCAAAGACTACGCTTGCTTAATTCTCGTGACAATTGGCAACGTTCTAGCAGAAAAACTAAACTTCGACAAAGTTATTTGAGTTTTGACAAGTTATGATTTCAACTTACGATAACTTTGAAACTAATTAAGTTATAATAAAAGCTTTCAAATACTTTATATAGACTAGACATTAGGCTCTAATTTAAGATTAAGTTTAGTAATTTCTGCTAGAAATTGTCGAAGTTACAGCGCAACAACTTAAAACACAATTGTTTCTGGAACTTTTCAACCTTGTGATTTTGAAGTGAAACAACTCTAAAAATAATTAAGTTATCAAAAAGCCTTCAAACACTTTTTGTAGACCAGCAACTAAGCTTTAATCAAAGACTACGCTTGCTAAATTCTCGTGACAATTGGCAACGTTCTAGCAGAAAAACTAAACTTCAACAAAGTTATTTGAGTCTTGAGAAGTTATGATTTCAACTTACGATAACTTTGAAACTAACTAAGTTATAAAAAAAGCTTTCAAATACTTTATATAGACTAGACATTAGGCTCTAATTTAAGATTAAGTTTAGTAATTTCTGCTAGAAATTGTCGAAGTTACAGCGCAACAACTTAAAACACAATTGTTTCTGGAACTTTTCAACCTTGTGATTTTGAAGTGAAACAACTCTAAAACTAATTAAGTTATCAAAAAAGCCTTCAAACACTTTTTGTAGACCAGCAACTAAGCTTTAATCAAAGACTACGCTTGCTAAATTCACGTGACAATTGGCAACGTTCTAGCAGAAAAACTAAACTTCAACAAAGTTATTTGAGTTTTGACAAGTTATGATTTCAACTTACGATAACTTTGAAGCTAACTAAGTTATAAAAAAAAACTCCGCCATAGACGGTCCCAAGCCCGGTTTGCGAAAGGAGGAGGGTAGACACCCTGAATGGCCAGAAACACCAGTGCGTCTCAGGAAGTAGGCTAAGGACGGATAGAGTTGGACTCGCGGCATAGCTGTGAGAACTCCAACATATCCCATCCAGCTGAAAATTGTCAAGCCGTGTCTGTGCGGTTGAGTACACAGACCTGAGCCTCCGGATTGGGGGTTGGGCGATGGGCTAACAACCTATTCCCGGAAAAAGAAAAACTTGTTAAGGAACCTGACGCTTCGCCTCGGATTGGACAGATTCAACGGAAACGACCTGGCAAACGGAAATTTGATCACTCTTTCGGAACCTGGAATGTACGATCCTTGTTCAAACCTGGAGCTCTAAAATCACTCCTAGAACAAGTTGATAAATTTAACATTGATGTTATTGCACTCCAGGAAACTAAATGGCTTGGCAGCGAGATAACCGACATGAGGTCGCACACAATATTTAAAAGTGGAAAACTATCGGGAAGCCGTGAGTTTGGAGTAGCTTTTGTCGTCAGCAAAGCTTTTAAACAGCATATTACCAACTTCAAACCCATTAACGAAAGATTGTGTGCACTTCGCATAAAGACAACATTTTTCAACATCTGGCTCATTAATGTTCACGCCCCAACGGAGGATAAGGACGAGGCCACTAAGGACGAGTTCTATAGTCATCTTGAATCAATTTATGACTCATTGCCCTCAAATGACATCAAGATCATACTAGGTGACTTCAACGCGAAGGTTGGGAAGGAGGAGACACAAAGAGGAACAACCGGAGGGCACAGTCTCCACGACATTAACAATGACAACGGCCAACGTCTAGTTGATTTCGCCTGCAGTAGAAACGTAATAGTAAGCTCAACGTGCTTCCCGCATCGAAGCATTCACAAAAGAACCTGGGCGTCACCTGGTGGAAGGACGTATAACCAGATAGACCACGTTCTTATTGATAAAAGGGCAGCCTCCAGCCTCTTAGATGTAAGAACCTACAGAGGGGCTAACTGCGACTCTGACCACTATATGGTCAAAGCCTTATTCCGGTGTCGAATCGCAAACAGAAGACCTGCAAAATTCCAACCGACACTCAAATTCGACATCGAGAAGCTGAAAGACGAGTCAACCGCAGGCGCATACGCATCAGCTTTAAACAGACATTTTGACCAAATATCCAACCATCACGAATTGCCAATAGAGCAGTTATGGCTCTCCATCAAAAATGGCATTAAGTCTGTCGCAGAGGAGGTTATAGGCCACCAGCCCCGGCGAAAGAAAAACGATTGGTTCGATGATGAATGCCGAGATGCAATAGACAAAAAGAATGTAGCTTACAAACAACTCACCGAACGACCGACAAGAGCCAAGAGATACATATTTGACGAACTCAGACGATCTGCAAACAAAATTTGTAGAAAGAAGAAAAGAAAGTACCTGAATGACGAGCTATGCAAAATGGACGAACATTTTAAGTCAAATAACACAAAAGCGGCATATGCAATAGTTAAAAACCAAAAACGAGGGTATCAACCAAGTACGAGCCTATGCAAGGACGCTGCAGGAGGCATTATTAGCAGCACAGAGGAGATAAAGACGAGATGGGGGCAATATTTCCAACAGTTGCTTAACCTGAATTCACCACCGTCCACTACCGTAACTGACAACTTGACCGAGGCAGCTACTGACGAAAATATAGTGAGCCTCCCTACAGTAGAAGAAGTAAAAGATGCCCTCAACAAATTAAAAAACAAGGCGCCGGGCATAGACGACATTCCAGCCGAACTCCTGAAGAGCGGTGGTGAATGCGTAGCTACAAAAATTCACACCTTGCTGCTACAAATATGGACACAGGAAACACTACCTGACGATTGGCGAAAAAGCATTATATGTCCGATATACAAAAAGGGTGACAAACTGTGCTGCGAAAACTATAGAGGGATTTCATTGCTGTGCACATGCTATAAAATCTTGACGAAGATCATTGAGTCTCGAATTAAACCCTATGCCGAAAATATAATTGGAGAATACCAAGGAGGATTCAGAGCCGGACGATCAACTACGGATCAAATTTTCTCAGTAAAGCAGGTGCTAGAGAAATGCTGGGAATATAACATCGATGTGCACCAAATATTCGTAGATTTTAAACAAGCTTATGACAGTATCGACAGAAGTGTACTGTACACGATAATGCTGGAACTGGGAATACCAGCGAAACTCGTTCGACTGACAAGGCTTACAATGACCAACTCAACATGCCAAGTAAGAATCCAGAACGAGCTGACAGCAAGCTTCCTAACGCTCTCAGGGCTGAAGCAAGGAGATGGCCTTGCACCCACACTGTTTAATCTGGCTTTGGAATATGTCGTACGAAAACTCCCTGTTGACACCAGAGGGACGCTATTATTTAAATCAACCCAAATAGTAGCTTACGCAGATGACATAAACATAATGGCGCGCTCAAAACTAGACGCCAAGGAAGTATTCGTTAATCTTGACACGGCAGCACTAGAAGTAGGGTTACGCATGAATGAAAACAAAACGAAAGTTATGGTACAATCACGAAGAAACACGCCAATCAGACAAAATCTAACGATAGCAAACTATAACATAGAAAATGTGGACAATTTCATATATCTGGGAGCCAATCTCTCCAAAGACGGCAATGAAATCAACGAAATAAAAAGACGCATAATGATAGCAAACAAGACATATTATTCGGTACTTCCTATAATCAAATGTAAAGACGTGCACAGAAAAACGAAGCTGCGAATCTACAAAACAATAATAAGACCTGTACTCTGCTATGGCAGTGAAACGTGGACCTTTATACAGGCATCAGAAAAAATGGTCAATGCTTTTGAAAGAAAGGTATTGCGACGAATCCTCGGACCGGTGAGAGAACAAGGCGCATGGCGAATTCGGTACAATAAGGAATTGTATGCTATTTTTGAGGACCCAGAAGTCTCCACTCTCATCAAACTCCGAAAGCTACAGTGGGCTGGTCATGTACAGCGAATGGAAGACGGAAGAATACCCAAGCGAGTACAAAAAGGAAAAGCGGAAGGAAAAAGACCAGTCGGAAAACCAAGAAAACGCTGGGAGGATTCCATTGACGAAGACAGCAGATCGCTTCTGAAATTTGCAGCGTGGAGGACGCGGTCATTGGACCGAGAAAACTGGAGACGGAGCATTCAGGAGGCCAAGGCCCGACTCGGGCTGTAGCGCCATTGATGATGATGATGAAGTTATAAAAAAAGCTTTCAAATACTTTATATAGACTAGACATTAGGCTCTAATTTAAGATTAAGTTTAGTAATTTCTGCTAGAAATTGTCGAAGTTACAGCGCAACAACTTAAAACACAATTGTTTCTGGAACTTTTCAACCTTGTGATTTTGAAGTGAAACAACTCTAAAACTAATTAAGTTAGCAAAAAAGCTTTCAAATAGTTTTTGTAGACTAGCTACTTAGCTTTAATCGAAGACTAAGTTTGCAAAATTCTGGTGACAATTGGACAAATTCGACAAATTTGTTTTGAATTGAATTAAAAAATTCAAAAAAAAAAAAAAAAAAAAAAAAAAACGGAAAATGAATTTCAATTCACTGTAAGTATGAATTACCACGTAGTAACAGTCGCAACCGCCCTATTCATAAAACACAATTTGCTTCTTGAACTTTTTCTACGTTGTGATATTTAAGTGAAACAACTCTAAAACTAATTGAGTTATCAAAAAAGCTTTCAAACACTTTTTGTGGACCAGCCACTAAGATTTAATCAAAGACCACGCTTGCTAAATTCTGGTGACAATTGGCAACGTTCCAGAAGAAAAACTAAACTTCGACAAAGTTATTTGAGTTTTGACAAGTTATGATTTCAACTTACCATAACTTTGAAACTAACTAAGTTATCAAAAAAGCTTTCAAATACTTTATATAGACTGGACATTAGGCCTTAATTTAAGATGAAATTTACTAATTTCTGAAAGAAATTATGAAAGTTACAGCGGAACAACTTTTGCTTCTTAAACTTTTTCCACCTTGAGATTTCGAAGTGAAACAACTCTAAAACTAATTCAGTTACAGAAAAAGCTTTCAAATAGTTTTTGTAGACTAGTTACTTAGCTTTAATCGAGGACTAAGTTTGCTAAATTCTGGTGAGATTTGGCAACGCTCCAGCAGAAAAACTAAACTTCTACAAAATTGTTTGAGTTTTGACCAGTTATGATTTCAACTTACTATAACTTTAAAACTAATTAAAGGTGAAACTTTGGAATGAGATTTTTAGTTCAGTAGCAATGGATATCCTTGATATTTTAATTTCAATCCGTAAAAGGAAGAACCATTATTATAATTTGTTTGGAAACAAAACATAGTTTAAACTAAAATTACTTAAAAATACGTCAGTTATGAAAAATCACTGAACAGTTACGGAACGACTACTGACGCCAAAACACTGATAGTTCTGAAGTGTGTGAATACATTTTTAGAATATAATTAATATAAACTGGAAATTGAATAAATGTTTTAATTTAACTAGACCATGTTTTTAATGCAAAGGCGAAACTTTGGAATGGGATTTTAGTTCAGTAGCAGTGGATATCCTTGATGTTTCAATTTCAATCCGTAAAAGGAGAAACAATTATTATAATTTGTTTGGAAACAAAGCATAGATTAAACTAAAATTACTTAAAAATAGGTCATTAATGAAAACTCACTGAACGGTTACGGATCAACTACTGACGCTAAAACACTGATAGTTTCTGACGTGCGTGAATACATTTTTGAATATAATTAATATAAACTGGTAATTTAATAAATGTTTTAAATTAACTAGACCAAGTTTTTAATGTAAATGTGACACTTTGGAATGGGATTTTTAGTTCAGTAGCAGTAGATATCGTTGATCTTTCAATTTCAATCCGTAAATGGAAGAACCATTATTATAATTTGTTTTGGAGTAAATCATAGATTACACCAAAATTACTTAAAAATACGTCAGTTTTGAAAAATCACTGAACGACTACTGACGCTACTGACGTTTCTGACGTGTGTGAATACATTTTTAGAATATAATTAATATATTACTGGAAATTTAATAAACGTTTTATTTGAACTAGACCAAGTTTTCAATGTGAAGGTGAAACTTTGGAGTGGGATTTTTAGTTCTGTAGCAGTGGATATCCTTGATGTTTTAATTTCAATCCGTAAAAGGAGGAACAATTATGATAATTTATATGAAAACAAAACATAGATTAAAATAAAATTACTTAAAAATACGTCAGTTATTAAAAATCACGGAACGGTTACGGAACGACTACTGACGCTAAAACACTGATAGTTTTGACGTGTGTGAATACATTTTTAGAATATAATTAATATAAACTGGAAATCTAATAAATGTTTTATTTGAACTAGACCAAGTTTTTAATGTAAAGGTAAAACTTTAGAATGAGCTTTTCAGTTCAGTAGCTTTGGATATCCTTGATTTTTTAATTTCAATCCGTAAAAGGAAGAACCATTATTATAATTTGTTTGGAAACAAAACATAGTTTAAACTAAAATTACTTAAAAATACGTCAGTTATGAAAAATCACTGAACAGTTACGGAACGACTACTGACGCCAAAACACTGATAGTTCTGAAGTGTGTGAATACATTTTTAGAATATAATTAATATAAACTGGAAATTGAATAAATGTTTTAATTTAACTAGACCAAGTTTTTAATGTTAAGGTGAAATTTTGGAATGGGATTTTTAGTTCAGTAGCTGTGGAT
This sequence comes from Phosphuga atrata, assembly GCA_944588485.1. Taxonomy (NCBI): domain Eukaryota; kingdom Metazoa; phylum Arthropoda; class Insecta; order Coleoptera; family Silphidae; genus Phosphuga; species Phosphuga atrata. The sequence continues at coordinate 9,085,184 of OX155908.1, read as the reverse complement.
ATCCTTGATGTTTTAATTTCAATCCGTAAAAGGAGGAACAATTATTATAATTTGTTTGGAAACAAAGCATAGATTAAACTAAAATTACTTAAAAATACGTCATTTATGAAAAATCACTGAACGGTTACGGATCGACTACTGACGCTAAAACACTGATAGTTTCTGACGTGCGTGAATACATTTTTGTATATAATTAATATAAACTGGTAATTTAATAAATGTTTTGATTTAACTAGACCAAGTTTTTAATGTAAATGTGAAACTTTGGAATGGGATTTTAAGTTCAGTAGCAGTAGATATCGTTGATCTTTCAATTTCAATCCGTAAATGGAAGAACCATTATTATAATTTGTTTTGGAGTAAATCATAGATTACACCAAAATTACTTAAAAATACGTGAGTTTTGAAAAATCACTGAACGACTACTGACGCTAAAACACTGATAGTTTCTGACGTGTGTGAATACATTTTTAGAATATAATTAATATATTACTGGATATTTAATAAATGTTTTATTTGAACTAGACCAAGTTTTTAATGTTAAGGTGAAACTTTGGAGTGGGATTTTTAGTTCTGTAGCAGTGGATATCCTTGATGTTTTATTTTCAATCCGTAAAAGGAGGAACAATTATGATAATTTATATGAAAACAAAACACAGATTAAACTAAAATTACTTAAAAATACGTCAGTTATTAAAAATCACGGAACGATTACGGAACGACTACTGACGTTAAAACACTGATAGTTTTGACGTGTGTGAATACATTTTTAGAATATAATTAATATAAACTGGAAATTTAATAAATGTTTTAATTTAACTAGACCAAGTTTTCAATGTTGAGGTAAAACTTTGGAATGGGATTTTTAGTTCAGTAGCTGTGGATTTCCTTGATGTTTTAATTTCAATCCGTAAAAGGAGGAACAATTATTATAATTTGTTTGGCAACAAAACATAGATTAAACTAATATAACTTAAAAATAAGTCAGTTATGAAAAATCACTGAACGGTTACGGAACGACTACTGACGCTAAAACACTGATAGTTTCTGACGTGTGTGAATACATTTCCGTACAAACTTGTAAGTAAAGTATCTTTTTTTGTGGAGGACGTAGCAAGCACATTCAGTTAACTTGACATTTCACGACCATCTTAGTACCGCTGCAAGCATAACCTCAAGATGACGCTGTCGTACGATGGAATTCTACCCTATATTTTATTACCATACATCCCCCATTCACTATGAGTATTTAGGGGTTCTGGAACACCACTATTTGTTTTTAATGCTCAATTTTGCCTGTATACCTATATACCCTGTATAAAGGTATACAGGGTATTTTTTTTAAATAACGCGAATATTTTTAAACTTATAAAAAGAAAACTTTGTTTTAGTATTACACTTATTCACTAACTTATATTAAGATCTAACTATTTCTAGATCTAATATAAACTAATATATTAACTATTTCTAGATCTATTTCGATACTCTTAACATTCAGTTGTTCAATTGACTGCTTTTGGGCAATTGACTACCAAAAAATATAGGGCGTAAGTATATTATACTTAAATAATATTATCTACAACCTATTATGTAGATTATAGTATAGTATTATTATGTAGATTATCAACATATTATGTAGATTATAAAAAAAAATTGGACGAAATATAATATATACAGGATGTTACAGGACTTGAGTATGTCGCATGTCGGTTATAAAGAAGCAAAATTTAGACATAATATATACCCTGTATATATTATGTATATAGAGCGTACGTGATGAAATGCATAACGAATATAAACAAAGAAAATTCAGAATAAACAGCTTGGTGCCCACACATACATTTTAACCTTCGAACCTAACCCAGGAAGACCTAATTGTATGCAACCCATATGCTTCTGGAGCTTGACAATACCACTACGACAACATTAGTGTATTTTCATAAGTTTCTAATAGTAGATTCGCATTTTTCTTGTAATTAAACTACATATTTACGGTTTTCAGATTTTTCCCTTTACATGTGCTGTAAGACATCGCTTCTTGCCAAATTTCATGATTCTTGGTCAACGGGAAGTACCCTATAGGTTTTGATTCCCTTGTGAATTCGCAAAATATACGACATAAACGGTCATATCTTTTGATCGCGTTGACTTACAAGTTTTAGTTTTTTCACAGCTGAAAGAGACCGCAGACCCGCGTATTTGATACAAATTTAAACTTTTTACCTATACGCTTTCCTGAGAAAAATGGTCTTGACAGACAGACAGACGGACGGACAGACAGACAGACAGACAGACAGACAGACTGACAGACAGACAGACAGGCAGACAGGCAGACAGACAGGCAGTCAGACAGACGGACAACAAAGTGATCCTATAAGGGTTCCGTTTTCGGTACGGAACCCTAAAAAGCTTTCAAATCTCTATATAGACTGGACATTAGGCTTTAATTTAAGATTAAGTTTACTAATTTCTGACAGAAATTATCGAAGTTACAGCGGAATAATTGAAAATACAATTATAAAATAGATTCAATTTTACAAAAAAAAAAAAAAAAAAAAAAAAAAAAAAAAAACATAAATTATCACGTAACAGTTTAACTAGTAACAGTCACAATCAACCTATTCATAAAACACTATTTGTTTCTTGAACTTTTTCAACCTTGTGATTTTGAAGTGCAACAGATCTAAAACCAATTGCGTTATCAAAAAACTTTGCAAACAGTTTTCGAAGCGTAAATACTTAGCTTTAATTTAAAACCAATCTTGATGATATTCGTAGAAAAGTGTCGATATTACAGATAAAAAACGAAAATTTGACCTGTTTCTCGTGTTTAATCAAACTGGTGATTTTGAACTGAGATAACTTCGAAACTAAGTGACCTATCGCAAACGTTTTGATAGCTCAAACATTTTTCTATAATTCGGTGTAATTTGCGTCACATTCCGATAATATTTGCGGCAGTTATGGGTGAGAAACCGCTGAATTTCTCACCAGTCATTATCTGTTGAATAACTTGCAAAGGATGCGAGATATTAGATTAATTCGTAATCATAAATTAGAATGGAAGAAATTGTCTAAGAATTAGCGCAATTGTTATGCAAATAGTCCGAGCGGTTGCGTCGCAGCGAGCGAGCAAACATTATAAGATTTGACCTTGAGATACGACCTTGATGCATCCAACAATCAAAAAACGCATAATTTGCACAAAACTCGCAATATAAACGATAGAATTGTAAATATGATGTAACTGGACTTTTATCCTTCCGTCTCTGCCAAAGTTATCTATAAAAATATCTATAAAATCAAAAAATATCTATAAAACCAAAAAATATTTATAAAATCAAAAAATATCTATAAAATCAAAAAATATCTATAAAACCAAAAAATATTTATAAAATCAAAAAATATCTATAAAACCAAAAAATATCTATAAAACCAAAAAATATTTATAAAATCAAAAAACATCTATAAAATCAAAAAATATCTATAAAATAAAAAAAATTTGTATAAAAATATCCAATTTACGAAAATTCGCAAGCAGTAAGTTCTCATATCAATTTAGTATTTAGCGAACGAGTGTTTGCCGGCGATAAGCGCCGCTATCGCCCATGGAAATCTTGTTGACTGTATTGCGAAACCAGCTAACTTAAGTGTTTGTAAACACGTTCGAAATGCGCACGGAACGCCGCTCACAACGTGACGCCTTATCTAGATATCTGCCAGATAATCTCCACCACCCATTACACACTTACAGCTATCTCGGATTAATATCTACACCGTGTAAAATAATTAACTAAATTAAACAAGTTACCATAACTTAAAAAACTAAGCAAATTACGTCGTTATCTACACTAGATATAGCAAGATAACTTAATCTTGGACTAGAATCTACCAAACAATTGCAAATTTATGTTACCTATGTCGAGTTTTCTAGATTTTATTGAAAGTCTTCCAAAATTGTTTCCAACATAAATTAATCAAAAATTAATATCTAGACTAGATCTGGTCAAACGGAATAATCCTGAACTAGAATCTGTGAAAATTTTAGAGTAATCTATCTGTAGAGTTCTCTAGATCAGGGGTTGGCAAAACTTAAGAGCCATTTTTAGGGTTCCGTACCGAAAACGGAACCCTTATAGGATCACTTTGTTGTCCGTCTGTCTGTCTGTCTGTCCGTCTGACTGTCTGTCAAGATCATTTTTCTCAGGAATGCGTAGAGGTAACAAGTTGAAATTTGTATCAAATACTCGCGTCTGCGGTCTCTTTCAGCTTCAAAATCAAACTTGTAAGTCAACGCGATCAAAAGATATGACCGTTTATGTCGCATATTTTGCGATTTCACTTCTTCTTCTTTCATGTGCCTTGTCCAGTCTCCCTGACGTTGGCGATCACCATGGCAAAAGCTGTACGGTCCTCCGCCAAGCGAAAGAGTTCACCAGCCCTTCTTTTGCCGGTCCAGTCCCGTATATTTCTGAGCCACGACTGTCGCTTTCTTCCAACTCCACGGCGCCCCTCAATCTTGCCCTTTAGTATGAGCTGTAATAGACGATATTTATCACCTCTCAAAATATGTCCAAGATATGATGTCTTTCGGCATTTTACGGTCGTCAAAAGTTGCCTTTCGATGTTTGCTCTTCGTAGTACATTCTCGTTTGTAACATGTTGTGTCCACGGAATACGAAGCATTCTTCTGTGAAGCCACATTTCGAATGCCTCCAGTTGGTTCATCGTCCTGACCTTCAGAGTCTACTCCGTACAGCAATACCGACCATACATAGCATTCAACCATGCGTTGTCTTAGCTTCAGATTCAGGTTGTCATTGCAAAGAAAGGATCTCATATTATTAAAAGTTGCCCGAGCAATCTCTATTCGGCACTTTATCTCGCAGTCCGGGTTTAGATCCTCTGTAATAATACTACCAAGGTATTTGAACTTAGAGACACGTTCAATTTGGCTTCCATTAAGTTCTAGGGTAGTGCCATTGTGTAGTTGCCTGCTGAATATCATAAATTTGGTCTTTCCTATATTGGTTTTAAGACTTTGTGTCTCTCCGATTTTGTTTATAAGCAACTGTAGTCCCTCGATTGTGTTTGCTAAAATCACTGTATCGTCAGCATACCTGATTGTTGTTATTGGCTCTCCATTTATTTTGATGCCGAGGTGTGATATTGCTTCCAATGCTTCCTTAAATATTCTATCAGAGTATAGGTTGAAGAGTAAGGGCGACAGTATGCAACCCTGCCTTACTCCACGTTGTATCTCAATACGGTCTGTTTTAATATTGCCTATTTTTACCTGTGCCGTTTGATTCCAGTATAGATTTTTAATTATGCGGATATCTCTATCATCTATTCCAACCCCATGTAGTATATCTATAAGTTTATCGTGCAGTATGCGGTCAAAGGCTTTTTCGTAATCGATAAAGCATGCAAAAACATCTTTTCGCTGATCGCGACATTTTTGGAGGAGAAGGTTCATACCGAAAAGTGCTTCACGCGTTCCGAAAGCGTTACTGAAGCCAAATTGAGAATCATCAAGATCTTCCTCACATTTACGTCGGATGCGTGCGTGAATGATCCGTAGGAATGCTTTGAGCATGAGGCTGATTAAGCGATAATCACCACATTTTTTTGGCTGATTTTTTTTTGGTAGAGCAATAAAGGTTGATGATAACCAGTCAGATGGAATTTCACCTGTCTCATAGATACTATAAAACAGTTTAACTACCAAGCCAATATTTTCCTCTGTAATGAGCTTTAGAGCTTCGGTCGGAATGTTGTCAGGGCCAGATGCTTTCCTATTTTTTGCTATAGAGAATGCATGTATCACCTCAGATTTAAGAATAGTTGGTCCCATGCCCACATGCACGTATACCGCATCAGCTCTATGATCTTTGAAGTTGGCCTCTATATAACTTGTCCATGTGTTTTTTAGTTCTTGTTCCTCCAAAATTAGTTGATTACTAAGCTCTGCGAAGCAGAGGACCGTTCCGTCATCCAGGTTCGGCAGGATGCTGTCCTTTGGGAACCTGGCAGCCGGGTTAGGCATACGCACTCTCGCCGAGTACACCAAGCGCAGTCTCGGACTCAAGGAGGACAACAGCAATATTTTCATGAACAAGGCAAACATGGAGCGGATTGTCGACACACTGTGCAAAGTCCGTGGTAAGTTGCGCCTTCTTCTGCATCGTCTTCTGTAACGTTGTCGAGTCATATCTAGCCTTTTCCAGTCTTCTGCTTGCAGTCTTTGCCAGCCTTGTCCGGTCTTCTCCAGTCTTGGGCAGTCTTGGGCAATCTTGGGCAGTCTTGGCCAATTTTGGCCAGTCTTGACCAGTCTTGGGCAGTTTTAGCCAGTCTTGGCTAGTCTTGGCCAGTTTTTTCCAGTTTTGGCCAGTCTTGGCCAGTTTTTGCCAGTCTTGGTTAGTGTTGGCCAGTCTTTTCCAGTCTTGGCCTGTCTAGGCCATTCTTGGCCAGTCTTGGTCAGTCTTGTCCAATCTTGTCCGGTCTTCTCCAGTCTTGTCTAGTCTTGTGTATAGTCTATTCTAGTCTGTTTTATATTTAGGTGCGGCATTGAAAATCGGTCAGAACCTCAGCATCCAGGACGAGTCGATCGTGAACCCGGAGTTGGCGAAGGCGTTGGAGCGCGTGCGCAAGTCCGCCGATTTTATGCCCACCTGGCAGCTGGAGCGGGTGCTGGAGGGCGACCTGGGGCACAACTGGCGCAAGAAGTTCGCGGAGTTTGACGAGCGACCGTTCGCCGCGGCTTCCATCGGGCAGGTGCACCGCGCCAAGACGCTCGACGGCACCGAGGTCGCGGTCAAGATCCAGTATCCGGGCGTGGCGCGCGGTATCGAGAGCGACATCGATAATCTGATCGGTATCATGAAGGTCTGGAACATCTTCCCGCCGGGTATGTTCGTCGACAACGTGGTCATCGTCGCCAAACGCGAGCTCGCCTGGGAGGTGGATTACTTTAGGGAGGCGGATTGCACCAGGAAGTTCAAGGAACTGCTACTGCCCTATACATATTACCACGTTCCAGCAGTTTCTGGTAATTGATATCTTCAGATTCATTAAAGATAAGATAAGATTTAGATTTTTCTAGATAACTTGTCGACGAAGCAGGTCTTCACCACGGAGTTGATCGACGGGATCCCGGTGGACCAGTGCATCGATCTGCCTCTGACCGACAGGAGATTCATAGCGGACAAGATTTTGGAACTGGTCCTCAGGGAAATCATAGAGTTCCAGTACATGCAGACCGACCCCAACTGGGCCAACTTCTTCTACAATCCCAGAACCAAAAAGGTAAGAGAGTTTGAGCGCGACATCGACAACCTGGTCATCATGAAGGTCTGGAACATCTTCCAGTCTTGTAGTCTCCAAACTTCTTTAGAGAGTTTTTGAGAGCGACATCGACAACCTGGTCATGAAGGCCTTCATGGCATCATGAAAATCTGGAACATCTTGTAGTCTCCAAACTTCTTTAGAGAGTTTTGAGAGCGACATCGACCACCTGGTAATGAAGGTCTTCATGGCGTCATGAAGGTCTGGAAGATCTTGTAGTCTCCAAACTTCTTTAGAGAGTTTTGAGATCGACAACCTGGTCATGAAGGTCATCATGGCATCATGAAGGTCTGGAAGATCTTGTAGTCTCCAAACTTCTTTAGAGAGTTTTGAGAGCGACATCGACCACCTGGTCATTAAGGTCATCATGGCATCATGAAGGTCTGGAAGATCTTGTAGTCTCTAAACTTCTTTAGAAAGTTTTGAGATCGACAACCTGGTCATAAAGGTCATCATGGCATCATGAAGGTCTGGAAGATCTTGTAGTCTCCAAATTTCTTTAGAGAGTTTTGAGAGCGACATTGACCACCTGGGCATGAAGGTCTTCATGGTATCATGAAGGTCTGGAAGATCTTGTAGTCTCCAAACTTCTTTAGAGAGTTTTGAGAGCGACATCGACAACCTGGTCATGAAGGTCTTCATGGCATCAAAAACTTCTTTAGAGAGTTTTGAGAGCGACATCGACAATCTGGTCATGAAGGTCATCATGGTATCATGAAGGTCTGGAACATCTTGTAGTCTCCAAACTTCTTTAGAGAGTTTTGAGAGCGACATCTACAACCTGGTCATGAAGGTCTTCATGGCATCATGAAGGTCTGGAGCATCTTGTAGTTTCCAAACTTCTTTAGAGAGTTTTGAGAACCACATCGACCACCTAGTCATGAAGGTCTTCATGGCATCATGAAGGCCTGGAAGATCCTGTAGTCTCCAAACTTCTTTAGAGAGTTTTGAGAGCGACATCGACAACCTGGTCATGAAGGTCTTCATGGCATCAAAAACTTCTTTAGAGAGTTTTGAGAGCGACATCGACAATCTGGTCATGAAGGTCATCATGGTATCATGAAGGTCTGGAACATCTTGTAGTCTCCAAACTTCTTTAGAGAGTTTTGAGAGCGACATCTACAACCTGGTCATGAAGGTCTTCATGGCATCATGAAGGTCTGGAGCATCTTGTAGTTTCCAAACTTCTTTAGAGAGTTTTGAGAACCACATCGACCACCTAGTCATGAAGGTCCTCATGGCATCATGGAGGCCTGGAAGATCTTGTAGTCTCCAAACTTCTTTAGAGAGTTTTGAGAGCCAAATCGACAACCTGGTCATGAAAGTCTTCATGGCATCATGAAGGTCTGGAACATCTTGTAGTCTCCAAACTTCTTTAGAGAGTTTTGAGAGCGACATCGACAACCTGGTGTCATGAAGGTTTTCATGGCATCATGAAGGTCTGGATGATCTTGTAGTCTCCAAACTTCTTTAGAGAGTTTTGAAAGCGACATCGACCACCTGGTCATGAAGATCTTCATGGCATCATGAAGGCCTAGAAGATCTTGTAGTCTCCAAACTTCTTTAGAGAGTTTTGAGACCGACATCGACAACCTGGTCATGAAGGTCTTCATGGCATCATGAAGGTCTGGAAGATCTTGTAGTCTCCAAACTTCTTTAGAGAGTTTTGAGAGCGACATCGACAACCTGGTCATGAAGGTCTTCATGGCATCATAGAGGTCTGGAACAACTTCCAGTCTTGTAGTCTCCAAATTTCTTTGATTGTCTCCTCCAAGTCTTGTCATTGGACGTGCTGACGAAATAAATGATATTATTTGTTCCAGCTGTTGCTGTTGGACTTTGGCGCTTTTTTGGAAATTTAATTTAATTTTGGAAAGGAAAAACACCACCCAGATCCTCAAATTTTGTTCGAAAAAGACCAAAATCAAACGCGAGAACAATTTAGAAGGTTATCTGTTAAATTTTCATATAATCTTCAAATTTTGGAAAGGAAAAACACCACCCAGGTCCTCAAATTTTGTTCGGAAAAGACCAAAATCAAACGTGAGAACAATTTAGAACTTTATCTGTTAAATTTTCATGTAATCTTCAAATTTTGGAAAGAAAAAACACTACCCAGGTCCTCAAATTTTGTTCGGAAAAGACCAAAATCAAACGTGAGAACAATTTAGAACTTTATCTGGTAAATTGTCATGTCATCTTCAAATTTTGGAAACGAAAAACACCACCCAGGTCCTCAAATTTTGTTCGGAAAAGACCAAAATCAAACGTGAGAACAATTTAGAACTTTATCTGGTAAATTGTCATGTCATCTTCAAATTTTGGAAACGAAAAACACCACCCAGGTCCTCAAATTTTGTTCGGAAAAGACCAAAATCAAACGTGAGTATAATTTAGAAGGTTATCTGTTAAATTTTCATATAATCTTCAAATTTTGGAAAGGAAAAACACCACCCAGGTCCTCAATTTTTTTTCGGAAAAGACCAAAATCAAACGTGAGAACAATTTAGAAGGTTATCTGTTAAATTTTCATATAATCTTCAAATTTTGGAAAGGAAAAACACCACCCAGGTCCTCAAATTTTCTTCGGAAAAGACCAAAATCAAACGTGAGAACAATTTAAAACTTTCTCTGTTAAATTTTCATGTAATCTTCAAATTTTGGAAAGGAAAAACACCACCCAGGTCCTCAAATTTTGTTCGAAAAGGACCAAAATCAAACGTGAGAACAATTTAGAACTGTATCCGTTAAATTTTCATGTAATCTTCAAATTTTGGAAAGGAAAAACACCACCCAGGTCCTCAAATTTTGTTCGGAAAAGACCAAAATCAAGCGTGAGAACAATTTAGAACTTTATCCGTTAAATTTTCATGTAATCTTCAAATTTTGGAAAGGAAAAACACCACCCAGGTCCTCAAATTTTGTTCGGAAAAGACCAAAATCAAGCGTGAGAACAATTTGGAACTTTATCTGTTAAATTTTCTTGTAATCTACAAATCTCATTTTCTTCTGTTTGATCGGGTGATTCCTCAACGCGATCTGCTTATCCTTGAAGCTCCGCTTCACCTTGCTCTTGACCTTGTGCTTGACTTGTATTCTTCCTTTTTTCCCGATTAGTCTTCGAACAGTGCATTTTCTGCCTTTATAACCAATCTTTAATTTTCTTTAATTTAATTTCAATTCTTTAATTTTAATAATCCATCTTTATAACCAAATTTCTCCCTCTCCACCTGCACTTTTTAACGCTTTCAATCCCCGTCTGTTTATCATGCTTGCGTTTCTTGTAGATGTTCTCAATATCGCCTAGTTTGACTAAATCGGAGCGTTCTTGCACAGATTCGTCTATTTTACGTTGAACTCCTTTGGTTTTGAGTTGGATTTGTTTCTTGACGTTCGCCATATCAATCCGTTTGAAGTCTTCATCCGTTAAAAATCGTTCAAGGGAGATTTTTTGAGCCTGAGCTCGTTTCTCTTTCCTTTCCACTTCAACTTTCAACTTCTTCTCCTTTTCAACTTTCCCAATTTTATCTTTATTCTTAATAATTTCCATTATCACATCACCTTCTTCATTACTACCATCATCAGAATGTTGAATATCAACCCACTCATCATCATCTGACCTACTTTCTGAATCAATCTCAACTTCACTTTCACTTTCTTCTAACAAAACTTCAGCTCCATAGCTTCAATCTTTTGTTTTAAAATTGTGACAAATCCTTTTTTATTGCCCACCATACTTTTAGCTTCATCTATTGCAATTAACACTATTTTAATAAGAACGATGTGATTTTTATTCATAAATTCGTTCACTGCATTTTCTACATCTTCTCCTCCTGTTTGACCCTTGAGTGGCATTAATCCCAGGAGTTCTTCTTTGGAACCAACTGATGATATATGGCGAGCAGAAAGGGCAACTTGTGCCGTATCCTTTATGTCACAAGACTCATCGACAGCTATTGATATGACTGATGCTAATTTAACGTCCTCAACTTGTTGGCATACAATGGTAAGCTTTTGATTGTATTCACAATATCTGGTTTATTGTTAAAATTGTGAAAAAGAGTGACTGTGAGTTATTAACACCTAAGTGACTGTGAGTTATTAACACCTAACCACCTGACATACGTCTCTCAGACCCAAAGTAGCAGTAATTTTCTCACCTGAGACGTATGGCAGGTGGTTAAGGGTTAACTTGGCGGCAGCCAAGACTCCTAAGACTTCCGAAATGGGGCAGTTCTGTTTCTTTTTTTGTGATTTTTTTTGTTTCGATATGTTTCTGAAGAGCCATAAGCTCACACCAAAAGAGCCACATGTGGCTAGCGAGCCACACTTTGCCGACCCCTGCTCTGGATAAATGTTAAATTAGTTCAACTTGGAATTACAGTTTCATTTACCCTCATTTAAACCTTGATAATATCTACAACTATCTAGATAGATAACTTTCGTTGTAAGATTATTACTCAGCAATGTCTCCTAAATATTTTAAGCTAAATTTCAAGTTAATCGTCTGAAGATTAAGTGAGCTGTGAGCGGTTAAACTTCACTTCTTGTTTTTGACCGAATGTTTTCAGCAAAATGTAGACTCTGACTAAAACTCTAATTGTTTCTATGATTATATAGATGGATAACTATAATTTCCAGATTATTACTCAGCACTGTTTCGTAGATATTATAAGCTAAATTTCATGTTAATCGTCTGAAAACTAAGTGAGTTATGGACTGTTAAATTTAACTTACATATTTTTGGGGGAAGTTTCGCTATTCTCGGAAAATCAAGGAGAACTTCAGGAGACATTTTAGATTTGTTCCGGCCGGATCGATAGGTCATTCCATGCCATTACCGGATCGGATTAAATTTTCCTGTTTTTTTTTTTTCATTATTTTTGGCGCTGTCGATTTACATCTATATTCAATTTGTCGCCGCTCGCCTTCGGATCCAATATAATTTTTTATGGCTGCCTGGGGGATGAGGAGACCTGTCGAGGGTGCGACCCCGCAACATCCCCGTCTCCCCATTATTACAAACAATTCAATTTTCATTCGAGTTCTTCTCGTCTTCCTCGCGCTTTATTCGCCTCGTTCTCAATTTGCGGAAATGTATACACGCGTCGATGGAAATTCGATAAGAAAATCTCAACACAAAAAATTTCCGCTGAAAGAAAATCAGAAATTTAAAAATTTAAAACCAAAACATTGAACCAAACTGGAATTTAAACCACTCTATGTAGATAACTCAGGTATTAAAATCCTTATTCTATATACCTTCATTAATCTATAAATAAAAAAAAATGTCAAATCTATAGATAAATGTAGATACAATCAAGGTTTTAATCAGAGTCTACATTTTGCTGAAAACATTCGGTCAAAAACTAAAAGTGAAGTTTGACCGCCTACAGCTCATTTAATTTTCAGACGATTAACTTGAAATTTAGCTTGAAATATCTAGGAGACATTGTTGAGTAATAGTCTAGAAACTACAGTTATCTATCTAGATAATTATAGATACAATTGAGGTTTTAGTCAGAGCCTACATTTTGCTGAAAACATTCGCACAAAAACAAGAAATGAAGTTTGACCGCTCACAGCTTACTTAATTTTCAGACGATTAACTTGAAATTTAGCTTATAATATCTAGGAGACATTGCTAAGTAATAATCTGTAATTTATAGTTATCTATCTAGATAAATATAGATACAATTGGGGTTTTAGTCAGAGTCTACATTTTGCTGAAAACATTCGCACAAAAACAAGAAATGAAGTTTGACCGCTCACAGCTCACTTAATTTTCAGACGATTAACTTGAAATTTAGCTTGAAAAAGCTACGAATCATTGTTGAGTAATAATCTAGAAACAAAGGTTATCTATATAGATAAATGTAGATACAATAGCCATTTAACCACAAAGACTTTGAAATGTGGTCTTAACCCCTTAACATACAATGACGTCTCTAAGACGTCATGTATATGTGATAAGATCACATGTATATGGACACGTCAACGCGCATGGAACACGTTACGCATGGAATACGTTTATTCGTATATCAAGGGGTTAATATTTTGACTGTAAATTTCTCGCTTAGTTAACATTAGATTTAATCAAATTTTTTTAGACAAAACTAGGAGATTTGCGGAAGCTTAAAAATTCGGCAACAACGCGCCGATTTAAATGGACGGGCTTGGAAATCGCAATCTCGATAAAACAAAAACTTGATCTGGAAACAATTAGGAGTAGTCGGTAAAAGTTTCACTCGCCTTTTATATAAATCGAAGCAATAAAAACTTTACTGTCTTCTCAACCCCCTCCGGCTCACACCACCGTCCCTAATCCCACACTAATTCTCTCTGATTCCGCAAAAAAAAACTAAAACCGTTTGCGGAAATCGCCGCAGCTCTTTTGTCTCAAATTTTGTTTTTTTGTTGATTTCAGTGGACAATCTTTGCAAAATTAATTTGTTTTATGTCAAAATTGGACGTAAATGTCAAAATAATTGGCAAATATTGCCAAATTTTCAAAAACCAAAATCTCTATTCGAAGCAAAATTTGTTATTTTTTGTTGATTTGAACGGACACACCTTGCTAAATTCTTTTGTTTTGTGCCAAAATTGGACGTCAAAATAATTTGCAAAAATTGCCAGATTTTCAAAAGCCAAAATCTCTATTGGAAGCAAATTTTGTTTTCTGTTTGTTGATTCGAGCGGACAAACTTTGCAAAATTCATTTGTTTTTTTGTCAAAATTGAACGAAAATGTCAAAATAATTTGCAAATATTTCCAAATTTTCAAAAACGAAAATCTCTATTCGAAACAAAATTTGTTATTTTTTGTTGAATTGACACACCTTGCTAAATTCTTTTGTTTTATGTCAAAATTGGACGAAAACGTCAAAAAATAATTTGCAAAAATTGCCAAATTTACTAATAACCAAAATCTCTATTCGAAGCCAAGACTATTATATATAGTTCTTTCACCTCGAAAAAGAGAAGAGATTTTTTCACCTCGAATCCACATTTCATCTTCAAATTCACGTTGAAACAACTTCATGTTGTGACAACTTCATGTTGAAACCACTACATGTTGCGACAACTTCATGTTGCGGCTTCGTATTGCGACAATTTCAAGTTGCAACAACTTCACTTTGAACTTGAATTAGACTACTAACTTGTAATAATTGAGTGTACCATGGAAAGCACAATCTAATACATCTAGTCCAGCGGTGGCGAACCTTTTTATGACCGCGTGCAATTTTTCTTAAGCTTCCCCATTATGAAATGCTGACGTGCCCAATAACTTAGCCTGAGTTACCATATTAGCCTGAATACCATATAGGCTTGAATACGACATTTAAAAGTATCAAATTCCATCCCCGATTTACAAAAATTAAGGGTCACGGAGGGATCTCTTTAACTACAGTCCAATCTGTATTCAAAGCCAGTTTTCATAAATTTTAGTATTTCTGCCTCGATTATCAAGTTTCTTGGAAAGTAATAACATGCGGGAAAACAGTCAAAACGGCTTCTGGAAAAGTAGCTCAACTGATACTGCTCTGTGGGATAGTTTTAATTTTATAAATACTTCTCTACATTGTAATCAGGAGGTTCTTGCTTTATTTTACGATCTAAGTAAAGCATTTGAATCTTTTGATCACAAGCTCCTTCGACAAAAAATTTAAGATATTGGGGTCGCAAGAATTGGATAAAATCTTCTTCTTTGCATCAAAGAGGGCGAACAGTGATCGTAAACGGTTCACAATCGGAAAGAGATTTAAAGAAGTGGGTGGTACCCCAAGGCTCTCTAATGCGGCCAACTCTATTCTTGATATTTGTTATAATCACAAGCTACTTCCACAAAAAAACGAACTTATTGGAGTTAGAGGTGCCGCCAAGAACTGGGTAAAATCTTCTTTGCATCAAAGAGGACGAACAGTGATCTTAAACAGTTCATAATCGGAAAGAAACGACATTTGTTATGATCACAAGCTCCTTCCACAAAAAATGAAGTTATTGGAGTTAGAGGCGTCGCCAAGAACTGGGTATAATCTTTTACGCCATCGTTCAATCTAGCTTGTCATACGGTCTGATATTTTGTGGTAAGCAGCAAATATTAATCCGGTATTTAAAAAGATTAATAAACACTTTCAGCGTGTCAGCTGTGGCACGCGTGCCATAGGTTCGCCACCGCTGATCTAGTCCAATTCAGTTAGCATTGTAGAGAATTCATTAAATTAACTACATTTTAATCTAGTAAACCACCTAGACAAGACAAGACTAGATAAAGACAAGAAGGAGACAAGAGTAGATAAAGAGAAGAAGGAGACAAGAGTAGATAAAGAGAAGAAGGAGACAAGACTAGACAAGACAAGACTAGACAAGACTAGACAAGACTAGACAAAACTAGACAAGACTAGACAAGACTAGACAAGACTAGACAAGACTAGACAAGACTAGACAAGACTAGACAAGACTAGACAAGACTAGACAAGACTAGACAAGACTAGACAAGACTAGACAAGACTAGACAAGACTAGACAAGACTAGACAAGACTAGACAAGACTAGACAAGACTAGACAAGACTAGACAAGACTAGACTAGACTAGACAAGACTAGACAAGACTAGACAAGACTAGACAAGACTAGACAAGACTAGACAAGACTAGACAAGACTAGACAAGACTAGACAAGACTAGACAAGACTAGACAAGACTAGACAAGACTAGACAAGACTAGACAAGACTAGACTAGACTAGACAAGACTAGACAAGACTAGACAAGACTAGACAAGACTAGACAAGACTAGACAAGACTAGACAAGACTAGACAAGACTAGACAAGACTAGACAAGACTAGACAAGACTAGACAAGACTAGACAAGACTAGACAAGACTAGACAAGACTAGACAAGACTAGACAAGACTAGACAAGACTAGACAAGACAAGACTAGACAAGACTAGACAAGACTAGACAAGACTAGACAAGACTAGACAAGACTAGACAAGACTAGACAAGACTAGACAAGACTAGACAAGACTAGACAAGACTAGACAAGACTAGACAAGACTAGACAAGACTAGACCAGACTAGACAAGACTAGACAAGACTAGACAAGACTAGACAAGACTAGACAAGACTAGGCAAGACTAGGCAAGACTAGACAAGACTAGACAAGACTAGACAAGACTAGACAAGACTAGACAAGACTAGACAAGACTAGACAAGACTAGACAAGACTAGACAAGACTAGACAAGACTAGACAAGACTAGACAAGACTAGACAAGACTAGACAAGACTAGACAAGACTAGACAAGACTAGACAAGACTAGACAAGACTAGACAAGACTAGACAAGACTAGACAAGACTAGACAAGACTAGACAAGACTAGACAAGACTAGACAAGACTAGACAAGACTAGACAAGACTAGACAAGACTAGACAAGACTAGACAAGACTAGACAAGACTAGACAAGACTAGACAAGACTAGACAAGACTAGACAAGACTAGACAAGACTAGACAAGACTAGACAAGACTAGACAAGACTAGACAAGACTAGACAAGACTAGACAAGACTAGACAAGACTAGACAAGACTAGACAAGACTAGACAAGACTAGACAAGACTAGACAAGACTAGACAAGACTAGACAAGACTAGACAAGACTAGACAAGACTAGACAAGACTAGACAAGACTAGACAAGACTAGACAAGACTAGACAAGACTAGACAAGACTAGACAAGACTAGACAAGACTAGACAAGACTAGACAAGACTAGACAAGACTAGACAAGACTAGACAAGACTAGACAAGACTAGACAAGACTAGACAAGACTAGACAAGACTAGACAAGACTAGACAAGACTAGACAAGACTAGACAAGACTAGACAAGACTAGACAAGACTAGACAAGACTAGACAAGACTAGACAAGACTAGACAAGACTAGACAAGACTAGACAAGACTAGACAAGACTAGACAAGACTAGACAAGACTAGACAAGACTAGACAAGACTAGACAAGACTAGACAAGACTAGACAAGACTAGACAAGACTAGACAAGACTAGACAAGACTAGACAAGACTAGACAAGACTAGACAAGACTAGACAAGACTAGACAAGACTAGACAAGACTAGACAAGACTAGACAAGACTAGACAAGACTAGACAAGACTAGACAAGACTAGACAAGACTAGACAAGACTAGACAAGACTAGACAAGACTAGACAAGACTAGACAAGACTAGACAAGACTAGACAAGACTAGACAAGACTAGACAAGACTAGACAAGACTAGACAAGACTAGACAAGACTAGACAAGACTAGACAAGACTAGACAAGACTAGACAAGACTAGACAAGACTAGACAAGACTAGACAAGACTAGACAAGACTAGACAAGACTAGACAAGACTAGACAAGACTAGACAAGACTAGACAAGACTAGACAAGACTAGACAAGACTAGACAAGACTAGACAAGACTAGACAAGACTAGACAAGACTAGACAAGACTAGACAAGACTAGACAAGACTAGACAAGACTAGACAAGACTAGACAAGACTAGACAAGACTAGACAAGACTAGACAAGACTAGACAAGACTAGACAAGACTAGACAAGACTAGACAAGACTAGACAAGACTAGACAAGACTAGACAAGACTAGACAAGACTAGACAAGACTAGACAAGACTAGACAAGACTAGACAAGACTAGACAAGACTAGACAAGACTAGACAAGACTAGACAAGACTAGACAAGACTAGACAAGACTAGACAAGACTAGACAAGACTAGACAAGACTAGACAAGACTAGACAAGACTAGACAAGACTAGACAAGACTAGACAAGACTAGACAAGACTAGACAAGACTAGACAAGACTAGACAAGACTAGACAAGACTAGACAAGACTAGACAAGACTAGACAAGACTAGACAAGACTAGACAAGACTAGACAAGACTAGACAAGACTAGACAAGACTAGACAAGACTAGACAAGACTAGACAAGACTAGACAAGACTAGACAAGACTAGACAAGACTAGACAAGACTAGACAAGACTAGACAAGACTAGACAAGACTAGACAAGACTAGACAAGACTAGACAAGACTAGACAAGACTAGACAAGACTAGACAAGACTAGACAAGACTAGACAAGACTAGACAAGACTAGACAAGACTAGACAAGACTAGACAAGACTAGACAAGACTAGACAAGACTAGACAAGACTAGACAAGACTAGACAAGACTAGACAAGACTAGACAAGACTAGACAAGACTAGACAAGACTAGACAAGACTAGACAAGACTAGACAAGACTAGACAAGACTAGACAAGACTAGACAAGACTAGACAAGACTAGACAAGACTAGACAAGACTAGACAAGACTAGACAAGACTAGACAAGACTAGACAAGACTAGACAAGACTAGACAAGACTAGACAAGACTAGACAAGACTAGACAAGACTAGACAAGACTAGACAAGACTAGACAAGACTAGACAAGACTAGACAAGACTAGACAAGACTAGACAAGACTAGACAAGACTAGACAAGACTAGACAAGACTAGACAAGACTAGACAAGACTAGACAAGACTAGACAAGACTAGACAAGACTAGACAAGACTAGACAAGACTAGACAAGACTAGACAAGACTAGACAAGACTAGACAAGACTAGACAAGACTAGACAAGACTAGACAAGACTAGACAAGACTAGACAAGACTAGACAAGACTAGACAAGACTAGACAAGACTAGACAAGACTAGACAAGACTAGACAAGACTAGACAAGACTAGACAAGACTAGACAAGACTAGACAAGACTAGACAAGACTAGACAAGACTAGACAAGACTAGACAAGACTAGACAAGACTAGACAAGACTAGACAAGACTAGACAAGACTAGACAAGACTAGACAAGACTAGACAAGACTAGACAAGACTAGACAAGACTAGACAAGACTAGACAAGACTAGACAAGACTAGACAAGACTAGACAAGACTAGACAAGACTAGACAAGACTAGACAAGACTAGACAAGACTAGACAAGACTAGACAAGACTAGACAAGACTAGACAAGACTAGACAAGACTAGACAAGACTAGACAAGACTAGACAAGACTAGACAAGACTAGACAAGACTAGACAAGACTAGACAAGACTAGACAAGACTAGACAAGACTAGACAAGACTAGACAAGACTAGACAAGACTAGACAAGACTAGACAAGACTAGACAAGACTAGACAAGACTAGACAAGACTAGACAAGACTAGACAAGACTAGACAAGACTAGACAAGACTAGACAAGACTAGACAAGAGTAGACAAGACTAGACAAGACTAGACAAGACTAGACAAGACTAGACAAGACTAGACAAGACTAGACAAGACTAGACAAGACTAAACAAGACAAGTATAAATATCAAGATTCAATGTCAGTTATCACAACAACTGTATAGATTGTAGATTGTAGTGATTACTTGTACTGCGACCTTTGTAGATCTATTGTACCCCACCCTCTTCCTCTAAACGTTGGTATCCTTACCCATTTAGAGCGCCTCTTCTAGTCCTGATTCCATTAGGAATTTCAGGATCTGGGTGGGATTCAAGGACGGCAACTCCTCTGCGTTCTAGCAGTGGGCCCCAAAATACATTTGTCTCTCGCAGAGCTAGTGCTTTGAGCAGATGTACAGAATCTGCATTTGTCATCTTCCTTCCCATGGCCTAGGGTCTTGAGGTGTTTTCTAAGTCTGCCGTGTCCCGTCAGGATTCTAGACTTGTTCCTGTTTAGTTTCAGGCAAGCTTTTGTTCTTTTCTGGTTAACAGATTCCAGCATTACTCTTTGGATTGTCTCAACCCTGGAAATTCTTTCCAGGTTTTCATCCATTTTTCTCTTATTTTTTCATCTAAACGTTTTTGGATGGTGTTCACACTCATACGGCAAAGGTGATCGGCTTGGCTTCTTTGTTTCCGTCTATACCAGTGTGTCCTGGTATATATATATATATATATATATATATATATATATATATATATATATATATATATATATATATATATATATATATATATATAATATAGTAAATGTGTAGTGTGTATTAAATGTAGAATGTAGGTAGTGTAGAAATGAGTAGTGTAGAAAAGTAGTCAAAATTTGTTAGGGAAAAGTCAAATATATATATATATATATATATATATATATATATATATATATATATATATAAATATATATATATATATATATATTATATATATATATATATATTTGACTTTTCCCTAACAAATTTTGACTACTTTTCTACACTACTCATTTCTACACTACCTACATTCTACATTTAATACACACTACACATTTACTACACTACCTACCCCACTACCTGCCTACCCTACTCAAATCTTGACTTTCCGCCAACAAATTTTGCATTACCTCCAACAATTTTGCGCTTTCCACCAACAAATTTTGCATTACCTCCAACAATTTTGCGCTTTCCACCCTCAAATTTTGATCTTCCGATTTTAAATTTTGCCTTTCCTTGCACAATTTTCACCTTACCCCATCAAATCTTCATTTTCCCCCAAAAAATTTGCGCTTTCCGCCATCAAATTTTGATCCTACGATTTCATATTTTGCCTTTCTTTGCACAAGTTTTGACTTCTCCCATCAAATTTTGACTTTCCCCAACAAATTTTGACGTTTTTTCAACGAATTTCCACCTCATTAAATTTTTTCTTTCGCCCTACAAATTTTCACTCAAATTTTGACTCGCCCCTGAAATTTTGCCCTACCTTATCATATTTCGACTGACCTAACCTTATCTAATTTTTGACATTCCCCCAACTAATTTTGACTTAGCCATCCATTCAATTTTTACTTTCCCTAAGAAATTTTCACTTTCCTCCATCAAATTTTTTCTTTCCACCAACAAATTTTCACTTTCTGCCAATAAATTTTGACTTTCCCCACCATTTTTTTTCTTATTATTAATTCTTACCTTCATCAAATTTTCACCTTCCCCCATCAAATCTTCACTTTTCCCCAACATTTTTTATCAAATTTTGACTGACCTAACGTAACTTTATCAAATTTTTACATAAAGGACAAGCGAAAAGGTGGAATGAATTGAAAAATTGAAAAACCTTGAGAAGTTCTTGACATATCCCCCCAAATTCAAACCTTACCACCAGTGCTTTACACATCCCTTCAAATACAAACCTTACGATCAATTCTTGACATATCCCTCAAATTCAAACCTTACCACCAGTTCTTGACATATCCACCCAATTCTAAACCTTACCACCATTTTTTAACTAATCCCCCAAAATCCATTCCTCACCACCAGTTCTTGACATATCCACCCAAATCTTTTTTCCCATATAGTTCAACTATACGAATAGTTTTGGACTATACGAAGCAGTCACCTAACTATAGTCAAACTTATCAAGACTATACGCTAGTTTTCTATCCCGTGTGTACGTAGCTAAATAAATTTAAATGACTATACTCTAACGAAAACTTACTATGTTTTACTACTAATTACACACAATTAGTGGTAAAAACGTAGTTAATTTCTCAATTCAGAGTCTGTATGGAAACAATGTAGTGATAATCGCATACCATACTTTTAGAATAGTTCTTCGATAGACTTGAATTATTTCCTAGATAACAGATTTCCTCCTCGATGGTGTAGTTGACAACATACCCGCCTTTCAATGTCGGAGACCCGGGTTCGAATCCTAGTCGGGGAGGCAACAACTAGGGCGGTTTTCACTAACCCTCCGGGCTGCCCACCCTGAATGAATGCAAAATATGCGATACCGGGGTAGCGCATACTAAAAGCCAAGGTGGAATAGGGGATTTAGTGAAAGCTTAAAAATATAGTAATAATTAGTGAGAGCGTAAAAATATTTCCAGATTCTTATTCAGAATAAATCGCTTTATCCAAACCGTGTTCCACTAACTACATAGACTGTATATTTCTTGAGTAAATTGTATGTAAAGTGACATAAATTTCGGCGAGTAACTCCCATAAAGATCCCTGTCTGTTCATCGTTCCGTGCGTTGGCTAAGAGGATTCCGGCAACGGAACGGGAGAAACGAACACATAAACTCGTCCTCCGTCCCGTTTTTCCTTCGGGAACTCGCGCGCTTTTACCGCCCCTTACATTATAATCCTAGAAGTGACATTCAGATAACACCCTCGGATCTTTATGCATCCCAGCGGGAGCCGATTTCACTGAGTTTCTCGCGTCCGGGAACGTTTCCGGTTCCTCGACGACGCGACGCGTCACTTCCTGTATCTACAGTTTCCAGGATTCGCGTTCGATTGGGAAAGTCTGTTCGATTGGGGAAGTTTAAAGGGACATTTTCACATATTACAGACAGACGGTTGGAGATTGAGACAAAACGTGAACAGTTTTGGATCTTTGCTTAAATTCTGGAAATTTTAGTGTGAATTCGTTTTGCGTTTTGTAGTTTTTAAGTTACAAGTTTTTAAGTTACAAAACTTAGTCCAAGCTAAATCCATTTATCTAGAAATCTGGGATAGATATCGGAAAACTAAGCACAGATCTAGATTTAAATTTTGTATGAATTCACCGCGAATAGACCTTTTCATAGTTGCATTTTTTTTGTGCGCATGTGTCAATTTCCTCCATGTTACTTATACGACAAAAAGTGCCCGAACTTTTTAACGTATAACTAAATATGTGCCCGAAACTTTCATATTCCCGCCTTTCAAACCCCAATGACCTTTTCATGACTGATTTTTTTTGTGCGCATATGTCAATTTCCGCCAAGTTATACGTCAAAAAGTGCCCGAACTTTCTGGCGTATAACTAAATATCTGCCCGAAACTTTCATATTCCCGCCTATCAAACTCCAATAACCTTTTCATAGTTGAATTTTGTTTGTGCGCATGCGCCAATTTCCGTCAAGTTATACATCAAAAAGTGCCCGAACTTTTTGACGTATAAATATATGCCCGAAACTTTTATATTCCCGCCTTTCAAACTCCAAAGACCTTTTCATAGTTGAAATTTTTTGTGCGCATGTGTCAATTTCCGCCATGTTATACGTCAAAAAGTGCCCGAACTTTTTGACGTATTACTAAATATGTGCCCGAAACTTTCATATTCCCGCCTTTCAAACTCCAATGACCTTTTCATACTTAACATTTTTTGTGCGCATGTGTCAATTTCCGCCAAGCTATACATCAAAAAGTGCCCGATCTTTTTGACGTATAACTAAATATGTGCACGAAACATTGATACTCGCGCCTTTCAAACTTGGCGAATGCTAACTATTCACGCGCTGTAATATTTTTCATCGCTTGGAATCGTGTGGGGAAAGTGGCTGTAGATACTTTTTCCTCCTCGACGATAATGCTCGTCCCCTTTACATTCTCCCCGTTGTCATCCGTACAAGGCAGGCAAAGCAATTTCGACTGCCACTTATTGATACTTTCCACCCCCTTTAAAAGTATCTTTTCACCGTTTCCCAACCCCTTGCAACATCTTCCTGTGCCTATAAACAATATAAATTTCAACACTGCAACCCAACGTTATTTCCATTATATTATCTAGAGTTATCTAGAGAAACATTCCAATTTACATTTTTGTAATTCTATTTTGTATTCTAGATGACAGACTAAACCGACTAGACCGACTAGACAGTCGAGACAGTCGAGACAGTCGAGACAGTCGAGACAGTCGAGACAGTCGAGACAGTCGAGACAGTCGAGACAGTCGAGACAGTCGAGACAGTCGAGACAGTCGAGACAGTCGAGACAGTCGAGACAGACGAGACAGACGAGACAGACGAGACAGACGAGACAGACGAGACAGACGAGACAGACGAGACAGACGAGACAGACGAGACAGACGAGACAGACGAGACAGACGAGACAGACGAGACAGACGAGACAGACGAGACAGACGAGACAGACGAGACAGACGAGACAGACGAGACAGACGAGACAGACGAGACAGACGAGACAGACGAGACAGACGAGACAGACGAGACAGACGAGACAGACGAGACAGACGAGACAGACGAGACAGACGAGACAGACGAGACAGACGAGACAGACGAGACAGACGAGACAGACGAGACAGACGAGACAGACGAGACAGACGAGACAGACGAGACAGACGAGACAGACGAGACAGACGAGACAGACGAGACAGACGAGACAGACGAGACAGACGAGACAGACGAGACAGACGAGACAGACGAGACAGACGAGACAGACGAGACAGACGAGACAGACGAGACAGACGAGACAGACGAGACAGACGAGACAGACGAGACAGACGAGACAGACGAGACAGACGAGACAGACGAGACAGACGAGACAGACGAGACAGACGAGACAGACGAGACAGACGAGACAGACGAGACAGACGAGACAGACGAGACAGACGAGACAGACGAGACAGACGAGACAGACGAGACAGACGAGACAGACGAGACAGACGAGACAGACGAGACAGACGAGACAGACGAGACAGACGAGACAGACGAGACAGACGAGACAGACGAGACAGACGAGACAGACGAGACAGACGAGACAGACGAGACAGACGAGACAGACGAGACAGACGAGACAGACGAGACAGACGAGACAGACGAGACAGACGAGACAGACGAGACAGACGAGACAGACGAGACAGACGAGACAGACGAGACAGACGAGACAGACGAGACAGACGAGACAGACCAGACAGACCAGACAGACCAGACAGACCAGACAGACCAGACAGACCAGACAGACCAGACAGACCAGACAGACCAGACAGACCAGACAGACCAGACAGACCAGACAGACCAGACAGACCAGACAGACCAGACAGACCAGACAGACCAGACAGACCAGACAGACCAGACAGACCAGACAGACCAGACAGACCAGACAGACGAGACAGACCAGACAGACCAGACAGACCAGACAGACCAGACAGACCAGACAGACCAGACAGACCAGACAGACCAGACAGACCAGACAGACCAGACAGACCAGACAGACCGACAGACCAGACAGACCAGACAGACCAGACAGACCAGACAGACCAGACAGACCAGACAGACCAGACAGACCAGACAGACCAGACAGACCAGACAGGCCAGACAGAGTAGACAGACTATTTTTTTTGGGAGGAACGGAAATGCATTGCTGCACGCACGGAGCCACCAGGCTTCGTGGAGTATGGGCCTCTCTACTCGAGCTGTTCGTGACCCACTAAATCCTCCCCTGTGATCAGTACTTCACTTTTTACCGCGTTAGCATTACTTCAAAGTGGTGATCCTTTCCATCACGGCTGCCCGTTCCTGGACATCAGCGTGACCTCTCTTTCATCTTCGTCTTTTGATCGGAGTACCGTGGCACACATCGTTGCTTCTGCTTCCCAGCTGTCCTCGCCTTTGATCATCAGCTGTACCATATTAAAGGAGTTGATAGGCCCTCCAACCGCCCGCTCTGTTGTGATTCTGAGTTTAGCCCATTGCTGGCATTCGAAAGCAGTATGTTCGGCTTAACATGCTGCCCTGCTCCAGGAAAGCCGCTGGTTGATATGGACGCTGAGGTATTTCATTGTCGGTGTCGCGGGAACCAACCTACCTTTTATATTGACAGACATGGGTGCAATCCTCCTGCGGAGCGTTAGTGCAATGAATGAATGAGTATCGCTTTTATTGCAGATTCGGCCCTCGCTACTACAGTCTTCTCGTTTGTGTCAACTGACGAACCATACAGTCTCTCAGGTCGTTCGTTTTTACCAGGTCCATGACGCCTGGTTTTCGAGCGGGGAGGTCGACCACAGACGCCATCCAGGAGGTTATCAAGATCGCTCACTATGCCAACTTGGGTAAACGTAGGCACAGAAAAGTATGTCTAGCCGTTGCACTAGACGTTAAGAATGCGTTTAACTCTGGCGGCAAATCGTAGACGCAAGCAGAAGGAGAGGAACTACATATTTAATAGAATTAATTAAAAGCTACTTCACGAACAGGAGTCTAATAATAAACAACACAACCAGGCGGGTGACGTGTGGTGTCCCGCAGGGGTCGGTTCTCGGACCGCTCCTGTGGAACATTCTCTACGATGGCGTTCTAGACCTAGAAAAGACAAAAGACCTTAAGAACTGTAGACTGGTAGCATTCGCCGACGACCGCCTTGTGGTACCCGCGGACATAAATGAGGAAGCCGTGGCAGCCCAGCTCGAAACTGCAGTAAAAGCCATTCACCGTTGGATGGAAAGCAACAAACTGCAAATAGCTCGTCAACTCGTCGTAAACTACATCCTCCTCTACGCCGCACCGGCCTGGGCGGATGGCCTAAAATAGGATCTTGGATAGGATAATATAGATCTTCTAATAGGATCATGCTGATAAGAACACAACGCCCCATGCTCATAAGCATATGCTGTGCCTACGGCACAGTGTCCAACGTTGCACTACAAGTTATAGCGGCAGTCCCGCCGATAGACCTTATGGCGGAGGAAAGGGCTTCCAACCAAGGAACGAGCAAAGAGGGTAGGACTTTAAACAGAAACCAACTGATGAGAAAATGGCAGCAACGTTGGGCCCACACCAAGGAAGGAGGGTGGACCCGAACCCTCATCCCCGAAATTGACTCTTGGTACAATCGTAAACACGGAGAAGTCAACTTTTACCTAACACAAATACTAAGCGGCCATGGTAATTTCGCCGCTTATGTTAAGAGGATAGGAAAAATAGAAAGCGACAGCTGCCGATACTGCCTAGCAACGGATACTGCTGAACATACTCTCTTTCAATGTTCGCAATGGGCTGATATTAGGGCCGTAGCAGAACAGGAGGTAAGAGAACCCATTAACACACAAAATATGGTCAATCTCATAATTAAGAGCGAGGACAACTGGAAGACAATAACAAATCTGTGTTTCGAAATCCTTAAAAGTAAGGACGAAGACGAAAGAAGGGAAGGTGTGTAAAACAGAAAAACTAGGGCGGTAAAACACCGTCCGGGCTGCTCACCCTGAAGGAATGCGCAAGAGATACCGGGGTGGCGTACTTTCAAGCTAAGTGGAAGAAGGGGTTTAGTGAGTGAGAACCTCACACATAGGCTGGTAGAGCTTCCACCAAACTACATATGAAAAAAGGTCCATGACGTATAGGATGTTCCACAACAGCGGCCCGAGAACCGACCCCTGGGGAACTTCGGCCTTATTATGTCATCTATTTTTAGGGTCCTGTCCTGCTTGATAGGCAGAGACCCTTTTCCGTCTAAGTGCCTCCACGATTTTCCGCCAAGGCACAGTATTGTACACATTCTTTACATCTAGCGTGTCCGCTATGCATATCTTTCAGAGTCTTCTTTTTCCCAGGTTAGCACAACAGGCAATCTTCATCACCTCCTGGATGGCGTGAGTTGTCGACCTTCCCTCTCGGAACGCATACTGAAATGTTGATCGAGTTCCTGGCTTATCCTCGTCGCTATTATTCGTTCGAAGAGCTTGCCGATGGTGTTTAATAGGTAGATTGGGCGAAATTATGTAGCGTTGCCTTGCCAGGTTTAGGTACCAGAACCAGTCTGGCCTCTTTGCAGCTTTGGGGGATTTTTCTTGTGTGGATGACGGCGTTAAACATATCTGCAAACAGCTCCTTTTGCAGAAGGGCAGCCGGCCGTGTCACTTCCGGTGGAATGCCATCTGGGCCTGGAGCTTTTTTGGATTTTATTCTCTGAGCTGGTTCCGCGATTTCATTGCTGTTGTTCTCGTCATTGCTGTTGTTGTTGTACACACTAACTCTGATAACCTAACCTAACCTACCTCGCACCAAGATGATCCGTTGCCGCTGCGGTAGGTTGTTGGTATGTTGTTGTACACTCTGACGGCGGTGTCGGCCTGGGCATCTACTGCCCAGGCGTTGTTCCTCACGTGATGTGTTTCGTTACCAGTAGCACGTCAGCTTTGTATTTGGACCTATTTCGATAAAGTAGGTCCTGAGCTTCGCGGCATCTATTTATGTTAAGTTGCAGGAACTAGATCGTTTCTCTTAGTCGGTCGGGCGCGTCTTGCTTCTGCTAGGGCTTTCGATTTCGACCGATCTCCAATGGGTCTCACATACAGGGCAATATTCTTCGCCCTACGCAATGTCCTACGCAATGTGTCCTTCCTGTCCACATCGGAAACGCATATTCAGCCTGTTAGGTCCAGTGTAGTCCCTCGCCAGGTGTCCATACAGCCAATAAATGCACCTGTGGCATTTTGTCACGTTGAGTCTCTTTTAGATTTTGCACTCGAGCATTCCTATGATGATCTTACCTTTTTTGATATGGGTGCTTGTTGGTTACAGTTGCGGCGTGACTATTGCCATAGGCCGGTCTCGGGCTGCGGATCGATATTTCCAGGTTAGAGTCGCCTTTTTATTGCGCTTGTGATCTCGGCCTTGGTCGTTACACCGTCCATTCCGTTTATGTGGAGAACGGTACCGTCAGAAATGACACGTATGTCGAGTTCCGGGCGCTTTCCTTTGAAGTGGTCTCTAATGGTTCGACCATTTTTAACTCTTACTTCCAGGAGGAGGTCCCCTGTTTTAGCCACCTTCTTGACTTTGGTTATCGAAACTCCTGGAAGGTTAGGGTGGACATCTGCCCTCACCATTTTTAGTAGATCTGTGTAGGCACTTCCATCGGCCTGTATAATAACGGCCTCTGTGGTCCTTCTTCTGTCGTTTGTCCTTGGAGGAGGACCCGTGGTTGAGAATCTCGGATCAAGTGGACTGCTGTGCCAGCGTTGTTCCCATAGCAGGCTGCGGTTTTTGAGGGCAGAAGACTCTAATAGTTATATCCCAGCGAGCGAATAGTTTTTTGTCATGGGCCAGTCCTCGGTTCTCGTCTTATGGATCGTCAGATTTTTTTATCCATTTTTCTACAGGGTGGTCCTTAGGGCCGTAGCACAGTCAAAGAGGTCCTTTGGATCGGTGGGGGCGTCTGGATTTCTTGTGACAATCTGGTAGACGAACCTGTCTTTGGTGGTCATGTCTCCCTTATCGTCGGGAATGCCGATGGAGTGTCTCAGCTAAACGACTTTACCTGGTTCTAGCTTCTGCTTGGCTGTTCCTTCAGACCCCGCGTATATTGTTGTTAGAGTTCTTGGCACTCAATGGTCCGGGTTTAGGTTCGTATCGACAAACCAGACGGACTAGACGGACTAGACGGACTAGATGGACTAGACGGACTAGACGGGCTAGACGGACTAGACGGACTAGACGGACTAGACAGACTAGATGGACTAGACAGACTATACAGATCAGACAGACCAGATAGAGCAGACAAACGAGACAGACCAGACAGACTGTACAGACCGGACAGACCAGACAGAGCAGACAGACCGGACAGACTGGAGAAGGTCAAACAAACTAGACAGACCAGATAGTAGACCAGATGATTCAGACACACAAAATAGTCCAGACACATCGGACAGAAAATAGAGACCAGACAGATCAGACAGACTGAAAAGACTAGACAGGCCGGACTAACCAAACAGAACAGACAGACCGAACAGAGCAGACTGACTGGAAAGACCAGACACATCGGATAAAGAATACAGATCAGACAGACCAGACAGACTAAACTAACTGAACAGATTGGACAGAACGAATGGATCAGATACTCCAGACAGATGAGACAGATTGGAGAGACTGGAAAGGAAAGACAAGCCGTACAAACCAGACAGACTTGAAAAACCATAGAGACCAGACAGGCCGTATAGACCGTAGAGACCAGACAGATCGGACAGGCCAGGCAGGCCGAACAGATCCAACTGTACAGACAGACCCGACAGACCAAACAGACCAGCAAGAGAAGACAGACATACAAGAATAGACTAGACAGACCACACAGAGCTGACAGTCTGGGCAGATTATATATATTAGACAGACCATATAGTTCAGACACCCAGACAGACTCGACACATCGGACAGATCAGAGAGAAAATAAAGACCAGACAGATTGGACACACCAGACAGACCGAAAAGAGCAGACAAGCTGGACTAACTGAACAGATCGGACAGATCAGATAGACCAGACAGAGCGGAGAGAATGGATAGACCAGATAGACTAGACACATCGGACAGACCAGATAGATCAGACAGATTGGACAGACCAGAGAAACAGAACAGACCGGACTAACTGAACAGATTGGACAGATCAGATAGACCCCACAGACCAGATAGCCCAGACAGACCAGAGAGACTGGACAGGTAAGAAATACCGTAGAAATCAGACAGACCTGGCAAACCATAGAGACCAGACAGACCATACCCACCATAGAGTCCATACCGATCAGACAAACCAGACAGGCCGAACAGACCCGACTGACCAGAGAGACCCGACAGACCAAACAGAGCAGCAAGAAAAGACAGACAAGACAAGACAAACAAAACTTGACGTACAAGACTTAATATACAAGACTAGACAAACAAGATTACACAGAAAATAATATAAAGCTAATCCATGTTTAAAGTGCCATTTCTCTGTGCAAATATGAATGTGATTTCAAATTACTTTGGTTAAACCTTGAGACTTTTCCATCGATTTACAACTTGTGCAATTTCCACCGCCCCGACCAACAAGAAACACGTTATCCACCATTTTCGCACACGGGGAACCCATTTCCGCCCTCCGTTTGCCCCGAAAAACAACTGCAACGCCGCAATTTCCAAATCAATTGTTTAGATGGTTTTTTGCCCAGACTATCGTTACAAAAGCGTTCCGGAGCGCGAGATGCCTCGCTTCCTGGGTTTTTAAGCCCGGGGAATCGATTTCTGAGGTTAGTTTTACGCTAGGTGCGAATACAAGCGAATTCTGAAATTGGCGAGTTTCATTTGACAGCTCGCGATTTTTGGGAATTTTGCGGAAAACTGGGTGTAAATCAGGAACTGAGGGGCGGAAAACGTGGGAAACAGGCTGGAATAGACGGGGAAGAAATTTTGTCCCTCAAAGTTGTAAGTTGGCCGAGATATTTAATTTTTTCTAAATTTTTGGATTAAATTAGCCATATCTCTTTTATTTCTGCAAATTTCGCAAAAATTCTTTCGGTTCTGTGTTCCTGACGAAATTTACTATTAGAAAACTTTAGGCTTCTGCAAACTTTCCAAATTCTTCCGCCAAAAAAAACCAAAAAACCTTAAAAATTACCCTTTAAACCCCATTTTAGAACCCTAAACCTAAAAAACGTAAAAAATACCTACTAATTTTTGTTTTGTCTTTATCTAGGCTTTAATTGCCTGAAAAAAAATCTAAAAAAGCTTTAAAACCAAAAAAGATACACCCAGTTAAGTGCGAAAAAACACAACTTGTGTTTTTGATCAAAAACTCATTGAATTTTAAGGGTGTTATAACGTCTTTGGTATTAAATTAAAGAAAAAAGATTGGGGATGATTTTTGTAGTTTTAGTTTTTGAGTTTGTTGAGGGTTAGGATGCGTTTTGAGTGTTTGAAAATTGCTATTGTTTAGGGAGAATTTTCGAAGGGATGAAATTGTCGCTTAGGCGTTGAGGGGTTTTGTGGGGTTGGTTTGAAAGTTTTTGAAGGCACGGGTGCAAACTGGAATGTTGGGGGTGGTGTGGTTAGCAAGATTTTTTAGTTTAAAAAAGTGTCAAAATGTCGCAAAATTTTGGAAATTTTGTTTATTTAAGGTTGGCAATTGTCAGCGAGTATATAAAGACCGGCCGAAAAAATTGAATTTCAGTCCCCACTGAAGCCGCCCCCAATCGCAAACCCGACCAAGAAGAAGAGCAACCCATCACCATCAACGAGAAGACCAAACATATCAGAACCTCAGGCCCCTGGAGAACAACCACAGAAGACGAAACACTGAAGAAGCCGAAAGAAAACCGACAACCACACCAGGACAACAAGACCCAACTGTAGCCAAGCAAATCCAAATGAAACCCAACCAAACACAGACAACACAGACAAACAAACAGACTAAAAAAAAAAAAAAAAAAAAAAAAAAAAAAAAAACACAACGACAACCAAACTCCACGACGGCGGCATAGCTGGGCGAAAAGCTCAAAACCGCCAAACCAGCACAGGACACATGATTGAATTTCAGTCTGCTTTGGTCTCGCAGGGAGGACGCATCGCTTTTTCGGTCAAAAAAAATCTGCACGGCCTGGAAAACGAATCTTTTTCTCAAACGCAAACAAGATGGCGGCTTGACTTCAACAGCTGAACAAGAAGAAAACATTTGAATTACCAGCGAGTAGATCGTAGCAGAATAACAGTAACAAATTGTATTAAAAATAAATTCAGAGCGCGTTTTTAAAATTAAGTGCGCTTGAGACCAATCCCCACTCACTATTACTAACTCAAAACGAGTGCGCAGTCAACATCTTTAAGCAAGACTGAATGTGGTAGGCCACCAGAGATGAACACCAAGATGAAAGTAGTGAGTGCTAAAACTAATTCTTCACATAGGTATTTGCGTAATCCTGACTACAAACTAAATTTCAATTCACAATGGAGACGTCCTAAATTATAACCTAAATCTATTTTGAAATCAAATGCAGTCTATACACTAGTTAGTCTGAAAACAATTATAGATGATATAATTAGTATATAGACAAGATTGCTTAATCTTTATACAGAATTAAGTAGTTTTTAGATGGCATTAACTAGTATATAGACAATGTTATGTAGTTTTTAGATGAAGTTAATTATTATATAGACAATACTTAAGTCTTCACATAATTAGTATATAGACATGAATAATTAATCTTGTATCTATTAATCAATGGTCTCTATTAATTTACTAATTAATAAATTATTATTATTATTATTATTACAGTAGTTTATGGATGGCATTAATTAGTATATAGACAATATTAAGTAGTTTTTAGATGAACTTGATTAATATATGAACGAGTGTAGTCGTGTAGTATAAGTGTAGTGTAGTATAATAATTTATTAATTAGTAGTACTATTTATTAGTAGTAATATAGTATTAATCTTTAGATAAATGGTACTCTCAGACCCAAAGTAGTCGTAATTTTCTCAACTGAGACGTATGGCAGGTGGTTAAGGGTTAATCTTTAGAGAGTATTAATGAGTAAATAGGAGATATCTAGAAGTCCATAGATGACATTAATTAATATCTTGTAAAACTTATAGATTTTATTAATTTATTCCAATAAGTCTATAAAACTATAAAAAAAACATAAATATCAGATTCAAAAAATTGCATAAACAAATAATTTTCACAAGCCGTTTTAAAAAATTCAAATTGAACCAATCACAGCACGCGTGACCTGTCAGCAAAGTCATGCGCAGTTGAGTTGTTATTGTTTTTGCTTTTGGTGGCATGCGGTTCGAATGTTTGACGCTGCGCAAAATGTAAGTTTTTTCACACTAATTTTACAATTCAAAACAAAGTGTTCGCAAAATACCATTCCCAATGGCTTGTAGTATGGTTGAAACGTTGATTTGTCGCCGGAATATAATATTTTTTTTGTAATTTCTTTCAATCTCCGGAGGCATTAAGTTTCCAACCTCAAAATTTTATCAGAATTTTCACAATTGGTTTAATTCTCATAATTTCTTTCTAATTACACGAAATTGATTAAATTCATAAAATTAATTACATTTTTTTCTGTTTATAATTTGTCAGGTGGATGGTGAGCGGCGCTGATTCCAATCTTATCCCAGCATGTCTCACCTAAGTTCGAGTTTATGCAGAGCCGGATTAAATGACAATTGCGCCCTAGGCAAGTACTTCATCGGCGCACTTCAGGTAATCATTAAGTATTATAAATTATACAGTGAAACCTTATTATAATGAACCTCAATCTAATTTACCGATTTACTCGATTAATAATAATTAATAATATTAAATGAATAAATTCTTAAAAATCTGACCGTAGAAATTAATGGTCAGTAGCTAAACTCAACAATAGTTTTATGTGTTTATTGCGATTATAGTTGTGTGTGTAATTTATAAGTTAAAGTTGCTGTATATTATACAAGTGTTTATGTTTCTAGTTTTTTCAAAGATCTATATAATTTTACCAAAGTGTTATCCAGTTATAGAACACAGAATATTGTGGAACTTTGCAGAAATTCTTAATTTTATTATTATTTTTGCAAAAACTCAAAATTTATGGTTAAACAAATTTCCAATCAAATATTAGTCTAGACAGCAAGATTATTACAAACCAACAGAATCTTATTAAACTTGCAGGGTTTCTTAATTTTTTTATTATTAATATATTATTAAGTTTTAACTTTTTAGATACAAAAAATATTGTCTTGTCTGTCTAGTTTTGGGTGTCTAGTCATGTCTGTTTAGTCTTGTCTGTCCAGTCTTGCCTGTCTAGACGTGACTGTGTAGTCTTGTCTGTCTAGTCCTGTCTATCTAGTCTCGCCTGTCTAGTCCCATTTGTTTAGATTTGTCTGTCTAGTATTGTCCGTCTATTATTGTCCGTCTAGTCCTTTCTGGCTAGTCTTGTTAGTCTAATCTTGCCTGTATAGTCGTCTCTGTCTAGCACTGCCTGCCTAGTCTTGTCTGTCTAGTCTGTATCTTTACTCTTGTCTGTCTAGTCTTGTCTGTCTAGTCAATTCAAATTCAAATTAAATTTATTTCAATATTCAATCATATAATAATAATAATATAATAATATAAATTCTTCCATTGTATATGGTTATATGTTTGTGAGGTATTTGTAGATTTGTTCTCTGTATGATTTACCAGACTTTTCCTTTCGCGACGGTTTTTTTTTCAGGAATACATAGGAATACTTTTGTGGTTTTTTATGTTTGTCTAAGTCAAAATTATATTTTATAATAGAAAATGTTGAAAAAACATCAAGGGGTTGAAGGGGGTAGTGGTACATATAAGAACCATTGGTCTTTTGTTGTGGTACTTTTATGTACCATCAGTCTTATAAAATAACTTTCTTTGAAAAATGTTACATATTTTTATTGAATTTTTAAAATATTAAATATTTTAATATTTTAAAATATTAAAAACAAAATATTTTAAGAATGATATATTGCAAGACATTTGGAGCACAGCGGAATCTCACATTCTTGACAAATTGTCTTTTTTTGCGTTTGGGGTCTTTGTGCGTTTTGGGTTTTATTTTCAACGCACCTTTTGCACCTTCTTCTCCTTGTACCTTCCACAGGAAGATGTAAAGATACAATTTCGAGCCACTGTCTTTTCCCAGATGGTCTTCCTTTCTTCGATAAACATCACACAGTTGCTGCTTTTCTTCCTACAGATATCATTTCTTCCACCAGGGGCACTAGAAATTGCAGGAAAGGAATTTTTGTCTTCTCTTTATAGATATTCTCTTTATAGATAGATAATCCATGCTTGCCTTCTCTACAAATGAGAAGAAATCAAAACATCCTATGCTGGCGCAGTTGCTGACACTATACTATTGCATTCGAAAATCAAATGGTACCCATGTAATCCAAATTTAACCGAATAGGATGGTTGCGACAGTTTCTACGTGGTAATTCATTCTTGAATTGAAGAATTCACTATGTTTTTACCACACTTCATTCATTTTAAAGTCATTTTCAAGTTTTTTTTCACTTGAAAATGACCGTCAAACGTCGAAACTAAAGTCCTGATATGTGTAGAAATTTATATTACTGTGAATAACAGTTGTATAACATTTTTACATAGTATTAAGTGTGCTAAAAACATAGTGAAGTTTTCAATTCAATGCAAATTTAACCGAATTAAAAATGTTTCAAAAGTAGTCCTGACATAAAACTTGGTGGTATACCAGGAGTCGCGAAAGTGTTAAATGTAGTCTTGTCTGTCTAGTCTTGTCTGTTTGGCTTGGCTTAGTCTTTTTTTTTTCAGAGAGGAGGGGGAATGCATTGTTGCACACCGGATATTCAAACCCGTGTAGTGTGGGGCTCTCTGATCGAGTTCTTCGTGACCAGCATACCCACTAAACCCCCTCCTCTGTCTCTACACTACACTCCACCCGGAACTGCGTGAGCATTACTTCAGGTGGGTGGTGGTGTTTGTACCAATTGTTTCATTACTGTTATTTTTATTGTCCTTTACTCGTTTCGATATCGTCTTTCGTCTTCTGTCTTTCGTCTTCTGTCGTATTAGTTATGCAGTCGTGTGATAAACCATTTTTCGGTCTTTTCGTCACATATCTAGTCGTCCATGTAAGCTTCTTTGTGTTTCGTGTGATATTATAATCGCCTTCCATTCTCTCTCCATGTGTTCTTTTCCCAACATGATTTCGGTTATGTAAGCTTGTACTGCATCCCAGTTATGCTCACTTTCTAACATAACTTCCATGATGTTCTGTTCTTCTAGTTTTGTACCGCCTAGTGTGTCTAGTCTTGTCTGTCTAGGCTTGTCTGTCTAGTCTAGTCTGTCTAGTTTTGTCTGTCTAGTCTTGTCTGTCTAGTCTTGTCTGTCTAGTCTTGTCTGTCTAGTCTTGTCTGTCTAGTCTTGTCTGTCTAGTCTTGTCTGTCTAGTCTTGTCTGTCTAGTCTTGTCTGACTAGTCTTGTCTGTCTAGTCTTGTCTGTCTAGTCTTGTCTGTCTAGTCTTGTCTGTCTAGTCTTGTCTGTCTAGTCTTGTCTGTCTAGTCTTGTCTGTCTAGTCTTGTCTGTCTAGTCTTGTCTGTCTAGTCTTGTCTGTCTAGTCTTGTCTGTCTAGTCTTGTCTGTCTAGTCTTGTCTGTCTAGTCTTGTCTGTCTAGTCTTGTCTGTCTAGTCTTGTCTGTCTAGTCTTGTCTGTCTAGTCTTGTCTGTCTAGTCTTGTCTGTCTAGTCTTGTCTGTCTAGTCTTGTCTGTCTAGTCTTGTCTGTCTAGTCTTGTCTGTCTAGTCTTGTCTGTCTAGTCTTGTCTGTCTAGTCTTGTCTGTCTAGTCTTGTCTGTCTAGTCTTGTCTGTCTAGTCTTGTCTGTCTAGTCTTGTCTGTCTAGTCTTGTCTGTCTAGTCTTGTCTGTCTAGTCTTGTCTGTCTAGTCTTGTCTGTCTAGTCTTGTCTGTCTAGTCTTGTCTGTCTAGTCTTGTCTGTCTAGTCTTGTCTGTCTAGTCTTGTCTGTCTAGTCTTGTCTGTCTAGTCTTGTCTGTCTAGTCTTGTCTGTCTAGTCTTGTCTGTCTAGTCTTGTCTGTCTAGTCTTGTCTGTCTAGTCTTGTCTGTCTAGTCTTGTCTGTCTAGTCTTGTCTGTCTAGTCTTGTCTGTCTAGTCTTGTCTGTCTAGTCTTGTCTGTCTAGTCTTGTCTGTCTAGTCTTGTCTGTCTAGTCTTGTCTGTCTAGTCTTGTCTGTCTAGTCTTGTCTGTCTAGTCTTGTCTGTCTAGTCTTGTCTGTCTAGTCTTGTCTGTCTAGTCTTGTCTGTCTAGTCTTGTCTGTCTAGTCTTGTCTGTCTAGTCTTGTCTGTCTAGTCTTGTCTGTCTAGTCTTGTCTGTCTAGTCTTGTCTGTCTAGTCTTGTCTGTCTAGTCTTGTCTGTCTAGTCTTGTCTGTCTAGTCTTGTCTGTCTAGTCTTGTCTGTCTAGTCTTGTCTGTCTAGTCTTGTCTGTCTAGTCTTGTCTGTCTAGTCTTGTCTGTCTAGTCTTGTCTGTCTAGTCTTGTCTGTCTAGTCTTGTCTGTCTAGTCTTGTCTGTCTAGTCTTGTCTGTCTAGTCTTGTCTGTCTAGTCTTGTCTGTCTAGTCTTGTCTGTCTAGTCTTGTCTGTCTAGTCTTGTCTGTCTAGTCTTGTCTGTCTAGTCTTGTCTGTCTAGTCTTGTCTGTCTAGTCTTGTCTGTCTAGTCTTGTCTGTCTAGTCTTGTCTGTCTAGTCTTGTCTGTCTAGTCTTGTCTGTCTAGTCTTGTCTGTCTAGTCTTGTCTGTCTAGTCTTGTCTGTCTAGTCTTGTCTGTCTAGTCTTGTCTGTCTAGTCTTGTCTGTCTAGTCTTGTCTGTCTAGTCTTGTCTGTCTAGTCTTGTCTGTCTAGTCTTGTCTGTCTAGTCTTGTCTGTCTAGTCTTGTCTGTCTAGTCTTGTCTGTCTAGTCTTGTCTGTCTAGTCTTGTCTGTCTAGTCTTGTCTGTCTAGTCTTGTCTGTCTAGTCTTGTCTGTCTAGTCTTGTCTGTCTAGTCTTGTCTGTCTAGTCTTGTCTGTCTAGTCTTGTCTGTCTAGTCTTGTCTGTCTAGTCTTGTCTGTCTAGTCTTGTCTGTCTAGTCTTGTCTGTCTAGTCTTGTCTGTCTAGTCTTGTCTGTCTAGTCTTGTCTGTCTAGTCTTGTCTGTCTAGTCTTGTCTGTCTAGTCTTGTCTGTCTAGTCTTGTCTGTCTAGTCTTGTCTGTCTAGTCTTGTCTGTCTAGTCTTGTCTGTCTAGTCTTGTCTGTCTAGTCTTGTCTGTCTAGTCTTGTCTGTCTAGTCTTGTCTGTCTAGTCTTGTCTGTCTAGTCTTGTCTGTCTAGTCTTGTCTGTCTAGTCTTGTCTGTCTAGTCTTGTCTGTCTAGTCTTGTCTGTCTACATTCAGTATTAGAATTGAGGAAACGATCCTACGTTATAGATAATCATACAAACTTAAAACAAACGTCAAACACAGCCTGAATATATAAATATAGTTTACCTTTCCGGAGCTCTATAACAATTACTGAGTCTTTGATGACTATTGGTAGTCTTAGGACTACCAATTTAGGACTAGTTTAGGACTTCAAATGAGATTTGTTTGGTAGTCCTAAAAAGACTCAGTAGTTGTTATAGAGCTCCGGAAAGGCTGAATATATATTCAGGCTGTGTTCCGTTTGTTTTAAGTTTGTATGATTATCTATAACGTATGATGGTTTCCCCAAATCTATCTTATAAGTTCAATCAATAACCTGCTAAGTTCATAAACATCTCTCTCACAAAATGTCAAAATTAAAAACATCTAACCCTAAACACCACATGGGTTTTCAAGTAAGTAGTTTACAAATTGTTGTTCATGGATGCAAAGCTGTGTTGATGAGAGATAAATCACGAAACGCGTCCACAGACGGCTGTGTATCTACACCTTAAGTAGATACACATCGGAAAGACATGATCTTAAAAACAATGTTATTTTTATGGTTTTTGTTGAGTGCCACGAAGGTGGACTGAAAGCTATAAAATAAATTTCAAATGAGATTTGTTTTGGTAGTCCTAAAAAGACTCAGTCAATTGTTATAGAGCTCCGGAAAGGCTGAATATATATATATATATATATATATATATATATATATATATATATATATATATATATATATATATATTCAGTGTTCCGTTTGTTTTAACACCTAACCACCTGACATACGTCTCTCAGACGTAGCAGTAATTTTCTCACCTGAGACGTGTGGCAGGTAGTTAAGGGTTAAGTTTGTTAATTAGTATTATTTATATAAGGTTTATGAGGTATGGGGATATATATATATATATTGGGAAATGAATAAGATGATTTATTAATTAGTATATCGATGGCGACACAAGAAAACCTCGTAACTCCTAAATAATAATAATCCTAATAAAAGATAGCCGGGTAGAAGGACCTTGTTGGTCGATAGCCCTTTGTATAAAATATACAATAAATATATATAAAAAAATAAATAAATAAAAGATAGAACGTGATACCATACTGTCAAGAGTCTGATCTCTGCAATGCTAAATCCTCGCAACTCCATAAAAAATCTCATATGGATTGGGAAATTACAAGAAAACATCGTTACTCTCAACATTTAGTTTTCAACTAAACCAAACACAACAATCACCAAATTTAACACACTATGTGAAATAGTCCAATTTTAACACAAAATATCTCCAGAACTGCTTAGTCATGACTAACAAATTTTACAGATTCTGAAAGCTTGGAGTTTTCTGAATAAAACAAAATCAAAATTTTGGAAATCCGTCATAAAACAAACGACTTCTAGAAGCAAATGCAAAAAAATGTTGACTACGCTAACCTCGCAACTCCACCAATATCTGCACTGTGTCAGTATGCATGAGTTGTAACTTGGCTTGGTAATGAAACGCTTGTCGAAGATCAATCTAACAGTTATTGAGCAGCACAAACATTGCGTGGTCTTGTCTGGTTTTATCTTGTCTTGTCTGCTTTTGTCTGGGATTGTCTTGTCTGGACTTGTCTGGTCTTGTCTAATTGTAAGCTTGTCTGCTCTTCGCTGTTTTTTTCTGAGCTGGTCTGAGCTTGTCAGGTCTTGTTTGGTCTTGCCTGAACTTTTCCAGTCTTGTCTAGTCTAGCCTTTTCTAGCCTAGTCTTGTCTAGTCTTATCCAATCTTGTCCCGTCTTGTCCACTCTTGTCTAGTCTTGTAAAATCTTGTCCAGTCTTGCCCAGTCTTGTCGACTTTTGTCCAGTCTTCTCTAGCCTTGTCTAGTCTTGTCCAGTATTGTCCAGTCTTGTCCAGTCTTGTCCAGTCTTGACTAGTCTTGTCTAGTCCTGTCTAGTCTTATCTAGTTTTGCCTAGCTTAGTCTAGTATTGTCTGGTCTTGTCTGGTTTCGTCTACCAGAAAAATCTTGTAAAATCTTGTCCAGTCTTGTTCAGCCTTGCCCAGTCTTGTCCAGTCTTGTCGACTTTTGTCAAGTCTTCTCTAGCCTTGTCTAGGATTGTCCAGTCTTGTCCAGTCTTGTCCAGTTTTGACTAGTCTTGTCTAGTCCTGTCTAGTCTTATCTAGTCTTGCCTAGCTTAGTCTAGTATTGTCTGGTCTTGTCTGGCTTCGTCTAGTCCTGTCTAGTCTTATCTAGTCTTGCCTAGCTTAGTCTGGTCTTGTCTGATCTTATATGGTCTTATCTGAATCTGTCTAGTCTTGTTTGGCCTTGGATGATCTTATCTGATTTTGTCTAGTCCTATCTGTGTTGTGTGGTCTTGTCTGGTGTTGTCTGGTCTCTTTTGGTCTTATTTGGTCTTGTCTGATTTTGTGTGGCCTTGCCTGGTCTTGTCTGGTCTCTTCTGGTCTTATTTGGTGTTGTCTGGTCATGCCTGGTCTTGTCTTGTCTTGCCTGGTCTTGTCTGGTCTTGTCTAGTCTAGTCTTGTACGTTTTGTTTAGTCTTGTCTGGTCTTGTCTAGTCTAGTCTTGTCTAGTTTTGCTTAGCTTAGTCTGGCCATGTCTGATCTTGTCTCGTCTTGTCTGGTTTTGTCTGGCCTTCTCTGGTCTTGTCTTTTCTGGTCTTGTCTCGTCTTGTCTAGTACGTTTTGTTTAGTCTTGTCTGGTCTTGTCTAGTCTAGTCTTGTCTAGTTATGCTTAGTTTAGTCTGGCCATGTCTGATCTTATTTGGTCTTGTCTGGTCATTGTCGGTCCTGTCTGATCTTGTCTGGCATTTATTGGCCTTGTCTGTACTTTTCTGTTTTTGTCTGGTCTTGTTTGGTTTTATTTTGTCTTGACTGTCTGGTGTCGCCTGCTCTCGAATATCTGGTCGTCTTGTCTAGATAAGATTAGACAGCACTAAACAAAACCTAATAGGACTAAATAGGGTTGTATAAGATTACACAAGCTTATTTTGTTTATTATTGGTCTTGTCTAATCTTGTTCAGGTGATCTTGCCTGACAAGTTAAGCATTGTCTATTCTTGTCTGGCTGAACAAAATTACACAAGTCTATATTATGTATTTTGGATAGTATCGACTAAACAAACAAGGCAAGTCTTGACTTGTCTAGTCTTGTCTAGTATTGTCTAGTATTGACAATTTATCTATTAAACTTTGATAGATAACTTCGAAAATCTAAAACAAGTCCAGTTTTATATTTAATATCTAGATAAGTAGATAACTCACAGCACTCTGTCTCACATTATTGTCTAGTCTTGTCTAGTCTTGTCTAGTCTTGTCTAGTCTTGTCTAGTCTTGTCTAGTCTTGTCTAGTCTTGTCTAGTCTTGTCTAGTCTTGTCTAGTCTTGTCTAGTCTTGTCTAGTCTTGTCTAGTCTTGTCTAGTCTTGTCTAGTCTTGTCTAGTCTTGTCTAGTCTTGTCTAGTCTTGTCTAGTCTAGTCTAGTCTTGTCTAGTCTTGTCTAGTCTTGTCTAGTCTAGTCTTGTCTAGTCTTGTCTAGTCTTGTCTAGTCTAGTCTTGTCTAGTCTTGTCTAGTCTTGTCTAGTCTTGTCTAGTCTTGTCTAGTCTTGTCTAGTCTTGTCTAGTCTTGTCTAGTCTTGTCTAGTCTTGTCTAGTCTTGTCTAGTCTTGTCTAGTCTTGTCTAGTCTTGTCTAGTCTTGTCTAGTCTTGTCTAGTCTTGTCTAGTCTTGTCTAGTCTTGTCTAGTCTTGTCTAGTCTTGTCTAGTCTTGTCTAGTCTTGTCTAGTCTTGTCTAGTCTTGTCTAGTCTTGTCTAGTCTTGTCTAGTCTTGTCTAGTCTTGTCTAGTCTTGTCTAGTCTTGTCTAGTCTTGTCTAGTCTTGTCTAGTCTTGTCTAGTCTTGTCTAGTCTTGTCTAGTCTTGTCTAGTCTTGTCTAGTCTTGTCTAGTCTTGTCTAGTCTTGTCTAGTCTTGTCTAGTCTTGTCTAGTCTTGTCTAGTCTTGTCTAGTCTTGTCTAGTCTTGTCTAGTCTTGTCTAGTCTTGTCTAGTCTTGTCTAGTCTTGTCTAGTCTTGTCTAGTCTTGTCTAGTCTTGTCTAGTCTTGTCTAGTCTTGTCTAGTCTTGTCTAGTCTTGTCTAGTCTTGTCTAGTCTTGTCTAGTCTTGTCTAGTCTTGTCTAGTCTTGTCTAGTCTTGTCTAGTCTTGTCTAGTCTTGTCTAGTCTTGTCTAGTCTTGTCTAGTCTTGTCTAGTCTTGTCTAGTCTTGTCTAGTCTTGTCTAGTCTTGTCTAGTCTTGTCTAGTCTTGTCTAGTCTTGTCTAGTCTTGTCTAGTCTTGTCTAGTCTTGTCTAGTCTTGTCTAGTCTTGTCTAGTCTTGTCTAGTCTTGTCTAGTCTTGTCTAGTCTTGTCTAGTCTTGTCTAGTCTTGTCTAGTCTTGTCTAGTCTTGTCTAGTCTTGTCTAGTCTTGTCTAGTCTTGTCTAGTCTTGTCTAGTCTTGTCTAGTCTTGTCTAGTCTTGTCTAGTCTTGTCTAGTCTTGTCTAGTCTTGTCTAGTCTTGTCTAGTCTTGTCTAGTCTTGTCTAGTCTTGTCTAGTCTTGTCTAGTCTTGTCTAGTCTTGTCTAGTCTTGTCTAGTCTTGTCTAGTCTTGTCTAGTCTTGTCTAGTCTTGTCTAGTCTTGTCTAGTCTTGTCTAGTCTTGTCTAGTCTTGTCTAGTCTTGTCTAGTCTTGTCTAGTCTTGTCTAGTCTAGTCTTGTCTAGTCTTGTCTAGTCTTGTCTAGTCTTGTCTAGTCTTGTCTAGTCTTGTCTAGTCTTGTCTAGTCTTGTCTAGTCTTGTCTAGTCTTGTCTAGTCTTGTCTAGTCTTGTCTAGTCTAGTCTTTTCTTGTTTAACATTGTCTAATCACTTTTTGTCTTGTATAGTCCTGTTCAGCTAGTTTTGTCTGACTAGTTTAGCATTGTCTAATCTTATTTAATCTTAGCTAATCTTATCTAGTCTAGTCTCGTCTAATATTGATCGTTAGCTGGTTTTGTCTATTCTTGACTGATTTAATGTGGTCTTATTTAGTCTTGACTAAATCTAACACTCTTTCTTAATGTAA
This sequence comes from Phosphuga atrata, assembly GCA_944588485.1. Classification (NCBI taxonomy): domain Eukaryota; kingdom Metazoa; phylum Arthropoda; class Insecta; order Coleoptera; family Silphidae; genus Phosphuga; species Phosphuga atrata. The sequence goes on along the minus strand of OX155908.1, from coordinate 9,041,269 downwards.
TTCTAAATCTAATTCTAAATCTAATTCTAAATCTAATTCTAAATCTAATTCTAAATCTAATTCTAAATCTAATACTAAATACTAGAATAAATGTCTGACGAATTTAATCTACTTCTACTAATTTAGTTTAAACTAAAAACTATTCTTAAAGCAGTTTTAATTTTTATAGTTTTCTTAAATTTTATTTATTTATTTTCATTTGAATTTAATTTTATAAATTGAATTCAAATCAAATAATGTTTGTGTTTTGTGGTGTTTTGTTTACTTTCCATTGATAGGCGGGGAGGGGATGTTATTGTTTTTTGTGCGGAGAGCGGACGTGATTGTCGCCGTTCGCTTCCTGATTGGTCCAATTCGCACCTCAGCCCGGCCGCCGAACTTAGTTGCATGTTTTTTTCTCGCAGCAGCGTTGCAATTTTAATTATTTTTGTGTAGTTACTCGAAGACGGGCAAGCGAGACGCTGCATCGACGACGACTGATTGATTTCTGGCGAATTTTCGGCGATTTTTGACTGATATTAAGGTCAGAATTGGCATTATTATTATCATTTATTGTTATTACATTGTTTAGTAATGTTTTTTTGCGGATTTTTTTAGCGATTTTGCTCAAAATTCAATTTTTTTTTCGATTGCAAATCACTCTTTCATTTATTCACAAATATTTCAATCCTTTTTAATTTTTATTGTTTTGTAACTTGTTTTTTAATGAGTCATTAACAACTTTGCAACTTTTTTGCAAAATTTTTGTCCGCAATTTGGGAATTTTGGGAATTTAACAAAAAAAGAAAATATTTCAAATTCATACAATTAATATATAAATTGATTATTTAACTTTTATTGTACTTGTATTGTTACTTTATGCTACATAGACTATGTATACAACATTATAGACTAGACAAGACTAGACTAGACAAGACTAAACAAGACGGGACAAGACTGGACAAAACTGGACAAGACTGGACAAGACTTGAGAAAACTGGACAAGACTTGAAAAACTCGACAAGACAAGACAAGACTAGACAAGGCTAGACAAGACTAGACAAGACTGGACAAGGCTGGATACGACTGGACAAGACTGAACAAGACTGGATAATACTGGACAGCACTGGACAGCACTAGACAACACTGGACAAGACTGGACAAGACTTGACAAAACTGGACAAGACTTGAAAAACTGGACAAGACAAGACAAGACAAGACTAGACAAGGCTAGACAAGACTAGACAAGACTGGACAAGGCTGGACACGACTGGACAAGACTGAACAAGACTGGATAATACTGGACAGCACTGGACAGCACTAGACAACACTGGACAAGACTGGACAAGACTTGACAAAACTGGACAAGACTTGAAAAACTGGACAAGACAAGACAAGGCAAGACTAGACAAGGCTAAACAAGACTAGACAAGACTGGACAAGACTGGACAAGACTGGACAAGACTGAACAACACTGACAAAGACGGGACAACTTTTTTGCAAAATTTTGTCCGCAATTTGGGAATTTTGGGAATTTAACAAAAAAAAATTCAAATTCATACAATTAATATATAAATTGATTATTTAACTTTTATTATACTTGTATTGTTACTTTATGCTACATAGACTATGTATACAACATTATAGACTAGACAAGACTAAACAAGACGGGACAAGACTGGACAAAACTGTACAAAACTGAACACGACTGGACAAGACTTGACAAAACTGGACAAGACTTGAAAAACTGTACAAGACTTGAAAAACTGGGCAAGACAAGACAAGACAAGGCTAGACAAGACTGGACAAGACTGAAAAAGACTGGATAATACTGGACAGCACTAGATAACACTGGACAAGACTGGACAAGACTGGACAAGACTTGACAAAACTGGACAAGACTTGAAAAACTGGACAAGACAAGACAAGACTAGACTAGGCTAGACAAGACTGGACGAGACTGAACAAGACTGACAAAAACGGGACAACTTTTTTGCAAAATTTTTGTCCGCAATTTGGGAATTTTGGGAGTTTAAGAAAAAAAAAAAATTTCAAATTCATACAATTAATATATAAATTGATTATTTAACTTTTATTATACTTGTATTGTTACTTTATGCTACATAGACTATGTATACAACATTATAGACTAGACAAGACTAGACTAGACAAGACTAGACTAGACAAGACTAGACTAGACAAGACTAAACAAGACGGGACAAGACTGGACAAAACTGAACAAAACTGAACACGACTGGACAAGACTTGACAAAACTGGACAAGACTTGAAAAACTGGACAAGACTTGAAAAACTGGACAAGACAAGACAAGACAAGACAAGGCTAGACAAGACTGGACAAGACTGGACAAGACTGGACACGACTGGACAAGACTGAACAAGACTGAACAAGACTGGATAATACTGGACAGCACTGGACAACACTAGACAACACTGGACAAGACTGGACAAGACTTGACAAAACTGGACAAGACTTGAAAAACTGGACAAGACAAGACAAGACAACGCTAGACAAGACTAGACAAGACTGGACAAGACTGGACAAGACTGGACAGGACTGGACAAGACTGAACAAGACTGACAAAGACGGGACAACTTTTTTGCAAAATTTTTGTCCGCAATTTGGGAATTTTGGGAATTTAACAAAAAAAAAAAATTCAAATTCATACAATTAATATATAAATTGATTATTTAACTTTTATTGTACTGGTATTGTTACTTTATGCTACATAGACTATGTATACAACATTATAGACTAGACAAGACTAGACTAGACAAGACTAAACAAGACGGGACAAGACTGGACAAAACTGGACAAAACTGAACACGACTGGACAAGACTTGACAAAACTGGACAAGACTTGAAAAACTGGACAAGACAAGACAAGGCTAGACAAAACTGCACAAGACTGAAAAAGACTGGATCATACTGGACAGCACTGGACAGGACTAGATAACACTGGACAAGACTGGACAAGACTTGAAAACCTGGACAAGAGAAGACAAGACAAGACAAGACTAGACAAGGCTAGACAAGACTGGACAAGACTGGACAAGAGTGGACGAGACTGAACAAGACTGACAAAGACGCGACAACTTTTTTGCAAAATTTTTGTCGGCAATTTGGGAATTTTGGGAATTTAACAAAAAAAAAAAAAAATTCAAATTCATGCAATTAATATATAAATTGATTATTTAACTTTTATTATACTTGTATTGTTACTTTATGCTACATAGACTATGTATACAACATTATAGACTTGACAAGACTAGACTAGACAAGACTAAACAAGACGGGACAAGACTGGACAAGACTGGACAAAACTGGACAAAACTGGACAAGACTTGACAAAACTGGATGACTTGAAAAACTGGACAAGACAAGACAAGACAATACTAGACAAGACTGGACAAGACTGGACAAGACTGGACAAGACTGGACAAGACTGAACAAGACTGGATAATACTGGACAGCACTGGACAGCACTAGACAACACTGGACAAGACTGGACAAGACTTGACAAAACTGGACAAGACTTGAAAAACTGGACAAGACAAGACTAGACAAGGCTAGACAAGACTAGACAAGACTGGACAAGACTGATCAAGACTGGGCAAGACTGAACAATACTGGACAAGACTCGACAAGACTGGACAAGACTGGACAAGATTAGACAAGACTGAACAAGACTGAACAACACTGAACAATACTGGGCAACACTGGACAAGACTGGACAAGACTGGACAAGACGGGACAAAACTGGACAAGACAGGACAAGACTGGACAAAACTCGACAAGACTGGACAAGACTGGACAAGACTGAACAATACTGGACAAGACTGGACAAGACAAGACTAGACAAGACTAGACAAGACTAGACAAGACTAGACAAGACTAGACAAGACTCGACAAGACTAGACAAGACTAGGCAAGAGTAGACAAGACTAGACAAGACTAGACAAGACTAGACAAGACTAGACAAGACTAGACAAGACTAGACAAGACTAGACAAGACTAGACAAGACTAGACAAGACTAGACAAGACTAGACAAGACTAGACAACTCTAGACAAGACTAGACAAGACTAGACAAGACTAGACAAGACTAGACAAGACTAGACAAGACTGGACAAGACTGGACAAGACTGGACAAGACTGGACAAGACTGGACAAGACTGGACAAGACTGGACAAGACTGGACAAGACTGGACAAGACTGGACAAGACTGGACAAGACTGGACAAGACTGGATAATACTGGACAGCACTGGACAGCACTGGACAGCACTAGACAACACTGGACAAGACTGGACAAGACGGGACAAAACTGGACAAGACTGGACAAGCCTCGACAAGACTGGACAAGACAGGACAAGACTGGACAAAACTCGACAAGACTGGACAAGACTGGACAAGACTGGACAAGACTGGACAAGACTGGACAAGACTGGACAAGACTGGACAAGACTGGACAAGACTGGACAAGACTGGACAAGACTGGACAAGACTGTACATGACTGGACATGACTGGACAAGACTGGACAAGACTGGACAAGACTGGACAAGACTGGACAAGACTGGACAAGACTGGACAAGACTGAACTAGACTGAACTAGACTGGATAATACTGGACAGCACTAGACAACACTGGACAAGACGGGACAAGACGGGACAAAACTGGACAAGACTTGACAAGACTGGACAAGACTGGACAAGACTGGGCAAAACTGAGCAATACTGGACAAGACTGGACAAGACTCGACAAGACTGGAAAAGATTAGACAAGACTGAACGAGACTGAACGAGACTGGACAACACTGGACAATACTGGGCAACACTGGACAAGACGGGACAAGACGGGACAAGACTGGACAAGACTCGACAAGACTGGTCAAGACAGGACAAGACTTGACAAAACTCGACAAGACTGGACAAGGCTGGACAAGACTGGACAAGACTGGACAAGACTGAACAATACTGGACAAGACAAGACTGGACAAGACTGGACAAGACTGGACAAAACTGAACAAGACTGGACAAGACTGAACAATACTGGACAAGACTGAACAGGACTGGACAGCACTGGACAAGACGGGACAAAACTGGACAAGACTGGACAAGACGCGACAAGACGGGACAAGACTGGACAAGACTGGACAAAACTCGACAAGTTTATTTTATGACCTTTTATTGGCATATATATGTTACGGTAAAAGTAAAAAATCGGCAAATGTGAATATTTACCGGTATATGTACACATCTACCAATGTGATAGGTAAATGTGAGTTTAAATCTGAGATCAGCTTTATATATCTACTTTTACCGGAAAATGTTTACTTTTTGTGTGTTACAATATCACGTCTGTCTTGTTGGACAGCCCAAGCGTTGTGTATGTTAATGTAAACCTCTAACAATTGCCAACTACATAATGCATATATGCACATTTGCTGGAAATAATTGGTAAATGTAAGTTGAACTCACATTTAACAACCAAGAAGGTAAATGTGTACATATACCGGTAAATGTTCACATTTACCTAACTACGCACTTTTACCGTAACATATACAAAACATTTTAAATAAAAACATTAGAATACTATACATCATATATTACACCTTACCGGAATAGGTTCATTCCATGATATCTATTTGCTCTTTCCACTTTTCCACCCTCCGTTTAACAATTCCACACCATTTCCCCTTTTATCCATACACTCCTTCCATTCTTGTCCTAGCCTTTTCTCCTGTTCCATCCATTCATTCCTTGTACATTCTTCCATCCAATGTTCCCATCTATCCTTTCCTGTCCCACATATTCTACACTTCTTATATTCTTCACTCACCCAATATTTCCTACCACGCTCTTCACTTCCTCACCTAAACCTTGCTAGTATGACCTGCGCGTCTGAGTCTTTACTTGAGTTTGTGTAGGTTGGTAAAGGACACTTCACCTGAATCCTTGCGTATTCTTTGAAAAATCTCTTCTTCTTTCATGTGCCTTGTCCGGTCTCCCTGACGTTGGCGATCACCATGGCAAAAGCTGTACGGTCCTCCGCCAAGCGAAAAAGTTCACCAGCGCTTCTTTTGCCGGTCCAGTCCCGTATATTTCTGAGCCACGACTGTTGCTTTCTTCCAACTCCACGGCGCCCCTCAATCTTGCCCTGTAGTATGAGCTGTAATAGACAATATTTATCACCTCTCAAAATATGTCCAAGATATGATGTCGTCAAAAGTTGCCTTTCGATGTTTGCTCTTCGTAGTACATTCTCGTTTGTAACATGTTGTGTCCACGGAATACGAAGCATTCTTTTGTGAAGCCACATTTCGAATGCCTCCAGTTTGGTTCATCGTCCTGACCTTCAGAGTCCACGTCTTTACTCCGTACAGCAATACCGACCATACATAGCATTCAACCATGCGTTGTCTTAGCTTCAGATTCAGGATGTCATTGCAAAGAAAGGATCTCATATTATTAAAAGTTGCCCGAGCAATCTCTATTCGGCATTTTATCTCGCAGTCCGGGTTTAGATCCTCTGTAATAATACTATTGAAAAATCTACTATTGGCAATTTTGCTTTGGCGTTCATGTAATTCTACCTCTGCTAATCGCTCACCTATCAGTTCCACCCAGTTTACACCTTTCCTCTTAAGTTTTTCTGGTTCCTCGCCAGATATCCCTCCTATTTCATATAATTTCCTTTTATTCATTCCCCACGCGATCCCTTTCTTCCCTGTTTCATCCTGCCGATTCGCCATTCTAAATAGCCCTTTTATTATTCTTTCATCCCCCAGTTCACTTACCTTGCATTCATACGTTACCATCCTTTTTGCAGTTAAAACGTCCCACTTGTAGGCATTCACCTCTTGCAGGACTATGTAGCCTGGTGTCGACTTGTCTAGCTTTAGGAATTTCCTGTAGAAGTTTTGTTGAACCCTCTGTACCTTGTTTTCCTCTCTAGTCCCCCATACTTCCGAACCATACGCTAACACACTTCTTACACACACTTTCCATATTACCTCAGCCGCCCTAAAGTTCCCTTCAAATATAGATTTCCATCCATTCCACATACGTTCTGCAGCCACCCACGATTTTTTAGACACATAATCCACAGGCTCAATATTACTGCTCCAAGTTCCATACACATCCCAAATATCTTTTGCACCTCCTCAATTTCCTTCCCTAGCCATTCAAAACGCTCTTTCCTATATTTATAGGACAAGACTAGACAGACAAGACTAGACAGACAATACTAGACAGACAAGACTAGACAGACAAGACTAGACAGACAAGACTAGACAGACAAGACTAGACAGACAAGACTAGACAGACAAGACTAGACAGACAAGACTAGACAGACAAGACTAGACAGACAAGACTAGACAGACAGGACCAGACAGACAAGACTATACAGACAAGACTAGACAGACAAGACTAGACAGACAGGACTAGACATACAAGACTAGACATACAAGACTAGACAGACTATACAGACAAGACTAGACAGACAAGACTAGACAGACGAGACTAGACACACAAGACTAGACAGTATTATTGGGTATATAGGAGATATTAAGTAGTTTTTAGGTGACATTAATTATTATATAGACAACACTCAATACTTTTTAGATAATTAGTACATAGACAAGATAAATAAGCCTTTGGACCAGTGGTTCTCACTTTTGCTTTCCGCGGCACCCTTATCGAGCTAAATCACGCGGCATCCTCGTCGGGCTACAAAAATTTCGCGGCTCCGATTTCTTTTTTTTACAAATTTTGACTTTTTGGACAAATTTTGTTTGAAGATTCTTCACGTTTATGTATTAAATCAGACTGATTGCATTCCAGATGTCTTTTGTATGGAACCAAGCCGCTGTTAGTAACAATTTTATGACAGATAACGCATTGCCCTTCCGGTGCTTGTTCGTTCCCAACAGAAACAAACCCCAAACGATATGAGATAGCTAGGATCATATTTCCTTATTTTTCCTCGGATTATATATTGGTCGTGACTTGCGCTTTCGCGAAATGAGGCACACGAACTTGAATGATTTAGACCAATCCAGATTTTAGCCAATTGTCCATAACTTTTGCATTAAAAGTAGGAACTCAAATTCGTTTACCTCCTCATGTAATTTTCTTTTTACATATCTTGATTATTGCTGCGGCACCCCAGGCATACTCTCGCGACACCCCAGGGTGCCGCGGCACCCAGTTTTTGAACCACTACATTAGACAGTATGAATGAGTATATAGGAAATATAAAAGTATTTTAAGAGAGCCCGTTTCCTCGACAGAGTTTAGGTTTTTTTCTTCTTCACGCCGCTCAGTTAAGCCGCCGATATTTGATGCACCCGGTTCCTCGTGTGCTGATTTTTGTGTATTTATTATTTCTTTCTGCGTTCTCGCACTCGCAGTGCTTAATAGATTTTTGTTTTTTTCTAAAAGTTCTTAGCATGCACTTCGAAGCACTTGTTCCGTTAACTCTGCGATAAGGATATGTAGGGGTTTAATTTGTTTTTTAATTATACGCGTATTAACGCCTTCGGAGAAGCATTCGGATATTTTGACAACATTTCTCGAAAGCTCAAATATTGAAAATTTTATTAAATTTTAAAAATTTGAGCTTTTTTTGACAAAATTTTAATAAATCTTCAAAATTTGAACTTTTGAGAAATGTTGTCAAAATATCGCAATGCTTCTCCGAAGGTATATTTGTTCGTAATTGAGGCATAATTACGGTAGGATACTTGAGTTTATCGATTTTAAAACACTACCTTTTAACACTTAAAATTCACAGCTTAACGAACCTAAATCTACCGGTTTCCTCGATTTAACAAATTCTTAAAAATCTGACCGTACGAGTTAATGGTCAGTAGCTAAACTCAACAATAGTTATTTGCGTTTATCGCAATTATATTTTTGTGTGTAATTTAAAGTTAGCGTATATTATGCAAGTATTTATACGTTTCTAGTTCTTTGACGTTTTTGCTAGGATCTATATAACTTTGCCATAGTTTGTGAATAGGATGGTACGACACTTACTACGTGGTAATCCATACTTACATTGAATTGAAAAATTCACTTTGTTTTCTACCACACTTATATTATGTAAAAATGTTATATAACTTATTATTTACTGTTATATAAATTTCTACACATATCAGTGATATGTGTAGAAATTTATATAACTGTGCATAATAAGTTATATAACATTTTTACATAATATAAGTGTGGTAAAAAACAAAGTGAATTTTTCAATTGTAATGTATAATGTAAAATGTATTCTCTTTTGCCTCATTGCGCCAAGGTAATTAATCGTATACTAAATGTGAATACAATACTTTTGGGTATTGCAAAGACCGTATATGCCAGATTACCCCATCGCGAGAAACAACTATTTCAGCTAAATTCAACGGATTTAGTCGAGTAAGCAAAGGGATACAATCTCGCTTATGCTTGGACCTAATCAGACAAGTTGGATGTGCACCCATATAATCAAAATGTTCTTTTAGTTTAGGGCGGGTGCATAAAGCCTCCGAGTGTTGCAAAGACCGCTGTGAGTGGTCTCAAACCACTCCTTCGCGAGGTGCAGAGGAGTAAACCTCGATAAAAATTGACGCGATAAATTGGGGGGCAGGGAAGGAGCCTCCACGCGGCGCCCCCTGGTAACACTGTCCCACCAGACAGTGGCCAATCCTTCCACCAAACCCGCGCGCGTCGGTTTAGACTAAATGTATCTAGGTGCCGTTTCTAGATACTGCTTAGGGCAGTATTTTATTTTCATCCGAAAGCCAACCGCAAACAAGGCTTAAAGTCGGGAGTGTTAGATTCGCGAATTTAAATGTTTAGGGAAATTGTCCGAAACTTTGCTAATAGTGCGCGTTTTTTTTTTCTCGAGTGTTAGATTCGCGAAACTTTAAACCCGTAAAAGTTAGGTAGTGATGGAACCCTTCCCTTTGGCTGGTGGATATGGTTGGGGGAGCGGCGCAGACTGCAGGAAGTACCTGTTGGACAGGGAAGCCGCCTGGTCCGCAGGACTTCAGAAGAGTCCACTGCACAAAGGTAGGCCACCATTAGAGATGACTCCAAGACGCAAGTAGTAAGTGATTTTCTGATTACGTGGTCGGGAAGTTCGCGAAAGTGTCCATCCATGCTTGAAATGAGAAGATTTCAAGTATCCGTCCGAAAACCGCGAGAAAAATAAATGGACGTTTGGACGATTTGAGTGGTTTAAGATTAACTTTTGCTTCATATTCAAATTAATAATTTGTGTTGCAAACACAAATTAAATTTAAATTAGTGGTGTACACCGGCTGCATATTCTCAAATCGTTTTTAAATATATAAAGTCATTCAAGAAAAGCACTCAAAGCCAGACGGGCATCGTCGACATTTTATTTACAAAAAGTCTTGAAAATATGTTTCTAACGTAAATGTATTTTCATGCTTCAACCCTTGAATAAAGCACTGCATTTCGCTGCAGAAACCGAAAATCCGGATTTTCGGCGCGTGTGGCATTATAATAAGACGGTAAGTAAATTTCATAAAGGCATCCCTAGGATGCAAAGATCACATTTATAAACTTGAACTGTAAAACCCAGGGCCAGGATAACCAAACTGGCCCTTTAACTACTAATCAATATGTTTCTATTTCTTCTGTTTCAGGGCGGGTGCTTAGGTAAGCATACCAGGCACACTAAATGCGAACATAAAGCCTCAAGTCTGAGTGTTGCAAAGACCGCGTGTCAGTGGTCTTCACCACCCCTTCGCTAGTTGCAACTTTTTTTTTTTATGGGCGTAGCTGTAGGCTGTACAGACAAGTGGTCCCCCCGGAAAGCAACTAGGCACTCCGGAAATGCTTGTCGCGTAGCTTCAGAAAGCAAGTTGTTTGTGTCTAGCTAATTTTAATTTTTTTGTTTCTCTATATTATGTCAAGCGTCTGATTCTTTGGTCGAAAGTATTGTTTGTATAAATTTCTGTACCCTCTCACAATTTTGTTCATCCTCCAGCATATATCCAATGATGGTTCGTGCATTTAATGGAATATCTATGTTTTAACACCTTCGTCCCTTTCGTTCTCCCATCTATAACAATCAAAAATTGTGTGATGTACTGAGTCTGTTTAGCCACAGTATTCATACAGGCTATCTGCCGCTCTTCAGATCAGGTGTAAAAAGTCACTGAAGCAACCGTGACTGGTTAGGAATTGTGTCAGTTGGTAACTGACTTCTCCGTGTTCTCGCTTAGTTCATGTATTTATGTCTGGAATTAATAGCCTAGTCCACTGTCCTTTTTCCGTATTTGTCCATCTTTCTTGCCATTGTTGTAGTAGGCTTGTTCTTGCTTTCTTTCTAGCATATAAGTTGTTTCCCGATTTTTTAATTTCTCTCCTCTCTTTCGCCAGCAAATCAATAGGTGCAATGCCCGCGTTAACTATTGCTGCCTTTCCGGAGAAAGTATGATATGCACTGCACACGCTCAATACAATCTTCCATTGGACGGATGCTATTTTATCCAGGTTGGTCCTTGTTTCCAATTTATTTGCCCACAATGGTGCACCATATAGCATTGCTGATTGCGCTACACTGCCCAGTAACTTGCGTTTAGAGTTTCTGGCTCCTCATACGTTTAGCAATATTTGTTCCATTGCTGCGAGACTTTTTAGACCTTTTCCTGCAGCCTCAGTAAGGTGTGCAGCGAAAGTTAGCCCTTTATCAATTATAATACGCTGGTATTTATGACTATTTCTGTGCTTCCTACTTTAAATTTTATTGGTCTTAGATTTCTTTGCCCTGTCAGTAGCACTGCTTCCGTTTTCTCGTGCGCCAATTTTAGATTCTTAGTCACAATCCACCGTGATACTGTGCCTATTACACGATTTGCTGTACTCATTATTGCTTGTTCGGTTTTGGCAGTTACAACAAGCGCCAAGTCGTCTGCGAATCCAATTAATGTGCTGCCTTCCGGCAGTTCTTAGGATCTTAGGATACCGTCGTATAAGAGGTTCCAAAGTGTAGGACCCAATATATAGCCCTAAGGAATCACACAATTTACTTCTATGTCAACTGTCTCATTTTGGGCTTGCTGCACTAATTTCCTGTTGGTTGGAAAACTGTTTATCATCTGTAACAGATACGGAGCTATGTGTCTCTTTGTTAGTTTACCCATTATTATTTCCCAATTGGCCAAATTGTATTAAACGCATTGCGCACATCAAAAGTTATTAAAGCGCAAATTTTTCTTGTTCTTTTGGTGTCCGTTCTAGCTTTCTCTGCGATCTTTAAAACTGCATCGACTGCATCTATAGTTGAACTGCTTTTTCTAAAACCTACTGCCTGTCGGATAACCCCAGTCCGGCGTCAAGCTCCTTTTGCAGTCTCGTTAGTAGGAGTGTTTCTAGCAATTTTCCTGACACGTCTGGTTTACATAGAGGCCTGTATGACGATGGTTTCTCTTCCTTCTTAATGAAAACTAGTCTTGAACGTTTCCATTTGTCTGGAAAATTTTTCGTAGTTAGGAGAACGTTCATTACTTCAAGGGTAAACACAGGGCGATGCTGGGCAATGATCTTAATCACTTCTGATGGCACGCCGTCTAGTCCTAGTGCTGTTCCGTTACGTATACGATTTATTGCGTTAACCAATTCCTCTTCGTTGAATAGTGGTGTTTCCATGACTTCGGGTTGTTTCCAAAGGAAGGGCTCCTGGCGTCATTACTTCGGCTTGTTTCCAAAGGAAGGGCTCCTCGCGTCGGAAAAGAGCTTCAACCACATGAAGCATTCCCTCCATCGTCTTTTGTAGACTTGGTGCTTTGATTTTCAGCCTTTTTTTACAGATGCGGGGCTTTGATTTTCACCTTTTTTTTACAGATTTGTAAGGCGTCTCCCCATATATTATTGTCAAGATCTTCGCAGAGTGTCTTCCAGTGGTCCCGTTTTGATTTGTTTATTAGGTTCGCTAGGTGCACCTGTTTCAACTAAAGGCAGCGGATCTAGAGGAGTAAACCTCGAAGTAAATCCCGCTCATACTTGACCCTCACCGGACAAGCTGTATGAGCACCCGCGCGCGCCGGTTTAGACTAAATGTATCTAGGTGCCGTTTCTAGATACTGCTTAGGGAAGTATTTTATTTTCATCCGACAGCCAACCGCAAACAAGGCTTAAAGTCGGGAGTGTTAGATTCGCGAATTTAAATGTTTAGGGAAATTGTCCGAAAATTTGCTGATAGTGCGCGTTTTTTTTTCTCGAGTGTTAGATTCGCGAAACTTTAAACCCGTAAGAGTTAGGTAGTGATGGAACCCTTCCCTTTGGCTGGTGGATATGGTTGGGGGAGCGGCGCAGACTGCAGGAAGTACCTGTTGGACAGGGAAGCCGCCTGGTCCGCAGGACTTCAGAAGAGTTCCAAGGCTCCACTGCACAAAGGTAGGCCACCATTAGAGATGACTCCAAGACGCAAGTAGTAAGTGATTTTCTGATTACGTGGTCGGGAAGTTCGCGAAAGTGTCCATTCATGCTTGAAATGAGAAGATTTCAAGTATCCGTCCGAAAACCGCGAGAAAAATAAATGGACGTTTGGACGATTTGAGTGGTTTAAGATTGACTTTTGCTTCTTGTTCAGATTAATAATTTGTGTTGCAAACACAAATTAAATTTAAATTAGTGGTGTTTATGAAAACACCGGCCGCTCATTCTCCAATCGTTTTTAAATATATTAAGTCAGTCAAGAAAATCACTCAAAGCCAGACGGGCATCGTCGATATTTTATTTACGAAAAGTATTGAAAATATGTTTCTAACGTAAATGTATTTTCATATTTTAACCCTTGAATAAAGCACTGCATTTCGCTGCAGAAACCGAAAATCCGGATTTTCGGCGCGTGTGTAATTATAATAAGACGGTAAGTAAATTTCATAAAGGCATCCCGAGGATGCAAAGATCACATTTAAAAACTTATGAAACCCAGGGCCAGGATAACCAAATTGGCCCTTTAACTACTAATCAATGTGTTTCTGTTGCTTCTGTTTCAGGGCGGGTGCTTAGGTAAGCATACCAGGCACATTAAATGCGAACATAAAGCCTCAAGCCTGAGTGTTGCAAGGACCGCGTGTCAGTGGTCTTCACCGCACCTTCGCGAGGTGCAACTTTTTTTTTAGGGGCGTAGCTGTAGGTTGTACAGACAAGTAGTCCCTCCGGAAACCAACTAGGCACTCCGGAAACGCTTGCCGCATGGCTTCAGAGTGCTAGTTGTTTGTGTCTAGCTAATTTTAATCTATTTGTTTCTCTATACTATGTTTAGCGTCTGATTGATTCTTTGGTCGATAGCATTGTTTGTATAATTTTCTGGACCTTCTACCAATTTTGTTTATCCTCTAGCATATGTCCAATGATGGGTTCGCGCATTTAACGGAGTATCTATGTTTTCACAACTTCGTCTCTTTCGTTCTCCCATCAAAATCAAAATCAATCAAAAATTGTATGGTGTACTGAGTCTGTTTCGCCACAGTATTCACACAGGTTATCCGCTGATCTTCCGATCAGGTGTAAAAAGTCACTGAAGCAACCGTGACCGGTTAGGAATTGTCAGTTGGTAACTGACTTCTCCGTGTTCTCGCTTAGTCCATGTATTTATGTCCGGAATTAATAGCCTAGACCACTGTCCTTTCTCCGAATTTGTCCAGCTTTCTTGCCGTTGTTGTAGTAGGCTTGTTCTAGCTTTTTTTCTAGCATATAAGTTGTTTCCCGAATTTTTTATTTCTCCTCTCTTTCGCCAGCAAGTCAATAGGTGTAATGCCCGGGATAACTATTGCTGCCTCTCCGAACACAGTGCGATATGCACTGCACACCCTCAATGCAATCTTCCTTTGGACGGATGCTATTTTATCCAGGTTGGTCCTTGTTTCCAATTTATTTGCCCACAATTTGTGAACCATATAGCATTGCTGATTGCGCTACAGTGCCCAGTAACTTGCGTTTAGAGTTTTTGGCTCCTCCTACGTTTGGAAATATTCGCTCCATTGCTGCGAGTTTTCAGACCTTTTCCTGCAGCCTCCGTAAGGTGTGCAGCGAATGTTAGCCCTTTATCAATTATAATACCCAGGTATTTATGGCTATTTCTGTGCTTACTACTTTAAATTTTGTTGGTCTTAGTTTTCTTTGTCCTGTCAGTAGCACTGCCTCCGTTTTCTCGGGCGCAAATTTTAGCTTCTTAGTCACAATCCACTGTGATATTATGCCGATTACACGATTTGCTGTACTCATTATTGCTTGTTCGGTTTTGGCAGTTACAAGCGCGAGGTCGTCTGCGAATCCAATTAATGTAGCGCCTTTCGGCAGTTTCATTCTTAGGATGCCGTCGTATAAGAGATTCCACAGTGTAGGACTCAATATAGAGCCCTGAGGAATCACACAACTTACTTCTATTTCGACTGTCTCATTTTGGGCTTGCAGCACTAATTTCCTGTTGGTTTGGAAACTTTTTATCATCTGTAACAGATACGGAGCTATACGTCTCTTTGTTAGTTCACCCATTATTATTTCCTAATTGGCTGTATTCAACGCATTGCGCAAATCAAAAGTTATTAAAGCGCAAATTTTTCTTGTTCTTTTGGTGTCCGTTCTAGCTTTCTCTGCGATCTTTAAAACTGCATCGACTGCATCTATAGTTGACCTGCCTTTTCTAAAACCTACTGCCTGTCGGATAACCCCAGTCCGGCGTCCAGCTCCTTTTTCAGTCTCGTTAGTAGGAGTGTTTCTAGCAATTTTTCTGACACGTCTGGTTTACATAGAGGCCGGTATGACGATGGTTTCTCTTCCTTCTTAATGAGAACTAGTCTTGAACGTTTCCATTTGTCTGGAAAGTTTTTCGTAGTTAGGAGAACGTTCATTACTTCAAGAGTAAACGCAGGGTGATGCAGGGCGATGATATTAATCACTTCTGATGGCACGCCGTCTAGTCCTAGTGCTGTTCCGTTACGTATACGATTTATTGCGTTAACCAATTCCTCTTCGTTGAATAGTGGTGTTTCCATGACTCCGGGTTGTTTCCAAAGGAAGGGCTCCTCGCGTCGGAAAAGAGCTTCAACCACATGAACCTCCATCGTCTTTTGTAGACTTGGTGCTTTGATTTTCAGCTTTTTTTTACAGATGCGGGGCTTTGATTTTCAGCTTTTTTTACAGATTTGTAAGGCGTCTCCCCATATATTGTCAAGATCTTCGCAGAGTTTCTTACAGTCGTCCTGTTTTGATTTGTTTATTAGGTTCGCTAGGTGCACCTGTTTCAACTAAAGGCAGCGGATCTAGAGGAGTAAACCTCGAAGTAAATCCCGCTCATACTTGACCCTCACCGGACAAGCTGTATGAGCACCCGCGCGCGTCGGTTTAGACTAAATGTATCTAGGTGCCGTTTCTAGATACTGCTTAGGGAAGTATTTTATTTTCATCCGACAGCCAACCGCAAACTAGGCTTAAAGTCGGGAGTGTTAGATTCGCGAATTTAAATGTTTAGGGAAATTGTCCGAAACTTTGCTGATAGTGCGCGTTTTTTTTTCTCGAGTGTTAGATTCGCGAAACTTTAAACCCGTAAAAGTTAGGTAGTGATGGAACCCTTCCCTTTGGCTGGTGGATATGGTTGGGGGAGCGGCGCAGACTGCAGGAAGTACCTGTTGGACAGGGAAGCCGCCTGGTCCGCAGGACTTCAGAAGAGTGGGGGCTCCACTGCACAAAGGTAGGCCACCATTAGAGATGACTCCAAGACGCAAGTAGTAAGTGATTTTCTGATTACGTGGTCGGGAAGTTCGCGAAAGTGTCCATCCATGCTTGAAATGAGAAGATTTCAAGTATCCGTCCGAAAACCGCGAGAAAAATAAATGGACGTTTGGACGATTTGAGTGGTTTAAGATTGACTTTTGCTTCATATTCAAATTAATAATTTGTGTTGCAAACACAAATTAAATTTAAATTAGTGGTGTACACCGGCCGCATATTCTCAAATCGTTTTTAAATATATTAAGTCAGTCAAGAAAAGCACTCAAAGCCAGACGGGCATCGTCGATATTTTATTTACGAAAAGTCTTGAAAATATGTTTCTAACGTAAATGTATTTTCATGCTTCAACCCTTGAATAAAGCACTGCATTTCGCTGCAGAAACCGAAAATCCGGATTTTCGGCGCGTGTGGCATTATAATAAGACGGTAAGTAAATAAGTAAAGGCATCCCGAATATGCAAAGATCACATTTATAAACTTAAACTGTAAAACCCAGGGCCAGGATAACCAAACTGGCCCTTTAACTACTAATCAATATGTTTCTATTTCTTCTGTTTCAGGGCGGGTGCTTAGGTAAGCATACCAGGCACACACACACTAAATGCGAACATAAAGCCTCAAGCCTGAGTGTTGCAAAGACCGCGTGTCAGTGGTCTTCACCACCCCTTCGCGAGGTGCAACTTTTTTTTTTTAGGGGAGTAGCTGTAGGTTGTACAGACAAGTGGTCCCCCCGGAAACCAACTAGGCACTCCGGAAATGCTTGTCGCGTAGCTTCAGAATGCAAGTTGTTTGTGTCTAGCTAATTTTAATTTTTTTGTTTCTCTATATTATGTCAAGCGTCTGATTCTTTGGTCGAAAGTATTGTTTGTATAAATTTCTGTACCCTCTCAGAATTTTGTTCATCCTCTAGCATATATCCAATGATGGTTCGTGCATTTAATGGAATATCTATGTTTTAACACCTTTGTCCGTTTCGTTCTCCCATCTATAACAATCAAAAATTGTGTGGTGTACTGAGTATGTTTAGCCACAGTATTCATACAGGCTATCTGCCGCTCTTCAGATCAGGTGTAAAAAGTCACTGAAGCAACCGTGACTGGTTAGGAATTGTGTCAGTTGGTAACTGACTTCTCCGTGTTCTCGCTTAGTTCATGTATTTATGTCTGGAATTAATAGCCTAGTCCACTGTCCTTTTTCCGTATTTGTCCATCTTTCTTGCCATTGTTGTAGTAGGCTTGTTCTTGCTTTCTTTCTAGCATATAAGTTGTTTCCCGATTTTTTTATTTCTCTCCTCTCTTTCGCCAGCAAATCAATAGGTGCAATATCCGCGTTAACTATTGCTGCCTTTCCGGAGACAGTATGATATGCACTGCACACGCTCAATACAATCTTCCATTGGACGGATGCTATTTTATCCAGGTTGGTCCTTGTTTCCAATTTTTTTGCCCACAATGGTGCACCATATAGCATTGCTGATTGCACTACAGTGCCCAGTAACTTGCGTTTAGAGTTTCTGGCTCCTCATACGTTTGGCAATATTTGTTCCATTGCTGCGAGACTATTTAGACCTTTTCCTGCAGCCTCAGTAAGGTGTGCAGCGAAAGTTAGCCCTTTATCGATTATAATACCCTGGTATTTATGACTATTTCTGTGCTTCCTACTTTAAATTTTATTGGTCTTAGATTTCTTTGCCCTGTCAGTAGCACTGCTTCCGTTTTCTCGTGCGCCAATTTTAGATTCTTAGTCACAATCCACCGTGATACTCTGCCTATTACACGATTTGCTGTACTCATTATTGGTTGTTCGGTTTTGCAGGTTACAACAAGCGCCAAGTCGTCTGCGAATCCAATTAATGTGGCGCCCTCCGGCAGTTTAGATCTTAGGATACCGTCGTATAAGAGGTTCCAAAGTGTAGGACCCAATATATAGCCCTATGGAATCACACAACTTACTTCTATGTCGACTGTCTCATTTTGGGCTTGCTGCTCTAATTTCCTGTTGGTTGGGAAACTGTTTATCATCTGTAACAGATACGGTGCTATGTGTCTCTTTGTTAGTTTACCCATTATTATTTCCCAATTGGCTAAATTGTATTAAACGCATTGCGCACATCAAAAGTTATTGAAGCGCAAATTTTTCTTGTACTTTTGGTGCCCGTTCTAGCTTTCTCTGCGATCTTTAAAACTGCATCGACTGCATCTATAGTTGACGTGCCTTTTCTAAAACCTACTGCCTGTCGGATAACCCCAGTGCGGCGTCCAGCTCCTTTTGCAGTCTCGTTAGTAGTAGTGTTTCTAGCAATTTTCTTGACACGTCTGGTTTACATAGAGGCCTGTATGACGATGGTTTCTCTTCCTTCTTAATGAGAACTAGTCTTGAACGTTTCCATTTGTCTGGAAAGTTTTTCGTAGTTAGGAGAACGTTCATTACTTCAATAGTAAACGCAGGGTGATGCTGGGCAATGATCTTAATCACTTCTGATGGCACGCCGTCTAGTCCTAGTCCTGTTCCGTTACTTATACGATTTATTGCGTTAACCAATTCCTCTTCGTTGAATAGTGGTGTTTCCATAATTTCGGGTTGTTTCCAAAGGAAGGGATCCTGGCGTCATTACTTCGGGTTGTTTCCAAAGGAAGGTCTCCTCGCATCGGAAAAGAGCTTCAACCACATGAAGCATTCCCTCCATCGTCTTTTGTAGACTTGGTGCTTTGATTTTCAGCTTTTTTACAGATGCGGGGCTTTGATTTTCAGCTTTTTTTTTACAGATTTGTAAGGCGTCTCACCATATATTATTGTCAAGATCTTCGCAGAGTTTCTTCCAGTGGTCCTTTTTGATTTGTTTATTAGGTTCGCTAGGTGCACCTGTTTCAACTAAAGGCAGCGGATCTAGAGGAGTAAACCTCGAAGTAAATCCCGCTCATACTTGACCCTCACCGGACAAGCTGTATGAGCACCCGCGCGCGTCGGTTTAGACTAAATGTATCTAGGTGCCGTTTCTAGATACTGCTTAGGGAAGTATTTTATTTTCATCCGAAAGCCAACAGCAAACAAGGCTTAAAGTCGGGAGTGTTAGATTCGCGAATTTAAATGTTTAGGGAAATTGTACGAAACTTTGCTAATAGTGCGCGTTTTTTTTTTTGCGAGTGTTAGATTCGCGAAACTTTAAACCCGTAAGAGTTAGGTAGTGATGGAACCCTTCCCTTTGGCTGGTGGATATGGTTGGGGGAGCGGCGCAGACTGCAGGAAGTGCCTGTTGGACAGGGAAGCCGCCTGGTCCGCAGGACTTCAGAAGAGTTCCAAGGCTCCACTGCACAAAGGTAGGCCACCATTAGAGATGACTCCAAGACGCAAGTAGTAAGTGTTTTTCTGATTACGCGGTCGGGAAGTTCGCGAAAGTTTGAATAAATGAAACCAGAAGATTTCAAGTAGCGAAAATCCGTCCGAATACCGCGAGAAAATCAAATGAACGTTTGGACGATTTGAGTGGTTTAAGATTGACTTTTGCTTCTTATTTATGTTAATAATTTGTGTTGTAAATACAAATTACATTCATGTTAGGGGTGCTTATGGAAAGACATAGTCTCAAAGCGTTTTTAACCTAAATATATTAAGTCAGTCAAGAAAACCACTCAAAGCCAGACGGGCATCGTCGATATTTTATTTACGAAAAGTCTTGAAAATATGTTTCTAACGTAAATGTATTTTCATACTTTCAACCCTTTGATGAACCACTGCAATTCGCTGCAGAAACCGAAGATCCGGATTTTCGGCGCGTTTATAATTTAACAATACGCTAAGAAAACTTTATAAACTCTTCTAGAAGACGCTAGATTAAATTTATTTATTTTTACTCATAACAGCACTCATATGCGTGCGATACATATTTCTCAATATGTATCCGCAATTTTACTATTTAGAAATGGCATAAAAGGGTGCAAAACAGAAGAAAATACTATAAAAACTCGTTCGTAAGGTGTTTTTCAGCACTTGTCCATTAGAAAACTCCTCGCCACGCTCGTCGTTTTCCAAAATTAGACGCGTGCTGTAAAATCGCGCTTACTGAACTCGTACTTTAATATACAATTTCGTAGTTACATTATCGTACATATTTGGGGTTAGGTAAAGAATACGGGATTGTTTTTAAACTTAGTGCTGCGGACTTTTTACCTGGTGTAACTGTTGTTAATCGTCTTTGGCACTCTTTAACTAAGATCCGAAAGTAAAAATTAAGTTTATACGTTGGTTTAATAAATATTCTTGTTTTTGTTGAAAACAATTGTTGACATTTTCAAGATGACAGATAGTAGATGCGAACGCAACTAACTCGACGTTGCCACGTTTATTTTTTGTCTATATGCCTGTTTATATGAAAAACTATAGTTCTGGCAATATACAATCTTAAGCGTTGTATTGAAGTTGCATTTATATTGCAACGAATAGCCACGCCAAAAACAGCTACAATGTCTTGAGTTAATTATTTAAGGGTCCTGGATATCCACCAGATTCTTTTTTTTTACTTTTTGTAATAAACAAATTTGTATCTTCAACCAAATAACTGAAGTGTATGACTGGTTACATAACAGAGAATGTAGATACAATAGACCTTTTTACAATTAGTTAAGCACATGCGCATCCGCCAAGTTTGAAAGGCGGGAATATGAAAGTTTCGGGCAAATAATAAGGTTATACGTCAAAAAGTTCTGGCAAAAAAAAGTTCGTGCACAATAAAATTTCTACTATGAAAAGGTTTATTGGGTCATCGTAGCCAAAATTAATTTTGACAACATATAAATAATTTAAATTTTTCTGCGCCACCTGTTTGTGTAAAGTATATACAATATTGGCTTCCAGAAATTATTTGTCTATTATTAACCCTTAACCACCTGCCATACGTCTCACAGATCCTGTTGTATATAAAACCGCGAATATTTATGTATGCGAGGTAGTCAAGGGATAATATTCAAAATATTTTAAGAGATCCCGACTAAACAATTCAAAAATTACTTGAATGTAAATTGATACCATCCGAGTTGGTTAAACCAACGGTCTTTGCTACGCTGTCCTGTATTAGATCGCGAGTTCGCGCTGCCGCGCGTATGTGGTCTTAATTTACCTAATTTACCGGGGTTAAACCAACGGTCCTTGCCATATTGTCCTATATTGGATCGAGAGTTCGCGAATTCTCGATCCAATATGGGACAATGTGACAAGGACCGTTGCTTTACCCCAGTTATATTAGGTTATCCGCCGCGAAGCGGACAGATAAATCAAGACAACATACGCGCGGCAGCGCGAACTCTCGATCCAATATAGGTCAATGTGGCAAGGACCGTTGGTTTAACCCCAAGTTTTGTTGCAGAAGAGTTATAGATTTGGTAGGTTAGCTCATTTATTTTTGCAGATAAACGAAACTTACACGGAAATTTTGTAGAATCATCTTTCAAATCAAATCTATGCAATATATCAAATCTATTTATAATATATCAAATCTAAAATTGTAAAACACGGGTATGGATAGTTCACCTGGCCCTTTAGCTACTAATCGATGTGTTTCTGTTTTTTGTCTCGGGTCGGGTGTGAAGGTGTCATTCCAAGGACACTCAATGCGTATAGAATTGCTCATTTTAAATCGTGTAACCAATACAATCTTTTTTCTACTGATATATGTGAAAATGGCATTTTTTCCACGGCTTACCCTACATGAAAGTGACATTTTTTCATTCTAGAGATGAAAATATTTTCAAATCTAGGAGGAAAATGAGCATTTTTAATTTATGATTTTCTCAATTAAAACACTAAAGTAACCAAATTAACAAAAAGATAAAATTAACATCAAAATAATTTACTTACGGGCTCCGTAAACGTAACCCTAAATGCTCACTAT
The DNA here is from genome assembly GCA_944588485.1 of Phosphuga atrata. NCBI lineage: Eukaryota > Metazoa > Arthropoda > Insecta > Coleoptera > Silphidae > Phosphuga > Phosphuga atrata. Next base: position 9,018,628 of record OX155908.1, on the reverse strand, counting down.
GCCAATGTTATATTTTGATCAACTACAAAACTTATATTACCTTTGTTTGTATAAATCTCTTGAAGTCTGCAGGAGTAGTCGTTCTGCAAATGAGACACCATCTAACCATAATCCTTCCGATGTATCCACTTTTAATTAGTAAAACACAAATTAATTAAACACAACACGCTAAACAAAATTTTTACGTACGTATCAACAATTTTATCGTTGTCATGACAAAAAAAAAACAGGGAACCTTCTCGAAGTGCACCTGTTTCAACAAAAGGTAGCGTATCTAGATTTTCTTGGACTAAGTTTGAAAGCTCTATCATTTAGTTTCGCTAAAATATACAGGCTTGAAATTAAGTGAACTTACGTAGAAAACTACATAGTTTAAATTGTTTTAAGTCTCGTTGCTCTATCTAATCTAGTAATCTATTTATTAAACGATAAACTTGGTTTAATTTTAAGACCGATTTAGATCAGATTTTCTTGAACTAATTTTCAAGCTCCATCATTTAAGTCGTGTGAATTTGCCCCCCGAATTTTCGAAAAATCGAATTGTTTTTAGAGTTCTGGCAAGTTTTCGAATAGTTCTAGAGTTCTTGCTTGAAAATTGCAATAGGTCCGGGGAATTACGGGCAGAAATCGAGAAAAACAATTTGGGGGCCAACTTCACGCAGCCCCCTCTTTTTCAGGAAAAAGAGTTCTGATGTAATATTCCAGTTATTTATATAGAGTTCTAGAGTTCTTAATCGATAATGCATATAGTTCTACTTTTTTTTTCAAAATTTTGTAAATTTTGAAAAATTAAAAAAAAATCTGATAACGGTTTTCGATTGTACTAAGGCAAATAAACAAAAAATGCTTATTAGACATTTTTGTAAAATCAATATTTATAAATTTATTTATAAAAAACTTTCGACGAAGATAAAAAAAAATTACAAGAGTTCTGATAAGAGTTCTGAGTAGCTCCCGGAGAGTTCTAAACAAATAACCAATACAATTTCTTTGTCAAACCAATATTAAAGAAGTTATAAGCAAAAACGAGGTGCTAAATTTTTGAAAATTACAGAATTCCAAAAAAAAATATTTTTCCGTAAGTTCTGTTAAGAGTTCTGGGTAGCCCCTCGAGAGTTCTGAACAAATCTCTTTTATAATTACCACGTCCGACCAATATTAAAGAAGTTATAAACAAAATATAGTTTTTTGAACATAAAAAAATTAAACAAAATATAATAAAATTTTTTTTTCATGAGTTTTGATAAAAGTTCTGAGTAGCCCCCGGAGAGTTCTGAACAAATAACCAATACAATTTCTTTGTCAAACCAATATTAAAGAAGTTATAAGCAAAAACGAGGCGCTAAATTTTTTGAAAATTACAGAATTGGAAAAAAAAAATTTTCCATGAGTTCTGTTAAGAGTTCTGGGTAGCCCCTCGAGAGTTCTGAACAAATCTCTTTTAAAATTTCCTTGTCCGACCAATATTACGGAAGTTATAAGCAAAAACGAGGCGCAAAATTAAAAAAAATTACAGAATTCTAAAAAATGTTTTTTATGAGTTTTGATATGAGTTCTGAATAGCCTCCGGAGAGTTCTGAACAAATAACCTAGACAATTTCAGTGTCAAACCAATATTAAAGTAGTTATAAGCAAAATTGAGGCGCTAATTTTTTGAAAATTTCAGAATGAATTTTTTTAAAAAAAGTTATAAAAGAGATTTGTTCAGAACTCTCGAGAAGCAACCCAGAACTCTTAACAGAACTCATGGAAAAACAAATTTTGAAAAAAAAAATTTTAATTCTGAAAATTTCAAAAAATAGCGCCTCGCTTTTGCTTATAACTACTTTAATATTGGTTTGACACAGAAATTGTATAGGTTATTTGTTCAGAACTCTCAGAACTCATATCAAAACTCACGAAAAACATTTTTTTTTTGGAATTCTGTAATTTTTTTAAATTTTGCGCCTTGTTTTTGCTTATAACTTCTTTAATATTGGTCGGACATGGAGATTATAACAAAGATTTGTTCAGAACTCTCGAGGAGCTACCCAGAACTCTGAACAGAACTCATGGAAAAAAAAATAGTTTCGAATTCTGTAATTTTCAAAAATTTTGCGTCTCGTTTTTGCTTATAACTTCTTTGATATTGGTCGGACATGGTAATTATAAAAGAGATTTGTTCAGAACTCTCGAGGGGCTACCCAGAACTCTGAACAGAACTCATGGAAAAAAAAAATTCGAATTCTGTAATTTTAAAAAAATTTGCGCCTCGTTTTTGCTTATAACTTCTTTAATATTGGTCGGACATGGAGATTATAAAAGAGATTTGTTCAGAACTCTCGAGAGGCTACCCAGAACTATGAACAGAAATCATGGAAAAAAATTGTTTCGAATTCTGTAATTTTCAAAAAATTTGCGCCTCGTTTTTGCTTATAACTTCTTTAATATTGGTCGGACATGGAGATTATAAAAGAGATTTGTTCAGAACTCTCGAAGGGCTACCCAGAACTCTGAACAGAACTCATGGAAAAAAAAATTCGAATTCTGTAATTTTCAAAAAATTTGCGCCTCGTTTTAGCTTATAACTTCTTTAATATTGGTCGGACATGGAGATTATAACAAATATTTGTTCAGAACTCTCGTGGAGCTACCCAGAACTCTGAACAGAACTCGTGGAAAAAAAATAGTTTCGAATTCTGTAATTTTCAAAAATTTTGCGTCTCGTTTTTGCTTATAACTTCTTTGATATTGGTCGGACATGGTAATTATAAAAGAGATTTGTTCAGAACTCTCGAGGGGCTACCCAGAACTATGAACAGAAATCATGGAAAAAAATTGTTTCGAATTCTGTAATTTACAAAAATTTTGCGTTGTTGCGAACTGGTAATTTGGTATGGTGCTGCTCCAGGATCAGGACAATGGATGAATTAATTACACGCAAATATGTCCTTTATATGTAATTAAATACTACTTATCTGCTAATATCTTACAATATGTATAACTAATCGCTAACTTATTACAATAATTACTAACTAACTTAAAAATAATAAATAATAAACAATACACTTAATTCTACGAAACTTATGGTCGAAACCCGGAATTTACTTCAACAAAAATACGGAGGTTCGTCTTCAAAACTCAAATTACTCTCTTGCTAGCTCAATTCTGACTGCCCCTTTTAACTTCCCCTCTACCTCATCACCTCGGTCTTGGTGTGAGTCCTCCTCTAATCTTTATGGAAAATTTCCAAAACTCATAAAACAAAATCCTCTCGGCGTCTGGGCACGATCCCTAAGTTCGAGCGTCTGTCCGCATGATTTAGATAAAGCAGACTAATGGTCCTAAATAAACAAAAACTAATCGGGTGTCCACTTAGTTTTCTTTGCCGACTCGTGAGAAACTGAAATTCTTTGCAACCAAAATCGCGAGATCACAACAGCGTCTCGTTTTTGCTTATAACTTCTTTGATATTGGTCGGACATGGTAATTATAAAAGAGATTTGTTCAGAACTCTCGAGGGGCTACCCAGAACTCTGAACAGAACTCATGGAAAAAAAAAATCGAATTCTGTAATTTTCAAAAAATTTACGCCTCCTTTTTGCTTATAACTTCTTTAATATTGGTCGGACATGGAGATTATAAAAGAGATTTCTTCAGAACTCTCGAGGGGCTACCCAGAACTATGAACAGAAATCATGGAAAAAAATTGTTTCGAATTCTGTAATTTACAAAAATTTTGCGTCTCGTTTTTGCTTATAACTTCTTTGATATTGGTCGGACATGGTAATTATAAAAGAGATTTGTTCTGAACTCTCGAGGGGCTACCCAGAACTCTGAACAGAACTCATGGAAAACAATTTTTTTTCGAATTCTGTAATTTTCAAAAAATTTAGCGCCTCGTTTTTGCTTATAAATTCTTTAATATTGGTTTGACAAAGAAATTGTATTGGTTATTTGTTCAGAACTCTCCGGGGGCTACTCAGAACTCTTATCAAAACTAATAAAAAAAATTTTTTTTCAATTTTTTAATGTTCAAAAAACTTAGCGCCGCATATTTTGTTTATAACTTCTTTAATATTGGTCGGACGTGGTAATTATAAAAGAGATTTGTTCAGAACTCTCAAGGGGCTACCCAGAACTTTAAACAGAACTCATTGAAAAAAATTTTTTTTCGAATTCTGTAATTTTCAAAAATTTTGTGTCTCGTTTTTGCTTATAACTTCTTTAGTATTGGTCGGCCATGGAAATTGTACAAGAGATTTGTATAATTTGAATGAATGGATGAAGCAAAATAGATGTACATAGAGAAAAGTAAAGAAAAGGAAAGTTGAGAAACAAAATATAAAAATCGTTTTATTTCATTGTTGTTATCATTACTATTATTAGTTCATAAATTAATGTGCGTAAATGTGTAAAATACGCCCACATAAATACAAGAACTCTTACTACTACCTAATAATATTACCTAACTATATTTACTACCTAACAGTATTTTAAAGTTACATTTTAAATTACTTCTCAAACAAGGTGAACAATGAAAGCTTTAGGGGTTTTTAATCTAAATCTAGGGGGAATTGAAGTTGGACCTAGAGGGGAAATTCTGTACTAGTTGGCATCACTGACTTAAGGAGCCTACAGACGATCAACATAGTTGATCAACATGGTTGTTGGTGCAAATGCAGGGTTGAATGAAGTGTTTGTTGAACGTCTGTAGGTAGGTTCGATCAAGCCTCAACCATCCAACCTACCTACAAACGTTCAACAAACCCTTCAACACTGCATTTGACCAACCATGTTGGGCGACCATGTTAATCGTCTGTAGGCCCCTTTACGGGCTCCGTAAACATAACCCTAAATGTTCACTATGCCAATGTTATATTTTGATCAATCACAAAACTTATATTACCTTTGTTTGTATAAGTCTTTTGAAGTCAGCGGGAGGACCATGTAACCATAATCCTTCGGATGTATCCAGTTATAATTAGTAAAACACAAATTAATTAAACACAACACGCTAAACAAAATTGTTACGTACGAATCAACAATTTTTTCGTTGTCATGACAAAAAAAAACAGGGAAACCAAGCCTTCTCGAAGTGCACCTGTTTCAACAAAAGTTAGCGTATCTAGATTTTCTTGGACCAAGTTTCAAAGCTCTATCATTTAGTTTCGCTAAACGATACAAACTTGAAATTCAGTGAACTTACTTAAAAAACTACATAGTTTCAAATGTTTTAAATCTCGTTCCTCTATCTAGTCTAGTAGTCTATATATTAAGCGACAAACTTGGTTTAATTTTAACACCGATGTAGATTAGATTTTCTTGGACTAAGTTTCAAAACTCTATCATTTAGTTTCGCTAAAAGATACAAACTTGAAATTCAGTGAACTTACTTAGAAAACTACATAGTTTCAAGTGTTTTAAGCCTCGTTGCTGTATCTAATCTTGTAGTCTATATAATAAGCAATAAACTTACTTTAATTTTAACACCGATTTAGATCAGATTTTCTTGGACTAATTTTCAAAGCTCTAGCATTTAGTTTCCCTAACTCAGTGAACTTAGAAAACTACTAGTTTCAAATGTTTCAAGTCTCGTTGCTCTATCTTATCTAGTAGTCTATATATTAAGCGACAAACTTTAACACCGATTTAGCACAAATTTTCTTGGACTAATTTTCAAAGCTGTTTCATTTAGTTTCGCTAAAAAACTAAGTACACTTACTTAGAAAACTACATACTTTCAAACATTTCAAGTCTCGTTGCTCTATCTAATCTAGTAGTCTATATATTAAGCGACAAACTTGGTTTAATTTGAGCACCGATTTAGATCAGATTTTCTTGGACTAATTTTCAAAGCTCTATCATTTAGTTTCGCTAAAAGCCACAAACTTGAAATTCAGTAAACTTACTTAGAAAACTACATAGTTTCAAATATTTGAACTCTCACTGCTTTATCTAATCTAGTTCTCAATATATTAAGCGACAAAGTTGGTCTAAATTTGAGACTGATTTTTTTGAACGAATTTATTTTCGAGATAGCGTGAAAACAAATGAAACTATTACCCCCGCATTTGGCACAAATTGAAAACAAAAGAGCGCTATAACCAACTCAAGTTTTATTTTTCTTGGAAAATTCGTAGTTTTCAAGTAATAAAGTTTGGAAAATTTGGTCAGAATCTCCGCGGATAAACGAAAATTGATTTTCTCAGCTCGATATCTCAAAAACTATAAACACGTCAAGAAAACCAGAGGCAGGGGCGGTTTGAGAATTTATCTGACTTTAATTTAATATGACTTCGTGGTCGATAGCCTTCTGAATGATAAAGTTGTTTAGGAAAAATGTGGGTAATTGCTCAAATTAATCTTGTTTTTGTGGGGAATTAGCGGTATTAATTGTTGTGGGGTGGAGGGTTGGAGAGGGTGAGTGTGAACCGTTCCTGCGATGATGAAAACCTCGGGAAAAACCAATAAAATTCTCCGGAAAATTTATTGGAAACTGCACAGAAAAAATCGCAGGTTTTTGCCGGTGAGTGTTTTTTTTTTTGGGGATGTAAATATTTTAGGGTTGGCACTAATGTTAAAAATGCATTATGTTTTTTCGCAGTTTCATTAATTATTCGCGAAGGTTTTCCCGGCGGTTTTTTGCGTGGAAAACGCACCCCCGAAAAATACGGCCAAACGAAATATTCGCAAAATATTCGGGTTCACCGACGAGTCTAGTCTAGAGTCGCTCCACTAACCACCCCTAAAACGGTTCAATTGTTTTCGTTTCGTCGCGGATAATAACTCGGAAACAAATGAAGCTAATAACCCCAATTTTTGCACACGTGTAGACAATTGAACGCTCTAACTACCCCTGTTTTTGTTTTTATTAGGAAATTATTAGTTTGTGAGATATCGAGTTTTGAAATTTAGTTTTCTCTCCAGACAAATTTAGGATAAGTAGTCGCAGTTTCTTAAGGATAACTCAAAAACAAATGAAAATTGCAACCTTAAATTTAGCGCAAATATAAAATAAAAGAACGCTCTAACTACCCCTGCTATTGTTTTTCCTAGGAGATTATTAGTTTGTAAGATATTGAGTTTTGAAATTTAGTTTTAGTTTTTCTTTCCAGACAAATTTGGGGTAGGTAGTCGCAGTTTTTCGAGGATAACTCAAAAACAAATGAAACTAGCACCCTCAAATTTGCCACAAATCTAAAACAGAAGAAAGCTCTAACTACCCCTAGTTTTTTTTCTCATAAGAGATTATTAGTTTGTGAGATATTTAGTTTGGAAATTTAGTTTTAGTTTTTCTTTCCAGACAAATTTGGGGTAGATAGTCGCAGTTTTTTGCGGATAACTCCAAAACAAATGAAACTAGCACCCTCAAATTTAGCACAAATGTAAAACAAAAGAACGCTCTAACTATCCCATTTTTGTTTTTCCTAGGAAATTATTAGTTCGTGAGATAATGAGTTTGAAAATTTAGTTTTAGTTTTTCTTTCCAGACAAATTTAAGATAGGTAGTCGCAGTTTTTCGCGGATAACTCAAAAACAAATGAAACTAGCACCCCAAAATTTTGCACCAATGTAAAACAAAAGAACGCTCTAACCACCCCTACTTTTGTTTTTCCTAGGAGATTATTAGTTTGTAAGATATTGAGTTTGGAAATTTAGTTTTAGTTTTTGTTTCCACACAAATTTGGAATAGATAGTCGCAGTTTTTCGCGGATAACTCAAAAAAAAATGAAACTAGCACCCCAACATTTGGCACAAATGTAAAACAAAAGAACGCTCTAACCACCCCTACTTTTGTTTTTCCTAGGAGATTATTAGTTTGTGAGATATTGAGTTTGGAAATTTAGTTTTAGTTTTTCTTTCCAGACAAATTTGGGGTAGGTAGTCGCAGTTTTTCGCGGATAACTCAAAAACAATTGCTAACACCCTCAAATTTGGTACAAATGTTAAACAAAGGAACGCTCTAACTACCCCTACTTTTGTTTCTCCTAGAAGATTATTAGTTTGTGAGATATTGAGTTTGGAAATTTAGTTTTAGTTTTTCTTTCCAGACAAATTTGGGGTAGATAGTCGCAGTTTTTTGCGGATAACTCAAAAACAAATGAAACTAGCACCCTCAAATTTAGCACAAATGTAAATCAAAAGAACCCTCTAACTACCCCTACTTTTGTTTTTCCTAGGAAATTATTAGTTCGTGAGATATTGGGTTTGAAAATTTAGTTTTAGTTTTTCTTTCCAGACAAATTTAAGATAGGTAGTCGCAGTTTTTCGCGGATCACTCAAAAACAATTGAAACTAACACCCTCAAATTTGGTACAAATGTTAAACAAAAGAACGCTCTAACTAACCCTTCTATTGTTTCTCCTAGGAGATTATTAGTTTGTGAGATATTGAGTTTTGAAATTTAATTTTAGTTTTTCTTTCCAGACAAATTTGTGATAGGTAGTCGCGGTTTTTCGCGGATAACTCAAAAACATTTGAAATAAGCACCCTCAAATTTAGCACAAATGTAAAATAAAAGATAGCTCTAACTACATCCCCTTTTGTTTTTTCTATGAAATTATTAGTTTGTGAGATATTGAGTTTTGAAATTTAGTTTTGGTTTTTCTTTCCAGACAAATTTGGGATAGGTAGTCGCGGTTTTTCGCGGATAACTCAAAAACAAATGAAACTGGCACCCTCAAATTTAGCACAGATGTAAAACAAGAGAGCGCTCTAACTAACCCTGCTTTTGTTTTTCTCATGAGATTATTAGTTTGTGAGATATAGAGTTTGCAAATTTAGTTTTTGTTTTTCTTTCCAGACAAATTTGGGATAGGTAGTCGCAGTTTTTCGCGAATAACTCAGAAACAAATGAATTTAGCACCCCTAAATTTGGCACAAATGTAAAACAAAAGAACGTTCTAACTACCATTACTTTTGTTTTTCCTAGGAGATTATTAGTTTCTGAAATATTGAGTTTGTAAATTTAGTTTTAGTTTTTCTTTCCATACAAATTTGGGATAGGTAGTCGCAGTTTTTCGCGGATAACTCAAAAACAAATGAAACACCTTCAAATTTGGCACAATCGTAAAACAAAAGAACGCTCTAACTACCCCTACTTCTGTTTTTCCTAGAGATTATTAGTTTGTGAGATATTTAGTTTGGAAATTTAGTTTTAGTTTTTCTTTCCAGACAAATTTGGGATAGGTAGTCGCACTTTTTCGCGGATAACTCAAAAACAAATGAAACTAGCACTATTAAATTTAGCACAAATGTAAAACAAAAGAACGCTCTAACTACCCCTACTTTTGTTTTTCCTAGGAGATTATTAGTTTGTGAGATATTGAGTTTGGAAATTTAGTTTTAGTTTTTCTTTCCAGACAAATTTGGGATAGGTAGTCGCAGTTTTTCGCGGATAACTCAAAAACAAATGAAACCAGCACCCTCAAATTTGGCACAAATGTAAAACAGAAGAAAGCTCTAACTACCCCTAGTTTTGTTTTTCATAAGACATTATTAGTTTGTGAGATATTGAGTTTGGAAATTTAGTTTTAGTTTTTCTTTCCAGACAAATTTGGGATAGGTAGTCGCAGTTTTTCGCGGATAACTCAAAAACAAATGAAACTAACACCCTCAAATTTAGCACAAATGTAAAACAGAAGAAAGCTCTAACTACCCCTAGTTTTGTTTTTCATAAGAGATTATTAGTTTGTGAGATATTGAGTTTTGAAATTTAGTTTTAGTTTTTCTCTCCAAACAAATTTGGGATAGGTAGTCGCGGTTTTTCGCGGATAACTCAAAAACAAATGAAACTGGCACCCTCAAATTTAGCACAGATGTAAAACAAGAGAGCGCTCTAACTAACCCTGCTTTTGTTTTTCTCATGAGATTATTAGTTTGTGAGATATAGAGTTTGCAAATTTAGTTTTTGTTTTTCTTTCCAGACAAATTTGGGATAGGTAGTCGCAGTTTTTCGCGAATAACTCAGAAACAAATGAATTTAGCACCCCTAAATTTGGCACAAATGTAAAACAAAAGAACGTTCTAACTACCATTACTTTTGTTTTTCCTAGGAGATTATTAGTTTCTGAAATATTGAGTTTGTAAATTTAGTTTTAGTTTTTCTTTCCATACAAATTTGGGATAGGTAGTCGCAGTTTTTCGCGGATAACTCAAAAACAAATGAAACACCTTCAAATTTGGCACAATCGTAAAACAAAAGAACGCTCTAACTACCCCTACTTCTGTTTTTCCTAGAGATTATTAGTTTGTGAGATATTGAGTTTGGAAATTTAGTTTTAGTTTTTCTTTCCAGACAAATTTGGGATAGGTAGTCGCACTTTTTCGCGGATAACTCAAAAACAAATGAAACTAGCACTATTAAATTTAGCACAAATGTAAAACAAAAGAACGCTCTAACTACCCCTACTTTTGTTTTTCCTAGGAGATTATTAGTTTGTGAGATATTGAGTTTGGAAATTTAGTTTTAGTTTTTCTTTCCAGACAAATTTGGGATAGGTAGTCGCAGTTTTTCGCGGATAACTCAAAAACAAATGAAACTAGCACCCTCAAATTTGGCACAAATGTTAAACAAAAGAACCCTATAACTACCGCTACTTTTGTTTTTCATAGGAGATTATTAGTTTGTGAGATATTGAGTTTAGAAATTTAGTTTTGGTTTTTCTTTCCAGACAAATTTGGGATAGGTAGTCGCAGTTTTTCGCGGATAACTAAAAAACAAATTAAACTAGCACCCACAAATTTTGGCACAAATGTAAAACAAAAGAACACTCTAACTACCCCTGCTTTTGTTTTTCCTAGGAGATTATTAGTTTGTGAGATATTGAGTTTAGAAATTTAGTTTTGGTTTTTCTTTCCATACAAATTTGGGATAGGTAATTGCGGTTTTTCGGGGATAACTCAAAAACATATGAAGCTAGCACCCTCAAATTTAGCACAGATGTAAAACAAGAGAGCGCTCTAACTAACCCTACTTTTGTTTTTCATAGGAGATTATTAGTTTGTGAGATATTGAGTTTGGAAATTTAGTTTTCGTTTTTCTTTCCAGACAAATTTGTGGTAGGTCGTCGCAGTTTTTCGCGGATAACTTAAGAACAAATGAAACTAGCACCCTCAAATTTGGCACAATTGTAAAACAGAAGAAAGCTCTAACTACCCCTAGTTTAGTTTTTCATAAGGGATTATTAGTTTGTGAGATATTGAGTTTGGAAATTTAGTTTTTCTTTCCAGACAAATTTGGGGTAGGTAGTCGCAGTTTTTCGCAGATAACTCAAAAACAAATGAAACTAGCACACTAAAATTTGGCACAAATCTAAAACAAAAGAACGCTGTAGCTACCCCTGCTTTTGTTTTTCATAGGAGATTATTAGTTTGCGAGATATTGAGTTTGGAAATTTAGTTTTAGTTTTTCTTTCCAGACAAATTTGTGGTAGGTCGTCGCAGTTTTTCGCGGATAACTCAAAAACAAATGAAACTAGCTCCCTCAAATTTAGCACAGATGTAAAACAAGAGAGCGCTATAACTAACCCTACTTTTGTTTTTCCTAGGAGATTATTAGTTTGTGAGATATTGAGTTTGCAAATTTAGTTTTAGTTTTTCTTTCCAGCCAAATTTGGGGTAGGTAGTCGCAGTTTTTCGCGGATAACTCAAAAACAAATGAAACTAGCACCCTCAAATTTAGCACAGATGTAAAACAAGAGAGCGCTTTAACTAACCCGCCTTTTGTTTTTCCTAGGAGATTATTAGTTTGTGAGATATTGAGTTTGGAAATTTTAGTTTTAGTTTTTCTTTCCAGACAAATTTGGGATAGGTAGTCGCAGTTTTTCGCGGATAACTCAAAAACAAATGAAACTAGCACCCTCAAATTTGGCACAAATGTAAAACAGAAGAAAGCTCTAACTACCCCTAGTTTTGTTTTTCATAAGAGATTATTAGTTTGTGAGATATTGAGTTTGGAAATTTAGTTTTAGTTTTCCTTTCCAGACAAATTTGGGATAGGTAGTCGCAGTTTTTCGCGCATAACTCAAAAACAAATTAAACTAGCACCCTTAAATTTAGCACAAATATAAAACAAAAGAACGCTCTAACTACCCCTATTTTTGTTTTTCCTAGGAGATTATTAGTTTGCGCGATATTGAGTTCGGAAATTTAGTTTTAGTTTTTCTTTTCAGACAAATTTGGGATAGGTAGTCGCAGTTTTTCGCGCATAACTCAAAAACAAAAGAAACTAGCAACCTTAAATTTAGCGCAAATCTAAAACAAAAGAAGGCTGTAGCTACCCCTACTTTTGTTTTTCCTAGGAGATTATTAGTTTGTGAGATATTGAGTTTTGAAATTTAGTTTTAGTTTTTCTATCAAGACAAATTTAGGATAGGTAGTCGCAGTTTTTCGCGGATAACTCAAAAACAAATGAAACTAGCATCCTCAAATTTGGCACAAATATAAAACAAAAGAACGCCCCTATTTTTGTTTTTCCTAGTAAATGATTAGTTCTTGAGATATCGAGCATTGAAAATCAGTTTTAGTTTTTCTTCTGGCACAAGTATGGGGTAGGTTCCTCTCAAATTACTAAGAAACAAATGAAGTTACAACCCCTAAATTTGACTCATCCATAGAACCAAAGCCGGCTCTAACCACCCCCATTGCCAAAATTAAAACATCCTGCGCCAAACCGAATTTGTTCTTGCGTCCGTCTGCCATATGCAATTTGTCGGGGGTTTTGCACTTCCGTTTGAAGTTGCCGATTCCATATTTAATGAATCCTCCCTTTGTGCGAAACACGTGCGCAACAACATCCCTCGCTCAGACGTCGCAAATTCGATTCGCCGATCACAAAGGTAATTTTTTACGTTTTTTATTCTGTCGCGAATTTAAGGGTTGAAACGCAACGCCGCGAAACGGATACATCCAAGGGTCGCTTTTCCCTTTGCGAATTTTATTTTACTCCCCAACTTCTGCAACAAAGATCAAATTTCATCCAAAAAAACATCACAAACTAAGCGAGTGCGAAAATTAAAACTGCAACCGCTAATTCCCAATTGAATTCTGAATAACACACCGCCGAATATTTGCGAATCGCGCGAAAAATAACAAAGTTATAACGGGTTAAACTTTAGGGGTAGTTTTCCACATTGCTAGCAATAATTTAAAAACTGGTGGAGATATTAAGATATTTTTTTAAGGATACTTATCTGGACTAGTTTCTGCTTGTAATGAGTCCAAATTTGTTTGTCTGCCGTTTTTAGCAACGACGCCACCGACGCTTAAACCGACGCTTGTAAAAACACATTTTCGTTTTGGAGGTGTCCTTAGTTTTTTCAAGATTTCTGCCAAAGTATTAAGACTAGGACTATATAGTTTTCAAGGTTTTATAGCAGGGTAGATACGGAAGAACATTTATTTGGATAGTTTTTTTGTTAGAAGTTCGATAGCCTTAGTATAGTAAATTTAGTTTTTGTTTGCAAAAACACGTTTTGTTTAGGATGCTTTGTTGTTAGGATGTTTTGTTTGTTTTTTCAAGATATTTGCTGAAATATTAAGACTAGAACTTTATAGTTTATAGCATTGTACAGCAGGATAGTTTACAAACTAAAACCTATTGGACTATTTTTAGCTACAACCCTTAACAAAATCACCACAGCCATGCAAACTTGAAAGTTACCTATTTCAATCTTGTAATCGATGCTTGAAGCTGATTCTTAGCATTTTCAACAATAACTCGCGCAATTTTAGGGGTAGGAAAGATTAGGAAACTGTTTCTTAAAGAAAAATCTTCAGTGAAAAATAAATTATTAAGACATTTTCTCGTAGTTTTAAAAATAAAGGAGCTATTTTAAAAATAAGGGAGAATTTTTAATTTTGGAGGTGTCCTCAGTTTTTTCAAGATTTCTGCCGAAGTATTAAGACTAGAACTATATAGTTTACGCGATTTTATAGCAGGGTAGATACGGAAGAAAATTTATTTCGACAATTTTTTTGTGAGAAGTTCGATAGCCTTAGTATAGTTCAATGCAATTGAAGTTTAGTTTGTGTTTGCAAAAACGCATTTTGTTGCCTCTTTGGTTTTCTCAAGATATTTGCTGAAATATTAAGACTAGAACTATATAGTTTATAGCATTGTACAGCACGATAGTTTAAAAACTAAAAACTATTGGACTATTTTTAGCTACAACCCTTAACAAAATCACCACAGCCATGCAAACTGAGAAGTTATTTGTTTCAATTCTCGGCTCAAGCTGTTTCATAGCGTTTTCATCAATATCTCGCGCAATTTTAGGGGTAGGAAAGATTAGTAAACTGTTTTTTAAAGAAAAATCTTCACTGAAAAATAAATTATTAAGACATTTTCTCGTAGTTTTAAAAATAAAGAAGCTGTTTTAAAAATAAGGGAGAATTTTTAATTTTGGAGGTGTCCTCAGTTTTTTCAAGATTTCTGCCGAAGTATTAGGACTAGAACTGTATAGTTTACGCGATTTTATAGCAGGGTAGATACGGAAGAAAATTTATTTCGACAGTTTTTTTGTGAGAAGTTCGATAGCCTTAGTATAGTGCAATGAAATTGAAATTTAGTTTGTGTTTGCAAAAACACGTTTCGTATGCGATGCCTCGTTGGTTTTCTCAAGATATTTGCTGAAATATTAAGACTAGAACTATATAGTTTATAGCATTGTACAGCAGGATGGTTTACAAACTAAAAACTATTGGACTATTTTTACCTGCAACCCTTAACAAAATCACCACAGCCATGCAAACTGAAAAGTTATTTGTTTCAATTTTGTAATCAATTTTATTCAAGCTGTTTCATAGCGTTTTCATCAATATCTCGCGCAATTTTAAGGGTAGGAAAGTTTAGTTAACTGTTTTTTAAAGAAAAATCTTCAGTGAAAAATAAATTATTAAGACATTTTCTCGTAGTTTTTAAAATAAAGGAGCTATTTTAAAAATATGGGAGAATTTTTAATTTTAGAGGTGTCCTCAGTTTTTTTAAGATTTCTGCCGAAGTATTAAAACTAGAACTATATAGTTTACCCGATTTTATAGCAGGGTAGATACAGAAGAAAATTTACTTTGACAGTTTTTTTGTGAGAAGTTCGATAGCCTTAGTATAGCTCAATGAAATTGAAGTTTAGTTTGTGTTTTCAAAAACACGTTTTGTTGCCTCTTTGGTTTTCTCAAGATATTTGCTGAAATATTAAGACTAGAACTATATAGTTTATAGCATTGTACAGCAGGATAGTTTACAAACTAAAAACTATTCGACTATTTTTACCTACAACCCTTAACAAAATCACCACAGCCATGCAAACTTTAAAGTTACTTGTTTCAATTTTGTAATGACATTTTATTGAAGCTGATTCTTAGCGTTTTCAACAATATCTCGCGCAATTTTAAGGGTAGGAAAAATTAGTAAACTGTTTCTTAAAGAAAAATCTTTAATGAAAAATAAATTATTAAGACATCTTCTCGTAGTTTTAAAAATAAAGGAGCTATTTTAAAAATAAGGGAGAATTTTTAATTTTAGAGGTGTTCTCAGTTTTTTTAAGATTTCTGCCGAAGTATTAAAACTAGAACTATATAGTTTACGCGATTTTATAGCAGGGTAGATACGGAAGAAAATTTATTTCGACAGTTTTTTTGTGAGAAGTTCGATAGCCTTAGTATAGTTGAATGAAATTGAAGTTTAGTTTGTGTTTGCAAAAACACGTTTTGTTGCCTCTTTGGTTTTCTCAAGATATTTGCTGAAATATTAAGACTAGAACTATATAGTTTATAGCATTGTACAACAGGATAGTTTAAAAACTAAAACCTATTGGACTATTTTTAGCTACAAGCCTTAACAAAATCACCACAGCCATGCAAACTGAAAAGTTATTTGTTTCAATTCTCGGCTCAAGCTGTTTCATAGCGTTTTCATCAATATCTCACGCAATTTTAAGGGTAGGAAAAATTAGTAAACTGTTTCTTAAAGAAAAATCTTCAGTGAAAAATAAATTATTGAGACATTTTCTCGTAGTTTTAAAAATAAAGGAGCCATTTTAAAAATAAGGGAGAATTTTTAATTTTGGAGGTGTCTCAGTTTTTTCAAGATTTCTGCCGAAGTATTAAGACTAGAACTGTATAGTTTACGCGATTTTATAGCAGGGTAGATACGGAAGAAAATTTATTTCGACAGTTTTTTTGTGAGAAGTTCGATAGCCTTAGTATAGTTGAATGAAATTGAAGTTTAGTTTGTGTTTGCAAAAACACGTTTTGTTGCCTCTTTGGTTTTCTCAAGATATTTGCTGAAATATTAAGACTAGAACTATATAGTTTATAGCATTATACAGCAGGATAGTTTAAAAACTAAAAACTATTGGACTATTTTTACCTACAACCCTTAACAAAATCACCACAGCCATGCAAACTTTAAAGTTACTTGTTTCAATTTTGTAAGGACATTTTATTGAAGCTAATTCTTAGCGTTTTCAACTATAACTCGCGAAATTTTAGGGGTAGGAAAGATTAGTAAACTGTTTTTAAAAGAAAAATCTTCAATGAAAAATAAATTATTAAGACATTTTCTTGTAGTTTAAAAAATAAGGGAGCTATTTGCTTGCAAAGTTAAAATATGTTTTTTTGGCGGCGTTGGGTTTGTGAATCGATTGTGGTGAGATTACGCGAGGTAAATTAATTTTGCAAGTGGATTTAGATCCAGAAGATATCGAGCTTTAAGACGTTGTTTAAAGTTATGTAGAATTTTACCGTTTCGGGGTGGTTATTGTTGTGGCAAGTTTATGTTTGTGAAACCGGGCAATAAATCAGAGGATTTCTGGGGGGAAATAATAATTCCGTAATATAGTAACCTAATCGTTTAACCGCAGAGCGGAAAGGGTGAAACATTTGTCGGGGGTTGAAGCCATCAATGGGTCGTTTCGTCGGCGATTTTCACTAACTTTTATTGATACGTAATTTACGGCCAATAAAGGCGATATCGACGGGAAATTCTTTCATCCCTTATTCCTTCCCCGGTCCTTTTTCATTTTATTCCCGGCTGCGATGTATCTTAATACGGGAACATGCAGACTCAAGAAAAAACTCGCCCGGTTTACGACGTAATACAAGGGCGGAATTTCCATCCCTCCGGTGAAAAATTATATTTTCTTCGGGTTTTATTGCAAATCGACACGAGCACTCGACAAGTTTACAACGCGCATTTGCGACGGACGTAGCCACGCTTAATATTCAACCCTTAACAAATATCAATACTAATAATAATAAAAGCACCCTTTTCAAGTCCAAAACATGTTTTTTCCTTGAATTCCGTTGGAAAACAACCCCAAACTCGTCAATAAATCAAGAGGCTAGAAAAAAAAACAAATTTCATATTCACTTGTCAATAACAAGGTTATGCAACACTACACACAAAAACTCTTCAAATATTTTTGGTTTATTATTCAATCTGCTATAAAATCCTACAAACTATATAATCCTAGCATTAATACTTCGACAGTTATCTTCAAGGTACTAAAGGGATCTCCAAAAGTAAAACCGATGGAATCTTGTTTTTGTGACATTTTAAGCGTCAGCAGCCTCGGTAATCAAGGCAACAGAAACACAATTTTAGACTTATTAGACTAAGTGATTAGTGCAGATTATAATTCTGGAAAAATTGTCTGAAAACCTCCACTAGTTCTTGAGTTATTACTAGAAATGTGGAAACACGCACTAAAAACTACCCTTGAGTTTGTTAGGCAATAACTAGGCTATGGTCCAATATTTTTCAATAAATTAACTTTGGTGCCTTTTATACATTATTTAGCTTCAATTAACTGTAATTAGTTTGTTAGTTTTAAGGCTAGTTTAGTAAACATAGTCTACTAAGTCTCTTACCATTTCCTAGGGCACAAAGCGAGTTTGATCCATGAACCCTTGTCGATTTTCGCAAATATCTCACTTATTTTCGCGAGTTTTCCAAAAATTCAAACGGCACCTTAAAACTACATCCCTTATCTTCCGAAACGCTTCCTAAGTTTTTCAATTTAGTCACCAACAACCCCACTTAACGGACTCAACCCCAACTAGCCCAATTTGCATTCAATCAACCGCACCAAGGCTAGCGGACATCGCACAAAAAAAGCTTGCGAATAAAATTGATTCAGTGTTTATCCCGCTTTAAAATCCTACAAACTATATAGTTCTAGTCTGAATACTTCAACAGGAATCTTGAAGAAACTAAAGTATCTCCAAAACTAAAACCGACGAAATCGTGTTTTTGCAAGCGGCGGTTTAAGCGTCAACAGCGTCGGTAATAAAGACAACAGAAACACAAATTTAGACTTATTAGTCGTAGTGATTAGTGCAGATTCTAATTCTGGAAAAATTGTCTTAAAATCCCCATTAGTTCTTGAGTTATTGCTAGAAATGTTGAAACACGCACTGAAAACTACCCTTGAGTTTGTTAGGCAATAACTACGCTAGGGTCCAATATTTTTCAATAAACTAACTTTGGTTGCTTTTCTACGTTCTTTAGCTTCAATTAACTGTAGTTAGTTTATTAGTTTTAAGGGTAGTTTATTAAACATAGTCTACTAAGTCTCCTACCATTTCCAAAGGCACAAAGCGAGTTTGATCCATGAACCCTCGTCGATTTTGGCAAATATCTCACGTATTTTTGTGAATTTTTTAGAAATTCAAGCAGCACCTTAAAACTGCATCCCTTATCTTCCGAAACGCTTCATCATTTTTTCAATTCACTCACCAACAATCCCACTTAACGGACTCAACCCCAACTAACCAAATCTGCATTCAATCAACCACACCAAGGCTTTCGGACATCCCACAAAAAAGGCTTGCGAATAAAATTGATTCAGTGTTTATCCAGCTTTAAAATGCTTCAAACTATATAGTTCTACCCTTAATACTTCAGCAGGAATCTTGAAGAAAGTAAAGTATCTCCAAAACTAAAACCGACGAAATCGAGTTTTTGCAAGCGTCGGTTTAAGCGTGAACTGTGTCGGTAATAGAGGCAACAGAAACACAGATTTAGACTTATTAGACGTAGTGATTAGTGCAGATTATAATTCTGGAAAAATTGTCTTCACATTCCCAATAGTTCTTGAGGTACTGTTAGAAATGTGGAAACACGCACTGAAAACTACCCTTGAGTTTGTTAGGCAATAACTAGGCTATGGTCCAATATTTTTCAATAAATTAACTTTGGTGCCTTTCCTACATTCTTTAGCTTCAACAAACTGTAATTAGTTTATTAGTTTTAAGGGTAGTTTAGTAAAGATAGTCTACTAAATCTCCTACCATTTCCAAAGCCACAAAGCGAGTTTGATCCACGAATCCTTGTCGATTTTGGCAAATATCTCACGTATTTTCGCGAATTTTCCAAAAATTAAAACAGCGCCTTAAAACTACATCCCTTATCTTCCGAAACGCTTTATAATTTCTTCAATTTAGTCACCGACAACCCCACTTAACGGACTCAACCCCAACTAACCAAATCTGCATTCAATCAACCACACCAAGGCTATCGGACATCCCACAAAAAGAGCTTGCGAATAAAATTGATTCAGTGTTTATCCCGCTTTAAAATTCTACAAACTATATAGTTCTAGCCTTAATACTTCAGCAGGAATCTTGAAGAAACTAAAGTATCTCCAAAACTAAAACCAGCGAAATCGTGTTTTTGCAAGCGTCGGTTTAAGCGTAACAGCGTGGGTAATGAAGGCAACAGAGACACAAGTTTAGACTTATTAGACGCAGTGATTAGTGCAGATTATAATTCTAGAAAAAATGTCTTAAAATCCCTAATAGTTCTTGAGTTATTGCTAGAAATGTGGAAACACGCACTGAAACCTACCCTTGAGTTTGTTAGGCAATAACTAGGCTATCGCGCAATGTTTTTTAATAAGCTAACTTTGGTTACTTTCCTACATTCTTTAGCTTCAATTAACTGTAATTAGTTTATTTGTATTAGGTGTAGTTTAGTAAACATAGTCTAGTGAGTCTCCTTCCATTTCCAAGGGCACAAAGCGAATTAGATCAATGAACCCTTGTCGATTTTCGCAAATATCTCACGTATTTTCGCGAGCTTTCCAAAAATTCAAACAGCACCTTAAAACTGCAACCCTTATCTTCCGAAACGCTTCATAATTTTTTCAATTCACTCACCAACAACTTCACTTAACGGACTCAACTCCAACTAACCACATCTGCATTCAATCAACCACACCAAGGCTATCGGACATCCCACAAAAAAAGCTTGCGAATGAAGTTGATTCAGAGTGTATCCTGCTTTAAAATCCTGCAAACTATATAGTTCTAGCCTTAATACTCCAGCAGGAATCTTGAAGAAACTAAAGTATCTCCAAAACTAAAACTGACGAAATCGTGTTTTTGCAAGCGTCGGTTTAAGCGGCAACAGCGTCGGTAATAAAGGCAACAGAAACACCGATTTAGACTTATTGGAGGTAGTGATTAGTGCTGATTATAATTCTGGAAAAATTGTTTTAAAATCCCCAATAGTTCTTGAGTTATTGCTAGAAATGTGGAAACACGCACTGAAAACTACCCTTGAGTTTGTTAGGCAATAACTAGGCTATGGTCCAATATTTTTCAATAAATTAACTTTGGTGCCTTTTCTACATTCTTTAGCTTCAATTAACTGTAGTTAGTTTATTAGTTTTAAGGGTAGTTTAGAAAACATAGTGTACTAAGTCTCCTACCATTTCCAAGGGCACAAAGCGAGTTTGATCCATGAACCCTTGTCGATTTTCGCAAATATCTCACGTATTTTCACGAGTTTTCCAAAAATTCAAACGGCATCTTAAAACTACATCCCTTATCTTCCGAAGCGGTTCCTAAGTTTTTCAATTTAGTCACCAACAACCCCACTTAACGGAGTCAACCCTAACTAACCAAATTTGCATTCAATCAACCGCACCAAGGCTATCGGACATCGCACAAAAAAAGCTTGCGAATAAAAATGATTGAGTGTTTATCCTGCTTTAAAATCCTTCAAACTATATAGTTCTAGCCTTAATACTCTAGCAGGAATCTTGAAGAGCTAAAGTAGCTCCAAAACAAAAATTGATGAAATCGTGTTTTTGCAAGCGTCGGTTTAAGCGTCAACAGCGTCTGTAATAAAGGCAAACAGAAACACAAATTTAGACTTATTAGACGTAGTGATTAGTGCAGATTCTAATTCTGGAAAAATTGTCTTAAAATCCCCAATAGTTCTTGAGTTATTGCTAGAAATGTGGAAACGCGCACTGAAAACTACCCTTGAGTTTGTTAGGCAATAACTACGCTATGGTCCAATATTTTTCAATAAACTAACTTTGGTTGCTTTTCTACGATCTTTAGCTTCAATTAACTGTAGTTAGTTTATTAGTTTTAAGGGTAGTTTAGTAAACATAGTCTACTAAGTCTCCTACCATTTCCAAAGGCACAAAGCGAGTTTGATCCATGAACCCTCGTCGATTTTGGCAAATATCTCACGTATTTTTGTGAATTTTCTAGAAATTCAAGCAGCACCTTAAAACTGCATCCCTTATCTTCCGAAACGCTTCATCATTTTTTCAATTCACTCACCAACAATCCCACTTAACGGACTCAACCCCAACTAACCAAATCTGCATTCAATCAACCACACCAAGGCTTTCGGACATCCCACAAAAAAGGCTTGCGAATAAAATTGATTCAGTGTTTATCCAGCTTTAAAATGCTTCAAACTATATAGTTCTAGCCTTAATACTTCAGCAGGAATCTTGAAGAAAGTAAAGTATCTCCAAAACTAAAACCGACGAAATCGGGTTTTTGCAAGCGTCGGTTTAAGCGTCAACAGCGTCGGTAATAAAAGAAACTGAATCACAAGTTTAGACTTATTAGACGAAGTGGTTAGTGCAGATTATAATTCTGGAAAAATTGTCTTAAAACCTCCACTAGTTCTTGAGGTATTGCTAGAAATGTTGAAACACGCACTGAAAACTACCCTTAAGTTTGTTAGGCAATAACTAGGCTATGGTCCAATATTTTTCAATAAATTAACTTTGGTGCCTTTCCTACATTCTTTAGCTTCAACAAACTGTAATTAGTTTATTAGTTTTAAGGGTAGTTTAGTAAACATAGTCTAATACATCTCCTACCATTTCCAAAGCCACAAAGCGAGTTTGATCCATGAACTCTTGTCGATTTTTGCAAATATCTCACGTATTTTCGCGAGTTTTCCAAAAATTCAAACAGCACCTTAAAACTACATCCCTTATCTGCCAAAAGGTTTCATAATTTTTTCAATTTAGTCACCCACAACCCCACTTAACGGATTCAACCCCAACTAACCAAATCTGCATTCAATCAACCACACCAAGGCTATCGGACATCCCACAAAAAAGGCTTGCAAATAAAATTGATTCAGTGTTTATCCAGCTTTAAAATGCTACAAACTATATAGTTCTAGCCTTAATACTTCAGCAGGAATCTTGAAGAAAGTAAAGTACCTCCAAAACTAAAATTGACGAAATCGTGTTTTTGCAAACGTCGGTTTAAGCGTCAACAGCGTCGGTAATAAAGGTAACAAAAACACAAGCTTAGACTTATTAGACTTAGTGATTAGTGCTGATTATATTTCTGGAAAAATTGTATTCAAATTCCCATAAGTTCTTGAGTTATTGCTAGAAATGTGGAAACACGCACTGAAAATTACCCTTAAGTTTGTAAGGCAATAACTAGGGTATGGTCCAATATTTTTCAATAAATTAACTTTGGTTCCTTTTCTACATTCTTTAGCTTCAATTAACTGTAATTAGTTTATTAGTTTTAAGGGTAGTTTAGTAAATATAGTCTACTAAGTCTCCTACCATTTCTATAAGCACAAAACGCGTTTGATCCTTGAACCCTTGTCGATTTTTGCAAATATCTCACTTATTTTCGCGAATTTTCCAAAAATTCAAAGAGCACCTTAAAACTGCATCCCTTATCTTCCGAAACGCTTAATCATTTTTTTAATTTAGTCACCAACAACCCCACTTAACGGACTCAACTTGAACCTCCAAAAATTCAAAGAGCACCTTAAAACTGCATCCCTTATCTTCCGAAACGCTTCATCATTTTTTCAATTCATTCACCAACAACCCCACTTAACGGACTCAACCCCAACTAACCAAACCTGCATTCAATCAACCACACCTAGGCTATCGGACATCCCACAAAAAAAACTAGCGAACAAAATTGATTCAGTGTTTATCCTGCTTTAAACTCCTACAAACTATATAGTTCTAGCCTGAATACTTCAGCAGGAATCTTGAATAAACTAAAGTATCTCCAAAACTAAAACCGACCAAATCGTGTTTTTGCAAGCGTCGGTTTAAGCGTCAACAGCGTCGGTATTAAAGGCAACATAAACAAAAACTTTGACTTATTAAACGTAGTGATTAGTGCAGATTATAATTCTGCAAAAATTGTCTTAAAATCCCCAATAGTTCTTGAGTTATTGCTAGAAATGTGGAAACACGCACTGAAAACTACCCTTGAGTTTGTTAGGCAATAACTAGGCTATGGTCCAATATTTTTCAATAAACTAACTTTGGTTGCTTTTCTACATTCTTTAGCTTCAATTAACTGTTGTTGGTTTATTAATTTTAAGGGTAGTTTAGTAAACATAGTCTACTAAGTCTCCTACCATTTCCAAGGGCACAAAGCAAGTTTGATACATGAACCCTTGTCGATTTTCGCAAATATCTCACTTATTTTCGCGAGTTTTCCAAAAATTCAAACAGCACCTTAAAACTGCATCCCTTATCTTCCGAAAAGCTTCATAATTTTTTCAATTCACTCACCAACAACCCCACTTAACGGACTCAACTCCAACTAACCACATCTGCATTCAATCAACTACACCAAGGCTATCGGACATCCCACAAAAAAAGCGAGTAAAATTGATTCAGTGTTTATCCAGCTTTAAAATCCTGCAAACTATATAGTTCTAGCTTTAATACTTCAGCAGGAATCTTTAAGAAAGTAAAGTATCTCCCAAACTAAAACCGACGAAATCGTGTTTTTGCAAGCGTCGGTTTAAACGTCAACAGCGTCGGTAGTAAAGGCAACAGAAACACAAATTTAGACTTATTAGACGTAGTGATTAGTGCTGATTATAGTTCTGGAAAAAATGTCTTAAAATCTCCAATAGTTGTTGAGTTATTGCTAAAAATGTTGAAACACGCACTAAAAACTACCCTTAAGTTTGTTAGACGATTACACGGCTACCGTCCAATATTTTTCAACAAACTAAACGGTGATTGATTCGTTGTTTAACTGTCTAAATGATACTTTGCACTAGATTTATCCACTTAATCCAGTTTGTTCACAATTGTTATTTCAATCCAAATCTACAATCAAATCGGCGCTAATTGACTCAAAGCTTGACTGAAAAGCCTTGTCCACCCCCAATCCCCTAAAAACTTCTATGTTTGTCCATACAACCTCCAACCATCCCCCAACCATATTACTTCTTCAACCCTTGTCTGTCGGTCCGTCTGTTCCACCTGCCGTTTGCCAAATTGAACTAGTTATTTGCTCGAGTTCTGAAAGTTTTTCGCGATTTCGCGGAGGAGGTGCGGGACGCGGGGTGGCAATCGATTGCGAACAAACTTCACATATTGGAATTTGCATTCGGCAGGTGGAAAAACTCCCGTTTAATGAGATTGAATCCGAGGGAACTTTTTTCCCCCAGCAATTTCCACCCTTACAATCAACTAGTTTCCACTCTATCTCCACTCTATCTCAAACTAGTCTAGTAGTCTACTCAATTAAGCTAAGACTAGAAGCATAAAACTTAAATCAATCGACTAGTCTAGTAGTCTACTCAATTAAGCTGAGACTAGAAGCATAAAACTTAAAGCAATCGACTAGTCTAGTAGTCTACTCAATCAAGCTGAGACTAGAAGCATAAAACTTAAATCAATCGACTAGTCTAGTAGTCTACTCAATTAAGCTGAGACTAGAAGCATAAAACTTCAAGCAATCGACTAGTCTAGTAGTCTACTCAATCAAGCTGAGACTAGAAGCATAAAACTTAAATCAATCGACTAGTCTAGTAGTCTACTCAATTAAGCTGAGACTAGAAGCATAAAACTTAAAGCAATCGACTAGTCTAGTAGTCTACTCAATCAAGCTGAGACTAGACGCATAAAACTTAAATCAATCAACTAGTCTTCAGCATCAACTCGAATATCTAGTATTAATTTTTTTAGTATCTGGTGAAACTAGATGAAATTCTCTTTAATTTGATATGCTGCACATAGCCTTATGTGTTGGGAGTGGTGCGCAGTGGAGGGTGGAATCCGGCTGTAATAAATTTCGTGGAAAACAAGCAATCTGTGAAATATTTGCGCCCATAAATCACAATATCCTTGTTTGCGTAACGGGGATTAACGAAATATAAAACAAGGGAGGATCGGGAAATTTAAATCGGGTAGAAGGCTCTAGACAAAATTTGTTGATTGGAAATGTTAGCTTTAATTGTTAATAACTCGTGAACTAGAGGTGGGATGGGAAAAAGGTTTGTGGATTCTTAAACTAGATGAAATTGTCTTGGGATAGCGTGTAAGGAGATTTTGGAAAAGTTTAGTTTGGAAAATGGTTTTCAGCGTAGAATTTGAGGTTGAAAATCCAGATGGAAATTTCCCAAAAAAAAACTTGCTTGCGTTGAAATTCAAACATTAAGAAAACTAGATGAGATTTTTGTAAAAGCTTTGTATATTCTTAAACTAGATGAAATTGTCGTGGAAAAACGTTTAAGATTTTTTTTGGAAAATTTGCATTTTTCGCGCGGAATTTGAGGTTGAAAAACAAGATGGAAAATTTCCCCAAAAAAACTTGCTTTCGTTGAAAGTCAAATATTAGGAAAACTGGCAGAGATTTTTGTAAAAGCTTTATATTTTCTTAAACTAGATGAAATTGTCGTGGAAAAACGTTCAAGATTTTTTTTGGGAAATTTGCTATTTTGGCGAGGAATTTGAGGTTGAAAAACAAGATGAAAAATTTTCCAAAAAAACTTGCTTGCGTTGAAAGTCAAATATTAGGAAAACTAGCAGAGATTTTTGTAAAAGCTTTATATATTCTTAAATTAGATGAAATTGTCTTGGAAAACCGTTTAAGAATTTTTTTGGAAAATTTGCTTTTTTGTGGAGGAATTTGAGGTTGAAAAACAAGATGGAAAAATTTCCCAAAAAAACTTGCTTGCGTTGAAAGTCAAATATTAGGAAAACTAGCAGAGATGTTTGCAAAAGCTTTATATATTCTTAAACTAGATGAAATTTTCTTGGAAAACCGTTTAAGAATTTTTTTGGAAAATTTGCTTTTTGACGAGGAATTTGAGGTTGTAAAACAAGATGGAAAATTTTCCCAAAAAAACTTACTTGCGTTGAAAGTCAAATATTAGGAAAACTAGCAGAGATTTTTGTAAAAGCTTTATATATTCTTAAACTAGATGAAATTGTCTTGGAAAAACATTTAAGAATTTTTTTGGAAAATTTGTTTTTTTCGCGTAGAATTTGAGGTTGAAAAACAAAATGGAAAATTTCCCAAAAGAACTTGCTTGCGTTGAAAGTCAAATATTAGGATAACTAGCAGAAATTTTTGTGAAAGCTTTGTATTTTCTTAAACTAGATGAAATTGTCTTGGAAAACCGTTTAAGATTTTTTTTGGAAAATTAGCTTTTTTGGCAAAGAATTTGGGGTTGAAAAACAAGATGGAAAATTTTCCAAAAAAACTTGCTTGCGTTGAAAGTCAAATATTAATAAAACTTGCAGAGATTTTTTTAAAATCTTTATACATTCTTAAACTAGATAAAATTGTCTTGGAAAAACATTTAAGATTTTTTTTGGAAAATTTGCATTTTTCGCGCGGAATTTGAGGTTGAAAAACAAGATGTAAAATTTCCACAAAAAAAACTTGCTTGCGTTGAAAGTCAAATAATAGAAAAACTAACAGAGATTTTTTTAAAAGCTTTATATATTCTTAAATTAGATGAAATTGTCTTGGAAAAGCGTCTAAGGATTTTTTTGGAAAATTTGCTTTTTTCGCGGGGAATTTGAGGTTGAAATACAAGATGGAAAATTTCCCAACAAAACTTGTTTCCGTTGAAAATCAAATATTAGGAAAACTAGGAGAGATTTTTGTAAAAGCTTTATATATTCTTAAACTAGATGAAATTGTCTTGGAAAAACGTCTAAGATTTTTTTTGGAAAATTTGCTTTTTTGGCGAGGAATTTGAGGTTGAAAAACCAGATGGAAAATTTTCCAAAAAAAACTTGCTTGCGTTGAAAGTCAAATATTAGGAAAACTAGCAGAGATTTTTGTAAAAGCTTTATATATTCTTAAACTAGATGAAATTGTCTTGGAAAAACGTCTAAGATTTTTTTTGGAAAATTTGCTTTTTTGGCGAGGAATTTGAGGTTGAAAAACAAGATGGAAAATTTTCCCAAAAAAACTTGCTTGCGTTGAAAGTCAAATATTAGGAAAACTAGCAGAGATTTTTGTAAAAGCTTTGTATATTCTTAAACTAGATGAAATTGTCTTGGAAAAACATTTAAGACTTTTTTTGGAAAATTTGCATTTTTCGCGCGGAATTTGAGGTTGAAAAACAAGATGGAAAATTTCCCAAAAAAAACTTGCTGGCGTTGAAAGTCAAATATTAGGAAAACTAGCAAAGATTTTTGTAAAAACTTTATATATTCTTAAACTAGATGAAATTGACTTGGAAAAGCGCCTCAGGATTTTTTTGGAAAATTTGATTTTTTCGCGGGGAATTTGAGGTTGTAAAACAAGATGGAAAATTTCCCAAAAAAACTTGCTTACGTTTAAAGTCAAATATTAGGAAAACTAGCAGAGATTTTTGTAAAAGCTTTATATTTTCTTAAACTAGATGAAATTTTCTTGGAAAAACGTCTAAGATTTTTTTGGAAAATTTGCTTTTTTCGCGCAGAATTTGAGGTTGAAAAAGAAGATGGAAAATTTCCCCAAAAAAACTTGCTTACGTTGAAAGTCAAATATTAGGAAAACTAGCAGAGATGTTTGTAAAATTGTTATATTTTCTTAAACTAGATGAAATTGTCTTGGAAAACCGTTTAAGATTTTTTTTGGAAAATTTGCTTTTTTCGCGCGGAATTTGAGGTTGAAAAACAAGATGGAAAATTTCCCAAAAGAACTTGCTTGCGTTGAAAGTCAAATATTAGGATAACTAGCAGAGGTTTTTGTAAAACCTTTGTATATTCTTAAACTAGATGAAATTGTCGTGGAAAAACGTTTAAGAATTTTTTCGGAAAATTTGCTTTTTTCGCGTGGAATTATTTCTAACCCAACCTAACCTAACCTAACTACCTAGATTAAGATTGCGCGAATAAGCTGTTTGAATCTTTCTTAGTCTAATCTAACCTAACCTAACTACCTAGATTAAGACTGCGTGAATTAGCAAATTTAAACTATCTTACTCTAATCTAATCCAACCTAACCTAACTACCTAGATTAAGACTGCGTGAACTAGAAGATTTGAACTATGTTAGTCTAAATCCAAAACTAAGTTATCAAGTTAATCTAGTCTATTAACTAATACTGGTTTATATCTGGATTATACTAGGATTAGTTAGGAATAGATTAGACTAAGTTCGACTAGTCTAGATTAAATAGTTTTGGCGCAGTTAAGAAAACAAGCTTAGTCTACCAAGTTTGGCGAGTCTTAGATTCGTTGCTCTATAGCTAGTTAACTAACATAGTTAGAATTAGTTAATCTACGGTTTTAAGTTCAAAAACCTATATAGATTAAGATAATCCAGTCAGTTTTAATCCAACATGCTTACTAAGTCTATAATTGCAAGATTTGTAAATAAGTGTGAGTGGTCCAAATTGTTTTTGTCTCACCACATTAGTTACTTTGATTCCTCGTGGAATACCTCGCAATTTGGGCTATAAACTAATACTAAAATCACCTTTGTAACATACTAGGATTAGTTGCGGATAGATTGGACTAAGTGCGACTAGTCTATACTACATAGTTTTGGCACAGTTAAGAAAACAAACTTAGTCTACCAAGTTTGATGAGTCTTAGTTTCGTTGCTCTATAGCTAGTTAACTAACATAGTTAGAATTAGTTAATCTACAGTTTTAAGTTCAAAAAACTTTGTAGATTAAGATAATCCAATCAGGTTTAATCCAACTAAGCTACTAGGTCTATAAATGCAAGATTTGTAAATAAGTGTGTGCTCCAAATTGTTATTGTCGCACCACATAAGTTACTATGATTCCTCGTGGAATAACTCACGATTTAGGCTATATACTAATACTAAAATCACTTTCGTAACAAACTAGGATTAGTTACGGAGAGATTGGACTAAGTGCGGCTAGTCTATACTAAATAGTTTTGGCGCAGTTAAGAAAACAAACTTAGTCTACCAAGTTTGGTGAGTCTTAGTTTCGTTGCTCTGTAGCTAGTTAACTAACATAGTTAGAATTAGTTAATCTACGGTTTTTAATTAAAAAAACTATGTAGATTAAGATAATCCAGTCAGTTTTATTCCAACTAGCTTACTAAGTCTATAAATACAAGATTTGTAAATAAGTGTGAGTGGTCCAAATAGTTATTGCCTCACCACATTAGTTACTTTGATTCCTCGTGGAATAACTCACGATTTAGGCTATATACTAATACTAAAATCACTTTTGTAACAAACTAGGATTAGTTACGGATAGATTGGACTAAGTGCGCCTAGTCTAGACTAAATAATTTTGGCACAGTTAAGGAAATAATTGAGGTTGGTCTTGAAAAACAAGACGGAAAATTTTCCAAAAAAGCTTGTTTGCGTTGAAAATCAAATATTAGGAAAACTAGGAGAGATTTTTGTAAAAGCTTAATATATTCTTAAACTAGATGAAATTGTCTTGGAAAAACATTTAAGAATTTTTTTGGAAAATTCGTTTTTTTCGCGTAGAATTTGAGGTTGAAAAACAAAATGGAAAATTTCCCAAAAGAACTTGCTTGCGTTGAAAGTCAAATATTAGGATAACTAGCAGAGATTTTTGTAAAATTGTTATATTTTCTTAAACTAGATGAAATTGTCATGGAAAACCGTTTAAGATTTTTTTTGGAAAATTAGATTTTTTGGCATGGAATTTGAGGTTGAAAAACAAGATGGAAAATTTTCCAAAAAAACTTGCTTGCGTTGAAAGTCAAATATTAGGAAAACTTGCAGAGATTTTTGTAAAATCTTTATATATTCTTAAACTAGATAAAATTGTCTTGGAAAAACGTTTAAGGCTTTTTTTGGAAAATTTGCATTTTTCGCGAGGAATTTGAGGTTGAAAAACAAGATGAAAAATTTTCCAAAAAAACTTGCTTGCGTTGAATGTCAAATAATAGGAAAACTAGCAGAGATTTTTGTAAAAGCTTTATATATTCTTAAACTAGATAAAATTGTCTTGGAAAAACGTTTAAGACTTTTTTTGGAAAATTTGCATTTTTCGCGAGGAATTTGAGGTTGAAAAACAAGATGGAAAAATTTCCCAAAAAACTTGCTTACGTTGAAAGTCAAATATTAGGAAAACTAGCAGAGATTTTTATAAAAGTTTTATATATTCTTAAATTAGATGAAATTGTCTTGGAAAAGCGTCTAAGGATTTTTTTGGAAATTTGCTTTTTTCGCCGGGAATTTGAGGTTGAAAAACAAGATGTAAAATTTCCTCAAAAAAACTTGCTTGCGTTGAAAGTCAATTAATAGGAAAACTAACAGAGATTTTTGTAAAAGCTTTATATATTCTTAAATTAGCTAAAATTGTATTGGAAAAGCGTCTAAGGATTTTTTGGAAAATTTGCTTTTTTCGCGCGGAATTTGAGGTTGAAAAAGAAGATGGAAAATTTCCCAAAAAAACCTGCTTGCGTTGAAAGTCAAATATTAGGAAAACTAGCAGAGATGTTTGTAAAAGCTTTATATTTTCTTAAACTAGATGAAATTGTCGTGGAAAAACGTTTAAGGTTTTTTTTTGGAAAATTTGCTTTTTTTGCGGGGAATTTGAGGTTGAAAAACAAGATGGAAAATTTCCCAAAAAAACTTGCTTGCGTTGAAAATCAAATATTAGGAAAACTAGGCGAGATTTTTATAAAAGCTTTATATATGCTTAAACTAGATGAAATTGTCTTGGAAAAACGTCTAAGATTTTTTTGGAAAATTTGCTTCTTTGGCAAGGAATTTGAGGTTGAAAAACAAGATGGAAAATTTCCCAAAAAACTTGCTTACGTTGAAAATCAAATATTAGAAAACTATTAAGAAAAATTAGAAAAATATTAGAAAATATTTCAAAACTAGAGGAGATTTTTGTAAAAGCTTAATATATTCTTAAACTAGATGAAATTGTCTTGGAAAAACATTTAAGAATTTTTTTGGAAAATTTGCTTTTTTGGGGAGGAATTTGAGGTTGAAAAACAAGATGGAAAAATTTCCCAAAAAACTTGCTTACGTTTAAAGTAAAATATTAGGAAAACTAGCAGAGATGTTTGTAAAATTGTTATATTTTCTTAAACTAGATGAAATTGTCTTGGAAAACCGTTTAAGATTTTTTTTGGAAAATTTGCTTTTTTCGCGCGGAATTTGAGGTTGAAAAACAAGATGGAAAAATTTCCCAAAAAAACTTGCTTACGTTGAAAGTCAAATATTAGGAAAACTAGCAGAGATGTTTGTAAAAGCTTTATATTTTCTTAAACTAGATGAAATTGTCGTGGAAAAACATTTAAGAATTTTTTTGGAAAATTCGTTTTTTTCGCGTTGAATTTGAGGTTGAAAAACAAAATGGAAAATTTCCCAAAAGAACTTGCTTGCGTTGAAAGTCAAATATTAGGATAACTAGCAGAGATTTTTGTAAAAGCTTTGTATATTCTTAAACTAGATGAAATTGTCGTGGAAAAACGTTTAAGAATTTTTTTGGAAAATTTGATTTTTTCGCGTGGAATTTGAGGTTGAAAAACAAGAAGGAAAATTTTCAAAAAAAACTTGTTGTTTGCGTTGAAAATCAAATATTAGGAAAACTAGGAGAGATTTTTGTAAAAGCTTAATATATTCTTAAACTAGATGAAATTGTCTTGGAAAAACATTTGACACTTTTTTTTGGAAAATTTGCATTTTTCAGGAGGAATTTGAGGTTGAAAAACAAGATGGAAAATTTCCCCAAAAAAACTTGTTTGCGTTGAAAATCAAATATTAGGAAAACTAGGAGAGATTTTTGTAAAAGCCTAATATATTCTTAAACTAGATGAAATTGTCTTGGAAAAACATTTAAGAATTTTTTTTGAAAATTTGTTTTTTTGGCGTGGAATTTGAGGTTGAAAAACAAGATCTAAAATTTCCCAAAATAACTTGCTTGCGTTGAAAGTCAAATATTAGGAAAACAAGCAGAGATTTTTGTAAAAGCTATATATTTTCTTAAACTAGATGAAATTGTCTTGGAAAAACATTTAAGAATTTTTTTGGAAAATTTGCTTTTTTCGCGCGGAATTTGAGGTTGAAAAAGAAGATGGAAAATTGCCCAAAAAACTTGCTTGCGTTGAAAGTCAAATATTAGGAAAACTAGCAGAGATGTTTGTAAAATTGTTATATTTTCTTAAACTAGATGAAATTTTCTTGGAAAAACGTCTACGATTTTTTGTGGAAAATTTGCTTTTTTGGCGAGGAATTTGAGGTTGAAAACAAGATGGAAAATTTTCCCAAAAAAACTTGTTTGCGTTGAAAGTCAAATATTAGGAAAACTAGCAGAGATTTTTGTAAAAGCTTTATATATTTTTAAACTAGATGAAATTGTCTTGGAAAAACGTCTAAGATTTTTTTTGGAAAATTTGCTTTTTTGGCAAGGAATTTGAGGTTGAAAAACAAGATGGAAAATTTTCCCAAAAAAACTTGCTTGCGTTGAAAGTCAAATATTAGGAAAACTAGCAGAGATTTTTGTAAAAGCTTTATATATTTTTAAACTAGATGAAATTGTCTTGGAAAAACATTAAAGAATTTTTTAGGAAAATTTGCTTTTTTCGTGTGGAAGTTGAGGTTGAAAAACAAGATGGAATTTCCAGAAAAAAAACTTGCTTGCGTTGAAAGTCAAATATTAGGAAAACTAGCAGAGATGTTTGTAAAATTGTTATATTTTTTTAAACTAGATGAAATTGTCTTGGAAAAACGTCTGAGATTTTTTTTGGAAAATTAGCTTTTTTTGGCAAGGAATTTGAGGTTGAAAAACAAGATGGAAAATTTTCCCAAAAAAACTTGCTTGCGTTGAAAGTCAAATATTAGGAAAACTAGCAGAGATTTTTGTAAAAGCTTTATATATTCTTAAACTAGATGAAATTGTCTTGGAAAAACGTCTAAGATTTTTTTTGGAAAATTAGCTTTTTTTGGCAAGGAATTTGAGGTTGAAAAACAAGATGGAAAATTTTCCCAAAAAAACTTGCTTGCGTTGAAAGTCAAATATTAGGAAAACTAGCAGAGATTTTTGTAAAAGCTTTATATATTCTTAAACTAGATGAAATTGTCTTGGAAAAACGTCTAAGATTTTTTTTGGAAAATTTGCTTTTTTCGTGTGGAAGTTGAGGTTGAAAAACAAGATGGAATTTCCAAAAAAAACTTGCTTGCGTTGAAAGTCAAATATTAGGAAAACTAGCAGAGATTTTTGTAAAAGCTTTATATATTCTTAAACTAGATGAAATTGTCTTGGAAAAACGTCTAAGATTTTTTTTGGAAAATTTGCTTTTTTCGTGTGGAAGTTGAGGTTGAAAAACAAGATGGAATTTCCAAAAAAAACTTGCTTGCGTTGAAAGTCAAATATTAGGAAAACTAGCAGAGATTTTTGTAAAAGCTTTATATATTCTTAAACTAGATGAAATTGTCTTGGAAAAACGTCTAAGATTTTTTTTGGAAAATTTGCTTTTTTCGTGTGGAAGTTGAGGTTGAAAAACAAGATGGAATTTCCAAAAAAAACTTGCTTGCGTTGAAAGTCAAATATTAGGAAAACTAGCAGAGATTTTTGTAAAAGCTTTATATATTCTTAAACTAGATGAAATTGTCTTGGAAAAACGTTCAAGATTTTTTTTGGAAAATTTGCATTTTTCGCGCGGAATTTGAGGTTGAAAAACAAGATGGAAAATTTTCCCAAAAAAACTTGCTTTCGTTGAAAGTCTCAAATATTAGGAAAACTGGCAGAGATTTTTGTAAAAGCTTTATATTTTCTTAAACTAGATGAAATTGTCTCGTGGAAAAACGTGTAAGAATTTTTTTTGAAAATTTGCTATTTTGGCGAGTAATTTTAGGTTGAAAAACAAGATGAAAAAATTTCCAAAAAAACTTGCTTGTGTTGAAAGTCAAATAATAGGAAAACTAGCAGAGATTTTTGTAAAAGTGTTATATTTTCTTAAACTAGATGAAATTGTCTTGGTAAACCGTTTAAGAATTTTATTGGAAAATTTGCTTTTTTGGCGAGGAATTTGAGGTTGAAAAACAAGATGAAAAAATTTCCAAAAAAACTTGCTTGCGTTGAAAGTCAAATATTAGGAAAACTAGCAGTGATTTTTGTAAAAGCTTAATATATTTATAATGGTATTTTCTATTGATTGGGTCGACACAGTCAATTTAAAGCAATCTTGAGTTGCTCTATAAGAAAAGAATTTATTTATGAACAATATTAAACAAATTTTAAAAACAATATTACAAATTCTAATAACAAAATCTTACCTATAAGAAAAGAAACGACAATTAATGTTTTTAATTGTAATGTCGATTACCAATTTTCACTAAACTAGTTTTACAAAATTATAACATAAATAAAATAACAAATAGTATCCGTTGCCTAGGTTATCCGTTGTCCGTTGTCTCGGACTACGGACTACTATGATGCTGTTTTTTAAGCGGAGTAATATTAAACAAAGTTATATTTTTCTTTACATATTCTTAAACTAGATGAAATTGTCTTGGAAAAACCTTTAAGATTTTTTTTGGAAAATTCGCTGTTTTCGCGTAAAATTTAAGGTTGAAAAACAAGATGGAAAATTTCCCAAAAAAAACTTGCTTGCGTTGAAAGTCAAATATTAGGAAAACTAGCAGAGATTTTTGTAAAAGCTTTATATATTCTTAAACTACATGAAATTGTCTTGGAAAAACGTTTAAGAATTGTTTTGGAAAATTTGCTATTTTGGCGAGGAATTTGAGGTTGTTGTCTATCAACCTCAAATTCCTCGAAAAATTTCCCCAAAAAAAACTTGCTTGCGTTAAAACTCAAATATTTAGAAAACTAGAAAAGATTTTTGAAAAAGCTTTATATATTCTTAAACTAGACGAAATTCCCTTGGGAAAACGTTTAAGAAAACTCTAAGAAAAGTTTGCTTTTCACCAGGAAATTCGATAAGAAAATTGATACAGAAAAAAAACTTGAAACAAAAAATACTTGTCTTTAGACATCAATATTTAAAAAACTAAGTACGCTAGGAAAAAAACTAAAACGGTTTCAGATTCCCAGTGGAAAATCCTATAAGACATTTCCACAAATTCAGGAATTTTTTTTTTTCCGATTTTCCATTCAGTTATTAAGAAAAGTTTGACTTACCTACTTTTTCATTCGAGCAATCAAAGTTCAATGTTCTTACCTTGATAACTCAAAAGCCGTTTCACGCTTCCACTTCCGGTTTGAAAATCTGACTTACCTGGCAAATTCTGCAAAGCGAAATGTTGCAAAAGCCGGAAAATTCCAAACGACACAGAAGTTATGAAAGAAAATTGCGCGAAAATTGTTGGGGTTGTTTTTTAACTTTCGGTTGCGATTTCTTGGAAACGGTTGGTTGCAGCAAATTGCGGTTTGCAAATTTGGATTCTTTGGGAAATTCTGAACGGAAAGACGTGGAAAATTCTGCAACTTGAAATTAGTTTCGGATGAAAAACTTGAATTTGCAAAAACAGCAACAAAGCGTTAAGAGAAAATGGTTAGGATTGTTTTTTAAACTTTCGGTTGCGATTTCTTGGAAACGGCTGGTTGTAGCAAATTGCGGTTTGCAAATTTGGATTCTCCAGGAAATTCTCAACGGAAACACGTGGAAATTTCCGCAGCTTGCAATTCGTTTGGGATGAAAAACTTAAATTTGCAAAAACAGCAACAAAGCTTTAAGAGAAAATTGTTGGGATTGTTTTCTAAATTTCGGTTCCGATTTCTTGGAAACGGTTGGTTACAGCAAATTGTTGTTGGCAAATTTGGATTCTCCGGGAAATTCTGAACGGAAAACACGTGGAAAATTCCGCAACTATTTTGGAATAAAAAACTTGAGTTTGCAAAAGCAGCAACAAAGTTGTAAGAGAAAATTATTTTTTAACTTTCGGTTGCGATTTCTTGGAAACGGCTGGTCGCAGCAAATTGCGGTTTGCAAATTTGAATTCTACGAGAAATTCTGAACGGAAAACTTTTGCAAAATTCTGCAACTTGCAATTATTTTGTGCTGAAAAACTTAAATTTGCAAAAACAGCAACAAAGCTTGAAGAGAAAATTGTTGGGATTGTATTTTAAACTTTCGGTTGCGATTTGTTGCAAACGGCTGGTTGTAGCAAATTGCGATTTGCAAATTTGGATTCTTCGGGAAAATCTGAACTCCAAACACGTGGAAAATTCTGCAACTTG
Source organism: Phosphuga atrata (assembly GCA_944588485.1). Lineage (NCBI taxonomy): Eukaryota > Metazoa > Arthropoda > Insecta > Coleoptera > Silphidae > Phosphuga > Phosphuga atrata. The sequence goes on along the minus strand of OX155908.1, from coordinate 8,981,974 downwards.
CAATTAGTTTGGGATGAAAACCTTGAATTTTCAAAAACAGCAACAAAGCTTTAAGAGAAAATTGTTGGGAATGTTTTTTAAACTTTTGGTTGCGATTTCTTGCAAACAGTTGGTCGCAGCAAATTGCGGTTTGCAAATTTGGATTCTCCGAGAAATTCTGAACGGAAAACACGTGGAAAATTCTGCAACTTGCAATTAGTTTGGGATGAAAAACTTGAATTTGCAAAAGCAGCAACAAAGTTTTAAGAGAAAATTGTTGGGATTGTTTTTTAAAGTTTCGGTTGCGATTTCTTGCAAACGGCTAGTTGCAGCAAATTGCGGTTTGCAAATTTGGATTCTCCGGGAAATTCTGAATGGAAAACAAAATTCTTGCAATTAATTTGCGATAGAAAACCTTGAAATCTCTGACGAACAAGATTACTGAATTGTTTTGTTTTCGAACAACGATATCTCGTGAACCGGAAGTCGTAGGTATTTCCGGCTTGAAGATTTGAATTCCTCGCGAAATTCCGATGCGATTTCGACTTTAAAATTGCACGCAAATGTTGAGAATTTTCTGTAAAATGGCGAAAACTTTACATCAAAAGCGCAGAGGAACCGGAAGTGGTAGAGACTTCCGGTTTGAAGTTTTGGATTCTAAAGGGAATTCTAAAGAAGATTTAATTTGTTTATTTTACTAAAACCTCGCAAGTTTTCACCAATTTTAAGAATACTAATTTTGTTTGAGTTTATAGCATGATAATTCAAGAACCGGAAGCGTTGGAAACTTCCGGTTTACAAATTTGAATTCGCAGAGAAATTCTAAGCAAACACAGTTTTTTAAATTTTGCAATGATTTTATAAAAACACTGTAATTTGCTTTAAACTTTACCGCTCGATATTTCAAGAACCGGAAGCGCCATCAACTTCCGGTTTGAAGTTTTGGATACTTTGTGGAACCCTGAAATTAGTTTGATTTCAAACTTGCGCAAAGAATGTGCAGGTGAAGAGTTACGGGGTGAAAATCAGCCATTGGTTTACGAAAATTCTTTCTTTATTGTGATTGGCTGTCGCAAACATAAATAATCCTCTTTATTACAACGTTATCTTTTATACAAATATATATTTACAAATGTTCCACACACCTTTGTTACACCGTTGAAGTGAATCGAGAAAGAAAAAACGTTTAATTAAAAGTTAGGTTAGAAATTAAAAGTTAGGTTAGAAATTAAAAGTTAGGTTAGAAATTAAAAGTTAGGTTAGAAATTAAAAGTTAGGTTAGAAATTAAAAGTTAGGTTAGAAATTAAAAGTTAGGTTAGAAATTAAAAGTTAGGTTAGAAATTAAAAGTTAGGTTAGAAATTAAAAGTTAGGTTAGATTAGGGAAGGAATTAATGGGGGAAATTCGAGGAAATTTTGAAAAATTTCGTGAACAATTTTCGGGGAAATTTTCGTTTGGTTTTCGTCAACTTTAGAGTAAAATCCGGAAAGATGTTGATCAAGAGAGCTGTACCTAGATAAAAACAAAAGACATTCGATGTTTTTCAAAACAAAAAAACCTAGAAAAAACTTGTCCAAAATTGTCCAAAAGCCCAAAAACGAAACTCAAGAATGAAACCACTTTAAGGCAACAAGTTCACCGAGAACGACCGGCTCAGGCAGGTCATTCGTCCCACAGGCAAGTCTGTTTCTGTTCCACGAAGTATGAGAACAAGTGACACTTCCGGCACGTCTTGATGCCGCACCGGTACGTCATCGCCGAGTTCTTCGTCTCCCCCTTGCCCTTGCAGTACTTCAGCCCGCAGGGGTACCAACCCACGCACACCTCCAGCCGGCACTGGCACGACGCCCACACCTTCTTTACCGACGAACAGTCCGGCACCAGCTCGTTCGACGCCGGAAAACGTGAAGACAACAGTGAAGATACCTCCAAACCTGCAAAAACCAAAAATAATACATCAATAACTAAGGCAGCGCCGTTTACAAATTTGGATTCCCAAGATCGGAAACCAAACGGGAAATCGAAATTTAATTTCCGGTTTAGTCACAAATTACAAAAAACCTTGGGTCAGTTAATTCACTCGACAATATCTACTAAACCAAGCGCACTAGATCAAAACTAAAAACAGATTTAGATTCAGCGCAAAATTTGCTTTGCGAAAATTGTGATTGCAATTCCGGTTTTTGGCACAATTCGTGGTTTGAAGCAATTTTCTTCTTGTTATCTTCACTGGTCGATATCTAGAAAACTAATTACGTTAGATTCAAAATTTCACTAGATTTGGATTCAGCGGAAAATTTGCAATATAAACCCGGAAAGAAAGTTGCAAATTTACTTCCGGTTTCTTCGGAAAATAATAAAAAAATCAAGCTTTGAAAAGTTCGTAAATCAACAATTCCGTTATGCGACTTCCGGCAAAGATATCTCCGGAAGCGTTACTCGCAACGACTTCCGGTTTTTAAACTCACTTTCAGAAACTTATACACTATGAGGGGCTTCAAACCGCAAGGCTATCGACCGTGTAGTTCGTAAGTTATACTTAGTTTTTTCTCGAGAAATTTTTGGGGTTGGAAAATAATTGGAGGGAGTTTTCGGGTGCGATATCTCGAGGAGCGGAAATGGTAGAAACTTCCGGTTTTCACTACCATTTTATAAAAATAATAAGGGTTTAAAAAACCTGTAACTAGAAGGCTTTCGCCCAAGTAGTTGTTGAGTAAAAACTAATTCACTGGGCAATATCTACTAAATCAAGTGCACTAGATTAAAACTAAAAACAGATTTAGATTCAGCGCAAAATGTGCTTTGCGAAAATTGTGTTTGCATTTCCGGTTTTTGACACAGTTCGTTGTTTGAAGCAATATTCTTCTTGTTATCTTCACTGGTCGATATCTACAAAACTAATTGCGCTAGATTCAAAATTTCACTAGATTTGGATTCGGCGGAAAATTTGCAATGCCAACCAGGAAAGCAACTTGCAGAGTTACTTCCGGTTTCCTCAGAAACTTTGAAATAGTTAACTAAATCATGTTTTGTATTAAATTTTAAGCTACAACTTAAAAACTAGACGAGACAGACAAACCAACTTATTTTGTCCATTTAGTACACTAAATTACCTAGCAACAAATTGAGATAAGACATCGCCAGCTCTAACACTTCCCGACTTATTTACAAAATAGTTTGCAAGTTTAAAGACATGAGATGGTTTCAGATTTTAAGCTATAACTAAAAAACTAAATTAGACAGACGAACCAAGTTAATTTCTCTATAAACTACAGGAAATTGTCTAAAAACTGATTGAGATTACAAATAGCTACCCCTAATACTTTCCGACTTGCGCTCTAGTAAACTTAGTTCAAGCTTTTAAAAGTTCGTAAAACAACAATTCCGTTCTGCGACTTTCGGCAAAGATATCTCGGGAAGCATTACCCGCAACGACTTCCGGTTTTCATATCCACTTTCAGAAACTTATACACTATGAGGGGCTTCAAACCGAAAGGCTATCGGCCACGCAGTTCCTGAGCTATACTTAGTTTTCTCTCGACAAATTTTTGGGGTTGGAAAATAATTGGAGGGAGTTTTAGGGTGCGATATCTCTGGGAGCGGAAATGTTAGCAACTTCCGGTTTTCACTACCATTTTATAAAAATAATGAAGGTTTAAAAAACCCGTAACTAGAAGGCTTTCGCGCAAGTAGGTGTTGAGCAAAAACTAATTCACTGGTCAATATCTACTAAATCAAGTGCACTAGATTAAAACTAAAAACAGATTTAGATTTAGCGCAAAATGTGCTCTGCGAAAATTGTGTTTGCATTTCCGACTTTTTGGCACAATTCGTTGTCTAAAGCAATATTCTTCTTGTTATCTTCACTGGTCGATATCTAGAAAACTAATTGCGCTAGATTCAAAACTTCAATAGATTTGGATTCAGCGGAAAATTTGCAATGTCAACCCGGAAAGCAAGTCGCAGATTTACTTCCGGTTTTCTCAGATACTTTGAAATAGTTAACTGAATCATGTTTTGTATTAGATTTTAAGTTACAACTTAAAACCTAGACAAGACAGACGAACCAAATTAACTTGTCCATTTAGTAGACTAAAATACCTACCAACAAATTGAGATTAGACATTGCCACCCCTTACACTCCCCGACTTATTTACAAAATAGTTTGCAAGTTTAAAGACTTGAGATGGTTTCTGATTTTGTTCTATAACTAAAAAACTAAATTAGACAGACAAACCAAATTAATTTCTCTATAAACCACAATAAATTGCGTACAAACTGATTGAGATTACAAATAGCTGCTCGTAATACTTTCCGACTTACGCTCTTGTAAACTCAGTTCAAGCTTTTAAAAGTTGGTAAAGCAACAATTCCGGTCTGCGACTTCCGGCAAAGATATCTCGGGAAGCGGTATCCGCAACGCCTTCCGGTTTTCAAAACCGCTTTCAGAAACTTATTCACTATGAGGGGCTTCAAACTGGAAGGCTATCGAACGCGCAGTCCCTGAGCTATACTTAGTTTTCTCTCGACAAATTTTTGGGGTTGGAAAATTATTGGAGGGAGTTTTCGGGTGCGATATCTCGGGGAGCGGAAACGGTAGCAACTTCCGGTTTTCACTACCATTTTCAAGAAACTATGTGGGTTTTAAAATACGTAACTAGAAGGCTATCGTCCAAGTAGTTGTTGAGTTAATCGAGGTTGTTACAAAATTTAAATTGTTTTGTTTTTTTGGCTATAACTTCTTAATTAGAGTAAGTAGCGTAGCTAGATTTGGCTTCGCACTATTCAATTGAATTGACTATAAAGCGGTGAAGACTAAACTACCCTCGTTTAACGACTTTTCAAGTCATTAACGTTTAAAATTGCAGCTGGTAAAACTAAATTTTCTAATTCGACTATGACTTTAAGTGAAGATATCTCGGAAAATATCAATAGAACTGACTTCCGGTTTTCAAATGTTGTTTCCGGTGATTATAGGCTATGACGAACTTCCCACCGGAAGGCTATCGACCGCGTAGTTCAGGATGTATGCTTAGTTTTCTTCCGACAAATTTAGGGATTGTAAAAATTTTCAAAATTGTCTATGACTTTAAGTTAAGATATCTCGGAAAGTTTTAATCGCAACTACTTCCGGTTTTCAAATATGGTTTCAGGTGATTACAGGCTGTGAGGCACTTCCCACCGGAAGGCTATCGACCGCGTAGTTTCTGATTTATGCTTAGTTTTCTCGCGACAAATCTAGGCGTTGTAAAAATTTTTAAAATCGGCTACGACTTTAAGTGAAGATATCTCGGAAAGTATCAATAGCACCAACTTCCGGTTTTCAAATATGGTTTCAGGTGATTACAGGCTGTGAGGAACTTCCCACCGGAAGGCTATCGACCATGTAGTTCCGGATTTATGCTTAGTTTTCGCGCGACAAATCTAGGCGTTGTAAACATTTTCAAAATCGGCTGACTTTAGGTGAAAATATCTCGGAAACTATCTATTGCACCGACTTCCGGTTTTCAAATCTTGTTTCCGGTTATTATAGGCTATGAGCACTTCCCACCGGAAGGCTATTGACCGCGTAGTTCCTGAGCTATACTTAGTTTTCTCGCGACAAATTTAGGGGTGGGTAAAAATGATTGGAGGTAGTTTCCGGGTGGGATATCTCGAGAAACGGAAACGGCACAGACTTCCGGTTTAAACTCCGATTTCAGGAAACGATTAGAGTTTTACAATTTGTAACTAGGAGGCTATCGGCCGGTTAGTTGTAAAAGTTATTTGACTTGTTTTGGTTCTTAGTCTATAACTTGCGAAGTGCACTAGATAGCACAACCAAAATCAGCTTTCAATTAGCTAAGCGAATTGTCTATAAAGCCATGAAGGCTAGAACGCGATAGTGTAACTAGTTTGCGAGTTATTACCACTTCAATTTGTAGCTAGCAAAACCGAAATTTCATTCCACTGCTATATTCATGTTCAAATATCTCGTGAGTTATCATCCCTAGCGACTTTTGGTTTCCAAATTTAGTTCAAGGAGATTAACAGCTATTATGAATTTCAAACCGCAAGGCTATCGGCCTCTTGGTTCCTGAGCTGCGCTTACTTTTCTCCCAACAAATTTAAGGGCTCCAAAGGAGTTAGGGATAGATTCGAGTAAGGTTATTTCCGGAAATATAAACGCTAGAAACCGGTTTCCAATCTCGTTTCAAGTATAGAATAAGGTTTCTGCAAACGTTAAAACTCAGGCTATCGTCCGTTTAGTTTCCGAGTAATTCGAGTTTAAGTTTTGGGTAAGGGTTTTGAGTGAGATAGATTCCAGTAATGTTATTTCCGGAAGTATAAACGTTAGCAACTTCTGATTTATAATTACGTTTCAAGTATAGAATAAGGTTTTTGCAAACGTTAAAACTAAGGCTATCGTCCGTTTAGTTTCCGAGTAATTCGAGTTTAAGTTTTGGGTAAGGGTTTTGAGTGAGATAGATTCCAGTAATGTTATTTCCGGAAGTATAAACGTTAGCAACTTCTGATTTATAATTACGTTTCAAGTATAGAATAAGGTTTTTGCAAACGTTAAAACTAAGGCTATCGTCCGTTTAGTTTCCGAGTAATTCGAGTTTAAGTTTTGGGTAAGGGTTTTGAGTGAGATAGATTCCAGTAATGTTATTTCCGGAAGTATAAACGTTAGCAACTTCTGATTTATAATTACGTTTCAAGTATAGAATAAGGTTTTTGCAAACGTTAAAACTAAGGCTATCGTCCGTTTAGTTTCCGAGTAATTCGAGTTTAAGTTTTGGGTAAGGGTTTTGAGTGAGATAGATTCCAGTAATGTTATTTCCGGAAGTATAAACGTTAGCAACTTCTGATTTATAATTACGTTTCAAGTATAGAATAAGGTTTTTGCAAACGTTAAAACTAAGGCTATCGTCCGTTTACTTTCTGAGTAATTTGAGTTTAAGTGGTGATTGCAGTTATTTGGGTGAGACAGATTCGAGTAAGTTTATTTCCGGAAGTATAAACGTTAGCAACTTCCGGTTTCTAATTCCGTTTCAAGTATGGAATAAGGTTTTTGCAAACGTTAAAACTAAGGCTATCGTCCGTTTAGTTTCAGAGTAATTCGAGTTTAAGTGGTGATTGCAGTTGTTTGGGTGAGACAGATTCGAGTAAGTTTATTTCCGGAAGTATAAACGTTAGCAACTTCCGGTTTCTAATTTCGTTTCAAGTATGGAATAAGGTTTTTGCAAACGTTAAAACTAAGGCTATCGTCCGTTTAGTTTCAGAGTAATTCGAGTTTAGGTGGTGATTGCAGTTGTTTGGGTGAGACAGATTCGAGTAAGTTTATTTCCGGAAGTATAAACGTTAGCAACTTCCTGTTTATAATTTCGTTTCAAGTATAGAATAAGGTTTCTGTAAACGTAAAAACTAAGGCTATCGTCCGTTTAGTTTCCGAGTAATTCGAGTTTAAGTTTTGGGTAAGGGTTTTGGGTGAGATAGATTCCAGTAAGGTTATTTCCGGAAGTATAAACGTTAGCAACTTCCTGTTTATAATTTCGTTTCAAGTATAGAATAAGGTTTTTGCAAACGTTAAAACTAAGGCTATCGCCCGTTTAGTTTCCGAGTAATTCGAGTTTAAGTGGTGATTGCAGTTGTTTGGGTGGGATAGATTCGAGTAAGCTTATTTCCGGAAGTATAAACGTTAGCAACTTCCGGTTTCTAATTTCGTTTCAAGTATAGAATAAGGTTTTCGGTAACGTAAAAGCTAAGGCTATCGTCTGTTTAGTTTCAGAGTAATTCGAGTTTAAGTGGTCCATGCAGTTGTTTGGGTGAGACTGATTCGAGTAAGGTTATTTCCGGAAATACAAATGTTAGCAACTTCCGGTTTCGAATTTCGTTTCAAGTATAGAATAAGGTTTTTGGAAACGTTAAAACTAAGGCTATCGTCCGTTTAGTTTCCGAGTAATTCGAGTTTAATTTTTGGGTAAGGGTTTTGGGTGAGATAGATTCGAGTAAGGTTATTTTCGGAAGTATAAACGTTAGCAACTTCCGGTTTCTAATTTCGTTTCAAGTATGGAATAAGGTTTTTGCAAACGTTAAAACTAAGGCTATCGTCCGTTTAGTTTCAGAGTAATTCGAGTTTAAGTGGTAATTGCAGTTGTTTGGGTGAGACAGATTCGAGTAAGTTTATTTCCGGAAGTATAAACGTTAGCAACTTCCGGTTTCTAATTTCGTTTCAAGTATGGAATAAGGTTTTTGCAAACGTTAAAACTAAGGCTATCGTCCGTTTAGTTTCAGAGTAATTCGAGTTTAAGTGGTGATTGCAGTTGTTTGGGTGAGACATATTCGAGTCAGGTTATTTCCGGAAGTATAAACGTTAGCAACTTCCGGTTACTAATTTCGTTTCAAGTATTGAATAAGGTTTTTGCAAACGTTAAAACTAAGGCTATCGTCCGTTTAGTTTCAGAGTAATTCGAGTTTAAGTGGTGATTGCAGTTGTTTGGGTGAGATAGAGCAAGTTTATTTCCGGAAGTATAAACGTTAGCAACTTCCGGTTTCTAATTTCGTTTCAAATATAGAAGAAGGTTTTCAGAAATCTTAAAACTAAGGCTATCGTCCATTTAGTTTCGGAGTAATTTGAGTTTAAGTGGTGATTGCAGTTATTTGGGTGATATAGATTCGAGTAGGGTTATTTCCGGAAGTATAAACGTTAGCAACTTCCGGATTCTAATTTCGTTTCAAGTAGGCAATAAGGTTTTTGCAAACGTTAAAACTAAGGCCATCGTCCGTTTAGTTTCTGAGTAATTTGAGTTTAAGTGGTGATTGCAGTTATTTGGGTGAGATAGATTCGAGTAAGTTTATTTCCGGAAATACAAACGTTAGCAACTTCCGGTTTCTAATTTCGTTTCATGTATAGAATAAGGTTTTTACAAACGTTAAAACTAAGGCTATCGTCCGTTTAGTTTCTGAGTAATTCGAGTGTAAGTGGTGATTGCGGTTGTTTGGGTTTTTGGGTGATAACTCTTAGGCGAATGGTGGCGGGGCGGACGAAGCGACGTTAAATAAAAGATTTTTAATCAAGTAATTGAAGATTTGGGGTCGCAGGCGTCGCGACGCAGCCAGTAAAACGCGACGTAAGGATAAACATGCTGCGGTAAAGTTTCGACATCAGGTTTCCCCGGGACGTGAAAGCCGTAAAGGCGGCGACGTACTTAATTTCAATTGTTAATTACTAAACCGTGTTTGGGGTAATTGGAACGGAAACGGTAAATAATTGACGAGACGTCACCCGCACCGACGCTCACCGAAACACTTCAAATACTCACCAACAACTTCAAACATCAATTACTCAAAAATTAGGACGAGTGGCGCATTCTAGTCTTTAGCAATAACTAGATAATTTATTTAGCTATCACCACACCAAGTTTCACTATTCTAGCTAGTCTAGTTCCAAAGTTAGAGACTAAATACCAAAAGAAGTTACAGAATTTGTTATGATCACAAACAACTTTAATTTACTCAACTATTACTTGGTCGATAGCCTTATAGTAGCGTGTTATTAAAACCATGTAATTTGCTGAAAATAGCTGTGGAAACCGGAAGTCGCTGCCGTTTCCGCTTCCCGAGGTATCTCAACGGGAAACTACCTCCAATTATTGTTCAACCCCTAAATTTGTCGCGAGAAAACTAGACGTAACTCAAAAAATACAAGGCCGATAGCCTTCCGGTGCGATTTTCGTGATAGATTATGGTGTTTGGAAACTAGATTTGCAAACCGGAAGTCGCTGCAAGTGATACCACCCGAGATATTTTCACCGGAAGTCGCAGTCCAACGAATTATTTGTTAGAAGCTTTGTTTAAGTTTACTGAGTCATAGTTTGAGAAGTATTTAGGTTACGGAGGTGTAGTCTACACTAGGTTATAGATAATTTAATGGACTAGATAATAGTAGATAGATAAAAGTTGTCTAGGTAGCTTAGTTTTTGAGCTTAAACTAACTTAAAGTAGCTTAAAGTTTACTGAGTCATAGTTTGAGAAGTATTCAGGTTAGGGGTTAGTATTCTTGACTAAATTATAGATAATTTATTGGACTAGATAATATTATATAGATAAAAGTTGTGTAGGTAGCTTAGTTTTTGAGTTATGGCTTAAAATAGAGGAGTAAGTTTGAAATATTAAGCAATAAGTTTGTTGGGATATAACTAAGTTAATCTTAAAGCTATCTACATCTAGTTTAGACTAAAACAAAGCAAATTTATTAGTCTATGAATATATATAGATAACTATAACGTACTGTTCTTATTTATCCATTTAAACAAACTAATTAAGATAAACTAGTTTAACATTCAACGATCAATATCTCGAGAAGTAATCCAGACAGAATCCTCCGGTTTGCACCGTTTCGCAGCTAATTCCTTCGCGAACCCCGTCCCCGTCGTAAAAATTCCGGCTGGGGTGCCGAAATTTATTCCCGCCCGTTTTTGTGCGCACACACACACACACACCGCCGCCCGCTTAATTCAACAATTAAGTTTCTCGGGGCTTATCTCGACTCGCAGGTTTACGTTCGCCGGCGACGTTTAACGTTTCGCATCCCCGCAGAAACGGAGCGCCACCGGCGGGGGAACAGCAGGAACAGCAGGGATGTCGGGATTTACACACAAATTACAACATTATCTACTTGGCTCAATATCTACACTTGTAGACTAGGCAGGATAACAAACTGTATACCAAGATTTAAGCCAAAATATTATCTTTAAAATAATCAAGGCTAGAATATTCTATGTTATCTAGAACTCTAGATATCGTAGTTAGTATCTAGGTGGTTAATCTAAGGGTTTTTGTTCAAATTTTGTTAAATAACTTTGGAACTGGACTAGATAGATATATGAGGATTACATACAGACTTAGCTAGATAATGTATCTATATAGATATCAAGTCTAGGGAACGGCAGACGTGTCAGGAAATGCAAGGATTTACACACATATTACAAGAGTATCTACATAGCTCAATATCTACACTTGTAGACTAGGCAGAATAACAAACTTTATACCTGGATTTAAGCCAAAACATTATCTTTAAAATAATAAAAGCTAGAATATTCTATATTATCTAGCACTCTAGATATCGTAGTTAGTATCTAGGTAGTTAATCTAAGGGTTTTTGGTCAAATTTAGTTAAATAACTTTGGAACTAGACTAGATACATCTATGAGGATTAGATGTAGGCCTAGCTGGATAATGTATCTATATAGATATCAAGACTAAGGAACGGCAGGGATGTCAGGAAATGCAAGGATTTACACACAAATTGCTACATTATCTACTTAGCTCAATATCTACACTTGTAGACTAGGCAGAATAACAAACTATATACTAAGATTTAAGCCGAAGCATTATCTTTAAAATAATCAAGGCTAGAATATTCTATGTTATCTAGTACTCTAGATATCGTAGTTAGTATCTAGGTATTTAATCTAAGGTTTTTGGTCAAATTTAGTTAAATAACTCTGGAACTAGACTAGATAGATCTATGACGATTACACGCAGACTTAGCTAGATAATGTATCTATATAGATATCAAGACTAGGGAATGGTAGGGATATCGGAAATGCAAAGATTTACACACAAATTACAACATTATCTATTTGGGTCAATATCTACACTTGTAGACTAGACAGAATAACAAACTTTATAGCAAGATTTAAGCCAAAGCAATTATCTTTAAAATAATAAAAGCTAGAATATTCTACGTTACCTAGAACTCTAGATTTAGTAGTTAGTATCTAGGTAGTTATTTTAAGGGTTTCTGGTCAAATTTTATTAAATAACTTTGGAACTGGACTAGATAGATCTATGAGGATTACATGCAGACTTAGCCAGATAATGTATCTATTTAGATATCAAGACTAGGGAATAGCAGGGATGTCGGAAATGCAAAGATTTACACACAAATTACAACATTACCTACTTGGCTCAATATCTACACTTTTAGACTAGACAGAATAACAAACTGTATACCAAGATTTAAGCCAAAACATTATCTTTAAAATAATCAAAGCTAGAATATCCTATGTTATCTAGAACTCTAGATATCGTAGTTAGTATCTAGGTGGTTAATCTAAGAGTTTTTGGTCAGATTTTGTTAAATAACTTTGGAACTAGACTAGATAGATCTATGAGGACTACATGCAGACTTAGCTAGATAATGTATCTATATAGATATCAAGACTAGGGAACAGCAGCGATGTCGGTAAATGCAAGGATATACATATAAATTACAACATTATCTATTTGGCTGAATATCTACACTTGTAGACTTGGTAGAATAACGAACTGTATACCAGGATTTAAGCCAAAACATTATCTTTAAAATAATAAAAGCTAGAATATTCTATGTTTTCTAGAACTCTAGATATTGTAGTTAGTATCTAGGTAGTTAATCTAAGGGTTTGTGACCAAATTTAGTTAAATAACTTTGGACCTAGACTAGATAGATCTAAGGGGATTACATATAGACTTAGCTAGATAATGCATCTATATAGATAGCAAGACTAGGGAGCAGCAGGGATGTCGGCAAATGCAAGGATTTAGACTCAAATTACAACATTACCTACTTGGCTCAATATCTACACTTGTAGACTAGGCAGAATAACACACTGTATACCAAGATTAAAACCAAAACGTTATCTTTAAAATAACAAAAGCTAGAATATGCTATGTTATCTAAAACTCTAGATATCGTAGTTAGTATCTAGGTTGTTAATCTAAGGGTTCCTGGTCAAATTTCATTAAATAACTTTGGAACTAGACAAGATAGATCTATGAGGATTACATACAGACTTAGCTATACAACGTATCTATATAGATATTAAAACTAGGGAACAGCAGGGATGTCGGGAAATGCAAGGATTTACACACAAATTACAACAGTATATACTTGGCTCAATATCTACACTAGTAGACTAGGCAGAATAACAACCTGTATAGCAGGATTTAAGGCAAAACATTATCTTTAAAATAATAAAAGTTAGAATATACTGCGTTATCTAGAACTCTAGATATCGTAGTTAGTATCTATGTAGTTAATTTAAGGTTTGTGATCAAATTTTGTTTAATAACTTTGGAACTAGACTAGATAGATCTATAAGGATTACATGCAGGCTTAGCTAGATAATGTATCTATATAGATATCAAGACTAGCGAACAGTAGCTATGTTAGAAATGCAAGGATTTACACACAAATTACAACATTATTTACTTGGCTCAATATCTACACTTTTAGACTAGGCAGGATAACAAACTGTATACCAATATTTAAGGAAAAATATTTTCTTTAAAATAATCAAAGCTAGAATATCCTATGTTATCTAGAACTCTAGATATCGTAGTTAGTATCTAGGTGGTTAATCTAAGAGTTTTTGGTCAGATTTTGTTAAATAACTTTGGAATTAGACTAGATAGATCTATTAGGATTACATGCAGACTTAGCTAGATAATGTATCTATATAGATATCAAGACTAGGGAACGGCAGGGATGTCGTGAAATGCAAGGATTTACACACAAATTACAACATTATCTACTTGGCTCAATATCTACACTTGTAGACTAGGCAGGATAACATACTGTATACCAAGATTTAAGCCAAACCATTATCTTTAAAATAATAAAAGCTAGAATATTCTATGTTATCTAGAACTCTAGATATCGGAGATAGTATATAGGTGGTTAATCTATGGGTTTTTGTTCAAATTTTGTTAAATAACTTTGGAACTAGACTAGATAGATCTATGAGGATTACATGCAGACTTAGCTAGATAATGTATCTATATAGATATCAAGACTAGGGAACAGCAGGTATGTCTGGAATTTCAAGGATTTACACACAAATTACAACATTATCTATTTGGCTCAATATCTACACTTTTAGACTAGACAAAATAAAAAACTGTATACCTACATTTAAGCCAAAATATTAGCTTTAAAATAATAAAAGCTGGAATATTCTATGTTATCTAGAACTCTAGATATCGTAGTTAGTATCTAGGTGGATAATCTAAGGGTTTTTGGTCAAATTTTGTTAAATAACTTTGGAACTAGACTAGATAGATCTATGAGGATTATATGTAGACTTAGCTAGATAATGTATCTATATAGATATTATGACTAGAAATTTGTAGTTAAAAATCTGAATTAGCTGTGCAAGTTCAAATTTGTTTTTTGAAAAAAATTGTTAGGTTAGGTTAGGTTAGTTTAAAAAAATTGTTAGGGCGTTATCTATTTATCTATATATTGGTTATTAAGAAAGATAGAGTCATGAAATTTGGTATCTATATAGATAATTAGATAAGGAAGAGATATGCGTTGAGAAACCCTGTTGGTGTTTTAATAATTTGGGAGTAATTAAGGGTGAAACGTGGTGGTTAAATGTTAGGTGTGATTATAATTCTGACGAAACCAGATACTTAAAACAGCAGCTTAAAGTGGCGTTTGAACTAGCGGGTAGTTAGCATTCGACTCGTCTCCGACTAATTTAAATGAAACTTTCTTGGGCATTAGGATCTTAATCTCATCCAGTCCCTCACAGCTTCAACTTGGAGCTCCAAACCAAGAGCTCTCTAATCCCAGACCTTTGTCTTTCCGAACCGGAAGGGGGCGGACGGAAACGCGCCGTCCACTTCCGGCTCGAGTTTACGATCGGCCTCGGCGTCCGAAAAACCGAAATAAATAATAATTCCGGAAGCGGCGGCGACGCCGCAACGCATAACACTTCCGTTTTATGGCCGATAGCCTTTATGGTTCCATTTTTTCCGCGCTCGTAAAGGAAATTGTCCCGTTATGGCGAAACCGTTTGTGTTTTTCATTCGACGCTTAATAACTCGAAAAGTATTATTACTACCCTCATTTTGTCTCCATTTTACTTTTACTCGTTCAATTTGCTCTATGCATCCCAATTTTCAACTCTCTAATTATCCAGATAATAGATAAATGTAGACAACTAGATAAACAAGTTTCCAAATAAACAAGTTTAAACGTCCACAGCTCACTCAGTTTTTAAGCCGCAACTTTCTAGTCTTAATATCTATATAGATACATTATCTACCTAAACCCACATATAACACCCACCGCTCTAACTAGTCTAATCCCAGAGTTATTAAACAAAACATCTCACAAACTAATTTTCCACAGCAACATTCGACAACCAAGTTTGCGTTTTAATAACTCCGAAACTATTGCAAAAAGCGCCGATTTTCGGGCACATCTCTCTTCCTTATCTATTAATCTAGGTATCTACCAAGTTTCATACCTCTACTGCTTTTTGTTAAAAATATATAGATAACTAGATACACCCCTAACTAAGTCCCCATAGTTTTCAATAAACAAGTTTGAACTTCCATAGCTCGCTTAGTTTTTTAGCTTAAAACTTCTAGTCTAGGTATCTATATAGATCTATTATCTAGCTAACTCTAGATATAATCCGCAAAGACATACTTACATAAATAACCCAGATATATCTATATTAGCCACAGTGTCTAGATTTTATCCGCGTTTTACATTTTAGTTAATATCTAGAGAACCAGACAAGGCAGAAGCTTCTAGTTTTCATCAATTGATAGATAACTGTTCGCTCTGCGATTCTATAAATATTTGATTTGTCTGAAACGTTCGCGAATATCCGTAAAGCAAAAAATCAATCCGAGCAAATAACAAACTTCATTTCGGATCGGTTGACAGTGCGCGCGTCCGCTCCAATTGTTTCGTCCTGTTTACACACTCTGGATATTTGCCGTTGCAATGGAAAACAAACGCGAATCGATTCCCCGTTTGTTTTGATAACAAATCCAATTCGAATGGGGGGGCCAAACGGTGGTTTTCCCGTCAAAAACAAACGAAAATGATACAAATTATCTGCCAGATAACTGCGTTATCGTTGAAAGCCATAATTTGATAATTGGGATAGTTCTAGAGCTTAAAATCTTCAACTTTTTTTATAGATAACTTGTTTTTATGTCGATATCTCTGTTAGTTATCTATATAGACTCGCCAAAATTTAAGTGCTTATAAGAAGAAAGTTTAAGCTTTAAAATAGCGAAATCTATATAGATATAGATTAAGCAGTTTTTAAGTTATGTTAGTTCTAGAGCTATTACATTTTAACAGATAACTCGTTTTAATGTCGATATCTCTGTTAGTTATCTATATAGTCTCATCAAAATTTAAGTGCTTATACAAGAAAGTTTAAGCTATAAAACGACGTAATCTATATAGATATACATTAAGTAGTTTTTAAGTTATCTTAGTTCTAGAGCTATTTAACTTTTTTTATAGATCTCATTTTAATGTCGATATCTCTGTTAGTTATCTATATAGACTCATCAAAATTTAAGTGCTTATAGAAGAAAGTTTAAGCTATAAAACGACGTAATCTATATAGATATACATTAAGTAGTTTTTAAGTTATCTTAGTTCTAGAGCTATTAAACTTTTTTTATAGATAACTCATTTTAATGTCGATATCTCTGTTAGTTATCTATATAGACTCATCAAAATTTAAGTGCTTATACAAGAAAGTTTAAGCTATAAAACGACGTAATCTATATAGATATACATTAAGTAGTTTTTAAGTTATCTTAGTTCTAGAGCTATTTAACTTTTTTTATAGATCTCATTTTAATGTCGATATCTCTGTTAGTTATCTATATAGACTCATCAAGATTTAAGTGCTTATACTAGAAAGTTTAAGCTATAAAACAGCGCAATCTATATAGATGTCGGTTAAGTAGTTTTTTAGTTATCTTAGTTCTAGGGCTATTAAACTTTTTTTTATAGATAACACATTTTAATACCAATATCTCTGTTAGTTATCTATGTAAACTCATCAAGGTTTAAGTGCTTATACAAGACATTTTAAGCTATAAAATGGCGCAAACTATATAGATATAGATTAAGTAGTCTTTAAGTTATCTTAGTTCTAGAACTACTAAACTTGTTTTATAGTTAACTCATTTTAATGTCGATATCTCTGTTAGTTATCTATATAGACTCCCCAAAATTTAAACGCTTATACAAGAAAATTTAAGCTATAAAATGGCGCAATCTATATAGATATAGATCAAGTAGCTTTTAAGTTATCTTAGTTCTAGAGCTATTAAACTTTTTTAATAGATAACTCATTTTATTCTCGATATCTTTGTTGGTTATCTATATAGACTCATCAAAATTTAAGTGCTTATACAAGAAAGTTTAAGCTTAAAAATGGCGCAATCTATATAGATATAGATTAAGCAGTTTTTAAGTTATCTGAGTTCTGCAGCTATTAAACTTTTTTTATAGATAACTCATTTTAATGTCGATATCTCTGTTTGTTATCTATATAGACTCATCAAAATTTAAGTGCTTATAGAAGAAGGTTTAAGCTATAAAACGACGCAAACTATACAGATATAGATTCAGTAGTTTTTAACTTATCGTAGTTCTAGTGTTAATAAACTTTTTTTTATAGATAACTTATTTTAATGACGATATCTATGTTAGTTATCTATATAGACTCATCAAAATTTAAGTGATTATACTAGAAAGTTAAAGCTATTAAACGGCGTAATCTATATAGATATAGATTGGTTTTTAAGGTATTTTAGTTCAAGAGATATAAAACTTTTTTTATAGATAACTGATTTTAATGTCGATATCTCTGTTAGTTATCTATATAGACTCATAAAAATTTAAGTGCTTTTACAAGAAAGTTTAAGCTATAAAATAGCGCAGTCTATATGAATATAGATCAAGTAGTTTTTAAGTTATCTCAGTTCTAGAGCTGTTAAAGTTTTTTATAGATAACTCATTTTAATGTCGATATCTTTGTTAGTTATCTATATAGACTCATCAAAATTTAAGTGCTTATACAAGAAAGTTTAAGCTATAAAACGACGCAAACTATATAGATATAGATTAAGTAGTTTTTAAGTTATTTTAGTTGTAGAGCTATTAAACTTTTTTTATAGATAACTCATTTTAATGTCGATATCTCTGTTAGTTATCTATATAGACTCACCAAAATTTAAGTGCTTATACAAGAAAGTTTAAGCTATAAAACGACGCAAACTATATAGATATAGACTAAGTAGTTTGTAAGTTATCTTAGTTCTAAACCTATTCAACTATTTTTATAGATAATTCATTTTAATGCCGATATCTCTGTTAGTTATCTATATAGACTCATTAAAATTTAAGTGCTTATTCAAGAAAGTTTAAGCTATAAAACGGCGCAATCTATATAGATATTGATTAAGCAGTTTTTAAGTTATCTTAGTTTTGGAGCTATTACACTTTTTGTATAGATAACTTATTTTAATGTTGATATCTCTGTTAGTTATCTATATAGACTCATCAAAATTTAAGAGCTTGTACAAGGAAGTTTAAGCTATGAAACGGCGCAATCTATATAGATATAGATCAAGTAGTTTTTAAGTTATCTTAGTTCTAGAGCTTTTAAACTTTTTTTATAGATAACTCATTTTAATGTCGATATCTCCGTTATTTGTCTATGTAGACTCGCCCAAATTTAAGTGCTTACAGAAGAAAGTTTACGCTTTAAAATAGCGCTATCTATATAGATTTAGATTCAGTAGTTTTTGAGTTATCTTACTTGCGATTTTGTGTTTTAAAAACTGTCTGTCTTCGAATTGATCTTCAATATTATCTATATCTGCGTTAGTTATCTAGATAGAATCACAAAATTTGGTTTGGGATTAGAAGAAGGATTGGGCTTTAAATTGGTGTACTCAGTATCGGTGTAGTTTGACTTGTTTTTGAGTTATAGGGGTTAATCCAACAAATAGGATTTTTGGCGGCTGTTTTACGTTTTATTGCGTATCTTTTTTAGTTAACTAGATAGATACATGAAATTTGGGTTGGTAATAGAGGAAATATTAGGCTTTAAATTGATGTAGTCAATTTTGGTGTAGTTAGATTTGTTTTTAAGTTGTTGGGTTTAAACAAAAAAATAGGATTTTTGGCCGTTGTTTTACGTTTTATTGCGTATCTTTTTTAGTTATTTAGATAGATACATGAAATTTGGCTTGCTAATACAGGAGGGATTAGGCTTCAAACTGGTGTAGTCAATATTGGTGTAGTTGGACTTGTTTTTAAGTTGTTGGGTTTAAACAAAAAATAAGATATTTGGCGGTTGTTTCACGATTTATTGCGTATCTGTTTTAGTTATCTAGATAGACACATGAAATTTGGCTTGATAATAGAGGAAGCATTAGGCTTCAAACTGGTATAGTCAATATTGGTGTAGATTGACTTGTTTTTAAGTTGTTGAGTTTAAACAAAAAATAGGATTTTTGGCCGTTGTTTTACGTTTTATTGCGTATCTTTTTTAGTTATCTAGATAGATACATGAAATTAGGCATGCTAATAGAGGAAGGATTAGGCTTCAAACTGGTGTAGTCAATATCGGTGTAGTTAGACTTGTTTCTAAGTTGTTGGGTTTAAACAAAAAAAAAAATATTTTTGGCGGTTGTTTTACGTTTTATTGTGTATCTTTTTTAGTTATCTAGATAGATAAGTGAAATGCGGCTTGCTAGTAGAGGAAGGATTGGGCTTCAAATTGGTGTAGTTAGACTTGTTTTTAAGTTGTTGGGTATAAACAAAAAATAGGATTTTTTGCGCTTGTTTTACGTTTTATTGCGTATCTTCTTTAGTTATCTAGATAGATACATTAAATTTGGCTTGCTAATATAGGAACGATTCGGCTTCAAACTGGTGTAGTCAATATTGGTGCAGTTAGACTTGTTTTTGAGTTGTTGAGTTTTAAGCAAAAAAATAGTATTTTAGGCGGTTGTTTCACGTTTTATTCTGTAGCTTTTTTAGTTATCTAGATAGATACATGAAATTTTGTTCGGTAGTAGAGGAAGGATTAGGCTTTAAAATGGTGTAGTCAGTATCGGTGTAGTTAGACTTGTTTTTAAGTTGTTAGGTTTAAACAAAAAAATAGGATTTTTGGCGCTTGTTTTACGTTTTATTCTATATCTTTTTCGGTTATCTAGATAGATACATAAAATCTGGCATGGCAGTAGAGGAAGGATTATGCTTTAAATTACTGTTTGATGCGTTAGTGTAGTTGTACTAGTTCTTGAGATATCCTTGTCGGAAGTTGTACTTAACATTTTTCGTGTTTCTTTTGTGGGGGGTTGAAGAGTGATGGGGACATTATGGGGCGGCGCGCATTGTGGGAACGTGGCACAATGGGCCAGGATGTTTGGGATATTCAAAGGGATGTAACGAGCAGCAATGAGTGCGCAATGGCGAAATTAGATGTCTGATACATTTCTTGGTTTATTGCCTCGTATATCCGCGCGCGGAACTCTTTTATTGCACACGATTGCCCAAAACATTCGCATGCAAAAACTCATACGCTTATCTAGATAGATTCAACAGATTTAACACAAAATACATCCAACCAACTTCACTTAATTGATGATAACTACTAAATCTACAGCACTACACTAATATCAAGCAAATTACTGTATAGACAATTAAATTATCTATTAAACGTTGAAAACTAGAATATTCTATCTAGACTCATTCAAAAGTTATCTTACAGATTTAACACAAAATACATCCAACTACTTACTTCCCTTAATTGATGATAACTACTAAACCTACAGCACTAGACTAACAATAAGCATAGTAGTCTATAGACCATTAAATTATCTATAAAACGCTGAAAAGTAGAATATTCTATCTAGACTCAATCAAAAGTTATCTTACAGATTTAACACAAAATACATCCTTCACTTAATTGATGATAACTACTAAACCTACAGCACTAGACTAACAACAAGCATAGTATTCTATAGACAATTAAATTATGTATAAAACGCTGAAAACTAGAATATTCTATCTAGACTTAATCAAAAGTTATCTTCGTTTAAACATGACGGCTTATCCACATCCAAAAACGTTTTCATAACCAACAAATATATAAGATAACTCGTACTAACACGCCATGAAACGTAACAAAAGACATATATGTGTATAGATAACTAAATTATCTAGCAGATAACACTAGCTAGAACATCCTATCTAGATCCTATTCAAAACTGTAGGTCATTAAAGTTTTAAAGTCTGAGTTCACTTAATCAGCGCTAGCGGCTTAACGCAAAGTCGCAGATTTATAAGTAATGCAGCAAATGATAGATAACTAAATTATCTATAAGACTTGAAAACTGGAACACGCAATCTACTTTGCTTTCGGAGTTATCGGCGTTTAAAATTTTGTTTGGGTTTGTTATCTATAATTTAAGGGGTTATCTAGGTGTAGAGTAAGGAGCAAAATATAGATAATTCATTTGTTTGTGTGATAAACTCGCGAAATATTTTTTGCAAAATATTTTTGGAAATTTTTAACTTAGTTATCTATAACTTGTTTCGTTATCTAGATAGTTATCTATATTTTTATTTGCGTTAAAGTTTTGCAAAAATCAGCAACAGTTTGTAAAATAGACTGGGCAGCAAGATATCTCGTAGTCGTATTTGTCCTCCTTGGGCGCAGACCGTCTATCAATGTTAACTTTCATGCTATCTGAATCTTTGACGGGTTTGTTGTCGATGGCTTGCATGTAAGCCTTCCTGTTGAGGGTCTTGAAGGCGTTCTTGCCGATGTGGTCTTGGTAGGTGGTGAGGTTGGTCTTGCAGTGGTCGGGGTTTATGTAGCCGTAGATCCGGCGGGAGGTGCCCAGCGGTCCCAAGATCGGGACGTCTTCCTTCTGGTAGACGTGCCGGGAGCCCTCAACGATCTGGTTGTTGACGTCGCTGTGCGCCTCCTCTTTCCGGCCCCGGCAGTAGTCGCGGCCGTAGGTGGTAGACTGCCGCTTCCTGTACATCTCGTCGACCAGCTTCTGTCTGGTTGCCGAGTCTAGGACCGGCTGGTCTTGCGACCGGAACCAGTTGCCTCCGGCTGGATGCTCGTCGTATTCCGGGAACTCCGGCCGGATGGGCGTCCGCCGCGCTGTCGTTGGAGGCTTCCGGTAGCAGGTCTCGTAAGTCGTCTGGAAGGCGTTCGCCATTCCCGGCAAGCACAGAAAATTTTGAGATTCACTGGAAATTTTATACCAAAACAAAAACTAATTTTGACACTTATGCCAAAAATCTGCGAACTTCAATCATCCGTCCATAGCACACTATATATCAAATTAAAGACAATGTCATATGCTTCGTAATACTTTTAACTGCATCTAGATAACTTATCTAGTTTTATAGATAACAACCAAATCCGAAACCATGAACATATTTCATAAGTTCTTAAGTTTGTGTCTAGATCTCGCTTAGTTATCTAGATATAGATACCAAATTTAGTACAGATGTAGATAATTAAATTACCTAGATAACGCTTGAATTAGATACGTCCAATTTTGAAAATTGAGGAAGTTATTTAGGATATAGTGGGGTTGAGTTTAAGAAAGCGAGACAAGTTGTGTGTCTTTAAGTTTGTGTCTAGATCTCGATTAGTTATCTAGATATAGATACCAAATTTATTACAGATGTAGATAATTAAATTACCTAGATAACGCTTTAATTAGATTCGTCCAATTTTGAAAATTAAGGAAGTTATTTAGGATATAGTGGGGTTGAGTGCAAGAAAGCGAGGCAAGTTGTGTGTCTTTAAGTTTGTGTCTAGATCTCGGTTAGTTATCTAGATATAGATACCGAATTTAGTACATATGTAGATAATTAAATTACCTAGATAATGCTTTAATCAGATTCGTCCAATTTTAAAAATTAAGGAAGTTATTTAGGATATAGTGGGGTTGAGTTCAAGAAAGCGAGACAAGTTGTGTGTCTTTAAGTTTGTGTCTAGATCTCAGTTAGTTATCTAGATATAGATATGAAATTTGGTACAGATCTAGATAATTGAATTACCTAGATAATGCTGTAATTAGATTCGTCCTATTTTGAAAATTGAGGAGGTTATTTAGGATATAGTGGGGTTGAGTTTAAGAAAGCGAGACAAATTGTGTGTCTTTAAGTTTGTGTCTAGAACTTGGTTAGTTATCTAGATATAGATACCAAATTTAGTACAGATGTAGATAATTGAATTACCTAGATAATCCTTTATTTAGTTTCGTCCAGTTTTGAAAATTGAGGAAGTTATTTAGGATATAGTGGGGTTGAGTGCACGAAAGCGAGACAAGTTGTGTGTCTTTAAGTTTGTGTATATATCTCGGTTAGTTATCTAGATATAGATACCAAATTTAGTGCAGATGTAGATAATTGAATTACCTAGATAATGCTTTAATTAGATTCGTCCAATTTTGAAAATTGAGGAAGTTATTTAGGATATAGTGGGGTTGAGTTTAAGAAAGCGAGACAAATTGTGTGTCTGTAAGTTTGTGTCTAGATCTCCGTTAGTTATCTAGATATAGATACAAAATTTAGTACAGATGTAGATAATTGAATTACCTAGATAACGCTTTAATTGGATTTGTACAATTTTAAAAACTGAGGAAGTTATCTAGGATATAGTGGGGTTGAGTTTAAAAAAGCGAGGCAAGTTGTGTTTCTTTAAGTTTGTGTCTAGATCTCGGTTAGTTATCTAGATATAGATACCAAATTTAGTACAGATGTAGATAATTGAATTACCTAGATAATGCTTTAATTAGTTTCGTCTAATTTTGAAAATTGAGGAAGTTATTTAGGATATAGTGGGGTTGAGTTCAAGAAAGCGAGACAAATTTTGTGTTTTTAACTTTGTGTCTAGATCTCGGTTAGTTATCTAGATATAGATACCAAATTTAGTACAGATGTAGATAATTGAATTACCTAGATAATCCTTTATTTAGTTTCGTCCAGTTTTGAAAATTGAGGAAGTTATTTAGGATATAGTGGGGTTGAGTTCAAGCAAGCGAGACAAATTGTGTGTCTTTAAGTTTGTGTCTAGATCTCGGTTAGTTATCTAGAGATAGATACCAAATTTAGTGCAGGTGTAGATAATTGAATTACCTAGATAATGCTTTAATTAGATTCGTCCAATTTTAAAAATTGAGGAAGTTATTTAGGATATAGTGGGCTTGAGTTCAAGAAAGCGAAACAAGTAGTGCGTCTTTAAGTTTGTGTCTAGATCTCGGCTAGTTATCTAGATATAAATACCAAATTTAGTACAGATGTAGATAATTGAATTACCTAGATAATGCTTTAATTAGATTCGTCCAATTTTGAAAATTGAGGAAGTTATTTAGGATATAGTGGGGTTGAGTTTAAGAAAGCGAGACAAGTTGTGTGTCTTTAAGTTTGTCTATATCTCGGTTAGTTATCTAGATATAGATACCAAATTTAGTGCAGATGTAGATAATTGAATTACCTAGATAATGCTTTAATTAGGTTCTTCCAATTTTAAAAATTAAGGAAGTTATTTAGGATATAGTGGGGTTGAGTGCAAGAAAGCGAGGCAGTTGTGTGTCTTTAAGTTTGTGTCTAGATCTCGGTTAGTTATCTAGATATAGACACCAAATTTGGTGGAAAGATAGATAATTGAATTTTCTAGACAATGGTTTGAACAAATTTGCAAATTTTTTTTTTTTAAAATATTCTGGTCATTTTCTTTTGCAAATTCTTGCATAATGCGAATATTAAAGGGTTGCGAAATTTTCGCGAGGCGTAATAAATCCCCGGGGGATGATTAAGCGCGCCGCGGCCCTCATAAATTCGCGAAAAGCCGCGCGGGCTGCCGGCATTCCAGGCGTCGCGCAATAATTTCGCAATGTTTATTTATCGCGCGGCGCGCTGAAGGGCGCGTTTGATAAACTCGTCGCTCCCCCGAATAAAACGGAATTACGTAACGGAGTTTGCCCTTTAATCTCTCTCCCAAGACTTCCGTGTGTGCGAGGGCGTGTGTCCGACGAGATATCGCCGAGATGGGGGCTTCCCACCACCCTCTCCGACTCGTCGCGGGGGCCGATTCAGGGATGAACACTGACAACTCACTCTATTACAGCCCAACTAGATCTTGTCTAGTTTACTACGTCTCCACATCTTTATTGCAAAACTAAATCCTACTTCCCACCGAGATTATCCCGCCTTCCTGCACGAATCCAATAAAACTAATAACGATTCCTTAAAGATAATTCAATTCCTTATCCAATGCACATAGCGCTTTATCTATATCTAGATAACGAACGGAAATATAGCCTAAAATGTAAAGGCAAGTCTAAGACTGTTTTAACCTCACTACATCTCTCATAGTTCTCTCAATTTTCAAGATAAAACAACTTGGCATAAACCATTATCTAGATTATTCAATTACCTACATTAGACTTGTATCTATATCTAGATAACTAACCGAGATCTAGATACAAACTCACTTTCTAAAACTCATTCCCACTTATACCTAGATAACTTTCTCAATTTTCAAACTTAGCCAAAATTGTTTTCAGCATTTTCTAGATAATTTAGTTATCTACTTCTGCACTAAATTTGGTATCTATACCTAGATAACTAACCGAGATATAGGTACAAACTCACTTTCTGAATCTCATTCCCACTTATACCTAGATAACTTCTTCAGTTTTCAAGTTTAGCCAAAATTGTTTTTAGCATAATCTAGGTAATTTAGTTATCTACATCTGCACCAAATTTGGTATCTATATCTAGATAACTAAACGAGATCTAGGCACAAACTCACTTTCTGAAACTCATTCCCACTTATACCTAGATAACTTCTTCAGTTTTAAAGTTTAGCCAAAATTGTTTTTAGCATAATCTAGGTAATTTAGTTATCTACATCTGCACTAAATTTGGTATCTATTTCTAGATAACTAACCGAGATCTAGGAAAAAACTCACTTCCTGAAACTATTATACCTAGATAACTTCCTCAATTTTCAAACTTAGCCAAAATTGTTTGTAGCATTATCTACATAATTTAGTTATCTACACTTGTACTAAATTTAGTATCTATATCTAGATAACTAACCGAGATCTAGGCACAAACCCACTTTCTGAAATTCATTCCCACTTATACCTAGATAACTTCCTCAATTTTTAAACTTAGCCAAAATTGTTTTTAGCATTATCTAGATAATTTAGTTGTCTACATCTATACCAAATTTGGTATCTACATCTAGATAACTAACCGAGATCTAGACACAAACTCACTTTTTGAAACTCATTTCCACTTATACCTAGATAACTTCCTCAATTTTCAAACTTAGCCAAAATTGTTTTCCGCATTATCTAGATAATTTAGTTATCTACATCTGCACTATATTTGGTATCTATATCTGGATAACTAACCGAGATCTAGGCACAAACTCACTTTCTTAAACTCATTGTCACTTATATCTAGATAACCTCCTCAATTTTCAAACTTAGCCAAAATTGTTTCTAGCATTATCTAGATAATTTAGTTATCTATATCTGTTCTAAATTTGGCATCTGTATCTAGATAACTAACCGAGATCTAGGCACAAACTCACTTTCTGAAACTCATTCCCACTTATACCTAGATAACTTCCTCAATTTTCAAACTTAGCCAAAATTGTTTTTGGCATTATCTAGATAGTTTAGTTATCTACATCTGCACTAAATTTGGCATCTGTATCTAGATAACTAACCGAGATCTAGACACAAACTCACTTTCTGAAACTCATTCCCACTTATACCTAGATAACTTCCTCAATTTTTAAACTTAGCCAAAATTGTTTTTGGCATTATCTAGATAATTTAGTTATCTACATCTGCACTAAATTTCTTATCTGCATCTAAATAACTAACTGAGTTCTAGGCACAAACTCACTTGCTGAAACTCATTCCCACTTATATCTAGATAACTTCTTCAATTTTCAAACTTAGCCAAAATTGTTTTTAGCATTATCTAGATAATTTAGTTATCTACATCTGTTCTAAATTTGGTATCTATATCTAAATAACTAACCGAGATCTAGACACAAGCACACCTTCTGAAACTCATTCCCACTTATACCTAGATAACTTCCTCAATTTTCAAACTTAGCCAAAATTGTTTTTGGCATTATCTAGATAATTTAGTTATCTACATCTGTTCTAAATTTGGTATCTATATCTAGATAACTAACCGAGATCTAGACACAAACTCACCTTCTGAAACTCATTCCCACTTATACCTAGATAACTTCCTCAATTTTCAAACTTAGCCAAAATTGTTTTTGGCATTATCTAGATAATTTAGTTATCTACATCTGTTCTAAATTTGGTATCTATATCTAGATAACTAACCGAGATCTAGACACAAACTCACCTTCTGAAACTCATTCCCACTTATACCTATATAACTTCTTCAATTTCCAAACTTAGCCAAAATTGTTTTTAGGATTATCTAGATAATTTAGTTATCTAGATCTGTACTTAATTTGGTATCTATATCTAGATAAATGACCGAGATCTAGACACAAACTCACTTTCTGAAACTCATTCCAACTTATACCTAGATAACTTCCTCAATTTACAAACTTAGCCAAAATTGTTTTTAGCATTATCTAGATAATTTAGTTATCTACATCTGCACTAAATTTCTTATCTGCATCTAAATAACTAACTGAGTTCTAGGCACAAACTCACTTGCTGAAACTCATTCCCACTTATATCTAGATAACTTCTTCAATTTTCAAACTTAGCCAAAATTGTTTTTAGCATTATCTAGATAATTTAGTTATCTACATCTGTTCTAAATTTGGTATCTATATCTAAATAACTAACCGAGATCTAGATACAAGCACACCTTCTAAAACTCATTCCCACTTATACCTAGATAACTTCCTCAATTTTCAAACTTAGCCAAAATTGTTTTTGGCATTATCTAGATAATTTAGTTATCTACATCTGTTCTAAATTTGGTATCTATATCTAGATAAATGACCGAGATCTAGACACAAACTCACTTTCTGAAACTCATTCCAACTTATACCTAGTTAACTTCCTCAATTTTCAAACTTAGCCAAAATTGTTTTTAGTATTATATAGATGATTTAGTTATCTACATCTGTACTGAATTTGGTATCTATATCTAGATAACTAACCGAGATCTAGACACAAACTCACCTTCTGAAACTCATTCCC
Source organism: Phosphuga atrata (assembly GCA_944588485.1). Classification (NCBI taxonomy): domain Eukaryota; kingdom Metazoa; phylum Arthropoda; class Insecta; order Coleoptera; family Silphidae; genus Phosphuga; species Phosphuga atrata. The sequence continues at coordinate 8,953,921 of OX155908.1, read as the reverse complement.
ACTTATACCTAGATAACTTCTTCAATTTTCAAACTTAGCCAAAATTGTTGTTGGCATTATCTAGATAATTTAGTTATCTACATCTGTTCTAAATTTGGTGTCTATATCCAGATAACTAACCGAGATCGAGACACAAACTCACCTTCTGAAACTCATTCCCACTTATACCTAGATAACTTCTTCAATTTTCAAACTTAGCCAAAATTGTTTTTAGCATTATCTAGATAATTTAGTTATGTACATCTGTACTAAATTTGGTATCTATATCTAGATAAATGACCGAGATCTAGACACAAACTCACTTTCTGAAACTCATTCCAACTTATACCTAGATAACTTCCTCAATTTTCAAACTTAGCCAAAATTGTTTCTAGTATTATATAGATGATTTAGTTATCTACATCTGTACTGAATTTGGTATCTATATCTAGATAACTAACCGAGATCTAGACACAAACTCACCTTCTGAAACTCATTCCCACTTATACCTAGATAACTTCCTCAATTTTCAAACTTAGTCAAATTTGTTTTTAGCATTATCTAGATAATTTAGTTATCTACATCTGCACTAAATTTGGTATCTATGTGTTGATAACTAACCGAGATCTAGGCACAAACCCACTTTCTAAAACTCATTTCCACTTATACCTAGATAACTTCCTCAATTTTCAAACTTAGCCAAAATTGTTTTTAGCCTTATCTAGATAATTTAGTTATCTACATCTGTACTAAATTTGATATCAATATCTAGATAACTAACCGAGTTCTAGACACAAACTCACTTTCTGAAACTCATTCCCACTTATACGTAGATAACTTCCTCAATTTTCAAACTTAGCTGAAATTGTTTTTAGCATTATCTAGATAATTTAGTTATCTACATCTGCACTAAATTTGGCATCTGTATCTAGATAACTAACCGAGATCTAGACACAAACTCACTTTCTGAAACTCATTCCCACTTATACCTAGATAACTTCCTCAATTTTCAAACTTAGCCAAAATTGTTTTTTGCATTATCTAGATAATTTAGTTATCTACATCTGTACTAAATTTGGTATCTATATCTAGTTAACTAACCGAGATCTAGGCGCAAACTCACTTTCTGAAACTCCTTCCCACTTATACCTAGATAACTTCCTCAATTTTCAAACTTAGCCAAAATTGTTTTTAGCATTATCTAGATAATTTAGTTATCTACATCTGCACTAAATTTGGTATCTATATCTAGATAACTAACCGAGATCTAGGCACAAACTCACTTCCTGAAACTTTTATACCTAGATAACTTCCTCAATTTTCAAACTTAACCAAAATTGTTTTTAGCTTTATCTAGATAATTTAGTTATCTACATCTGTACTAAATTTGATATCAATATCTAGATAACTAACCGTGTTCTAGACACAAATTTAAAATCATTCAGTTTCTAGAACTACGATTTATATTTGGAAATCCAGCTAGGTATGGGGTTATCTATATAGATATCGTTGTCGGTGATGAAATTCTAGATAAATTCGCATGCAAAATGAATATTTTTGGGGAAATAATTCGACTATCCGGTGCAGATGTCGCCGTCGTAAAAAAGAGTCGCATTTGCGTTTATGGGGGTTGTTTGTCGGGGGCGGCAGTGAGCGTATTATTTTCATATTTAGCCTCCCCGGGGGGTGGCGGCCGTTACGGCGCTAAACTTTATAAATACGCCGCCCCCCGGTTATCGTCTGCCCGAGCGTATTAGAAAATCTCGTTAATGCCTTATTTTACATACTGGTGGCGGCGGTCGCGCAGCGGCTTTGTCCGCTCCCCGGGGGGGGACTGGAAACCACCCCCAACTGAAACTACAACTGCCATTTGTTCCGCTTTTTAAGGAATCCTCCAACAAATAAACTCGCAACAATATTTACACGAAATTATCTATATCTAGATAACTACACACAGTCACTTAAAATATACGAAAATATAAATAATTTAATTGTCTATAACATACAACCCTTATACAGTCTATATCTACATAGATAACAAAGATACAAGACATCAAACTGAATCTTCCCAATTTAACTTTCATGATTTCAACAAAATATCTCATCTAGTTATCAGTATAGATAAATGTAAAAGTAAGTAATTAAACTATTCTGAAAGCTTTTTGTTATTATCTATATAGATACCTGAATCATTGATAGTAAAACTTTTTTACCTTACAAAGCTTAATGTATGATCTATAACTCGCGTTCTAGACTAAGCAAGTTAGCAAGAATACACATACTTATAGATAATTGAATTATCTATCAAATTTATTCAGGATATTTTTTGGTATCTATATAGATAACGAAATAACACGCGGTTAAACATCTTCGTATTCAGTTAGAAAGCTTAATGTATTGTCTATAACTTGTGTTCTAGACTAGGTAAGTTAACGAGAATATACACACTTACAGATAATTGAATTATCTATCATATTTATTCAGGATATTTTTGAGTATCTATATAGATAACAAAATAACAAGCGGTTAAACTTCTTCGTAGGCAGTTAGATAGCTATAACTTGTGTTCTAGACTAGTTAAGTTAACAATAATAGACACACTTATAGATAATTGAATTATCTATCACATTTATTCAGGATATTTTTTGGTATCTATATAGATAACAAAATAACACGCGGTTAAACTTCTTCGTAGGCAGTTAGAAAGCTATAACTTGTGTTCTAGACTAGTTAAGTTAACAAGAATATAAACACTTATAGATAATTGAATTATCTATCAGATTTATTCAGGGTATTTTTTGGTATCTATATAGATAACAAATTAACACGCGGTTAAACATCTTCGTATTCAGTTAGAAAGCTTAATTTATTGTCTATAACTTGTGTTCTAGACTAGGTGAGTTAACGAGAATAAACACACTTATAGATAATTGAATTATCTATCACATTTATTCAGGATATTTTTTGGTATCTATATAGATAACAAAATAACACGCGGTTAAACTCCTTCGTAGGCAGTTAGAAAGCTATAACTTGTGGTCTATACTACTTAAGCTAACAAGAATATACACACTTATAGATAATTGAATTATCTATGACATTTATTCAAGATATTTTTTGGTATCTATATAGATAACAAAATTACACGCGGTTAAACTTCTTCCTATTCAGTTAGAAATTTGATTGTTGGAGGTTGGAAGAAATTCGCAATTCCTGCGGAACTAGATCATCTATAAGTACACATCTCACATCAAGTTAATCTCAGTGAAATCAGCTACAAACTAATCTGAACTAAAACCCTGTAGCTGGTGAGTTAAACGAGTTACAAGCCGCCGAATCCGAATCAATTATAATTTTTGGGGAGAAATCCTACCGGCTGCGATTCCAATTAAAATTTGTAATTAGATTCGTGACCTTGTCGAGCCTTCGCCTATCACATAACACGTGCGTCGCGACGCTTTACATGCCAACGGCGGCTTGATATTTGAACAACAATATCGAGATCAACGTTAAGATTAAGACCAAGAGTAAATTAGGTAATCTACTCTAAATTTACTAATACTAAATCGCGCGAGGAAAAAAATGGTGGAATTAGAATTAGTCTAGCTAGATTTATAGTCGAGATATTGAGTGGTAAAGATATTTGTGACTAGTTTCACTAATTTTGAGATAATAGACAAAGCTGACTAGACAGACTAACTTCTAGGGATGTTTTGTAAAGCTTAAATCTGAGGCTATAAAATACAACTGAGATTGTCCTCTAGAACTTAAAGATAAAGTCTTGGTAGACTGCCAAAGTTTTTTTATATAAAACTGGAATTTTCATGAAGGTGATGATGTTTGGTTGCCTATATCTCGATAACTAAACTAGATACGGTGGCGGCACTTGTTACATAATATAGATAATGAAATTATCTAGATAATATTATTAAGATTTTTTGTTGTATCTATATAGATAATAAAGTAATTGCAAAAACACTTTTGTTTATAACATATCTTTGGGGTAGTGGCAAACTATTATCAATATATAGGTATCTGTAACAGATAACTTGGCGAAAATTGGTGTGAACATAGATAATCAAATTATCTAGATAATAATATTAAATTTTTTTGTTGTATCTATATAGATAACAAAGTTATTGCAAAAAAACTTTGTTTATAACATATCTTTGGGGTAGTGGCAAACTATTATCTATATCTAGGTATCCGTAACAGATAACTTGGCGAAAATTGGTGCGAATATAGATAATGAAATTATCTAGATAATATTATTAAGATTTTTGGTTGTATCTATATAGATAACAAAGTTATTAAACAAAACTTTTGATTACAACATATTTTTGGGCTAGTGGAAAACTATTATCTATATCTAGATAACTGTAACAGATTACTTCGACAAAATTGGTGTGAACATAGATAATGAAATTATCTAGATAATATTATTAAGGTTTTTTGTTGTATCTATATAGATAACAAGGTTATTGTAAAAAAACTTTTGTTTAAAACATCTTTGGGGTAGTGGAAAACTATTATCTATATCTAGGTAGCTGTAACAGATAACTAGCTGAAAATTGGTGCGAACATAGAGAATGAAATTATCTAGACAATAATATTACGATTTTTTGTTGTATCTATATATATAACAAAGTTATTGTTAAAAAACTTTTGTTTATAACATATCTTCGGGGTAGTGGCAAACTATTATCTATATCTAGGTATCTGTAACAGATAACTTGGCAAAAATTGGTGTGAACATAGATAATGAAATTACCTAGATAATATTATTAAGATTTTTTGTTGTATCTATATAGATAACAAAGTTATTATAAAAAAACTTTGTTTATAACATATCTTTGGGGTAGAGTGGCAAACTATTATCTATATCTAGGTAACTGTAACAGATAACTTGCTGAAAATTGGTGTGAACATAGATCAAGCAATTGTCTAGATAACATTATTTAGAGTTTTTGTTGTATCTATATAGATAACAAAGTTATTGTAAAAAAACTTTGTTTATAACATATCTTTGGGGTAGTGACAAACTATTATCTATATCTAGATAACTATAACAGATAACTTAGAGCAAATTGGTGTGAACATAGATAATGAAATTATCTAGATAATATTCTTAAGATATTTTGTTGTATCTATATAGATAACAAAGTAATTGCAACAAAAAACTTTTGTTTATATCATTTTTCAGGTAGTTTTAAATTATTATCTATATCTAGAAGACTGTGATAGATAACTTGTTGAAAACAGGTGTGAATATAGATAATGAGATTATCTAGATAAGGGTGTGAGTTGGTGCGCGGTGGGTAGTTCGTAGACGGTGAAATTTAGTTGGGAAAGTTTGGGTTTAAGTGAATTAGGTTGAGATCGCACGAGGGCTGATATGTTTGATCTGCTAACAAATTCCGGCCCGGGAAATCTAAAAGAAAATGTTTTTCCACCGGAAAATCGGGAAAATTGTTTTAGAATTCGAGGCGCGCGCGCTTCCACCCTCCTCCGTCCCTTCACCCCGTCCCCCCCTTTTTGAGAACAAAATTATTCGCTTTTTATTCACCGCCTGCTGATTAATAAAATTGTTTTCTTTTGATCATTTTTTCTTCTTTTGTTTCGGACGCTTGGGGCTGATTAATATATCAACGAGGGGTGGAGGAACATTTACTCCGCATGCCGACAAGTCCCTGACAGGAATTTCAAATTGCGTTAGTTAACTGTTGTAGCTGAAAGTTTAGGCTACAAAATGGTGAAGACTAGAGGTTTCTAACTAGTATAGTTCCTGAGTTAGAAAGGATTTAGTGTTTGAAAGTAGTTTGAGGTAGTTTGAGGTAGTTTGAAAATTTTAGTGTTTAGGCAAAATGTTTATATTTCAGCAAAAACAAACGCAAACTTAACTAACCAACTGTCAGATTGTAACGGACAAAACGAGCTATAAAACTGTACAAAGCAGATTTATATAGCTAGTCTAGTTCGTTAGTTACAAGGAGATAAGTTTAACATTATTTTATAAAACTAGCTATAACTGTTTGGGTATTGTAGGGATTAGCTACTTGGGTTAGTTAAGCCTTGTAGCTGAATGTTTAAGTTACACAATGGTGAAGACTAGAGAGCTCTAGCTAGTATAGTTCCTGAGTTACAAGGGTTTTAGTATTAGGTAGTTTGAAAATTTTAGTGTTTAGGCAAAATGTTTATATTTCGGCTAAAACAAACGCAAACTTAACTAACCAACTGTCAGATTATGACGGACAAAACGAGTTATAAAACTGTACAAAGCAGATTTATATAGCTAGTCTAGTTCGTTAGTTACAAGGAGATAAGTTTAACATTATTTTATAAAACTAGCTATAACTGTTTGGGTATTGTAGGGATTAGCTACTTGTGTTAGTTAGGCCTTGTAGCTCAATGTTTAAGGTACACAATGGTGAAGACTAGAGATCTCTAGCTAGTATAGTTCCTGAGTTACAAGGGTTTTAGTATTAGGTAGTTTGAAAATTTTAGTGCTTAGGCAAAATGTTTATATTTCGGCTAAAACAAACGCAAACTTAACTAGCCAACTGTCAGATTGTAACTGACGAAACGAGTAATAAAACTGTGCATAACAGAATTATGTGGCTAGTCTAGTTCGTTAGTTACAGGGAGATAAGTTTAAGATTATTTTATAAAACTAGTTATAAATGTTTGGGTATTGTAGTGATTAGCTACTTGGGTTAGTTAGGCCTTGTAGCTGAAGGTTTTAGTTACAAAATGGTGAAGATTAGAGGGTTCTAGCTAGAATAGCTCCTGAGTTACAGGGGTTTTAGTATTAGGTTTTTTGAAAATTTTAGTTTTTAGGAAAATGTTTGTATTTCAACTAAAACAAATGCAACCTTAACTAGCCAACTGTCAGATTGTAACAGATAAAAAGAGTTATAGAATTGTGCAAAGCAGAATTATAAAACTAGTCTAGTTCGTTAGTTACAATGAGATAAGTTTAAGATTTTTTTATAAACCTAGTTATAACTGGGTATTGTAGGGATTAACTACTTATGTTAGTTAAGTCTTGTAGCTGAAGGTTTTAGTTACAAAATGGTGAAGACTAGATGGTTCTAACTAGTATAGCTCCTTAGTTACTAGGGTTTTAGTGTTGGGTAGTTGGAACATTTTAGTGTTTAGGCAAAATGTTTATATTTCAGCTAAAACAAACGCAAACTTAACTAGCCCATTGTCAGATTGTAACTGACGAAACGAGTTATCAAACTGTGCAAAGCAAAACTACATACCTAGTCTAGTTCGTTAGTTACAAGGAGATAAGTTTAAGTTTATTTTATAAAACCAGTTATAACCGTTTGGGTATTGTAGGTATTAGCTACTTGGGTTGGTTAAGACTTGTAGACGAAGGTTTTAGTTACAAAATGGTGAAGACTAGAGGGTTCTAACTAGTATAGTTCCTGAGTTACAAGGGTTTTAGTGTTAGGCGGTTTGATAATTTTAGTGTTTAGGCAAAATGTTTATATTTCAGCTAGAACAAACGCAAACTTAACTAGCCAACTGTAAGATTGTAACTAACGAAAAGAGTTATAAAATTGTGCAAAGCAGAATTATATAGCTAGTCTAGTTCGTTAGTTACAATGAGATAAGTTTAAGATTATTTTATAAAACTAGTTATAGCTGTTTGGGTATTGTAGGGATTAGCAACTTGTGTTAGCTAAGTCTTGTACCTGAAGGTTTTATTTACAAAACGGCGAAGACTTGAGAGTTCTAGCTAGTATAGTTCCTGAGTTACAAGGGTTTTACTATTTGGTAGTTTGAAAATTTTAGTGTTTAGGAAAATGTTTATATTTTAGCTAAAACAAACGCAAGCTTAACTAGCCAACTGTCAGATTGTAACTGACGAAACGAGTTATAAAATTGTGCAAAGCAGAATTATATAGCTAGTCTAGTTCGTTAGTTACAAGGAGATAAGTTTAAGGTTATTTTATAAATCTAGTTATAACCGTTTGGGTATTGTAGGGATTAGCCACTTGAGTTGGTTAAGACTTGTAGCTGAAGGTTTTAGTTACAAAATGGTGAAGGTTAGAGGGTTCTAGCTAGTATAGCTCCTGAGTTACAGGGATTTTAATGTTAGCTAGTTTGAAAATTTTAGTGTTTACGCAAAAATATTTCAGCTAAAACAAACGCAAACTTAACTAACCAACTGTCAGATTGTAACTGACGAAACGAGTTATAAAATAATGCAAAGCAGAACTATATAGCTAGTCTAGTTCGTTAGTTACAAGGAGATAAGTTTAAGATTGTTTTATGAAACTAGCTATAGCTGTTTGGGTATTGTAAAGATTAGCAACTTGGGTTAGTTAAGACTTGTAGACGAAGGTTTTAGTTACAAAATGGTGAAGACTACAGGGTTCTAGCTAGTATAATTCCTGAGTTACAAGGGTTTTAGTGTTAGGCGGTTTGATAATTTTAGTGTTTAGGCAAAATGTTTATATTTCAGCTAAACCAAACGCAAACTTAACTAGCCTGCTGACAGATTGTAACTGACGAAACGAGTTATAAAATAATGCAAAGCAGAATTATATAGCTAGTCTAGTTCGTTAGTTACAAGCACATAAGTTTAAGATTATTTTATAATACTAGTTATAGCTGTTTGGGTATTGTAAGGATTAACAACTTGGGTTAGTTAAATCTTGTAGCTGAAGGCTTTAGTTACAAAATGGTGAAGACTAGAGGGTTCTAGCTAGTATAGCTCTTGAGTTACAAGGGTTTTGGTATTAGGCGATTTGATAATGTTAGTGTTTAGGCAAAATGTTTATATTTCAGCTAAAACAAACGCAAAATTAACAAGCCAACTGTCAGATTGTAACTGACGAAACGAGTTATAAAATTGTGCAAAGCAGGATTATATAGCTATTCTAGTGCGTTAGTCACAAGGAGATAAGTTTAAGATTATTTTATAAAACTAGTTATAACTGTTTGGGTATTGTAGGGATTAGCATCTTGGGTTAGTTAAGTCTTGTAGCTGAATGTTTTAGTTACAAAATGGTGAAGACTAGAGGGTTCTAGCTAGTCTAGTTCGTTAGTTACAAGGAAATAAGTTTGAGATTGTTTTATGAAACTAGCTATAGCTGTTTGGGTATTGTAAAGATTAGCAACTTAGGTTAGTTAAGACTTGTAGACGAAGGTTTTAGTTACAAAATGGTGAAGAATAGAGGGTTCTAGCTAGTATAGTTCCTGAGTTACAAGGGTTTTAGTGTTAGGCGGTTTGATAATTTTAGTGTTTAGGCAAAATGTTTATATTTCAGCTAAAACAAACGCAAACTTAACTGGCCAACCGTCAGATTGTAACTGACGAAACGGGTTATAAAATAGTGCAAAGCAGAATTATATAGCTAGTCTAGTTCGTTAGTTACAAGGAGATAAGTATAAGATTATTTTATAAAACTAGTTATAACTGTTTGGCTATTGTAGGGATTAGCAATTTAAGTTAGTTAACTCTAGCAGCTGAAGGTTTTAGTTACAAATTGGTGAAGACTAGAGGGTTCTAACTAGTATAGTTCCTGAGTTACAAGGGATTTAGCATTAGGCGGTTTGAAAATTTTAGTGTTTAGGCAAAATGTTTATATTTCAGCTAAAACAAATGCAAACTTAACTAGTCGACTGTCAGATTGTAACTGACGAAACAAGTTATAAAACTGTGCAAAGCAGAATTACATAGCTAGTCTAGTTCTTTAGTTACAAGGAGATAAATTTAAGATTATTTTATAAAACTAGTTATAGCCGTTTGGCTATTGTAGCGATTAGCTACTTGGGTTGGTTAAGGCTTGTAGACGAAGGTTTTGGTTACAAAATGGTGAAAACTAGAGGATTCTAACTAGTATAGTTATTAAGTTACAAGGGTTTTAGTATTAGCTAGTTTGAAAATTTTAGCGTTTAGGCAAAATGTTTATATTTCAGCTAAATCAAACGCAAACTTAACTAGCTAGGTGTCACATTGTAACTGACGAAACGAGTTATAAAATTATGCAAAGCAGAACTATATAGCTAGTCTAGTTCGTTAGTTACAGGGATATAAGTTTAACATAATTTTATAAAACTAGTTATTACTGTGTAGTTATTGTAGGGATTAGCTACTTGGGTTAGTTGAGACTTGTAGCTGAAAGCTGTAGTTACTAAATTGTAAACACTAGAGGGTATTAGCTAGAAAATAGTTCCTGAGTTACAAGGCGATTTGATAATTTTAGTGTTTAGGCAAAATGTTTATATTTCAGCTAAAACAAACGCAAACTTAACTAGCCAACTGTCAGATTGTAACCGGCGAAATGAGTTATAAAATTGTGCAAAACAGAACTATATAGCTAGTCTAGTTCGTTAGTTACAAGGAGATAAGTTTAAGATAATTTTATAAAACTAGTTATAGCCGTTTGGGTATTGTAGCGATTAGCTACTTGCGTTTCTTAAGACTTGTAGACGAAGGTTTTAGTTACAAATTGGTTAAGACTAGAGGGTTCTAACTAGTATAGTTCCTGAGTTACAAGGGTTTTAGTATTAGCTAGTTTGAAAATTTTAGTCTTTAGGCAAAATATTTATATTTCAGCTAAAACAAACGCAAGCTTAACTAGCCAACTGTCAGATTGTAACTGACGAAACGAGTTATAAAAGTGTGCAAAGCAGAATTATATAGCTAGTCTAGTTCGTTAGTTACAACTAGATAAGTTTAACACTATTTTATAAAACTAGTTATAACTGTTTGGGTATTGTAGGGAGTAGTTTTTTTGGATTAGGTGAGTCTAGTAGCTGAAAGTTTTATTTACAAAATGGCGAAGACTAGAGGGTTCAAGCTAGTATAGTTCCTGAGTTACAAGAATTTTAGTATAAGCTAGTTTGAAAATTTTAGTATTTAGGCAAAATGTTTATATTGCAGCTAAAACAAACGCAAACTTAACTAGCCAACTGTCAGATTGTAACTGACGAAACGAGTTATAAAAGTGTACAAAGCAGAATTATATAGCTAGTCTAGTTCGGTAGTTAAAAGGGGATAAGTTTCACATTAATTTATAAAACTAGTTATATTCATTTGGGTATTGTAGCGATTAGTTACTTGGGTTAGTTACGTCTTGTAGCTGAAGGTTTTAGTTACAAAATGGCGAAGACTAGAGGGTTCAAGCTAGTTTAGTTCCTGAGTTACAAGGATTTTAGTATAAGCTAGTTTGAAAATTTTAGTATTTAGGCAAAATGTTTATATTTCAGCTAAAACAAACGCAAACTTAACTAGCCAACTGTCAGATTGTAACTGACGAAACAAGTTATAAAATTGTTCAAAGCAGGATCATATAGCTAGTCTAGTTCGTTAGTTACAAGGAGATAAGTTTAAGATTATTTTATAAAACTAGTTATAACTGTTTGTGTATTGTAGCGAGTAGCTACTTGTGTTAGTTAAGTCTTGTAGCTGAAGGTTTTATTTACAAAATGGCGAAGAGTAGAGGTTTCTAGCTAGTATAGCTCCTGAGTTACAAGGGTTTTAGTGTTAGTTAATTTGAAAATTTTAGTGTTTAGGCAAAATGTTTTTATTTCAGCTAAAACAAACGCAAACTTAACTAGCCAACTATCAGATTGTAACTGACGAAACGAGTTATAAAATCATGCAAAGAAGAACTATATAGCTGGTCTAGTTCGTTAGTTACAAAGAAATAAGTTTAAGACTATTTTATAAAAGTGGTTACAACTGTTTGGGTAGTTAAAACTTAACTAGTTTGGTTTCAAATTATAACTACATGATTTAGTTTCAAACTAGTGAAAACTAGAATATTCTAGCTTGTCTACTATAGTCTAGGCTATTTTTGTAGCTAGCCGAGTTTTTCAGCAAATTTTGGAAATTCTTAATCACGTCTGTTTAATAACTAAAATCGTGATAACTCAGCTACAAAAAACTTAAAATTAATTATTTTTGGTGAAATTGTAGCTAACAATGCTGGTTACAAATGGGTGGAAACTAGAAGAATCTATCTTTTGTTTTTTAATAGTTATCGCGTTGTAAACTTTAACAACAATTTTTAGAAATTCGTTTCAAATTTGTTTAAAACTGCAATATATTTCAATTAGCGAACTAGTTAGAAAAACGAAATTTGTAGGGTAACTAGCTAACTAAATCAAGTTTAGTATACTTGAAGCTACACTGTTCTGACTCGTGTAGTTTCTTAGTTATAGCTAATCAAACTTTAGATTTTGAAACTAACTTTCACTAGCTAAAATGTTAATAACTCGGCTATAACTAACTCAAACGTAACTATCTTTGGTGGAATTATAGCTAATAAATCTAGTTATAATTTGGTGATAACTAAAAACAACTTTCTTTTGTTTTGCGAACGTTATAAACTTTGACGAAAATTTTGTAAATTCGCGGATGCGTTTTCAAATTTCAACATCTCAGTTAGTAAATGTGTTACGTGAGCGAAATTTGGTTTGTGGTTCTAGTCTCAGTTAGTGCAAAGTATAGTTTAATGATTTTTATTGTTGGGAAGTTACAGCGTCTCGAAGTTTGACTTGCAAATGATGCGCGTTATATATTTGTTTGACGGATTCGGTGAAGTCGGATTTGGAGAGATTTGTTTCCGTTATCTGCCGGAGCCGTTGAAAAAATATCTTTTTATTCATGAGTTCTCGAAAAGAGAGGGCCCGGTGATCCGTGCCGGAATCGCAAACAATGCCGGAGCACTCGGCCCCCGCGCTCGGGAAAAGAGCCGTGGAGAATGAGCACTATACAGTGCTCGTACGCTGCATACACGCGCTACATACTAAATTTGAATAGATATAGGGAACCGATGCCGTTTTATTATATACAGGCGGGCGGCGCCGGCGGACGCGGCCGGAAATTAATGTCAGCGACTGCGACTATTCCATTTCCCTCGCACTAAAACATCCTAATGGACCTATTCAATACAATATGGAAACCTGTCGGAATAAATGCACCGCTCTGAATGGACGCATTATTAACGGAAATCTATATAGATATCAAAACTCGCTTTTTTAACACAAATTTACGTTTGAACTAATTCACCTATTACAAATAAACTACATTACTTAGACTAATTTACTTTTCAATGTCTTAAAACTAAAAGACTAAGCAACAAATTAAGACTAAATAGACTATCCCAACTTATCTATTTAAGTAGTTGTAGACTTCCAAACTTTGTCTATTTTCGAATAACTGTATGCATCTAAAGCTTTAACCAGCTTTCACTAATTCACCAATTATAAGTAAACTACATTACTTAGACTAAATTACCTTTCACGGTCTTAAAACTAAAAGACAAAGCAACAAATTAAGACTAAATAGACTATCCCAACTTATCTACTTAAGTAGTTGTAGACTACCAAACTTTGTCTATTTTCGAATAACTGTATCAATCTGACGCTTTAACTAGCTTACAGTAATTCACCAATTATAAGTAAATTGCATTACTTAGACTAAATTAGTTTTCACTGTCTTAAAACTAAAAGACAAAGCAACAAATTAAGACTAAACAGGCTATCCCAACTTATCTACTTAAGTAGTTGTAGACTTCCAAACTTTGTCTATTTTCGAATAACTGTATCAATCTGATGCTTTAACTAGCTTTCATTAATTCACCAATTATAAGTAAATTACACTACTTAGACTAAATTACTTTTCACTGTCTTAAAACTAAAAGACAAAGCAACAAATTAAGACTACATAGACTATCCCAACATATCTACTTGAGTAGTTGTAGATTTCCAAACTTTGTCTATTTTTGAATAACTGTATCAATCTGATGCTTTAACTAGCTTTCACTAATTCACCAATTATAAGTAAACTACATAACTTAGACTAAATTACTTTCCACGGTCTTAAAACTAAAAGACAAAGCAACAAACTAAGACCAGATAGACTATCCCAACTTATCTACTTAAGTAGTTGTAGCCTTCCAAACTTTGCCTATTTACGAATAACTGCATCAATCTGATGCTTTAACTAGCTTTCACTAATTCACCAATTATAAGTAAACTACACTACTTAGACTAAACTACTTTTCACTGTCTAAAAACTAAAAGACAAAGCCACAAATTAAGGCTAAATAGACTATCCCAACTTATCTACTTAAGTAGTTGTAGACTTCCAAACTTTGTCTATTTTCGAATAATTGTATCAATCTGAAGCTTTAACTAGCTTTCACTAATTCAGCAATTATAAGTAAACTACATTACTTAGAGTAAATTACTTTTCACGGTCTTAAAACTAAAAGACAAAGCAACAAATTAAGACTAAATAGACTATCCCAACTTATCTACTTAAGTAGTTGTAGACTTCCAAACTTTGTCTATTTTCGAATAATTGTATCAATCTGAAGCTTTAACTAGCTTTCACTAATTCAGCAATTATAAGTAAACTACATTACTTAGAGTAAATTACTTTTCACGGTCTTAAAACTAAACAACAAGACAAAGCAACAAATTAAGACTAAATAGACTATCCCAACTTATCTACTTAAGTAGTTGTAGACTTCCAAACTTTGTCTATTTTCGAATAATTGTATCAATCTGAAGCTTTAACTAGCTTTCACTAATTCAGCAATTATAAGTAAACTACATTACTTAGAGTAAATTACTTTTCACGGTCTTAAAACTAAAAGACAAAGCAACAAATTAAGACTAAATAGACTATCCCAACTTATCTACTTAAGTAGTTGTAGACTTCCAAACTTTGTCAATTTTCGAATAACTGTATCAATCTGATGCTTTAACTAGCTTTCACTAATTCACCAATTATAAGTAAACTACACTACTTAGACTAAATTACTTTTTACGGTCTAAAAACTAAAAGACAAAGCCACAAATTAAGGCTAAATAGACTATCCCAACTTATCTACTTAAGTAGTTGTAGACTTCCAAACTTTGTCTATTTTCGAATAACTGCATCAATCTGATGCTTTAACTAGCCTTCACTAATTCACCTAGTATAAGTAAACTACATTACTTAGACTAAATTACTTTTCACGGTCTTAAAACTAAAAGACAAAGCAACAAATTAAGACTAAATAGACTATCCCAACTTATCTACGTAAGTAGTTGTAGACTTCCAAACTTTGTCTATTTTTGAATAACTGTATCAATCTGATGCTTTAACTAGCTTTCACTAATTCACCAATTATAAGTAAACTACACTACTTAGACTAAATTACTTTTCACGGTCTTAAAACTAAGAGACAAAGCAACAAATTAAGACTAAATAGACTATCCCAACGTATCTACTTAAGTAGTTGTAGACTTCCAAACTTTGTCTGTTTTCGAATAAATGTAACAATCTGATGCTTTAACTAGCCTTCACTAATTCACCAAGTATAAGGAAACTACATTACTTAGACTAAATTACTTTTCACGGTCTTAAAACTAAAAGACAAAGCAACAAATTAAGACTAAATAGACTATCCCAACTTATCTACGTAAGTAGTTGTAGACTTCCAAACTTTGTCTATTTTTGAATAACTGTATCAATCTGATGCTTTAACTAGCTTTCACTAATTCACCAATTATAAGTAAACTACACTACTTAGACTAAATTACTTTTCACGGTCTTAAAACTAAGAGACAAAGCAACAAATTAAGACTAAATAGACTATCCCAACGTATCTACTTAAGTAGTTGTAGACTTCCAAACTTTGTCTGTTTTCGAATAAATGTAACAATCTGATGCTTTAACTAGCCTTCACTAATTCACCAAGTATAAGTAAACTACATTACTTAGACTAAATTACTTTTCACGGTCTTAAAACTAAAAGACAAAGCAACAAATTAAGACTAAATAGACTATCCGAACTTATCTACATAAATAGTTGTAGACTTCCAAACTTTGTCTATTTTTGAATAACTGTATCAATCTGATGCTTTAACTAGCTTTCACTAATTCACCAATTATAAGTAAACTACATTACTTAGACTAAATTATTTTTCACTGTTTTAAAACTAAAAGACAAAGCAACAAACTAAGACCAAATAGACTATCCCAACTTATCTACTTAAGTAGTTGTAGACTTCCAAACTTTGTCTATTTTCGAATAACTGTATCAATCTGATGCTTTAACTAGCTTTCACTAATTCACCAATTATAAGTAAACTACACTACTTAGACTAAACTACTTTTCAGTGTCTAAAAACTAAAAGACAAAGCCACAAATTAAGGCTAAATAGACTATCCCAACTTATCCACTTAAGTAGTTGTAGACTTCAAAACTTTGCCTATTTTCGAATAACGGTATCAATTTGAAGCTTTAACTAGCTTTCACTAATTCAGCAATTATAAGTAAACTACATTACTTAGACTAAATTACTTTTCACTGTCTTAAAACTAAAAGACAAAGCAACAAATTAAGACTAAATAGACTATCCCAACTTATCTACTTAAGTAGTTGTAGTCTTCCAAACTTTGTCTATTTTCGAATAACTGCATCAATCTGATGCTTTAACTAGCCTTCACTAATTCACCTAGTATAAGTAAACTACATTACTTAGACTAAATTACTTTTCACGGTCTTAAAACTAAAAGACAAAGCAACAAATTAAGACTAAATAGACTATCCCAACTTATCTACTTAAGTAGTTGTAGACTTCCAAACTTTGTCTATTTTCGAATAACTGTATCAATCTGATGCTTTAACTAGCTTTCACTAATTCACCAATTATAAATAAACTACATTACTTAGACTAAATTACTTTTCAATGTCTAAAAACTAAAAGACTAAGCAACAAATTAAGACTACATAGACTATCCCAACTTATCTACGTAAATAGTTGTAGACTTCCAAACTTTGCCTATTTTCGAACAACTGCATCAATCTGATGCTTTAACTAGCTTTCATTAATTCACCAATTATAAGTAAACTACACTACTTAGACTAAATTACTTTTCACAGTCTTAAAACTAAAAGACAAAGCAACAAATTAAGACTACATAGACTATCCCAACTTATCTACGTAAATAGTTGTAGATTTCCAAACTTGGTCTATTTTCGAATAACTGTATCAATCTGATGCTTTAACTAGCTATCACTAATTCACCAATTATAAGTAAACTGCATTACTTAGACTAAATTACTTTTCACTGTCTTAAAACTAAAAGACAAAGCAACAAACTAAGACTAAATAGACTATCCCAACTTATCTACTTAAGTAGTTGTAGACTTCCAAACTTTGTCTATTTTCGAATAACTGCATAAATCTGATGCTTTAACTAGCTTTCACTAATTCACCAATTATAAGTAAACTACACTACTTAGACTAAAGTACTTTTCACTGTCTTAAAACTAAAAGACAAAGCAACAAATTCAGGCTAAACAGACTATCCCAACGTATCTACTTAAGTAGTTGTAGACTTCCAAACTTTGTGTATTTTCGAATCTCCTCATAACTAACAAACTAGACTAGCTAACAGTTCTACTTTGCTAAATTTTATAACTCATTTCTTCAGTTACAAACTGAGTGTTTGCTAGTTAACTTTGCATTTGTTTTAGCTGAAATATAAACATTTGCCTAAACATTAAACTTTTCAAATCACCTAATACTTAAACCGTTGTAACTCGGCAACTATACTAGCTAGAACCCTCTAGTCTTCACCATTTTGTAACTAAAACCTACAACTCTTAACTAGTTAACTAATAAACTAGTTAACTAATCCCTAACTACACAAAAAATATTTTCAGTTCTCCAAAAATAAAAAAACTCTTTTAATTTCCTTAGTTGTTTAATAATTCCGGAAGTGGAGGATGAGTAAGGGTTTCCGGCGCCATCAATCGTCCGCCCTCGATGTGCATCGCGCCCGGTCGTCCGTCATCGATTCTAATCGGCCGTTATCGGCGCAAACCGCGCCTACTTGATTAATTGCCCATTGCGGCCGAATAGCTCGCGCTCCGTCGCACCAGTTCCGGAATTTAATCCCGAATTAAAGATTATTTAATTAACTAGTCCATTAGGGCTGCACGTACTAGTTACAATAATTTATGCAGCGAAAATTATTCAGTGGAGTTGCACTGGAAAACCGCAATTGGCTGCTTTAGCTGATTATATTCAACTAAAGGGGTTACATAATCTTAATCCACATTAAATTTCCTATAAGGCAAAGATAACTAGAAAGGTGTAGGTGTTTAGCTAAAATGGTTACAGCTACTTAAAGTTAATGCATTCATTACATTATTCATAATTTAAGATTTGGGTGTGCTATTGCAACTAACTAACTAATAGGTTAAAACTGGTTAAATTAGCTACAAATTGATAATAACTACAAAGCCGTAACTCAAAAATCTAAATAGTTACAGCTTTCCAAACTTTTAATAAGTTCAATTTTTCAAAAGATTTTCATTAAAACGGCACGATAACTGCATAAACAAAATAAATATTTCCTTGTAACTAACTGCATTAGCTACAAATTGACAGTAACTACAAAGTCCTAACTCAAAAATCTAAATAGTTACAGCTTTCCAAACTTTTAATAAGTTCAATTTTTCAAAAGATTTTCAATAAAACGGCACAATAACTGCATAAACAAAATAAATATTTCCTTGTAACTAACTAAATTAGCTACAAATTGGTATTAACAACAAAGTCCTAACTCAAATATCTAAATAGTTACAGCTTTCCAAACTTTTAATAAGTTCAATTTTTCAAAAGATTTTCATTAAAACGGCACAATAACTGCATAAACAAAATAAATATTTCCTTGTAACTAACTAAATTAGCTACAAATTGGTATTAACTACAAAGTCCTAACTCAAAAATCTAAATAGTTACAGCTTTCCAAACTTTTAATAAGTTCAATTTTTCAAAAGATTTTCAATAAAACGGCACGATAACTGCATAAACAAAATAAATATTTCCTTGTAACTAACTAAATTAGCTACAAATTGGTATTAACTACAATGCCCTAACTAAAAAAGCGAAATAGTTACAGCTTTCCAAACTTTTAATAAGTTCAATTTTTCAAAAGCTTTTCAATAAAACGGCACGATAACTACACAAACAAAATAAATATTTCCTTGTAACTAACTAAATTAGCTACAAATTGGTATTAACTACAAAGCCCTAACTCAAAAATCTAAATAGTTACAGCTTTCCAAACTTTTAATAAGTTCAATTTTTCAAAAGAATTTCAATAAAACGGCACAATAACTACATAAACAAAATAAATATTTCCTTGTAACTAACTAAATTAGCTACAAATTGGTAATAACTACAAAGTGCTAATTCAAAAATCTAAATAGTTACAGCTTTCCAAACTTTTAATAAGTTCAATTTTTCAAAAGAATTTCAATAAAACGGCACGATAACTGCATAAACAAAATAAATATTTCCTTGTAACTAACTAAATTAGCTACAAATTGGTATTAACTACAATGCCCTAACTAAAAAAGCGAAATAGTTACAGCTTTCCAAACTTTTAATAAGTTCAATTTTTCAAAAGCTTTTCAATAAAACGGCACGATAACTACACAAACAAAATAAATATTTCCTTGTAACTAACTAAATTAGCTACAAATTGGTATTAACTACAAAGCCCTAACTCAAAAATCTAAATAGTTACAGCTTTCCAAACTTTTAATAAGTTCAAATTTTCAAAAGATTTTCAATAAAACGGCACGATAACTGCATACACAAAATAAATATTTCCTTGTAACTAACTAAATTAGCTACAAATTGGTATTAACTACAAAGCCCTAACTCAAAAACCTAAATAGTTACAGCTTTCCAAACTTTTAATAAGTTCAATTTTTCAAAAGATTTTCAATAAAACGGCACAATAACTGCATAAACAAAATAAATATTTCCTTGTAACTAATTAAATTAGCTACAAATTGGTATTCACTACAAAGTCCTAACTAAAAAATTTAAATAGTTACAGCTTTCCAAACTTTTAATAAGTTCAATTTTTCAAAAGATTTTCAATAAAACGGCACGATAACTGCATAAACAAAATAAATATTTCCTTGTAACTAACTAAATTAGCTACAAATTGGTATTAACTACAAAGCCCCAACTCAAAAATCTAAATAGTTACAGCTTTCC
Organism: Phosphuga atrata; assembly: GCA_944588485.1. Classification (NCBI taxonomy): domain Eukaryota; kingdom Metazoa; phylum Arthropoda; class Insecta; order Coleoptera; family Silphidae; genus Phosphuga; species Phosphuga atrata. The sequence continues at coordinate 8,933,893 of OX155908.1, read as the reverse complement.
AAACTTTTAATAAGTGCAATTTTTCAAAAGAATTTCAATAAAACGGCACGATAACTACATAAACAAAATAAATATTTCCTTGTAACTAACTAAATTAGCTACAAATTGGTATTAACTACAAAGTCCTAACTCAAAAATCTAAATAGTTACAGCTTTCCAAACTTTTAATAAGTTCAATTTTTTAAAGGAATTTCAATAAAACGGCACGATAACTGCATAAACAAAATAAATATTTCCTTGTAACTAACTAAGTTAGCTACAAATTGTTATTAACTACAAAGTCCTAACTCAAAATATAAATAGTTACAACTTTCCAAACTTTTAATAAGTTCAATTTTTCAAAATAATTTCTATAAAACGGCACAATAACTACATAAACAAAATAAATATTTCCTTGTAACTAACTAAATTAGCTACAAATTGGTATTAACTACAAAGCCCTAACTCAAAATATAAATAGTTACAGCTTTCCAAACTTTTAATAAGTTCAATTTTTCAAAAGAATTTCAATAAAACGGCACGATAACTACATAAACAAAATAAATATTTCCTTGTAACTAACTAAATTAGCTACAAATTGGTATTAACTACAAAGTGCTAACTCAAAAATCTAAATAGTTACAGCTTTCCAAACTTTTAATAAGTTCAATTTTTCAAAAGAATTTCAATAAAACGGCACAATAACTACATAAACAAAATAAATATTTCCTTGTAACTAACTAAATTAGCTACAAATTGGTATTAACTACAAAGCCCTAACTCAAAAATCTAAATAGTTACAGCTTTCCAAACTTTTAATAAGTTCAATTTTTCAAAAGATTTTCAATAAAACGGCACAATAACTAAATAAACAAAATAAATATTTCCTTGTAACTAACTAAATTAGCTACAAATTGGTATTAACTACAAAGTCCTAACTCAAGAATCTAAATAGTTACAACTTTCCAAACTTTTTATAAGTTCAATTTTTCAAAATAATTTCAATAAAACGGCACAATAACTACATAAACAAAATAAATATTTCCTTGTAACTAACTAAATTAGCTACAAATTGGTATTAACTACAAAGCCCTAACTAAAAAATCTAAATTGTTACAGCTTTCCAAACTTTTAATAAGTTCAATTTTTCAAAAGAATTTCAATAAAACGGCACGATAACTACATAAACAAAATAAATATTTCCTTGTAACTAACTAAATTAGCTACAAATTGGTATTAACTACAAAGTCCTAACTCAAAAATCTAAATAGTTACAGCTTTCCAAACTTTTAATAAGTTCAATTTTTCAAAAGATTTTCAATAAAACGGCACAATAACTACACAAACAAAATAAATATTTCCTTGTAACTAACTAAATTAGCTACAAATTGGTATTAACTACAAAGTCCTAACTCAAAAATCTAAATAGTTACAGCTTTCCAAACTTTTAATAAGTTCAATTTTTCAAAAGATTTTCAATAAAACGGCACGATAACTGCATAAACAAAATAAATATTTCCTCGTAACTAACTAAATTAGCTATAAATCACTGGTAACTATTTTGTTATAGCTACAAAATTAAGTTAGTTATACAGTCTTAAACTTACAGACAATTTTAAGCAAATTTACAACAGAAAATTTACTTTAACTAGAGAACTAGTTAAGCCAGAATGATAAATTAAACATTTTTTTATTACTAACTAAATTAGTTACAAACTAGTCCAAACTATACGTTTCTAGATATTACAATAATCGAGTTATAGGTCTTTTCAGTTTATTATCATCAAATTGTAGCTGTGCGAGCAGAGGGTGCGATAAATAACTTATTAGTATTTAGCGTGCTTGACATTGATACTAGTTAATAGTTTTAGCTTGTGGAATATTGATGTAGTTCACTGCGGCGGGCAGTGTGCACTTAATAAGTTTGAGTTTAAGGGGGCTTGTGGGATAAATTCAGGGTGGCTTGGTGCAGGCGTCGAGGGTCAGACTTATTGCGTAGTTAAGTTTCAGGTTTTGTTTTTAGTTAGTGATCGAGGTTAGTTTTGTTTTTAGTTAGTGATCGATTTAGTTGAGAAACTGTTCGGTTTGGTTTGGATGGGTAGTTAGTTTAGACTTGATATTTGAGCTAATACTCGGTGGAATGTAAGAATTTTTGGATGGGACTGTAGCTTATGAAATTAGTTATAAATTGTTGAAAACTATAGGAAACTATCTTTTGTTTTTGTTATGGCGTTGCAAACTTTGATGTTTCGAAATTCGACGCAAGCTTCTTTAAATTCAATTATCTCAGCTAGGAAACTAGTAAGATAAAGTAAACTGTGTGTTTTGATTAGCTAACTAAATCTAGTTTAAAATACTGGAAACTGCACCGCTGTAACTAGTTTAGTTTCTTAGTTATAGCTAATCAAACTTTAAGATTTTTTTAACAAATTTTAGTGCAGTCTGTTCACTAGCTAAATTCTTAATAACTTAACTACAACTAACTCAAACGTATTTAGCTTAGGTGGAATTATAGCTAATAAATCTAGCTACAAACTGGCGGAAAATTGAAGAATCTATCTTTTGTTTTTCAAACGTTATGGCGTTGCAAACTTTGACGTTTCTGGAAATTCGCACTAAACGTGTTTTAAATTTGAATATCTCAGCTAGAAAACTAGTCACATAAACTAGTTTTATATTTTGAATAGCTAACTAAATCTAGTTTAATATACTGAAAACTGCACTGTTGTAACTAGTTTAGTTTTTTAGTTATATCAAACTTAGATTTTTTTTAAACAAATTCTTAATGTAATCTGTTTACTAGCTAAACTCTAAATAACTTAGCTACAACTAACTCAAACTTAACTAGCTTTGGTGGAGTTGTAGCCAATAAATCGAGTTACAAATTAGTGAAAAGTTAGAGAATCTATCTTTTGTTTTTTAAAAGTTATGACGTTGCAAAGTTTTTTTTGTGGCGAATGATTTTTTGCGGAACATGTGTGCGAATATTGCAATTTGTAAAATCAATCGGGGGGAAGGAAACGCGTTCGGACGGAGCGGAGGCAGCAAACCGGAAAACCGGAATGTTATTAATTAAAATCGCGTGCATTCGATCGATTCCCATAGTTTTCCATTGATTGCGTCGCTTTGATTGGAACATTCGCAATTTGTCTTGCGGGAAATTGGCGATATTTTGGAAACTGTCGCCGCGAAATCTACGTTTTTCAGTTCGAAATCTCGGTAATAGCTTGAATGAAAACTTGCGATATTTCGGCAATCGCGCGTGCCAATTCGCCGAAATTTTTAGCAAACATTCCCGACCGAAGCCTTGAACAAACAACTGCAAGTACTACCCCACTTAGTAAACTAGAACGGAGGACTGGAGTGAGCGCGCTAAACTCACACAAACACTTCAAAACATAATACAACATGCTCAATACAGACATCAAAGACTCGCCAATTCAAGGCTTTGTTTCAGGCGGACGGGCAGAGATTTCTGGCAGAAAATTTGCAAATTTCGTCTTTAAAGCATTCTTAGTGAGTGAGCTAAATCTCGCTTAGTTTTGAATCACACAAACACTTTAAAATCAAATCCAAGTCAATGCAGACATCAAAGACTCGCCAATTCGAGGCTTTGTTACAGACGAACGGACGGAGATTTCTCGCAGAAAATTTGCAAATTTCGTCTTTAAAGTCTTCTTAGTTAGTAAGCTAAATCTCGCTTAGTTTGAATCACACAAACACTTCAAAACCAAATCCAACTCACTCAATACAAACATCGAAGACTCGCCAATTCAAGGCTTTGTTGCAGACGGACAGACAGAGATTTCTTGCAGAAAATTTGCAAATTTCGTCTTTAAAGAGTTTTTAGTGAGTGAGCTAAATCTCGCTTAGTTTGAATCACACAAGCACTTTAAAACCAAATCCAAGTCAATGCAGACATCAAAGACTCGCCAATTCAAGGCTTTGCTACAGCCGGACGGACGGAGATTTCTGGCAGAAAATTTGCAAATTTCGTCTTTAAAGTGTTCTTAGTTAGTGAGCTAAATCTCGCTTAGTTTGAATCACACAAACACTTCAAAACCAAATCGAACTCACTCAATACTGTTACAGGCGGACGGACGGATATTTCTGGCAGAAAATTTGCAAATTTCGTCTTTAAAGTGTTCTTAGTTAGTGAGCTAATTCTCGCTTAGTTTGAATCACAAAAACACTTCAAAACCAAATCCATCTCACTCAATACAGACATCAAAGACTGTCCAGTTCAAGGCTTTGTAACACGCGAACGGACGAAGATTTCGGGCAGAAAATTTGCAAATTTCGTCTTTAAAGTGTTCTTATTTAGTGAGCTATATCTCGCTTAGTTTGAATCACAAAAACACTTCAAAACCAAATCCAACTCACTCAATACAGACTTCAAAGACTCGCCAATTCAAGGCTTTGTTACAGGCGGACGGACGGAGATTTCTGGCAGAAAATTTGAAAATTTCGTCTTTAAAGTGTTTTTAGTTAGTGAGCCAAATCTCGCTTAGTTTGAATCACACAAACACTTTAAAACCAAATCCAAGTTAATGCAGACATCAAAGACTCGCCAATTCAAGGCTTTGTTACAGCCGGACGGACGGAGATTTCTCGCAGAAAATTTGCAAATTTCGTCTTTGAAGCGTTTTTAGTTAGTGAACTAAATCTCGCTTAGTTTGTAACACGCAAACACTTCAAAACCAAATCCAAGTTAATGCAGACATCAAAGACTCGCCAATTCAAGGCTTTGTTACATACGGACGGACGTAGATTTCTGGCAGAAAATTTGCAAATTTCGTCTTTAAAGCGTTCTTAGTTAGTGAGCTAAATCTCGCTTAGTTTGAATCACACAAACACTTTAAAACCAAATCCTAGTCGATGCAGACGTCAAAGACTCGCCAGTTCAAGGCTTTGTTAAAGACGAACGGACGGAGATATCTGGTAGAAAATTTGCAAATTTCGTCTTTAAAGTGTTCTTAGTTAGTGAGCTAAATCTCGCTTAGTTTGAATTACACAAACACTTCAAAACCAAATCCAACTCACTCAATACAGACATCAAAGAGTCGCCAATTCAAGGCTTTGTGACAAGCGGACGGAAGTATATTTCTGGCAGAAAATTTGCAAATTTAGTATGTAGACTGTACTTAGCTAGTGAGCTAAATCTCGCTTAGTTTGAATCACATATAAACTTCAAAACCAAATCCAACTCACTTAACACAGAGATCAAAGACTCGCCAATTCAAGGCTTTGTTACAGGCGAACGGACGGAGATTTCTGGCAAAAAATTTGCAAATTTTGTCTTTAAAGTGGTCTTAGCTAGTGAGCTAAATCTCGCTTAGTTTGAATCACATAAACACTTAAAAACCAAATCCAACTCACTTAACACAGAGATCAAAGACTCGCCAATTCAAGGCTTTGTTACAGACGGACGGACGGAGATTTCTGGCAAAAAATTTGCAAATTTCGTCTTTAAAGTGGTCTTAGCTAGTGAGCTAAATCTCGCTTAGTTTGAATCACATATAAACTTCAAAACCAAATCCAACTCACTTAACACAGAGATCAAAGACTCGCCAATTCAAGGCTTTGTTACAGGCGAACGGACTGAGATTTCTGGCAAAAAATTTGCAAATTTTGTCTTTAAAGTGGTCTTAGCTAGTGAGCTAAATCTCGCTTAGTTTGAATCACATAAACACTTAAAAACCAAATCCAACTCACTTAACACAGAGATCAAAGACTCGCCAATTCAAGGCTTTGTTACAGACGGACGGACGGAGATTTCTGGCAAAAAATTGCAAATTTCGTCTTTAAAGTGGTCTTAGCTAGTGAGATAAATCCCGCTTAGTTTGAATCACATAAACACTTCAAAACCAAATCCAACTCACTTAACACAAAGATCAAAGACACGCCAATTCAAGGCTTTGTTACAGGCGAACGGACGGAGATTTCTGGCAAAAAAATTGCAAATTTCGTCTTAAAAGTGGTCTTAGCTAGTGAGCTAAATCTCGCTTAGTTTGAATCACATATAAACTTCAAAACCAAATCCAACTCACTTAACACAGAGATCAAAGACTCGCCAATTCAAGGCTTTGTTACAGGCGAACGGACGGAGATTTCTGGCAAAAAATTTGCAAATTTTGTCTTTAAAGTGGTCTTAGCTAGTGAGCTAAATCTCGCTTAGTTTGAATCACATAAACACTTAAAAACCAAATCCAACTCACTTAACACAGAGATCAAAGACTCGCCAATTCAAGGCTTTGTTACAGACGGACGGACGGAGATTTCTGGCAAAAAATTGCAAATTTCGTCTTTAAAGTGGTCTTAGCTAGTGAGATAAATCCCGCTTAGTTTGAATCACATAAACACTTCAAAACCAAATCCAACTCACTTAACACAAAGATCAAAAACTCGCCAATTCAAGGCTTTGTTACAGGCGAACGGACGGAGATTTCTGGCAGAAAATTTGCAAATTTCGTCTTTAAAGTGGTCTTAGCTAGTGAGCTAAATCTCGCTTAGTTTGAATCACATAAACACTTCAAAACCAAATCCAACTCACTTAACACAAAGATCAAAGACTCGCCAATTCAAGGCTTTGTTACAGGCGAACGGACGGAGATTTCTGGCAGAAAATTTGCAAATTTCGTCTTTAAAGTGGTCTTAGCTAGTGAGCTAAATATCGCTTAGTTTGAATCACATAAACACTTCAAAACCAAATCCAACTCACTTAACACAAAGATCAAAGACACGCCAATTCAAGGCTTTGTTACAGGCGAACGGACGGAGATTTCTGGCAAAAAAATTGCAAATTTCGTCTTAAAAGTGGTCTTAGCTAGTGAGCTAAATCTCGCTTAGTTTGAATCACATATAAACTTCAAAACCAAATCCAACTCACTTAACACAGAGATCAAAGACTCGCCAATTCAAGGCTTTGTTACAGGCGAACGGACGGAGATTTCTGGCAAAAAATTTGCAAATTTTGTCTTTAAAGTGGTCTTAGCTAGTAAGCTAAATCTCGCTTAGTTTGAATCACATAAACACTTAAAAACCAAATCCAACTCACTTAACACAGAGATCAAAGACTCGCCAATTCAAGGCTTTGTTACAGACGGACGGACGGAGATTTCTGGCAAAAAATTGCAAATTTCGTCTTTAAAGTGGTCTTAGCTAGTGAGATAAATCCCGCTTAGTTTGAATCACATAAACACTTCAAAACCAAATATAACTCACTCAATACAGACATCAAAGACTCGCCAATTCAAGGCTTTGTTACACGCGAATAGACGAAGATTTCTGGCAGAAAATTTGCAAACTTCGTCTTTAAAGTGTTCTTAGTTAGTCATCTAAATATCGCTTAGTTTGAATCACACAAACACTTTAAAACCAAATCCAAGTCAATGCAGACATCAAAGACTCGCCAATTCAAGGCTTTGTTACAGACGAACGGACGGAGGTTTCTCGCAGAAAATTTCCAAATTTCGTCCTTAAAGTCTTCTTAGTTAGTGAGCTAAATATCGCTTATTTTGAATAACACAAACACTTTGAAACCAAACCCAAGTCAATGCAGACATCAAAGACTCGCCAATTCAATCAAAGCTTTATTACAGGCGGACGGGCGGAGATTTCTGGCAGAAAATTTTGCAAATTTCGTCTTTGAAGTGTTCTTAGTTAGTGAGCTAAATCTCGCTTAGTTTGAATCACACAAACACTTCAAAATCAAATCCAACTCACTCAATACAGACATCAAAGACTCGCCAATTCAAGGCTTCGTTACAAGCGGACGGATAAAGATTTCTGGCAGAAAATTTGCAAATTTCGTCTTTAAAGTCTTCTTAGTTAGTGAGCTAAATATCGCTTATTTTGAATCACACAAACACTTTAAAACTAAATCCAAGTCAACGCAGACATCAAAGACTCGCCAATTCAAAGCTTTGTTACAGGCGGACGGACGGAGATTTCTGCCAGAAAATTTGCAAATTTCGTACTTTAAGTGTTCTTAGTTATTCAGCCAAATCTCGCTTAGTTTGAATCACACAAACACTTTAAAACCAAATCCAACTCCCTCAATACAGACATCAAAGACTCGCCAATTCAAGGCTTTGTTACAGGCGGACGGACGGAGATTTCTGCCAGAAAATTTGCAAATTTGGTCTTTAAAGTGTTCTTAGTTAGTGAGCCAAATCTCGCTTAGTTTGAATCATACAAACACTTCGAAACCAAATCCAACTCACTCAATACAGACATCAAAGACTCGCCAATTCAAGGCTTTGTTACAGGCGGACGGACGGAGATTTCTCGCAGAAAATTTGCAAATTTCGTCTTTAAAGTCTTCTTAGTTAGTGAGCTAAATCTCGCTTAGTTTGAATCACACAAACACTTTAAAACCAAATCCAAGTCAATACAGACATCAAAGACTCGCGAATTCAAGGCTTTGTTACAGGCGGACGGACAGAGATTTCTGGCAGAATATTTGCAAATTTCGTCTTTAAAGTGTTCTTAGTTAGTGAGCTAAATCTCGCTTAGTTTGAATCACACAAACACTTCAAAACCAAATCCAACTCACTCAATACAGACATCAAAGACTCGCCAATTCAAGGCTTTGTTACAGGCGGACGGACGGAGATTTCTCGCAGAAAATTTGCAAATTTCGTCTTTAAAGTCTTCTTAGTTAGTGAGCTAAATCTCGCTTAGTTTGAATCACACAAACACTTCAAAACCAAATCCAACTCACTCAATACAGACTTCAAAGACTCGCCAATTCAAGGCTTTGTTACAGGCGGACGGACGGAGATTTCTCGCAGAAAATTTGCAAATTTCGTCCTTAAAGTCTTCTTAGTTAGTGAACTAAATCTCGCTTAGTTTGAATCACAAAAACACTTCAAAACCAAATCCATCTCACTCAATACAGACATCAAAGACTCGCCAATTCAAGGCTTTGTTACACGCGAACGGACGAAGATTTCTGGCAGAAAATTTGCAAACTTCGTCTTTAAAGTGTTTTTAGTTAGTCATCTAAATATCGCTTAGTTGGAATCACAGAAACACTTTAAAACCAAATCCAAGTCAATGCAGACATCAAAGACTCGCCAATTCAAAGCTTTTTTGCAGGCGGACGGACGAATATTTCTGGCAGAAAATTTGCAAATTTTGTCTTTAATGTGTTCTTAGTTAGTGAGATAAATCTCGCTTAGTTTGAATCACACAAACACTTTAAAACCAAATCCAAGTCAATGCAGACATCAAAGACTCGCCAATTCAAAGCTTTGTTGCAGGCGGACGGACGGAGATTTCTGGCAGAAAATTTGCAAATTTCGTCTTTAAAGTGTTCTTAGTTAGTGAGCTAAATATCGCTTAGTTTGAATTACACAAACACTTTAAAACCAAATCGAAGTCAATGCAGACACCAAAGACTCGCCAATTCAAGGCTTTGTTATAGGCGGACGGGCGGAGATTTCTGGCCGAAAATTTTGCAAATTTCGTAATTTAAGTGTTCTTAGTTATTCAGCCAAATCTAGCTTAGTTTGAATCACACAAACACTTCAAAACCAAATCCAACTCACTCAATACAAACATCGAAGACTCGCCAATTCAAGGCTTTGTTACAGACGAACGGACGGAGATTTCTCGCAGAAAATTTGCAAATTTTGTCTGTAGAGAGTTCTTAGCTAGTGAGCTAAATCTCGCTTAGTTTGAATCACACAAACACTTCAAAACCAAATCCAAGTGAATGCAGACAACAAAGACTCGCCAATTCAAAGCTTTGTTGCAGGCGGACGGACGGAGATTTCTGGCAGAAAATTTGCAAATTTCGTCTTTAAAGTGTTCTTAGTTAGTGAACTAAATCTCGCTTAGTTTGTAACACGCAAACACTTCAAAACCAAATCCAAGTTAATGCAGACATCAAAGACTTGCCAATTCAAGGCTTTGTTACAAGCGGACGGAAGTAGATTTCTGGCAGAAAATTTGCAAATTTAGTATGTAGACTGTACTTAGTTAGTGAACTAAATCTCGCTTAGTTTGAATCACACAAACACCTCAAAACCAAATACAACTCACTCAATGCAGACATCAAAGACTCGGCAATTCAAAGCTTTGTTGCATACGGACGGATCGAGATTTCTGGCAGAAAATTTACAAATTTCGTCTTTAAAGCGTTCTTAGTTAGTCAGCTAAATATCGCTTAGTTTGAATCACACAAACACTTTAAAACCAAATCGTAGTCAATGCAGACATCAAAGACTCGCCAATTCAAGGCTTTGTTACAGACGAACGGACAGAGATTTCTCGCAGAAAATTTGCAAATTTCGTCTTTAAAGCCTTCTTAGTTAGTGAGTTAAATCTCGCTTAGTTTGAACTAAAACTGAATTTGCATCGGAATATTTGTGGCGACTTCATTTGTTTGTGAAAGACAGACGGACGTAGTTTTCTGTCCGAAAATTTGCGAGATTGATCCTGAAAGTGTGCTTAATGCATATAGCGAACTTGCTATTAGCAAACTTATTCGCGGATCCTTGCAAATTTCAGTTCCGTTTTAAATTGATGTTTTCCTGGAAGCAATAGTCGGTGAGGATTTTAAAGGAACAGACCGAGGCAGATGAATTACGTAAGAGATCGAATGTGGGAAATCGATTCGGGGCCCGCGTCGTCTCCCTCGCACACACGCGCCGCCCCATCCCGTCGCCCTCTTCGCTCGCGCGACGACTTTCTCCTCTTCATCATATAATCGGGAGAACGGCCAGAAAAAACCTTTTAAACATTCAAACTATTTCAATCAAGCCCGGCATCTCGACGATATATATTCGGGCCCGAGTCACCCGTCGTCTGTCAGACGTCGAAGGGCGACACAAAACCGACCAGAGTTTTTCATCTCCCCGGAAAGTTTGCACGGAAAATTGCAAAGTCAACTCTCATCCGAAACTACATCATATATAGTAGGTTCAATAAGGACGATTTAAGGATGAATCTTGCAAATTTTCAGCGCGAAATCTCCGTCCGTCTGTTTGATACAAAAAGATGAAATAGAGAGACTAGACAGACAAGACTAGAGACAAGACTAGACTAGTTATCGTTAATCCAAAGTACGCTAAAATTAGTGCACTAATAAAGGACAACTTATGGAATAAATCCTCAAATTTTTAGCGAAAAATCTCTGTCCGTCTGTCTGTTGTAAGCGATTTTGCTTATGTTGTGTAGTTAGTTTTAGTATGTACGGTGGACGGTAATGGGGTGTAATAATCAAGAAATTGCGTTTGGGATGAAGTTGGGAATGGAATGATAGGGGAAAGTGCTTAGGATTATGTCTAGTTTTGGAGTTAGTGGTCTAATTTGGTCGTCTACAAATGGGGAATTGACTCGTTGTGTTTGCTGTATACTAATTGTGAGATTGTTGGGAAAGATTAAGGTTGAGTTTAAGGTTGGGCTTTACATTTGCGAAATTAAGAAAAGAAATTTTTTGCAAAAATTATTTGCAAAATTTCAAATTTGAATATCTCTGCAAATAATTGTCGGATATTGCTAAAAATTTCGCGATTTGATTTGGAAAATGTTTGCGAAAATTTGCTGAAATTTTGACCGAATTTGCACCGACAGTTTCCAAAATATTGCAAATTTTCCAAAAACTAAAAAAATTTCGACCTTGCGACAAAATTGCAAAAGTTTAAACTGCAATTCCTCAAAAACCAATTCGCGAATTTTGCCAAAACTTACTTGAGGCGATTTGCAAAACGTCTGCAAATATTTTCTGACATCTTGACCAAATTTGCATCGCAAGTTTCCAAAATATTGCAAATTTTCCAAAAACTAAAAATTTTTCGACCTTGCGATAAAATTGCTAAAGTTTAAACTGCAATTCCTCAAAAACCAATTCGCGAATTTTGCCAAAACCTTCTTGAGGCAATTTTCAAAACGTCTGCAAATATTTTCTGACATCTTGACCAAATTTGCATCGACAGTTTCCAAAATAGTGCGAATTTTCCAAAAACTAAAGTTTAAACTGCAATTCCTCAAAAACCAATTCGCGAATTTTGCCAAAACTTTCTTGAGGCGATTTGCAAAACGTCTGCAAATATTTTCTGACATCTTGACCAAATTTGCATGGACAGTTTCCAAAATATTGCAAATTTTCCAAAAACTAAAAATTTTTCGACCTTGCGACAAAATTGCAAAAGTTTAAACTGCAATTCTTCAAAAACCAATTCGCGAATTTTGCCGAAACTTTCTTGAGGCGATTTGCAAAACGTCTGCAAATATTTTCTGACATCTTGACCAAATTTGTATGGACAGTTTCCAAAATATTGCAAATTTTCCAAAAACTAAAAATTTTTCGACCTTGCGACAAAATTGCAAAAGTTTAAACTGCAATTCCTCAAAAACCAATTCGCGAATTTTGCCAAAACTTTCTTGAGGCGATTTGCAAAACGTCTGCAAATATTTTCTGACATCTTGACCAAATTTGCATCGACAGTTTCCAAAATAGTGCGAATTTTCCAAAAACTAAAGTTTAAACTGCAATTCCTCAAAAACCAATTCGCGAATTTTGCCAAAACTTTCTTGAGGCGATTTGCAAAACGTCTGCAAATATTTTCTGACATCTTGACCAAATTTGCATCGACAGTTTCCAAAATAGTGCGAATTTTCCAAAAACTAAAGTTTAAACTGCAATTCCTCAAAAACCAATTCGCGAATTTTGCCAAAACTTTCTTGAGGCGATTTGCAAAACGTCTGCAAATATTTTCTGACATCTTGACCAAATTTGCATCGACAGTTTCCAAAATATTGCAAATTTTCCAAAAACTAAAAATTTTTTGACCTTGCGACAAAATTGCAAAAGTTTAAACTGCAATTCCTCAAAAACCAATTCGCGAATTTTGCCAAAACTTTCTTGAGGCGATTTGCAAAACGTCTGCAAATATTTTCTGACATCTTGACCAAATTTGCATCGACAGTTTCCAAAATAGTGCGAATTTTCCAAAAACTAAAGTTTAAACTGCAATTCCTCAAAAACCAATTCGCGAATTTTGCCAAAACTTTCTTGAGGCGATTTGCAAAACGTCTGCAAATATTTTCTGACATCTTGACCAAATTTGCATCGACAGTTTCCAAAATAGTGCGAATTTTCCAAAAACTAAAGTTTAAACTGCAATTCCTCAAAAACCAATTCGCGAATTTTGCCAAAACTTTCTTTAGGCGATTTGCAAAACGTCTGCAAATATTTTCTGACATCTTGACCAAATTTGCATCGACAGTTTCCAAAATAGTGCGAATTTTCCAAAAACTAAAGTTTAAACTGCAATTCCTCAAAAACCAATTCGCGAATTTTGCCAAAACTTTCTTGAGGCGATTTGCAAAACCTCTGCAAATATTTTCTGACATCTTGACCAAATTTGCATCGACAGTTTCCAAAATATTGCAAATTTTCCAAAAACTAAAATTTTTTCGACCTTGCGACAAAATTGCAAAAGTTTAAACTGCAATTCCTCAAAAACCAATTCGCGAATTTTGCCAAAACTTTCTTGAGGCGATTTGCAAAACGTCTGCAAATATTTTCTGACATCTTGACCAAATTTGCATCGACAGTTTCCAAAATAGTGCGAATTTTCCAAAAACTAAAGTTTAAACTGCAATTCCTCAAAAACCAATTCGCGAATTTTGCCAAAACTTTCTTGAGGCGATTTGCAAAACGTCTGCAAATATTTTCTGACATCTTGACCAAATTTGCATCGACAGTTTCCAAAATAGTGCGAATTTTCCAAAAACTAAAGTTTAAACTGCAATTCCTCAAAAACCAATTCGCGAATTTTGCCAAAACTTTCTTGAGGCGATTTGCAAAACGTCTGCAAATATTTTCTGACATCTTGACCAAATTTGCATCGACAGTTTCCAAAATAGTGCGAATTTTCCAAAAACTAAAGTTTAAACTGCAATTCCTCAAAAACCAATTCGCGAATTTTGCCAAAACTTTCTTGAGGCGATTTGCAAAACGTCTGCAAATATTTTCTGACATCTTGACCAAATTTGCATCGACAGTTTCCAAAATATTGCAAATTTTCCAAAAACTAAAAATTTTTTGACCTTGCGACAAAATTGCAAAAGTTTAAACTGCAATTCCTCAAAAACCAATTCGCGAATTTTGCCAAAACTTTCTTGAGGCGATTTGCAAAACGTCTGCAAATATTTTCTGACATCTTGACCAAATTTGCATCGACAGTTTCCAAAATAGTGCGAATTTTCCAAAAACTAAAGTTTAAACTGCAATTCCTCAAAAACCAATTCGCGAATTTTGCCAAAACTTTCTTGAGGCGATTTGCAAAACGTCTGCAAATATTTTCTGACATCTTGACCAAATTTGCATCGACAGTTTCCAAAATAGTGCGAATTTTCCAAAAACTAAAGTTTAAACTGCAATTCCTCAAAAACCAATTCGCGAATTTTGCCAAAACTTTCTTTAGGCGATTTGCAAAACGTCTGCAAATATTTTCTGACATCTTGACCAAATTTGCATCGACAGTTTCCAAAATAGTGCGAATTTTCCAAAAACTAAAGTTTAAACTGCAATTCCTCAAAAACCAATTCGCGAATTTTGCCAAAACTTTCTTGAGGCGATTTGCAAAACCTCTGCAAATATTTTCTGACATCTTGACCAAATTTGCATCGACAGTTTCCAAAATATTGCAAATTTTCCAAAAACTAAAATTTTTTCGACCTTGCGACAAAATTGCAAAAGTTTAAACTGCAATTCCTCAAAAACCAATTCGCGAATTTTGCCAAAACTTTCTTGAGGCGATTTGCAAAACGTCTGCAAATATTTTCTGACATCTTGACCAAATTTGCATCGACAGTTTCCAAAATAGTGCGAATTTTCCAAAAACTAAAGTTTAAACTGCAATTCCTCAAAAACCAATTCGCGAATTTTGCCAAAACTTTCTTGAGGCGATTTGCAAAACGTCTGCAAATATTTTCTGACATCTTGACCAAATTTGCATCGACAGTTTCCAAAATAGTGCGAATTTTCCAAAAACTAAAGTTTAAACTGCAATTCCTCAAAAACCAATTCGCGAATTTTGCCAAAACTTTCTTGAGGCGATTTGCAAAACGTCTGCAAATATTTTCTGACATCTTGACCAAATTTGCATCGACAGTTTCCAAAATATTGCAAATTTTCCAAAAACTAAAAATTTTTCGACCTTGCGACAAAATTGCAAAAGTTTAAACTGCAATTCCTCAAAAACCAATTCGCGAATTTTGCCAAAACTTTCTTGAGGCGATTTGCAAAACGTCTGCAAATATTTTCTGACATCTTGACCAAATTTGCATCGACAGTTTCCAAAATAGTGCGAATTTTCCAAAAACTAAAGTTTAAACTGCAATTCCTCAAAAACCAATTCGCGAATTTTGCCAAAACTTTCTTGAGGCGATTTGCAAAACGTCTGCAAATATTTTCTGACATCTTGACCAAATTTGCATCGACAGTTTCCAAAATAGTGCGAATTTTCCAAAAACTAAAGTTTAAACTGCAATTCCTCAAAAACCAATTCGCGAATTTTGCCAAAACTTTCTTGAGGCGATTTGCAAAACGTCTGCAAATATTTTCTGACATCTTGACCAAATTTGCATCGACAGTTTCCAAAATATTGCAAATTTTCCAAAAACTAAAAATTTTTCGACCTTGCGACAAAATTGCAAAAGTTTAAACTGCAATTCCTCAAAAACCAATTCGCGAATTTTGCCAAAACTTTCTTGAGGCGATTTGCAAAACGTCTGCAAATATTTTCTGACATCTTGACCAAATTTGCATCGACAGTTTCCAAAATAGTGCGAATTTTCCAAAAACTAAAGTTTAAACTGCAATTCCTCAAAAACCAATTCGCGAATTTTGCCAAAACTTTCTTGAGGCGATTTGCAAAACGTCTGCAAATATTTTCTGACATCTTGACCAAATTTGCATCGACAGTTTCCAAAATAGTGCGAATTTTCCAAAAACTAAAGTTTAAACTGCAATTCCTCAAAAACCAATTCGCGAATTTTGCCAAAACTTTCTTTAGGCGATTTGCAAAACGTCTGCAAATATTTTCTGACATCTTGACCAAATTTGCATCGACAGTTTCCAAAATAGTGCGAATTTTCCAAAAACTAAAGTTTAAACTGCAATTCCTCAAAAACCAATTCGCGAATTTTGCCAAAACTTTCTTGAGGCGATTTGCAAAACCTCTGCAAATATTTTCTGACATCTTGACCAAATTTGCATCGACAGTTTCCAAAATATTGCAAATTTTCCAAAAACTAAAAATTTTTCGACCTTGCGACAAAATTGCAAAAGTTTAAACTGCAATTCCTCAAAAACCAATTCGCGAATTTTGCCAAAACTTTCTTGAGGCGATTTGCAAAACGTCTGCAAATATTTTCTAACATCTTGACCAAATTTGCATCGACAGTTTCCAAAATATTGCAAATTTGCCAAAAACTAAAAAATTTTCGACCTTGCGACAAAATTGCTAAAGTTTAAACTGCAATTCCTCAAAAACTAATTCGCGAATTTTGCCAAAACTTTCTTGAGGCGATTTGCAAAACGTCTGCAAATATTTTCTGACATCTTGACCAAATTTGCATCGACAGTTTCCAAAATATTGCAAATTTTCCAAAAACTAAAAATTTTTCGACCTTGCGACAAAATTGCTAAAGTTTAAACTGCAATTCTTCAAAAACTAATTCGCGAATTTTGCCAAAAATTTCTTGAGGCAATTTGCAAAACGTCTGCAAATATTTTCTGACATCTTGACCAAATTTGCATCGACAAATTCCAAAATATTGCAAATTTTTCAAAAACTAAAAATTTTTCGACCTTGCGACAAAATTGCTAAAGTTTAAACTGCAATTCCTCAAAAACCAATTCGCGAATTTTGCCAGAACTTTCTTGAGGCGATTTGCAAAATGTCTGCAAATATTTTCTGACATCTTGACCAAATTTGCATCGACAAATTCCAAAATATTGCAAATTTTCCAAAAACTAAAAATTTTTCGACCTTGCGACAAAATTGCTAAAGTTTAAACTGCAATTCCTCAAAAACCAATTCGCGAATTTTGCCGAAACTTTCTTGAAATGATTTGCAAAATATCTACAAACATTTTCTGACATCTTGACCAAATTTGCATCGACAGTTTCCAAAATATTGCAAATTTTACAAAACTTTAACGAATTTTCGACCCAGCGACAAAATTGCAAAACCAAAATTCGAAAACAAATTTGCCAGTTCTTATAATTTTAAGCAAATTTTCAGCGAAATTTTCAAAATATTGCAAAATTTTCAAAACAAAATTGCAAAACGTCAAGTTTCGCAAAAACCAATCAACCGATTTCGCTCAAATTTCCAAAACACAAAACATCCGCGAAATTTTTCAGCTTTTAAACACTCACCTTGATTATTGGCCCAAATTTGCAAATCCTCGAATCGCGTGAACGTGCTGCCCGTCGCCTCGCCGCAAATCTCGCCGACGTGCGGCGAAATCATCGCCGAATTCGCGACGTCTATCGCGTAATCCATCGTGAAGTTCTCCCGCCCCCTGTCTTCCTCCGGAGTCCGGACTGTGCCCGGATTCTTCTGCCGGAGTTTAGACATCGCGTCCGACGAGATGAACGCGTCCTTCGGGAAGTGGAACACGAAACACATCACCTGGTATTGGCTCTGACCCCGCTCCTCTTCGCCCAGGATCAAGGCCTTCAATATCTGAACTTCCTGCAAAAAATAAGGAAAAAAATGGGTTATTAAGATTTGGCAATGTTTGCAAAACTGGTTTTTGCAAGTTGATAGCTTTTACGGCTATCTAGATATCTATAGATAAATTTGGAACAGGTCAAAGGTTTGGTCAAAATTTGGCTGTAATTTCAAAATTAGGCAAAATTAGTTTTTTAGACGCCTCAAAACTCAATATTTCTCGAGAAAGGACTGAGATATCAACTTGAGACTTGAAGTACGAATAGATTGAACATTCTGGAGGATTGTTGCCAATTTTCGCAAAAATCGGTCGAATAGCTTTTGAGATATACTCAATCATCTTTGGTTACTACCGCTGTAAAAAGTTTTTAGACGCCTCAAAACTCAATATTTCTCAAGAACTAACTGAGCAATCAACTTGAGATTTGAAGTACGAATAGATTGAATATTCTGGAGGATTGTTGCCAATTTTCGCAAAAATCGGTCGAATAGTTTTTGAGATATACTCAATCATCTTTGGTTACCACGGTTGTAAAAAGTTTTTAGACGCCTCAAAACACAATATATCTCAAGATCGAACTGAGCAATCAACCTGAGATTTGAAGTACGAATGGATTGAACAATCTGGAGAATTTTTGCCAATTTTCGCAAAAATCGGTCGAATAGTTTTTAAGATATACTCACTCATCTTTGGTTACTACCGTTGTAAAAAGTTTGTAGACGCTTAAAAACTCAATATTTGTTAAGAACGAATTGAGCAATCAACTTGAGATTTGAAGTACGAATAGATTGAACATTCTGGAGAATTGTTGCCAATTTTCGCAAAAATCGGTCGAATAGTTTTTGAGATATATTCAATCATTTTTGGTTACTACCGTTGTAAAAAGTTTTTATACGCCTCAAAAGTCAATATTTCTCAAGAACGAACTGAGCAATCAACTTGAGATTTGAAGTACGAATGGATTGAACAATCTGGAAACTTGTTGCCAATTTTCGCAAAAATCGGTGGAATATTTTTTGAGATATACTCAGTCATCTTTGGTTACTACCGTTGTAAAAAGTTTTTGGGCGCCTCAAAACACAATATATCTCAAGAACGAACTAGGCAATCAACTAGAGATTTGAAGTACGAATAGATATCACATTCTGGAGAATAATTGCCAATTTTCGCAAAAATCGGTCGAAGAGTTTTTGAGATATACTCAATTATCTATGGTTACTATTGTTGTAAAAAGTTTTTAGACGCCTCAAAACTCAATTTATCTCAAGAACGAACTGAGGAATCAACTTGAGATTTAAAGTACAATTGGATTGAACATTCTGGAGAATTGTTGCCAATTTTCACAAAAATCGGTCAAATAGTTTTTGAGATAAACTTAATTATCTTTTGTTACTACCGTTGTAAAAAGTTTTTAGATGCCTCAAAACTCAATATTTCTCAAGAACTAACTGAGCAATCAACTTGAGATTTGAAGTACGAATAGATTGAACATTCTGGAGAAGTGTTGCCAATTTTCGCGAAAAACGGTCGAAGAATTTTTGAGATATTTCAAGACAAAGTTGAAACAGATTAATACTTTGGTTCAAAATTTAAGTTTGAAGAGTTTTTTGGCTGTAATTTCAAAATTAGGCAAAGCAGGATTCCAAAAATTTGCATAAATATTTGGAAACCTTGCGTGAATGCAAAAATATTTGTTGCAAATCTATATCTCGCCTCAATTGCGAAATATCTCAAAACAAAAATTCGCGAATTAAAAACCGTTTTCGTTGAAAGTTTCCGTCTATTGCAGGAAAGTTATTAGCAGCAGAATAACAAGGAAGCACAGACTTACGCTAAAAATACCAAGGAATCCAAAAATGAAAACCGCAAGTCGATATCTCCCTCCAGTTTCGCACAAACTCAAACTTGAAAACCCGACCTTTCTCCACTTTGATCCCCTCGTTAATCATCTTAAATTCATTGAAATTTTGACTTTGCTTTAAAACAATTGAAGCACTTGGAAATTTGCTTGAAAATTCGCAAAGATCTTCCTCAAGTATCCTAAAACGTCGCGCGCGTCGACAAAAAACTTTAAGGCGATTGCATGTGTCCTAGTGTTTGAATTAAAACAAAATTAGTATTTGAACTTAAGTTAACTCAATAACAACCTGATAGCTCAAAAACTGCTAGTCCGATTTGCACAAAAATACACAAAGATGTTAAAGAACACCCAATCTAACTAATTCCAAATTTTCGAACTAACACCTTAAACCATCTTTGAGTTATATCAAGAATTGAGGCAACGCTCAATGTCCGTTTATTGTACATTTTCGTAAATGTAATATTCCCCGCGGCGGGTTTTTGCACATAATTTTTAGAAGCGCGAGGGTTGTAATTGTACGTACACGTGCTCTTAATCAAATAGGCGGAATTAAGGTCAAAAGGAAACTCGGCTTTGTGGCGGACGTCGAGTAGGTCCTGTCGCTCCCAACTTCATTTTCCCTTAATTATTTTCACCCTTGATGAGATGGAAATTAATGCTAAGGGAGAAAAGTGAGGCGAGAATTATTTAAAAAGAAAAATATTAAATGTTTTAAGACGCCTCAAAACTCGATATATCTCGAGAATGAATTGAGGTATCAACTTGATATTTTAGGCAGAGATAAATTGAACATTCGGGAAGATTGTTGCCAGTCTTCGCCAAAATCGGTAGAATAGTTTTTGAGACATTCACTTGTTAGTGAGATAACTCGCTTTTGAAGCTTATCTGTGGCTAATAACGACTAAACTCACTATATCTCGAGAACGAACTAAGGTATCAATTTGAGATTTTGGGTAGAAATAGATTAAACTTTCGGGAAGATTGTTGCCAATTTTCGCCAAAATCGGTCGAATAGTTTTTGAGATATTCACTTGTTAGTGAGACAACTCATTTATGAAGCTTATCCTTGGCGACTACCGTTGTAAAAAGTTTTTAGACGCCTCAAAACTCGATATTTCTCAAGAAAGAACTGAGCAATCAACTTGAGATTTTAAGTACGAATAGATTGAACCTTCTGAAGGATTGTCGCCAATTTTCGCAAAAATCGGTCGAACAGCTTTTGAGATATACTCAATCATCTTTGGTTACACCCGTTGTAAAAAGTTTTTAGACGCCTCAAAACTCAAGATTTCTCTAGAACTAACGGAACAATCAACTTGAGATTTGAAGTACGAATAGATTGAACATTCTGGAGAATTGTTGCCAATTTTCGCGAAAAACGGTCGAATAGTTTTTGAGATATACTTAATCATCTTTGGTTACTATCGTTGTAAAACCGTTGTGAGACAACTCATTTATGAAACTTATCCTTGGCTACTACCCTTGCAAAAAGTTTTTAGGTGCCTCAAAACTCAATATTTCTCAAGAACAAACTGAGCAATCAACTTGAGATTTGAAGTACGAATAGACTGAACATTCTGAAGAATTGTTGCCAATTTTCGCGAAAAACGGTCGAAGAGTTTTTGAGATATTTAAAGACAAAGTTGGAACAGTTGAGGACTTCGTTTCAAAATTTGAGTTTGAAGAGGTTTTTTGGCTGTAATTTCAAAATTAGGCAAAGCAGGATTTTCACAATTTGCGCGAATATTTTGCAAAGTTGCAGAAATGTAAAAATATTAATTGCAAGTTTCTATCTTGTTTAGTTTTTGAGATATTTAAAGTCAAAGTTGGAACAGACTAAAACTTAGGTCCAAAGTTTGAGTTTGAAGAGTTTTTTGACTGTAACTTCAAAATTAGCCCAAGCAGAACTTTCGTGAAAATCGGTCGAATAGCTTTGACTAGTGAAACTTATATTTGGCTACTACTGTTGTAAAAAGTTTTTAAACGCCTCAAAACTCAATATTTCTCAAGAACGAACTGAGGTATCAACTTGAGATTTTAGGTACGGATAGATTGAACATTCAGGAGAATATTTGCCAATTTCCGCAAAATTCGGTCGAATAGTTTTTGAGATATACTCAATTATTTTTAGTTACTACCGTTGTAAAAATTTGTAGAGGCCTTAAAACTCAATATTTCTCAAGAACGAACAGAGGTATGGACTTGAGATTTTAGCTACGAATAGATTGAACATTCGGGAGAATTGCTGCCAATTTTCGCCAAAATCGGTCGAATAGTTTTTGAGATATTCACTTGTTAGTGAGACAACTCATTTTTTAAGTTTATCTTCGACTACCACCGACTAAACTTAATATTTCTCGAAAACGAACTGAGGTATCAACTTGGGATTTTAAATATGGATAGATTGAACATTCTGCAAGATTGTCGGCAATTGTCGGCAGGATTTTCAAAATTTGCACGAATATTTTGCAAAGTTGCAGAAATACAAAACTATTGGCTGCAAGTTTCTATCTTGTTTAGTTTTTGATATATTTAAAGACAAAGTTGGAACAGACTGAAACTTTGGTCCAAGATTTGAGTTTTTTGACTCTAACATCAAAATTAGGCCAAGCAGAACTTTGGCGAAAATCGCTTGAATAGACTTTGACGCTTTGACTAGTGAAGCTTATCTTTGGCTACTACTGTTTTAAAAGTAAAGTTTTTACACGGCTCAAAACTCAATATTTATCGAGAAAGGACTGAGATATCAACTTGAGATTTTAAGTACGCATAGATTGAACATTCTGGAGAATTGTTGCCAATTTTTGCAAAAATCGGTTGCATAGTTTTTGGGATATACCCAATTGCCTTTGGTTACTACCGTTGTAAAAAGTTTTTAGACGCCTCAAAACTCAATATATCTTAAGAACTAACTGAGCAATCAACTTGAGATTTGAAGTACGCATAGATTGAACATTCTGGAGGATTGTTGCCAATTTTCGCGAAAAACGGTCTAAGGGTTTTTGAGATATTTGAAGACAAAGTTGGAACAATTCAATAATTCGGTTCAAAATTTGAGTTTGAAGAGTTTTTTTTGCAGCAGTTTCAAAATTAGGCGAAGCAGGATTTTCAAAATTTGTACGAATATTTTGCGAAGTTGCAGAAATGCAAAACTATCGGGTGCAAGTTTCTATCTTGTTTAGTTTTTAAGATATTTAAAGACAAAGTTGGAACAGACTGAAAATTTGGTCCAAAATTTGAGTTTGAAGAATTTGTTGTCTGCAATTTCAAAATTAGGCAAAGCAGGATTTTCAAAATTTGTACGACTATTTTGCGAAGTTGCAGAAATGTAAAATTATTGGTTGCAAGTTTCTTGTTTAGTTTTTGAGTGTTTTGTAAAAAGTTTTTAGACGCCACAAAACTCAATATTGCTTGAAAACGAACTGAGGTATCAACTTGAGATTTTAAATACGGATGGAATGTACATTTGTGAGGATTGTTGCCAATTTTCGCGAAAATCGGTCAAACAGTTTTTGAGATATTCACTTGTTAGTGGGACAACTCACTTATGAAACTTATCTTTGGCCACTACCGTTTTAAAAAAAATGTAGGCGCCTCAAAACTCAATTTTTCTCGAAAATGAAGTGAACTACCAACTTGAGATTTTAAGTACGGATGGAATGAACATTCGGGAGGGTTTTTGCCAATTTTCGCGAAAATCGGTCGAACAGTTTTTGAGGTATTTACTTGTTAGTGGGACAACTCACTGATGAAATTTAAATTACGCGCCTCAAAACTATATTTTTCTAGAAAACGAACTGAGGTATCAACTTGAGATTTGAAGTACGAATAGATTGAACATTCAGAAGGATTGTTGCCAATTTTCGCGAAAATCGGTCGAACAGTTTTTGAGATAATTACTTGTTAGTGGGACAACTAACTTATGAAACTTATCTTTTTCCACTACCATTGTAAAAAAAATTTAGGCGCCTCAAAACTCATTTTTTTCTCGAGAACGAAGTGAGGTATCAACTTGCGATTTTAAGTACGGATAGATTGAACATTCTAGAGAATGATGCCAATTTTCGCAAAAATCGGTCGAATAGTTTTTGAGATATTTAAAGACAAAGTTGGAACAGTTCAATACTTCCCTTCAAAATTTGAGTATGAAGAGTTTTTTCACTGTAATTTCAAAATTAGGCAAAGCAGGATTTTAAAAATTTGCACGAATATTTTGCAAAGTTGCAGAAATGCAAAACTATCGGCTGAAAGTTTCTATCTTGTTTAGTTTTTGAGATATTTAAAGACATAGTTGGAACAGACTCAAACAAACTTTGGTCACAAATTTGATTTTGAAGGGTTTTTTGGCTGCAATTTCAAAATATGACAAAGCAGGAGTTTCAAAATTTGCACAAATATTTTGCGAAGTTGCAGAAATGTAAAGTTATTGGTTGCAAGTTTTTATCTTGTTTAGTTTTTGACTGTTGTAAAAAGTTTTTAGACGCCTCAAAACTCAATATTGCTTTAAAACGAACTGAGGTATCAACTTGAGATTTTAAATACGGATGGAATGAACATTTGGGAGGATTGTTGCCAATTTGCGCGAAAATCGCTCAAACAGTTTTTGAGATATTTACTTGTTAGTGGGACAACTCACTTATGAAACTTATCTTTGGTCACTATCATTGTAAAAGCAGATTAGGCGCCTCAAAACTCAATGTTTCTCGAGAACGAACTGAGGTATCAACTTGGGATTTTAAGTACGGGTGGAATGAACATTCGAGAAGATTTTTGCTAATTTTCGCAAAAATCGGTCGAACAGTTTTGGAGGTATTCACTTGTTAGTGGGATAACTTATTTATTAAACTTATCTTTGGCCAGAACAATTGTAAAAAATTTGTAGGTGCCTCAAAATTTAATTTTGCTGGAGAACGAACTGAGGTATCAACTTGAGATTTTAAGTGCGGATAGATTGAACATTCAGGAAGATAGTTGCCGATTTGCGCGAAAATCGGTCGAACAGTTTTTGAGATATTCCCTTGTTAGTGGGACAACTCACGTATGAAACTTATCCTTGGACACTACCGTTGTAAACAAAATTAGGCGCCTCAAAACTCAATTTTTCTCGAGAACGAACTGAGGTATCAACTTGAGATTTTAAGTACGGATGGAATGAACATTCTGGAGGATTGTTGCCCATTTTCGCGAAAATCGGTCGAACAGTTTTTGAGATATTTACTTGTTAGTGGGACAACTCGCTTATGAAACTTTTAAATTACGCGCCTCAAAACTCTATTTTTCTCGAAAGCGAACTGAGGTATCAACTTGAGATTTGAAGTACGAATAGATTGAACATTCAGAAGGATTGTTGCTAATTTTCGCGAAAATCGGTCGAACAGTTTTTGATATATTCAATTGTTAGTGGGACAACTCAATTATCTTTGGCCACTACCGTTGTAAAATTAAAAAAAAAATAGGCGCCTCAAAACTCATTTCTCGAGAATGAAGTGAGCTATCAACTTGAGATTTTAAGTACGGATGGAATGAGCATTAAGGAGTATTTTTGCCAATTTTCGAGAAAATCGATCGAACAGTTTTTGAGATATTCACTTGTAAGTGGGACAACTCACCTATCTTCGCGAAACAAACCCAATGTAATCGAAGTACGTTTCAAGCGAACACGCTTTGCAAAAACTATTTAATTTCAATTCCGGCAGACAGACAGCTGTGCCACTAGTTGGCATCCAATTAAGATTCAAATGATTTATGTAGATTAAACAGATCAAGTTTACTAAATATTATCAGATGAATCCCACGCAATAATGGGAGTTATAATGAGAGATAAGTTCGAGTTAATCATGTGGGGGAGAGCTTGCCAAGCTAGCAGTTAGACATAGGCAAACGTCTAACAATTCTCTTGTAATTAAACTTTCGTTAGAGGGGTGCCGGCCCGGGGTTCTGTAACGTTTCAAGTTTCTCATTGTGCGATGGGCGCGCGCTCCGACAATTATATTATTTAGTTTCAGACGGATTGTCTTCGAATTATTCAAGGATAGCTACACCACCTAGTTCCGAGTAAATTACATCGCGAGATTCACTGTTTCGTTCGGAATAAATTACTAAAAACTAGAACGTCATATCTAGAGAGCTTTGGAAGTGTGTTTGGTTCAATAACTTGTGAATTTGTTAAACTAGCTAATTTTAGTCTACAAATTTGGATTCAGTAGACTTTAATCTACAAGTTTGCTAAATTCAGTTACTGCAGTTTGAGTATTAGCTGAGATATTTAAGATTAATGTAACTAGTTTACCACCAAAATTAAAACAAAATAAGCTCAAACTTAGATAACTTAAAAACTAGTTAAACTATCTAATTCTAGTCTTCAAATTTGGATTCAGCGGACTTTGGTCTACAACTGTCGAAAAACTAGTTAAACTAGTTACGTTATTAGCTAGGGTATTTAAGATTTAATCTGGGTAATGTTTCAAAGTGAGATAACTTGAAAACTAGTTACACTAGGCAGCTCAGTTTTCCAAATTTAGATTCAGCGGACTTTGATCTACAACTGTCGAAGATCTAGTTAAACTAGTTACGGTATTAGCTAAGGTATTTAAGATTTAAACTTGGTAATATTTTAAAGTGAGATAACTTGAAAACTAGTTACACTAGGTAGCTCAGCTTTCCAAATTTAGACTCAGCGGAGTTTAAGCTATAAACTAGCTAAATTTAGTTAATTTAGGTTATATATTAGCCGAGATTCTTAGGCTTAATGTAACTAAGTCCCAAAAAATCTTAACTATTTAACTAGTTGCAGATGTTTTTTTTATACAAAATAATAATTTATTCAATAAATATCAGCTTAAGCTAAGTTAGAAACTAAGAGAATAAGTTAAGTTAGTTGGAAATCCAGCTCAGACCAAATCGACAAGTTTGTCGAAGGCGAAGCTAACTGACGGCTTGCTGACTTCCCACGTGGAGATGATGCTGACGGCGAACTCGATGATCCTCCTCAAGCACGTTACACCGGCCAGAGTGAACGAGTGTAGCTTGGCCACCTTGGACATCAAGACGTTGTAAACCGCGCGGAACAGGTCGAAGTTGTCGTTGATGAGGGCATGGATGCGAGACGCCATCTCCCCCTTGAGCTTCAGGAAAGCCTCCACGAGGCTCAAGACCTCAACGTGGGGAGTCGCCACCGCCGAAATGGATGGTTTGGTCAGACTGAACTGAACCCCGGCTCCCACGTTCTTGGTCGCCTCAAACTGCGACACGTCCCCGCTGAATTGAGCCTCTGCTTCCACGTGAGTTCCCTCATCATCGTATTCGTTCAGCAGAGACATCAGGGAGTTGTAATCGACGTCGTTGCTGCTAATTCTAGCTGAGTTGGCTAAGCTACAGAGAGCCAACTGAAAACATTGGGGTTGGTTAACTAAACGGTATGATAACTTTTGAGCTAATTATACTAGCTCACCGTAGTCTTCAAATTCGGATTTAGCTCACTTTATTCTATTAGTCTACTAAATTTAGTTAATCTATGTTGAGTATTAGCTAAGATGCTTCACTTAACAATTTTATTCAAAACTTCAAAGTAAAATAACGTGGGAAATAGTTACAATACATAGTTATAGTCCTCAAATTTATATTTAGCTGACTTCAGTCTATAAGCATACTAAATTCAGTTAGTCTAAATTGAGTGCTAGCTAAGATATTTAAGTTTAAAGTTTACTAGTCCAAGCTATTATTTACTTTAGCTTTCGGGCTGTAACTCCAAAAGTAGTTAAGCTAGTTACAAATAGTTACTTGCAAGTTATAGTGTGGATGACGCTAAAGCGGTTCGACTTACCAGAATGAAGAAAACAATTGAAGAACTCATGTTTGAGGGTGGTTTTGTTAACTGATTTGGTGGTAGGTTAACTGTGTGCTGTTAGTTAACAGTGGATGAACTGATGCCGTCTGTAGGCACAGACGAGCTTAAATACCAAAACGTAGAGCCGCTTTCTACCCCAAATCGAGGGAGAATCGCGACCGTTTAAAAAGCAATTAATGTACAATCTTCAACTCGCTTGCTAATTACTAATTGTAATAATTGATTTTCGTCCCTGATTTACGACTACGTCTCGTTTCACCCGCTAACTACCACATTGGAAGCGTTTTCGAGCCTTGAAGCAAAAAACGTTTTTTTTGAGTTTGAGGCGAATATCTCAAGTTTGAGGGGAGGTAGAAGCTCGCTGGATGGATTTTTGAACTTTTGAGGATTTTTGCTACAAATGAGATGAATTTAGTTGTTCTGCGGCTTGCAGTTTTCCTGCAAAATCAAAAATTGCAAAAACCTTTCAGAAGAATTTAAAAAACAAACGAAAAAAGTCTTTTTGAGTTTGAGAACGAAATATCTCAAGTTTGAGGGGAGGTAGAAGGTCGCTGCATCAATTTTTGGACTCTTGAGGATTTTTTCTACAAATGAGATGAATTTAGTTGTTCTGCGGCTTGCAGTTTTCCTGCAATATCACAAAATTGCAACAGCCTTTCAGAAGAATTTAAAAAATAAGCGAAAAAAGTTGTTTTATGTTTAAGGCGAAATATCTCAATAACTCAAGTTTGAGGGAAGCTAGAAGGCCGCTGGTTGGATTTCTCTTGAGGATTTTTTCTACAAATTAGGTGATTTTAGTTGTTTTCCGGCTTGCAGTTTTCCTGCAATATCAAAAATTGCAACAGCCTTTCAGGAGAATTTTAAAAACAAGCGAAATTTTTTTTTTTAGTTTGAGGCGAAATATCTCAAGTTTGAGGGGAGGTAGAAAGTCGCCGTATGGATTTTTGGACTCTTGAGCATTTTTTTTACAAATGAGATGAATTTTGTTGTCTTGCCGCTTGCAGTTTTCCTGCAATATCAAAAATTGCAACTGCCTTTGAGAAGAATTTAAAAAACAAGCGAATAAAGTTTTTTGAGTTTGAGGCGAAATATCTCAGGTTTGAGTGGAGGTAGAAGGTCGCTGGATGAATTTTTGGACTCTTGAGGTTTTTTTATACAAATGAGATGAATTTAGTTGTTTTGCGGCTTGCAGTTTTCCTGCAATATCAGAAATTGCAACAGCCTTTCAGAAGAATTTTAAAAACTAGCGAGAAAAGTTTTTTTGAGTTTGAGGCGAAATATCTTAAGTTTGAGGGGAGGTAGAAGGTCGCTGGATGGATTTTTGGACTCTTGAGGATTTTTTTCTACAAATGATATGAATTTAGCTGTTTTGCGGCTTGCAGTTTTCCTGCAATATCCAAAATTGCAACAGCCTTTCAGAAAAATTTTAAAAACAAATTTGAATGTAACTTTGAGTCGAAATATCTCAAGTTTGAGGAAACCTAGAACATTGCGGCTTCGATCTTTGAGTTTCTGCTAATCTTGTGCTATAACTCGCTAAATTTAATTTCCCTGTAACTTGCGATTTCACCACCAAAATCGCAAAAATACATCCAAAAAATCAACACCAAAGTTTGAACCCCTTCCGCACCCCGCACCCAAATAAACAAAACCCCATCGGATTCACCAACCCTTAATCTACAAACCCTCCCTAACTCCGCGCCAAACCCAAGTCTAGTTCCCTTAATACCCCAACAAAACTACACTCATTCCCTCCCCTGTGTTCCCCGATTATTAAAACTATATAACCGATCACCCCCGATCCCACCAATTACTAAACGCACATCCGTTTCCGGTTTTAATCTACCCTCCCCGATCTTCCGCAGAAAAAATGTACAGGGGATGATAAATCTAATTGAAAAAGACAAACTTAATGGAATTGCAACTCGAGTTTTCCCTTAATATCTACACTTGTCGACTAGATAGGACAAAACCGAAAGTAGATTTAGTTAATTGGATAGACTAGCTAGGAAATAGAGAAAACTACAAGGCTCTAGCTAGTTAGTTAAAATAGTTATAACAAGTTTTTCTTTTAAAAGAAACAAGGCGGCTTTTTTTCAGTTAACTAGAGATCTAGTTAATGTACGAGGGAGATAGTTATATTTGCGTTCAGATAACTAAATTAGTTATAAATTGGTGTAAACGTGAAGTTTATAGCTTGATATTTAAGCTAGATACGCGGTCTTGAATTTGTTGTTAGTTAAAGTTTGAACTAAAATGTCGAGTTGAGCTATTTTTTAAGTAACTAAAAATCTAGATTAACTGGAATAAAAGTTGGAATGGGTATAAATAGCTAAATAAATTGTTTATAAACTAATGTGAACTGGAAGTTTGTAGCTTGATAGTTAAACTAGTTACGCGGTCTCAAAGTTGAAAGTGTGAACAATTTTGGTTAAAAAGTCGAGTTGCACCATTTTTGCAATAACTAGCAAAGTAGATCAGCTAGATTAAGAGCTTTGATATTTGAGGATAGCTAACTAAATTGGTTATAAAATGGTCTATAATAGAAGGTTGTAGCTTGATAGTTAAACTAGTTACGTGGTCTCAAAGTTGTAAGTTTGTTGTTAAGACAAATTTTGATTAAAAAGTCGAGTTGCACCATTTTTGCAATAACTAGAAAAGTAGATCAGCTAGATTAAGAGCTTTGATATGTGCGGATAGCTAACTAAATTAGTTATAGAATGGTCTAAAATAGAAGTTTGTAGCTTCATAGTTAAACTAGTTATGTGGTCTCAAAATTGTAAGTTTGTTGTAAAGAAAAATTTTGGTAAAAAAGTCGAGTTGCACCATTTTTGCAATAACTAGAAAAGTACATCAGCTAGATTAAAAGCTTTGATATGTGAGGATAGCTAACTAAATTATTTATAAAATGGTCTAAAATAGAAGTTTGTAGCTTGATAGTTAAACTAGTTATGTGGTCTCAAAGTTGTAAGTTTGTTTTTAAGAAAATTTTTGATTAAAAAGTCGAGTTTCACCATTTTTCCAATAACTAGAAAAGTAGATCAGCTAGATTAAAACCTTTGATATTTGATGATAGCTAACTAAATTAGTTATAAAATTCTCTAAAATAGAAGTTTGTAGCTTGATAGTTAAACTAGTTATGTTGCCTTAAAGTTTTAAGTTTGTTGCAAAAATTTTGATTAAAAATTCGAGTTGCACCATTTTTGCAATAACTAGCAAAGTATATTAGCTAGATTAAATGCTTTGATATTTGATGATAGCTAACTAAATTATTTATAGAATGGTCTAAAATAGAAGGTTGTAGCTTCATAGTTAAACTAGTTATGTGGTCTCAAAGTTGTAAGTGATTAAAAGCTTTGATATGTGAGGATAGCTAACTAAATTCGTTATAAAATGGTCTAAAATAAAAGTTTGTAGCTTGATAGTTAAACTAGTTACGTGGTCTCAAAGTTGTATGTTTGTTAAGAACAATTTTGATTAAAAAGTCGAGTTGCACCATTTTTGCAATAACAAGAAAAGTAGATCAGGTAGATTAAGAGCTTTGATATTTGAGGATAGCTAACTAAATTGGTTATAAAATGGTCTATAATAGAAGGTTGTAGCTTGATAGTTAAACTAGTTACGTGGTCTCAAAGTTGTAAGTTTGTTGTTAAGAAAAATTTTGATTAAAAAGTCGAGTTGCACAATTTTTGCAATAACCAGAAAAGTAGATCAGCTAGATTCAAAGCTTTAATATGTGAGTATAGCTAACTAAATTAGTTATTAAATGGTCTAAAATAGAAGTTTGTAGCTTGATAGTTAAACTAGTTATGTGGTCTCAAAGTTGTAAGTTTGTTGTTAAGAAAAAATTTGATTAAAAAGTCGAGTTGCACCATTTTTGCAATAACTAGAAAAGTAGATCCGCTAGATTCAAAGCTTTGATATGTGAGGATAGCTAACTAAATTCGTTATAAAATGGTCTAAAATAGAAGCTTGTAGCTTGATAGTTAAACTAGTTATGTGGTCTCAAAGTTGTAAGTTTGTTGTTAAGAAAAAAATTGATTAAAAAGTCGAGTTGCACCATTTTTGCAATAACTAGAAAAGTAGATCAGCTACATTCAAAGCTTTAATATGTGAGGATAGCTAACTAAATTAGTTATAAAATTAGAAGTTTGTGGCTTGATAGTTAAACTAGTTAAGTGGTCTCAAAGTTGTAAGTTTGTTGTTAAGAAAAAATTTGATTAAAAAGTCGAGTTGCACCATTTTTGCAATAACTAGAAAAGTGGTTCAGCTACATTCAAAGCTTTAATATGTGAGGATAGCTAACTAAATTAGTTATAAAATGGTCTAATATAGAAGTTTGTAGCTTGATAGTTAAACTAGTTATGTGGTCTCAAAGTTGTAAGTTTGTTGTTAAAAAAAAATTTGATTAAAAAGTCGAGTTGCGCCATTTTTGCAATAACTAGAAAAGTAGATCCGCTAGATTTAAAGTTTTGATATGTGAGGATAGCTAACTAAATTCGTTATAAAATGGTCTAAAATAGAAGCTTGTAGCTTGATAGTTAAACTAGTTATGTGGTCTCAAAGTTGTAAGTTTGTTGTTAAGACAAATTTTGATTAAAAAGTCGAGCTGCACCATTTTTGCAATAACTAGAAAAGTAGATCAGCTAGATTCAAAGCTTTGATATGTGAGGATAGCTAACTAAATTCGTTATAAAATGGTCTAAAATAGAAGTTTGTAGCTTGATAGTTAAACTAGTTATGTGGTCTCAAAGTTGCAAATTTGTAGTTAAGAAAAATTTTGATTAAAAAGTCGAGTTTCACCATTTTTGCAATAACTAGAAAAGTAGATCAGATAGATTAAAAGGTTTCATATATGAGGATAGTTAACTAAATTAGTTATAAAAAGGTCTAAAATAGAAGGCTCTGGCTTTATAGTTAAAGTAGTTACGTGGTCTCAAAGTTGTAAGTTTGTTGTTAAGAAAAAATTTGATTAAAAATCGAGTTGCACCATTTTTGCAATAACTTGAAAAGTAGATCAGCTAGATTAAAAGCTTTGATATGTGAGGATAGCTAACTAAATTAGTTATAAAATGGTTTAAATCAGAAGGTTGTAGCTTGAGGATTAAGTTAGTTACAAGGTCTAAAATTAGAAGTTTTTTTGTTGAAGGGGTCTTGTAGCTTAATTGTCGAGTGAAACTATTTTTGTTATAGCTAGAGTACGAAAATAGCTAGCAATTAATTTGAGGTAGCTAGTCTTATGTAACTAAATAAGCTATAAGGGGTTGGTAGTTACAAGTTTGTGGCTAGTTAGTTAAACTAGTTACAGCTGCGCAAAGTGGAATATCGTTTCTTTATGAGTGTTTTAATGTAGTGTGCTGGATATTTTCGAGGGTGGATAATAAAGTCGTGTAAAAACGGCGGAAAAAACCGGAGCAGCATATTTTTAATTACAGTCGCAATAAGGATAATTACTTTGCGTTAATTAAAATCCGGCCCTAATTTCTCCCTCCAGCCCTAATTGCGCACACTGCCGGGATTAAAGGACATTATGCGGGCTTTTTTCCACCCTTGGATGTCTTTCTGTTCATATTTGGATGTAACAATTGGTGAGGAAAGAATGAGGAGAATTCGTGAGACTCGGAGCTGCGTGTTTGACTCAAATTTGCTCAAACAATGGCTCAAAGTACAACAATCTAATTTTAATTTTTGATTTCCCCAGACATTTTGCTTCAACTTCACCATATTTTAACTTCTTGTTGTCCTAAGTTTTACTGCAGTCTTGAAAAGTTTGAAATAAGAAATTTTAAAATCGCAAATTTATAACTTTTTATAATTTCAGTTTTGACTCAAAATATTTCAAAAACGGCTTAAAATACGACAATCTAACTTTAATTTTTGAATTCCGCACACATTTTGCTTCAACTTCAGCAAATTTTAGCTTCTTATTCTTCCAAGATTTCCTGCAGCGTTAAAAAGTTTGAAATAAAAAATTTCAAAATCACAAATTTATAACTTTTTATAATTTCAGTTTTGACTCAAAATATCTCAAAAACGACTGAAACCACGACAATCTAACTATAATTTTTTATTTGCCCACACATTTTACTACAACTTCACCAAATTTTAGTTTCTTATTCTTTAAAGTTTTCCTGCAGAGTTAAAAAGTTTGAAATAAAAAATTTCAAATTTTCAATTTTTTATCCTTTTATAACTTCGGTTTTGACTCTAAATATCTCAAAAAAGGCCTAAGCTACGACAATCTAACTTTAATTTTTGATTCCCCCACACATTTTACTTCAATTTCGCCCAATTTTAGCTTCGTATTCTTCCAAGTTTACCTGCAGCCCTAAAAATTTTGAAATCAATTTTTTTTTAATTTTCAATTTTTTAACTTTTTATAATTTCGGTTTTGATTCAAAATATCTCATAAACGACTTAAGCTACGATATCCCAACTGCTATTGCTATGTTGCTGAGACACTCTTCTATAACCCCACATAATATCAGCTTGATATTCCTGCTACTTTCCCTGCAATCTTTAAAACATCAAGTTTCTCAAAATCCCAATTTTCAACTCAAAATATCTCGGAACTGAAACGCTGGAAGAGTCCCAGTTTCCATCCCTGTATTCGCATAGCGCGCTAAATCCACCCTTTGATTCATTACTCTCCGGCAGGAGCAAAAATCGCTGTTTTCTCAAACAAAAAAAATTCAAGTTGACTTCTCTGTCACTAATGCGACACAAAGCGGGGAAACGTTTGGCCGAGCGACTCCCTAATGGCCGTTTCTTTTATTAACTTTTTTCCTGACCTCTGACCCTGCACCCTCCCACCCATTACGACCTTTTTCCTCCTGCTAATTATCCGGCATCAATTAAATTGATGGAGAAAGTAATCGACAAAGGGAGAAAAAACGGGAAAGTTCGGTGAAATTTGGTGTCCGGCGGGAACAGTAACATCTGCAGGATTTTCACGACTCGCTGGATTGTAGAGAAATGTTGCAGGAATATGGAAATGTAAATTTCGCTGTTGACGCGTTTGTGGTTTTTGAGGCGTTTTGAGTCTTAAAATTTGTGTTTTATTCAGCAGGATGTAAAAGATAGGCAGCAGGAAAATAAGAAGTTTCTTAGAAAAAACTCTGAGGAACTCAAAACTCTAAACATCAAGTTTCTAACTTTTCTCAAACTTGAGATAATTTGACTCAAAACTTAAGTTTCAAATTTGTTCCTAATTGAAAAAAAAACTTGCATTTTTTATTATTGCGAATAAACTACAAGCAGCAGGAGAACAAAACTCAACAGACACGTAGAAAATACTTTGAGGAACTCAAAAATCTAAACAGCAACTTTCTAACTTTTCTTAAAGCTGAGATATTTTGACTCAAAACATAAGTTTTAAATTTGTTCCTAATTACAAAAAAACTTGCAAGTTGTTGCAATTTTTATTATTGCGAACAAACTGCAAGCAGCAGGAGAACAAAACTCAACGTACACGTAGAAAAAACTCTGAGGAACGCAAAAATCTAAACAGCAACTTTCCAACTTTTCTCAAACTTGAGATATTTTGTCTCAAAATTTAAGTTTTAAATTTGTTCCTAATCAAAAAAAAACTTGCAGGTTGTTGCATTTTTTATTATTGCGAACAAATTGCAAACAGCAGGAGAACAAAACTCAACAGACACGTAGAAAAAACTCTGAGGAACTCAAAAATCTAAACAGCAACTTTCTAACTTTTCTCAAAGCTGAGATATTTTGACTCAAAACATAAGTTTTAAATTTGTTCCTAATTACAAAAAAACTTGCCAGTTGTTGCAATTTTTATTATTGCGAATAAACTGAAAGCAGCAGGAAAACAAAACTCAACAGATATGTAGAAAAAACTCTGAGGAA
The DNA here is from genome assembly GCA_944588485.1 of Phosphuga atrata. NCBI lineage: Eukaryota > Metazoa > Arthropoda > Insecta > Coleoptera > Silphidae > Phosphuga > Phosphuga atrata. The sequence goes on along the minus strand of OX155908.1, from coordinate 8,898,635 downwards.
CTCAAAAATCTAAACAGCAAGTTTCTAACTTTTCTCAAACTTGAGATATTTGGACTCAAAACTTAAGTTTTAAATTTGTTCCGAATTAAAAAAAAAAACTTGCAGGTTGTTGCAATTTTTATTATTGCGAATGAACTGCAAGCAGCAGGAGAATAAAAATCAACACACACGTACAAAAAACTCTGAGGAACTCTAAAGTCTAAACAGCAACTTTCTAACTTTTCTCAAACTGGAGATATTTTGACTCAAAACTTAAGTTTTAAATTTGTTCTTAATTAAAAAAAAAACTTGCAGGTTGTTGGAATTTTTATTATTGCGAATAAACTGCAAGCAGCAGGAGAACAAAACTCAACAGACACGTAGAATAAACTCTAAGGAACTCAAAAATCTAAACCGCAACTTTCTAGCTTTTCTCAAACTTGAGATATTTTGACTCAAAACTTAAGTTTTAAATTTGCTCCTAATTATAAAAAAAACTTGCATGTTGTTGCAATTTTTATTATTGCGAATAAACTGCAAGCAGCAGGAGAACAAAACTCAACAGTCACGTAGAAAAAACTCTGAGGAACTCAAAAATCTAAACAGCAAGTTTCTAACTTTTCTCAAACTTGAGATATTTTGACTCAAAACCTAAGTTTTAAATTTGTTCCAAATTACAAAAAAAACTTGCAGGTTGTTGCAATTTTTATTATTGCGAATAAACTGCAAGCAGCAGGAGAACAAGACTCAACGCACACGTAGAAAAAACTCTGAGGAACTCAAAAATCTAAACAGTCACTCTCTAACTTTTCTCAAACTTGAGATATTTTAACTTAAAACTTATGTTTTAAATTTGTTCCTAATTAAAAAAAACTTGCAGGTTGTTGCAATTTTTATTATTGCGAATAAACTGCAAGCAGCAGGAAAACAAAACTTAACAGTCACGTAGAAAAAACTCTGAGGAACTCAAAAATCTAAACAGCAACTTTCTAACTTTTTTCAAACTTGAGATATTTTGACTCAAAACATAAGTTTTAAATTTGTTCCCAATACAAAAAAAAATTGCAGATTGTTGCAATTTTCATTATTGCGAATAAACTACAAACAGCAGAAGAACAAAACTCAACAGACACGTAGAAAAAACTCGGAGGAACTCAAAAATCTAAACAGCAACTTTCTAACTTTTCTCAAACTTGAGATATTTTGACTTAAAACTTAAGTTTTAAATTTGTTCCTAATTACAAAAAAACTGGCAGGTTGTTGCAATTTTTATTATTACGAATAAACTGCAAGCAGCAGGAAAACAAAACTCAACAGACACGTAGAAAAAACTCCGAGGAACTCAAATATCTAAACAGCAACTTTCTAACTTTTCTCAAACTTGAGATATTTTGACTCAAAATTAAACTTAGACATTTTTTCGTAATTTAATTTTTTTCCCGAGTGTTGCAATTATTGCTATAACAGGAAAACTGCGAGCAGTATGAAAACAAAATTCATCAATTCCGTACAAAAAACCGTCAAAAATTCAAAAATCCAAGTTTTAACCTTCCATCCTGCTTCGTTCCTGCAATATTCCACCTCAAACCCAAACCTGTTTTTCCTGCTAATTCACAACACAATATTAAACCCAGACGAATCTCACATCCTGCGGTCTCGAAACGCGTTTAGTAAACTAAACCAAACAATTTCCTGCCGGCCCTTTCGGCTATAATAATAAATTAGGGCGGTTTAATCTGTCCTGCGACGAGATTAGCCACATTTCAACCCGCGCCCGACGGACAGACAAACAGACATAAATCGCGCTGTGACGGACGACCGTCGGAGTTTCGCGCAGGAAATGTTTTATTTCCTGCTGATCCTGCCGCCGGTATCATATATTTGTTGTTCGAAAGAGATTGGAAAAATAAGGAGATGCGTTCAAAGGGTTGTGGCGGAGGGTGTTTTAGGGGCGATTTCCTGCTGGATGTAAAGGGTTCTTCAGCGGGATTCTAAGAGTAGTGAAAGATTGTTTGTGGGATTAGGCTAAGTCTAGATATTGTGGTTTAAAGTTGAGTTCGTCGCGAATTTGGGCTGTAATTTCGCAACAAGAAGCAGAAAGATTTTGCAAATTCGGCTGAAATAATTTGGAATGTTGCAGGAATTCGAGGTAGTTAGTTGCAAAATCGTAGCTTGTTTGGTTTTTGAGAAACTTGAAGACAAAGTTGGAACAGATCAAAACAAAAGATTGTTGGTTGTAATTTGCAATTTATACGATTTTCAAAATTTGCAAAAAATAGTTTATAATGTTGCAACTGTGCGATGATTTGTTGGTTGCAAATTTCTATTTTGTATGTTTTGTAGAAGTTTCTAAGTTACTGCCAAATTGGAATTTCCCTGAACTCAACCAAATTCCAACGTTTTGTAAGTTTTGACAATTAGTCTAGTTTAAAGTCTCATATCTCGCGAACTAGACTAGACCCAAAAAATGTTTTCACAGATTTAGAAACTAGATTTAGTCTAGATATAAACTGCGCTAAATATATTTTGCATGAGGTTCTAAATTTTTGGCAAATTTGAATTTTCCTGAACTCCACCAAATTCCAACGTTTTGTAAGTTTTGAAAATTAATTCAAGTTTGACGTTTCATATCTCGCGAACTAGACTAGACACAAGAAATGTTTTCACAGATTTAGAAACTAGATTTAGTCTAGATATAAACTGCGCTAAATATATTTTGCATGAGTTTCTAAATTTTTGCCAAATTGGA